>OY979769.1:11038815-12330571 GCA_963855975.1 Andrena chrysosceles | reverse complement strand
CTGCCGTCCGTCGCTCTATTCCCTTGCAAAGAAGACCCGGTCAACTTGAATTATGAAAATTACACGTTGTAACAAACAAAACGATAAAAACGTCCTACCAGTGCAATTAATTCCGTCTACCTGGTATTTACATAACGCTCATTGTCTGTGTAATGACTAAGGAACATTTGTTTCGCCTATTGGCGTCGTAACTGGCGGTTCGCTAATATTAAATCTACCCACTCGAATACTTTCCATCGTACAGATCTAACGTAAAAGGAACACGCTTGTTTTTGCCCTGGATAACGTATAGAAAGGCTAATAAGGCCGATACACCTGGCGAACCCGTAGGCTATAGCAAAGCTGATTGACTTTCACTGTCTTGCACGACCCTCTAAATTATGGAGACGTCGCGGCGTCCTTGCCAAATCGATGTTTCCCTGCTGTCGAGTGGCAACAGGTTGCAACGAGAACCAGAAGCCACGTAGCCGTCACTATTTCCCATCTATCACCTCGTCCTTTTTAAGAGAACACAGACTTAAATGGTATTTTAATGTACCCCGCGAGCGATTCGAGTGGTCCTTCTAATCCGTTTATTTCTTCTACCGGTGGTGCGCAAACATGTTTTCACGAAGTCTGGGTAAAACGAGGAAAGAGAGACACAGCAGGGGCCTTCGTTCTTCGCCAAGACGAGAGGATACGGTCTACACAACACTTTCTCGTGGATCGATCGAAACTTGACGAGAAATCAGAGGACCACTTTCGGAAGCGTCCGCGATGGCCGAGCGACCGTCTCGGGATTAAATACAGTCGAATCGAATTTGCGGTCGCTGTGGGTCTTCATATTCTAAGCGAGCCCCGCTCTCGGGCTTCCAACGGCGCGCAGCCGGAGAGAGGGCTCGACGGTTGACGAAAATATGGGAAACGATCGTCGATAATTGCGAGAGAAAAGTGTCTTACTGGGAGATGGTCGGCTGGGTCGTTGGAGGAGCGAAAGCCACGCGCGATCCCCGATGGAATTCCGAATGAATGGAGGCAGAACGAGAGGCACGGCGAGGTACGAATGTGCGTACCTATGCGAAAGTCGTCCGCGGAACGAGATACTCGTCTCGACGGCACTACGGTCGTCGGTACACTGAATGAAACGGCCGCTTCGGTACGCCTTTACCCTCTCGACGGATCTCCGGCGGCTGTCTGCGCGCATCAGCCGAGAAATACAGCCGAGTGTATTAATGCGACCGCGGTAATTGCACGTGCATCGATCAACCACCCATCCTGCTTGTCTCCCCACCAAGCTCATCTTCGACCTTCTGGGTCACCTGTCCTCCACTCCCCGTCCCTGTGAATTTCGCGGGCCCGCGGTCATGATACAGGCTCCGATAACCCGCGAAGACATCGCTCCTCTACGCGGATCTCGAACTTGGATATCGAGCGTCAATCGCGGAATAACGGGACGAATATTAAAACGACTGTGGCCGATCGAATATCGGCATCTGTTGACTTTTTTGTTTGTTTGCGACTCCAGTTTCTTTCTTGGGTCTGGGGACTTGAGAGATTTCTAATGATTGGTACAAGTTTTGTTTCTTGTCTTTTATGTCGAAGTACTCTATATTCTGCATAGTTTCTTATTTAGGGGCAATTATAGGTGTGGAAGTAGGGGAAAGTTCTCCATATTGGACTACTTAAAGGTTCTCCTTACCGTGATGGATGAAAAATGATGCGAATTTTGGGAATTTTTTAAAACAAAACATGCTGACATGCGAGCTTCAACCCCATGCTAAGAAATAGGTATGCATCACCTAAGTCAATGCATATGTGAATTAGGGCTGGGACTATTTGTCGAATTTTTCAGTATTCGAATATTCGAATTCAGTTGCTCGATTATTTGGCGAATGTAATTCGAATACTCAGGTATTCGAATACTGGTGTATTATAAATCAAGTTCTTTAGGTTCATTTTTTTACAAGCTTTTATTTAGTTTCAGTTGTGAGTTCGTTAGTTTGTCAGGGTGAAATCTTGTAGGCTAATAACTTGATTTATAATTCAATATTACTATTCACCATACTATTCGAATACATCAGTAATAGTATTCGAATACTGAAATATTCGAATAATAACATTTGAATACTCAAATAGGTATTCGAAGTTCATTCGTAGCATTCGAATACTTGTAAAATATTCGAATAGTTCCAGCCCTAGTGTGAATAAAGACTATGATCCAAGTTAGGGAACTTTCTCTTATGTAACCTGTTTTGCTTTGCAATAATAATATTTTGAAGGTAATCAGTGCTTTACTGATTGCATTGCATCATCTTACGAGTAGATAGAATTTATTACGTACAATGTAGATTTGTTTTGCACTCCTGAATTATCGAGAGATACTCGGGGTTGTTGATTGTTTTCGAAAGAAAGATTTCACGGGCATATTTTTGTACCTCCGATGAGGAACCGGGTCAATCAGGCTATCTCTCTGTTTTCGAGTGATGGGTAAGATTCTATCAGTCCTGATTGGACGCAAAGAATCCAAAGAACACGAGATCGTACCTCGAGGCTCCATCGAAATCGTCCAGTTTCATTACATTTCGTTGTTCCTGCAATTTACGAACTAGAACGGCGGCGATACACGATAAACACTCAGCTTCGCTGCCGGATTTTTCTCGTTGCAGCGGCGAGAATCGAGCAATGTAGAGAGTGTGAACGTCTCGAGAGAAGACTTCAACAGGGCGAATCTGACTTTTCGCGAAGGCTTCCCGTCCCCGTGATAGGCCGTGGACGCGAGGGTCTCGTTATCAAATGATTGGGGGAAAAACTGGGATTTAATGTGTCAAGGAGATCAAGTAGACACCGCGGCGAAGAAACGACGCTCAAGTGGCAACCCGTTCAACGCTGAACGCGAGATCTACCGATCCAGTGACCGACGATCTCGCAAAATGAAACAAGGGGACTGAACGTGAGAAATCAGTTTCGACGAACATAATTACATAATAAACATTGTAAATGACGCGAATTAGATGGAGAATAACATGCAAATGCCTAGGAACGATGTTTCTAATTCTAATGAGATGACGAGGCGTATAAACAAACGTGTTTCTTCTACCATTTTGAGAAAGAACAGGTTTTTCTAATACATTAACATCTCAATATGTAGATCGATAAAAACACCGACTGATCCACTCTACACTGTATTGCTTACAGCAGAGATGGGTAAGAAATTATTTCAAATAAAAATTTGAGTTCGAATAGAAGACAAAAATTTAATTCCAGACAAATAAAGATTAAGTTTCTTTTATTTCATACGTTATTTCTGTTATTTTTTATTCAAATAATACCCATCTCTGGCTTACAAGAGCGATTAAAAGCCAATCCTTCTTCCAGCAGAAGTTTTTGCTCATCAGTATCCGCCCAGCGCGCATCGTAAAACATGATTTGCGAGTCATAGACGCAAAAAATTTCCACGATTATGTCCAGAATGAATTTCCGCTGAATTTACAAATGTATATCGAAAGATTTGTACTCTACGAGTGCACGCGGGTTCTTCGAAGGTTGGCGCGGTTCAAAGGTACCGAGCGCCAAGCGGAATCATCAAACAATCGAGATCAAGGGGATCCTCAAACCGGTTTTATCTTTGTTTGCCATAATTTCCGAGCATTATTTATCCCGGAATGTTACTTCCTCCTGGATCGTCGCGAATGCTACTAGGACTATGACGAAACACCATTTTTATCTTACCAATAAAAAAGTGTCCTATTTTTGTCTGGCTGCGAGTTGATCCTGAACAACTGTCCCCCACCATTACTTGAATTATTTAAATTATTTTCAACTAAAAATCGCGAGGAAACTGAAAGTAACATTCCACCCGCCACAACCGTTGAACTTGAACACGAGAAATCTTTCTCCTCGCGACTCGAGTGGCCTAGCAAATCTCTAGACAGTTCCACGATGCCATCATCGTTGTCAGCTTTCCAGAGCAACTATAAGTGAAAGTGGCCAGGCTACGAAATAATTTCGGCGGTCGGTCCGCATTAAATCCTAATCGATTGGTAATGATTTCGATCGCCGGACGAATACTTGACGCGAAGAAGCGAGCAAGTTAGAAAATCGTTAGCGAGATCACGCAATAAGTTTCCTAGAAAGTTGTCCCTTTTGGCTGACCCATTATGTCATTTTCTGTTAGCAAAGCATTGAATTTTTTAATTTTATAGGTGCAATTTAAATACGTCTTGGCAAGTTGGTCTCCATATCGTTCTAAGTAGCCGTGCTCTTACTGAAACCGGTTCACCAGTGAGTTTTTTCAAGTATCTGCTCGTAAATACTCGAGGATTGGATTGACATCACGATTCTGTTGCGGCAAAATTGCATTCCACCGAAAGTTACCAACAGGTAGTTACGCCTGCGCTTCAGACGTGCTTCCTTCTTCTTGGATTTTCATAGATCTGTGCATGTTATGGGGGATCAAGAGTGTAGGACGCAATAGAAGATACCGTGAGAGGTGGACAGCTCATGTGAAACCTTTACTCAGAGGTCCAGGTGTCAAAAAGAATAAAAATTACGAAATTATTGTCGGCCTGTACTTTCACTGAAATTCGCATCGGTCGAAGCTGAGTAGAATGGACCGCGATGATCGTGAACGGTTCGACTCTTTGCTCCACTAGGCGATCATTTAAATATGCAAATACGATGGCGTGCAAATATTGACACGATAAAGGCCTCCATCGGCTGAACGCGCTCCTACGCGAATATCTATTAACGGATTGCAAAATAGTATTTTCTGTGGCAATTGCTCAATTTGGAGACGTATCAAAGTGCCTGAACTACGTTTGAGATTTCCGTGTATTTAAATAGCGCTGTCTTCTTTTAAATGGTAGGTAATTATTCTTCCGGGCTTGAGGCTCGAGAGCTCACTTTCATAAGAAGCTTCGTCATTAACGAAGTTTCAATTTACACGACAATTTCAAAAATAAAATATTAATACATACTAAAAATTTGAAAATAATGTATCATTTTAAATCAAACCCTACTATCCAACCGGGAAAGATTAAAACCCTACGTCGGTACACTGGAAGCCTTGACGTTCATCCAGTAGATGGAGCTTCCAACCCTGCGAGATCGATTAATCGAAAGTGAAACTTGAAATTCAAATTTAAAAGGTTCCTCTGTCCCTTCCTGTTATCTCGCTAACTAGAATGAGGCTTCAAATTGCTATTATGCCTAGTTAAGTTAAAATTTCGAAATTCTACTTTCTTACACGTCAACGCAAAAATTGCGCAACATTACTTTCGCGATTTGCATAATTTTAATCAGTTTTGAAAAGGAGGACCGTCTCGCCGTGAGAGGATACGTGACCCGCGCATTTTCAAACTCGGTATGCCCAAAGAAACGAAACCTGGAGGGAGAAAATTTTATTTTAATCGACTTCTTCTTTTTTACGAGTGTTCGCTTCCCGTGTAGTACCAACCATTACGAGCTCTGTCCACGTTCGGGTGACACGTGCGCGGATCCTTGAGCGCCATAAACGATCGCGAAATTTATTAGTCCTGTCCGCGTCAAAGGATCGCGACAAACCGTATACACCATGATCGTTCACACCGTCGTTTACCTTACATTTATTCATCGATTCAGGCACAGCCCATTGCGAGGCGCGACGAGTGGCATAGCTAACGAAGCAACGCGTCTCTTTTTCCGCGACACGTGATTCATCCCTCGTCGACAATCGCTTGGAACCGAAGGCCCCTCGACAAAAGCATATTTTCGCGAGCTGGGAATTTTAACGACGCGGCGCGTTAATGGGCCACTTCTTCGCGCTGACAAAACCTCGCCTGTCTCCCGGGGCCGTTAAGAAACGTGAAGAATCGAGGAAAGGAGGCGCAAAGTTGCGAAAAGTTTCTCCGTGTGCTCGGGGCACCGTGAAGTAGAAATCAAATATGAAGCACAGACGTCGATGCAACGGCACATGCTCGTCATCCTGTAAGTCCCGTCGTCTTCATAGAGAAACAGTGCCGCCGACCTAGATCTTGAGCGTCATCCTTTCACCAGCCGCGCGATAATTCCCGCTGTCTCCTGGCATTTTACCCAATTCGCAGAGGGAGTTTTCACGGTGCCATTCTCCTAGAAGACTGTCGCAACCTCCATTACACTGTGTTTAACTGCACGCAAGCGTCTGGCCTAATGTTCCACCGCGAGTGGATTTACATTGGCAAGGGAATATGCTCCCTTGGTCGATGCAATTGTGCAAGTCGAAATAGCGCAATATTCCATCACACACGCGTAATTCAAGGATTCATTGAATCGCGTAACTTTCTAGCTGAAGGAAGACCGATAGATTGCGATTCAGTGACCTCGTGCAATCTTCCGGGATCTCGAGGCTCCTGACTTCTGGCAATAGCGGAGGAACGAGCTGCGGTGGTTGTTGAAATTTTGAACTGGGGATGATTAGCCTCAAGGAAGGGTGAAAATAATAAGCAGGCCCAGTTCGAGCCTTTTTTGGGCCCTAAGCGACTTGAAATATTTTTATAATACATTTGAGTTTTTTAATGACCTTACTTTGAGTTTTTATTATTAACTTAAAAAATTCATAGTGCAATTTGTGATATTTCATTTAAAACTTTATTTTAACCTTTCGTGGTCACACCTTCTTATAATCACACATTGGTCACACGGGGATCACTGTACCCCAGCGTCATTTTTTGAGTTACCATTTTCGTTACCACTTTTAATTTTTTAGTGATAATTGTACATTCATAATACTTATTCAGTCATGGTCTAATAGCCTTTTTCTAGAAACATAAATTTTGATATGATAAAATTTGTACTTGAAAATGAGCGATTTTCCATGGTTGTGGGAACCGATTTTTTAAAATTTTTTTTTTATTATTTTTTTGCGATAAACCCCCTTTAGAAGACGTAAAGGTGCAACATTTCAAATCGAAAATTGCTCTTGGGGTACAATACACCCCGTGTGACCACGAAGGGTTAAAAAATTCCAACTATGAAATGGCCACTTTGCGCTCCTTGTAAACTTTGCGCCCTGGGTAGCAGCTTAATTTTGCCTGCAGAGACGAGCCGGGCCTGCTAATAAGCTTGAGTTGAGAGAATCGAATGAATGATTTTTTCCTAGCCAGTTCATGCTCTATATAGCGGCGATAGGTCCTAGCGACACAATTTCGCGCGCAACGTGATATGATAGGACAGCATCAGAAAAGTAGGAAGAGAGAGGCGCAGGTACTTTCACCATAAACGTGGTAGAAGCCTTTTCTAGAGTATTAGGAATATGCAGCACAGCTCTGTTGCACCCTGCACGATCACCACAGTAAACTCAGTGGCGTATCCAGGATGGGTTCTCGCGGTGCAGCATACTCCTCTAGATTCTCCCTCGACGACACTCCCGTCTTTCTTGCTACACACCCCTGTTGATAAAGACAGCCGTGGATCTGTGCCGTCAGTGACTGAATTTTGACATTCAAATTCCGCGATGAGTGAGCAAGGAACGACGAATCAAACAGTAAGTGGTTAGCAGCTTAGTGATTGCTTCTCTACTTGTTCTACGAATCCCCGGAAAACAGATAAACTTGAAGAAACTCGCTACTAAGAAGTTGCCAGTTGTATGTATCAAATAAGAAATATATAAATGTAATTGGAGTCCCAAGTTCACACAGGTGTCGACAATCAAGAAGCGATAAGTAGAGCACGATGTTAACCAAGCAAAGTGGTTGAAGGTAAAATTACTAGTTTGTCCCGTGTCCGTTGGAACATTATGGTTACGTTACTGCGCGAAGATTGAAGTTACACCGACCGTTGCAATTCGACCGCACTGTCGTGATAGGCCTCAGTCAACACTGGTCGATCAACTGATACGCAAGCAGGTCGGGAGGACGAGTTGCTTCTTCAACCCTCTGTCATTCTGTGCGCCGACGAGAACGAGTTTGGAAAGGATCTTCTTAGAACAGGTAACGGTATCATCGAGCGACTGATAGAGCGTCCTAGAAGTTGATCTCGCGTGTTAGCTCGGTGCAAGACTATTGTAAGAACAAGTTACTACCAAGTTACGGGACAGTTGCGACGATCAACTTCCAGTTCCTCGATAATTCTAACACGTAACTTTCCATATTCGTTGGCCCGGCTTTCGCATAATACCAAGTGTTGATATTATCCCAAAGAAGTGCCTCAGACGTCGCTTCGACAGTCTCTAGCACTCGTCTGAATTAATATGACCACAAAAAAACTCCTTTCATTCGTAGAGTCGATGATGAGGCTTCGTGAGTCGTTTCTCTGTCCAAGGAGAATTTCAATTTTGAAAGCGGAAACCCTGGCGAAAACCCACGTACGCTTTTCGTATTCGCTAGGTCTCGCGCCGATGAATGGCCCCTGCGAATAATCGTGTCGATAAATATTCAAACCGATATGCTCTAAGGCCGTCGAGTGACTCGCAGAAGCGATGCATCCTCGCTTTGTTTCGCGCAAGGAATCTTGGTGCATCGACCCAAGTTAATAACAACCGATAGCCGCAAATCTACGGCTCGCTCAACGGTACCGCCACTTCCACGGCTCTGTACCGCAATGTAGGTGATTAGTGTCTATCGCTGAACGTTACCAGGCCGCTGATTTCTACCTCTCGCACGGTAAACCGAGGTGGACCTTCGTTGCGTGTTCACTTCGGGCTGCAAGTGACATTTTAACCACCAAAAAAAAAAAAAAAAAAAAACCGAGGGAATGCCATTCGAATATGTGGTTCTATAATCATTTCGAGTCTATTTCTATCGCGAGGGTCTGAAGAAATGTTTTTGATTCTGATATTAAGTGGGACGTTCTGTATTTCTAATTGGGACAATTAAAGAAAGGTCTTGTCTTTCCAGGGTCGAAATGGAGCTACCCGAATGGGCCACTCTGTTATACGATCTAGTGCTGCTCGTGGGAATGGCGGTAATTTATATAAGCGAGGCAATAGTTCTGACGTTCATCCCTCGACGCTATCGTGCGAAATCTGTGAAAGGGGAGGTCGCCCTGATAACAGGGGGTGCAGGCGGTGTCGGAAGTATGATTGCCACGAAGCTAGCTAAACTTGGAGCACACGTCGTGATCTGGGACGTTAATAGACCCGGCAAGTACAGATTGATCTTAAAGCCGCGATGAAACTATGGCGAATTTTTCTGTGAATGCAATTTTCAGGCATGGAAGAAGTTGTTAGAAAAATTAGGGAGGATGGCGGGAAATGCTGGAGTTACTACTGCGACATCAGCAGCAAGGATGATGTGTACAGGACAGCAAAGGCTGTGCAGATCGAGGTCGGCTCTGTAAGTAAATCAGTTTGACTATTATTTCATATCACAAGGATTACGGAAGGATTGATAACCTAAGGTAATTGAAACTCAGGTGACCATACTGATAAACAACGCAGGCTACGTGTATGGAAAAACGCTAATGGAGCTGCCTGATGACGAAATCGAGCGTACTTACAGAGTCAATATTTTATCACATTACTGGGTAAGCTTAGTTAGAGGATAATTGATCATGAACAAAGACGTGTGTATACAGAAATCTTGATGGAGATTTGCACTCAACAGCTGACCAAAGCATTCATGAGTGACATGATGAAGAACAACCACGGTCACATCGTGACTGTAGCTAGCGTAGCAGGACTTTTAGGAACTTACAATTGCACGGATTATTCGGGAACGAAATTTGCGGCGATCGGGTATCACGAGAGCCTCTTCACCGAACTCAGGGTAAGAATATTTCTAAATTATCATTAACTACTCTCTTTCCGTTTCGCAATGGTTACAGAAAGAATCTTATTTCAGACCCACGGGTACGACGGGATTCACGCGACTCTAGTTTGCCCTCATCTTATCAACACGGATCTGTTTAAAGGAGCGAAACCCAGGTAAATAATTCAGTAATTCAACACGCTATTAATGCGCTCGATTTCTTAAAAGAATCTGTGGTTTAAAGATTGTCGCCAATGCTAGAGCCTGACTACGTGGCTGAGGAAGTTGTATCAGGAATACTATTGAATCAAGTGAACGTGGTGCTACCTGGATCACTCAGATATCTCCTACCACTGAAATGGTAAAATTCAAGGATTTCGTTTACTTAATCTAGTTGAGGCAGCGATTAAAATATTTCTTTTTGTATCAGCTTCTTGCCAGCGAAGCTATGTTGGGCTGTGATGTATAATATCATTCGTGGACCCCAAACTATGATGATGATGAAAGGAAAAGAGGAGAAGCAATCATTGAGGAACAACAATGTCACTGTGCTTGCTAAAGAGACATATCTACAATAATGCGTGGAAACTGATGCGAAGCATTATAGGCTAATATAGCGATTACACGTAGGCGTACGAAATTTCGACTACGAGTATCGACGGAAATAATTAAGTATACGTGATGTCAGAACGTCATTGGACATTGTCAAGACTGAATTTGTATGTTTAAGTCGCATTTGATAACGAAGATTTTATTTTCTTAATATCCTGTATAGTTTAACATTTGTAAAGGTATTCATAATAAATCGTAAAAATAATGCAATCCCTGACCCAGCTCCCAAATCGATATACCTGTACCCAATTCTGCAGCAAGATCCAGTCGATGCAGAATAGAATATAACGTAGGATAAAAGACAATCCCACTGCCCCCTGATGACCTGAAATACATCCCCAAATTTCAACCTACGCCAGATTAATCTCGTCTAAGTTGTAATTCTCATGCTCCCGAGTCTAATTCGGGGTAGAAAGAAGAAAGGAACTAGTTCTTACTTTGCCTCGAAAAAGTGTTCTTTGCTGTCATCGTCCCATTGAATTCTCCCCTTAGACGATTCAAGAACTTTTAAATAGTCTGACCCTAAAATGGCTCCCCCGCCCTGAGGGGTGTAATTGTACCCGTAGAAGTTAAGACCTAGCAATATCTGGGATCTTTTAGGACCTCCTTCGGGTACTAGCAACTCCACGCATTCCCTCGCCCAATCGATAGGACTATTCGGTCCAGGGCGCTGGATGCTCGAATAGTCGTAAGTCATTAAGGAGAAAGCTTTCAAATACGGTGACAACTGGTCAAAGTGATCTTTATTAAACAACTGAACCTGTGGCCTAAAAGAGTGGAAAACATGTAGCCTCGTTAAGAGGCGCACACTTTAATGAGCCCTCTTCGCAGAAGTGCGAAATAAACAAGAGTGCAACTGTTAAAAAATAATAGAAGACACACTCACCCTCTCGATGGCGGCACAGCTAGAATTACGTCTAAATGGTTGTCCCTCAGCTTGTGAGCAATGGTCTGAATTATCGACACGACAATCTGAGTATCTACGCTTGTAAGCACAAACTGGTTCCACATCTCCAGAACGTATCCGTCGAAGTGGAAAGCCTGGAAGAGTACCATAATTATTAGGATAATTTTATAGACACCCTTTCGATTATATGTATCCCTCTAAGTACCTTAGCAGTGTCTACGAGCGCTGAAATTAATGCGATCTGCTTATGAGTGTCGCCGTAGAGCCCAACAATATCGTCCACTGACCAATTCTCGAACAGTACCCTGGGTAAGACTGAAAGTAATAATCACGTGATTAGATGAATATCTACAAAGTTTTTACACGATCCTAGTCTAGAATGCTCCATACTTTTCACACGATGATCGACGTTATTCGCCGCTCTCATCTCCTTCAGCCACTTCTTCTGAACGTCGTGGGTCGATAGTTTGTATGTCGCGCTATTGCCTTCTGGAAATGCCAGCCATACTGGCGACACCATGGTGAACTTTCCGTGAAATATTTTGGAAACTTCGACTCCATTGTTGTTCCACTGAAAGGAAAAGTACGTTTATCAATATTAAAATATGATACAATTGACTGTAATTTGCAATGCTGTGAAACAGTTTTGCTCGAGAAACAGTTTTTCGTTTAAAAACTTCCTGCCTACGGAAACACAGATTTCGAAAAACAAACTTAACAGAATTTGATAATACGAGTCGGCGAACTTACCGGTGTGATGTACCCTAAAACGTCTCCGGTAAAACGTCTGCGAGTTGTGTTAGAAAAGTAGAATCCTGCTTCTCGAATAATATCGTGGGGTTTGGGATTCTTCACCACTAACAATCTGCCGAAAACGTCCTGGCTGGCAGGGCCCTGCTGAAATTCACACGCAGATCAGGACATAAATGCTACATCCGGGAGAATTTTCATAATTCCGTTTCCTGTACCTTACTCTCGATTTTCCCTTTGCTCTTTTTACTAGCCTTCCCCTTCGGCGGCGACAACGTGCATTCCGATAATTGGATCAGTAACAACAAGCCGACAACCAGTGCAAAAATATTCATAATAATTTTCTGTCTTTATCAACTAATTGAAATCATAAATTGCTACGGAGCAACATACGTGGCCAAACACTAATTCAAAGGACTTTCGCGCAGTCGTTGGTAGAATGCGCTACTGTCACCTTCTGAGAATACAAGCATATATAATTCATCAAGTTCCTTAAGTTTCATTACTCGTCTCCTTGCAAATATATCTGCATAGAAATATGTGCGACATAGAATATTGCCAAATGTTGACGCAACGACTCAGACCGATGATAAACTTTTGCTAATTGATAAGAGCAATTTTTATGCTCGTTTTACATGAGATGCGATGCGTCACTCGTTTTGTTCGAAACGAAAGAAACTGAGAGGAATTACTTCTCCGAGGGTATTCGAAGTCGATAGAGTTGAACCACCTTTTCATTAATATAATAAATTTCGTTAGATAATATGTAAAGAGATAAAAATTATTGGAGATTGCTTTAACACTTCTTTAAGCTTCTTTTACCACGTGACTGGGTCACATGATATGTATTTTGATGTAACATGGCGCCTTTAATTGTCACAGCGCAATAAAATTTTCGGAAGAATGTGAGGATTTTTTGTGTGTTGGATTTAAGTCTCAACACAGAATGCCAGTTGATATAAATCGATTAACTGAAGGTTGGCTAGAATTGGAAAGTGACCCAGGTACGAGAGACTAATCCCGGAATTATGCTATTTCAATGACGCCTGATATTAAACAACTCGAATGCGTTATGAGAGCGTAGAAGTTTACTGTGTTACGCTTTCGGGAGATTTAAAATTACAAAACACATTATATTGCTGTAATTTCTAGATGTTCGTCATTCAGTTTCATACTTTTATATACCACAATCCTGCTTCTATTGTATTCTAACAGCAGTACCATTAAAGGAGCAATCAATTATGCCCTTTTATGGAATTCGGGGTGTCTTTTGTTTACATATATTTTGCCTCGTTAGGTTTATTCACACTACTGCTGGAAGATTTCGGAGTAAAGGGTGTACAAGTGGAAGAAATATATGACCTGCAGAAATCTTTGGAGGGTCCAGTTTATGGCTTTATATTCCTATTCCGTTGGATAGAGGAGAGAAGATCCAGGCGCAAAGTCGTAGAGCAAGATGAGAGCTTCGTGAAAGATGAAGAAATCGTTAACAATATATTTTTCGCACAACAGGTGCATTATAGTTTATAATTACAGTCCATCCCACGTATCGAGTCGTTGCCTTACCTGTTGTTCTCTAAATAGTTCGTTCCTTTATAGGTTGTGCCCAACAGTTGCGCGACTCATGCGCTACTCTCTGTGTTACTTAATTGCCCAAATATCCATTTGGGTACAACTTTATCCAGGTTGAAAATGCACACGTCTGGCATGTGTCCAGAAAATAAAGGATGGGCAATAGGTAATACACCCGAATTGGCTTGCGCGCATAATTCGCACGCGATGCCTCAAGCTAAGAGGCGGCAAGATAAAAATACCGGAGTCTCCACCGGTAGATTCACCGGGGAAGCTTTCCACTTCGTTAGTTACGTTCCGATCAACGGTAGACTCTTCGAATTGGATGGTTTGAAACCGTATCCCATGGATCACGGTCCGTGGAAGGAACACGAAGAGTGGACGGAACAATTCAGACGAGTAATCACGGATCGTCTGGGAATGGCGACGGGAGAGCAACTGCAGGACATAAGATTTAACTTAATGGCTGTCGTTCCCGATAGGCGACTCGCTATCTCGCATAAATTAACTATGTTGAAAACGAATAGACAGATAGTACTAGAGGCGTTACAGCAACTTGTCAAGTTAAGCCATCAAGATGGATCTGAGAAAAATGTGAATGACTCGGAGAAATCAGAGAAACATTACGAGAAGAAGAACAAAATTGACGATGAGAATGTTCTGCCTAATAAATCAGAGATCGATGAATCTTCTTCGGTACCGGCTATCACTGTTGAACGAAGTAGCGATACTGCAGCGGATACTGAAGAATCAGCTTCGAGCATAACTTCGGGAAAGACTGAAACGAAGTAGGTAGATTTAGATTAATCAGGGTTTTTATTTCTCAAACGTTTTATTTAATATTTATCTTTTAATGCTACAGTGGTATGGAGAAAGTGGTGATGTGCGCATTGGATTATGCTACTCCGCTTCGAATTCAAACTTCACCAGCCCACAGCTCGTCTAGTACCGATACATCATCCGAGATTGGGTCCGCCTTTAATTCTCCGACCCAAGGTAAGTGGATAGATATTCCGCTTTATCTTATTTTGCAGAGACGTTTCGTTGTACACACCTTTTTGCTTTGACAGAATATTAAGCCATTCGGACATGTCATTAGCATTGACTCGAATCCTTGCAATTTATCTGACGAAGAATGGCAAATATAGTAACCCGATTCAGACTTTGGATCTTTTATTTTGCCATGTTCTGTGCATATATTTTTTTCTGACGCAATTATTTGAGATTCCATGTCAGACCCTTCCGAAGGCTTTGTGTTCCCTTGATTACTTTCCATACACTTGTTATAAACTTCTCTGTCGCATACTCTAGTGTACTTATTAAATGCTGTGAAAGATGGACATGAATATTCTTCTACAGAAACCATTTCTGGGTCGCAGACATAATACCTAATACAGTCGGTAGTATTCACCGTACGAACATTTTTTACGCACTGAATTACGTGAACAAATCGCGAGTCTATATAATAACCCAATGATTTATATGTTTCGACAGATAAATACTCTCTGTTTCCTGACTTGTCAGTAATTAAAACTATATTATTTTCGTTCTCTGAATCGTCCAGCGATATCTGCGATACATTGCCTGGAGTTTCTATATTTAACTTCGATTCATTTGTGTCGTTTTCTCTTAAAATTTTCTTGGAATCAGTTTCATTTTCTGATTTCGCAGTAGTTATAATAGTATTTTGTAAGTTATTCTGCTGAATGTAATTCTGTATGAGATAATTCATTAACACGCTTCTCTGCTTGGTTTTGGAGGGTTCTAATTCGTTAGGCACAGTTTCGCTTATACTTATACTACTTCTCAAAGGCATAGGTAGTGACAATGATGCTAGCAATTCTAAAGGAATTGTGATTCCTTTGTAAGCCAATAAGTGACGTATCAATCGATTTAACATCAAATAATCCTTTCTGGTATGATTCTGTGCTTGTAAATTGCCATACTCTAGAAGATTAGTTACAGGAGCATTATCCGTATTTGTTTCATACTTATTTTCCATTGCTCCTTCAATTTCAATTAGGGGATACGGAGTTACGAGTTCTTGATCAGGAATGCTATCAGTAGTATACGACGAATCAATGAGTTCAGAGAAATTTGAAGGGTCTTGTGTTAATCCCATGTAACTAGTTTCATTTGGATCCACTAAATCAGGCGTATCGTACCTGTTTGTTATAATAGATGATTCTGTCGACAGCGCGTCACATGTCCAGGAATCACCGGGTAGAACACACATTCTTAAATACGGCTGGAATATCTACGAATTAAAAGCTCGTAAGAATATTGAAAGCAGCGAGTGGTACTAATGCAACAGTAGATCGCCTTACCAAGCCCTCTGTACATTTACTGGGTACCCAAACGTATCCGCCACTAGGTAAACTCACGCATTTATAAAACACGGTGCAGCTAGTGGAGTCAGGTTTCCTCGATTCTGGACACTTCGACGACGCTGTTACCAGAATAGAAGAGAAAATAAGAAGTATCAGTCTCATCTTATCGTAATGTTACGCGCGTTGTCGTCTAGCAAACTAAAATTCAACTGCCCTGCTTGATGGTACTATTTGCCTTTCGCACATTCCCCCACGTTTCATCGTTTTCTTTGGCACCTCCGAGATACAGTTAGTTGACCTGTCCTCCGCCAGCATCTTCACACTCTTTTTATCGTACAATCAATGCCTTCTTGTCCGTAGCATGGGGATGGAATTCTGGCCAGAGCAGCCCGACGTCCACGAAAGATTTTAAAAAGTTTGTTGTAATTAGAGTTGCTGGGGATGAGAAGAACGAGGCGGGTTTGAGTATGTATATGTGTAATTGCCACGCTCACTGTGATCCATTAGGGCACAAACTTATAACAATGCATAAAGTATACGTTCCTAAGCAGGTCGTTCTCTTGGGAATATTAATATAAATGGGAAAAGATTAGTTTCCGACAGTGGTCACTTGCATAAGAAGGTCTGCTTGTCGGGAGAAGTTAGAATACCGCATGCTAGAGTGAAAACTAGTAACGGAGATACTGTTACCGAGGAGAAGAAGGTTGAAAAGATCGACCCGAAATTGTGTTCGAAATATCCAGAATTATTCGAACCGCACACGTTTGCACCCAAAGATCTTCTAGCATTGTTGAAGAACTTGGAGCACGAAATAAGCATTTGCGAGACCAGTTTAAAGGACGAAAATGACAAGAGGAACAAATACAAGGTAAGTGCATCTTGATGTAGATAATTCAAGAGTTCTAGAATATTGTTTTATTTCAGATCGATGATTGCCGTAGAACACACAATTACGACGAGTTCATTTGCACTTTCCTTTCGATGCTCGCCCAGCAAGGTAAATTGGCGGAACTGGTCCAGCAGCACTTGACGTTAAAAAAGCACACTTCTGTGTCCGTGAACAGGGTTCATAGGTAAGTAATTCTGTTCCAGCATTCATTAAAGATGAAAGTATCGCGTGGTAACGCTCAACGTGTTCGCAGATCTTCGAAGAAGACAGACACTCGTCCAAACTCTTCGCGCAGACGTCGTGGCAGGACCAAGTGCAAGAAAAGAAAATAATCTCCGTGTTTAAATATGAAAGAATCTGGTGTCTTCGCCCCGCCTACCGAATTGTCGATACCGAAATGTCAAATCGCTGCAGGCGCATAGTTTTACAAAAATCGATAAGCATGTAAAAAAGGATGTACGATTGTTGAAACGAGAAAACGTGCGAATACGTCGCTCTTTACGCTACTTACGCCGCACCAGTGGCACCGAGATGTCCGATACTTGCTTCACTTTCTAACTCGGGCAGGTATTTCATAGACAATCGTAGATTCGTCGGCTGTGCTGGCCACATTTCTTTCGTTCTGACGTCTAATCACTTGCACGATCGACAATTATACTTTGCAACTGTACAAATTAACTTTACGGATATATTTTTTATATTTTTTTTTCACGTTAACGCATGGTGTCCGTACTGTCGCTGTATTTATAGCCATTGCGAATCCATTCTATACACCCTTTTGGGTGTATTTCAGTAATATTTGTCTCTTTATATCTCTATTACGTTTTCGTATGAAATATATGTTTTCCTAGATACGAGCAATTCTATGTTTTTTACGCTTCACGCTGCGCGCGGACGGGTCAAGGAAACAGGAAAGGGTTCATCAATCAAACGCCATCCGATTATTGTCAAAAACATTGAAAATATTTATTTCGGTATTCATATACAAGTACACTACACGCTGTGGATATGTCCCTTAGATCTAAATACTTATATCTCCGTAACAGCCGGAGAAAGGAGGATCGAAACTCTCGTAGTGGAATCATGTTTATCGTGGACAACGGCCGACCGTCTAAGTCGCTTTACCATTACTTGTATAGGAACTGTATTCGAAACGTTCTCAAAGAAGCTATTTCAAAGGGTAACGGGTTAAAGGAGACGCGAGATGGTCAACGAAGAGATTTAAAAAAAAAAAGAAAGGTTCCTTCTCCGGCCGATGCTTTTTCTTACGCCCACTCGATATTTGCGCCACTTCCATCGGCACGAATAGCGTGCTTTTTGGCAAAAGTGCAGTTTTATGTACAAACGATATTGATTTATGGTCGCCGTGGTCGAGGCTAACGTCTCCCCGCGAGGCAAGCTACTCGATTGGGAAGTAGAGATTATTTGGAATTCTTGAGAGCAGAACGTGCAACGGTCACGGCTCGTGGCAATCTCTGTCCCCGGATCACGAGCGAGTTCGACGCGTTCGTATTTACAAATACAGCCCCGTCTCGTCGAGAGGATCATCGTCGATAGAGATGTTGCTCGGCGATCTCGGGCGGAGGCTGTTATAGAACTGTTAGCTTCACTGCCGACTGCGGGATACACGCTCGGCATCGTCATTATAGGCACTCGTGGTATGTTACAGTAAATCAACTGCGGAACAACGATCAGATTCTCCATCGTGACGTTGGAAAGCGAGCTGGTCGCCTTCGCGCGAATGAGAACAGAACAGATTCGACTTTGTAATGCTAGTTAATGGGCACGTTTTGTCCGATAGTTGACGCTTATTTACAAACAACGAAAAGTGAAAATTAATCGTGCGCATTCCGGTCGCTACTCGACGCGCGAAACCTTTGTAACGACTTCCATTCGTTCCGAGGGAGCTGCGAAACGTTTGAGCGGCGGCAATTGGAGTACATCGATCATTGCTGCGGCGGTGTCGGCTGTCGTTCGCAGAACATTGTTACGCGCGATTAATAATAATAATAATACAAACATGCCGTATAAAATATAGAAAAATTCACGCAGGGGAAGTAACGTAAAAAGTACAAACGAGGGGAGGGAAGATAAACACGGACAACGAGATCCTTCCGCGAATAACGCCGATTACGATTAGAAAACAGTCTTGTGATGCGTCTTAGAGAAACCCTAATAAACACAGTTAACGCGCCGCCCGGTCTACCGACAGTTCGCACCCGCTCGGGAGCGTTCAAACTTGATATGCCTCTCGTACATTAAAAACGCCACAGAAGGTAGCCGCGGTAGTCGCTAATGAAACAGTGAAAGCGCGTCGAATCGTTTCTTTTTTCGTTCTGTAGTCTCGATCGCGAATCGTTGGCGCAGTTGTTCCCCGTGACATAGGCAGAGCCGAGTAGAGAATAGTATTTTGAAGCGGGGAGCCCCGAGGTTTTCGCTGCTCCCTGATCGAAATACTATTCTCACGCGGCTCCGTATAGGCGATTAACGATAATAAATAAAGGTAAAGTTTTACAAATATAGTGGCTTTAGATTAACGTTTGTGGTTTATCACACTGACGTACACAGAGCGGTGGACACAAGCGCACCGATCGAACGATCCCGACTTCTCCGTTTCTCCTTAAATAAATACGTGACTGACGCGTTGATCGGCAACGAGCTGCCCGGGGAAAGATCGATGTCCGGGCAATTCGTCGCTTCGGTTCTTGCCTATCGCGAGTACGATCGCGACCGTTCGATCGATCCGTCCGTGGCGTTCGCCGTAGAATTTCCGAGAAGGAGTCCCTTCGATTCGCGAGACGGATTGCTCTCCCTCCTTTCCAAACAGGTTTATCATTTTTCTTCCTCGCCGAACAACCGACCGATAAAAAGGATGTCAGTACGTCCTCTCGTTCGCGTATGACACAAAAGCGTTACGCATACGAGCGCACGCGCAAAGACCGTTCCGTCCGATTCTCTCACACGATATCGAAAAATACATTAATTTGAAAAAAATATATATATATGTATTTATATATACGTATATATATATATATAATATGTATAGTTCCTTGTATATGTGCACTATATATACAATTACATACACAGCTGTAGGCTCGCTTAATACTTTGGATACCGCGCGTTCCCGGTATCCGACAAGTCTCGCGGTCCACCTTCTCGTCCCGGCCAGCTGGAGGACACCTTCTCTCTCGACGGTGAATCGCCAGCAAGCGCGAAACCCGAAATGTACACGCTCCCCCTGGTTTATACATACAATATGTACACACGCGGTCACGGTTAATCGCTAATAGCAAAAGTATAAAAAAAGAAGAAGAAGAAAGGGAGCGAGAGAGGAGGTAAAGACGCGAGGGAGGGCGAGATATAACGATTCAGGGGAGCGCGGAGGTTCTTCCCCGTCGATCGATGGTTCCGGGACACCCCGCGGATCAACTTGCGGGCTCGATTCCAAGGGAGAGGGAAACGCAGAGTGATAGAAGAGTCGGCAAATAAACGAGAATCGAAGCCAGGCGTGCGAATGCTAACAGGAGGCAGTCGGCTCTGCAGCAAGTATCCCCCCTGCCCCTGTTTCGACGGAGGAGAACGTCGACGTAGAATGGGCGATCGAAGGAGAGAAGATCGAACGATAAGATAGGGTGTTATTGCTTTGCTTCGATAACCACGCGGGGATTTAATCGTTAAGGATAACTGGCGGTAGTGAAATAGCCGGTTGCGCGACCAATCATCAATCGGGAGGATGAATTCGTGTACCCGAGAGAAGCTCGACGCCGCGCGAATCCGAAGATCTTCGAAGTCATTTCTTTTTTCTTTGTTTTCTCGATTCAAGCGGTCCCGTCGGGGCGTGGCCGGGGGATAAATAACACGATCGTCCGAAGATCTTCGAGCTCGCGTCTCTCGGGCGTCACGGACGATACGAATCGAGCGCGTTCAAGTGGCGATGCCCTTTCCGAACCGTTGCGCAGTTCTAGCGCGCGATAGCCAAATAATAACGATCGACTCGTCTAGCCGCTACACGTGATTGCCCGAATCGGAGAAAACGAACTCGATGGTGACGATAATGGGGTGATAGTATCAACGAAATAGCCTAAGAAAGTCTTACAGCGTTAAGTTACTTATACACTAGTCGCATCTTATCAACTAAATCATCGTTTACGATAGCGTGGACAGTGTGAACCCATTTCAGCGCAGGGCATCCGACAGTCGATCCTCTTCGCACCTGACCGACTAAACGTGCTTCTAGTCGGTCTACCTTATCCAAGCGATAAGAAGCCGCGCGAGCGATTTGCTACACGCGACAACGGCTGCTACCAAAGTGCACGCGGATCCAATACTGCAGAAGCGGTAGCAGTCGCTCCCAATGAAATCTGTGTACAAGTACCCTCGAGCTCTTTCCCTTCCGAGGATCTACGCAAGAATCGCGTGACTACTACTTCCTGCTACCGACTACCATCACTTGGAAACGTTCAGCGCGAATCAGCGTCCAGAAGGAAAAAAGAGAGAGAAAGAGAGAGTCCTTTTCTGATCTATCCTTGGTGGATGCGAGGAGTCATCGTTGCCGCTGTCGCGTCCAACGCAGCTGAAAGATCTGTCGATCTTTATTCGAGGATCACAAAGAGGCCCGCGCACGGTGCAGGGCCATGGTGGTTCTTCGCTTGTTCGCTCGGGAACCACGAAGAAAGAACGGTTGACCCTCGCCTCAAGGCCCGTTCACGGCGGCGTTTGGAGGCATCGGGTGTCCCGTCAGACTGTCTGCCGACTTCCCTAGGCGGAGTATCGACTGCAGAGAAGCTACTTCGGAGGCTAGACGGTCGAGCCTCGACTTCACCTCCCTCTCGCTCTCGGGAACAGCGGACACGGGAGGACCTGTCCATTCAGCGCCTAAGGAGATGCCGGAGTCGCGTTCGTCGCTGGACCCCTCGTTGTCCCACGGAGGCGACGCTCTTGGTCCCGGTTCCTGCTTGATGCCTTGAAGCGCTAGGAGCGCGCTGGCCGCGTCTTTGTCGCCGATGCGCGACTTGTGCCTCAGCTTGTGGGGCAGACTGTTGTTAGCTGTGGAGTTCTGCGAGCTGACCACCATTTGGGGACCCTCGTCTCCGCTTCCAGAGGACAGTTCAAAGGGGGACTGAGCTCGTCGGCCACGGGACAGGTTGAGAGCGCTCGTGGTGTCTAGGTGCATAGCTGGGTGAGGATAGGGGTACTGGAAGCTCTCTGCTTCGGGATAAGCGGTAGTTTCGGGCACGTAGAGTTGGGCTGGTGACCTTGGTGATCTAGCTCCACTGACTGGCTGATGGATCACCGACGTGTGCACGGGACTGGGCGTCCTGGCGTAGAGAAGGGCTGCGGAGGCTGGAAGCTTCGCCCTCTTCACGCTGATGGGGGGCTCGGATGGCAGAGCGGCGAGCACGTGCTCGGTACTGATCACAGACTCGCCGCAGATACCGAACTTGTCCCGTATCGCCTCGAGCTGCGCCTTGAGGATGTGGTTCTCCTTACTGAGCTCCATCACCCTCTGCTCGAGCACCATGTCGTTGAATCGCCTCTTCTCCCGGGACCGCTTGGCGGCCTCGTTGTTGCGCCTCCTGCGGTCCCAGTAGCTGTCGTCCTTCTTGTTGTCCGGTATGAACTCCCTTTGCTTGCGCTGAGAAAATAGCTCTTTTCTGATGTCGAAGTTCGGGGGGAAATTTTCGGGGTGTGTCGTCACCTGTTGGGCATCAAGGTGATGGAGCTGCTGCTGCTGCGCCTGCTGCTGGGCCTGCTGCTGGGCCTGCTGCTGCTGCTGCGCCTGCTGCTGCTGGGCCTGGAGGTGGTGGTGGTGGTGCTGGGGTTGCTGCTGCTGCGGCGGCTGCTGTTGCTGAGGCTGGTGCTGGTGCTGCTGCATCGAGGGCGGGACTGCGTGGTGCCCTGGATGCGTCAGTGGAGGCAACGGCCCGTGGGCATCGTGACCACCGTGGCCACCGTGACCAGCGTGCGCCATCGTGTGGGTGGCCGGCATGTTGCTGTTCAGGCACGCGGTCTCACCATTGATCGGCGAACCACTCTGACGGGTGACAAATTCTGCCACCATAATTTGTCTTCTTAGTACATCTGCAAACACACGGAACCAAACATTATTTCAGCAGCTAGGACTAGTGTTCTCTTAGAACTCTTAGTGTTCTCTTACTAGTGTTCTTCTCGAGAATTCTTTCTCAAGAATTTCTCGAGAAATTTTATAATTTCTTATTCCTCGTTTCTCGAGAAATTACAGTGTCGGAAACTTATTATAAATCCCATTTGTTTTCAGAAATGAATTTTCAGTTAGTTGAAATTGTGTGTTAATCGTGAATATATAAACACATCTACGATCAGTAATAATTGTTAGCAATATATACGAAGAATTGTGCAATTGTTTATAAACTTTTCTAAAGAAGTAAAAAACTATTTTAAAACAAAAAGTTTCGCCTTGCTTACATTTTATATTAAATAAATAAATTTATCAATTTTATTTAATATCTGTTTTTTCATTTACACAAGTTTTGTCTAAGTTGGACACGAATACAAATTTAGATAAATATTATCAACATTATTCCAAAAATATCAATTTTGCAATATTTATTTTTTTAATTTCTTGAGAATTCTCGAGAAATATAATCTGATTTCTCATTTCTCGAGATGCGAAAAATATCGAGAAATCAGGAACACTAGCTAGGACAAAGGAGCGGCCGCGGCGGGGGACTCGCGGCAATCTGCATACGATTTCAGATCGAGCGGGACAAAGGATAATCCGAGGGAATTAATGGCACCGTATATTATCTGACCGCGGTTTAAATGTCAGATAGCGACGAGAACGATTCTCCCGAGTCAACAGACGGGATGAGTTTATTAACGGCGGTGACGAATGCACAGCGCGCTGTGTGCCAAACGATTACGATGACGATGCGGTGGAGCTCGGTGACATGTCAAGCTAGTCACGCGCGCCACGAATAGAGACTAGACTATAACAGTATGTGCATTAATAACCGTTTGTTTGGAATGATCGCGCAGTTTCGTATTAACCGCATCGTCACCTTTCGTTTATAACCGAGAATTGACATCGCGCGCCGAAAACAGCGAACAACACAGCGCAGTTTACGCTAGTGCAACTAGCTTCCTGTTTTGGAGATAAAGTCCTTAATGCCGGTAAATGGCGTATTTATTAATCCGCGAGTGACACAACGAAGTGCGTTCCAGGGAACTCATTCGAGACACTATCCACGAACAAAACCCAGTCCTTGTACGGCGGTGTCACGCGATTGCCGAGTGACGGTGGACCATTAACGAGAGAAGGTCGCGGCGATACGGAATCAGGAAGAAGGAAAAGAATGATCTCGAGAGACTTCTACAGATACCGGACCTCCTAAGCCCCGTTTTTTTTTTAATCACCGTCGATTACGCACCGCTTCAGGTTACGATCCACACCGATCACCAAGCGTGCTTTGCTAAATTCAAACCAGAGTACTAACTCGATCCCCCCGGCGTGAGTCAATTGTGATCATTCTTTGACCGTGACAGGACGCGTAATAATTATAACATGTCCCATCACTGAAATGTAATCAAGCCATCGCGGTTTAATTCGGTGACGCATTCCCGTGAAAACTGTGCGTCACACCTGCTGTCGACGTCAAACACTTCAATGATAACTGAAAGTTCCTAGAACAATTGTTCACCGAGCTAATTATCCACATTGCAGAGCGCGAATGATGAAACTCGGCTTACAGAGATAAGCAATCGATTTATCGGAGATTAATGGATTAGAATTCTGTTCTTTCATTAATGAGACTAATTGAGCGCAGCGATTGTCTCTTTGTAGTCCTGATACGGCGTTGAATGTCACGCGAAGGCCGTAGCTTTATCGTGAACAAATAGGTACTTAATGCATTCCCTACCGCTGGACGTGTTCTATACTACTTTGCCCTAAGGATTCTTATCAACGGAGGTAAATATTTAATACAGAAAAAAAAGGGAAAACAGCCGCCAAGGAGTAGCATGGTCACGCGCCTGTTCAAGGTGCGCATTGTGTATCAAGTGGCCATTCGTATTCGTCGAGCGCGCGCCGAAGATCATTGCCTTACTGCTGTGTTTGCACGGCAAACGGACTACCTCGTTTGTACAATGATTTTCGATGCCAGGGACGTGGTCGAGCGTTCTGGAGGCTCTAGGACGACCCTGGCCATCGTAATCGACAATATCGCGCCTAACAGGGAGAGTTTCACGAGCTTTTGCAACCGTTACATACAAGAGTAACACACCAGCGGGCAAAGGTGAAGAATTCCGAGAGATCGAAAGACGTGCTTACACTGCCAACAAAACTCAGCTCGAACAATAGCCAGGCAAGTCGCAAAATAGCCTTGGGTAAGGTCGCGCTCCTCAAGGTCGAAGGTGTCGGTGAACCTAACAATGATCTTTGCCAGCTGAAACGTTACATCTCTGCTAAATCACCTACTTGTAACAAAAATGCGAAATAAAAGCAAATTCCTTTGTTCCAGTATCCTTATTCAAATTCATCGAGGCTCCCAAGATTTCACGCGTTTACTACTTGAGTCTAGTTAATTCGTTACGAACTGTTGATAGGTAGCGATATGTAATTGTGAGTGTTTATGTAAAAATCTTCGTGTAAAATATTTCCGGTTTTTTATGCAAGAATAAATCTATAGTAAACGTCTATCGTCGTTGTTTTATTTGTTCTTGGAATCTCATACGAAAATAAGTGCTTGACTTCAATAGTGCGTGAAGTATGGCTCAGCTGCGAGTGCCCTCTATAACGTACGCTACTTCCGTTCGTCGATCACTGTGTCGAAGTGTCGTAAAATGTCGCGAAGATGAGGCTCGCACCAAGCACGAGGCAGACTTACGTAAGTTCAGACGCTTCCACAAATCCGTGGAGCATTATAAGGCCGATTGCTCGTTACGCGTGCTAATTGCTCGCGATAACCGTCAAGAACGATAACGCTCGCACTTTGCAACTTTGTTCCGATCTCTCGCGAGAGAAAAAAGCTGAAAAAACTCGCGCGCAATTTCCGTGATAATCCGCGACCTACGGAGCGATAGTACTCGGCGATGACTTAATCGGCGATCTTAACTTCATCCGTTAATCAAGCAACGTTGCTTTCGAGTAATTAGAAACAATTCGCCGCTGCGTTCGTTAGTTACGATCCACCACAGGGCCAGCAGGCATAACTCGGAGCCCGAGGTGCGGTTATGCAAGCCGGCACGTGTGTTTTTACAAAACGTGCCACGTGCTGCATTCCCGATATCTACCCGTTTATGAAAATATTTGTTTACACAAGCCACGGTTAATGCAACGCTAAAGCGACGAATCTGTGTCTCACGTTGAACGGGAAACGTGAGATACGTCTCGTTTCCATCATCAATAATAGCTGCCGTAAAAGCGTGCTAATTTTGTTCGACCCATCGTCCACGTCGTATTTCTCAATTTAACGCCTGAAATCGATGGAATAATGGTAGTTTCAGGGGAATCGGGAATATTTCGGGCCCGCGCTGGTGGCGCCTCTCGCGTCGTCTCGCGAAAGTTCTCGAGACCGGTAGCAACACTTCGAGAATCGAAAGCAAACGTTCGAAAATCGCAAGCAAAAGTTCGAGAATCGGAAGCGCGCTCAGTGTTCTCGGTAAAACTTGTAACGGTCGCGTCCCCCGCGGAAAGTTGTGAAATCGTCGGAAATCTGCGTTTAACACGCGAAGTTTCGATCGAATCGTTCATCCAGAGGATACGCGGTCGCGTGCGCGTAGGATTCTCGTGTTAAACGCGTGGTGATTAGTGTCTTGTGTGTTTAAACCGTGAAATTCTGTGAGTGGCTTGTGTGCCCAGTATGGGCAATCAGTGTTCTGTGTGTTCAGTGAAGGATATACAGCATCCCTTGGATATATTCGATATACATCATCGTGGGAAGTCCGCGGAAGAGGAAAAGGAGAAATCGGAAGGATGAACTGGAGAAGGAGACGGGAAGGATGACTGGACTCAATTGGGTATGTATCACTGTGTTTCCCCAATTATTCATGCTCTGTATCTGAATCCGAGTTCTCCCCAAGAGAACGATTATTTCCTCTAATCTGATGAGTGGAGCGCTGGACTTGTCTCGCGGGACCAAGTCCGGTACTCGGCTACCCCCACTCGTGCTCTCCCCCCCCCACTGAAATAACCTCATCTTCGTCTTCACCGGCGTCCGCTACTTCAACACGTAACAAACAGGCGCGAACGGAATAGCCACAGGGTATCGAACCCTCGTGTCTAAACGCGAAAGAGCAAACGGTAGAAAGAGAAGCGAGGTGGAAAGAGCGAGCTCGTGAATTAACCGTCGAAGCACGCGGGCCGAGAATTACGTAAGAGCCTCGTTGCATCGTGGCCGTGCGCGCGTTTCATCGTCCACGTGCTATACGCGCGTGTTTGCCGGCGAATGTCAAGCCGCTTATACCGCGGAAGCCGTTCGGGTAAATACGTCGAGACGTACGTGGATCTCTTCTAATCACGTACGCTCTCTGGCCGAGCAACGTGCCACCGCGGCCTCGCCAATCGTAGTTTTACGATCCCAACGAGGCTGCTACGTGCCCTTCCCTCTGTCGATTATGTATCCTGCGCCTCCAGTTATCTCCGGGGAATCTGCGTCACCGGCAAGTAGGAGACTGTTCGCAGTAACTGTCGTTCCCCCAAATTACCATCGTCGATATTCCCGCGCGACGTCCAAACCCCATTTTTTGTACCAACAATTGCAAACAGTTTCGGGACTGGCCACCAGAGGGCAGCGACTCGAATCATCGAGTATCTATTATAAAGTTCCCCATAACCTGCAACTCGTGCTTTACGAGACATTCAATGGGAAAAGATAAATGGGCGTTCAGCGAGATAGGGTTTAGAGTATAGCCTAATGGTCTCTTAATTCGCTGCAACGCCACTATCGAGACACGAGACCCGCTCGAAATTGAGCAATCACTTGGAATTTCAGTCCCAAGTCACCGTACACGACTTCTCTCGCGTGACTCATGTCGTCGTACCGTGCACTTTATCGATCCGATGATTTTTGCTACGGCGGAAAACAACGTCGCCTACGCGAAATTTCTAAAGTGACGAAACATTGGCTGCCTTACGTGTCGCTTTAATTTCGTCGAACCACCAAAATAAGATCTCGTCCGAATCCCGCCTGCACTTCCGTTCGGCGAATAACGTTTCGATCCCGTTTAATTTCGCGGCGTGACCGATCGAGTCCCCTCTACCACTGTAGAACCATTTACTTCCTCCAACCAAAGCTCTTTTCCCGTTACAAATTACTCAGGACTCTACTTCGTCCACTGGATCACGGATAGCTTGCACGCCTCTAACCTTTGTCAGGCTCGGAGGAATCGAAGTCGTCGCCTCGGCTACGCGACACGTTGTCGCTGAGTCATATTTAGCCATTACACGGTTCTTTACGCGTGTGTCTCGCCCGTGCAGCAACGGGAGTCAGAGTGCGTGTGAGGGCGCTAGCACGTGTGCGTCAACACGCACTCGCGTACGTACCAGGCTTGTAGCGAGGGAAGAGGTTGTCGCCCTTCTCTCCGCGAAACTCGAAAATTACTGCCCACCGTAAACGCTGGCAACGGCTCGTTAGGGCTCGGAGTTTAGAGGATACTAAACGCCGCGGCCGCGGCGCGTGTAACGTTCTATTAGCGGGATAAATTTGCGCCCGAAACTGGTTACGCTTGCTCCCCGAGCGAATCGATAAAAATGCTGGAAGCCGAGCGCGCCGCGAAAAGCGTTAATTATAAACGCGGCTAACCTTATGGCGAAAGCTGCGCTCGGTTGCGCAAAAGCGACGTGTACGTACGCGAAGATCGTATCGGCGCCGAGGATCGCGCGGGTATAGCATTCGGTTTCGTGTCTCGGGGTCAATATTTCTCCATGGAGATAATAATAGCGGACCCTTGGCTGGCGCGCGCGTCACGCACACACGAAATAATTACGTGGCGTTGGGCAAGCGTTGGAATTGATCCGGACGGAGTGCGTTGCGTTCAACACCTCTCCCCTCTCTTCGTTCCTGGTACGATCTTGCTTCCACGGAACGGTAACACATTGCCACACCGCGCGCTCATAAACCAGCGAACGACGGTAACGTGCGACTAGTTAGTGTACAGGGTGTTTCAGAACTGTGCTAGTAAAGTTGAATGATTACTATAATCCTAATGCATTTTGTGCTCCCTCATATCTCGATATAATAGATGCAATTATGTCGCTGATAGTTCTCCTAGCGTAATCGTGTTATCTCAGTTGAAATTGAATGGAAATTTTGAAATCTACCGCTATTAGCTGCTCGTTTTCGCGCGCTTGGAAGTTTGAAGAGGCACGGGCGCGATCGGTCGTTGGGATTTGAAGGATCGCGGCGCGTCGAGTGGTTTGCGCGTGCGCGGTGCTCGACGCGCGAATACGTAGGCGGCGTATACACGTGTTACGATGATATAGGGGAGAGTTGTCAATATCGTACTGGTCACCTAAATCGTACCTCATCGATTTTTCAGTAATTAATGAATGTAAACGACATCTGACAATAAAAATATCAAGTAAATACGAAATAAGAAATAGAAACAAAACCTTTTGAGCTTACACCCCATTTTGTGCGTGCAATAAACATTTAAAACAATCGGGTATAATTGATATAACTTTTTACCAGTTTATTTTAGCTGATAATAATCAAACAATGCATATTTGTCCTGTATTTTTGCATTTTTCTAAAAGCGGGTTTGATGTAGAATATTTTAGATTCATTTTAAGTAGAGGAAGTGCAGCATATTTGGAATACTGTTGGTAATTTGGAATACCGGTATTCCAAATTACCTGCACCTTAACGAAATCGATACTTGTCATTTTTCATTCAAACCAAAGTTTCAGTTACTTTTTGTTTTTTATTTTTACTGACACTAAGAAATATGAAAGTTTATTAGTTTCCCTATGATATTATGTAGTTTTATTTGTTCCCATCCTCTGTCATAATTTTTTATTCGTCTCAAACAAACTGGTATTACAAATATGCTGCACTTCCTCTAATAGGTGCTTAAAAGATCAAGCTACAATATCCAGTAGTCATTTGCGTTCAAATTAGAACCAAATATGAAATATAACGTAAAATGTCTCAAAATGGTACGATATAGGCAACTCTCCCCTAGTCGGGACTCACGTTTCACCTTTCTCCGTGGACACGCTTTATCCACTCGCGTGCCGTCAAAAATACCGCGCGATCGAGTATTCACTCGCGATTCCTCAATTATGAATCGCAATTAGAATCGACCCGCGTGCGTCACGTGCGCGGTGCGCGCCCGCGCGTCGGCCGGTTGCGCAACGTGACACTAGCCCAGTGACTCGTGACGCAATTCGGGACCAGCCGACGCAGCACACATTCTTTTTTACGCGTGCGCAAAGCCGAAGAGAGTGTCCGCCGCCGCGAATATCGTTACGATCGCGGAAACATTTGCGCGTCATCCTACGACGGGACGATTATTCGTTGGAAAACCCGTAAATACGCCGCGTTACTATTAATACGCGCTGGCGTGTCCGTCACTTGGTCGAACGACCGGCGATGAATGATCCCTAAAACGCAGTTGCATAATTTCCTGTTTCGTTTTTCCGTCCCGTTTCGCGCAGTCGCTTTTCTATTTTCGATCGTTGCGCAACCCCCGCGTAGGGCTGAGAGTCACGAGTTTCGACGGTGTACCAACAGTGCGCGCCGATAACGTTTCATAAACAGAGACGATCGGTTCGACGCACGATCCGGTCGGGCACGTGTCTCTCGAGTAGAATCTTCATCGACGATACCGCCGACTTATCGCTGCCCTATCTTCCGAGAGAGAAAGAGAGAAAGAGAGAGAGAGGGGGGAGCCGCTACAGTTACGTGGCGGCCGTAATCGCAGCTAGCTGACTAATTCTACCAAAGTGGCGGAGAAGAGATTATGCGAGCTAGAGACACGGGTCCCGTTGTCACGCGTGCACGTGTAGATGGATCGCAGAGTTGCGCAACGGCGACGGACCGCGCACGTGGTCTCTCGCTTTCCATCGAATATGCTTGCTAGGCGTATTCTTTTTTCCCGGAGCAGTGCGCGTGCCAGGGAATCCTCTTATCCTATCTCTCTTACAGTCCCCTCGAGCTTCGTTTCAACCTCTGCCTCGTTCTCTTACCGCGTGTCGATCGAAGCGTGTTTACTTGGCGCGATTGCGCAAACCACTTCCCGCGGTTCTGTTTTTCGCGCGGCGAAATTCTCGGAGCAGAGAGGGGCCCGATGAAATTTAAGAGACCCCAGGGCGATCAGGGGAATTTACAGGACCGTTTCGACGGCGTTGCAGCTTCTGCTGGCTAATAATCTCGATGTATACGGTCGGGAAGTGTAAATTCCGCGTGACGCCGAGGCGATTCCCCGTTGACCCGACGCCAAGCCAGCCGGCATTTGTTTTTCTTCTGACGCCAGCCTTTCGGGGAACGCATCGCGCGCTAATGCAACGAACGACCCGAGCGTAGCGGCCCACGGGGCATCGCAACAAATTTATTCGCGCGATATTTCAGGGTGTCGCCCACCCGGATTACTCTTCGCCGAAGGCGTTGCACGCGAGAACTCGCGGCTCGCGACTCATCGCCGCGCTCGATATTAATCCCACGCATCTGGCTGTGACTCTGCAAAGAGACTACTGCGATTTCGTCTCGTGGAACGCGTACGAGGTGTTTCAAATCAAAACACGCGAATGCAGACAATAACAATGACGAGCGTAATTAAACTCTCACTATTTAACCCTTTAGCGCCCAGTGTGACGTATAAAAAAAATCGATAGTCCATAATTTTGGGTCCCAAAACGATGCAGTTGTTTAAATGGCTCCGAGATGCAAGCCACTGATGCGTTTACCGCTGTAAATAATTATTACAGTAACCATGGAAACGTTTCTGGCGATGCATGTTGGACATTTTTCGATAACCTGAAACGTTGCTCTTGTTTTCTTTAAACAGTTGAAAGTAAAATTATTTTGTTTTACATTTTATTTGGTAGATCCGTGTAAATTAATTGTTATACTAAAAGAATGATGCCTGTAAAGTTTGATTTATGAAAAAAAAACGAGAAAATCATATTTCAACTGGTTTTTTTGGAAAGCAACAATGAAGTGCATATATTGGGACCATTTTTCAGTTAACTAACCGCAAGAGATCATTTTTTTTTCGCTGAGAAAAGTGTCTAGGCCTTAAAGGGTTAAATATCGAACTGCCTGGCAACTATTCTCGGGCACGTCTCGATCACCCCGTGCTCGATCAATCAACGCGGACGAAGTGGAGCCACGAGGAAGTGCAGCGCAACAATGACCCGCAAGGGTTAAACGCGTTATCGAGGGGACCCTTCGCGAATCTCGGTGCACGCATCGTTCTCGCGTGACTCTTTCTTCTTTTCGCGCCTCCTCGGAGCTGCTCCAAATTGTATCAACTCGGCCGCGTGACGCGCGATTATGTAACGACAAAGGCATTCCTCTCTCCTTGTGTACGCAGCGCTAACGTTTCGACCTCCCTCCTGGTCGTCACCCATTCTTTATCACGCTCTCTCCACCCAGCCCGTTTTTCGAGGCAGCTCTCTCCCCCTCTCTCTTATCAACATCTCGAGGACACCACCGTTATCCGTCCCATTACCCTGAAACTGGCCACGCGAGTCACCGAATTCCTCGTGCTCGACGCGACGTATCGATACCTCCGGGATGTAACTCCAGCTCCTACAAGCCTCTAAGAATCTTCAATCCACCTCTCCGCAGGGACTGTTGCGCACTCCAAACCCCCGCGCAACGTTACATAACGCGTAAGAACCGCGGGCAGGCACGCTCGAATTCCCTTCATTCAGTCGCGCTTATCGCCGCGGCGAATCTGTTCGGCCAAGTAGATACCAGGAAGAAGCCCGTTTATCTACGCTATCGAATATTCCAGGAATTCTAGCAAGCTCCGCGCGCTCCAAAGAGCCTCTGTTCGCTCAGCTCGGTCGCTGAGGACGCCTTTGCCGGCGCATAAGTGAACGTCGGGAGGAGAGATTTCTTTCGCGAGACATTTTTAGCGGTTAAAAGGCAACAAGCTTGCAGGGAGCGGGAAGGGAAGTCAGGGGAGCAGGGCGTTCCAAAAATGCGGGGATAGAAGGCTGCGCGCGGGCCTGAAATAGTTTCTCGGTGGAGTACGTCGAACTTTAAGTACAGTACATAAAGGCACGTGCACAATGCCAGCGACTCGCTCGATATACCACTTCGGAGAGGCCTCTCTGCGGTGGCCGTGGCGCGCGTTACGATTGCGGTCAGCGTTCACGTAACAGCGGAGCGCTGATACCGTTATCGGCACCGGCAACACACACCAGGCATTTCGAACCGGTCTCCGATTTCGTTTCCCGCTCATTATGCAATTCGCCCGGCGATAACGCGACCGCCAACCGAAAAGCAGAAACTGGCCGGCGGGATTGTACGCGACTGGCTCCGGCGTTCACGCCCCGATGATCGTCGCCGCTCACAATCTACAGGCGCTAGTAAGTGGCTTGGTTCGAGAACGATCCGGATCCGCGCCCTTCTTTCCCGCCCGCTCTCTGGTCGCTTCTTCGAACGGGACAGACGTCTGTGGGTGGACGGAGAGGGAGGGAAGCAGATCGATCGCGATCGTTTTAGGAAGCGGAGTACGGTGTAGTAACTGCTACGCTTCCACGCGGTGGAAGCTTGTAACGGTTTGGAGGAGAGCTAGTGACCTCGGGTATACGGGGTGGGGCGTTTAAACGGGAACGGTTAAGTATCTGGGAAAGCTCGATGGTGAGCCGCAGGAGACGCGCTCGCTTGGTGGAGGACTGTGGATAGGAAGATCGACTTTGCTTTTCTCGTGTACTCGGAAGCGACAGAGAGATCCGAGTGGCCTCGTTTAATTGTCCCACTCTGCGCGCCGAGTGACGCAATGGGAACTTGCGGGATTATACAATGCCGCGATAAGCGGTCGAACGAGCGTGAAGTGGATGGTAAAGAAGCGACGAAAATAACGCTGGACGCGAAGTTGGAAGAATCATGGAAGTAAGTGTTCGGCGACGCGGAGTAATCAGAGGTTTCTGATGAGTCTATTATTTTTGGCTCACCCTATACACAGTCTATTCTTCTGTTCTTACACACTGACTTTTCCAGTATTCTTTATTCCCGTGTCTAGCCCTTCCTTCATATTCAATCTCCCTAGATTTCCCCCTCGAGTGCGCTCCGCGTCGACCCTGAACTATTTACAGTGCCATTCGAATACGAATTACCGGAGGCGATAACTCGTGGGTTGCTATCCGTGAACACGGGCGGCGATAGGTTTCCTCGTCACCGAGCGTGCGAGGTGTGTAGGGTTCGCGAAGCCTAACCTCGTTGTGGAATCGGTATCGGTATTTCTAAACATTGACGAGGTGGAAAGAAAATTCGACGACGGCGCGATCCTTCGCGCTACCGATTATCGCTTATCTGGATTCTCACGCGCTCCACGCGAGCTTCGCGTGTTGTCTGGTCGCGTTTGTCGCCCGTCGACACGTGACCTGAGGTAACGTGTTAAGGCTCGCGCGAATACACGCGTCTCGTCCCGAGCTCGTCTTACGTAACGAACACGTGGAAGATACCGCGGGAAGGATTATAACAGAATCGCAGAGAGAGAGAGAGAGAGAGAGAGAGAGAGATGCGACGAGCTTGAATCGACTGCGTTTCAAGCGTTATTCAATCGAAACGAAAGGGTTCGGGAGTCGGGAGAGCGGCCTGGTGGGCGTTTCGACTGATAAACAATGCGAGAGACCAGCCCCGAGAAAATAATAATGCAGTGCGTGTGATGCAACTACCGTCGGCGAATGCATAGAAATGCTCGGCGCAATTCGCTCGGCTCGCGCTTTCTGTTCCATTCCGCTCCCTCTCCCTCACCGCCACGTGACTCCTACACGTGCACGCTCCATCTTACGCGAGACCGTTCACCTTCGTTGCATAATACTAACGCGAAAAGGTCACCGCGAACAACGGAGCTTGATATTTCCTAATATGATTGATAAACCAACGGGCCCCGATCGGGGAACCGTCTCACGACGCTGCACCTTCGCGACCTCCGCGCTCATTTTACTGTAAAACTCTTCCTTCTCCTGACGACGAAGAAGTATCGAGATCGTAGCAGATGGAATAGAAAAAAAAAATCAGTCGAGGGGAGGTTGCGAATTGCTCGAGTTGAGAAGTGGAGTGTACCGAGAACTGTTACCTGGTGCGATCCAGTAAAACCCGAGTCGAGTGTTTATCGGCTAGTAGCTGACTATAGAGCGCTAAAATTGTGTTGGAACGGCCGCCCGTGATCGATGAACGACCGATGACGCAATGATCCGCGAGCACCCGAGACACAGCGTGTATCTACATATATCGCGTTATCCGACACAAGAAACCCGTATTTATCGACGAAGGAATTACAAGTGGCCGGCCGATTCCGCTACTGGCCTCCTACTTCACTCCGCCGAGGCTCGCATGCACGCGAATATAATAGCCCGTTCGCGTCACGCGGTTCCGCGGAGCGCAGATACCGCTAATCCCGATTGATGTGACACCAAACAATCTAGATCGACCGCGCGAGATAACCGGAGCACAATGGAATCCGCAAAGTCCACCGTCCGGGGCTGACCTCACCCGGATTATCTATCGATATTTCGCGATACTCCGCAGCTTTTGCCGCCTCGTTGCACTTTACGAGCGCGCAGAAATCGCCGATTAAGTACCCTCGGACCTGTTCGTCGAGCAGCGCGTCGGGATCTATCGTCTCGAGGGCAACCGATCGCCGCCAATAGCGTCTTAGTACACGTGCTCGCCCTTCGCCTCTGAGCGCTACACGCACGCTCCACGCTACGACGAGGTTGAGAGTTCTGCAAATTAGGCCGTGGCCCAGTTTGGGCCGCGATAGAGAGAAGGTGGCGGCGACGCCGAGCGAGAGGAGAGTGGGATCGATTGGAGAATGGGGGGATATGTAGCGGCAGAGTGTAAAACGCGACAGAGGGGGGCACGGAGAGTAGAAGGTGGCGTAGCTTCTCTTCCCCGAACCTGAGGATCCACTGTCGAACTTCTCGTCTTCTTCGATGGGATCCAGACCACGTGGGAAAGCCCGAGAAACCGTATTCTAATCTCGCATTCCGGTCCGGATATTTGTTTCACGGCTGCCCGTTATCGCGACCTCGCTTCGCTGGAAAACATCCACTTTTCTCCGTCCCGCTGTTTTTCACGGAATTCTGGTGGAGAAACGTGAGCGTATATACAGCGAGCTCTTCACTGGGGGATAGATAAGGATCGGAGTCCTCTTCGAGCTCGTCACGAGTGACGCAATCGTTGCCGCGTTGCACGAGGACTTTCGTAAGCCTTCTCTGCTCTCTACGCTTCGCCAGCCTTCTCTGTACGCGGGGATGTCATCGATTTCACGTCTCCCCTTGTCCCTGCTCGCGATGTACGATGGCCCGTGATTCAGACGCGGCGATAACGCGATAAGATAGTCGAAATCGATCGGAACGAAAACAATCGAGTTTATTGCGCTCTCGAGCGCGAATTGCACTTCGCCAGACATTGCGTCACCCGAATATCTCGCCAAGGTCAGACTCTCCCGACGGCTGCCGTTTCAGGGTCGGCGGATACGCGCGCACGTAAGCCCCGGATCGGCGATCGAACGGTCGAAAATCGGGAACGAAGCGGTTTCGATGTTTCAACAACTGCCAGTCGTTCTCTCGAAATAACTGTTGCCGACGGGAGCAATAAATAAGTAAAACTCTATGTGGAAGCGTTACTTGAAAATCCAGAGACGCGAGCGGAGCACGTACCGTCGATATTTATGCTGAGGGTTTTTGGTTCAAAGTCCTGGCGCGTGACGAGTCTCTAGTAGATAACGGTCTGCTCTACGAATTATTACAAGGCCGCCTCGTAATCGCGGCGAGCGTTCGTTTCCGCCGCGCGGAAAGAACGACAATACTGATCTCGATCGTCGATTCTTTCAACGGGACGCGACGCTAGGTTACGTTCTCCTCGATCGATGAATCGTTCTCTGTCGAATAGCGTAGGGGACCTCCCTTCTTACGATATACAAGGGTACTGTGCTTTACTCACCAATTTTGAAAGATTCTGTCGAGCACTGTCGAACGACGGAGCAGCGATCCACTTTTGCTTCGTTGAAGTAGCTCCAAAAGGTAGACGGTGCGGTGCACTCGTCAACTGGCAAACACGATCGACTAAATACAGTTTTCCGCGGGTGCACGGAGGTTGGTCACTGGCTGAGCGCGTTGTATCCCGTTCGTCGAACCGACGTGAGGACGCTCACCGTCATAATAACGCGCTCGTGGTCGCGCCGCGATTCGAAACCGCTCCACCCCTCTTCCACGGGTAAATAATCCAGTACAGGTGCCACGAGCGTGATCGCGTGTTATGTCGCACCAGAGTAGTAGCCCCGGGCTTGCGGGAGAGAAAAAAAAAATATCGAAACAGTCGTTGAGGTAGTCAATGATCGGGGAGAGAAAACCGTCTCCGCCGATGCGATGTCTCTGCGCGAAGAGAAACAACGAAGGCACACGAAGAAACTTTGCGAGAGATATCACTGCATGTGTGTGTATGTATGAATCCACCGCGACTCGGAGTTTCTCGTCTCCGTTTGGAACCGATGAACTTGAACCCTGTCCGGGTAGCAGGTGACAGGGAGCGTATGTCAGTCCCTCGGTTACGATCGTACGAGCAGATAGAGAACAGTAGACGCGCACGTCCGCTCGCTACGGTGTCCGCCTGCAAACTGACTGCACGCTGCGCGAGACTCGCGACTGCCGTCTTGGCCCCAATGTCGTCTGGCTTCGAGTTTGATGCGAGAAGGCTGACGACGCGGGTTGCGCGAGTGTGTGCGTGTACGCGATCCGTGTCTGCCGGCGCTGCGCTTCGATCGTGGTGGTAACGAGGATTTCGATGGGCTAACCAGGGGAGGGGAGGGACGTTGCCGCACGGTGGGGGGAAGTTTATGCCTGGTTTATGCTCGGTTTATGTGTACTCCCCACCACCTCGTCACCGTCAGCCCGTTCTGCGTCAGAGTACCGACACCGTTCTCCCTTCCCCTCGCTCCCCTTTCGCGTCGCCCCACCTCGCCCTTGCGCTCGCCCCCACCTCTGCACCCTAGGTGCACCGCGTCAGATCTTTCGGCCCCGACCACGCAGCCTTTGCCGTACGCGCGATTAGATTGCGTCGCGCCGCGACGCCGAGCGCCACGCTTCCGATATTATCCCCATGGGTCGCGATAGCCATCTCTCTATTTTTCCCTCGTTCCTTCCCTTTTCGCTTCTCCCCCGCGAGTAACCTCCCTTGCCGTTGAAAGGGTTCGATTTTATCGCAGCGATTGAAGTCTTTTCATCTTCTTAGGAAGATCGTTTTCTTTTTTCTCGAGTGTATCGTGGACCGAGGGAATATAGCGAGAGAATAACAATATTTTTTGTATACTAAAGGGTATTCCCGTTGAAAATAATAATAATACTAATAATAATAACAACACTGCGGGGTGAAGACAGTTGTAATTGCTGTACTGCGATCTTTACTATATTCCTTCCACTCGCGATACGATTTAAACAACGCAGAACAGTCCAGGTGAGCGTGCAATTTTAAGGATGAGAGAAGAGGTTGACTTCGATGATGTTACAAGGCGCGATTGAACGAATCCTCTTTATCCACGAAAAACAAAGACCGAACGGTGGCGCGAGCGAGCGAGTGAGCGCCACTTGGCCGGGGAGTCAGTTGCAAGGACCCTCCGCCTCCTGCTCCACCTCCGTCCTCTATAAACCGAATGCCAGACAACGAGGGCATCAGCCCCCATGAATCACCCGGCGGTCACCTTCACTTTTTATGCAAGTTTGTTCTCACCCGACCTCGTCGGTTGAACGAAACCTGCCGCTCCCGACTCGACCAACAGGATCGATACGGAAATTTGCGACGCGACGTAATCACGACACGACTGTTTGACTGGAAATCGAACGAGCCTCGGCTGGAAAAAAGCTCGCGGCTCATCCATTTAACGATCTCGTTCCTTCGAACCGACGATCCATCTCCCGAAAAAACAAAGCCACGATCCGTTTCGCCTTCGATTTTACGAGTGACGCAACTGCATATTATACGATCGTTCCGGATGAAAAGAAGGAAGAAGGCTGTTTCGAGTGTTTCGACACCGAAACTCACGCGTTCGCTCGATAAATCAGCCGCCGCAGACGCGACGAATGACCGCGTCGCTCTTCAGCCGCGATTCGGCAATCTGATTTGCATAGATCGCATATGCATAATGCTGGTGCGACGCGCGCCTATGGCTCGGCGAATTTGGAATTTCAAGGACGCGTCGGGACGTGCGCTGCCTCGATATCTCGTTTTTTGATGCAGTTTCCCCTGCACCCGCGTGTCATTTCTGGGAGAATAAATTCGAGACGATCGATTGGGATCGACGCCAGCTGTGAAGATCGTTAATTGCGATCGGTCGATTGTTCTATTATAGTTTTAGTCAATTCGCGTGGGATTCTAATGCAACGCGTGGCGTCTAGAATTATTAGTCGTATTTTCTTTAAATAGCTTCCATATTTATTTCTATTGTGGCAACGGCGTAATACGTTTATGGCTGCGGATTCTAGTAGCCGCGCAAAAACTATTTCTATACTCTAACGAGGAATCTTCGTGTTTGGGTAGGCGGTCGCCTCGGATTGCGACACGCTCGTAGAGGATTTGTGTATCCTCGGAACTAGTTCAAGTTCAGCGCGATGCAGGGACGAGCACTCGAGTAGGCTGCTTCTAGGAGAGTACCTACTCAGTCTCGATACACAAACGAATCGCTTCCACGGTTTATTTGCCGGCCAGATCACTTTCCAGCCTCCGCATTTTTTCCACTTATCATTGCGCGCAATCTCGCAGTTGCTTTGATCATAGGGATCATCGTAATCGAATGGCTGATCAAGCCGCAGACTCATCCACTGTGATCCTTGAGAGCTATGTAGGGGAGAGTGGGGTAAAACGGAACGGGTGGGTAAAAGGTTTCAAATATATCAATGTTTGTCTTAGATATGAGCTGCGAATGAGTTGGTATCGCGTGACATGGGATCAAAGGGTCCTCACAGCATTTTCCTCACAATCACAAATCAAAACTTAGACACTAAAAAATAAATAATAAAAAATATGCAAAAATTTTTTTTCAGTTACACAATTTTTTTAAAATGCACTAAAAACTGAAAAATTCTCCATGCACATGTTGATATTCATTATTCATATTAAAAACCATGTGTATTTGGTTACTTTCAGTCATTTTTATGTTATCTGGTAAAATAATTTTTCTTATGTGTATAATATATATTTTTGTTATATTTTATTTGTCATAGTTATACCTAGAATATATATATATATTTATAGTTTTTAACATAAATGAATACATTTTAAGTCATAAAAATAAAGATTTTGTACGTTTACGTGGTCTTCAAGTGGGTGTTCCGTTTTACCACTTGAGCGAGGGGAAGATTTCAATACCACCGGAAAATTTCATTCTGCGTCATTCCCAAAGATTTTTCTGAACAATGGCTTTGATTTTCTTATAGTCTAAGGACCACTAAAGACTCCCGTTGAAGTCCCGTGTCTTTTTCTCCTTCCGATTTTATGTTACCACCCCCAAGTTTAAGCTTTTCGTTTTACCCCACTCTCCCCTAAAGCTCTCGCATCGCAACGCGTCGCAGCTTCTCCCGCACTGGCCAGCTAATCCATAAAGTCCTTTGAGCATCCGCCGTTATTCTCAATCCGCCCGAAATCCTCCCCGTCGAATAACGTACTCTATCGAGCGATTTCGCCAGCAACTATTTTCGCGATGCGCATCGGGAGTCGTTCAACCCGCGTCGGCTGCCAGAAGCGAGACGCACATGTCACGGTCCCTCGGCAGAACGTCAAGAGCGACGCCGAGTTGCGATTAATCGAACAACGCGTCGACTCAGGACGGTTTCCTCTCCATCCTCCACGATGCCTCGGCCGTTTCTCCATCGACTTTCATCGGCGCGTAATCCGCGGCCGTTTACTTTGCATGAATCGTCGGCGGTTTTGCTTTCAGAAAGAAGCCCGAGTTCGACGTATCCCAAGCCCCTCTTATAATTAATCCGAGCTCCTTTCTCCATCCCGCGAGGTACAATCGCCCAGCGGAACAATGAAATCTGCGGCGGGCGGTGGAGAAAAGTTTCCGCATTGTTTTTCGCGCGAACGGAATCGAGCATCGTCGCTCTCTGGCCGAGGCTGCGCGTCGCCGTCCGATCGGTGATTTTAAAAGAAAGTCAGGGAGCAGCTCGGCTCGCGGCCAGTCACCTCGTTTATCGCGGCCTGTGTAACGCGCAAGGCCGCGGAGGGACCTCGATATCTCGATTAAACCGAGCTTTCTTCGACGTTTCGAAATCCTGGTGCACGACCGGTTTGCGCTGTGTGCCCCCTCGCCGCCGCGGTCAGATACGAGCCATTTCGTTCGGCTGCCTCCCAATTAACGCGAGCCGGTGGGAGAACCCGCTAACCGCGAGTCGCTTCTCGTCTAAAAATCGCATCTGCTCCTTTGAATCATCGTACAGCGATCGGTCAGAGGAAACGTGGAAATCGCTGGCCGGAGGGATCCTCGCGCGATTAACCATGCCTGCTGCTTCCCGAGCGATAATGTACGGGCACCGGCCACGATAGGGGATTCCTGATGCGCTTCAGATTAGCAGATGCTTACTTAGTACGTGCACCGATGATTCCACTTTCTATACCAGAGAATCTGAACGTGGGAAATTCTTGACGAATCAACCTCTCCCGGCTCGGTCGCCCGTGGTCTCGATTCGCTCCGGTTCAGTTGTGGAATGATTAATAAATGATAATTGGATCGATCGTTTTCTGACCGGGGGCTTTCGTAACGTGCTCGATCGAACAGTCGATGGTTATACAGCCGCGCAACGCTCTCGTATTATCTAAGAATATTTTCATCTGGGCAGTTGCGTCTGACCGTAGCGGGGGAAGGGAGAGAGAACTGTTATTTTGAATAAGCAGCTCGTTTAATAATAATTTACCTCCCCTCTATGCATGATGCTTTTCTCTCTCTCTCTCTCTCTCTCTCTCCCTCTCTGTTCCTCGCTTGCTGCTCGAGCACGGGCGAGCGTTAAGGAGAAAGTGTAACTGTTGTTCAAGTAATAGTGACGATACAGGTGTAATCCGGATTGCGCGTGCGAATGCTTGAGATAGCGTGTCTGCATTTCAATTCCGCTCGTCTACGGCCGGCGTGTACGGCTAGTACGCGATCTAAACGCTAATGCAGGATACGCACGCTCTTTCACTGCGCTCGACCGTGATCGAACCGTCCCGTTCGTTGGCTAGAAATTCTCGAGCACTTTTCTCTTCTGCTCTTGCTATTAGGGGAGGGTTGCCTATATCGTATCACTTGAGACATTTTACGTTGTATTTCATATTTGGTACTAATTTCAACGCAAATGGCTATTGGATATTGTAGCTTGATCTTTTAGGCACCTATTATTATATGCTTTACATTTTGTTCAGAAGAAATTAATTTGTTATTAATTTTTTTGTCACATACTGTAAAAGTATGTACGATTTAGGCAACTAAATCGACTCCTAAATCGTATTTACACTAAAAATAGTATCAATTTACAAATAGAGAAGAAAATATTCAACATGCTAAACTTCAACGTTGCCTAAATCGACTCCTAAATCGTACCTCCACTAAAAATAGTATCAATTTACAAATACAGAAGAAAATATTCAACATGCTAAACTTCAACGTTGCCTAAATCGACTCCTAAATCGTACCTCCACTAAAAATAGTATCAATTTACAAATAGAGAAGAAAATATTCAACACAAAGTAATGATTATTATATAGTTACATATACATATGTATATGGATCGCACACTGGCGGCAGTAATCTATGAATATGTATAATATACGTAAACCTTAATATACAGGGTCATCGTTTAATCCTGCAACCCGCGCGCGCGCGAACAGACGAAAATGGCAACACCGCCTCACGGACGCATTCCACTACAACCATGCACCGGCCCAGCGCAGAGCTGCCTGCGACCGTTGGGCAAGAGTGATGCCCGAGCTTCGAAAATTTTAGCGTCGCAAAGAGCTAGGTATTGGGAATTTCCCGACCCAGGTAATCGAGCCGCGCGCTCCGCTTTTATGATCGGTCTACCACTCGCACCCCAGATCACTGTAATGAGGTTTGAAAATAATGTCAACAGATCTCGTACCCGTCTCAATTTCAAAAATTTTAGCCACGACGGGGTTGACGGTTCCTTGTACGGAGAGATTTTTCGCCACCTGCTTGTAAAAACCACAGTAACGGCACATCGTTCCAAAAAATGACATTAACGGAAGCCGGTATAGGCGTGGCGTTGAGTAGCTAAAACATTCTAACACAAAAATTGTAGAAAAAAAATTCAAGCACCGCTACAATCAAAGACACGTCGCATTAGTTACCCATTACGTCTGATCTAGGTATGCACCCCATTAAGGATAAAATCATAAAAAAGAAAACCAGAACAATAGATTCTGAGGTCTGCAGAACTAACACATAATTGAATAAAAATTTAATTTCTCAATTTATAAATGTAATGATACAGAATCAACTAGCCTACTGTTTATCAACACCACGAATTTTAAAAACAGCGTTAAATACATTATCAAATAAACAGTTTCCAACAGCGTTTTAAACAATTATGGTTAAGAAATTGATAAAAGAAAAATTTAGTAAACGTAAAATATGTTAAATTATCCATCATTAAGAGGGAATAATTTTTCCTCATTTTTTGGCGCAAATTGCATTCCGATATGTCTTACAGTTCAAAAGTTATACGAAAAAGACCCCAAAATTTTTAACCGGGGCCGGGAAATTCTGAATAGTTCTTTGCAACGTTAATTTGACAGGGACCAGCCCAAAATTCTCGAAGCTCGGGCATCACTGCTGTCCAGCGGTCGCTTGCAGCTCTTCGAACGCGGGGACGGTGCATGGTTGTAGTGGAATGCGTCCGTGAGGCGGTGTTGCCATTTTACAAGTTCGCGCGCGCGCGGGTTGCAGGATTAAACGATGACCCTGTATAAGGTAACACAAAATAGGGTGTAAGCTCAAAAGTTTTGTTTCTAATTCTTATATCGCATTTCCTTGATATTATTATCGTCAGATATCGTTTACATTCATTAATTACTGAAAAATTGATAAGGTACGATTTAGGTGACCAGTACGATATTACCAACTCTCCCTACGGGAGAAATATCCTTTATACTAACTCCAAAAGGTTCGTCTTCATCGGCAGAGGAATCGTTGCGCAAGTCCACTGGGTGTGCATAAAAGCTTTTAAATCATACACAGCGCGCTTAGTGAAGCAAGCGAATGCTAAAGACTTACCTTCGTATTGCCGTGCACCAGGCATGACTAATTGATTGGTGGAAAGGATCCTCATTAATCGCGAGCTAGCGATACTTGCGTCACGGTGAATCCGGCATAGTAAATTATTAATACCCAGATACGTTTGTGAACTCTATTCTAGTATCTAGATGACGTAGCGCTGCAGATTGCAGACAGCGTTTAGCGACGCTTGCGTCAGGCGGAACTTAGAGCACTGTCATTGATAACGAACGGTATAGTAACCAAACAACGGTTGTCCAAATAAATTTTGCAATCGTTGCAAGTGTTTCTCAGGGATCGATGGTGGCTTGAAGACTGGCGATACGCGTGCATGCGCGAAATTAATTAGAGGTGTGGTTATTATTGGCCCGCGAGCTGGATATTTCCATTCGAGCCATTCATTATTCGCGCGGATCGATGTCGGTGTATTAATTAATTCGCGCGAGGACTCGTTGGTTATTGCATTAAATACGCAGCGTTTCAGCGGGCCGTTCGTTTAATTGAAGTATTCCCTGGTCGAGCGGGGAAAATATCGTTCCCACGGTAATCGATGCGCTGCGGAACATTCGCGGTGGATGAATTTAAAAGCGATTGAATCGAAAGGGGCGCTTTTAAAAATAACCTGAAAGCTCGCGGCGTTTATTTATTGGACTCGCCTCGTTCTCGCTTGCCTATTTTGTTTCGTTTCGGCTGGTTGATCGTTAATTCCTCGGCGAGCTCAATAACTCGCGAATCGAGTGCGGCGCAATCAATGAATTTCATTCGGCGAAACCATCTTCGATCCCGTGAATCTCCAATTAATCGCGCAATTACGATGTATGGTCGGATTTAAATCGCCGCTTTTCGACCAGGCTGAATTTCAATCTGCGCAGCACGCCGGGAACGTTCATCATCGGAGTAGACGTCGCTGCACAAGATTAGCAGTTTAATAGCTGGTGCATTGGATCGATAAACGGAACGTGTTACGCGGTACACTGGCCTCCCCTAATTTACCTTGGCCTTATCTGCCCTTATATTTATTACTGACCTAGGGCGAAAGACGCGAGAGACAGTGGTCTAGGGTGGTTGTGTCTTCGTCTAGTTTCGTGCGGGGTCTTTGACCGTTGGATCCCGAATCCCAAAAACAAACGTGGCTTCTGACGTTCGTGTACAGTCTCATTGATACACTGGGTGTTCAAGAAACAGGCTTCCCATTCATTCCTCTCGATATTCCATAAGTTTAATTCAATTTATTATTATCATCTTCAAGGGGACACCCTTTAGATTTCATATTAAAGAACCACCTTCACGGTCCAAGTAAACTTTAGTACTCAACAGTACTCTTGCTTTAGTACTCATGCACTTCCAGGGATAATTTAATATTCAAAATACAAACTCAACCGATAGAACTCGAGAGGTCTCCCGATTTTTTCTAAAGATTAGATACGCTGAAATTACGAGGCAATGAGTTGGCGATAGTCGACTTGGACTTTCGTAGCTGCTTCTTTTCGCTCACCCCGTATAAAGAACGGGAGCCTACTTGGCTCGCGGACGGTACTTTCATCGACCAAGTGAAAGCAATATGAAAGTGCTTGATTGCAAAGTAGAAAGGTGAAATGTACGATAAAAAGACGAACGGCGTTACGTGCGTGTGTGGCGCAGAGCCGACCCATTTGAAGAGCGTTGCGCGGGAAAGGAAAGGAACGGGAGAGGAGGCTAACAGGCAGAAACTGGCAGAAACAGGGAGAAAGAGGTAGACGGGGGAGGAAGGATGAGGTCGATTACACCGCGGAGGAGAGCAAGAGGGAAGAATTCGCGTCGCGTACGTGGTCCTTGATTCCAGTGGCTAAGGTCAACGGTCATTAAGGTCTAGCCGTTCCTTTTCGTACCGTAACGATTCGTTTCCCTTACATAACTCGGCTCGCGTAATTCCCTTCTTCCGTCTCGACGATTCCTTTTAATTCGACAGCAGTCGAGTATCCACTGTTCGTCGCAGCTATTCATCTATCAGCATTCTTTACGTCATCTCGACTTAATCTAGAAGCCAGGAGCCAGTCGAAGATTACCTAAAGCATCGCTTGGCGGGTGCACCAGCACGCGAGCGAGCGGACTATAAATATTTTGAGGCGCAGATTACGGTCGGGGGGCCAGTATCTCGGTCGGGTGTAATTGCTGAATTGTTGTAACATTGGAGGAGCGCACGAGCGGCGCGATAAACCGCTATCGGGTTTGGATACCGAATTATCGTAGCGGGGTGGAGAGTTATTTCATTCGGCACGGGTCAACGCTGCCCGATAACTCTTGCAGTTTCACGCGATACCGGCCTACGGGAATGATGCGCGCAGAAGGACGCCCAGCTGGAAAACGAGAGGAGAAACCGCTCGCGCGACCCGCGTAATATGTATCTAGACTGGTCCCATCTTCTTCGGGTGGCTCTGCCCTTTTCAGCCGCGCTCGTTACGCGGCACTGCGCGTCGCCTTCGATTTGCTCGACTCCAATTTCGCGCGCATCGATCCGCGCAATTACCAGATTAGAGATAGGGCTACGCTTGCATCGCCAGATGTCCCGATAAATGCAAACCCTCCCTTCCCCTCGTTTTTTCCTCCGTCGCCCGGAGATCGGCACGATTTTTGCGAACGCTGGATGGGCTTTTGGATCGACGCGCGATAACGCGGCTCGCGCAGAAATTACCGCGTGCAACTTTGCGCGGAGAGCGCGGTGGTTGGAGTTTTAAATTTTCACGGAGGACTCGGTGATTGTGGGAGTGATTTCGTTGAGTAAACTTGGACTGTTTGGTTATCAAGAGCCTTCTTTCGAGAGGAGTTAGTAAGTGTCCTGCAGAGCTGAATCAGTCGGGAGGATACTTTCTCCGCCGTACGAAGTCGCACGCTGTTTCGACCGCTCGCTATCTTTAGGCTGATTGCTTCTAGTCGAGGCCCCAAGAATGACTGGGCCATTCATCTTTTTCTGCTCAAGGTCGTTCGAAGGTCGTTCCATTGAGAAAGAGAAAAAGCAAGCTCGCCCCTCTGCGAGTCGTTCGACGGGGGATTTGTTTCGCGCGATCGGCGGTGACTCAAGGCGATCGCGATAAAGCAGGAGACACTGCCCCATTATCGAGGTATCGCGACCTTAAACTTTCGTCGTGAACTCTGCTCGCGATCCTGTTTGTACCGAGGGAAGACGCGATGGTCTCCGCTGATCTGGGGTCATTGTATTCGCCTCTCGCCGCTATCTGGATCGTTGCATCGTAAAACAAACACACGGCTCCGTTTGAAGAAATGCTAATAACCTTGATAAATAAACAATAGGAAATAAACAATAGGAACGTACTAATAATTCGTGGCGATGCGTAAGCATATCGCCACCTCCCCCTTCATCGCACAAGTCGTTGTTGAGTCGCATGGAGGTACGATGTATCATTATTTGGTTTCGTGCGCTCGAAGTAAATTTTGCCGTATTTTCTATCAAGCAAGTGTAGGTTGTTTCTTAGTATTGACTATAACATTGTTGCATTATTCTCGTAGTTTAGAGTTTTTTTCTAACTTACTGTAATGATTTTTTTGCATTTTTTAAACTTTTTAATACATGAATAGAGAGGTGAAATTGTTTAACGGTTTGGGGCAAGTTGTCGCAGAACATTTGGAATTAGGTATTTGCCGCATGTGACAACTAATCCCAGTGTAACTTGCTGTATCTATCATGTGATATTATTTTCTTGTTTGTTTGGCAACAGTTCTCAATAATAATGCCGCAAACTTACCTATAAGAAGAATTAATGTTACGTGCGGCAATAGAGGTTATAAAAGGCAATTACACAATAAGAGGGATTGCAAAAGATTATAATATAAATTACCGCACTCTAGCGCGATATTGTGAGAAATACAATACAAAATTATATTACTCTCTTAATTGAATCGACTTTTTCTTCATAAACTTAGCTATCCAGATACTGTGACAACCAACCCGGCCTCGGGGTACGTTGTCACAAAATAGTTCCTGCAAATAATATGAATTAGCTCCTAATCTGGTTGACAAAATCCACAGGACCAATTTTTTTTATAAAGTCGGACGTACATAGTTTATATTAATCTAAGTTTAAACAAACTTCCCTGCACCTATGACCCATAAAAAAATCAAAATAAAAAATTGAGACAACCATACCCGGTCTCCCCTACCTATTCCTCGTTACGGATAACGGAGCGCCTGATTTCCGCTAAAAATACTTCTTTCTCAATTTTTCCCTCACTACCCTATTATCTATTTGGATCTGGACTAACTTCTATCTACAACTAGCATCAGTCGGTTATCTTATTTCGCCGAATCGCCGGCATACAATCTACAAGGCCGAGGGTCGCGATTTAGTCGTTGAGGTTTCGCCATCGATATCACTACTTAGCAGGGATATTGGGCGAGCGCAGGTTTGCCCATCGGTGTTTACCATTCCAAGGATCGCTCATTAATTCCGCAGGTGCCCCGATGGGCTGCATGCCTTGTCCGCATCGTGGCAATCCCCGCATCCTCGCCACCTCGTTATAAATAGTCGCCAATCCGCGATTAATTAACGCCAACGATACCGACTGTACTATTAATACGGCGGTAAGCGTGCGGTACTTTACACTTCTCGGGTCCTCGAGCCGTTAACCACGCTTCCTCCCCCCTCTGTCAGATGAAGCGGGGAGGGACGAGGAAAGAGGGGGAGGCTAATTATATCCATCGAGGATTTTAACCCTCTCGCGAGCGCGGAAAAATCGATCGACGAGAGTCGAAGAAAGTAGCCCGGACGGCGAAGGGAAGCCGCGGAAGCTACGCACAGTGAAAGTTACATTTTTTTCCCTCCCCCCCTTTTCCCCGGCCCCCCTTTTTCTCTTTCCCGCCTTTTGCGCTCACTCGCGTGCTCTCGTTCATTCCGCCCGAACTATTATGCAATTCCCATGATCGTCGATCGCCGCTCTGGTGTCGATAAACCTTTAATCATTGTCTTCCCCCTCTGTTCCTTTGTGTTTCTCTAATGCACTGTACATTCAATTTTCTGCGTGGAACTTGGTCCTCGTAAAGTAACAAACTTTGAATTGAGGCATTTGATGGAAAAAGGGCACATACGCCAAAATGCCATTTCGAGTAAATCGGTTTCAAAGCTTTCATTATAGTATAACTTAATGAAAAGTAATGCAATCAAATCCAATTTTTTTAAGGATGTAGTATCATATCCTTCAAACGTTTCGCAAACAGAAGTCATGATTTGAAAATGATATGTGTCTTTATTTAATAGTTTTATGCAAGTGGTTTATGTGCTCTTTTTCCGTAAATAGGGTAAATTCGTAACAAAATTGCTTCTTTGTTTAGTTATTTACATATAATTCTGTTTACATACTTCGTTGCCAATTTTTTATACATTTCTTAAATAAAAAATACAAAATGAAGGGCAAAACTAAACAAAAAATGTTATGTTTTAAGTAAGTATTAATTTCTTCGATTTTTTGCAGCAAGCTGTCTTACAAATCAATTTCATCTTTCCCAAATTCGCTTCTTTCCTTGCGGATTCGATACACGCCTCACTTTCCATAGTTCCTCGCTTACATTAAATCAAACGTATTGCACGACCAGACAATAGACAGCACGGCAGCGCGACCGCTCAGCGGCTATGTAGCTGCATGTCGCTCACGCTACGTAACAAAACAGCATTTAGCTAATTTAAACGTGGGAGAAGAAATGTCCTTGATATATTATATATATATATATAACATATTCCTGAGTCGATTTAACCGATTTACGGAAAAAGGGCACATAAGCCTATGTGCCCTTTTTCCATCAAATGCCTCAATTTTAAGGATTGCATGCCGATTCCAAGTTTTCAAAGCGAGAAGGAAGGAAAGGGATGAAGAGTAGAGGAGGAGTAGGTATCCATTGGTCGGGTAAAGTCAAGTTGGCCTGAGGTGTCCGCGTAACACGCAACGCGCCTCGTAACCGCGGATCGTAGATCGCCAAGATCACGTGCCTACGAGGCAGGAAATCCTGGCCATCGAGCGCCGCGGAGAAAGCAGCCTTCGCGATCTTCTCCGCGACGCAACACGTGCACAACCGCGACAACGCCAATGCAAACTCGATCCCGTTCCTTTTCCACGCTCGCCCCGCGAAACCTGCGCGGCTTTCTTCGCTGACGCCGAAAATCAGTATGATCTATCGCTGCGTTATCGCTCGAAAAACTATCTGGATCGATGGATCGATAGTAGGCCACTCGGCGGATCATTTCGGCAATCTGCTTCCTTATCTCGAGTGCTACAACGGGGTATTGGGTGCTTGGGTATCTGGCAATCGAGGGATCGAGAGGCAGATAATCGATGTATGTGTGTTCTAAGTCGTGGCGCAATGTAGGTATTCCGATTATCGTTGGTAATAATTTCGTTTTCGCATGTTTGGAGTGATAGGGTTTCAGGAGGAAATTGTAATTGAAGGGTGAAAGTGTGAAATAGTACACGGAAAATATATAATAGTCGGGTTGATGGCTAAAGAAGCAGTTATTCTTTTCATCTTGTCATACGTTAAGTACATGAAATTAATTTCAGTTTATATGTAATTATTTTCTTTCCACTGTTCTTTATTTCTTTTCATTGTAAACTAAAGGGTAATACATCCATGCGATAATAAATAATAACAATAATAAAATGCTTCAAAAGACAAAGTGGTTTCAGCGCACTGGTTCGGTCAGTGTTAATAATTGAATTATGTATGTTATGTGTGTCCTTAATAGCAATGTTTAATAATTTTCTAGAAAATCTAATTCGTAAGTTCAACAACTTGTTGGAAGCAGAAACAGAAACCATGGACATGTTAGAAAAGTTAATTACATTATCAGATATGAATTTTGGGATTAAATTATGTGATCTACATTTTAATAAAAATAACTTCCTATTACTTATCTTAGATAAACTTGATTTGTTGCTAGATAAGTCCTTGAGATTTTTCAAAGCTCCAGGTCCAAATCTTCTTGACACTGAATCGAAGAAACTTTCCTTTGCTGTATGTGTGAGATTTTCGCGATTCATTTTAAAAATAAATTGATTAGAATATCGACCGTATATATGAAATAATTCAAAAGACAAAGTGGTTTCAGCGCACTGGTTCGGTCAGTCTTTTGAATTTTTTCATATATACGGTCGAAATTCTAATCAATTTATTTTTAATAATAAAATGCCTTGTTCAAGCTTCTTCTAAATATTATAATAACAATAATAATAATAAACTTTAGTAGTTCGGATCTGGATAAATCTACGGACGAACATTCTTCTCGCTCTTCTTTCCCCTCGAGCATTCAAATCCATAAACCTTCCCGTCGTAACTCCAAAGTGATCAGTGGAAACTGCGCGACAACACGCGAGGCACCAGGCTTCCGATCGTGCTCGTTGGCCGAGCCGGCGAATTATCATCCCGCCAGGAGTGACAAATCACGGAATGCAACGCTTGTTACACTCACCGCGTGTCCTCTTACTCCATCGAGTGCCCTCGTAATCACCTTCGCGCGTTCGTGCTTTCCACGACGAGTCCATTAACAATCATATTTTGCCCCGAAGGCCGTGAGAAGTGTCTCGTCGAGCCCGGTTTGGTCATCGTTTTTTAATCATCCTCGCGATGCTTCATCCCGAGGCGAGAGCTGATTCATCCGTTCCATCCGCTCCAGCAGAATTCGCGGGCACGTGACGTACGTATCGAGGAGCGACCAAGGGGGACCTTGAAGGCCTGCGATCACGGTCACGCTTAGGGCAAGGCCCTCAATGTCGCGACCGCCAGGGGGCAGGTGAGAAAAAAGCAAACTGCGCACATTTTCCTCGGAAAGAGAAGCCCCGTTCGGCCGTGATCGTAATGGATGAATTACGGAGCACGTCCAGGGTCGGCTGGTATCTAGCGATTCGCGTGAAACTGTGTCCTCGACGGTAGACGATAAAAGTCGTGGCGCGATCACCGGTTGCGAAATCGAGGCGAGATTCGTTCGACGATAAGCCACGCTAACAGATCGCGGTTGCGGAGCTCGCGAGGAAAAACGGAGAAGATCGCGAGCTCTGAGTGTAGCAAGACGGGACAGTTCTGTATCATTATTTGAAAATATTCAAATTTGAAAGGGGATTAGAGTTTAATCTCTTAAAGCCTGTTATTTGCAAGAAAGATATTTATACGCTCGATCTTCGACGAATCACTTGTAAAATCTAGAATGACTTTCATTTTAGGCGATGAAATAATGGAATCGACTGTTGACGGTGCATTTTTCGCGAAATGGTTGACCGATCGATTCGCAAGGATCTTCTGTCCCATCTTAGCACGATACTAATCTTTATTCGATTTCTGTCGATTTATCGGATGGATGGCAGAGTTGGGCATTATTCGGCTAAATTTTTATTCGAATACGTATTCGAATACATTTGTGCGAATAAGTTTTTATTCGAATAATCTTCGAATAAAAAATTCGAATAAAATGAAATTATTCGACAATAACGAATAAGTTTTTATTTGACTGAAAATTTATTCGAATAATTTCTTATTCGAATAAAAATTTAGTCGAATCAACGGGCGAATAAAGTGATCACGTGGTTTCAGCGATGTATCGTGACACCACTGACTGACACCCGTAAGACCTAATGTTTTAGGTTAAATAACTCTTGTCATAGCTCGCACTTTACAGAAAGATGTATGACCGCGGTATTACATAGAGTGGCGTTTTGATTTATTTTAAATAAAATTTGCTCACGTCAATTCATTTAAACTAATGAAAAAATCAATCTCTTCAAATTATAAGCGTTCATTGAATGTTTTTAAATACATACAAATACGCACACTTCCAGACTCACACGTCCAAACATATGTTGAACACAGTACAGACTTCCATCGATAGATATCGGACAGGGTATCACATTTATTCGTCGTTCATTCAGGTCGAATAACGAATAAATTCTTATTCGAACGAATCTGGCTAGAATAACGATACAGATTTATTCGCGAATAACGAATAATTTTTCGCCGAATAAAATCGTCATTTGTTATTCGCGAATAAATCTTGGGGATTTATACGAATCCGTATCCGAATGAAAATTTAGCCGAATAATGCCCAACTCTGATGGATGGTTTGCAGTGGACACGAGCGTTTAAGGCTGGCTTCCTGTATCGATAGTTATTTAATTGAGGCGTGGGCGGGAAGGTGCATCGAGCGGAAAACAGAGGCGAGATTTCGGGGCTCGGAAAGTAGGCCAACGGAGCACGTGGAGCACACTCGACCGAGTTCGAGGCCGTTCATTACATAACAGGGATATTAGCTATTATTTACGTTGCTCTGGTACCGGGCCAGGCTTCAAACTCGTTGGACCTCGAAATATCGTGCCGCAACGTTGCCTCCCAACGCGACAATGTGCACTCCACCTTGGCCTGAAGTGTTGCTGGCGTTTCGCTGATTAACGCGTTCCACGCCCGTCCAAATCTTCGATCCCATCGCTTTATCCATCGATTGCCCGTCATTCTTGGATCGATCATCCTGTTATAAACGAGCTGTCTCTACCACTTGTCTCGGAAATTTTGAGAAATCTTCTGGCTAATCAATCTGACAGCGCGTCGCGTTGCTTTAGATTTCCTCGGTTCCATAATATTTATTCTTCTTCGCGGTTGCTCCAAGGGGGAACTCTCCTCAGTAGTCTCGCTACGGTCTAGTGTTATGATACTCAAGAATAAGACTCGAGATTCGATTTAATAACTCGTCAAGAGCTGGCGGACGACGACCCGCGAGGGCACGTGGCATCGGTAATGAAATTTTCGTCGGAAATAGGATTACCTCTTAAATCACCGGATCGTACATACAGAAATAGAGGCCGACCAAGTAGATAGGTCACACAGCTGCGGATCAACCAGCTTTATCGCGACGCTAAGACGCGCGAAATCCGCTACCGTCTCGCGTATTAACTCCGGCGCGTTGCAGCACGTCGACCGATCCGAAAATAGCGACCGTTATCTTTACGTAATTTCTCCCGATCGCGTGTGCACCTCCTCAGCTACACGGGGGATGAAAAAGTGCAGCCCTTGGCGGTCCATATGGCTGGGTCTAGAAAATAAAGGAGACGCGGAAGCAGAATGGAGCGAAATCGGGGTCACGGGGGTAAAAACGCCCGCTTCCCTTCTTCGAGGAATAATGAATACAGAAGAGGAGAAAAAAAAGGAGAACGGTAGTTCGGTCTGGTTGAATGGCTCGCTAAGAGGAAAGGGAGGATCTAGCGGTGCTCTTCCGATCGATTTCCTGCGTTTCTCGATCATTGTCCCGGCCCTTTGTGCCCTTTGTGCGCGCCCTCCACGCGAGTTGCGAAATAGTGTTGCGGGTGTACCTTACGGTCTCCCGTTACGTTTCCAGGCGAGAGCCGTAGCCTTTCCAGCTCCATTGTTCGAGACGATCGCGCAAGATCGAGGAATGTAGAGGGTGCAATAGAAGCTCGCGTTGATCTCGAGCGTTGGGGATGATGCTCTCATGAGGATCAAATTTTTATTTTATTTATTTCCACGGTTAAGTAAGAACAGCGCGAAGCAAGGTTTCAGTTGCAACAGCGGAATGATGGATGATGGGCTGCGTGTAGATGGTCTCTTCCGCTTTCTTTGTCGCCCTATCAGTTTTTATCGCGGACGATTGCGACAGCAGACGGCGAGGAGCGTTCGATTACGAGGCTCGCACGCAGTTTACGGTACCTCGTACCACATTCGCCCGGTCCCATCTCGGTTCGGCTGTCGGAGAAGCCTTGGCTGGCTTTAAAAATGATTTAATAGTCGTCAATCTTCACTTTACGTCGCGGTTTATTCCTGTCGGCGGACGCTCCCCATTTCTCTCCTCTGGCCGTCACGCGACGCTTTAGCCTTAGGTACTTTGCATTCGGTGCGAAATCGCCGCCGAAACGGGACACGCTCCCGCGCGTTACACTCGAAATAACCGCGAAACGAAAGAACCAGCCTGTAACCGCAGACGCGAGACACTTACATCCGCGCCATTTTATTTCTTTCCATCTTCCTGCCGCATTCGAGTCACGAGCTTCGTGAACCTCGTTGGCCGACAAGCTGCCGCATGGGCCCTGCACGAGGCATTTCCGGTCCAAGTGTACCTACTCGATTATTCTTTGTATCTCGTGCGTTTGCATAGAAACGACACGGAGGATTTCTGTTCTTTCATCGTCGCTAGATTATCCACGGCTCGGCGGAGTGACGAAATCGGTGGCTCGGTATCAGGGATCACCTTGAGAGGAACGTCATTGCGAGGAAACAGCGATTGCGACGGGCTTCGTTGGAACAGTTTCCTTCGCAAGTTTGCGCAACGGCTGTTGAATCATCGAGAAGGTAGAGGGGGTGGGAATTTATAGGAAATCCGCGTGGTTTCGACACTTCCGCGAGCGGTGCTCGATCGATATCGAGCCGAGACGGCGGTGGACGATAACGATCGATAAACAAACCCGTCCGATTGCGTGGCACCGCTAAGACACTCTCGGGCATCGCGTAATTTGCATATAAAGGAGCGTCGCTGCGATTGCAGAAAGACGATGATCCGAAGGGGGCGATCATCGCCGTTTCACAATCGGATTTGTGACGCCACTTATCCCCCATTCATAACCGTTCATCAACACGGAGTGCGAGTCTCGTATCAAAGGGCAATAATTAATTACCGCGTATTTATCTTGCGCCACGAGTTTGCATCGTCTTGGATCATCGACGACCCATGGATACTCTTCCCCCTCCTTGTCGTTTCTTCATTTCCCCCAACGGCAAGTTCCTGTTTCCCCAGAAAAGTGGGGCCCCGGTTTATCGTGGAGGGGGCGCGAAACGTCAGGATCACGCGACACGGAAAGTGACGAGGGATAGTCACGAATTGATTGAACGGTGGATAAAGGGGAAGTCGCGGGATGAGGAGAGGTTCCGCTGAAATATGTATGGCGGAGAAGTAAAACGAGACGAGACGAGGCGGCGAGTAAGTGTGTCGTGGTGAAGCGGTACACGCGACGGATCCTCTGTCATAATATGTAGTTTCACAATGGCGGCTATCGAGGGCAGAACACCGTTAGCTCCTTCGTTGCTGGTACCGTGTTACCCAGAGCCGAGACTCGGCCTCCTCGTTGCCAGCAAGAAATCGTCTCGCCCCTTCGCCTCCCCTCTCCGCTCTTCATCCTTCCTTTTATTCGCTCTTCTCCGCGGTAGCGCGTCACGTTCGGTGGTAACGTTACCGATACTCCAGATTCAGCCTCCCCCACTCCAAACGCGTGGGTCCCGACGAGGGTTCCGGGGGATGATTCCAGCTTGGAGAATGGAAAGGGTGCTGCATGGAAGATTTATGAGACTAACTGTTGTAATTGTTGGTAGGGTAAACGCGGGTAAATTTGTAGTACGGGATACTAGGTCATATTTTTTCATTTATCTATAACTCGAAATTGTCTGACTCAATGTAGGTAAATGGAACAAAAGCTAACAGACACCGTTGATATTCTTGTTTATGGTTTGGTAAAATAATTAGTCAATTGAAGTTAGTGTGATAGAATGAGAGAACATTTTGTTCCAGCAGCGCATTATAAGTGATGGTAAAATGACACTTTAACAAGTCTTACTCTTGAAATTATCATACAATAAGGCATCAGTGTTATTTTTGCTTAGGGGTCGTCCTTAAATTACGTAAGGCTTTTTTGGGGAGGGAGGGGGTCGCGAATTTCTTATGTTTTCTTACAAGGGGGACGGGGGAGTAAGGTAGCGTCTTACGTAATATTTTTTAATCTAATTTTCAATAAATACAAATTCTATCATTAATGTTCTAGAAAAGCTTTTTAGTTTAAATTTAAAAAACAGAGTTAAATGAATTAGATAAACCTTTAAAAGAATTTTAATAATTGAAAAATTTCAATGTAAAAAGTATTACGTAAGAAGGGGGTTGCAATATCAAATCTTACGAATTCTTATACTGGGGGAGGGAGGGGGTAAAAAATGGTCAAAATTACCCTTACGTAATTTAAGGATGGCCCCTTATGAAGAGTGACTAAATTCTTGTTTTTCATGCGTCCGTGCCTGTGTTTCTGATTGTGCTGTTTGAGAAATTCTGATGGCAAATACCAGATACCATGTTTCCTTACATCTCAGACATTTGACGATCATGAAACGATTGATTATACACAAAATATCAATAATATAAAATAATATGAAATAATATAAAATAATATAAAATAATGTAAACTAATGTAATCTAATGTAAAATAATATAAAAAAAGTAGCTGATGGCCATATCACGAGCTAGCGAGAACTATCACGGAGTTACCAAAGCTATCACGGAGTAACCAGAGTATGTCATGACAACTTAATTTTGTATATTCTCAATTAAATATACTTAGTAAATTTCTGTTAACCTATTATTTGTTTCTCTGATATCTGACCTATCATTATATCCCAGACTCACTTTCAGAATATGTAAATACTAGCAGTTATTAGACAAATTCTAAAACTATCACGGATTTACCCGAATTTATCCTACATCTACTATCTTCCACTCGATCGTCCCTGTTTCGCGGAAGGATTAGAAAACTCCGCAGCTCCCGCGGTACCCGCAGCCGATGATAAGCAATTTCATGTCTCATTGTTCTCACTCCCCATTCACCGGGCCCTCGAGCCCGCCTTATTACCGATAACGAGCGTTTAAACGGCGCTTGAAGAGGGCCATTGATCCACGTTCGATTCATAATTGAACGGTTCGAACGGGCTGCACAAAGAGATTAATTATTTCGATACCCTCCTCGAGGCATCTTTCCCTTTCAACCACTTCCGCGGGGGGGAGGACCCCGCGGGCGCAAGTGGGTCAGCTTTCGAGGGATCTCGATGGAAATAATCCGTTACCAGTTACCGCTGGTCGTCGTCGATCATCCTTTAATAGTGGCATTATATTCTAGGTTAATGGTAATGCGAATCCCGCTTGCCAGAGTTATGCATTCAGAGTGCAGGCTCCCATTTTATCGAGTGAATCGGTATCGATGCGGTTGGACTGGGAGTCCTTCCCGATGAACGCGTCGGGTCAAGTGTCTCGCGAAAACCTCTTTCTACCTTCCAATAAATTAAATTCACAAAGATAAATGGTGTCGAGTGGCGCCCGTCGATTCCCTTTTCCCAATCGTATCTTCATTGGAGGAATCGAAGCTCATCCCTGGAACTTATTCATTATTAAATATCGAAGAACGCCGGAGCCTCGAGTATTAATTATTAATCTTCTCGGGGATGATCCTACCATTAAAGTTTCACTCTATACTCCACCCACAACATGCTTGCGCCAATTTCGCTTGGCAGGACGCGAATCCCTGGGCGTCGCGGTTATCGGTTCTTCCAACGCACGCCGCCGCTAAGGTTAACGACATGCAAACCGCGAGAGGCTGTTCTGGACGCATCCAGGATGTCCGCAACGCGATAGAAGCCGTCGCCGTCGTATCCTGGCCGGTCTGGCCGCCGCTGGGATCCTATCAGCTAGGCGTTTCTTTCTCTGCCCGCGATAACCGGAACCGTCCCGCGATATTCGGCGTTATAAACGGTCACGTGGCGTCCACGTTATCTGGCCCGTTTCTCTCTTTCTCTCATCCTCTATCCCCCAGCGTGAATGAATTCAAATTACGTGGGCGTCCGCGACGGAAATAACGCGCAATCGAAAGTGTCGCTGTATCCACGGTGAAAAACTTCTCCCTGCTCCATTCATCGCTTAAAAATACTTCCGAATACGGGGAGACGAGCTTCGAACTGTATCTGCGTTCTTGCAAAAGCAATTGAGGCATTTGATGGAAAAAGGGCACATAGGCTTATGTGCCCTTTTTCCGTAAATCGGTTAAATCGATTCAGGAATATGTTATATATATATAATATATCAAGGACATTTCTTCTCCCACGTTTAAATTAGCTAAATGTTGTTTTGTTACGTAGCGTGAGCGACATGCAGCTACATAGCCGCTGAGCGGTCGCGCTGCCGTGCTGTCTATTATCTGGTCGTGCAATACGTTTGATTTAATGTAAGCGAGGAACTATGGAAAGTGAGGCGTGTATCGAATCCGCAAGGAAAGAAGCGAATTTAGGAAAGATGATATTGATTTGTAAGACAGCTTGCTGCAAAAAATCGAAGAAATTAATACTTACTTAAAACATAACATTTTTTGTTTAGTTTTGCCCTTCATTTTGTATTTTTTATTTAAGAAATGTATATAAAATTGGCAACGAAGTATGTAAACAAAATTATATGTAAATAACTAAACAAAGAAGCAATTTTCTTACGAATTTACCCTATTTACGGAAAAAGTGCACATAAACCACTTGCATAAAACTATTAAATAAAGACACATATCATTTTCAAATCATGACTTCTGTTTACGAAACGTTTGAAGGATATGATACTACATCCTTAAAAAAAAGTTGGATTTGATTGCATTACTTTTCATTACGTTATACTATAATGAAAGCTTTGAAACCGATTTACTCGAAATGGCATTTTGGCGTATGTGCCCTTTTTCCATCAAATGCCTCAATTTCCACGAGTAGGTACACCAAGCGCATACCACAAGCTTGAAATCGGCTCCGTGCAAACAGTATCGTTGCAGAAAATACGATTCTCCTTGCGAAACTGTTGGACGATAACCGTATTATTGTCCCCCATTGGCCGAGAGTGCGCACACGGCGGAGTGACGAAATCGTAGCTACTCGCCGCGATGACTCAAGGGGTTAAGTCACGCGCGTGGCGGTTTTCAGGCGGACTCTGGACGGTGCGCTACCGCGATACACGAGAAGGACCGCAGAAAAAAAAACACCATCGGCGATTTGAGCAGCGCGAAGACGATCGGGGCCAGAGAAAGTGGTCGATGAACCCGGTCCTCCGACGTCAGGCCGGTCACACATTACGCTACTTAACTGACTTACGTTTCCGTTGGACGGCGCGTACACGCGCGCGCGTGCGGTTACACGGAATGGTCTTTCAAGCGAGCGCCACTTCTTTTCTCGGAACGCGAGCGCCTCGCGTCGCCGCGAAAAGAGCTCGAGGAGAAATCGTTACGTCCCCACGTAACAACGGCCGCTGTTACACATGACAATGCGCCATGAAGTTCTGCCACGGTTACGACGGTGGCCTTTGGTATCGCTCAGGTAACGTAATTCAGCGTCCGTCTGTTTCGGGCTTCGAAGGAGCGCAGATGAGTATCGAGATTTCCACGTGGGCGTAGAATCGGAATAACCAGAGCTCCAGCTGCTGTCGATTTACTCGCGAGAGTCGAGCGGCGTTTCCCTCGCGCGTGCCTCGAGTGGAGCCGCGGGGACGTTTTCCTCGCCAGCCTCCTCCGAGGGTGGAACGCGAGGGAGAAGGCACGATCGATTACACGGCGGCTGCTAAAAGTGGAAACTGAAAAAAACAGCGGGGGGAAACGGACAGGGAGAGAAAAGATTCACGTGCATCGATGGCTTACATCGCGTTTTCGAAGGTTGAGCCTCACGAGGCTTCTACACGAGCGTGCTCGTCTATTTCTGTCCCCGACACCCTCTTTCCTGTGCTGGAGGGTCCCTCCCTCCCTCCTTGCCGGTTCCCCTTCGGTGTTCATCTCGTCCCTGTTCGTCCTACGATGCCCGCAGGGTTGCTGTCTCCCTTCTTCCGTTACACTCGTGCCTCTGCCTGGTTATGCCTTGCTCGTTGTGTTTGCGTCATCCTCCGCTCTCCGTAACCTTCCTCAATACCGTTCCGCTGGAAAGGATCAACAGTTCACGATAGGAAAAGCTTTTCCCTCCATCCTCGAAAACTCCAGTTTCATGTGAAACAAGTGTCTTCAGGAATTCAGAATTCGTATTTGAAATCTGAGGCTCTTGATCTTGAACCTGCTGAATACCTGAGTAACAGGGAAAGCAAAGTTTCTTCCTTCCCCGACGAAAGTTGACAGGGGTAGACTTGGAACCTGTCAGAGGCATACCTGAAAGACATCGACCAGAGAAGTGAATGAGAGTGATTTGAATGGGCGATGATTTCTTAATCGTCGCGTTGCTCGTGCCAGGCACGAACGCTCCTCGCTCGAACACGAAAGGCCATTTCCTTACTAGTCTTCTGTTTTATGTAATTTCTTTTCTCCTCTTCCCCCCGGGGGTCCGTTCGTTCGTTCGTCAGCCTCGAGCCTTGCTTTTTAATTGATCTTCTTTTTCCCTAGACAGACACGTTAGTTGGGAATTTTTATTTACCGCGCCGCAGCGGACGGCAACGAGGAAGCGAAGCGACGCGAGCTTTCTTTGCGAACTTTCTCGGCCAATATCTCGCCTCGCGTCCAATTGTGTAATGTAATACGTAATTACGCGAAATCCCTGGAATCGACAGAGGCAGCCCTTTCAGGAAACGGGGAAAGCCTCCGTTCCCTTTCGAATTGTCATTCGGGAAAGCTGTTTTCATTCGGTTCAGCAGCGATCGGTAAAGGATCGTTTTGCTGGCCCTTTATCTGGTTTCCACGAATCTTGTTCGAACCGCGTAACATTTCTGCACGACATTCATCGACATCTAAACGCTTATTCGCAGAATCTTTGTGTCACTCGAATATCCCTCACCCAAGTCAACTCCTGCAATCTACAAATTATTCTACATCCTCTACTAGCTTACCCCTAAATGATAAGAAATTCTCTCTGCGATATCTGCGAGCAGTATCGACTCCAAGTTCTCTGTACCAACGTTAATGGATCGACGCAGACTCACGGTCACGAGTCTGAGGAAAGTGGAGCACTCGCGTCACGACGCGCCTTCTTTTCATTCTTTCGGGAGGACCTGCCGCAGGAAAATATGTCCATGGTGGAAAGGAAGAAGGTCGGGGAACGAGATAACGCGACCGAGGCGAGATGAGGTAGCTGGCATTCCTTGGGGAACCGTTAAAAGGCGTCGAAAGGTGCGTCTCTATGCTAGCGTTCTTGGACTCTGTCTAAAGCTAAACTAACCGTTGTTCTGGTGGTCGAGTCCTGGCAGGCCTGAGTCACCAACAACGCTGTTTTCCACCTAATTACGGCGTCGCAAACGGAGCAGCGCGTGCACGCGGATTTTACGAGTCACTGTAACTCATTCACGTACGTGCGTTTTATGAGCGGCTATAAATTCGCTCGCTAATCGTTGGGCGAATAATTCTCGCGTGTCGTTGCCTCGTCGTTGCTCTAAGTGATTTCGATCCCCTCCTCCTCACACTGCAATTGATCCAGCCCGCGCCGAAACAAGTCGCCCGCGATGAATGGCCGCGTCGACGATGATGTAACGTTCAAGTAAACCGCGAAGAAGGGTGTTGCTGTTTCATTTATGGTGGTTCGAGGTCGTTCAACCGTCATTCCGTGGTTCCATATAAAGCGTTATAAATTAGGTAGAATCTTAGGTGATCTTCCGGGTAATTAATGGGTAAGTAATTGCGTTCTTAGTATAAAGGTAGATTTTCCTATACGCGAGTGGACTCAACGTGAAGAACTTCAAAGTCGATTTTCTCGAAACCGAAGCGCAATATCAAAAAATTTTATTCCTTTTTCTCGACTTATTTACTTGTTAGAAGTTGAAAAGAAAGAGTAACTTTTTTTGATATCGCGTTTTAGTTTCGAGAAAATCGGCTTTGAAATTCTTGAAGTTGGGTCCACTCGCGTGTAGGAAAACCTACCTTAAGGGAATGATAATTTCTACAAATGTACGGGCTCACGTGTTCTTCGAGTAATCCATATCTAGCTGCCGTGACATTTAACTACCTTTTTTTCACATTCGTACAGCTCGTAAGCTGTTATGCATTAATCCCCGGACGCTCCTGCGGCATGCCGTAATCCAGTGTTATTTATCGCGTCGTTGCAACTTTGCTCAGGGCACGATCCACCGTGAGTCTTATGCATCTTCCTCTTATGGCGTGACTTACAAGCGTTCCTCAACGTATCGCTCGTTCATTGCGAATGGATCATGATTCATACCACTGTTTTTGTAGAAAATAGCTGGGTTGTTACTGAATTGGAGGGAAGGAATATTTTGATTAATTTTTCAGACAAAACAGCAGGTGTTTCGTACTCAGAACATTGAGTGGTGGGCATTTTTCAAGTAATAAGCTTGAAGCCACGTCCGAAAACTGTCACTAGTTTCCCTGACTATCGATCTCGGAACGTTACGCCGGCCATTACAAGAAACAGAACTCGATAGCAGAGGCGATCACAAAATACGAGGCCGTCGGAGAAAGTGGCGCAGGGTCCTTGAACGAGAACGATAACGGGGTGCAACGATGCTGGGAGCCTTTGCCCCTCGTGCATCGTTATCGTCGCAGCGTTAACGGCCGATCCTCCTCCGCGCGCCAGCAACGCGGAAAGTTTACTTCACTCCGAGATTGGAGGCACCGTGGAATTTTTTATCGGCCAGCTGAACGAGCCACTCTGAACACCGCTCCTCCTGGGGACGCATAAAGATCCTGGAAAATTCGGAGCGTCCCGGCTAGTTAGACGTGCATCAATTTCACTGCTTCTTGCTCTCGAACAGGGGAATAATTACTTGTCCCCGGCAGATGTTCAAAAATCCCAGCCCCCTCGTCGCGGCCATTAGTTATTCTCGTCCTGTCGACATCCTTTCACCCCCGTTTCGCCGCCGAATTATGGCCGAGGGTTCACCGTTTCCGGCGACGGGATTTCGTTAATATCGTTTTCACGCCTCTCTCAGAATCTCGGCTACTTTTCTACCCTTGCAGGGAGGCCAGTCGCTGCGCGGTGGTTTAATGAATCCACTGGCAGAGTTTTCCAGAGTTCAACGGTGTCATTGAAAACGTTGGGACAAAACAGTGTGTCCCTGATAGCCAACGACACTGTTCTCGCCCCGGTTCATTGGCCACGATACTTTTACAATCGAACGGACGCGAGGCGTGAAAGCGAGGCCGTTGTATCTCGCGTAATTATCCGGTGCGCGTTTACTCAGTCGTTATCGGGCCAGCCAGAAACCGCTATTCTTCCATTCGCGGTGGGGAAACGAGCGAAGGCTTCTCTCGTTTCTGGAATGGATACATAGCAGCTCGCGAATGTTTTAAAAAGGGAAATCCTTGGTCAGAGTGTCGTGATAATTTATAGCACGATTAAGAGGCATCAGATTAGGCCCAGTCTTGGCTAAGTAGATTGGTCTGGCGGCCATCTAAGTAGAAGTCCAAAGGTATTACTTCGAAGTAATCTTATCGACGAGGGTCACTCGTTCTACCAGAGAATGCTGGTGTGTCGCGGAGAACGCGTGAAACTCCGCTGAGAATCGGAGATTGGAAGGCATCGCGAAACCAGTTACGAAAGAAGAAAACAATTGGGCGAGGGAATTCAGGAGAGAACGCATATATACGCGACAGGACGCGACGCGAGGCACGTTCAAGTTTCAAGTACGTGTAACGCGGCACTCGCCGTTCCGCTTTCTTACCCTTCCGGGCCATTCCCGCCTTCTGCAGCTGCCAGTTTCTAGAGCAATGCGAATCGCCGGGGGAATGCAAATTCATTTGGACAGCAACTCTGTTGCAACGGAGTTGCCACTGTCGCGCAACCGAAAAATATCTCGCGCATCTGCGCGTCTTCTTATGCATCGGGATTAGGAGAATCAACACCTGCGACTTCCTCGAGTATCGAAGAGATGTTGTAAAAAGTAGAGAGGTTTGGGAGGAACATATTTATATTATTTTACATTATTTTATATTATTTTATATTATTGTTATTTTGTGTATAATCGATCCTTTCATGATCGTTAGATGTCTGAGACGTAAGGAAACATGGTATCTGGTATTTGCCATCAGAATTTCTCGAACAGCACAATCAGAAACGCAGGCTCGGACGCACGAAAAATAAGAATTTAGTCACTTTTCATAAGCAAAAATAACACTGATGCCTTATTGTATGATAATTTCAAGAATAAGACTTGTTAAAGTGTCATTTTACCATCACTTACCTGCAGTTTGTACTTTCCATTTAGCACAAAAAATTTCAAAAACGAATAATGCGTTGCTGGAACAAACTGCTCTCACATTCTATCCCATACAGCACACTTCGTTGCAGCTGTATTGCAGGAACGTTGCTGCAATATTGCGTTGTTGCAGGTTGCATTGCAAAATTGTAGGAACGTTCCTGCAAAATTGTCGTGCATTATTGGAGTGGCAATGATCTTACAATATTGCAGCAATATTGCAAGAAGGTTGCCGTGCAATGTTCCATTGGTAACGATCCTACAATATTGCAGCAATATTGCAAGAACGTTGTCGTGCAATGTTCCATTGGCAACGATTCTACAATATTTCTGCAATATTGCGCGCTCATCGACGTGCAATGTTCCAGTAGCAACGATCCTACAATATTTCGGCAATATTGCGCGCACATCGATGCGCAATGTTTCAATGGCAACGACCCAGCAAAATTGCCTACATATTTCCGTGCAATACTGTAGTGGAAATATTGCAGAAACAGTACAGCAATATTCTGAAGCAACTATGACTTCCAAGGTTCCCCAGACGATGGGGAATAAGAGTTAGCAGTATAAATTCTAGAAAAGGGTATAGTCAATGTGCTCGCAGCCATCGACGGAAAAGAAGCACCTCGGAAGCACTCTCTTCCCTCGACGATTTTCCCTCTTCGTGGACGCGCGTAATTTCCCGGTTGGAAGGTAGGTAGGCAGGCTTCCCCCTGGAAATTGCGAATCGGCTGACAGTTTCAGTGACAGTGTCACGCGCAAGTAATCGGAGAAAGTCGTTGACCCCGTTAGTGTAACCTGACGAGCGTGGCCTCGGCTGGCTGCACTTGCGACAGAGCAGGACCCTGAATCGGCGAAATTCCTGCCGACCCGCGTCGAACAATCTCGAAAACCACTTGCCCTCCGTTTAACGACCCAGGTGGCATCGATCGGCCGACCAACCAGCAGACCTGCTCTTTTCTGTCTACGAGTTTCGCAACCGGAGCCTCTCAGTCGTTCCTCCTCTCGTTCTCTGCTTCTCTCTCGGCCAAGGTTTCGCTTGCGAGACGATTGCCAGTGTCAATAGGAGCGTGAATCCTAGAGGCAACGCCACGTGATGGATTCACGTTGCCTGAGGTCGTGTTCATAGCTTTGCCCGGGAATCGCTGAGATTCTCGTACGACCGAAGGTGATCGAAGGAGATAGAAGTATTTCCTCGATTCCTCTGATGTTTAACAGCGTTCCGAGCGTGTTACACGCGTCTGTTATGCGCGCAGCCAGATTATCGCAGCGTTTCGTGTTATTTGCCCTGGACGCTGGTTATTCTGTCGCGTTACGGAACGTTGAGCAGTTATGAAATGCGGCTGAGACGGAGGCAAGTTGCTTTCTCGAGCTCCCGTCCCGTCCCCGAAGAAAGTTTCAGCGGCAAGTGCATTCGAAAGTCCTCGCCTCCTCTTTGCCGGCGGCGCGCTCTCGAATCGCGGCGCCGATTCTTCTCGATTCTTCTCCCGCTCGCTTCTCGGCCTCCCATCGCGCGAAAGTGCTCGTTAGAACAGCACCTTGCAGCTGCTGTGACGCTCGCGACTCCTCTCGAAACTGCACCCGAAGATATCTCGCCTCTTCTAATACTAATGGTAGTTTTACTCAACGTCTGTAACTCGAGTAATCGAACTGACCACTTATAAGAAGTCTTCTAGTCTGAACAAAAGCTCCAAGCGACTCTTTCTTAGCGCAAGCGAAACGCTCACTTCAGAAAACACACATTCCCCGACCGTCCTTTCTAAGGAGAATTGCTTGTAATCGCAAAACGAAACTCCACGGTCGGTGGGCGAAGCGCGAGTTTCCGGAGAGCGTGGAGACGAGCCCCGTTCGAGTGAAAGATACCAATTCCGATACAAGGAAGCAATCCCCTCGTTTTCTCCGCTCGCTATTCGAACTGATCTACGCCAGATGCACAACGACCCCCACATTGTTGCGGCCCCGCTTTAATTGCCACTTATTATCCAACGCTCGCGCGTTCTTTTTTATCGCGCTCGGAATTATCGGGCTAATTACGCTAACGTGCCTCGCTACTGTGGAAAACAAAAGCCCGATAGCCGACCATTGGCGCGAAGCAAACGGGGCGAAACGACGTCGTAAACCTCCCCCTTGGCGAAAAACAGTCGCAGTTTCTTGGTCGTCGAGGCGCAAGTTTTTATGCTCCTTTCGTCCTCTGCTGCCCTCCGTGGCCAATTATTCTGCTATCTTCGCTGGGGACGATCGATCAGATTTTAAAAGTAAAGGTATCAGCTTGCCACGGTTAACATTTTTCTTCAGTCATTCAGTGATAATGATTTTGTTTAATGACATTGCCCCACTCACACACAGTGGCGGATTTAAGAAAAAAGGCCCAGGTGGCAAACCTTTTGAGGGACCCATTTTTGGGAGAAAATGAAGAGGTAGTTTACTAAAAATGGGCTAAGTGTAGTAGTACAGAAAAAAAATAGTGTTTGATTAAAATCATCATTTTTTTAAGATAGGGCCCTAAGGGGCCTTCTGGGTGGGGCCCATTTTTAGGAAAGATGAAGAGGTAGTTTACTAAAAACGGGCCAGGTGTAGTAGTATGAAAAAAATGTAGTGTTTGGATACTTATACGTAATCGTAATTTTTTTTGGTCACGGGGCCCTGCGAGGGGCCTTCTGTGCAGGGGCCTAGGTGGCAACTGCTCATCAGCCACCCTGTTAAATCCGCCACTGCTCACACTACTCGCCTATCTTCCTCAAAATATTCTTGAAGAGAGATCAGTCGATCGGAGTCGCGAGGAAAGTACAGGAAGAATAAAATGAGCCGAGGCGAAGGCCTAGCGAGAGTCTACTTCAACATCAGGGCCGGCCTTAGGGGGGGGGGCAGCCAGGGCGACCGCCCGGGGCGCCAAATCTGTAGGGGCGCCGCTGCCTAATGTTCCCCCACCCACTGCCTCACTGCTCACGAGTCACACACAATGGGTGCGTTCAGCGGACTCAACTGTTGAGTGATCTCACTAGATTTTACTCGCATCGACCAATGAACGTGCAGTTTCAGAGTAAAATCTAGTGAGATCACTCAACAGTTGAGTCCGCTGAACGCACCCAATATCCCGCCCTACTCTCATCATGGCGCTCTCCGCTCGGCTCGGGCGCAGATTTTCGTCGGCGGCGCGACACTTGGCTCTCCTGCCACGTGGGCGCCTTTATTAAGCAGCGCAATATTCAGGAACTGTATCCGAATGTATGGATTGCATTTCGCATCTTGGTAACTATTCCTGTATCAGCAGCTAGTGGGGAACGCAATTTTTCAAAACTAAAATTAATTAAAACGTATTTGCGATCAACAATTTCACAATCCAAATTTACTAATTTAGCTGCGCTCTCGATTGAAAATGAAATTGCCGAAAAATTAGATTTCGCTGATTTGATCCGTGCATTTGCCGACAAAAGGGCCCGAAAAGTTCAATTTAATTAAATTTCTGCTATTTTTCAACTTGAGTTCTTGGTCGAAAATACAAAAAAATACAAAATCTGATAATGATAAAAAAAAAATAAAAAATGAAAATAAAAAAAATTTAATGAACAAAAATAAAAAAATACAAAAACGAAAAAAGTTTTAAGCTGCTAGATGATTTTCGTACCGTTGGAGGGGCGCCATGATAATATTGCCCCGGGGTGCCAATATAGCTAAAGCCGGCCCTGTTCAACATACTACACTCTCGTTTCTAAAAAAACTATTTAGTGTAGCAGAGAGAAGCACAGCCCCTTAGGGCCCCACAATTTCGTATTTTTCCACAGGGAACTGATAAAGAAAGGCCCAGGAAACGTTGCAGTTTTATGAAAGTGCGTTCCGCCAAGCTGCCGTATCTAGTGATCGGGCGATCGCCGGCAAACAAAGTAGCTCTTTTCACCGCGTTTTCTAGCGGTTTCTTTCGCCGCGGACGCCGTTTGCTCCCCTTTCTATCAGCCGACTCTATCGGGCGCGTTATCGAGGGAGGGGAGCTGGTTTCTTCATTACGAGAACGTAGCCGGTCAGGACATTGGCCTTCCGATGCGAGTTCCTACTTGACGTTTATGTAACTCGTTCCATCGTTCGCGCCTACACGCCGCGCGTTACACGCTAACGAGTCACGCCCGTGCACGCTAATCGGCACGCGCCGCGCCGTCCCCAAGCCGACGACTTTCTCGCGGGCTCACGCGATAGATCAGAGATCGAGGCTCCTACGTCTGTTCTCGGGTTGTCCGGGAGATCCGGTCGATTTAGGGGCGGGGATACTCGAGGGATCGGCTTAGAATCGAGCGAGATATCACAGCTAATAGTAGTTAGCTAGATCGGCGGTGTCGATGACGTTCAAATGATTACCCGACAGCCCCTCAATTATTGCACACTCAACTCCGCCAATTGCGAAGTCGATCATTCCCATCAACATGCATTTACTTCCTATGGCTGCTCAGCCTTACGTAACATCGAGTGCCAGTAATAATTATTACACTGTGGCGCGTGCAAACACGTTCGCCAATGTGGCGGCGTGTTTGCGTTTCCTGTAACCCGCACTGCTAGATCGACTAGCAGCTCTTCCGGTTCGGTGTGTTGTTTAGTTAGCTGCAAGTGGGCTGAACAGGAGGGACGGTTGATGAATGATTGAGTAATAAGGTTACCAGCTGAAAGATGATCGTCGCAGCTCTGCCAATCGCATCTTACTTTGTCTCTCTATCAGCGAATCGATGGGATCGTCTGTGAAGCTCTTGGACACTCTTAGCTGGGACCTCGAGGTTGTATCGAATAAGTCTCGCGTGCAACTTTGTCACAGTGGTGGATGACGAACGCGTCGCGGCGTGGACGGTGCCAAGAGACTGGGATTGATGATCCGAGACAGAAGCGGCAAGGTGGCAAACGGAGGCGCCTAACGAGCTGAGCACTGAGCAGCATCAGCTTGGCGAATCGCGTGCTAATCGCGTCGTACGGGTGCTCGATGGCGGCTGCAAGCTGGGCTTGCGTGTGGAAACACGCGGTCGGGCACGCGTGAGATCGGGTATCGCGCGATCGGGTTATCTCGCACGTGCGCACGCGCGTGTTCGCGGCACGTTCCTCTTCTGGAAGGCACGGGCGAGCAGGAATTCGCTGACACGTTGTCCCGTTGCGTCACGAGACCCGTACCGCTTGGGGGATCTTTTTGCTCCTCGGCAGGCCACAGGGAGGAGGTTTTCTCCACCCTGGCTAACGAGGGAAAGCTTCCTCACATCGAGTAACAAAGTCTTTTAGTTGGGTAAACTGGGGTTGAATGATCGAGTCCAAGTTGGGTGGAAATTGTTTTAAAAATTTGATTTGGACATTGGAGTTGAGACTTGAAGTATTACGTTACCTTTTGTCTCAAAGTTCGAGAGGATTATCAGCTACATGATAGTGGGTGAAGCTTGAACGATCTTCTTCTAGATTGCGAGACATTCGTGATACCTACCTTGAGCTCTCAGTGTGGACGTAATTAGCGTAATCTCTCTTAATATCCTACTTGGGATCGCAGATATGAAAGCAGGGGGATTAAAGTCGCAACTGTCCCCGGAGTCAAGTGGACGATTAAGACGAGCATTGTCAACGGCGCGAACACGTTCCTCAATCGGTCGCTATTGTCTCGCGGCGGACTTTATGCGATTACGACATTGGTTGCATCGGTGCTCGTATAGAAATGTTAATGAGAATGCCAAGTTAGCATCAACGCGTTTTCTAATGATTGGCGTCACCCCCGTCGCTGTCGTCAGCCTTGTTGGGGACAGGCGTCAACAACCTCGAGCAGGATACGCTGCGACATACCTTCTCCTTCGATTTCTTCTTCTGTCCGTTGAAGTTCGACGATTGTCAATGTTAGATTTTAGGCTTAAGGGGGTATACCCGTTTGAACCCTCGGAAAATGTGTACATTTTGTGAATTTTTTTACAAGTCAACAGCTTGATACAGATTTCCCGTTTTTTTACTATCTTTACATAGTATTATGAACTACTTTAAAGAAAAGTTTCAGTTAAAAAACTATTGTTTTTGGGAAGTTATGGATACATATCCGAAAGTCTCCCGATTTTAGACAGCTAAACGGTGGGCCTGAAATAAGCTGTAGGGTAGATGTCCTAATTACTGCCACCTTAAGATTATAACTGAACTTGTTTAGCTTTTACCAAATTATTCTAATAGGTGGATACACTGTGTGTTGATTATATAATAAACCATACTTGTGTTTATAGCGTGGTATTAATTTTCAACCCTTAAGAAGTAATTATTATTATTATTATTATTATTATTTCGTCTTTATTACTCATCAAAGAAGAAAAAGAAAAAGAAAATAGTAAAATAGTAATAGCGAGTAAAGGCGAGGCTGCAGTAGAAACTGTTTGTAAGCCTAACCATACATAACTAAAGTTACTTAAAATTACGTATACTAATACTAATACTAAACATACATTCTTAAAACTAATTCTAACGACTTTCCTTACTACCGCACAAAACAGAGTCTTAAAGATTTGAGGACGCAGCAATCGAAAGTAATCCAAATAACTCGCACTCGCAACGCGATTCATCTCCCCTCGTTATCGCTGCGCTTGGATCCTCAGCAGAAAGAGATTCGATCGATCCTCGGTGAAAAAGGTCAATCGTATCGTAGCAGCGATCTGCATCGGTTTTCGCGCTGGCACTTAGCATCGTGGAGCGAGAAAGTGGGTCGCAGAAAGCAAGGCCACTGACACTGGCCGCAGTCGCGAGAGAGTCGCCACCATTTTCTTCCCTCTTCCTCTTTCTTTTCCCATCCGAGACGCCTCCCCCTTGCAGAGCTCCTTTCTCTCTTTCTCCGCGTCCCCTCGCCCCTTCCAGCTCGTTACGCTCGCCAGAGTCATCGTCATGCTCGATCGCGAATTACTCTCGTAATATTTGCGCGGGGAAAATGCACGGGACGCGGCGCCGCGCGTGTGCGCTCATCCGTGGCGCGCGTTATGTCATTACCAAGTAAACCGTCGCACTTGGTCGCCAACGGCGCTCCTCGAGCACCCTGTCGATCAATGTCACCACCGTTCTCCTCTTTTTCCATCGTTTCAGATCTCTCGCCTCACCTACGCTGCCCCGTCGTTGACGGAACGCGGCGTCGGAGCGGGCAGACTGAGAACGCGTCGGTGATTGACACCGAAAATTCTTCTTTCCTTTAGAAGAAACTTCGTGCCTCGGTTGGCAGAGCTTGCAAGCGGAGTTCCTCGAGCTCGAGTTAGTTCGTCGAGGATTCGTATCTTTCTTCGTATCGAGCCAGCTTCCCCCAATTTTTGGTCCAAAGAAAGTTTTCCAAGGAACAGATCAGAGACTTGGGTTCCCTGGAAATAGGTGTCGTTGTTCGATATTGTTTCTTGGATCGTAGTCGAGGAACAGCTCGAGGAATCCTCCGTATTTTACCCGGTACACTTTTCCCCGAGGGCCCAAAGTATCGAGGTTAATTCTGCTTTCGGTGGCAGAGGTCGATTACCCCGATTTGCGACGAAATTCTCGGCCGAGCATCGACGAAACTCTCACTCGAGAGTTGCTTGCGCCTTTTACGTCCGTTCCGCCTTTCCCGCGGCACTCCGCCGCCGGGGGTCCGCACTGCCAATGCCGAATTCCACGGGTCAACGTACTACTTCCGACTTTCTTATCCAAACGAAGCTATGCGGCTTGTAACGTTGCATCAGCGTCGTAACGCCTGCTCCCACTTGGGTTAGCCTAATTCACCTTCTCCGGCTGTTCCAGTGAAATTCGTCATCGAACGTGCAAACCTAGCCCACTTTGTTCTGTCTCTGAAACCTCTGACTCCGATAGCAATTTACCCAGAGCTTTTCTATCTATTGCACCTATTCAGGTATTCGATTAGATCTACAGTTTGGATAAGGAAGTAATCGAAAGCTTTTCATATCCGATTGCACGGGATTTCGTGGAACGACCTACCGTGGCCGGTTTACTCGTTCCACAGCGAATCATCGACTTGCCAATGACCCCCGCTGGTGAAACTCTCACTCTCCCGCCACCCTTTCTCCCAGCCCAGAGCTGCTTCGCCACGTCACCTATGTCACGAACTCCTCTAACGCCGGTTACCAACGAAATTGCGCGAGTGGTGAGTCAACTCGTCGCGAGAAATGTAGTTTCGACATGCAACGGGGGCTGCGGGTTACCGCGGGCCTCTTTGTCGAGGAATATTCTTGGATCACGGGTGAGGATTCTCGGGTACGCAGGATGGGCTGACGGGAAGCTTCGATTTTGGGAATGCGCAAGGTTTGCTGGTGAGTCTTGGTGAGTAGACTTCAGGGAAATACATTTACTCGAAGAGGAACTGTAAATTTATTCAATTATTTTTTTTAATCCACTAACTTCGTTCTCGTTTCTAAAGACTCCATTGGAAAACTTAGAGACACTATAATAAGAGTCTGGACACGAGTGACAGTCCGCCATGTTTGATCGAAATCCCACGAGAGAGAAAGAGATATTCACCATTTCACTCTTGACCACTCTTAATAACTCTTACGTTTATGGCGGTAACTCTTATAGCGCGAAGTTTGAACAGAAAGAGTTAAAATAAAGATATTAAAAAAATGTATATCAAATAGAACACAAGATTTGGTTTTTTACTTTATATCTTCATTATCTTGGTATAATTGACAGATTTAAAAATCAGCGGGAATAGATGAAAAATTACGGGCCAATCAAAAACCCAAATGCACATTTTCAGATTAATAGATAGCCATAAACGTAAGAGTTGTTAAGAGTGGTTAAGAGTGAAATGGTGAATATCTCTTTCTCTCTCGTGGGATTTCGATCAAACATGGCGGACCAATCAAAAAGTGGCCCCCTCGTGTCCAGACTCTTATTATAGTGTCTCTAGGAAAACTCAGGGTTGATTGAAAATTCTGAAATTTCACGAGGAAGAGGGAAGGGACAGCTGACAGTCGAAGCTGTCGATCAACGTTCGTGGACGATCGAAGAATTGGTGGCGTAATTCCTTTGCGCGAGAAGGGATAAAGGAGCGGTTAGGCAAAACAATTACGTTAGGTTTATTCCGATCTCGGTCCCCGTTGTCCTTCGAACCTCGTGCAGAGTCCACGTGAGTGCTGAGGCGTTTCGGCCACGTGAGCTTTCGAGAGCTAAAACGGTACTTTTACGGCGCCAGAATTTTGCCATCCGCGCGCACTGTCTCTCTCTTTCTCCATCCTCTGAGACGAGCTTGCCTTTGTCACTATGAAAAACAAGTCACATCCTTCCATCTTTGCCAATGAATTTCTGCGCACTTCCGTCGGTCTTGGAATCAACTTCTTCCTCAATCCATGAGAAAGCTCACCTCTGTCTAAATTTCTTTTCACCTAACGAGAAAAATATTCTTTTATCAATAAAGGAACTTCTAAATACGATACAGTAGATCTCCAATTTCTAATTCTAACAAAGAGCGGAGGGGATGTTTCGAAGCAGTAAATTTGTCTTTTAAGCCATCGTTAATTGCTCTCTTAATGAATTTCTCGCAGCAAGCTCGGAGTTTGCACGAAGAATCGACAGGTAAGGTAAATGTCCCAATACCCGGACATTTAAGGTACGCCGGACACTCGTTTGAGAATTTTTCGGTTATACAAATCGATTTATATACAAACGATTATGCAATTACATGGGGCATGGTGTGTACTTTATCATTAGACAAAGAAAACATATTGTAGGATTGAATAATTTGGTAAAATATTGAAAATTCGTAGTCCTTACAATGGCCCAATACCTGGACAGCTTAACTAGTATGTCCCGGTGTCCCGATTTTACTGTCCCATTACCTGGACACATGATTTTGGATGTTTCCTAGGGAAATTAAATAAAAAAAAACAACACAATAGTTTTTTCTTTTAGCATATTTCTCCTGTATAAGAAATTTATTCAAATCAGTAAATAAAGTTAAGTAAAAAGAATCTATTAGTGAATGACTAATTTTAAGGTTATGTGTATTCGTGTGTTACACACGAATTTTACACATGAATGAAATATTATCATTAAAGCAAGATACAAAGAATACAAAGTGTTTGCAGGGTGCAAATTATTTTTAAGGTGTTAAATAATTATTTTATTACTGTGTCAATAATAACATGTACTTATTTCACAGTTAGTACACGTGGTCAGGTTTGGGGACGTTCTGGGATTTCACTGTACCAGAAGATAGACACGCGAATAAAAAACTAAAGCGAACTTTAAGTTTAATTTTCCAATCAAAAAATAATACTACAAGGTACCATTTTTCTAAAACTGTATTAGTTGTACCAATATACTAAACATTATTAATAATATTCGCTTAAGAAAATATAGAGACTGTTTACCAAATCAGACAAGAGCAATATTAAAATGGTGTAAACTGGAGAGTTCAAGAAAATTTACTTTTATTACGATTGTTACAAGTTTACTAAGAAAAATATGTATATGAATATATTTTATTAAATATTTGAGTAATTGAATAAAATAATTCTTTTATGGATAAAGCAAATATTAAACGTAATAATCAGCATTATTTGCACTAGTGTCCAGGTATTGGGACGTGTCCAGGTATTGGGACATTTACCTTATCGAGGGCATCTCGAGTTGCCTCGACTTTAGCGAGCGTTTCCTGCGTACAGTTCACGCGCCACTGATCCTCCCGTTAACGATTAACAATTAGGCGTTAGAAACTAGGATCTCTCGACTCTCCACTCTGCCTGCCAATTCCCTTCCCACGATATCATTTGAATTGTTGAAGTTTCCGAGAACATTCTCACTCCACGGAGACCTCTAATCGAGAAATAAGAAAATTCAAGGTTCTTAAGGTCGAAATTACGATTACTATCGAAATCTGTTATACTTTCTTCTCGAGAGTACGCTGGAGCAATGTTCGTCGACGTTCGTGGGTTTTCCCTGGACGGAAAGATCGAGAATCGATTACAAAGGGGGTACGACACGATTTGAAAATATAAAATGATTCACGGTGTTTTGCAGCTTCGGTCGGGTGAAATGGAAAACACGTGAGGAACGTTCGACCTTCGCCTCTGTCAATATACATCTGTCTTTCGCGAGCGTAATATTATTGTTTTAATTTCGCGACCGAGTCTTGAAAACACGCCGAAAAGAGACGGCTAGAGCCTTGTTATCTCGCTGCCGTCCTGTTTCCCCTCTCGCTCGAGTTTTTCGTCGGGGAACCTGTTTTCGAAATTGCTCCGCGCACCGTTAAACAGTCGAGGAATTCCTAGGTACGATAACGTCGAGTCGATTCTGGGATTTAAGCTGTTCGTTGTCTAGCTTCAACGGGTACAGCTCTGCGGGGACATTTCTGTCCCTTTCTTCCACAAAATGGAAATCTTTTTCATATTCAAATGGATTCGAACAGAGGGCAAGCTTTCCCTCTAAACGCAAGGCAGAGCGATATTAAAAGTTAAACAACATCAGATTCCGATGCTTGGATAAGAATAACAAAACATCCGTCTAGACGAATTCCTCGATTGCGAAGGACAAGGATGTCGAGAGTTTGAATGGAGCCTAGACATGCAAATCCCCGAGGCAATTTCGTCGCAAGTACAGACACTTTTCCTCAAAACCCGAGCGCTGTTTACTCATCTTCCCAACATTCCGTAGTGACCATTTCGGAGCTGCAAAAAAACCGCGTCGATCACTAGCGCGGAATCAAGCTCTACGATAGCAACGACCAGGTAGCGTTGGTCGTCCAGCAGAGACAAAAGATTATTCCATCGAGATCGGAGATGTGGGACACGATAATTAATTCCACGCGGCGTGACGTAAAAGCTTGCGTAGCCGACTCGCGTCCAACTCCGCTGATTGTTGTCGCACGTCGTTCAGGAAAGAAATATCGCCGTGTTATTCCGCGACAACCTCCGTACGGAAGAAATTTCGGTAAACACGCTAATATCCGCGATGCAGCCACCGATCCCTCGTATCTCATCGCGAGAACACGCGTCAAAGGGGCAATTACGAGATTGCCGCTCGGCGCGCTTAGCATCCAAGCCTACCGAGCCGATGCTTCTCGAGCAGAGCGCTGGTAATTTGTCTGAGAGCGTGGAATAATTCACTATCCCTCGATACAGTTCCCTGGAGACTTGCAACACGCGGCCGGCTCTATTTTTAATCCCGCGAAAGACGCAGAAGTATGCTTCCTTTCTTCCACGTCGGACATCGCGACGTAACGAGTCAACGGATGGTTCTCGGAAAGAATCTGCATGTGAAGCTGCCGGCTCGGAGAAAAACAGCTCGGTCTTGTAAACTTTCCGGTGAAAATCGATGCCGCGGAAGCGTCTGCGAAAGCTGCGTCCGTCTGATACGCTTGACCGCCGCGGAAAACTGCTTTGGGAACTGTTGACTCGCGATTCGATACTTCTATTTTCATTCCGTTGAGTAGTCGCTGTATCTCGTGTTCACTCGAGTAGGCTACTATTTGATCGGCCGATACAATCATGTCGATAATAATAGTACTAGTATCTTATCCACCGCACGTTGCTACTTTATTGTTATCTCTGCTCCGCTTCAACAATCTACAATCTATTTCCCGTCGAACGTGACAAAAACACGCGCCAGACGGTATCCTGATTGATCGGTAGCGATAAGGGTTCTAAGAACAGTCACATTTCGGGTGAAGCTACATTTGCAAAAGCTCGCTGTTTATAAATCTTCGCTCGGTTGAGAATCTAAATCTGGAGATTATGTAGTCGCGTTGCAACATGGTGCAATCGTGTTCGACGCATACCGATGCAGGAGTGTCTTCTGAAAAATGATGGCTGGAAAGTTTCAAGGATTCCAAGGATTTTCCGTTGACGGTCGCATTAAGGCTGAGGAGGAACGAAACAGAGGAAAGAACGAGATGGGATGATCGCGCAAAGCGAGCGGTTTCGTTGTCAGCTTTTGCATAACGATGCAGTGTCGAGCTTGCCAATGTTACGCCAGCGTTGCTGTCTTCCCTTCGTCGACGTCTCTTGCGAATCGAGAACTCTCTCTGGGAGCACAGTCGTCCCCGAGTATCGAGGGACTCGAGCGTGGCGCCGCGGCGCGTTCTCGCCTATTTTATTCCACAAACTCGCTATTTCTGCGTGTGAGAATTTAAGCTGCACTGGTCGCCTGACGAGCAACTCAAACTCGCAAGTGGGTGGCTTAGCTCGAGCTCTCCATTAAGTGGCGTTCACATTCAAGTTTGTGGCAAACCTATTCCTCGGCAGAGTTGGGCATTATTCGGCTAAATTTTCATTCGGATACGGATTCGTATAAATCCCCAAGATTTATTCGCGAATAACAAATGACGATTTTATTCGTCGAAAAACTATTCGTTATTCGCGAATAAATCTGTATCGTTATTCTAGCCAGATTCGTTCGAATAAGAATTTATTCGTTATTCGACCTGAATGAACGACGAATAAATGTGATACCCTGTCCGATATCTATCGATGGAAGTCTGTACTGTGTTCAACATATGTTTGGACGTGTGAGTCTGGAAGTGTGCGTACTTGTATGTATTTAAAAACGTTCAATGAACGGTTATAATTTGAAAAGATTGATTTTTTCATTAGTTTAAATGGATTGCCGTGAGCAAATTTTATTTAAAATAAATCAAAATACCGCGGTCATATATCTTTCTGTAAACTGCGAGCTATGACAAGAGTTACTTAACCTAAAACATTAGGTCTCACGGGTGTCAGTCAGTGGTGTCACGATACATGGCTGAAACCACGTGATCATTTTATTCGTCCGTTGAGTCGACTAAATTTTTATTCGAATAACAAATTATTCGAATAAATTTTCAGTCAAATAAAAACTTATTCGTTATTGTCGAATAATTTCATTTTATTCGAATTTTTATTCGAAGATTATTCGAATAAAAACTTATTCGCACAAATGTATTCGAATACGTATTCGAATAAAAATTTAGCCGAATAATGCCCAACTCTGTTCCTCGGTCAATCATTTTTTACAAATACTATTAGAATATTTCAAGACTATAAAGTTACTAAACTAAGTCTTCCAAAAATAAATTATTATTATTATTAAAAACGGGAAAATCCCATAGTTTACAGAAATGAACACCAATCAAACTAACGCAATCACACAAATTATTGGTTTGGCGAATAAGTTCGTAGCGTTTTATGTTTTCTTTTATCCTGGAACGATTTGTTTGCTGTTTGGCAAAGTGTTTATATGCATTCGAAAGAGCTCTTTCTGTTCTACAAAACTGTAATAATCGTTGTTTTGAATAATTTAATTTTTTATTATTTTTCAAGCTTAGAAATGGAATTTCCAGGAGGCAAAAATCAACATTTTCGACATCTGCTTTTCTTCGCTTTCATCGAAGTCAAAAAGCTGCCGCAGCCGCTCGGGAGATTTGCGACGTGTACGGAGAAGGTGTCATAGGCAAGTCAATTGCGCGAAAATGTTGATTCTTGCCTCCTGGAAATTCCATTTCTAAGCTTGAAAAATAATAAAAAATTAAATTATTCAAAACAACGATTATCACAGTTTTGTAGAACAGAAAAAGCTCTTTCGAATGCATATAAACACTTTGCCAAACAGCAAACAAATCGTTCCAGGATAAAAGAAAACATAAAACGCTACGAACTTATTCGCCAACCCAATATCTTACATTTAAATTAAATCTTAAGCAAATTATGGATTGATACATGGAATACTAATCAAAGGTATCTACAATTCAATGATCCCATTGTCCCAAGCGACAGTTCCTCTTTTCGAAAGCGTTAAAAGCTCACCACAAACCAACTCTCGATTAATCCACCCGGTCGAGGATCCTCCACGCTTCGATCTCGATCGTAGCTTCCAAGTTCACGATCAGACCCAGCCGAGTCGGCCCGTTATGCACGCCGCCTAAGGGAGCGAGTATATCGGTATATCACGCAGGCAGATGGTGCGCAAACGTTGATGCACGATGGCCGGTGTACGCGTGGCTGTGTGGCCAGCAACCCACAGCCACCGCCTAGGACAGGTCAGTGACAAAGCAAGGTCACGTCAAGTGCTTCGTAAGCCAGCTACACGCACGTCCACCAGCCGATCCCTCTCTTCCCGCCGAGGCGAAAAAAGAATCGGGATCTCGTTCTCGCCGCCCGCGGCTAACAATAAGCGAAACGCTGAATCTCGCCACCGAGCCGAGGAGAGGGAAAAAAATTCACGCCACCGTCGAATAGTTATATGTATACATAGAAGAGGAGAAGCTCGGGACCGTGACCTTTGCGCGTTTCGCGAGGTCGACGCGAAAAAAGAGTGACGGGGAACAGCCCTGGGATGTTGGGCGACGGCATGTTACGTAACGAATCCGATCGGTTTTAATCGACTGACATCACGGCGGAATGTCTGTCGATATGAACGGTTCGAATGGGGTCGTTGCACGTTTAGGAACGCATCGTCGGATTGCCGGGACGGAAATAACTCAAGGAACACGGCTCATAAACTCTGTTGTGCAGCGCAATATTATTCTGCTCGTGCGTCAACGAGAATAAATCTGCGTGGGGCATCGAGTCGTTTCGAGGCGCTCGCAGATCGGCAGGGAAGCCTCGCGGAGGGAATCGAAACGATGACGAGACGTTGTTGCGATCTCGGAGTCTTCTACAACTTCGTCGAAACCTCAAATCGACGGGACGGATCTTTTTTAATCCTGGTAGCGACGCGAGAGTCGAATCTGCGGCCGATCGTTGCCCATCGATGGCAGGCCAAGTCGATTGTTTTTCACGAAGGGGACAGTTGATTTCTGCGCGAGTGTCTGGAATAGTAATGTCGAACTGCAGCTCGCGGTTTGCTCGCTTGATCACTCGCCCCCACGTATTTTTATACATTCCTTAACTCCGTTAATGCTTATCCAGCGTGTTTACGACGTTTTGTACGGGTCCAAAACGAGGCAACGGTTTAGAGGAATATTTAAATGAGTTCACTTCTCTTTTTTTCGCCGGCCGAGTGTTTTTATCGGGACTTTGGCTATTTCGAGGCTTTACGACTTCTGTATACGATCAGCCACGGACAGAGTCTACGGATAGAATTTATGCCAGTCCAGCAACGAATGGTAGCGCGATTTAAGCTGCGAGCCACTTATAACGAGCGGTCCTTAATTAACCGTTTACCGTGAATTCTCCAGAATATTACGGATAGCTCGCTGTAGCACGAAAACGGTTTCGTAACGCGCATCCTTGCACGGAGTCAAACATGTAAATGCCACTACAGAGGTAACGTAACGTTGCCTTCTATAAATAGTATTTATAATCCATCCGAAGCTGGCACAACAACGTTCATTCAAAGCAGTATCTGTGATTTATATGGACGCACCGCGGCGTTGTATTCGAAATTAGTAATTTAAATTCTACTTACGACCTGCGCGAAACAGTCGCGATAAAATTGTTCCAATGGCATTTTCTGATCGGTCCGAGACGAATGTCGTCGACGGAAAATGCGGTGGGAACGAAATCAGCTGACGGGTCGGGTCTTCCTCTTTCGAAATTTCATTGCGAAGCAGAGAAATCTGTGGACAGTAAACAACGCGCAGAAAGCGTCTCACCGAGGCGTCATTGTCTAATCAGTGTTTCAAAGCATTTCGAAATTTCACGCGAGATCGTATATCAGTCGAAAATTGAACGACGCCACGGTGGATTGACGCAACGGTTCCGAAGAAAAATCGGTACCGCTGGCCAGTACATACTCGCCCGTGTTGTTTTCTGGCTACGAAGCGAAAGTGGCCGCCACGGTCGCGAGTGGTCAGAGAACGAGACGTAATTTCGGCAGTTATTTTTTGCGAATATTTTTAGCGCGTCTGCATTTCGAATGATTGTCTTCAAGTTGTTTACTCGGCCGTCTACGCACTTCATTCGGCTTCCTCGGATCACGGCTAACCGTGAAACATCCTCGCAGACTGTTTTTCGTTTACATCCGCCCGAGCCACGCTCCTGTTTCATTCACTTTCGCGATTCGATCGAGACAATAGCGCTCGTCAATGGAGGATTGTAACCGAGATCGAGGAACGCGTCCTCCCGCTGTGCATTCGTCGAGCGCTGTTCATCGTTGCTTCTTCAAGTAATACCGACGTCTCGGCGCAATCGTAAACAACGCTCGACTCCCTCGCCGTGCGTAATTAACGCTCGATATAACAGTACACAGGGAGCGTAGGCCGAGCGAGGATTAGCCTTTACGTAAGTGGCAGGAATTATGCATGCGTTGCGCTGAAAATTATATAAAACTACTTTGCATACGCGCCGCTCGCCAGTGCCGCCGAGACGGGCGAAAATACATTGGCGGGGGTGCACGTGACCGATCGACACTATCACACAGTGGTCCTAATAGGGGTAGTAGGGGATATTCAGCCGAAAAATGAACTCTCTCCTATCGAAATCTAATGAATATACATATATTACTTCCTAAATGTCCATCAGTCTCGAAACTGAAGATATTATTAAAATTTAATAAAAATTGTAATTAGGACGAACGCTTTAAGTTGGACATTTTAAAAATAGCATTTTTCATTAATGAATTAAATTTTAATAAATTTTCTTCTAAATTTTCATGAATTAAATTTTTTTTATCACAAATGAGTTAAGAAAAAAAGAAAAATGAATGAATAAAGAAATGTAAAAAATATTAAATTATACATCATTCGAAAGGGATAATTTTTTCCTATTTTTTTACGCTATGGTACCATCCACTTCTAGTCCAGACTGCGCGGTCCGCATAGGTACGGTGCATGGTAGCGAAAGGGGCTAATTTTAAATCGACCATCTATCGATCATGACCGCTGAATAGGAATAGAATCGGTGCTATAATCGAACCGGGAAAGGCTGATGCGTTTCTCCAAGAAAAGAACTCCGCGGCGTTGCCTTTATTTATGTAACTTTTAACTAGTGTCGAGAGATTGCGAGACTTCTCCCTCCGCTTCACTATCATTGGACATTTGTTTAAGCCAGTTTCAGCATCAAGTTGTTTGTAGGATAGGCGACTTAGTTATCGGTTAATTATGCCAGTACTAGGAGCCACGCCAGTGATTACGAAGTTGGATGATGCTGCGTAGACGATAGAGTACAGGCGTTCGGGTATCGGGTGATTTCTCGCAATGGTTATTCCCTGGTCAGCCCAAACTACGCCTTATTTAATTCGCGGAATTGCCGCGAAGCCGAGAGAGGGCAATGATATTGCAAAAAGAACGGTTAATTGGGCGCGGGCCAAGGATGACATTCGGTTGAGAGCAAAACGAAGATCCTAGAGGTCTCGTGGAGCCGGGCTTCTATCCTTTCCTTGGGGAAATCGAAATAATCTTATCGATTATCAATCCTTCGCGATTCCATTAGCAACCTTCATAACACAGATTCTATAATCACTTACCTATCGTACAATTTCCCAAATACAGAATCAGAGTTGGTATGTACCTATATTAAGAAGAAGAGACGCAGAAGCTAGCATCGCAAACGAATGGACCATTGCGTCATTTGGAGCACGCGCTGCGTCTTACACACACTAATCCCTACTCGGGATCAGCCAAATACGCGTAGTTCGGAAAGAAAAGTGAGGTAAACGTTCAAATGCCACGTCGACGATCCATCCATTACGAAAGTGTCCGAATCTGATCTGCCATTAACGATCGCTGCAATCAGCACTGTTTACGGCGAAGGCAGCAAAATAACGAGGAAAACGGAATCAACAGTCTGCAGAATATTATTAGCGCTCGTAACATCGTCCCCTCCACTCGGACCGCCGCGAATGTACGCCTCGAAGCGGCCGTAATCGATCCGCCTGCGTTTCGCCGCGCAAAAGTGGCGAGGGCTTCATTGCCAAAGTCAATGGCACTTGGAACGAGCTGACGGTGGATCGGGCCTCGTTAATGCATATTTACGCTGCTTTCCCGCGCACCGATAATCGCGGCTGCCCCAGCGCGTGGCGGGCGGTCCGTGCTCTTTTATTATTCCTCCGATGTGCTCTCTTTCATTGGAGACACGCTTGACTCTCAGTCACCGGAGCGTCATCCGGTTTCGTCAGCGGACGGATGCGCGGCAAACAAAATATTCCACGAAACGGCCGATGATAGCGCGTACCCGCCCCGTGAAAATCAGCGTCGCGTGCGTCCAACAGCGCACGAAATCGATTATCTCCCTCGAACCGTGCAGGTTTCTCTTCGGGGAACGCATTATGCTCGCGAATCGTATGACCTAACCCAAGTTGTTGGGTAGAAGCTTGGGTGAATTCGCGGTGGACTAGATTCTCATCTAGAGGGAGCTTATTTTTTTTTTTAAATCTCATAGGAGATTTATTAAAACAATATTATTATTATTAACGGGTACCTATTAATTATTTTACTTGCGAGTTTGTACAAATGGAATTTGAAAAAATCTTGTATTGTACCAATTTAATGTCTTTTTATTAACATTGTTAAACATTTAGACCTAGAGATCTACTAATTTAATAGTTGGTCGGTACTGGACGACAATTTTTCGTTTCCTAGAAATTACAACTTTTTTTACATTTGCGAGTTATCAATTCTTATTATTAAATTTCGCAAAAATAATTTCGTTGCTCTTATTAAGTTCCATCTATACTACAAACACGTTTTTGAATTTCTGATTTTTATCGACTTGTAATATTGTTTTATTAAAAGTATATTACAAGAAATACACAATATGCGGAAAAAATGAACAAAAGGAAATATATCAGTATGTACATACAGAAGTATACAATAAGATTAAACCATTATGCATTCTAAGTAGATACGCAAACTACAGTTATTTAGAAAAGTTAGAAAGCAGTGACAAGCTTTAATCTTAGAACTAGCAATTAACAAAACGACATCGAATGGGAATTATTGAAGCTTATTGTAGTTCCGTTGGCTCTATGCTATCCCAGACTCGTAGATGATGATCTCCCGCATCATCGAAGAATATCGTACAAAGAGCTGTGGTCCGATTAGAAATCAGGCGCGGAAGGCGGGGATCTAGCTTAATCGATTGCCGAAATAAGTTCCAGGAACGGACGGAAAGGCGCGCAGCATCGTCGCGCCGGGTCATTCGCGATGCGATCTTGCATAACAGGCTTCCATCGGCCGAACAACACGTCCAAGGCCGTGAGCATTCTCTGATTCCCTGGGTTCGATCGGCCCGCGCAGCCTCCGTCGCTCCAAATCCAGCCGAATAAGCTAGCCAGTCCGCTTTGTTCCGTCGGTCCCCGCGGCGTTACTTCACACGGCCAATTATTGCGAATATTAAATTGGCCGGGCGCGGCGATCCCTAGGGGAATGGAGAAAGAGGATAGAGCTAGTGGGGCGCGAAGGAATACATATAGGTACGCTGACGTGGTCGCGGCGTTCGTCTCGTCATTATTCCCGACGGGACGTTGCATAACACGGCCGTTTCTGTGAACTCCGATGGCCAGGCCGATGCGGCTTCCTCTCTTTCTCCGGCTGGCAGCGGTTGCTCGATCAGCGTTTTGCCGTTTCGCGCGTGCACCAGCGAATCCTGCCGCTCGCGCCCCGCAGAGGGACCAGGCTAGTCACCGCTTTCGGCCGAGTGGCTGAATTTGTCCTGCATAGGGGGCATCGGGACATTACCCGGGTGACCTTGGCTGGTGCGGACTGCGACGCCCGACGCTGTTTGTGCAGCGCCGCTCGAGCATTGCACCTTGCTCTATCGCGCGAGACCCTTCTCTCCTCATCCTTCTCTCTCTCTCTCTCTCTCTCTTCACCCTTCCTTCCCCCTTCGCTCCTTTCCTCTCACTCCTTTCTTTCTCTCTCTCTCTCTTGACGTCGACCTCCGTCCGTCTCTGCCCGTCTCACTCGGTCCCCGGACCAGCTGCCACAGCTTTCTCTGTTCCGCACGGCCGAGCATCTCCTCCCACGGTCGCCTCTCTGTTTATCGAGCAGGCGTGGGCAGCTCTGGACGCGGCCGACTCTCGATTACGGGACGACCCGGCATGCTCCCTGCCTTGGATCGGATCATCCAGCAGTTTCGGGGCCCCCTAAGCTCCCTTGGGCCCTCTGCTTAGGCCCCCGACCGGTTTCTATGCAGCCGGTGGCCTGCGCTTCGCGGGCCCGCTGGCAGATTCGGTGGAGGGGGCTCGCCGATCGTGTGTCGGGAGCTTTGGACCCTCGCGGGCACTTTCAAACGCAATTTTTTTGCTAAATATGTATGTGTGTTGGGGATGTAGTACCTACTGGTCACCTAAATCGTACCTCATCAATTTCTCAGTAATTAATGAATGTAATGACATCTGACAATAAAAATATCAAGTAAATGCGAAATAAGAAATAGAGACAAAACCTTTTGAGCTTACACCCTATTTTGTGCGTGCTATAAACATTTTAAAAAATCAGGTATGATTGATGTAATTAATACTATTTAAGTGGAATAAAGTAAATTAATAATTGATACTATTTTTAGTGGAGTAATTGATACTATTTTTAATGGAGTAATTAATACTGATACTATTTTTAATGGAGTAATTAATACTGATACTATTTTTAATGGAGTAATTAATACTATTTAAGTGGAATAAAGTAAATTAATAATTGATACTATTTTTATTGGAGATACGATTTAGAAGACCGGTTGCCTAAATCGTACCTTTTACAGTATGTGACAAAAAGATTAATAATAAATTAATTTGTTCTGAACAAAATTTAAAGCATATAATAATAGGTGCTTAAAAGATCAAACTACAATATCCAGTAGTCATTTGCGTTCAAATCAGTACCAAATATGAAATACAACGTAAAATGTCTTAAGTGGTACGATATAGGCAACCCTCCCCTATATTGCTTAAGAGGGTACAGGGTGACGATTATTGGTCTGTGGTAATGGAGCCTCAAAGATAGACATTGAATATCTATGCTGGTTAGATATCTGCACCTCTTCTCTGCAATCACCTAATCCTTCAAGGCGGTTCGAAAGAGATAAGACAAAAGCTCGTCAGCTGGGGATTCCATCGCACACGGTCAGGGGAAGGAAAGTGTCGCGAGATGATGAGGGTCCTGGGCTCGCAGGTTTAGAGGTATCACCGCGAACCCCTGAAAGACACCAGGCCAGCCTTTGCTACCCGGTGATCTCACTTTCGGGGAATGCCGTCCGAACGTTTCGCCAAAGTGCATCGTTCGTTGTCGCGACGGCGATATCGACCTCTCGTATCTACGCGATGCGACGAGCGCAGCAATCTCCGCGAAAATTAATCCGCTGGGATCGTCGACCAAGCTGCGCAGCTTTCGCTGTGCAACACAGTTGGATCTTTCCGCAGACGACCTCGCGGATATCGCGAAGAATCGTCATCCAATGGTTGCATTCTTCGCAGCCTCTCAAAGCTGCATAACTCGTCGATGCATTTGGCGAAGGTCCAGTTAAATCTCAACTGAGGTTTTCAAGCCGAAACGTTTGCTTAACGAAGGCCAGGGAACACCGTGAGATAGGATATCCCGAAATACCTAAAAGGTGAAAAGAAGACGAACGCGTGGATCGATCAGACCGCTAGGTTTTCCTGGTGTGAAGCAATCATGCGTCCGACAAATCGAGGAAACAAGGTGATCGAGCGAACGTATCGCGTGTGCAACCACCGTGGTTCCATCGGCTGGTCGATCTCCGCGAATCCCGTCACAATAAACCGCGCCGCCAGACGGTTACGCAATCGCTGGCCAATTAATCGCGATCACGATCGGCTTTCCGAGTTCATCCGCCGCTCCTTCGGTGTCTGATTCGATTCCATCGACCAGCTAATTGTTTTCCGCCAATGGTCGTTATCAGTGGACGCGCGATGGTCCCCCTGGGCTGGCTCAATTAAGCGCAAACAACCACGAGAACGTTCTAATAAAGGCGACCTCCGCGCGGCCGTTGCTCCAAGCGCGGACGCTCGCAACGTGCCGCAATATCGAACTCAACTGTGTCTTCTGTTTTCTTCTGTTACCTACTTCCTTCTTTCTTGATAGAAATAATTACTTAAAGCTGCTATAAACAGTTGCGAGTGCCCGCATGGGTATTAGGGAAAGTGGTGTGTGAAAATGACGAGCAGGAGATAGCGAGACACTTGGTGTCCACGTGTTGCTGCATCGCTCGCGAAAAATATTTGTCTTGCTTGGTCTTCCGAGACTCGTCCTTGTTCGAGACGGTATTTATCGTCGGTGAGTTACGTGGCTCGAAAACCCACCACGGACGTGCTGCTCGCCGGAGATAAAGAATTCCGTGGTCCCGTCGAATAGCCTGCTAATCAGCGTTAAATAAGCAACAGCGCGACACGTCGTATCGGGCAGAGGTTTACATGCGTTTTAAGCGGCCGGGAACGGTGGGACGATGAACCCGCGACTGTTTTTCGCTGCGACAAAAGCGCAATCAATCTTGCGCCAGTCCAGCCGGCGCGTAATTTTAGAAAGCGGCCTTATGGCATCGGCCGCGCTCAATTAATGCAACGAATAATCCCGAGATAACGGCTGAAAACATGGTCGACTGTCGCCGATACGGTTCCCGGTAACGTTATCGACGACGTTTTTCAGAGAAACGCTGGTTGCATTAGTGGTTGCAACGCTGACGCTCGATAATTTCGCGTCGCGCCTCCTTATCGCCCGGCTTAACTGATTTCGACGCGGAAGGCAGACGTCGCGCGCGAAAAACAATCGCGCGCCACGGGAAAACAGCGTCGCGGGGGGATTACAGCGCTATTTGAAGCGCGTCGTAATTCGTTTAACGTGGAATTACCGTCGATACACTTTGCGAGAGCGCGTCTCTGCTTCCATTGGCCGATCCATCACCGGCACGGCGGAGAAAAATACAGGATTATGTCTGACATTACGCCTTTGGTCGTTCGAAGACGTTCTACGCGTTATTATTCCGGCGAGAAAAAGATTTCCGAATCAAAGAACCCGTTGTCCGCTGGTGAGAACAACAACAGTGATATCAGCTTCGTTGAGCTACGATTCGCGTGGCAGTGCGCAAGTGCGCGGTGGGTGGAAGAAGCATAGAAAGCAGGGTGATCCTAGAAAATTTAGGGGTTGAGGAAAGGCATTTCGGGCCTGAGGGGTGGTTTTGGCGGCTCGTAGCCGCGCGACGTCTAATTTTCGTCAGCTCTGGAAGCAGCACCCCCGTCGCGAATAAATTTAATTGCCCGGGCGCGTGGGACCGCGGGATCTAGACTTTTAAATGGCTGAAGGGGGCTCGGCGGGGTGATGGAGGCATTCCACTGTGGTGAATTTTTTCGTTGCTGGTCGAAGCGGCGGAAAAGGTTGGGGCCCTGTGTCTCGAGCCACTGGCCGTCGAGATTTACCACGAACCGAGAGAGCCCCGTCCTTCTCGGCGAGCTTTGAACCGGGGCCTGTAACCTCGGTCGTTCTCTCCTCTACGGTCGCGCCTTTCGGCCTCCTGCCACCCCGCCCTCCTCGCCCTTCCAACCCCTTGGTGCCCGCGGTTGGGAGCGAGTAGGGTGACCTGTCCAGTAAGTGAACGCTTAAGCTGCATGTCTCTTAAAATTAGTAATCAAAAGTCATTGTTTAATGTTATTTCTGTAAACGAGCTGTTTTATTACTAAAGTCAGACATCCTGGATCACAATTCTAGCAATGCTTGATAGTTATAACTTTCATTTCAAAAGTCTGGCAAGGGATTAAATAAAAAATGGACCAATGACCAGGATGAGTGAACATAAATTTCTAGGGAATGAATAGGGGTACCCCAGTGAGTGAACGGGATAGTAACAGTGGTTAGGTTTCCTATATATTTACACGATTTTTTGTGTAAATAATTCTTCATTCTCCAATTTGCAATAATATTGTTGATTTGATATTTTACTAGTCTTATAAGATCATAATTATGCATAGTTGAAATTTGCTTTCTGGGGTGGGTTAATCTAACCTCCACATTGACGGCGAAAGTGTCAAGAGAAAAAAAGACCAAGTAATCTGTTCATCTATACTATTATATAAAATTGAAATTGCATACTTTGAAATGCGGTTTCTCAGTAAATATGAACTGTAGCCACAAGTGTGTTACATCACTTTGTTCGTCTTGACGAGAGGAAGGTTCTAACGTTTTTATTTTTTTAAATAATGATTTTTAAAAGGGGTGGTGAAAAGGGGTGAAATGTGTTTTCATGAAGTCCTCAATATCTCTTAGACCCGAAGCGAAGCGCGGGGGTATTTTGCTAGTTATTTGATAAAATTAGAAATGTTAGCGAAATGCGAATGAACGGTCATTCACTCATTGGTATTCACTGGAATCTCCCATCCAATACATAAACACCTAAGAAACTCGACAAATTCTTAAGAATCCGTTATTTCATACAGTATTTTTCGCTAAAGGAACATATAACAATATAATTATAACAACAAATTTATCATAGGTCCATTAAATGCACCTCAAAATACAAATTCTAGATATCACGTAACAAGACTTACCTTGAACTTATGCGACGCCATGAGGACAACTGTTAAATAAACGTAATTAATACCATATCGGTTATAATTAAACACAAAAACACTTTCGCGAAATATCTATGGGTCTCCAGTCTAGTCACATCTGTCAGTGTCAGTTTCAACGTTAAGTGAGCGCCATGGGCATTAATTTTTCAAATTATATCAGCAACGTTCCCTAACTGGGGGGGTGTTCACTCACTGGACAGGTGACCCTAGCAAGCGACTGGCCACGAGCCTTAACGTCTCTCTCCGACGAATCTTCCCCGGGGCGAGATGTTACCGAGAAGACACCCATACGGGGGAGCATCAGTCTCAGCGAGGAGAGAAGGGCATGCCTCGCTCGCGCGTTCGCAGCTTATAGCGCGTATTTATAAATATGCCGCGGCGGTTCATGCCCGCGGACGGACCTTCGGCGACGCGACGCCGATGTTGTTCAACGTCCACGACGAGCACGGAGAAGAAGACGAAGATGATGGCGACGGCGAGCAGGACGAGAGGATGAAAAGGAGGCGGTCGGGACGGGACGCGAGTCGCCGGCGTCGCTCCAGACTTATTCCAGGCTCACAAATACAAGGTCAGCCGGCCACCGCTCCAGTGCAGTGGTACTAACCTCGTCCGGCGTCCGCCGCCCCCTTCCCCCTCGGCACCGTCCCTCGGCTCTTCGTCAACAGAATGAGAAACGGCATTCTGCTGCCGTTCCGCTCCTCCGTCCCTCCCGACAACCATCAACCTTTTTACTCGCGCCGCGCACCAATCTTTTTTATTGCCCTTCCTGTTTATCGTTCTTGCGCCACGACTCTTGCACCCGCGACGCCCTGTTACGCGATTATGCAACCGGGTTAGCTCTAGCTTAAGAGCTGGCTTCCGAGTAGAGGAGACTCTGCCGCGTCTGCTGCACTGGGATCTAGAATCTGCGATCTAGACCCCGGAGTTGTTCGAACCTAGATTACTTGGAATTGAAGTGATGCTAATCGCGCCTCGCGAGGTGAAGGGGCATTTAATGGTTGGCTGGCTGGAGTGGTTGCGCGCCGTCTAACTGGAACTAACTCTCGGCAACCGTCCAGAAATATCGGCCGACCGCTTGCATCGGGCCAGGCTCGCCCCTGGCGCATATTTACAAGGCCATCCGGTCACCGATCCAATGCTACTAACCCGAACCCCTGCCTTCCTCCCCTTCGAAACATCCTGTGCCGTGTGCCGTGCTCCACGCGGACTCCTCGCCTCTTCTTCTCTCGTCGGGACAACGGCCTTCCTCTTGTTCACCGCTTATCTCGCTCATCGTTCCCCCGTGCTCGCGCACTTGGACGCGTTCTCTGCCTCTAACCACCTACGTGCTCTCCGTGTCGAGCAACGAGAATGCGATTATGCAACTAGCCGCACCGCCTGCCTCTTATATCAGAGGATGTGCTTTGCTGCCGGTAGCGTTGCCTCGCTCGATCCATCGGGCGACTATTCCAACTATGTAGCTCTATTCGTACCTAACTCTCCGTTATGCACTCGAAGGGGATTGAAAATCACGGGCGGGAAAGCAACGAGCGCGCCCGGCCTAATCGCGCTACTCTTGAACTTGCAAAAAACGTCCTTTGCGAAAGTTGTTTGGCTCGGAGCGGCCGTCTCGACCGATAGCGGGCGAAAACGATGCCAAGGTCGCGTATCTTTGGAGATTTCAAAGTCATCGGCGCGGTTGACACCCGGGAGGGATTCAACGACCCGTAATCGCGTGATCTTCGGGTGACCTTGCGTTCGACAAGATCGCGATATTCCAGCGAACCTGGTGATGCAACGGTTATGAAATTGTAACAAACAAATCTGGTCGATTGATAAACTCATTGAGGACTGGCTGACGTAGGGTAAGTCCGTGATACAGGTTATTCCGTGATACTTCTTTATTTATCTGTAACTCGATATTGTCTGTCTCAATTTAGATGGAGCAAAGGCTAACAGACAGCGTTAATCTTCTAGTTTATGTTTTGGTAAAATAATTAGCCAATTGAAGTTAACGTGATAGATATACCTTAGGGTGTTTCAATTTTCTAAAGGTGCTATTTTCATATAACTTTGCTCTCGCACCCTTGGTTCTATTCATCTAAGTGATCTGTATGCCAAATTTTAGACAAATTTAATAATATTTAGGGGTTGCACAGTTTTAGCACTAGGCTAGGCCTGGGGCGGTAGTAACAGTTTGGCTTGGGAATACGATTACGCAGGAACTATTACATTTACAACAAAAACCCTTATATGGAAATGTTACTTACTTATCTGACATTATTGAGTCACAATAGTTTCACTGTATGTCAAGTAATATCCAAGTTATTAATAAAAATGAGAAGCGGAGTGTTATAGCCTTAACGATACAGTGTAAAGTGTTGTAACCATAGCTGATCTAGGATCGGTTGTAACACTACATAGATTCTATGCAAACAAGACAATATTATTCGCTTTCTTTCGGTTTCGTTGTGGTACAACCGACCCCGACTGCTGATGTTACAATCACCCCCGACCATGCTTGTGAACTTCAATTATAAATTGTGACTAACGAGACACTTAAAAGTGCTAGGTAACGATCAGTATTACTTTAAAAAAGGTCAAATTACAGATTAAAAAGGCACATACTTGCAAAGGGAGTGTTTACATTAGATTCATAAATCAGTAAGAAAAAGTTACTTTAGGATATCGAAAAGATATTTTTTTCACTATCCATGTCTATTGCGTATCTATACTGCCAGAACATGGATGTGTGTATTCCAAATGTCATTATTTATCATGAGTATATCCAGAATTGATGTCAATATTCATTATATGTTTTGAGATTCAACACAATTTATATGTGTTACATTCGCCCCCCTGTTACTACCGCCTCCGATCTACGCTACATATTTTCGCTTTTCCAGGTTTTGAAAATGCGGGTAAAATAATAACGTACAGAATTTTTATAGGTATGAACAATAATAGAAAGTAATAAAATGTAAATTTATCTAAATATAAGTCTTCTTTGAAGTTTAATTTCCGTTTTAAGGACTTGAGAGTAAAAATAATTATCATTGGAAATCGTGTTTCCTTAGCCTACTAAATATTATTTAGTGTGCAAAGTGTGCAACCTCTAAATATTACTCAATCTTCCTAAAATTTGTCAGATATTTTTTTGATATTAATAGGAATCAGGGCATGCGCAAAGTGAAATAAAAATATAATATTTTAATTTTACCCCTATAATATGAAACACCCTAATATACCTAGTGAGAGAGCATTTTGCTACAGCAGCGCATTATTCGTGAATACCTACACCGTCCCTCGCGAGTCTTCGTGGCAAGGGGTTGGATTCTCTGCTAGGGGACTTCTCCCGAGTGAACGGACCCGCGAGTCGTTCCCAATCTAACGTCCCCAAGACGTTCGATCGATCGGTTAGCGAAAGCTGGCCGCACCTACTCCAACTCTCGCGCCATGCACCTCGGACGTAACGAAAGAATGTTCGCTAGCTCGACGAGGCTCCGTCGTAGTCTGCTGCTTTTATTTGCGCTTTGATAAACGATATCTGCGGCCGCTAATTTCGGAGACGTCTAGATAGGAATCTCTCTCCGCCTTCGTCCAGACGGGGACACGAAAATAAGTCTGGCGTGAGTCGGGTGCGTTGCTCGTGTAGCACGCGTATCGTCGATATCGTCGCGACGCCAGATTAATTCGGATGCAATTAATCGCCGCTCGGGTCCGGCTTATATTTTTCGAAGGCATGGGCCGTGGGCTGGGATTACGTAAGCAGACGGGGCCGGGCCGCTTTGCCATTCACCGGCCGCGCCGAAATTCGTCGAAGAATCGGCGGGCGACGCCTGATGACCGTGGCTCATCGACCTAGACGCATACGCAAGGTCATGCGGCCACTGCTCCAATGGTATTATAACCTCAACCTTCTCGTCCCCTCCTCGGCCGCCGCCTGCCACCCCTCTGTCCTCCTCCAGCCGACATTCTATCGTTCTCTCTATCCTTCTCGTTTCTCCTCGCTCTCCTCGCACGCTCTCGCCGGTGTTCGCGTGTGCGAATGCGCCCTAACCGCCTACGTGACGCGGCTCTCCCTCCACCCCGCCTTGCTTCCCCTCCCTTTTGGCTGTAGCGTCCCTCTTTCTTGCGCTATCCCTTCTTGTCCCTTGCACCGACCGGCTTCCCTCCGATCGCCACCACTCCGCGCGCGAGTATTCGCGAGCCCTACGCGTAGCACGAGTACCGGGGAATGCAGCCGATTATGCAACTAGTTGCGCTGCTAGCTTCTTCTTGTGTCACAGGGGACGTGCTCACCCTACCTGCCTCGTAGCCAGCCTACTGCACATCCGCGGATTCACGCTCCAAGGATTTCCTTTCAGCCGTGCCGTTTGCCCTGCTTTCGGCCGTTCCGCGGTGTTTTCTGGTTTGACGGGCCTGCAAGCTTTCGCGCGGGTCTCCGTTGCTACTGATTCCCAGAGCGTTGTGAGGAATAATAGATAAGGATTGTGGGAATATTATTTGATTCGATTGAACAGTTCGAAGTGAAGAACTCGCAAAGAGTCAAGAGCACATCTTTCTTGGGGGTATTTACTCTGGTGGTTGGTCAAGTTTCAGAACTCGTGGGGATAGGGTAGTTTGGATGTTATATCGTTTGATTGGAGGGTCAAAGTTTGATCGCTCCCTCGCCTCGAATACGAGTTATCCCTCGTTATCGGAAGGTTGCCGTGCGGTCGACGAGCTCGGCCGCGGGACTCGTAGTTCTCCGACACGTGAATCTCTGCCGACTAGTCGAGGATACCGCAATGATGTAACCAGTTTCTAGGCTTTCGTGTCACTCGTTGCCGGCTGTCACGGGGAACTACGAGAGACGCGCGCGGCCACGTAACTGGTCGCTAGTGAATCACCCGATTTCACGCAAACCTGTAATATCAGCTATCATCCCTAGTCGCATAAAATATTCAATGCACATACATTCAATATTAAAAGGAGGTTCAATCTGTTTTAGATATTTAAATTTACATACAATATTTATTCTATATAGATTAAGAAGGAAATATTTTTTACAAATATATTGGAAATATTAATTTTATATTATGAACAAAACATTTTTTTTCTAATGTAAAGTAAATTTGTTTTTTAATGGTAGAAACAAAATATTTTTTTCGGAAATATTCATTTCAATGGTTGCGAAAGATGTACGGAAAAGAGTACAAGGTACAAAACCCGAATTGTTTATGTCACACATGATACTAGTCCTAGATTTACATTTCCTAAATAATTATTTCATACTCCACGAATATTTAGTTCATATTTTCCAAAAATTTATTTCACATTTTCAGTATGTGTATATAATATTTGTAATCATCATTTTCTTCACTTTAAAAAGTGTGGCTAAAAAAATATTTTTTTAATATTTGAAAAAAATATTTAACCAATATTTTGTGGTACTAGGGATCCTCGCGCTGCTCCTTGATTTCTCCGTCTGCAGCGAGCCTGCAAAGTGTCACGGCTACCTACCGTCTGGCCTCGTAATCGGAAGCAACCCTCTCCTCCTCGAGAACTCCTCGTCGCCCCACGGATTTTCCAAACACTCCCCATTAACGTCCACATCGCGCTCCTCGCTGCGCGCAAAGGGGGTGGCTCGAGTGGAGTCGAAAACAACCGTTGACTCTTACGCAACCCGGGTCGAGTATGCCCACAATGGGGCGTTTTGGAGCTGCGTAGGGGGGAGGCTCGATACCCAGCGACCTCTCCCTCGAGGCACTCGATTCCTGGAATGCTCTTTGTGCTGCACAATTCCCCTCCAGCCGATCCACCCCCACCAGAACGAGGCGTCGGAGTCCGACGACCTTGATAGCGAGAAGTCGTGGTTGTCCTCGCCGTCATCCAGGCCGTGTTGCAGCGCAAAGCCGGGGCCACGTCCCGGTCAGGTATACCCTCGTAACCCTGGCTGGTGATCGTGTCCACCCACGCGGGGACACGGCGCTCTTTGTCTCTGGGAAATTGGCCGAGCGTGCTCCATCTCCGCGAGTTCTGCAGCGGGGAGGCTGGAAGGAGACGCGGCTACTCGGAGGCAGCAGGATCGATTCGATCTTGAAGCGGTAGCCAACGCGATAGGTCCATGTAAATGCTTCTCCCCCGTGGGGAGGGAGGAATGCGCTCGTAAAACGGGAGCGTCTAGGGACGTATCTCTGACTCCGGAGAGCGTTGCTCTCCTCGCTTCTTCCGAGAACTGGCTGTTTCGGGGGGCGTAAAATCCTTGGTCGTTTGGATGCTTCGTGTACTTTTTGCCTTGTCCCTGCATCGATTGTGCCATCTCCATTGCAACAAGCTTCCATATCTCGGCGATGAGCTTACTCTCGTTTACACCAGCGACTTATCTCAATGTTAGATCCTTCCAACCCAAAAATCAACCCTCTCTGCCACTGTCCACCCTCATGGGACCGAAGTTGGTGGTTCAGAGGAGTATAGTGTCCCGAAAGCGGGAACGAAGACCGCAAGGAAAGCAGACGTGGTGGGCAGGAACGGTGGCGGAGGCGGTGGCGGTGACTACTGGTGCAGCGATCGAGCACGTCGACATCGGCAGTGGGGTGTGAGTAGTGGGGCGTCGGGATGCCTGAGGGCGGGAGGGGTTGGGCGGCGGACGCCCTTGAGCGACGGGCAATGCACCGTGCGAGGTTCAAGGCAGAGCGGCGGTTGCCGTCGCGCCGCCGCCGCCTCTCTACCGTTCTCCTCCTCTTTCTCCTCTTTCTCCTCTTTTTCCCTCCGCTTGCCCTCGCCATCGCTCCCTCTTCGCACGTTGCACTCTATCCTGGAACCTCCAACCTCACCCCGCCTCTCGTCACCTTCCTCCTCTTCTGCATCGCGCCTCCGCTCGCCCCCTCTTTGTCGCCCCATTCTTCTCTACCCCATGGGTCTAGTTGGCGCCCTCCACGTCCTTTCGCCCCATTCTTCCCCTCTCCTTGTCCCTCGCCACCTTGGATCTTGACCCATTTTTCCCCCGGAGAACTAGGAGACTCGATCCGGGGATCTGCGGACAATGGGGGATGAATAGACGAGCCGGTTAGAGGCGTTGCTCCCTTTTGGCGCGTGCAACCTGCCTCGTTTCAGTCTTCGAACCGATCACTCGTGCTTCCCTTTCGATTCCTTTGCGCAACAAACGTGAACATTGCCAAAACACACGCGCCCCTACCAGGGGAGTGTAGAGTAAAGGTAGGTAAAAGTTCGCGCTGTGTGAATTTCATGGTTTGAGTTGTGGCAGTTGCCAATGGTGGTGGTTGATTTTTTGGAATCAATATTATTCCTATAAACTAATCAATAAATATTTTAATTCATATGTCGTCTGAACGAGCTGAAATTCTTCTATTCAAAAGTGCTAATAGAAGTTTTCAATTCTCCTCACAGATAACAGGATTGATTCAACAATGTAAAAGTAGTTGTGGAGGCAAAAGTTCGCACAATGCAGTGGGGGCAAGAGTTCGCATGCGAAATCGGCTTTTGTTTTTTTTTATTAATTTTTAATCCGCAATATTGTTTTAAAATACGTTTTTTATTAACTTTTGGATTAAAAAATATGACTTTATTATATTGTCTTATTCATTTATGGTTAGAACTTATAAGAGAAAAACAATTAGTGAGGAGATGCTTCAGATCGCTTGAGACAAAGTAGAAGCAGGACTTTTATAAAGAAAAATAACTACAGAATTGGGAATAACCCCAACTATACTCCAACTCATTTTAGAAGGAACTTGCTGACCGACGAATCGTTGGCGTTCATTGGTGCCGAAACAAATTACTATTGGCTATACCCCAAACAAATGCTTCCTCGGAGCCAATGAGCTCATTCTACATACGCGAATAAGTTCCTTCTAAAATGACTTGGAGTATATGCACTTATGCAGGAAAATAAAACACTTTTTTGTATATTTCTCGTTGCGTTCTTTTATTCCATGACATGCGAACTTTTGCCCCACATTCGGGTAAAAGTTCGCATTTGACACTTTCTGGAAATAATTATTTTATATAAGTTGTGGTAGGTAAATTTACACGAAGTCACTATCTATCGAATAATAAGGGATAGGGTAATTGTGGGAGAGTTGCCGCACGTTACGCAAAATTGTCACCGTGTCTAAATTTTGCAATGAAAATGTTTTCCAAGGATATATCTTATTAGTTCAACATCTTGTGATTCTACTAGCATTAAAGAAAATCAAAATTTTAATATTTGTCACCCTTAAAAAAATTGAAACTAAAAACATCCTTTGGTAGGAGAGACGCCGCACATGCGGGAGTGGTGCCGCATTTCGAAACACGTTTAATTTTCGATTTAAACTTGTTACTTCTAACTTTTTATATAAAAAAATAATAAAAACAAAGTAAAATGAAACATTTTTACTTTATACAATTATAAAATTGGAAAATTAAATGGGTACAGTAGGAACAGATATTATATCTGCTTTTCGAATTTTTTTTTATATTCAGTTGGCATCTTGAGATTAAAATAAAAAAAAATGTGAAAAAAGAGTACATAGTCCACAAATATATTTCGATTATAAGATTATTCATTTAAAAATAAATAATTTGCCTTGAGATACCACGTTAGCTATTTTAAAAAACTTTTTCGGTATTTTAAACATTAAAAACATCATATAAATCGACTTAGTTTCCGAAACAGTACAGTATCAAAGTGCGGCATCTATCCCAAATAAAAGTGCGGCGTCTATCCGAAATGCCTGGGAGAGACGCCGCACTTTCGTATTTCCACATGCTAAGTCGAAAGTAACCCATTCTGCCAAGGAAATATTCTACATGGTCCCCTTAACGTATTACAAATGTTGTATCAAGAAGAACTATGAATTTTTAGCTACTATATTAGTAAAAATAGACGCGACGTATAACTATTCAGGCAAAGTACGCTAGGCTTACCTCAAAAAACAGCAAAATCTTTAACAATAATACAGGAAACACGCTCTGGCTTGACAAACTAACCCAAATGAACAGCCTTAAACAAATAAAATCGGCAATGATGTGTTTTATTACCGATATCCTTGAAATACCGATAGTGCGGCGTCTCTCCCACAATTACCCTAGTACCTAAATAGTTATTTCTCACAAAATGATATGACTATCAGTATAATACCAAAGATTTTAGAGAAGTCTAAACATTAACTGCGCACTCTTGCCCCACAATACTCTACGTTCCTCTTGCACTAAGGTGATCGAAGCGCGACCGCATCATCGGCCGCCGAGGTAACACGGCGAAAGCTCGCACGTGCGTAACCCCGTCCCTCCTTCGGCCCGTTTCGCGTTTGCTCGCGTAAAAAAATACGCGTATATATGGCCGAAGGTTACGCGCACGGAGGGGAAACGACGACGAGGCAGGAATGCGTTGCAACTGGAAGAAGGAGAGTACGCATCTACTACCCCCTTTGCCTCGTCTCTCCCTCCATCGTGTCGTTACACTTCCAAGACCCTCGTCGTTCCTCCTCCCCATGGAAATCGGTTCGTTCACCGAGGAACCAGCTCCCCCTAACGATCTTAACACATACACAACTGGTACCGTGTTTTTCCGCGGCGATTAGGCAAACACGACCCGCTACGTCGTGAGTCCACAGGATGACGCAGGTAAACCCAGAAATTGGGCTTCTGTCACGTTGCGGCAATGTGACCGGGAGCGAGAGGCTCTTCACCGGGTCACCGACTCACGTTTCCAGCTTCGAGCCTCGAAATAGAACGATTATTTGGCCCACCGAGTGCTTCGATCTCGCTCTTTGTGCTTCCACCGCCATTGGAGCATCGAACGGAACCGCCCGGTGCCCCTGGAATTGTTATTGCGTTCTCGAGACCGTTACTCTCCTCGGTTAGGACATTACACGTCTCCTAACCCCTCTAGTTACGCGGCAAGGGTGGCGAGTTAACGCGACGCGCAAGGATACGCTGTTACGTGTATCGAGTCAACAGGCTTAACCGTTCCGAAGCAGATGTAGGTATCGAGGAAAAGAAAGAGCGCGCCGGCTCGGTCGCGTCGAGGTATTCGGCGAAGGTGCAGTATATTTCGAGCGGCGACGAGCTTAGTCGAAGGTCGAAATCGTAATCCCGCGGCGGAGCGGGGCTGGTTTCAAGTTCACGGCTCCGTGGAGCCAGTGGAAGACGCTTCGAGCGGAGGAGTGGCTTGCTTCGTCCCGTCGCCGGCCGGCGAATTCGTCATCGAAATTTCTGGAACAGGCAGAGCGGAGGCTGGCATAGCGATCTCTCTCCTCCTCCTCCTTCTCCGCGGAGGCTGCGGATACTGCGAAGAGCGCGTTGGCCCGGGCTCGTCCGGTCTATGACTCAGGAATGACCCTCGTTGAACCGCGGCCGAAATGCATCGCGTCGCGAGCCACCGCCGGACGAAAGCGAAATTCGCCGCGCGTTTTTAGCCACGGCGAACCCGAAAATATCGCGCGTTGTCGGCTCGCTGCCTCTCGCTTCGCCGTTTTCCCCAGCTCGAGCCACTAAACTCAACTTTTCTTGGCAACTACGGTCGACTCAAAATTGGGATCGTGATTGATGGTGGAGTTGTCATCGTAGAGACTTTTATTTAATTCAATTGGCGAGGGGTGCTTTGGAGGGTTGGTCCGATTCAAAGATTCTGAAATAGGAAATGAATTTCAAGTACTAAGGAATTCTGTGCACCTTACTCGATTCACCTTCCATCGCTACCAACACAACTCAGCTTAGAATTATCCATTCCACAATTAGGAATTGATCGACCAAGACGTTCGTTTATTATCGACGGGTGCAAATTTCAGTGGCCCCCGTCGCTGCATGGAAATTTGAAATACGGCTTTCCAGCTCTTTAACTTTCGCCCCCTTGCTCTCCATCCCAGCAAGCCGCTCCGCCTTTGAAATCTCGAATTTCAATCGAAAGTCCGTTGCCCCCGCTAAACTTAACTCATTGCCCGTACGGCTGCATCGCTTCCGGCCGTTCAGACATTTTTCCCGAAATTTCGCGCAACGCGTTCAGTCGTCGACCTCTTCGAGGCCACGTGCACTCCGTTCCCAGACCCCTCGAGTCAGTTGGCGCAATTTTCTTTGCGAAAATCTCCATTCTCCAATCCTCCTTGTCCAAATCTTACAAGCATCGATTCCCATAAAAACTGTTGGAGCTCCTAGCGACCAGGGTAATCACTCGAAGGGCTCTGTGTTCATTGTTACACGCCAGGGCTCGACGCACCGCGCGCAATATTTCGACTCGCCGCGGCACGTTTCGTAACCCCGCAAAGAAAAGGTTAGCTAAATGTCTGCGGAGATTATTGCAACGGATTAGATTGTCTTGCACAACTGTCTATCGCGTAATAAACGAATTTTTTCGCGGTCGTTACGCGGGGGGAACGTTCCCCGTCAGCCTCTGACAGCCAAAGATACGAGCGGCTTGGTGTCGTAACGTATCCGCCGTAATACCGGATCTCTACGCGCGATTAAGGCCCCTCCACACCGAACCAAACACGCTCGATCGTTCCAATCAGCTGAGACATCAGCTAGCAATTAAAACCAAGGCATATAATCAGTGGCGGATTTAAGAAAAAAGGCCCAGGTGGCAAACCTTTTGAGGGACCCATTATTGGGAGAAAATGAAGAGGTAGTTTACTAAAAATGGGCCAAGTGTAGTAGTACAGAAAAAAAATAGTGTTTGATTAAAATCATAATTTTTTTTAAGATAGGGCCCTAAGGGGCCTTCTGGGTGGGGCCCATTTTTAGGGAAGATGAAGAGGTAGTTTACTAAATCGGGCCAGGTGTAGTAGTATGAAAAAAATGTAGTGTTTGGATACTTATACGTAATCGTAATTTTTTTTGGTCACGGGGCCCTGCGGGGGGCCTTCTGTGCAGGGGCCTAGGTGGCAACTGCTCATCAGCCACCCTGTTAAATCCGCCACTGCATATAATAGATTATTCTCCAAGTAAACGACTATAACTATCGATACAGTCATCGTAATGCCAAATTCCTAAAACAATGACGTTCCACGAGACGCCTAACGTCCCGAGGAACGTTACCCAACCGCATTCGCGCGGATCATCGGTCAACTAGTCTCTCATTGTCTGTTGCCGCGTCCAAGAATCGCGTGCACGTCGATTCTATTCGTGGCGCGCTATAAATCTCGCGGAACAGAGAAATCCTTTTCTCCTCTCCTCCGAGAAAGACTGTTACGCGAGTGGATGTCGACGGTGTTCCAGTGAAACCGATCAGCGCGCGAATAGCGGGAGAGTCGGGGCGACAGCTGGCCGGAGAGCGAGACGGCTGGTTGTGCGTGGGCCTTTAAGCGCGAAAGAAGGTGTATCCCGTATCCGAGCGTGGTAGGGAAGCCGTTAATTCTTGTGCTTTGACATTAGCGACGTGCTCGCTTGCCTCGCCGCCGTACTTTATTTCGCAGTCGGTAAATCGTAAAACGTTAAGGCGGCCGAAGACATCGTTCCGCGGCTACTATACCACCTATGTATCACGTTATTCCCGGGCTTGTACGCCGCGACGCCCCGCGCCGCTTCTGTGCAGGCCAAATTAATGGCTTTATCCGGGGAACACGCCTTGGGTCGTTTCACGGCGATCAGGTCGTCGCTGGGCACCGGGTATGGACCTTCGAAAGGTCCCATGTTTCGCGGCCTTCGTTGGCTCGCGAGTGGTCGCGATATTGGGCCTCGAAACCTTGCTTGAGCTGCTGATAGCAGCTTGCAGGTCCTTGGCAACTTTATCTGCACTGAGAATTTATCGAGGGCACTTGGAACCCGTATAGTCATTCTTAGTTTCTGAGCTGCAGGACTTTGAAAGAGATTCGTCAAGGTACTTGGAACTTGTGACTCGAATCGGTACACAATGCTCCTCTAAGTAGGCACGTACTTGATTATCGCGCGCGAGTTGGAGCAATCGTCTTCTGGAGTCATCGCCACGCAACGGCAACGTGACGGTGTCGTTGTATCAATGACTGGCACCGTCAAGTAAAATGCTCGTTACGCGTGCTCGTGGAAGGAGCGATTTGAATTTTGAAGCACAGTGCACATTAAAAAAAAATTATTTTTCAAATTTGGAAAGTTTAAATCCTTCTCAAACACATTTTATTTGTGAAGTGGGTAACAAGTTTGAAAATCATGATTTCGAGAAAAATGCATTTGAATACCTCACTTCTGATATCTATATCTTCGATATTTTTGCGCATTTCGGTGCCAAATTTTCAGAAAACATTAATGACATATTAAACTTCCAAAAATTTGAAAAATAGTTTTGTTTTTTAATATTTCGGACCTTTTTCGAAAACCGTTTGTTTCACGAGAAAAAGTAATACCACATAAAAGATGCTCCTTGTCCGATTCTCCAATTTTTGCTTGACATATTTTTTATGTAATCAATAACTTAGAGGATATTATATAAAATCGACTTTGTGAGCGGTGAAATAATTATTTAAATTTTCAAACTTTATATTATATAATCCTCAAACTTTACACAGATTTTTTTTTATTATTTGTAACTATTCTGGATGGAGTGTCGTGAAAAAAATTCAAAAATCGAAAATAAGAGCCACCCTAGTGCACACGAACACCTTTGCGTCAACCACTTCCCCTTCTTCTCCCTTCTGCCAGATTGACCCCGACGTAAACCGTCGGCCGGAAGTCGTTTGTCCTTTATTAAAATGTGGCAGTAAATCTGTTGACGGTGACACTAGCATGTTCAATGCTTCGCGAGTGTCTTTCGCGAAAGTGCGTTTAATAAAAACGAAGCGGGGAAGAGGGCTAACGAGACTTTTCATATAAACGATCGTTTAAACGAAGAATTACAATATCGGATCGCGCGATCGTCGGGCCACGCAGGGAATCACGAGCAGCGATTCGCGTGACACCCTTCCAATCGCTCCACCTTTCTCCCTCTTAACGACTACTGTTTAACTCAACCGTCCGCGTCAATTGTATAACAGAATTAATAATTCGCCAGTCTGACATTTCTCAGTGGGGGCAGAGCGATAAAGTGTTATTATCGTAATTGCTCCTCGTCCGCGGATGTGCGGCCGCATTTTAAGGGCAATTAAATTAATTAGCTGGTCGAACGTACGTCGGACCACTTTCCTGTTTTCCCTACACTGTTCCCGAAACAATCGTCAAGCTTCACGCGTGGAAATGCAGATTTCCATGAAATGCGCTTTTTTATTGCGCGGCCATCCGGCGGAGGGATCGTTAAACGTTAGTTTTTCCCGAGTCGTTCGACGTTTAATGCTCTGGGGCAGTATATTAATCGACATCGTAAAAGCTCGACAATGGAATTCCTTGAATACCGTGTAAGTGTGCCGGGTCTCGAGGGACCCGGGAGGCTCCTCTTGTTCGCGAAAGGGCACCCCTCGGATGTTTACGCGTTATCGTGACAGACAGCAATTACGCGGCTGCATTGTCTTCTCACCTCTGGCTGTTTGGCCGTTACTTACGTGACGGGACTCGTTGCGTGTGGCAAGTGAGCGGTAACAAAGAAAACGCAAACGGAAACGCGGCCGCGTATAATTAAATCCCCGCGGGACGGTCTGTCGTTGGCCGCGAAATCGAGTGTGCACGCGGCGAGGTTAATCGACGACGGACGTAATTGCGATAGTCAGTCGCAGCAGGTTAAAGCGTTAAAAATCGAGGCGAATATCGCGGTCGATCCTCGGAATCGCCGGTCGACTTGGACCGGCCAGAAAACTGCACGCTTTTTTGCACAGAGTTTGCCCAGTGACGCGGCGAATTCGCCGTCTGGGTCTCTTTGTTTTTGCGCCGAGCTTCATTAATCTTCTTCAGAGATTCTAAGCGTTGCTTGATACAAAGAAATCTAAAAGCCGCATAAATCTTGTAGCCGCCGACACGCTCGTCCTCGCCTCGCGTACTATTTTCTGCCGTTTCTCCGCCGAGAAAAAATGCAGAAAACGATGTCCCTCGTCGTTGGACCAGACTAAATTATCTTCACCAACTCTTCTTCATCAAATAGATGCACTTTGCGTGTTTACGTTACATTATAAAATTAAGGACATTTGGCATATTTCGCTGGATCATTCGCGAGTTTCACAAACCGAATCCTTCGAGGTGACTTCGATTGGCAGTTGGAAAGGGCGAAGGACTGGCTCTCGCTTCCTAAGGACGGTCCCAAGAAATTATTACCCGATCAGAGGGAAACGTCTCGGGGAATTGGGCGGCAGGAGGAATTCCTCTGTCCGCGAAAGATCCGGATTTAGTTTCGCCAGGGGCGAGAGAGAGGGCTGGCTTCGGGGAAGAAGAGAGAGAGGAAGACGCGAAAACGAGCATGAGAGGCCCGTGGAGAGCGCGAGGGAGAGGAAGAGGGAGAGGACATCGGGCCGGTGCACCGTGGAAGCAGATGCGAGCGAGCTTTATTGGGAGCGTCTGGCTTCGCTGCAGTTTGGCCGTCCGTGACTACGAGACTCCGAAGGTCCCTGGAACGTTGACCATTCGGCTCTTAAAGGACTCTCTGCCCGTCAAGGTCACCTATTGAGTCTGTCCACTTCTTCCCTTCCTCCAGCGGCTTCGCTCCTTCCAGCGGAGCGATCCGCGAGCCCGATCGCGCCCGATCCCCGGCTCTCCTTGTCGAAACCATGAATTCCGCCGGAATTCCTGGAAAACAGCCGTTCCTTGCCCCTCGGCGGACACGGCTCGTGTTATTTTCGCTTATGTACGCTTCGAAGCTCGAATAAATTTAAGCAGCTCGCGCTTTCGACACCTTCCGAGCGGCGAGGAGCTCGCTGGAGATTCAATCGTGGGTCGACTACCTGCGAGGATCATCCAACTCTAGATGTCTCTTTACAGATCTTGAACAAGTGGTCGTTATTTAGATCGTCTCGGTCGAGTCACAGTGTCAGCTGGTATCATTCAAGACTCTCCTTGGGTCTCACCCCTGTAGAGTCGTAATTTGATGGAAAATTTAAAGTGGCAAGGTTACGCGGCGTACTTTACACGCGACAGAAACGATTACTCTGTCCACGGGTCTACTGAAAGCAACGTCACTGGCACGCTGCACTTATTGTTAGCATCTCCGTCGATGAGTCCTGCACACAGCCTCGTCCTTGGGCATTTTTTCACGAATACGCGCGGCTGATTCGATCGGAATCGAGTCCCACCGGCCACGCACGCTACGGCAAGCCGATTGTCCTCGGAAAGGAGATGTAATAAAGATAATTATATTCCAGCGCTCGGGGCTGACGTCAGTATCGTTGCTCGATTACACGGCCGCGTGTAACGCCATTTCAATAACTCTGACGTCCCTGTTTTCTTGGTCCAGTTCCTTTGGTCCTGTGTACTATTAAGGGGGTATACTCGTTTGAACCCTCGGAAAATGTGTACATTTTGTGGATTTTTTTACCAAGTCAACGGCTTGATGCAGATTTTCCGGTTTATTACTATCTTTATATAGTATTATGAACTACTTAAAAAAAAGTTTCAGTTAAAAAACTATTGCTTTTCGGAAGTTATGGATACATATCCGAGAGTCTACCGATTTTGACAGTGCCGCGACAACTTCCCAAAAATAACAGTTTTTTAACTGACACTTTTTTTACGTCGTTCATAATACTATGTAAAGATAGTAAAAAACGGGAAATCTGCTTCAAGCCGTTGACTTGTAAAAAAATCCACAAAATGTACACATTTTTCGAGGGTTCAAACGGGTATATTCCCTTAAGTACAGGTTCCGAAAATACAGTCTCTTTTAACACGATCTACTTTGCTCAGACTCGACTTAACCCTTCGTGGTCACACCTTCTTATAATCACACATTGGTCACACGGGGTTCACTGTACCGCAGCGTCATTTTTTGAGTTACCATATTCGTATTTTCGAATCTTTTAACTTTTTAGTGATAATTGTACATTCGTAATACTTATACACTCATGGTCTAATATTCTTTTTCTAGAAACATAAATTTTGATATGATAAAATTTGTAGTTGAAAATGAGCGATTTTCTATGGTTGTGGGAAAAACCGATTTTTTAAACATTTTTTTTTATTATTTTTTTGCGATAAATCCCCTTTGGAAGACGTAAAGGTGCGACATTTCAAATCGAAAATTGCTCTTGGGGTACAATACACCCCGTGTGACCGAAGGGTTAAACCTACTCGAAGCTTGACCTAGGTCACACCCACTTCTACTCCCGCATAGTTAACGTAGACCTCGTCTACGCGTGATCCGGGCAAGAAACACGATTCCGCGAAGAGAATCTCCTGTTAGCAATCGTTGACGCGCAGGAATCGCAGCGGATGGCGAGCGTGCAATCGTTTACGCTCGCCCGATCGGCGCAGGATACTTTGTTTGCCACGGTGGCATTGCAGCAGAGCTGCAGTTGGCGAGCGCGCAGTTTGCGTTGCTAATAACCGAAGGCCAAGTCAAACGCGAGTCGATGACTCCTTTCTTTCGCGGTCCCAGCTGCCTTCTGCCTTCTGCCTGGCCGTGCCATACCCGGCAACCGTCGATCCAGGGTCGGAACGATACGCCATCCTCCATTTTTTCTGACACGACCTCCGCGGATCAGAGGCGGGTTCAGGGCCGTCGCTGCCCGCCAACCATTCCAACGAATCGAGCAACGATATCGTTCGGTGCCAGATCAAGGAAAACCAGGCGAATTTTTCTTCCTCGGAAATGGTGCCTTCGTATAATAGGTAGATATTGCGGAAGCGTTGGCAACGTAGCCGTGAATAACAAGATTTATCGATGCCTCTGCCTTGGTTTGCGATATCAGAGATTCCCAATTGCAGTGTCGCTCAATTTTCATTCACGTTTTGATAGATCCAAGTGTAATCGGTTTGAAGGCAAGGCTGCGATCAGAGTTGCGGCTGATCCAGCACGGCTCATTCCCCTTGTTGCGCCGAGGGTAAATCAACACCAGGCGGCGCAAACGCATCGGTCGGTTCTTTCTGCGCTTTGACCCCGTGCTGAACTCATTGACGAAACGTTGACTCGCAGGCCTGAGTTGATGCACATGCACGTGGTGGGAAAAAGCTCGCGGGCATTTGACAGTGCCGCGTCAACGTGCGACGGTGTCCAATCCAACGAGGTATTTCGACACAAGACCCGTCGCCACGGTCGTTTCGCACGACACGCGCGAAATGCGAGGCGTCCAGTGACTTCTCCTTGGACGGTGTTCAAAAATAAGCCTCTAATAAACGTTCAGTCGAACAGTGGATCGCGACGTAAGTCGACGGTCATCTGAAACTATCATCAAGTGGAACGAAGGCCTCGAGCATCTACTAAATCGTGGTCTCCCAAGCCTCGCCGCTTAGCCACTCCACCACCCCGTTGATCGAGGGTGAGGAGGAGGAGGAAGAAAAACGCGGGTATATCGCTTCCAATTAAGATTGCAGCGAACCTTCGGTTTCGTAACGTCCAAACAAAACCGTACGAAGAAAAGTGACGAGTCGCGGGGCGAGGGGTGCAAGGGGATGCAGAAAGAGAGGGGGTGGGACGAGAGGGAGTGGAGTAAAAAGGTGGAGGAGGAACGGCGGACTAGTTAGCGCTGTCAGAAGGCTTCGTAGGGTCTTGGAAGGGAGCCTGGCCTCGTACAGAAAGGGATTCGCGGTTTTGGTGGTGGGGTTGAAGGGGCAATAGCGGCGAAAGGGGAAGAACCACTGGGTGGGGGAATGGCTGCGCAGGGAGTGGGAGGGGTGGCGGAGTGCAGCAGCCAGCGGCAGCGGCAGCAACGATGCAATTAGGCGAGTTATGCAGAATGACGTCACACTTCGAGCCGGGGTAACTGTGCTGAGTCAAGGACAGCCTACCCAAGGCCCTCTCTCCCCTCTCAACCCTCTCTATCGCTAGCCTCCTCTCTGCCCTCCTCCCTACCCCTCTCTTCCTCCACTACTGCATCGAGTTTCATTTAAACATTGTTTTTCGATGCCCTTCGATTCAGATTCACTTCAGACCTCATCTTTCCTTTTCAAGTCCACCGTAATGAACATTAACTTCGTCCTGCCTTCCCCTCTACCCACCTTCTCGCCTTCCCCTCCGCTTTTGCGCTTCTCCGCACGTTCGTCCGAGGTGCACATTGTCGTTAACTCGCGGCCAATCGACCGGGCGGCCAGCTACGACAAATAAACGATCGTGCGGGAAAAGAGAAGGAGAGAAGGACGCGAGGCCCTCGTCGATTATCGTCAAGGTGATCTACGTATTAATCGAGCTGCGATGGGTGTCGCGATGTTTCGCTTCCCTTTTTGGCAAACGGCGACGACACGTCGAGAGCGGAGCGATCGTTCGCTGAATTTCCGCGTTTCCCTGACGGCTTGCTCGACCGTCGCTTTAATATTAATCGCCTCGGACGTTTATCCTTCGAAGCCGTCGCTTTTCATTCGCCACGACCTTCCTTCAGCTGCGCGGAATCGGCGCGAGTTTAACCGGGACCCAAGCAAGGCCTCCGGCGTCGACGATTCCGGTATCGCTTTATAGAGACTTTGAACAATTCGTGTAAAAGGGAAGGCGATACAGCGGGTTTAATTAACGACGCTGCGTGCCATGAATCGCATCTCGGAGCCGCCTCTTTGTTTCCAGAAGGCGCGCGCGTCGTCGCGCATATGAAGGGGGGGAAAAGTCGTTAACAAAGCGTGCCCCTACGGCCGTGCGAGCGTTTCCTTTATCCGTGAGTTTCGCGGGCCGAGCGGCGGCCACGTGCGGGCCGCTTCTGCAAACAATCGTGAAAACAAGGCCCGTCCACCGCGAGCACTCCATAAAAAGGCCGTTCAACTTGTTTTTCTTGCGGCAAGCCGGACATTATCGGCCCGCTGTCGCAATGCGTTGCGCGTCTCGTATTTTGCGCGAGATAAATTCTTCGTGGCGCCAGCCGCCAAAGAAACGCAATGCTCGAAGCGTAGCATGCGCGAGCCTACGTAACCAGAGTTGGGCATTATTCGGCTAAATTTTCATTCGAATAAGTATTCGAATAAATTTGTGCGAATAAATTCTTATTCGAATAATCTTCGAATAAAAAATTCGAATAAAATGACATTATTGGACAATAACGAATAATTTTTTATTTGACGGAAAATTTATTCGAATAATTTCTTATTCGAATAAGAATTTAGTCGACTCAACGGACGAATAAAATGATCACGCGATTTCGGCGATGTATCATGACACCACTGACTGACACCCGTGAGACCTAATGTTTTAGGTTAAGTAACTCTTGTCATAGCTCGCACTTTGCAGGAAGGTGTAAGACCGTGGTACTACATAGAGTCAGGGCCGTTCCTGGCGGGAGTGCAGAAGGTACCTGCACACCTGGGCGGCCAAACCTAGAGGCGGCTGCAGGCCGTTTATTATATGTAAAATCTTGACTAATAAGAATAATAATCGAAACTCTTTTAAATGCAAACTGTTTAAAATTCTGTATATATAGATGTAAAAGTAAGCATTGCATATCAAATTCTTAATTAAAGAATATTAAATATTAATACTTCTTTAAGGCAGGATTTCCTCGGTTCGTTCAGACGTATACGCACACTTCTAGACACACACGTCAAAACGTATGTTGGTCACAGTACAGACTTCCATCGATAGATGCCGGGTATCACATTTCTTATTCGTCGTTCATTCAGGTCGAATAACGAATAAATTCTTATTCGAACGAATCTGGCTAGAATAACGGTACAGATTTATTCGCGAATAACGAATAATTTTACGTCGAATAAAATCGTCATTTGTTATTCGCGCATAAATCTTGGGGATGTATACGAATTCGTATTCGAATGAAAATTTATTCGAATAATGCCCAACTCTGTACGTAACACAATCACTTCCTCCTATTTCCAACACCGTTCCCGAGAATTTTCAGACACTTTCCCGCGGGTTACAAGGATCTACACAGCTATCCAAACATTTCGTACGATTTCCCCTTAAATGTTCGAATAATACTCGTCAATGTTCGAGTATTCCCCAGCCTGGAAAGTGAAACGGCTGTTGCTTTCAGCGACACTTTTATTTTCGCACATGTTGTGGCGCCGAAAGGCCGTCTGGCTGGCGACGAACAACAGAGCCGGGGGATTCCGCGAACCATGGGAATGGACGATAATGAGCATTCGTCCCCGTTGAAAAGCGAGGCAGCAGGTGTCGTTTGTCGATCGCGAGCGTTCTCTCGCGACACGTGGTCGATTCCATTCTGCGAACGTGACTTGGCAGAGGTTCATCGAACGTAACGAGTGTTCCAAAGGACCCGCCGTTTCGCACGTGAAAGCTGGCTCTACGAATGAAGGAACGAGGGAAATAATGTCCTTCTGTCGTTCTCAATGGAAAGCTTCTCTGCCTTGAAAATATTCGAGTCCTCATCCACTCCATCTCTTTATTCTAGATCGAGTCCGATATCAGTGGACGGTCAGTTTCGAGGAGTTTATCCAACAGTGGTAGCTATATTGAATCCCGATGGAGATTGTTCAGAGGCCGAATGAATTTACTTTCGTGGAACGAGCGACTGCGATCGGTGGCGATCCGCTGAGAAAATTCACTCCCGAGGTTTCTCAGATGGCCGATTCAATTAAACATTCCGCTGTTCCGTCATTACGAGAATCTTCTAATCGCCTTGGTAATCGCACCTGGCTTTCGTTACGTCACCTTCTGAGCAATCAGCCTCCGATGCAACGGATCCATCTTTGTCGTTCCGCTAATCCTCCAATGCGTACCGCTGCGATATCTATGATTATTATTATCTATCCATCGGCTTTGCGAGCAGCATCCTTGGAACAGGGGCTTCCTAGAAGCTTCTACGAACGCTGTGTCGGTTAATGTTCAATTATAACAGGAAAATATTTTTTTAAGTAACTGAATACTTTCGACGAACGATGGAGCTGTGTCTGCGCTGTGCTAGACTAATTCTACTTAACAGTACGTGAGGGGTGCCTACCTGTATGGTCTGAAAACACAAATATTTGAGGGATTTTTTTTTAAAAACTTGAAGACTTTTTTTATATAAACGATTTTATATTCAAAAGAATATATTTTATTGTTATTCGTGTTTTTTGCAAGGCGATATCTAAATAAATAATGGAATTATAGGAGATCTCCCGGCACTGTTTTTATTATTCAAGCACTTTCCGCTGACCACTGCGTAGCTTTGACCTGGTTCATCAGAAATAAAAAACTTCGACCAAATTAGTTAATATATTAGATTATCTAGTCCTTAATCGTGGCATTTTCATTTCCGTTGCGTAGTTTTTATTTTATAGATGAAAAATGATGAAAAATGAAAGCGATTCTGTGGCGAAAATCGATACTTTTATTATGAGAAACCGCCATTTTATAGCAAATTAATTTTTCGGGATAATGAACGATTAAGGACTAGATAATCCAATATGTATATTAACTAAATTCCCGCGATTCTTTTATTTCGAATGAATCAAGTCGCTGATATTTCTTTTATTTATTTATATTTTCCATCACAAAAATTACTACCAGTAATTTAACATGTACACTTTCGAATACATAAAGGTTTGATTAAAAAAGCCTTCTAGTTTAGCCCCAAAATTCCCGAATATACATGTTTTTCCGTCCTCACAGGAAGGCATAACCCCTTAAATCACTCGAGGGTTGGACTTTGGTCAATTTCTCTGAAAATACTGTAGAAACCAGTGCGATCGCGTAGGAATACTTGCGGTTGCTCGTCTTCGTGGCTGATAGTCTTCTCGCGAGGTCCGTCGCGCGGTTTCACAATAACGGGGCCGTTATAATCGGCTAATACGCGACGGCACGTCGGAATAGTGAAATTCTATGTCATGGACCCAGCCTTGGATTAAGCCTACGATATGTAGCCAACCCAATTATATATTTATTTACTACGTAATATCGCGCTGGCCCTGATCCGACCGCAGCATGCAACTCTTGTATAATCGGCATTATGTAATGCAACGGAGGCGTACGACAATCGACATTAGCTAAGCCAGCTTTAACCCTGCGAGCTATTACACGCGTGGCCAAGCAGCCCCTTCTTGAAAATGGAATCGTCCGCCTCTAGAGCCGCAATGCCTCGAGAAACACCGTCGAGTTTAATTCAGAAAAATGGTAAACCTGAGAATCTCCATTTAAGGAGAATGTTTTATTACCATCTTATCAGATGAACAGTCTTCCCGAAGACAAATTTATGAGCGTATCAAGCAGCTGTGGATATTTTTGGTAACGGTTATTTCTGGAACTCTCATGATTAAAATTTAGCGAGAAACTTTTGCCCGCTGCATTTATCAGCTGACAAAATCCTCAGGCTTGCTTCTGGAATGGTCACATTTGCATTAGACTTTACGCTGACGAAAAGCTACCGCAGGTCGGGGACAGAGATTCCGCCCCCGCGTGGCATTAGCCGCGACGAGTTTGCCCCTCGAGTTATAGCCTCCAGGGTCAATCTTGCGCAAGAAAATCAAACGACTGCAGTGAAGATCCTTTGGGATCTCTCCGGAGAATCGTAAGATACTTGCGTCTTAACCCGTTTACCCTTCGTTTCGCATGAAACACTCAGGATTCATTCAAGCCTCGGCTACCTCTGCGCCTGATTACAGCAATACCGTAGCATTTCCTCGCCCCACGAATAAATCAGCCCCTATCACGCATACAGCCGTGAAGCCGGGTGTCGAAGGTGAGCAGAGATCGAGCACGATCGCGATAAGATCGCCGGTGACATTTCTGTCACACTGTCGATCGTTTCACCTTGCCGCTTTCAGCTGTCGATAACGGTAAAGACAGGGTTGCGGGGCGGGTGGGAAGAAAGGGAGGGAAAAAAAAGCGGCGAGCGATTCGAGGCGTGCGGCGAGAAATTTCTCGGCGGCGCACGCGCCCGGATCGTGACTGGCGCGAGCTGGCAAAAAAGAGCCGCGATCGGGCGCTGGCGAGCGCAAGGCTGGCGGAGTACGCGAGGTCAGTGCTGCGCGCTGTGACACAATCGCTCGACATTGCTCGCGTTCGCGCAGAGAAGGCGAGCGCGTTACGACCACGTGGAATCCGCGTACCGCGATTATCTTCGCCCTCGCGACACCCACCGCGCGTCACTCGCCCATTTCCAATCGCGACCGCACCGCTCGATCGCTTGCGTAACGATACGCGATATTTTCGGCGGGCCGAGTTGAGCAGGAAGCGCCGATCGAGCGATCTGACCCCCTCAACCTTTGGCCTCCTCGTCTGGACGATAATCCCCATACAGCACACTTCGTTGCAGCTGTATTGCAGGAACGTTGCTGCAATATTGCGTTGTTGCAGGTTGCATTGCAAAATTGTAGGAACGTTCCTGCAATATTGCCGTGCATTATTGGAGTGGCAATGATCCTACAATATTGCAGCAATATTGCAAGAACGTTGCCGTGCAATGTCCCATTGGCAACGATTCTTCAATATTTCTGCAATATTGTGCGCTCATTGACGTGCAATGTTTCAGTGGCAACGACCCAGCAAAATTGCCTACATATTGCCGTGCAATACTGTAGTGGAAATATTGTAGAAACAGTACAGCAATATGCTCAAGCAACTACGACTTTGACGACATTTGAAATATGACATCGAGTAGATTCTACAGCATGTATCATTTAACTGGATATGCTAGAATTTCTCGTTGGCCGTTGAAGATATGAAAAAAGTGTTATTGTGAGAGTTGTTTGTACACGAATTTAAATTATAAAAGAGATTTGAAAATGAATTTAATTTGTTTAGATAGAGTAGATACTATATATTTTAATGTGTGTAATTATTATTATTATTAAACGTCTTTATTGCACAAACACGTATATACAATCAAGCAAGAAAAAAGAGAGATGGAAAGACAAATGCAAAGGTTTAGTCTAAACACTACTTTCCAACCTAACCTAAAATGACACCGGGTTATAGTTAGAGTCCGCACCTACAGTGTTAAAAATCCCTAATAGGTTTGTCAAATGAGCCTTCGTTTTTTAATAATTTGAGTTTAAAGCTTTGCACGGTAGGAGTATAAGTTCGAATACGTAAGCAATCTTATCAATCAGTGATTGTAGCTGCGGCGGTAAAGTGTTCGTCTACGATGCTACAGGTCCTCGGTTCGAATCCCCCCCCTGGGGTAAAAATATTTTATATGAGAAAAAGACACACGGGCGTTATACTACTACGATTCTGCACACATTCATTTCGTCGCGTTCCTCACGGCTCGAAACGTTGCGGTGGGGACTATTGCTGTAAAATTTTCGAAACGTTGCAGGAATATACTCCTGCGATATTGCTAATGCGGACATAGGAGTGAACCTGCAACTTCACTGCAATGATACGGTGCAACATTACAATCTCGCACCGCAATATTTCCGAAGAGTTGCAGGATCATTGCCATAATTTTGCCGTTTCGTTGCAGAATCATTGCCGGAACGTTGCAGGACTACATGTTTGCAATGCTGTCGCAACATTGCAAAAATACACACCTGCAATATTGCGAAGGCGGACATAGGACTGAACCTGCAACGTCTCTGCAATGTTATGGTGCAACATTGCAATCTTGCACCGCAATATTGCAGAGACGTTGCTGCAATGTTATGGTGCTGTGTGGGAGTTGTTAACGAGGGTGGTTTCTTCGGAACGAAGGGTTTATTCTCTTCTCTTCATTCTTCTTTTGGTTTCCGAAGAATGCATCGGAGAAAGCATTCGCAATATTCATACATTCGCGATGGGTCATCGATTGTACATGGTATTATTGGAAACAAACAAGTTGTTGAGCGTCCTGTTACGCAGTGAGTGGCGATACGATGCTAGTCTTGTTTTTCGACCCACGTAATTAAGTGGTATCTTGGATTCATTCGTCAGCGGCTACCGTTTATTATTATTTTGTTAAAGGAGACAGACTACGGTACATGCAAAAGAGTTAGAATATTTTATATCCGCGCGGTATAGTCGCCTATGAATACGCTGAGTGAGAGAAATAAGATAAAACTACAGAGAAACGTTCCATTCGTGCGAAACAGGAAACAGAATCTGTTTAAAAAGATTGCGCGGTGTCTGGCTGGACACTGTGCCTTTTCTACTTGAGATGTGACCCTGCGGCGCCGTTGAAAATCTGACTCGGCATGCCTTTTTCGGTGAAGGAAACAATCGCGTGGAACAGCGATCGTTGTTGAACGAGAGATTGAAATATCGCGCAGGTGGTATCTATTACAGCAACCGTAAAGAGTGGTGACGTGGATCAAAGAAAATTCTATCGCAGTGCTCACGGACGAACACGAAGGCCGACGCGGTAGCTGAGAAATAAAGGGAAAATGACGAAGGAAGATGCTTCTATCCTCTCATCGCGCAGACGAACGGTTCAGGTGTAACAGCTAGACGTGGGTGTTAGATTCTATGCCGCTGAACGGTATGCAGAGTCTCGAATCCGTTAGAATATCGTCTAGACCTGGTAGCTCTTGTAAATCCATTGAAAGGAACCCGATCCGCTTCTTCGGATCCCATCACTGTACAATTGCCACCTGCATCGACGCTTTATCTTCAACCTAAGCCCGCGACGAGCACTTCAGATAACAAATCCTTCCAAGTACCTACGCGCAAACCTCTGTCTCGAACGATCGAACAGCCAAGGATGCCCAGCGATTACATCCAGAAGGGACAGCGAGCAATCGAATTTTCTGAAAGCGTTCTTCTCGCCTTGGATCGATGTTTACGCGTTATATCACTAAGCGATGCGAGGTCCCGTTGATAACGCTCGTTACGTATTAATAATCGGCATTGTTGTTGCGATCCCGCGTTGCATGGCCGCGTAGTCGTGCCGCAACAGACGATAATCGCAATGGTAATCGTCGCGGTAACTCTTGCGTCATTTGATAGAAAAACCGCTCGTTTTCCCTTTGAACTTATCGCCCACCGCGATACTCGAAACCGGAAACGGGGCAGCCGACAGTGTGACTCTGCCTCGAAAAAAGAACCAACCGTTTCCCTACGTGGCCGCGGACACGTAAGTCGATTATTCGGCGTGTCGTTATCGCGGTAGTGACTCAACCGGAAGAACGGTGCAGTGCACCGAAACGATTGACGTACTCGCCACCTCGTTGTCCTACCCTCCTTGAAACTCCGCTTAGAAGCAGATACAGCAGGAAAGTGGCTACGTGTTTCCCCTGGGTTTTCCATAAATCGTCCACCTAAGAACCGCTCAGGTCGCTCTGCTTGCCTAACCATTTCGCTGATTCACTCGAACCGCAGATAGGTACATGGTCGACGACTAACTACATGGTAACATCGATGAATGGGCGGGAGACCCGCTGCGTTGGGCCAACTGACCGGAAGGGACCAGCCGAGTTCGCGTCAGCCTACAGCGATCGCGAAATTCCAGATTGTTTTGCCATGGAATCCAATCGCTTCCATTTTAGTACAGTTTAGCATGTTAAGGGCACTCTAAGACCATGTGTTTAATAGATATTTGAATTTTGAATTAAAAGAGTATGGAACGGTTTTTTCATAAAAATCTTTCTTCTATTTCAGACCGAACGGGAGAATGAAGAGTCATCGCGAGTCAAGGAGATAACGTGAGTCATGAGTCTTGTTTATTAAGCTGGTGCACAGGAAATTGCGGTTTAGTGTAGGGAAGTTTGAATAAAAATATTTTTTGCTTTTTAATTATTTAAATTCTTTGGGTTTCTGTGACATTATTTGAGTTAATAACCACGCTATCAATCTTCAGTGTAGGGTAATTGTGGGAGAGATGCCGCACTCGGAGAGACGCCGCACTATCGGTATTTCAAGGATATCGGTAATAAAACACATCATTGCCGATTTTATTTGTTTAAGGCTGTTCATTTGAGTTAGTTTGTCAAGCCAGAGCGTGTTTTCTGTATTATTGTTAAAGATTTTGCTGTTTTTCGAGGTAAGCCTAGCGTATTTTGCCTGAATAGTTATACGTCGCGTCTATTTTTACTAATATAGTAGCTAAACATTCATAGTTTTTCTTGATACAACATTTGTAATACATTAAGGGGACCATGTAGAATATTTCCTTGGCAGAATGGGTTACTTTCGACTTAGCATGTGGAAATACAAAAGTGCGGCGCCTCTCCCAGGCATTTCGGATAGACGCCGCACTTTTATTTGGGATAGATGCCGCACTTTGACACTGTACTGTTTCGGAAATTAAGTCGATTTAAATGATGTTTTTAATGTTTAAAATACCGAAAGAGTTTTTTCAAATAGCTAACGTGGTATCTCAAGGCAAATTATTTATTTTTAAATGAATAATCTTATAATCGAAATATATTTGTGGACTATGTACTCTTTTTTCACATTTTTGTTTATTTTAATCTCAAGATGCCAACTGAATATAAAAAAAATTTCGAAAAGCAGATATAATATCTGTTCCTACTGTACCCATTTAATTTTCCAATTTTATAATTGTATAAAGTAAAAATGTTTCATTTTACTTTGTTTTTATTATTTTTTTATATAAAAAGTTAGAAGTAACAAGTTTAAATCGAAAATTAAACGTGTTTCGAAATGCGGCACCACTCCCGCATGTGCGGCGTCTCTCCTACCAAAGGATGTTTTTAGTTTCAATTTTTTTAAGGGTGACAAATATTAAAATTTTGATTTTCATTAATGCTAGTAGAATCACAAGATGTTGAACTAATAAGATATATCCTTGGAAAAAATTTTCATTGCAAAATTTAGACACGGTGACAATTTTGCGTAACGTGCGGCAACTCTCCCACAATTACCCTATGATCGGCAAATTCATGCGCACCGAGGCAATGTTTCACTTGATCTTCGCGGTGTTCGTAGCTGCAAAGCACTTTCCTCGATTCAGTATCGAGCCCCAGCCAAATTAGCTTATCCACGAGAACGCGATAACACGGAGATACACTTCCTGCCTGCTCCCATTATCTGTTTTCTCTGCACCGTACAAAGTGCGCGTGGTGCACTTTCCTCGAAAGCCGCGATCGTTGCTCAGCACCGTTTATTTCAGGCTGGCGAACGCGAAGCTCTTGACTCTGTCCGCTCGTTTATTTTGGATTCCCTTCGATTCCATGTCCCACTGGTCCACTCACCGGCTAATTCTATTGTTACATAAATACTACAATGGCTGCGACGACATAAAAGGAAGTCGCGCGCGGTGGACGATGCCTATTTCCGGCCCGAACGTTCCTTCCTCTGCTCCTCGATTTGCGCAGCCTTGGTAATTGGGCCGAGCTCGTATTCGAGCCATCTTCGATTCCTTCGCGTTCCAATCGAATTCCAACTCAAGCTCCGTCGTCTTGCTCCATTTCCCGTTCCTTTCTCGCGACGCTGTTCGACGCACCGTGCGTCACCGCGTCGACGCGACGGCGATCCGAGTCGGTGAAAAAAGTAGGCGAGTTCCTGGGCTTCTCGCGTTTGTTGGGTCCTCAGCTCCGAGCGGCTGGATTTAATCGTCACAAAGATCTTTGGATTGGTTGATGAACGTGGGTGTTTTCGGTTCCATAAGGCTAACTTGAGAAAAACAGCGTTATCGAACTACGCTCCGTTAGTCGTATCTGAAATAAAAAACAGTAAATTTTTTTATAAAATATGTTAATAGCTAAAAGAAATTGTGATACCAAAGATAAAGTTAGATTTTTCTGAGAGAAAAGTCCACTTCTTTTCTTTATAAATAATAAACGAGGGATGAGAATAAAAAAGGCGTCGTAGATCGATGTGGAATTTTATTACGATTCTGCATGCAAAATTGGAAGTAAATTGGTTGAAGGTAGTGCGAGTTTTTACACGTTCCACCTGGGTTGTTTATTCAAATGCCTATAACTTCATCAACTTTCCTAATTTTTACATCGGATTTGTTTTATAATGTTTTTAAACCATCAATCTATGAAGAGATATATAAAAAAAATCGATCTTTTACACTTTCGAACGGTTATACATCCTTAATGGGGGAGCAGGTTGCGCGATCAATGAATAAAAGAGTGTCTGCACGGTGAAGAGCGGAATGTACCGCGATCCCCGAGTGAATTAAATCCTGAAATCCGTTTCTCGCGGTGCCCCGTCACAGGTAAAGTACGAAAGCAACCGTCTGGGAATGTTTGCCGTTCGCCGAGACGCAAATTACGTGGAAACGGCGGAGCAGTTTTCCCCGGCGGGCCTGTGTTTGCTCGAATTACAAAAGCCGATTTCGACACCGCGCGCGCGCACTACAGAGACCGATAAACAAAATTCGTTGCGCAATTAACGGCCTGGAGAAGCCAGACGCTGTCTAATGTCACCTCAAACAGGCTTATCGGCGGCGATAATCATCGTCTGATGCGCACACCACCGAGCCCCTATCAGCCGGCAACAACGCTGATCAACGCTTTGTAATATTTATGCACTACATGTGCACTTTCGCGTCTACATACTCATTCGACCTCTGCTTGTCCACATGAATCAGACCGTATGTCGCGTTTCGACACGTTCGTCATTGGATCGCTGGGAAGATCTCTGCTTCGACTTGCACCGGTAATTTAAAACGGAACGGCTCCATACGGGTCAGCGTGGCTTACTGAACGGGGATCTAGACGCGCGTCCTTTGATGATTTTATCTCTTCCCAAACGGTGCCCGCCCATATATAAATAAATAAATAATTTTCCAACTCCAAGCAGTTCACTCTAACTCGCACCTGTCCGTATCAACCAATCGCCTAACGATAAGCGAGGACATATCGAACCCGCACACATTGATTTTCACGAGACTCCGTAAATTTGCAGAAGAATGAAAAATATATGACACCTATTTTTTGTTATTGACAATTGAAAAGGGATGAAAAGGGCCCTTAAAGTTAGGGGTGGAAAACAAATTTTCTGAATAGGTACAGTGGCGGACGAAAGAAAGTTTACAACTTTTAAAATCGCATAACTTTTATAAAATTAATCCAAACGAGTTGAGTTTTTCCTGAAAAGCTACAAGGATTAGTTTGCTAAGTGACGTGTTTCGTCGTTTTGAAAAAAATGCACTTGGTCGGAATAGCAAACAAAAACAGTAAAGGTCATTTTTTAAACTTTTTTTTGTGAGCCTGTATTGAAAATTCAAAAAACCCGTTTGTAGATTGAAGTAAGTTGTATACATACCTAAAATTTCATCAAAATCGGTTAACGCTGCTCTGAGCTATAAACGCTTATAGATCGCAGAATAAGGTCGAAAATCGCGAAATTCACGAAAATCAGCGATTTTCGACCTTATTCTGCGATCTATAAGCGTTTATAGCTCAGAACAGCGTTAACCGATTTTGATGAAATTTTAGGTATGTATACAACTTACTTCAATCTACAAACGGGTTTTTTGAATTTTCAATACAGGCTCACAAAAAAAAGTTTAAAAAATGACCTTTACTGTTTTTGTTTGCTATTCCGACCAAGTGCATTTTTTTCAAAACGACGAAACACGTCACTTAGCAAACTAATCCTTGTAGCTTTTCAGAAAAACTCAACTCGTTTGGATTAATTTTATAAAAGTTATGCGATTTTAAAAGTTGTAAACTTTCTTTCGTCCGCCACTGTATTTCTAAAAACTTAGCAGGGGGTTGGATTCGTCTTTAAAAAACTAACATTTAAAAAAACAATTGTTCTATGCCTAATAGTTCTCGAGATATTCCATAAAATATGTTTCCAACCCTCATATTTAGGTGCTATTTTCACCCCCTCAACATGCTCGATTACCGATAACAAACGACACGTGTCAAATATTTTTCACCGCTCCGCAAATCTGCAGAATCTCATAAAAATCGACGAGTGCGGGCTCGATACGTTCCCATGCTACAGAATTCATTGATCTCTAAAAGACACTTCGTGAGCTGGATATTCTCTTCCGCGATTCTATTTCCAACTGAAAAACGAAGCGCACAGGCGCGAGAAAGGTACCGCGAAATGATCAATTATTCATTCGTTTGCAAGAGCGCGATTGCCCAACGCGCTCCAAGTTTTCCACAACGAAACGCCCCGGGGCATCCGGAGCGGCTGGATCGCGTCCCGGCGACGCGTCCTCTCGAACGCTTACGAAATTAACAGGCCTGTTAGTTTTCAGTCCGATTCACAGTTATGAAATTGCCCCGATTACGAGCGCGAGCCGCCGCTATCGAGCTCCGTAACTCACAATCACAGTCGTTACAAAAAGTCACGCAGCGGCTGCACGCAATCGGGCACTATCGCCACTATTTGCTAAGCGGGCGATTAGATCATTTTCATGGCTCCTTGGACGCGCTTCGCCAACTAGTGTACATACGTATAACATATCGGTGACGCAACGCGACAGTTACGTCTCCGATTCTACCAGCTAACCACGATAAACGATCGTTTAAATCGTGGCAAAACTGATTACGAATTGCTCTTCCGCGTGGGGTATCCAGCGAAAGGAGCGTAAGGGGAGATTCTATCAGTCGCGTTGTTTTCGAGAGAAGCTACTGGTTCCGACCAGATTCGACCCGGAGTCTAATCAAATCTACAGACTTCTCTAATAACGATCATCCTCCTCCGCTATCTCCGTTCATTTTCAAATTCCACGTACCCTGTATCGCTGCCCTATCGCTAGATATCGCCTCCTGGTCAGTCACGCCACGATCCCTGGCCACCACGTGCAGGACATCCGTTTCGTATATCACGTTGCACGCTCGTCTAATCGCCGATAAACAATCCCCGTAACGGAATCGTAAGCGCAGCATCGATAGTAAGCCACGCTTATTATCGTGCCGGTTAAACCAGCCGCTGATTAAATGCCCGAGCAATTTCAATAACAGAAAACATTTCGAGGCGACACCGTCGGTGAAACAGTCGAACGGCATCCTCAATAAGCCGCGGATTACGTGTGCACCAGTTATCAGCTCACGGTTGATTCATCGCTCTGCAACTGAATTAAATGGCCGAACCAAGAATCAGTCTGACCTCCGAGGCCCATTGCGATTCTGATAGCCGGCCTTCCACGCCAGTCAAGGGAGTCGAGACGATTCTTTCCCGAGGTGGAAAGAAGTCTCCTTCCATTGTTAAGAAGTCTATGATTTTCCATTCGAATACACAGCTTTTCTAATATTTCGTCCACAACTCTGGCTATCGCTTATCGAGCGATATAGTGTTTGTAGGTTTATGTAGCGAATTAAGTTTGGAAATCGTTGATCGACGGATGGACGCAAGCGTGTTCATAAATATGAACGCTTTCAGCGTCGCGAGCAATTTTATCGGTTCATTTGTATTTACTGTCCATTGTTCCTGGTTAATGTCAATTCTTTATGCACTATTTGCGCGCGAAGGAGACTCGACACAGGGAAACGAACGAATTTCAAAGTAATTAATGCTTATAAACGCGATACCCTATCTATATGCTTCTTCTCGTAAACTTTACGAGCTGTCGTTAGCATTTACGTCACAGGGGACTTTCTTGAACTCCTTGGACTTCGCGCTGCAGCGCGTTCGAGTTTATTCCTGTTCATTGTATTCTCTCAGCGGGCCCAAAATCCGGATGAGTCTATAAAACACTGGATTTGTTTTGCTATTATAGAAGCAGAAGTCTAATCGTTGAGTTAGAAGATAGTGCTACATTGCTACAGCGTTGCTCTAGATTCGCTTATCGTTGGTTGTTGGAAAAAAGTACGACTGGTAAAAGTCGGCTCAGGGTCCGCAGAATCCTCTGTTAGTCTTCGTGACATGTTCGAGGCGACTCGAGGCGCTGCCATTCATATGGAACTGTCCCCGCGTTTGATTTAAGAGACCGTAGGTTGCGGCACGTGGTAGGCCTTGCGATACGTATCCCGTACAGCTCCGTTCCGTTACATAATTACTGGGATCACGGTGAAGCGTATCAGTTTCCAACGTGACGACCGTTTGCTCGCCATCCGTGTGCCTCCGAGAGGCTAGTAGGGGAGAGGTGGGATGAAAGGGACACGTATTGAAGGGGATATGGTCATTATCTCAAAGATAAAGGATCTGCCCAGGCCAAAAGTGTTGTTATTTTGTAGCCACATTCATTCATGTGTAATCAAACCGAATTTCAAGCCCCTATCGTATCTACGACGACAGAAATACACGATTGAATTTTTTTGAGGTTCAAAGTATAACTTTTAGTATTTCCTTGAACTGTCTTCTGAAGTGCTGTTACCAGCGACTGATTTCTCTATTACTGCATCTAAACAGGTATTTATTTAAGAACGATATCGTATAATGTTCGATCCTTTTTGTGTCATATCGTAATTGTAGCAATTAGATTTTCAATTTTGGTGTCTTATTTATGAAAGGGACACAACAAAAATTTATGAAGGGGACATCATTTTCATACCTGTCATCTTCGAAACCTTACTATTCTTCTCTTGTTTCAGTGAAACTTGTCTAGTAGACAATTCATTATTTACAGCTATTAAGATCATTTAGTTACATAAGCTTAAGTGTTGAGTTTTTAGTTCCTATTACGAATTAAAATAGCTACTGTGATTTCGGTACCTGCATAAATGATAATTAAAAAAATGATATTAATATTTCCTGTTTTTATTACACTGTCCCATTCATAAACATCCATGTCCCTTTCAATACAGCCAATTTATGAAAGGGGCAAAACACACTTTTTTAGAAAACGAAAAATATGACATGTAAATATAGAGAGAAACTTAATAGGCCCGTGTATTATTATAGCCAGATAACTGACCTTTCTAATGTTACCAATTAGAACTCGAATGATTATTTAGTTTTTTTACACTCTAGTCCTAAACACAAGTGTCCCTTTCATCCCACCTCTCCCCTATCAGCCGTAATTGTTATCTCCGCGTATCGGCTGGCCTATTTCCTCGAAGGCCGTTGTCCAACGAAACCTATGAACGAACGATCCACAGATCTTCTAGCCACGCACGTTGCGTAATCACGCGCGTCCACCTACAGGCCTTCGAATCGCTATCAGCCTCTCGGATCGCGTCGATCAACGATAACCACCACGACTACTGTCTGTCGACGTGTCGCTGAAAACTTGAGGGGTAGATGGACGCCGGATTTGGAACGTCGCGCGATAAGAAGTCGCTCGGGGGATATGATCAGATCCGAGGGTCATTATCAAGTGTTGAAGAGGTCCAAAGGGATCTTCTTCTCGTCTGTCTGAGAATAGGGAACAGCCACCGTGACGATTATCAGATGAAGCAACAATGGGACAATTGAAAAATTGTCCACCGTAGCTAACGTGGACTAGACAGCTCTAATCGATCTAATTGCTATCTGGATCACAGATCTCTGCTCCCTAGGCCCAACATCCGTGTCGAAGTCGATGGCACTGACCTAACTCGCGTACGATCTTGTTCTAACCCAGACCTATTCCAACTGAAACGAATCTTGTCAGTTAGAGAGTGTTGCGAGAGTTCGATAGACTTCTTGTTGAATCTGATTCCTGGCGAAAGGGACAAGCTCGCAGGATTTCAATTGGTAGACGAGAATTCTGCAGGTTAGAAGTCGATCCTGGGATGTGGTCAACTTTCTAGGCGAGGCGTTGCTGCGATTTTTCAGTCGGTAGCCTCGTTTCGTCGAATCGAAACCGTTACCGGGGGGCGCGGGCGCGAGAATCGAAGCGATGCGCGGCGGAACTTTCACGTGACACACTAAAACCGCGAAATGCAAACCGCCGGGGGAGGTAATTGAATCCGACGCGAGCGATTTGCGAGCAAAATAAGCCTACTCGGCCGCGTTCCAGTTGCCACGATCGTTGTCAGCCGATCGTTGCTTCGGAGGACCCCGCCTTGAACGTTCATTGCAAACACAATTACCTTTACCCGGGATTAATCCGTCGAATATTATAAAATCGAATTCCTATCTCTCTCACGAAATTCGTCATACTAAAAGGTTTCATCTACTTCGTTAGTAAATCGATCGACAATTATTTCCTCCGAACTGCAAACATGCACGAAATGTCGAAATACTGTCAGATCGTATGAGAAACACCCAGCATCATCGCGAATAATGATTGACCAGCGCCGGATCACGCCGCGAGCTATCTGTTGCGTAAAGCTCGCTGCTCGGGACGCATATTTTCTGCAGGCAAAGTGCCTCGTCATAAGGCTCGGCACGGCGATTCAGGTCGCATGAACTTCTTGAGGTAGGTCGGGTCTCTCCTCGTGGTTTCAGGGTTTCGTCGAGAGGACTGGGCAACCAGAGGCAGAGTGACAGAGAGAGAAAGAGAGGGAGAAGAAGGTAGAGGAGGTGGTACGTGAAGGTACTTCAAGGTGGAGGTGGCCGTGGTGGCTGAGGTGGGAATATCTGAGTAGCGATGGAACCGATCCTGCCGATCGTACGAGAAACCAGCGATGCGTCACCATCGTTTCTTGCTACCAGAGTAAACCAGGAGTACCCGTCGAGATTGAGTACTCATTGAAATCGATGAGGTGCTTGAAATTATTGATAGAAGCAAGGAAACGTGTTGTCGAGAGGTATTCTTTTATTGCGCCAGCTGATGATTCTCTATACGTTGTTATATCACTGTAAAGTTATCGATAATCGAGTAGATCTGTGTATTAGAATTGTTTGGATCGCGAAGGAGTCGTTGTCATCGCTAGGTAGATGAGGTGGGTGCAGACGTCATCGTTGCACTTTCTTCTCCGGACGTGCACGCCGGTGCAGGCTGCGTGCACTTCACCTTTCTCTTTCTCTGTAGCCGATCGCTTCCGACACTGATAGTGTCACGTCCACTCGAACGAGTCCATCGAGTTTCGAAATCGTTGGAAAGGGCAACGGGAAAGAGGAGAGACCACCGCTTAGAGTTCTCCAACTGAAAATATCTCGATAGTGAATCTTCTTCAACTGCACCAGAAGTAAATATCCCTCTAACGTGCATGCATAAACTTGATCCCAGGCTTAGGAATCATCGAGCGAACCTTTATAATCATCGACCATTGTCTTAGTCACCTCCGTGATCTCTGCACACCTCCGCCGATCTTCCCTCCCCCAGCTTCTAATCGAGCCTGATACTCATCAATTCCACGTCCCTATTCTCAAACCTCTTCCCATCAAGAGAAGCATCGAGAAGAACATCGCCAGCCACGGGGATCTCTCGATCAGTCGTGAAACCAGTACTGTTGGAAAGTATCCACTTATTTTCGCCCTCCTCGCTCGTCGATCCCCCACTTCGCCTCCCCGGAGCGATCGTAAAATTCAGTGCATCGTAATTGATATTTCAATGAACGGGAGAAACGCAGTAGAAACTTCGCCAAGGTCGGTCGATTAAGCGGTAGAGAGAAAAGAGGCGCGCAGCCACGACTTTCCAGGGATTTTCACTCGGCTGTTCACGGTGAACAATGAATGCACGCACCGGGGGCGATTAGGCGCGGCCTCGTTAGGGGGACGCGTTAATTTTCAACGCAGAAACGGAGGGATATCGGGGCGACCTGGACAAACGACGTGGGAGACGCGGTTTCTTTTCCATTCCGCTCGTATCGCGGCCGATGGAAAGCTGAAAGTTTCATGAAAGTGCATCGCGTGTCGGTTGTTACGCGTCCCGTGGGTGACGGGGGCGAGGGAGGGGGGAGGGAACGGTGAAATGGGGTGGAAGGGGACGATGCACGTCCAGTTTCCTCTCTCCTGCCATTTTTCAACCGATCTGCCCGTTCCGAGCTGAGAATTCTTCGAATCACTGATCGCAACGATTTTTCCAAGGCAGTAAGATCTACGGGGTGCACTTATTGTCAGAGTGATCCATTTATTTCTATCAAGGAAATCTTATTGGCACTCGTGAGAGTAATGAAGTCACGCGTGGAGGTATAGAGAAATGTAGTTTTCGACGGAGAAATATTGTCGACACTCCTGTCTAGGCAAAAGCAACAAGTGGAGGCTATTTTTCCTCCGCTCGTGAAACGACACCGTTTCTAATCTCCGTTTCGCCGGCAACCGACCAACAAATCGACCAACGTTCGCCGACTGGTCCCGATTCGACGGACCGAGTCGGACATCCGACGGCCTCTCACTTCGGATATCTCTCGCCGCGATTACCCAAGTGGTTATACGTCCGCTGCACTTTCATCGCTTACCTGCTGGTGTTACCAGAGAATTACTTGCAGTTACTGCAAACAGGGAACGAGGGAGGTGGGAACGCCGCGAAGAGGAGAATTCCAATTAAAGAGAACCTTTCTCTTCGTTAGCCGTGGTACCGAGGCGCCTCTAATTCAGAATCACCTTCGAAATCAGATCTTCTGAAAATAATTCGTATCGAGGACTTTCCTGCACGACACATTGGGATTGAGTAACTTTCCCTCAATTTTCCTGCAGCTTTCCATCAATTTTCCTTCGCCATCCTATCCCACGGAGGACGAAGTGAATTTTCGCGAGAAGTCGATTGAGGACAGCCACGGGAAAAATCGCCTCGCGCCGGGAGAAATGGAAAAAAGACTTTCTCCAGCCGCGACTGTGTTTCTCCCGCGTGGCGCGCCGTTGCGGAGGTGCACTCTCCTTTTACGCCGAGAGGAGTAACTGTCGGGTAATACCGGCGCGAATTAGTCGCGATGAAAGTGGCAGCGGATGTATAATCATTTAGGTAATCGTTGTGAGACAATCTGCTGGGAGAAAATGATCGGCGGAGCCAGCGCCACGGCCAAGGAAAATTACGCTTTCGACTGATTGGCGCGAGCACGCCTGCTCTCTTCTGTCGAGGAGCCGTGGAGACTGCGACGGCGTTGCTTTCGTGACGGGAAGCCAGTTATCGTTCCGTTCCCCTCGAGATTTCTAATCGCCGCCGCGGTGGATCGACCAACAGCGGAAAAGTACCATTATCGCGTAACGTTTTCGAGGTTAGATCGCATTTAGATCTACCCACGATCATCAGCAGGCGAGCGTTTCGGCAAGAGGGAGTCGCTCTCTCCCTCGCCAGCGATTTACCCTGCGACTTCATTCGGCGAAACTGTTTCTGAGCGCCGTGTTTCTACCCACGGGAAGCTACGCACGATCCCCGCGAGATCCTTGCCCTCGGGAACCGCTGGAAGACTTTCCGTGCTCGATGTCACCGCAATCTACTTCCTCCCACTCTGTCGCGATAATCCCCGCGATTCTGGGCCCCTCGGTCCAGGAAGTGGGCCCACGCGGCGATCCGCGAGGGAGGGCGAACGCTCTGGCTCGATAATCGAGAGACGTTTTCACTGCGACCGACCCACTTCTACCGCGGCGCACTCGCTCGCCTCTATCGTCCGCTTGCACCCGTCTGCTCACCTCCAGGAGAAAGTTTTGATCTCGAACGTGAAACCGCCGCGGGATTTTCACGTCATATCCGATCGCGCCAGCCGCGTCCCCCGAGTACCCCGCAAAAAGAATGTGAAAAGCGCGGCCGACCGTCGCTGGATTCCGCGGGACGCGGTTCCACGGAGAAAGTGGAGTGAACCTCTCTGCTCCCTGCGTCCAGGGAGACCGAGAGAGGGAGAGAGTCACCGTTCATTCGCGAGGAACTGTCGACTAGCGTTCAAGTTCAAGGCGGAACAGTGAATCGACAGGATCCGCTGCTCAACGGTTCTGGGGAACGGTGGAGGCTTTCGCCTTTTCTTGCTAGCCGCTGTGCTAGAGCTGTTTAATTGCGGAAAGATCGATGTTCGGATGGTGGACAAATAATCGCATGATTTTATTCGCTGCAGGATTTTTAGCGGGTACCTAGTTGCTTTCTTCTCCCATTCTCACCGATCACTGTTCTACTCTCTTTCCTTTAAAATTCAATAAAGATTATAGCGAATTAAGGAGGAAGCCACTGTGAAAATTTTTTTCTGAATTTTTTTGTGCATTTTCTTAATGCTTGGGGTCTCAAGATTATACCTGCACAGTTTCAATGTGGTTGTCGAAAAATTCTCGGAGCTACGGAAGGATTTGTATAAGTAGCGCAGTTACGATTAAATAATTAAGTCCGCCATTTCTTCAAAAATTAATATTTTTTTAAATCTGTGAGCTTAACTTAAGCTATTGTAATATACTTTAAGAAACCGTTCGATTTTTTCAATTCAGAGCAAATGTTGGAAAGTTACACGAGCGCCCGTTTTGTAATTCTTTTTGCAGAGCTTAACGTTATCGTATGCTGTTGCCATACTACCGAAAAAAATTTCAATCTGGGAGCATAAAATATTATTATTATTATTATTATTATTATTATTATTATTAACGGGTATAACCCTGTAAATACACTGATAGAAGCATAAGAAGAAATAAGAAAACTTATTACTAGGTAACAATTCGTTGCACTTAACATTGACTACGCCTAAAGTATATACATATATACAAAGTTCATAGAACAATGTCACCCCTGACCGCCTTCAAGACACCTAAACACTGATGTTCTGAAGGATGCCAGGGATCCAGAGAAAAGGTCGAGAGAGTGAGAGTCGCCATTAAATTTGTCGTAACAATTACAACTTCGAGTGACTACATCCAGATGACCGATATTTGTCCTGTACTGTCTTGCGTAGAATAGAGGGCTCTTACGAAGAGCTCTGCCCGCGACATAAAAATTCACGCTTCCTAACAGGCTCGGGCATTTAATATGGCCATTAATTAATTTAAACAAAAATACAAGATCGCTAGTAGTCCTGCGACGTTCCAGTGTCGCAATATCCAATTGAGTTGCAATATCTGTATAGTCGTGCGACAAAAAACATATAGGTTTTCCCAACTGGTAAGACGCGAATCGCAAAAAAGTATGCTGAACTTTTTCGATCATATACTTCCGACTCACAGTGTTCGGGGACCATATCTGCGACGCGTACTCTAGCTGAGCTCTAACTAAAGAAAAGTACAGGGTTTTCAACGTCAACGAATTCCTAAAGTATATTAGTTAAATATTCTTCCCCCTTAAGGGTTCCTACGTTTTAACACTTTGAACCAGTACACCATCTCCCAATACCCTACGTTAGAAATTCAGTAACAAATCACTGACCAACATGTACCCTTTCAAAATTCTCCCATGGTACACTTGCGAATTTCCTCCTGCAACGTTCTCTCCCAACTCTGCGCCGATCGGCGTCGATTTCGACAGCGGTAGCTCGAAGATGGTCCCGATCTGCTGCGACCCAACGATCGAACCCTAGATAAGCGTGAACCGTGTAAATAGAAGGCACGCGCGGGGCGTGTAGCGCAGCTAGGTGGCAATGAACTGGCCGAGGGTTTCGAAATCGCAATCGACGATGCGTAATTCACGCACGTCCGCCGCTGTGTAATGCTGGATGATGTATACAATCGTCAGGCGCCGTGGAATTTCGAGAGAGCTAACGCTGCGCGAGGGGGGACTCTCTCGAAAAACTTTCGAAGGCATTGAACCCTGGTCGAATGGAGTCGAGGCTCGTTTCGAGCCACTGTGCCGAATTCAAGTTCAGGGCCAGCTGGCCTTCCTCGTCGACGTCGATCGCGGTCCACCGTGTTTTACGACACGAACGACGCTTTACCCCGCCGACGGTTTATCGATCGTTGCACGAGGCAGTCCGATGGACAATTCTGCCACGCGGTGCATCTAGGTCCGACTATTTGATCCTTCTGGGGCATTGGGGGCCTGATTTAGGTCTGACTTTACTCCTGCTTGCAAATTGGAATTCTCCATTTTGGGTTCAAGCGGACGCCACTGTTTTCTCGACCCTTAACTCGGTTAAAATTTCTAAATTTCTTATTAATTTCCCAAGTATAGGATTATTCAACGAATGAAATCGACGGTTTCTTGTCGGTTGGATTGCTTAGATACCAAATAATCACTATATTGGCACTTTTCACAGTTTTTTTATATATCTACGCTTTTACAAGTAATGTAAAATACAAAAATTGCCAGAATGTTGAAAATTATTCAAGTTATTTGACGCTAAATGTGGTCCCGCGTAGCCCGCAGCTGTAATTGGCGTACATAGTCCCAGGTGAACCAATCATCAAAAAGCAAAATGTTTTGGGATGATTAGTTTCTACACTAATACATATCGTGTGGAACTTTGCTGGCGAATTTAAACAAAAATTGTAAAAGATACACACGAATCAAGTTTTTTTCCACATTTTTATGGAAAAGAATCGTCTTTAATCAGTTATAAAATGTGTGTACAAGCATCCAATGTTGATGCGGAGATTCCACACAATAGAGAAAGGAATTCTACAGCTCCAGTTAAAATTTTAAATGAAATGATTCATTCGTTCAAGAGTTATGATGTACACCGTGTTTGAAAATGAAGTTTCAAGATAAACGTCTTCAATGTTAAGTCCCATACGCCAATACCGTTCTGCGAGGCCATTACTTCACGGTGTACTCAATTACGTTCAGCGCTATAATTTCCATAATTATTAAAATTTCCTCACGATACATTGTTGTAAATGTTCACAAAACATGACACTTTCAGAATGAATAACAATAAAAAAAGGTTTTTCTGGATTTCAATAGTCCTATACCCCCTTAATTCTGGGACTTTTTGGGACCTTGGATTTAAATGTGACCAGATCTTAGAGGACTACTGCGGTAGCAAGCTGGACAAGTCCCAGCCTTCGGGAAACAACGAGATGCTCAGAGTCTCGCAGTATCTACGGTGATCTGGGGCAAATAAGATTAACGAGAAAAAACTCCGCCCGTTTCCTCATAGATGGTCCCCGTTGCACCCAGCATGCCCATTCGCGAAGCCACTGTCTCGCCCAAGTAAGGCTAACGAATGCTTCCCCAGGTTTCGCTGCATTGTTCCCCGAATCGGTGCATCTCGCGGGTGCATCGAGTGCATAAAAGGCGAGGGATCCCAGGCTCGTGATGCATCGTTGCTCCAGGTGGACAATGTCGGCCTCGCCCACGCGTTTCCCTCGAGACGACTCTTTCCTCGGGGAGTTTCTCCTCGTGTTTACGCCAGGCGCGCGGGCGCGTGAAACCGCTATTATTTCCGTTACCCAGACGACGAGGGCCGATCGGTTGTTGAGTCTGCCGGGATTCCCAGCAAGCGAAGGGAGGCGAAGCAAAGAATACAACCCCCTCCAAGCTCCTAAGCTGCACCAAGCTACTGCTACATAGTCGGCCGCGTTTGGTAAATAAAAGCGAAGCGCAGTCGGCGAAATCCCTCGCGTTTGGCGATTAACCGGGGGAGGGGTCGGGGCATCGGTGGCTCAGGACGAAGGATACCGGCGAAAGAGAAGTGGCACGACAGTATCGGGGTCAAGTGGCACGATAGTAGGCAGCGACGAGGCCTACTTTGCTGAAACTAGACTGTGGACGGAGGAACGCGCGAAGGAGCAACGAAGCGGGCCACAATGGCGTTCCGTGTGCTCCAACGCGTCAACCGCGGGGCCTTTCTAATCGTGGCCTGTATTTCGTGACGGCGGAATTATCCCCGTTACCTGGTAAGTGTTACGTGGCGCCTCGACCATCTACGTCGAACCTCTTCCTTCTTCGAATTTCGTTAATTTCCATGGGACCCTAGGGTTCTTGGAACACCGACTGCGGTAGCGTGAACGTGAACTTCACGCTCGTTGTTTGTTCCTTCCTTAGCGAAAGCGGGGAAACAAGTGACGCAAGACGTTGCGGAGCGTAACGTGCTTGGGGATTCAGGATCAATGGGCGATTGGAATGTTGTTATGAGAAAAGTTTAGCTTCCTCTTCTTTATTATTATTATTATTATTATTATTATTATTATTTCCCTTTTTCTCAGACTTGTGTGAGGTTGATCATAGAAAGCACTCGAACCTCGGTCAAGCGTGCTTTCTTTATATCTGTAATTCAGTTATGATGCATTTAAAAATTTCCGGGCGTTTGTACATGTATCGATAATTATTGATTTTTGTAACTGTATGTATGTGTTTGTACTTTTTACATGCATATTAAATTGTACAAGCGCGATACAGGTGCAAAAGGCGAGGTCCAGCGAAAACGCTGTATTATACCTAACTATAATTTATCGATTGTATTTTAGGTGCTGGTCAACTAGAAATTTAGATCGCGGTAATATGGTTCACGACAGTGCACTAATAAATGCGCTCGCGAGAAGGTTTAAATCGTTTCTTTTTTTTCTATTTTTTCTGTGTAATGTCCGTCGCTACTAGATATTGTTTATTATTAATTCTGTTAAGAAATGGGTCCTACCCGTATATAAATAAATAAAAATAAAAAATTTGAAGGCAGCGTGGAGCCTGTCCCCCGAAGATCGAGACCACGCGATTACGATAATCGAATCTATTTTTTCTAAGCCAGATAATATCACCAATCGAGTGTTGCTTTTTCGAGCATCGTGATAAAAGGATCGAAGTACACGGCATTTAACATTCTTTCATATTGGAGATCGTAGAACGCAGATAGTAGAATCATTCGTCAGGCACGTGTTCCACGAAGAATCTATATCAGAATGTCAGCGCATCACGCAGACGGTTACGTCATTTCTTAATTCGTGTCGAGTGTTCCAGTGGCTAAAAAAGATCAGTAGATGAACGATAGTCATCAAAAATGTGATTACTCGTTACATAAGCGGACATTGTTTTGGCTACAAGCATCCGAGCACGAAGAAAACGTCCAAGCGTTAGAATATATCCCAATTACACTTGTTCTCTGGATGACTTTCTTAGCGAACTCGTAATTACGTTGATCGCGAAACCCTACACGCAGCTGCTCTCCTCATTGCACTCCGTTTGAAAGCACCGTGGAGGATTCATCGATGGCCTCGTTGCTGCCTCCGAGACAACGAGTAATCGCGCAGATTACCATCTGCAACCAGCGAGGGTACAGGGTGTCTCCTTTGGACGAGCAGAAAACTGACTCACTCCCTCTTACAATTACCCTGCATTTTCCCTGGGAAACTAACCACTAACTACGTCGGTATCGATACAAAGGCTGCGATGAAAAGCCTAAAACTACACCAGTGCTTTTATCGAGAATTCAAAGTGGGGCGCGTTCGGCATTGGCAAATTATCAAAAACGTGCATTGCACGTGCAACTGTAGCTCTCTCGAGGAAAAACTGCCCCGAAAGTGCGGCGAGACCTGACCCACTTGAGTCAACGGGTCCTCGAAGCCGAGGAAGCACGCTCGCGAAGACAGTTTATGGATGCAGAAGATACTTTGGACCGCGATCACACCTGGCTCCAACTGGCCGAGGCGTTCGCAACGAGCAGTAAAAGCGCGTTTACGTCTGAATCGCGGAGTTCGTCACAGAAACGTCCCTTTGTCGCGGCGAGACTCGATCTTCTTTGTTCCCACGTCTGTCCACCGTCTATTTTCAGGTTCAATTCCCCTGGTATCGCGGGATTCGCCCCGCGCTGTCCAGCTCTGGGCCAGCGGCAGTGGCCGGGATGTAACACCGATTCTCGTCCGATCACCGAAGTTAAGCATCCTGGGGCGAGGTACGGGGAAAGATGGGTGACCGTTTTTCTCCCGTTGCGTCACTTGCTGCTGGCACACACATGGGTAAGAGGGTGGTCCTCCCTACGGTTGCGAACGTATATAATTCGCGTGACTTTTTGACGGCCTCCCCTATAGAAAAATTCCTTACGGTGACCCCATCGAGTCAAGACGTGGTCTTCTCGGAACCTCCACTCTTCTTTCCGGTCCTCCCTGTGGTTTGCACGGGTGGGTGGTTCGCTAGAGAAAAGTATTGAAGAAGCTCCACTCCACCCTCTCCTCCATCTTGCCTGGTTTAAATGCTGCTATAGAGAGAAACTCTGAGGCGCAGCGCGCGTCAGTTGGACCTTATCAAAACCGACATATCTGTCGACGCTTGGCCCGTTTTCGAAACGTCGGAGCGGGGCCTGGACAAAATATCGCCTCGTTGGAAAATTTAGACCGAGGAATGTAGGTCCGCCGTGGCTCAATCGCGCCTGCGAGGCTCGACCGCATTGTATCGCGTAGAATATCACTGAAAATAAAGATTAAGTAATGGGCCATCGTCTTCGTTATATATAACCACCTCTGACCTCGATCTCGATCGTGCTTTACGAGCTTTGTTCCGCGGTTCCCACTCTATTTCGATGTTTGCCTTTGGATGGGCTCGAAGGTTTACAATCTCGAGCGTGGGCGGTTGCAATGGAGCGAGCAGTTAGAGAAGGAAATTACATTGGGCTTCTGGTGCTCCGATAATAGATACATGCATCGAGTTATATCGTCTTCTGGTTACTCGTAGCTTGCAAGTAGATGAAGTAAGCAAAGGAAAGGAAGTGGATCCCTCGGTTTTGGCTATCTAACCCCATCGCCAATAATTCACGCAAGATTTACCCTATGAATTCTACTTTACACGCTTCGCGTGCACCGTCCTTCTTGACTACTTTCGCCTGCATAACGCTCGTTGAATCTGCGTGGAGTAACGGCAAGGATAATAATAACGACGGTCGTCAGGGTAATTGACGGACGTTTCCGGAGCGAGTCGGATCGCGAAAACGAGGGGAAAGTATGTGGTCAACGCGAAAAAAAAGGTGGACGGCGACGACCACGGCGACTAACTGGCTTTTCTTGCGAGATCGCAGCCGTTGCTTTCACTCACGCCGCCTCGTAAGTATAGGAATTACGGCGAGGAGAATCGCGGCGGTAACGTGCAGCCAATCATGGATTAGACCGTTGGATCCCAGCTAGCGCTAGTCGATCCGACTCGCCGCGTTCTAACGCATCCACGTCTTTATCGAACATCCCCGATTATCGAATCTGGGTCACGGTAATTCGTTTCGCGTCCCACTTTGCCTTTATCTTCTTCCATGGCGGCGCGGCGCTACAGCCGTTCGAATCGCAGCGATGTGACATAACCGCGGCAGGGGCTGGACAGGGTCAACCGGGGCACGATAACGCGCAGATGTCTTGGAGATAACAGAGAAAAACAAAGGGAAACGTCGAGGATGATCTCTAGAATACCTTGTGGATTAAGTGAAATGGAGAAGCTGGAGTTTGTTCCTTTGAGTATTTGGAATTTTATTCAGGGATAGCGATGATTATTAATCGTTTAACCTTTCTCTTGGTTAAGTTCTGCCACTGTAATAGAGGAGAAAGATCGTCGCAGAGCACACTTTCCACCGTGAGACAAAGTTACCACGGTTAACGTCGGCGAGGTTAAAGGAATCCGTAGAAAAACAAAGCGCGCGGCAGGCGAGCCGGCAAAAATGACGGAAAGAGAGGCGTAGAGGAAGAAAAAGGAAGGCTGATCGATCCGATAGGTGTTTGCGTTCACCGCAGGAGAAAGTGGCGATCCGGTGGCGTCGCGGCAGGGAGAGTAGCCAAGAACTTCTAGCTCTACGCCGTCTCTCTTCCCAGGCGACCTCGAATTGCGACGTGGTTCAATGTCCCTCTGCGGCGAAAGAAACAGGGGCAGGATCGTTTGGAAAAAGCTGCGACGTCCGAGGAAACCGCAGGCATCCGTTTATAAAGTTGCTTGCCCTTAGGAAAATTCTCTTCGCGGCAGTGAGTCACGGCTTAGAGATCCTCGAGGCTCCAATCCTGACCCACATCACTTCTTTGTTGTCTTCTTGAGTTCCTCCTAGAAGTCAGCTCGCTGCCAGCTCGAAGAAGTAACCGAGAGTTGGGTAGAAGAAGATCGAAAAGACCTTTCGAGACGACCCAATAAATCCTACCCTCCGCAATGTGGTCAGATCGGCCGTTAAAGGGTTGAACCGTCCCGTTTCACGCAGCGAGACCTTTTTCCCCGGTCGTATCATGAACGCTCCAGGGGCCGGTAAAGGAGTTATTTGCATCGAAAATAAAAAAAGGAGAAAGCGCGGAGAGATAGGCGAGTGGAAGGGGCGGGAAAAGTGTGTCGTATCCGGTGCAACGGGCTTCGAGATATGAAAAAAAGAACGTGGTCAAGGGCGAATGCAGGACCGTTACATCATCGAGGACGATGCTGACGATAATCGAGAGGTGGCTTCTCCGCCAGGGAAAAAAAGCTGCATGGACAGACAAAAGCCGAGATTGCGCCAGCGGAATTTCCTTGGCCACGTGAACGTAAACAAGCCTCCCCGGGTCGAGGAATCCTCCAAAACATGGTGCGCAGCTGCCTTGAGCTTGCATTACCATAGTATGCAAACGAATGAGTCGTTTCCTATCGTTTATTTAGACGCAAGGCGAGCCGAATATGGCAAAGGAATCTAGGGATGAACAGAATTCGAGAGAATTCGTCTGAAGAAGAGGAGATAGACTGTCTAAATAAAGAATTTATAATTTCGACCGTATTTTTAGAATATTAAAAACCAACAAGTGATATCAGCGCATAGGTTCGGTCATATAAACATTTTGTCATATAAACAACAATTTGTTTATATGACCGAACCTATGCGCTGATATCACTTGTTGGTTTTTAAGATAGACTGTCTATTGTATACAGCTTTCAAATCGAATTAAAAGCTCGTGTACACGCTCTCTTTAGGGGCTATCCTTAAATTACATAAGGGTAATTCTGGGGTTTTCTTACCCTCTCCCTCCACAGTATAAAAATTGTAATTAGTATTTTATATTTTTTATATTCTGTTTTGTTTTTTTTTCTTTTGTTCTGTTTTGTTGTAATGGTGTGTCTCCACTCTGCGTCATTTACACCCTCTTCTGACAAAAATGTCTTACTCGTTCATGTAGAAATAAATAAATAGGGGAAAGGTGGGATAGTTGATCAGCGGGGATACATGATCACATCAGTTTATATCACAACTCAAATAATTAAATACAAACAAAGCAAACCATTATTATTATTTTAATAAAAAAGAATAACTGTGATCAACTATCCCACCTTTCCCCTATATATTTTTTACATTGCATTTTGTCAGTTATTAAAATTCTTTTAATTTTTTTAACTCGTTTGCGGGAAATTTAAATTAAAATTACTTTTCTGGAACATTAACGATACAATTTGTATTTATTGAAAATTAGGTTAAAAATATTACGTATGACCCTATCTGACCCCCTTTTCCCTAAGCACTACGTAATTTAAGGGCGTCCTCTTACTGTGAATCCAAGTCGACAGCTGAAACGACGATGCACACTTTGCCGTGGTACATATTAGAGCAGGGAAACAGGAGAGACTCGCCGTTCAATACACACAAGCTTTCAAACGGTGTATCTAGTCGACCCGGGTATCTCGATAGTATCTGTCAGCGATGAATGGAAGAACGAGGCTCTTTAGAAATGCCAAAGAGGAGCGAGGTGGAGCTCGCGCCTCAGATGCCAAGGGTCTCTGTATTTCGATCGTTGTTCGTTCCCTCGTTTCACCGTAGCCGTTCTAATCGACCGTTTAGTCGATACCGTGCTGCACGGGGTTTCATAACTCGATTAAGTAACGCGCCTACCGCGAAGCAAGAAAATAATGCCAAGGCTCTTCGCGCCGCTGCCGCGATAGACAAGCAGATAACGGTCCCTGCATGCTTATTAAAATCAATCGACGAGCATTCGACACTGCGCAGAGGAATCATCGATTCCTCCGCTCGTCTCATCTCCCGGCACGAAGGATATCCGTCGATCAGACGCGTCCTGGTACGCTTGTGTCATCGGCGATCCACTCTCCTTCCTCGCCTCGACAGCAAACTTTGCATCTTAATCGCCTGTCCAAGTCGCTTAGTATCCCTTTCGCTAAATCAATTTGCCCATTACGCTTCTCTCCGACGAGCAACTACTATTTACACGTCTGTACGAATCATTGTCAAGAGTTTCTACCATCGAGGCAATAGTCTCGTGGTGAGTTACGAGATCACTGTCAGGCAAAGGGTTGAAGGAAGATTTTTCAAAATTTATTCACTTCTTCTACTGTCTACTTAAGGGAGAACACCACTGTGACGGCCGGAAAAATGAACCCATTTTTAAGATTTTTTTAAGGGACAACTTACAGTTTTATTATAATATTGTTATTACCTATCTTTAGTACAATGTCTTAAGAGACTATAAAAAAAAGTAATAGAAAAACATGCATAGATTTCCATATACAGTTAATCTCCTACATCCCTCACAAGAAAACATAGGTCGCTTATCGAAACGATATCTTTGGAACGGCAACTCTGAAATCAATTTTTTTTTTAATATAATCGGTATGAGTGTAGTTTCCGTTGTACGTACCGATTTTTAAAAAAAATTATTTTTGAAAAAATGGTGCGCTTGGGAAGAAAAAGTTTCGAAAATCCGCAAAAAAATGGATAGTTTTTCGAGCGTATTTAACAAAATATGTTTTCGATCAAAAAATCGGTACGTACAACTGAAGATACTCTTGTTTTAAAGATCCTATCAAAATTTCAAGTCGATCGGGTAAAAATTGACAGAGCTATTGATTCGATCAGTTAGAAAAATGTCGCTTCGAGAAAATCGCGTTTAAAGTTTGCACGGGAAAAATCACACTTCCGTTTGTGACGTTCACTGTCACTCGAATGCCCGATCAACGGTTGCATTTCTTCGATTCTCGAACGAACAGCGTACCGGGCGTAAAAACGGGAAAAACCCAAAATTTACAACCTTTAACAATGTGGGGGAACAGTGGGTAAGAAAAATGTCGGCGCGCTATTTGCCGCTAACATAGCGCGCTCGGAACGGCATCGTGACGCGTCTCACAAAATCCACTGTATCTTCGTCAATTCTTCGAATATCAACTTGAAATTTTCAGAGAGTATTTTTGAAGAGTTAAATATTAAGAAAGTGAAGACAAAAAAAATCGAAATTTTTTCAACTTTCACAGTGGTGTTCCCCCTTAAACCTGTGAAAGGACGATTGGGACGACCTCCTTCGAAGTTGCACGGTTCGCCGAAGAAGTTCACGGGCTGTCCGCCTCCGCCGCTCCCGATCCGCCTTGGGAGAGGAGTCGTCGGTTTTGGCGCTCGGTCGCGTGACATAATTTCGGGCTAAAAGACAGTGGATGGCGGCGGGGTCGCGGGGCCAGGGGCGGCCGCGATTTTGTGGGTCACGGCGATGACGTGTAGCACGCGGCCGCCGTGTGTAACGGGACAATTTGTGCGCTGGCGGTACGCTCGGGTGGGTGTCAGCGTCGCTCGAGGAGGGGGCAAAACGAGGGTAATGTAGGTCAGTAAATGTATAGCCACCACTTTCTCCGGGACCGTTCGAAAACTGGCTCCGCAACCCTCCGTTCCCCTCTGCCCCGTTCTCAGCTCGCGCGGCTCGCCTCCTTCCTCTCTCTCTCTCTCTCTTTTTCTCCCTGTGCCCGCTGCTTTCGTTCATCCTCCGCGCGACAGAGCCTCTCTCTTGGTGGTTCCTCCTCGATGGACGTAACGGGACAGCCTCGAAACGGGTTCCGTACCGTTTCTTGGCGACAGAACGGAAAACGCGGACGTAGCAAGGACACAGGCGCTCCTCCAGCCACGGGGAGCTCCTTTTCGAACGGACCTCGGGTTGAGAATTATGTCTAACGGCTGCGGGGAAGACGCAGTCCTTAGTTTGCAATGGTAATACTCGCTCGTTGCGGTTAGGGAGATTATGGGTCAGTGAGGAGGGGAATTATAGAGAATTTTATTATTATTATTATTAAATGTGTTTATTGCACCATTACAATTAAAATTACAATGGAGAGTAGGCGAGGTTCAGCATTAACTGCTGCTCTACAACCTAACCTAAAAAATGATGATAGATAAAAAATGAAAGAAAACAAATAGACTAACACTAAATACAATAAAATAAAATAACTAAGAACAGGGTAAGCATAAGAAAAAGCCATTTAAATAGGGAACCGCGAGAGGATGAAAGAACGAGCACTCAGCTTAAATGCAGCAAACGATGACAGAGACCGTATATTAGAATTAGGATTAGATGTAACGTTTGTGTTACAGTTAGGGATTTTATTTATTGATATGGGTAACGTGGCAATGTTGGGAGGCTACAGAATTCTTAATATCATGATTTTTTATTTTATCCCGAAAAATTCTTATGGGTCCATTTTTGTCCACACTTCATCCTAAAAATAAGCAAAAAATTCCTAGTGTAACAATTTTTTGTATAAATGAAAAAATATGGATTTATCACCAGTGTTAAACCATGCATAAAGATACCTATATATTATAATGTTAAGCCAATACTCAGTTTTGCAGAATGATAAACTAGTGTTACATATACATTATTATGTTCAACATCAAATTTATTAACAAAGGAAATCCGAAATAATTGAGAGAAAAATTAGCATTTACGTGGTATTTTCAGTAGTCCTGGCGAAATTAAGAGTCGTAATCAATAATACGAGACAGTGTATCACAATAGAATTTCTACGGATGTATCTCTGCCCTAAGGACACTTGTTACATATGGTAATAGTAAAGTAATGCTTTAAAGTTCATGAAAAAGACTCCAAATGGCGTGCATAATTTTTTCAATTCGTGTAACACTATGATACTAAGAGTTAAATCCCACTTCGAAAGCCCAGTGGCCAACGCGGATCTGTACAGTTAGGCGGCGAAAAGGAGATTTCGTTTGCCTCCCACTATTTGCTCGGTTGTTACGTGAAACACCTGGTTCCTCGTCAGTGGACGTAACGGGACAGCCCCGAAACGGGTTCCGTACCGTTCCTTACGACGTAACGTTACGAGATAGATCAAGGCCACTACCTTGGTCGGTGCACGTCAAGCCCAATTAGACATTCCGTGGTATTTTCGTCAGCCGCTTGCTCGTCGCCCCTAACTGTACTCGCCAATCTTGTGCATTCGTGCGAATCTGTAGATCTCTTCCACTCTGAACCGTATCTTTGATTACCAACTTCCTCCATCGATGCTATCGTACCAAAAAAATAGCGCCTTCATCCAGAAGCACACTCATCCTCATTTCTCGCGCCTTCTTCTTGATCCTTCCGCGTAATCTCTGAACACCATCCATCAATTTTAAGATTCACCAGGACAGACATAACGCTCCCTGTGAGGTTTCGCCGCGGCGAAATTGATTTCCATAAATTCCTGTTCGTGGTACGTGTCAGTCGGGGCCGAAAACGGTCTCCTTTGGCATCTAACGATCGTGGGTAAACATAACAGTACAGTAACCGCCTAATTCGGCGCCTCCCGAGCATATAGAGAACACCGTTACTCGATGCCACGACGGATGATGCCTCGTCGATTTCGTCAGCCCGAAATCGGCTCGCTCTTGCTGCCTTCGTTAAACAGCTAAAGATCCCTGCTAAAGATTTCGCGGTGAAGAAATACCGCGGAGGAAGAAAACGCTCGGTCGACGTGAATTTTTGCGAGCGCAGTTTCGCGAGCGGATACTTTCTAGCATAAAAAGCGCGCCGCGGGGATCTTAACCTCGTCACGGTCAAACTTCCGCGAAGAAATTCAGCCGGCGTGGCGGTTAGAAAGGTAATAAGTGAACGACGGCAAGGAAAGTCTGCCGCGAAATTATAGAGTGAGGTAAGACCAACCTCTGATGCATTACATTTAACGCGATGCTATTACTGTATAAGTACGTGAAAGTTCGCCTACCTCTCCGCTGTTGCGCTAGCATGTGGAGCGTGTTTAGCCGTGGATGAGACGCTTCACTAACCACCTTCGTCTCTATGCAGTCGTTTCACCATTTTTATCCACGGTGTCGCGACGCCTTCCGAGAAAAGAAGGGATTATTGACGACCATCTTCCTCGTTTTCACTTCGTCGCTCGCGCGAATCCGCTCGCTCCACTCGGTTATTGCATTCCATTGAACAAACGGTAGCTATGGTGTCTCTTATAGCCGAGAACATGTATTTTTTAATGATCGATGCAGTAAGTCCTCCCTGTAGAATGTTTCTGAAACTTCGTGAAACTTTTGCGAAAGTAGAATTCATTTGAATTTTCATTGAGGATGTTTCTATTGGGAATGTCAAGCACCTAGGTCATCGAGTCTTATGGCAATATCAAAGTCCTGGAGATTCGAAGATTAGAAGAGACTTGGAAAGTGGAAGGCCTGGAAATCGTCGCGATACAAGTTTCATACCAGCACATGCATCGATCAGTTTTTCGCCCGATGGTGGCCTTTAACGGCAGCTGGAAACGTAACAAATTGTCGCGGGTAGGATCTATCGATCTACCGGTTGTCGAGCGATGTCGAACACAGCCGTACAGGACAACGGCCTCTGACAACTAGCCATAGACCACCTAGACAGGCCGCGCAACGTTGGACCGTTCCACTGGTTTCTTGAATTATTCCGTTCCCAGGCTTTGGAAATATCTAAGCGCACGAAATGGTGGGAGTCTTTGCCCAGAAGGGGACGTAAAATAGCCATCGAAAAACAAACGAGACCCAACGTGGACGGAAGCGCAAGCCGTAAATCTTGCTTTCGTGTAACGACATCGTTTCAATTATTTTTAAACCTGCGCGCCTTTTACGAGAGCCCCGAATTCAAGCCTTTCTGTTCCGAGTACTTGAAAACTACCACGTTGCGGGTAACATGCAATCGTAAGCGATATCGTGCGGGAATTAAACATGAAGAGATGCACTAATCAGACGAATAAAGGAGCGTGAAGGGTTAACGGGCGTAGCGTTAGAAGTGTGACAACGATCGCGGCGCTGACGGAGAAAATCTAACGGTACTAATAGAGAGCTCTCGGCATCAGCTCGCCTACTTTGCCGCGATATTACGTCCTCTCGTTTCGTAATCCCGGTACCCCGTTTCGTAACTGAAACGACTAGCGGTTCACGACGCGCCATGGGAATGCGCGAAATTTGTATCTCCGGCAACCTTGTACCTCTAAAAGTCTCCTTAGCTTTTATGGAAATTAGAAGATTAAAACATCCGCTCCAGACGTAGATATCTAACCGACCGAGAGACCCTTCGAGTAATTTATGGACGAGACAGTTGCCCGGGGAACGAAATCTCCGAGCGAGCGTAAGGTAAAAGTACCAATAACTGGACACATCCCAATACCTGGACACCAATGACATTTATATTTCTACTAAGCTTCATAGAAAGTTTAGAACAATATTGTTGGGAATATATGTTATTTTGCAACTTGTTCTTTTATATAAAAAATTAAGAAAGTCCTAGATGTAAAGTTTAATATATAAAACAGTCTTTAAATATCGGAGGTGCATGCACTTGAATTCTGCGTAGATTTCTTAGGTAATTCTTAAGAAAAATACAGTTAGTTGTTAAGGTGATAATCATCGTTATATAATGTTTTTCTGAGAAAAAAACGTATGTACAGAATCTTAAGAAGTTTCTTGTCACATACAAAACAAAACATTGTTCGGTTAATGTTGATTTTAAATAAAAATATACGTGTTCATGTACCGGTACATAATAATCTTGCCCTCTGCACGCTGTCCCAATAACTGACCAGCCGTCCAGTTGGTCGGCCTGCCAGCATTTTAAACGGTTAGGTGAAATCCCAATACCTGACGGCATTGTTAAACCGATAAAGTGTCTGTGTTTCCTCAAATTTTTGTATATCAAAAGTGTAAGTACAAGTATACTGTACATAAATTAACAGCTTTCTATTTTCAAGTTATATTTTTATTCAATTGCATGCTACATTTTCAAAATAACCATTCACACAAACACTAGTGGCGCCCTCTGCCCCGAGCTTTGCGTCATCTTCCCTATTGACCAGGTATTGGGACACCACAAATGGGACGCTGGGACAAATCAGAATTCTATTGTCCATGTACTGGTACACATAACTGTTTGTATTTTTACTCAATTTAATTAAAATAACGTACTGAAAACAAGGTTTTAGTAGCTCATTTGATAGAAAGAAGTAACATTTATCTGAATATTGACAGTTTTGTTCAAAAGGACATTTATTTTTTGTCCATTTTTAAGATATTACAACTTTGATATCCTTAAGTGTCCAGTTATTGGTACTTTTACCTTACGTGGGCTAGGAGTTCAGCGACACGTCGATTGTGAAACCGTGTTTTGGCGGTGCCTGCATTCCGGGTCAGGATCCTTGAAGCGGATCGCGCCTCGAGTCGAGGCGCAAGTTCAATGCGAGGAGGAGGAAGTGGTCGTAGGAAGGTGGCCGGTCGTAGCCGTCGACCGCCATAATTCTCGTCGAGCGGAGCCGCAACTTTCACGCGATCCTTCCCCGTCTTCCACCGCCTGCTATCGCCGTCCTGCTCCCCCTTTCGCGATGAAAGTGCACATGTAACACTTACATGACAGCCCTGGGGCCCCGTACGTAACGTACAGGCCGATCTAAAAGGCGCGAGGAGCGTCGCGAGAGATTTCGTCAATGTCAATGCCACTGGCCCGCTCCAGGTTAGCCCGCGATCTCGCCAATTCGCTCGGGGTCATCTTTAGACTCCTCCACCTCGCGACTACTTCCCTGAGACCCCTGCAAAAGATCTCTGGCTATTAAACAAAAAAAAAAATAAATTGATTAAATGAGTCACGTTCTAACCGACGCGCTCAACGCACGTCTCTGGCTAACGTGTAAATTTCACCTAAAGGCAAACGCAGTTTTATTTCACTTTCCTTGATAAGGGTCACAATCAATGACCGAAACGTCGGAAATATAACGACTGCAAAATAGCTTTTATTAAAATTTTAACTGACCGAACCATTGCGCTGAAACCACTTTAATTTTGAATTATTCCTTGCAAAAGACGGACATCTCTTCTGGAAAAGGATGTTTGTATCCACGCGCATTCAGAGTCCACTTAATTCACTCCTCCGTTTCCACGACTTTGCTCTTCTGATCGCTGCCTGTCCTTGCTATCGCGATTCTCTGCCATTCGAAACTTGAGAAGCGCCACTGGCATTGAGGAAAACTTCCGGAAAACAGTCACGTTCAGTGGAACGGCCTCGGAGCTGCTTTTCCCTACGCGTTGGCAGAAACGATCGGATCCTGTCCAACAAGTTGCTACTTAGTTACTGCTACTTCGGTGCTAGGTGTACTTACAAAAGGAACAGAAATAGAAGCTTGTATCTGGAAAGTTAAAATTGAATCCCCGTTTGAATTGAGTTTTAGTTGGGCTGTTGGAGAATATTTAAAGGAAATATCCATGGGCCCGGAGCAACGGCGTAGCCACTAGCCAGGCGAGGGCCCCTGGCGTTAATCGATTCCAGGAGCGTAGCGGAGTGCTCCACTTTGGTATTTTTAAACGGTCCTCCTCTCTCACCGCCCTTCCGGTCCGCCATCTAGCCACCCCACTTCCACCGAGCCGACTTCTTTCGGTCTACTTTCCGTGCGGACGCGCGCAATCGTGCCTATTCACCGCGCCACGCTACAGGCGCAGGTGGAGGGGCACGGTAAATATTTACAGTTAACATCGTTACATAATAAGCGTGTACACGCCGGTACGTGTTCACAGGCCAGCGATTCGGCTTGTCCGGTACACGGCGCCGCGATAACGGGCCATCACCTGCCAGCCCCGATTCGGTGCACCAGTCCTTTCGTTCCTCCGTCCAGGCCCAAAATAGCTGGGCCCTTTCCGCGCGGCGCACGATCGATAAAAACCGTTTCGTTCGGGGCCCTGGACGGGGATAGAAAGAATCAAAGTGTTCCTGGTAAATGCCTGTAAAGGAGGCTGTTGTTCTCGCCCCCTGTTAATTGGCAGCGAGTTTTTACAACGAACAAATTAATCGTTTAGCGTGGTTGAGTCCGTTGGAAGTGCGCCGATGCGCTGGCGGTGGAAGCGAATTCATAAGAAGTCGCGTTCAACCACACTCTCATTTACCGCTGCGCACTTTTTTGTATTTTCTGCTAGAAAGAGCCGTAGCTTGTCCCAGTTACGTGAATCACCTGCACAATCAATGCCAAGTATCTCTCTCTCGTACCAACCGGCCGCAGGGAAACAGGAAAAGCACGTCGGACCGTGAATGGTCAAGGAAACCGTTCCATAAAAGCACCTTAGGAGACTTGGGAGGTTTCGATTCGCGGCGCTGATGCATCGAGGTATTCCGCTGCGATCGCAGCCGTATCATTCTTCACCCCAAACGTGTCACGTGCTTCCTCCTACCTCCGCCATCTTGGATAGTCCCCAAGAAACTTATGCAGCTCTGCATAAAACGCCTCGGTAAAGTGTCTTGCTACTGGCCCTCCAACTTCTAACAGGACTTACGAATTCATAACTAGGAAAATATCTCCCAGGGAAACTAAGCAACTTACAACATCATCTGAGAACCTCAAACTTAAAAATTTATCTGAAGAATTCAACAGTGCCCTACTTAGTAGGTGGACTTAGCTGATAAAAAAAACAAATATGTAGGGGAGACCGTGACTGGTAGGCCAATTTTTCAGTTCTTGATTTTTAATAAATTATGTGGGCGAAATATCATTAAACCGGCTAGTATATTTGATAGAGAAAAAATATTTACTTACGTAGTGATTTTTTTGGTACCAACGCTGATAACTGTTAAAAACGTGCGATCGCGGGGACGGACAAAAATGCATGGCATAGTAGAAGAGACTTCTTTCTACACTGAATGTTTCCGCAGCAGATCATATGTTGGTACAAAGTTATTAACAATTAGTCAACCTACCCCTTGGGACAACCAGCCTCGGTCTTCCCTACTAATCTCACGTAATTTGTTGTGGCAATAAAGGCGTACTATTATTTTTATTATTCTTATCATTAGGGGAGAGGTTTGCAGGTTGCCACCCCTTAGCTTTTTTTATCATAACTCGTCATAAAATTAACGTATCGTTGATTTATGGTATAAGTTGGAAAGAGGAAGTGTAAAGCTACAATCCTGAGCTAGAAATCATGTAATCTCTCGAAAAAGAAAAATTATACTGCAAATTCTCGAAAGTATCTAAAATTGCCTCCTTGAAATTTTGGCTTGCAGGTTGCCACCCCTAGAAAAATTGTTGAAAGTGTAAAAAGACTCAAGTCAAAACATGATTCAGAAAACTTTTCAACATTTATTAAATTTTATTTGCAGTCAGTGGCTGTAAACATGAAAAAATGAGTGGAATTGCCATGAAAAATCAGATTTGCAAAATGGCATGGAATCATTCAAAATCATCATCGGAATCACAATTCGGGCAAGTGTAAACACTGTAGCGCATATCGGCACATTTCGCGTGAACGGCTGTTTTGCATTCGTGACACTTGATAGAGTTGTTTCTATTGAAAAGGAAGCAGCGTGGCAACTTGCATTCCGACGCATTTTTGGAAAATATGAGAAAAAATTGTCAATTCATAATACGTTTGGAAATCTGTTTGGCATATGTAAATTAGATAAAAAAACAACACAGTACGAATAGTTACTTTGTATTGTCGGTGAAAATGTTCAATTTACGAGCACAGGGAAAACACACAATTTCAATAATTCAATTTCTTGACAAACACTATATCACACTTCGCTCAGCAAACACAGTGTTATTGCGTCTGTCCGCTTCAGAGGTTAATAAATAGTGACAACTACTATTTTAACGTCGATGTGAGCCAGAGTTGAGCTTATGACACTGTTAGAAAGTCGAAATACATCAGGGGTGGCAACCTGCAAGCAGTGGCAACCTGCAAGCCTCTCCCCTATTAGTTCCCTTGAATCGCCTCAATTTTCAAAACCCAAGGGTATCCAATAAACTCCAAATAGTCCAAATCCCCCAAGCACCCAATCCAAAAAATCCCTGTCCACATCCTCCAAAGGAGACCGTAGAAAAGCGCGACAAAGTTTCCTAAGACGATGTTGAGTACCCAGCGGCGTTTTCCGCGGCCAGTTTCCCGGAAGTCCGCGGAATTCTCGCGGCGGCTGGATCGCTTCCCGATCGGTTTACATAACGCCGCGGCTCAAGGACCTCGAACTAGGAGAAACGGCGTGGATCGATCCCATTCGAGAATGTGTTGCGTGGACGAGCACGGGCACGAGCACGAGCGCGAAGCACGAGCGCGCGAGCGTGCCAAGCGAGCGAGTCGAGCCACGCAACGCGTTATGCGCATTACGTATACGGCTTACGGCCTTGCGTACCTGAATTTATCGCGCCAGGTAAATCCTCGGCCTGCACCGGCCCGCACGTTCCTCCTCGTCGGCTTTTTTTTTCTCTCCTCCTCCCTGCTCTTTGTCCCGCCAAGCCTCTCGAGCGGAAGGCTGCCAGTCCTTGCTGGACTGCCAAGGATATATCACGGCCACCGCCGATCGCTTTCCTTCGTTCCTTGCACGCAACGAACTCCTCGGACCCAGGGGGCATGTCGGTCCTTTTTTCCTACCGTCGTTTCTTTTATAAACTCCTTCTCTTCATTCGTTTCGCTGTCCTCCATCGAGCTGGGACTGTTTGGAAACGAGTATTGAGTCATTCCGGGGAGATCGGTAACGTTGGATCTTCTTGAGGCGAGATTCGAATTCCTTTCGGAGGAAGATCGTGAATTGGATGGATAACTATAGGGGAGACCGGGGCTAGTTGATACAGAGGCAGGTTGATACAGACGAATTATCTCGACACCGTATATATGTAGCTTCATTTCAATGGGATATGTGAAAATTGTTGATAAATTCTTTCCTACGATCCAGCGTACGTGGGTGTACCTTGACGTTAGCAATCGTTTTTTAACTGTTTTCGTTTATATAAAAAAAAAGTAAATAGTTGTGTTCACTTTCCAATCCGTCTTGAGACGATATAAAGAATTTTATAACCTGAAGTAATTTGGCATCATATTGAGTCTTTTGAAGGTAAGGTAATTACTTTTTGTTATTATGTTTATATGCTCTACATTTTTTTATGGACATGTTTATACATAATGACTTCCTGTGGGGTAAGTTGATACGGTTTCGCTGGGGCATGTTGATACAGTATATTAATTTTCCCCGACTACTTTTAATTGAATTTTTTCATTATATTTCTTGGAAAATGGTTTGAAATAACAAAAAAAAGAAGACACCTCATGTTAAAGTGGGATATTCCAGACATAAAAAAAAATGAAAATAAAAATGTTTTTCTAGGTATGTTTGTTTAAAAATCTGTTTGATCTTTGAACTTTTGACTGTTGGAAAGGTATTTAGATTGAAATTATATTTTTCAAATTTATTAATTACTCATTAAACAGATATTTTAAAGATGTATCAACTTGCCCCACAGTGGGGTAAATTGATACACTTTGCCTTCGTCCAAATAACATTTTTTCATTCATTTTGTATGTACTTTCTCAAGTTTTCGCTTACTATATATTAAAGAGGAAGGACCAAAGTATATTTTAGCATAGGGTAAAGACACCAGTAGTCGACCATGTATCAGTAGTCGACCACTTTCAGAAAACATGAAAAATAAGGTTTTTAGAAGTGACGATCTTTTGAACACAGTGCAGTTCTCTAACCGCACTCTAACTGCGCTCTGTTCAAAAGATCGTCACTTCTAAAAACCTTATTTTTAAATACATGAAAAACATGAAAAATAAGATTTTTAGAAGTGACGATCTTTTGAACAGAGTGCAGTTAGAGTGCAGTTAGAGAACTGCACTTTGTTCAAAAGATTGTCACTTCTAAAAACCTTATTTTTCATGTTTTTCTGAGAGTGGTCGACTACTGATACATGGTCGACTACTGGTGTCTTCACCCTATTTGTTATTAAGTAATTGATTCAAACAAAAATGAAAAACAATGAAAACTGAAAAACGTATCAACTTGCCCCGGTCTCCCCTACGAGTTATCGTATGCTAAGTGTCCAGGTGGCATTGGTATCTCCTTTTTCCAGGTGTTTTACGATCGCTGGTGATAAATCTTGACCACTTTTTCCATTCGTCACGAATACACGGCTGCTTTTATAGCAGTTTCGCGTTAATTTTGTAAATAGAACGTCGTTCGAGCTGGCGCTGCAAATTTCCCGCAGAACTGTTGCATGAAATACGCAGAGGGCGATCGGAAGCGTGCGTGTCGCGATCGATCTCGATCCTATGTGGAACGGAGGACCGTTAGAATTGTTCTCGTTATTATGCAAACGACGGTACCTTGGTCTCGTTGAACCATCGTCTCTGTCGGGGGTCTCCTGGAATCAGTGTCGTGTGGAGCATTCAGTTTCCAGAGAGAAATTGGTAAAAATACCCCGCAACCTTATCGAATGGTGAAGATTCCTCGAATATTTCGAAGCCTCGACTTGCTTGAGAGCTGAGAGGGCAGCTGAACCGCTCGACAGCGTAATCTTTTTTGCGCGCGCAAGGAATGACTGGAGACTCGACGAGTTACGCAATCCCGGAAAACGGTGCGCGATAACCCTGGCTTCTCTATGGAAATTTCGACCATGAAACGCGACGTGCATCGCAACGAGGCTCCTTTATCCGCTCCATCTAACGCCGAGCCTGTAGCAGTCGGTCAAAGGTGAAGAAATATCAGGGACAACGTTCTTCCGGCCCCCTGCCCCGCCCAGCCCGCGCCCCCCGCGGTTGCTTGCAGCTTTTATTTAAATTACCGCCACCCGCGGCGCCGCATCCCCCTAACGAATATTTATTCGCGGCTGGCACGATTTCAGGCGGGGACATTTGTTTCTATCAAAGTAATCCCCGCGTCTCTTTAACCGCTCGGGGGGAAACGAATCGCGTGGGTGTTTATGCGACGATTTATTTCGCCGGTTAATCTCGCCGCAACAAGATTCCCTTCCACTCAGATCGAGATATCGATAGCTTCGTCTCGCTCGAGTAAATTCACGTGGACGGGGGAGCAGGAAAATTCTCTGCTTTGATTTCGAATTGGAGCGGAGGAAGAAATCAACGCTTCGCTGTTCCTTGGAATCCGTTTAGAGGAAAACTAAGCGAGTAGTGAATTTATACATAGTATTTTCAGAGAAACGAATTGCAAGCGAGGTGGGTAATCGATGGAAAAGTTTGGTGAAACGATGGGCAAGCGCGTGCAACGGTTAGGTGTTACCGCTTTCGCTATCTGGGCCAATGGGTCACAAAGTTTCCCGCGCGCTCGCGTGCGAACGCACCTCCGCATTTCCTTGCCATTCTCGTCCTCGTGCTTTTTTTTTTACGTCACCGGTCTCGCGAATCGATTCGAGTGTTGCATACCTCGATGCGTTCGCGACAATCGTTTCCTTCCTCTGTTTCGTCGTGTCTCCTTTTGCAGTCTTCCCAATTAATTCCACTTGCATAATCGATGGAACGGCGCCTTGATCTCCGTTGACCCGGAACAGTCCACTTATTCCTTTCTTCCTTTGAATTTCTTGACTCGACTCCACTTAGATCTCAATCGAATAGCATTCCTTGTTCTTCGATACAACCAGAGTATCTTTCTCATCGCACCTAAGGAACAGATCAAGCTGGAGGCCTGAAATTCCGTACAAATTACACACGATTCGTACAAACTTCTATCTTCATTTTGTTCCTCGCGGGATAGAATCTCGAGATTATTACACTGATCGTTTAGGATTCCTCTTGCTCGTTTGCCGGATCCCCTGGTCCGAGGTCGCCACGAAGGTTTTTGCCACCGTCTTGCCAAGCAGCTGTGCAATTTTTATCAGCTGGCAGGTCACGGGGGAAGAGATTAGAGCGCCGCCGCGAGCGCGTAATTCCGCGGAGGATGTTTCCGAGGGGATCGCTTAGCCGCGAGCTCGTTAGCGTCAATTAACGCGTCGAATCGTCCCGATTTACGCGTTAAGGGATCCTCCTATCTCTTTCTCTCTCTCTCCCTGGCGCAATTATTTATCGCGGTCCAATTAACATTCCCCCCAGTGGACGATGTACGCGGACGCTTCGTCGCGTTCTTCAAAAGTTTCGAATTATTCGAGGAGTCGTTGCCGCAGGAATGCGCATTCCACGTTCGGTGGACGCCCAAGGCTGTCCCTATTCCTTATCCTCCCTTTTAACACGCATTCTGGAGCTGCCCCTCGCGAAACGGGACCGAGGGAGTTATCGAGAAGAGGTCTGACCCTGGATTTGACCCGGGGAAGTCGCGGGTGTACGCTGATTTTTCTGCCGAAGGCTGCACGAACCTCGCGTTGCCATAGGTCACGCCAACGACTATTTCAATATGTAGATAGATTCTCTGATTTGCTTTGGGATTATTGTGACGAGCATCGCGGTTGAGATGTGACGTTCGCGGAAACATTAGGATATTTATATCCTCAATGCCGAATGTACCGCGTATTCTTATGTACGAACCGTTTCTGCCGACGATGCGCCGCTTCCTGTTGCTTGTGTAACAGTTACGCTTGAATATAAAACACGTGGAAATGAACGCCCGTGAATATAAAAAAGCCGCGAGCAAACTGGATAAACGCAATTACTCCAGACGACTGCTGACTGCTCCACACCTTTCAGCAGCTGAGAGGATTCGCGTAGGAATTTTGAGAATGAAGTAGAAGTAGACTCGACGTCAGACATTTCACAGCTGATAATAGTAGGGGAGAGTTGCCAATATCGTACCACTTAAGACATTTTACGTTATATTTCATATTTGGTACTCATATGAACGCAAATGACTATTGGATATTGTAGCTTGATCTTTTAGGCACCTACTATTATATGCTTAGCCTTTTGTTCAGAACAAATTAATTTGTTATTAATCTTTTTGTCACATACTATCAAAGGTATGATTCGGACAACCGGTCTCCTAAATCGTACCTCTCGGTTTCCAAAATCGTACCTCCACTAAAAAATAGTATAAATAACAAATAGAGAAGAAAATATTCAACATAAAGTAATGATTATTATATAGTTACATATACAAATGTATATGGATCACACACAACCGCAATAACCTATGTAAATGATATATGTACATAACCTATAAACATACGAGTTGTCAAATCCTACTAGTAGGATTGTAGTGGTACGATTTAGGAAACATGATCAATTTATTTATAAATATCAATTTAAACTTTATAATGAATGTAATATGCACTTAAAATGAATGTCAAATATTCTACATTAAACCTGCTTTTAGAAAAATACAAAAATACGGGACAAAATTGTATTGTTTGATTATTATCAGCTACGATAAACTGATAAAAAGTTACATCAATCATACCTGATTTTTTTAAATGTTTATAGCACGCACAAAATAGGGTGTAAGCTCAAAATGTTTTGTTTCTATTTCTTATTTCGCATTTACTTGATATTTTTATTATCAAATGTCGTTTACATTCATTAATTACTTAGAAATTGATGAGGTACGATTTAGGTGACCAGTACGATATTGGCAACTCTCCCCTATATCAACTCGCTTCTCCCTTCGTCACAGTGGCAATGATTTTAGGAAACCGATGCAACGCCTCCGCATATAGGTAATTGGAAATTAAATTAAATTAAAAAAAAATTAAAATAGAGTAACGGAGAAGAAGAACAGAGAAGCTCAGAGTCGACCGGTTGTAGAAGAATCGCCGCGCTTCTTCAGCTGGTTGCCTCATCGTCGTCGGCGACCGGTTGCCCTATCAACGTCGACGAGGTCCGCAGGAAGTCGATTCCTCGTCTCCTTAGCTAATTGCCAGGCTTCCATCGGCGTTACGTCGTTGTGTTCGTTCTCGTTACTTGCGTAATCGAAGCCGAGCGGTCTTTGACCGTACTGCGTTCCGAATATCCATGAATCGCCATTATACAGCAGGAATTATTAATCACAAGCTAACTCTAAATTCATCGGAAGTCCTCAAAGTTGCGCAATGGATACTTGCTCGATCCTCCACTCGATCATCGACTATATCCCGAATTAGAGCCACCGAGGGCGCTGCTCGCGCGAAACACGAAGGGGGTGTCGGTGTTTTTAATCCTTGGTCGTCATCGGCCTGGCCTGGATACGGTCCGCGGCGACCCACATTTCGCGGCACGATGCGCGCCGCGATGTAGAGCAAAGGTGAGACCCCTTTTAGAGAGCAGTCTCGGCGGCGAGTCACGAGAAGACCGCACGAGACGGACGGTTCCCTTGTACAGGCATTACCGTTAAGATACGCGTCGATAAGCCGCCTCCAGCCACCGTCCATTCAGAAGATCGACGGCCCACGAACCATCCTCTGGCTGGTTATTTTTGGATCACAGCTCCATTCTTTTACCCCGCGAGAAATCGGTTCACCGATACTGGGGAGGGATTATCAAGAACGTTATTATACCAGCTCCTGGTGGAACAATTCAGGGTAGATAGGAAGCTCGCGAGTAAATTCGAGCGTGCAAAAGAGAATTGAAATTTAATAGACGACGAGTGGAAGATTAGCCCCGAGCGATCCAAGAGCTCCGCGATGAGCTGGCCGCGGGAAACGATATTACGAGCAGTTGCGTAATGTACAAGCGGCCAGGCGACACCGTTAGACGAAAGATTGTCGGCCGTTAACGGGCTTTACCGAGCGAAATGCTCGGAGCAGGCTTAGATTCGTGTGGGTGAACGGGTGACTTATCGATCAGGCAGAAGGGATCGGTAATGAATCAGAACGAGTCGTGATCGCTAACGGTAAAATATACCCCGTTACGCCGCGCCGGCACAGCAACAATAGCGCCAAGATCGATCCGTAATTGCTCCTCTCGTTCGGCCCCTCGCGGCGATCGATGACGATTCTCGATCCATTCGGAGCTCGTGGGACCGTCGATACGCGAATTCAGGTTTCAAGCACGTCGCTCTCCAGGCGATAGGTTCTTGCTGACGGGGGTTGTAGCGTGGCTGTCTTAAAGGTCAAGGTTTGGTATCTCGGAGTAAAAAGTTTCGTAAGGGAGAGAGGATTCGGGGCTTCGACTCGTGCTTTCATTCAAGCGATCAGCTCGGGACCGAGGAATAGTATCAGTTTAATTAGACTCGGGGTTAGATCTCTGGATCTCCATCAACATCCATCAACGCTAGCTAGGTAGGGGAGAGTTGCCAATATCGTACTAGTCACCTAAATCGTACCTCATCAATTTCTAAGTAATTAATGAATGTAAACGACATTTGATAATAAAAATATCAAGTAAATGCGAAATAAGAAATAGAAACAAAACATTTTGAGCTTACACCCTATTTTGTGCGTGCTATAAACATTTAAAAAAATCAGGTATGATTGATATAACTTTTTATCAGTTTATCGTAGCTGATAATAATCAAACAATACAATTTTGTCCCGTATTTTTGTATTTTTCTAAAAGCAGGTTTAATGTAGAATATTTTACATTCATTTTAAGTGCATATTACATTCATTATAAAGTTTAAATTTATATTTATGAATAAATTGATCATGTTTCCTAAATCGTACCACTACAATCCTACTAGTAGGATTTGACAACTCGTATGTTTATAGGTTATGTACATATATCATTTACATAGGTTATTGCGGTCTGTGTGTGATCCATATACATTTGTATATGTAACTATATAATAATCATTACTTTATGTTGAATATTTTCTTCTCGTAGGTACGATTTTGGAAACCGAGAGGTACGATTTAGGAGACCGGTTGTCCGAATCGTACCTTTGACAGTATGTGACAAAAAGCTTAATAACAAATTAATTTGTTCTGAACAAAAGGTTAAGCATATAATAGTAGGTGCCTAAAAGATCAAGCTACAATATCCAATAGTCATTTGCGTTCATATGAGTACCAAATATGAAATATAACGTAAAATGTCTTAAGTGGTACGATATTGGCAACTCTCCCCTACAAGGCGAGTTACATTTTTCCACCGCGAATTACTGCGTCGCAAGGAAGTCGACACGAAGTGGATGCCGAAAAGACAGCGAGCGTTGGATCCCCGTTCGCGCGAACCGCCGCGAGTGTGAATTGTGCAACGCGCGCGTAATCAGCGTAGCAAGAATAACGAATGTCTTTGAAATAAAGTGCAGAAGGCTGGGAGGCCTAGACACAGATGGGCAACGTCCGTGTGATGCAAATAGCCGGCGATTTCGTAATACGGTATTAATTGACGTTGCCGCGTACCATCGCGTATTACGTAAACAGGAGAGTTTCAGCTGCCCGCCTGATCTGATCCCCGATACCACGAAATTCTCCGCCGTCAACCAACCCCTTGCAACATTCTCACCCTGCGCTTGCGTAATTAACCGGCCGAGAATATCGTCTTCCAATAACGCTTAACTTATGCTCTTGCAAATTCCACGAGAAGTGAATTTCCAATTCGGGGCTTCTGTTCGAGGGAATTCGAGATCTGGATCGTTCGTACGTAAAAGGTTGCACCAGTTTCTGAACGGAACGGTGCTGCAGTCGGGAAATGGCTGTTGCTTCAGCCAATTGCAAAGAGCATGCGTGCCTGGCCGGGGTAAACGCATAAATAAATAATCACACGTTCGATATCCATATTCTGAATATTTCATTACGAGGATGTGTTTGTAAGCGCCGCCGATGGGAAACCCTTGCGTAACTGGTAATTGAATACGGATAATTTTGCATAAACGGAGACGGTAGTTGTCGGCAGGCAGCGTGCTTGCTTTTGCGCGCAGAAGGACGTATCATTACGATAACGGTCTTGGAAAACGTTAATGGCGCGACTGCTGTGGAAGCTACGTATATACTCGCGTTTAACGTTAGCGTCCAACAGCGACGCGTTTCGTAAAGAAGCCAAGACCTATTTCAACCGAGCTCCTCTTTTCTCATCCGATCCACCGCGAGGAGAATTTCTATCGCAAACAAGAGCGACAAAAGAGCGTTCTCGCGGAGGGACGACGATTTGTCCCGAAAACGCGAGTCAGACGACCTTTTTCAGGCGTCGCCGCGCTCCCGACGGGCGCATTTGCTCGTTGTACATCATCAGAATCCGGCTCGTCCGTCTCGCCGCGGCCTCGTCATCGCTCGAGTCACCAGCGCGCGGCTCGTTGCCGCGTAAACCCGTACGCCGGGGGCAAAAAAATGGCGCTGAACGGAAGAAAAAGGCTGACGGATGGTAAAAATAATGTTTCAGGAACGTCATTAACTGGCGACGAAAATACGGAGCGGAGGGGTGGACGCGCAGAATCGCGTCTAAGAGACGCGACGGACGGACGGATAAATCACGACAGCTTTGCCCTGGGCTAAGTCGCTGGCAGCCAGGGGCCAGACAAAAATCGTAAAAGAGTTGGAGGGCCAAACGAGACGCCCACAGGATCCGTCCAAGCCCTCCTGAAAGCTCTGCCTCCCCCTCCTGCGCGTTTTCCAGCGATTTCGGGGCTTTGTCTGCCCCGACGCGGTCTCGACGCCTCGCTGCGCGATAAATAAGCTCCTTCTTCACCCTTGACCTTTTTGTGATTCGCAGTATTCGGGGAAAATCGAGGGTCACGGGTTACCCAATCGCTCGTCCCGTTTTTCCTCGCTTTTTTTTGCAGAGGTACTTGAGCGGCTTCGAAGGTGCTTGCGACGTCTGGAGAACTATGTATGACGCTTTCGGATAGTCCTCTGCGATGTTGGCAAGGGTACAACTCTCTGTAGGGTAACTCGGAGTAATATGCCACAGTTAACTTTGAAACGCGATATCTCGCAAGTATAAGTAGATACAGGAAAAAAGATAAAACCATACGAAAGTGTAAGTAATTCTGTGTATTGACTAATAAGTAGAGATATGTAACTTTTATAGTTCAATGAGAAATGTACAAATACAAAAGTCCTCGAAACTGGCATATTACCCAGGTGGTGGGTGAATATGCCACAAGGTCTGAGGTAATATGCCACAAGCTATGAAGTGCGAACTAATCACTCAAATTTTGGAGAATCAACAATATTTTAAACTATTTAAGCTATTAATAAATAAAAACAAATATTTTAACTCAATGAAACGTAAAATTTATTTGAAAAAATAGCTATTTCTTACAAACTAAACAGTCTCCAATCTCTACGCAGTCTTCATGAACCCACTTTTTGCAACAAGTAGTTTTTACCCAGTAGGCATGGTTCTGACACAAAAAAACAACTCGATGGCATTAAATAGAAAGAGTTATAAAGATAAGAGTTATAATATGCCACAAGTGGCATATTATACCGACAAACATGTGGCATATTACTCCAAACGGCCATAAAACGAAGGATGGAAAATCTCTCCAGAAAGTACATCGTTTTAACGGATGTTTGAGAGGTTTTTAAATTCGTTTGTTAGTATACTGTATCATAATCTATTGATTTTATGTAGAACCGTTCACACAAATGTATAATCTGCATTCTAGTTGGAGTGTGAAATTACATCCAGCCGATACTTTTATAACTTACCAGGATTTACTGAAAATAAAAGAAATCAAAAGCCAAAATCTGTTGTCGTCTTAGCAGGAACACTAAATTGAACGGAATAAGCGCAAATAAAACGCCATCTGTTCATTATTTAAAAAATTATTGAGAAGTGGCATATTACCTACGGTGGCATATTACCCCGAGTTACCCTATAGGTTATTCAGAGGAAATTTTACCCCCGCGGCGAAGATATACACGAGTCTTCCAAGGATAAGGTGCACGGGTACGCGCGAATCACGCGACTTGCGTAAGGATCTCGCGCGCAGCGGCCTCCTCCTAGCAAGGTCTACCTGTGATTATGCTTATCCCTAGTGCTTACATCACGCTAAATGCCTAACACTTTGCACGCGTGTAACAGCAGTGCGTTTCTAACGCCAGCTTAGCGAACACCCCTGCGACATTTACACGCGAACCGTGACGTAACACTCGTCGCTCACTCGAAAGATTCGTCGATCAGAAACGTATATCGTTTAAGGATATTCTTCCCGTGGCTTCGCTATCTTGGCTGCGAAGCCACGAGCCTCGACTATTTTCGGGGGCTTTTATTTCCGTCGCGAGGGAGTACCAGTCCATTTCTTTCCTCGCCGTTTTGCTCCCATCCTCTGTCCCGAGCAAAGCACCTCCAAGTGCGCTGGTGCACCGCTGATCCCGCGCCTCAACGAGTGAAAGCTGGCAGCCTTGATTTAATAATAAAGGTTGCGGGCCCCCTGATGCGGAGCAACGGCTACTCCAATAAATCTTTATCCGTGCACTCGTTAGCTAGATGTGCGCCCGAGGACCGATGGAATTTCGAAGGCATTCGCTTTCTTTGAAACGACCTCGTGGAACCTACATCGCGACGGTGTTCGATTATCCGGATGACGCAGGCAGGAAGACATTCGCTCGATTCCAAGGAAGCTCCAGCTGTTTTTCTATCGAACCCACGGACGATTTCGTCAAGTTTATCGGGAAGCTAGAGGCACGTTCGCGCGCCTCGGGCAAAAAACGTGATCGTTATACAACGCGGGGTATTATACGACACGGTTACGCAGCCTCTTCTCACGGGCGGCGATCGTATAAATAGGCCTGGAAATTAATTTCCCCTCCCCCGTCGAGCTGGCCTCCGCGGACTGTCCGCGTTTCTCTCCTTCGACGGCGGACAAATGAATCTTGTCGCGCGAGGAAAACGGTGCCGACCTACGGCAACAGTCGCTCGTTCGGCACGCGATTCTCCTCCGCTCGGATCATCGCGAGACATCGGTCTCGTGCCTCGCATCGTCGCCGGTACCCTGAAATTATTCCATTCACAGATCCTAGGTGACCATCGTCTAGGTGATACACAGAAATACCTATTATTTATTATTGCTGGCTCGTACGAATGGCTAACTGGAAAAGTGCCATTATTCTGAAAGGAGTTTCTAGAATTCTAACAGCGTGCAACCTTCTGTGGTACTTGGAAGACGAAACTCGATATGTACCGCGAAGGGAAAAACCGAACCACCTTCGGGAGCGCAGGGTCCGGCCGTATCAGGAGGATTGATCGTAAAAATCGCGAGATCGCGGAAGGCTAGGGACATCGTGTCGGCGGGCCGTTTATAAATTAATCGCGCGGACAAGGCGGTCGTAAACGCCCCGCGAGATTCAGGGGATGCGAATTATCGTCGGGCCCCCACGTAAATTATGATCAAGCACGGGCCAGACGGAAAAAACGAACGGCCCTGGGGATTGGATCAGGACGAAGGACAGCTAGTTGCGGCTGAACGTCCACCGCGGTCCTTGGACGGCCACCCTGATCGTTCCCTTCCCGGCGAGTGGCTTTTATTTTCGCCAGATAACCTTGCTATTGATCTTGATCGCCTCGTATCGACGCTCTGCGCCGGAATCCGCGACCAAGAACCACTGGCAACGATGGAATCTTGGCTTCAACGTTCAACAACCACTATCTCCATATATAACTGAAGCGGTTGAAATTTGAATTATTCTTTAGCTAACTGGGACAGATAATTAAGCGATAAATACACTGAGCAGTTAATGGAATTGTCAGTGCACTGATTTTTATTTATTTGTAACTAGCTTAAAGTACCCGGCATTGCTTGGGTAAAACTTCAATTGTCACGGAGTGTCAACAGGGTGAAATAAAAAGCATGCCTTTTAAACAAACGTTTTATAAGTTTTAACCACGAGAAATGTGGAAAGTCATTCTCACTGTATACATTCTATATTTTATTTTACATATCTCCATATTTTTTTTCAAATTTTTCACAAGTACTACCAATACATTGATGAGTTTATTTTTAAAAATGAACACAAACATCGATCTCACTTGCGTTATTTTTAATTACATGGAACTAGCTTAAAGTATCCGGCGTTGCCCGAGGAAAACTTTGATTAAATTATCACAAAGTGTCAAGGGGATGAAACAAGCTGGAAGGGGTGGGATGTCCATATTTCTTGGTAGCCTATATTTTCCGTAGGTTTCTAAAGAGTAATTACGCAAAATTTGGTCCAGATCGGTTAAAAAACCGGGATATAAAGTATCCTATATATTTATTATTCCCTGTCCTAGACTACCTATATAAAAAATTTAAAAAAAAAACTGTTGCGTAGTTGCGACGTGATTGAGTAACAAACATCCAAAGATCCAAACACACTTTCGCATTTATTATATTAGTAGGATTAAATATATCACTGGATGAATGCAGAATAAAATTGATTAGAGTAGTCGTGAACTTTCTTTTTACAATTAGAATAATTGTCAATCCACGTTATTTGTTCGGAAAGGAAAAGATTCCAGGTGCTTTCTATCTGAAAATGATTCTTACGATCAACTTCGATAGTAAGCGTAAAGTAGTCCGAGTGTATAAGGACCGTGATATCGATAAGGGATGTCTGAGAGAAGTGATGGCTGTCTGGCGCGGCTCGGTCGATCGTAGCAGCACCTGTCGATGGCTCGCGCCGCGTAATCCCCGTGCGTGACGTTGTGTAACACTCACGTTTTACCGAGCTCACGTGCCAGCCTACCTGTAATCAGTCATCGGGCGCAATTATCGTGGACGCAACCTCGCTGCAGCCGCGTGCAACGATACGCAACCCGATGCACACGCGTTTGCGTGCGCGTTCGGCCATGTTTATTTATGAAACTGGAAGAGGGGCGGGTATGCGTCGTGCTCGAGGCAGTACTCGATATTTCTGCGGCATAGAGAACGGTCATTACGTTAAGTGCTTACTATAGAAAAGAATGGAGGAAGTAGAATAGGCCAGCCGAGTCAGACAGCTGGTCTTCTCTAAACTTGCCGCGAGAAGGGCAGCCAAAGTGGAATAAGTCAGCCAACGTCAGACATATCGAACGCTTCCACGACCGTTTCGCAAACTTCTCTCATTTAATACTATGACATAAAGTCCGTCAACTTACCCCACAGCAAGTGGGTTTCAGCTTTCTTTCACTAATCTACTCTTTCTACTTAATTCATGGTAGTTTGAGTGACTTTAGCCCGTGATGCCAGCCACTGCACATTCGATGCGCACTCGATGGACCGTGGAGAGTCGAAGATACGTTGTTGCGTGTTTCATAATTAGACTTTGTTGCAAGGCGCGCACACGACCTTACGTTACACGCGTGTCAGCCGGCGTTTCCTCGAGGAGAGGCTAGATTCTTGGCCGACAGCGAAGGAACAGGGAGAGGAGAGCTCGAAGGGGAACAGAGGGAGCTTACGTAACTGGAAGTAGACGAACGATGCTGCGAAGTCACGTGCCGCCTTTGCCGCGAGGTTTTACAGCTGCGTCTACTAAGAGAGTAAGCAGGCGGTCCTCGATGGTCATTGCGACCGTTCCTTCGCTTTTCAGTCGAAATGTCAAGCCAGATCGATCGGATAACCGTGACCAGATCGATCCTGCCAACGGGGGGAACCATCGAACACTCTTCTCTGACATTTTCATTCAGACTATGACGCGTTTTCTGCCTGTAATGGGTTCATGAGTAGTTTCAGTGTATCTATACCCAGACAGGCATATAATATCGTGCAACTTACCTCCATTCGTTGGTGATAATCTGCCTCGTTTTATGAACTATTGGGTTCTCAACCGTTTTAAGAGGTCTTCGTACTTTGAAGGATGAAAAATGATGCGAACTTTGTGAATTTTTTAAAATAAAACCAGGAAATATATTTACTTTCAGCTTTGTGGCTTTATTTGTCAATCTTTAGAGAATATGAATAAAAAATTGTAGGCAAAAAATTTGATTATATCCGAAGTTATAGTGCTTTAAATAGAGCGCCTTTTAAAAATCATATGCGCATGGTTAGGATAATATCAGCCGTTGTAGTTGTCTGAAATAGGAAATTAAAAAATTTGTGTAATCTGTATGAGCCAGGCTATCGTCTGAATTAGATTAAATGAGAAATGCAAAGTAAAGGCCGAGAAATAAACAAAAATGGCAGCGGGACATTAATTTCTGCAAAAAATTCACTGGTTTTTAATTCGCAAAAGTCTAATTTTGCAAAATCCCACTTAGTTTTAGTAACAACGAGAATGGCACTTCTACTGAAGATATATACCAAGTTTGAAGTAAATCGGGTGATTGATTTTTGAGATATCATACTAACTAATTCGAAAAACATCGTTTTGAGAAAATCGCATTTAAAGTTTGAGGTACTGTTATTTTTTAATTAATTTTTTTTAAAATGTTGCCTAAATATATACAAATATAGACATAAAGTTTTCAATTAATATAATTTGAGGGTTTCTCTTAAACAAAATCCCAAATATCGCTCTCCTTTTCTTACCCACTGCTTATTCTACGAAGATTGGACGTTTCGACGCATGTTTTTCGCCCCCAACAAACCGTGAGTGCTAACGTCTTCCCGACACGTGACCGTCGATTATCGACGCCCTTCGTTCGCAAAAACGTTAGCATATTACGGATGGCGCGCGTTGCATAAACGCCAGTGCTCGCATAACCACGCGGTCACGTTTCGCCCGGGAAAAGTGCGTGATAACGAACCCTCGGTGTTTGAATTAACGCCAGCAACACGTGACAGATCCGGACGCTCATGGTTTCGGGTAAAAGCCTACAACTTCCCCAGTCTCGAATCTTCTCCTCTTCACCGTGAACTTGAATCGTCTTGCATCGATCCCTGAAACGCTGTGAAATTTTCCGCTCTTCGCGATCGTCCAAGGCGAGCTTTAAGGAAAGGAATCTCGAGTGCCTTCTTCCACGGAAATAATTTACGTTTTGTGTCCATGACTGGATTTTACAGGATTCTGGATCTTGGTCTCTGTAATCTAGATCGCCTGTTCTACGAAGAAAGTTAAAAGTGACACGAGGGATCCTGGAGTTCTAGCTGACGTACACTTGAGAAGCTGTGAGTTCTTCATAACAATAACAGAGATGTTTGCATTGGTAAAAAGAGAAGAGAAACAGATCCGAATTGCCGCAGCACGTGGACAATTCTTTGCCCGTGGCAAGGTCAACAGTGTTGGCAGGAACAATCAGCAGAGAAAGAACCGATAACAAGAGGAACAATGGAGGAAGTGGAATGAGACACTGAGTCAGACACAACCTCTTTTTCCTTGTTTGAACAGATGCTTTCAGCGCGTTGAAAGCTGTACTTGGAGAGATGAGGATTTCTTTCTTTCATAGATACTGCTTATCAGCGAGTGGTTGACTGTAGTCGCAGCTAGAATCAAGTAACGCGTCGTCGAAACCTCGATACCTATCGAGCTCTATTTCAGTCGTAGAATAAATCGATGAGAAGGGCGACACGCGCGATATAATTAGCCAATAGCAGGCGCGAAAACCTGTTGGTCAAATGGAGCGGCTAACGCGCCCTACGCCAGGATAAAAATCGCGTTCGCCTCGGCGTAGAAAACTCGCATCGATTGCACTTTATTTCTGGGCGTCAATCGCGCTTGGCGTTCTTCTTTGACAAACAGAGAGCCGATCCATCATGATCCTCCAAGAGGAAGGGATTCCAATCCCTCCACCTAAACGATTAGCTCCTCCGACTGAACATTTTCGTTTCACCGGCGATACGTCCGTGAGCCTCCTTCGAACAGGAACACGACCACGGTGGTCTTGCATCATGGGTGACCTTGCCTCGTTCCGAGGGACGTCGAACTTCTCTTCTCGGTGCATACAAGGTCAGAGGAGCACGTGACTCGTACCGTCGGCCGACCTGCACGCGTTTCGATGCCAAACAAAGGCTCCAAGCCAGACATTGCGATCTCGGATGTACCTACCAAGATCCTTCGGCTTCGACTTCCTCGTCCCTCATCTCGCCTGCGATCGAGGAAACAACTGCTGGCATCCACATGTAACAAATCACGCTGCTTCCTATTGACTGACAATTCTAGTCACCCGCGACTTGCTTCATATTTATGAGACGCCGTCGAGGAAATACAGAAATTAGTCGTGCAATACGTTTATTTATGCGCTCTGTTTTCCTCGTCCGCTTGTTTCCCGGAATTCTGCAAGACAGGCCACCGCGATCGCATCGGGAAATGTCGATTTGCAAATTCGACGCTAGTGTTGCGAGCTTTGAACTTCTTAGTCGAGCATGATAGTGTGGTTCGGACTCAATTCTTCGCTTTTGATCGCCGATGTCCGTGGCGATGATCGCGGTGGAAGGTTGTGGCGCCCTTCAACCCCCTTTTCAAGCGGGATCAACGACGTTCAACCTGTTTTCGAGGCGACGCTTCGGCAAACACGTTGCACAACGGCGTGCAATCGGCGCGCGAGCGATTTCGCGCGGCGAGCCGCATACAAATGTTATCCTTCACGGAGATTACCGCATTTTCGTTTCGGCCGCTTCCTCGAGCGTGGCCTCGGTGAAAAACAACGTTATCGGGGCCGAACGTCGCGAAAAAGATACAAATATGTTTGCATCCCCGCGGATCTCGAGCGGCTTCTGCGTCGAAATTTCGCGATCGGACCGTGAAATTCGTTGACCCCAGATTGCAAGCTAATTGAGTTCTAAATTTAGCAAGGGTTCTGTCTCGTGCTCGACGTACACGGTGGGACACTTCGCATCGACAGGCTTCCCTCGTTTTCGATCATCGAGCAGAGAAGAAGGATTTATAAGGTAAATGTCCCAATACCTGGACACGTCCCAATACCTGGACACTAGTGCAAATAATGCTGATTATTACGTTTAATATTTGCTTTATCCATAAAAGAATTATTTTATTCAATTACTCAAATATTTAATAAAATATATTCATATACATATTTTTCTTAGTAAACTTGTAACAATCGTAATGAAAGTAAATTTTCTTGAACTCTCCAGTTTACACCATTTTAATATTGCTCTTGTCTGATTTGGTAAACAGTCTCTATATTTTCTTAAGCGAATATTATTAATAATGTTTAGTATATTGGTACAACTAATACAGTTTTAGAAAAATGGTACCTTGTAGTATTATTTTTTTATTAGAAAGTTAAACTTAAAGTTCGCATTAGTTTTTTATTCGCGTGTCTATCTTCTGGTACAGTGAAATCCCAGAACGTCCCCAAACCTGACCACGTGTACTAACTGTGAAATAAGTACATGTTATTGTTGACACAATAATAAAATAATTATTTAACACCTTAAAAATAATTTGCACCCTGCAAACACTTTGTATTCTTTGTATCTTGCTTTAATGATAATATTTCATTCATGTGTAAAATTCGTTTGTAACACACGAATACACATAACCTTAAAATTAGTCATTCACTAATAGATTCTTTTTACTTAACTTTATTTACTGATTTGAATAAATTTCTTATACAGGAGAAATATGCTAAAAGAAAAAACTATTGTGTTGTTTTTTTTTTTAATTTCCCTAGGAAACATCCAAAATCATGTGTCCAGGTAATCGGACAGTAAAATCGGGACACCGGGACATACTAGTTAAGCTGTCCAGGTATTGGGCCATTGTAAGGACTACGAATTTTCAATATTTTACCAAATTATTCAATCCTACAATATGTTTACTTTGTTTAATGATAAAGTACACACCATGCCCCATGTAATTGCATAATCGTTTGTATATAAATCGATTTGTATAACCGAAAAATTCTCAAACGAGTGTCCGGCGTACCTTAAATGTCCAGGTATTGGGACATTTACCTTATTCTCTTGCCACATTCGCGGCGCAATTTTGCACCTAACTTGCAAAAAGCATTACTCGAAGGACAGTGGACACCCAGTAACCAGTCACTGTGTACCTGAGGCACAATCTTCAGAGACCAATCGCTGATAAAATGTACATATTCGTAACGTCGCGACTTGTTTGCGCGATGATGTCATCCGGACGGTTGCACCGTCGAAAATCCGCGGCGTATCGCGCTCGATTATCGACCAGTGAACCCGCTCGATCTCGTAACGCAGCCGCAGCGCGATCGAGAGGCCCGATAGATCCTTTTTCCCCCCTTGGTTCTCCGCAGATCTCGCGCGGACCGATAACGGTTGCGTCACGTTGCGCAATCATTGTTTACGCTTCCCGCTAGCAATAATACCAAAGCTGCGACGTGGTTATTTGAATGTAGGAAACCCACAAATGCCGCTGCGTAGTCCAGCTACGGCTTCCTGATTCCTGTTCTCCTCCCTTCGCGAATGCTTCCCCTCGACGCCTCGAAATTCTGCATAGAGATGACACGATTAGCTCTGCGGTTGAACTTTGAAGAACTGATAGCGTCGTTGAATCGTGTCCTACCCGCTAAACCGACTACCACTAGCTTCCAATAACGATTCGACGCAGCGCAGGTAACATTGCAGTTTCTCTCGAATACGTAAGTATTGTTTAAATATCTCCTGCAAGGCTGGTTCATCGACCCGGCTGGCATCCGCTTATCAAAACACAGAGCGGGTATTTTCGCGTCCCTGCAGTCTAGACTCTTATTAAACAAACACGTCGAGACTTTTATTCAACAGAAAAGAAAAAGAGCGTGGCTACTATTGCATCAACCGGTCGTTTCGACCACCCAAAAATTGTAGCGTTGATGCCGGCGCTCTTGGAATCAGTTGGCGGAACAAAGACGATGCTCTTTTGTTTAATGAAATGCAAACATCGTTAAGTGCATCCGAGGCCCAGGCCTCGAAGCTAGAGGTTCTTGTGTTTAATAATAATGAAGTTAACTGCTCGTCCTTGATATTATATGTAAAAAAAATGATTTGAAAAGGATAATACCTCCTTAACGGTTTCGAGGGTTGAGCTTTAAAGTTTCAGCCATAAGGGGGAACAACACAGTGAGAGTTGATAAAACTGAGTTTTTTTTCATACTTTGAAAGTATAACCTATCAAAAATATTAGGTCGAAATACACGTAAATAACGAAAAAAGTGGCCCAGCTTTGTCTATCAGATTAAATAAACGTAGAAAATTGAGAAACCCTTGTTTGTTCGGCCTATAACACTAAAGTGACTTCTATACTTTGTTTAAATATCTGTATGTATTTTGTAATAAAGGAAAGTTTCAAATATTGCTTAAAATATATGCATATATCTGTGGTTGTAAGGAAAAACGACCCATGTCACAATTTTAAAAAATTTTAGTTTATGCATTAATTCAACTGTAGAATATTGGATGTGTGTTTTTATCAGAAAAAAATGCATGAAAACGAATTTTATACGTTGAAGAAATAATGCAATTTAACCGAAGTCCAATATTAAATTAATACGCATTTGGCAAAACAACCGAAGTCCACAAAATTTGGAGAATACGACGTATCTTTCCTTTGTGATCGCTTTTTATTTTCTATTTTTACTTATCTTCATATACTATAACGTATTTTGTGTAAAATAAAATGAGCAAAATTATATTTCATATTTTTATTTTACTAGAAACAGCACATTATGAAATGCCAATAATACATAAATGTATAACTTGTATTTTACAAAAAACAACGCAAAGCACAGAAGAAAACGAAAGAAGACAAAATAGAAAGTAAAAGAAGGAAAAGTAGTCAGAAAAACTACTTAACTGCGACACGTTCAAGCAGAACAACACAAGTCCAGTGGACTTGTGTCGTTCTGCCTAAAGTGTATGTAAATTATTACTATTTTGTTTATTATTATTTACGTTAATTATAAGAATATTGAATATTATGCAAAGTGAAGGAAATATACTTTTATATCGTAAGAAGAAAACAAGGAAACATTGCTAATAAGAAGAATTGGTGTTTGGAACTTTCAACGACAATATCTCGAAATTGAAAACATGTGACATGGATCGTTTTTCGTTACAACCACAGATATTTGATCCTCCTATCAGTAATAGTTTAACGAAGTTTGCGCGTCACGGAAATAATTCACTCGAGCTTTGTACATCACTCCACTACATACAATTTATACGACTCGAGCGTTCGAGCTTGAAGACTCGAGCTTTAAAGGCTCGAGCTCTTACGGCTACAAGCTTCGAGCTTTAAAGGCTCGAGCTTTTACGGCTACAAGGTTCGAGCCTTAAGGGTTCGAGCCTTTAGGGTTTGAACCGCGACTCGAGCTTTTGAAGCTCAGGGCTCGAAGCTCATTTTTACAACCAAGTGTCAGCGAGTTGGCGCACGCCCACGATCCTCTTCGGCACTGTTCTTTCTGATCGATCGCGCGGACCGTTCTCCTGGCGAAGGTCTTGCGCGCGTAATTAGGATAGCCTAGTTGGAATTACGCTCTGCCAATTAACTAGTTAGGAATAAATTACCGCTTTTACCTGGTGCGCGGTGTTACGTAAGCGCGCTATTACCGCGTTAACTGCACCTCCTAGCTCCCCGTCCAGATATCATTACCCCGGCCACGCCGATAGTTTTCTTTGCTTTGCGTCATCCGCGCGATTATGCGAGCCGAGTCGCGCTTCGGACCATATCCCCCCTTCCCCCCCTTCGAAAGGCTGCAGCCCGACTGTCCCGTTCCACTTGACACGATCATCGACCGCGGATAAGCTCGTCGGTTTCCATTGCCTGGGCTTTCGATTCAAAATCGATCGCTGGAAACTATTCCCCGATCGATCCCGAAGCTTCATCGTTCCTGTTTACGCGAATCATCGCCTCGGCTACCAATATAGCCGAAATTGAAAACAATACGACCCTCCCCCTCCCCCAAGATAACGGTGCATCGCAAACAAAATATTGGAGTAAACAAAGGCTGCGTCGCAAAATATTGATCTCCGACCAACGAGACTCTGCCGTGGAATCGCGAGCCCCTCGAGCGGGGATTCGTTAAACGGCGTGCCATCTCCTGGCAACGATTCGCGGCGTAGAATAATCGACGGGGATCGTCGATCTCCTCTGCTTCTCTCTGCTACTCGGCGCCCTCCATTATCGTGGCGGAACGAATCCGCGCGTTCGTCGCGGCAGAGGAGTTAAATAGATACGAGGCTTGGGCGAGGATCGATGGCACGATCGAGGGGAAGGATCGACGGATCGATCCCGGCCGCGTCCACCATTAGCCGGCGCTCCTATTGGCCAACTATATTTAACCCCGCCACTATTATGCATACAGTTACATCACGGATCGATTAAAATAGCAAATCCGCGAAGTTCATGCTTGCAGCGGGGCTCGCTCGCGGCCGATAAGCGCGGTGCAACCGCACAGCTGCACCGTAACTGCGATAACCGTTATCGCGAGTCCTCCGGCTGTGTCTGCAAATATGTTTGCGTTCTTAAATGCAGCCGAGGCTGCGTTTATTATCCGCTCTTATTATTCGGCCCCCTTCTCTCCCCCCAATGCTCCTCTATCTGTCCTTTCTCGCATCGTTTTCGCGTGTTTGTCGCACAATCTCGTCGCCTTGCGAATTTTTCCACGTCTCCCCGCGGGATCGAACGCCCCTGCGCGCGACGACAAATGCAATCGTCACTCGCGGCAGCTGTGTCTTTGAAACTGTGATTCCCCTGAACTCTGTATTTTTATTTCTTAATACCCTTTTAATTTTTTTTTAAATCGACGTGGATACTTTAGTTAGTAGACAGCTGATTTTTGGTGTTTGGAATTTAAGGTTACTTATCTTCTGAATTTTCAATTATGGTATGCTTTACTAGAGTGGCCCTTATTTATAATTATTATCTAAAAAAATGGTGGAAAGCACGAACGGATTGTATATACAGTAATTGTAGAAAATTGAGTGCTCTTTTAGTATTATTTGAACAAAATTCCGATAGGGCTTACCATTTTTGAGAAATTTTTTAAATTCGAACCACTAATGAATTCTAAACGTTGGGGGGACTAAATAGGCAGTCGTTTTCTGTGAAAGAAACGCTTTCTTTTTAATGTATTTTGTGAAAAAATGGAGCAAATCCAGATGTATCTTTTACTCAATGTTTATTATTATCATAGAGATTAAAAAAAGTTGGTATGAAATATACATGTGTTTTAAAAATGACGGTGTTGACTATTGAACATTTTAATGTTTTTCTGCGGTTTGCTGTAATATTGGTCTTAAAAAGTGACGTAATCCAATTTCAAGGTGTGATTCCTGTTTGTTACATCCGTAGTTTCCCGCGCAACCAGTAAAAACTAAAATTATTTCAAGAAAAAGTCGATAGTGTTTATGGGTTTCTAAAAATCCACGCGTTTTTAATTTTTATTATGAAAATCTCGAATTTTTTCGGGCCATATAATAGATTGCGCGGGAAATTGCACATATTTTATACATCCTGTAATTTTTTTCAAGTCGATCTGAACCTCCGTTCATTCACAAATGCGGCAAAACCAAGAGAAAAAAAATTCTAGAGAAACGCGTTTAAAGTTTCTTGGCAAAGGCGACGCTATAAATTACCGCTTGACCTTTTTAGCTGCCAAATCAACAATTTTGCGAATTTTAATATAAACGAAACGGCATTTTATTGAAAAAAAGTAGTACTTTCGAAAAATGCAATTAAAAAATCGATTTTCCGACTGCCTAATCCCCTTCAGGCCTAGTTGGCACCCTTTCCTGTTGTTCGATTCCAATAATCTTCTTCACGGATTAATTTTTTATAAAATGAAGCTGTACTATCGGGTGAGAGCAAAAGAAATCGAAATTGAAAATAATATCCACCCTACTCCTCCACGTTCCCGCGGCTTTCTGAGTTTTCTGCGGCGTGGCAATACGCGCGCGGTTTTGATTCGCGTGGATCTTCGAGGCGCGTCTTCGCGAGCCGTTCATCGATTCGTTCTGACGTAACCTCGATGAGCGAACGCGTGATAAGAATACCGCGTAACGCTCGAATTCGACGAAAAACAGATCAGCGGGCGAGTCTGTTGTCGAGATCGGCCACGAGAATTAATTACGCGATTCATGTAATCCAACGTGTCGCGGCCTGGGTTTGTTTGTCTTTCTACCAGCGGAAACGACAAGTCATTTGACGCGGGACAGAGATTAAGCGTTAGATCACACGGCTCGCAGTAAAATTGTCCCCGGGACGATCGAGTGCATTAATCATGCTGATAATGAGCACTGTTGCGGAGGTCGCAGTAGACGAAAGATCGACGGGTGAAGGTAGAGGGGTCTATTTAACGCAGAGGAATCTCTGAACTCCTCCAGATGAATCTTTTAATCGAGCAAAGAGGAATAATTAGCGAGAGCGAGGGGGCGTGTAGCTCGGGCATTAATTACGCCCCAAGGATGCATCTCGTTAAAGTGGCTCGCGATTGCGCCAAGACATTTTCCAAAACACACGCTCGCTTATCTCCCGTTTACTCTCTCCCCCTCGGCGGTAATAATTAACTGCGCTCCCGACTTGCGTAATTAATTTACGTTTACAAGGGACGCCGATAATGCCGGCAGTCACTTTGTTTACCCACTCGTTTGCATTATTCTAGTTACGACTCGCGTTACAAACGCGTAATATGTATCCTGTAATAGTATTATACTGCCCCAGGGTTATTCCATCGTGAATCTGGATTACGTGATCCAGCGATCCTGCTCGCGAAATTCATCGCGATTCCGCGAATGTTAATAGTATCTGCCTCGCGATTAGCATTTAATCGATAGCTCGCGACTAATGCAACCTGACGCTTATGTTTCAGGACTTTAAAAGAGTCTTCCTTTGCCAGGAGATATTGAATCCTTCAAAGGGTGTCACGATCACCCAGCAGGCTTTGGAATCTTCGAACAACAGCATGGGAAAAACATTCCTGGAGGATATTTGCAAGCTCCGCGAGCACGTGAGTCATTACTTTCTGTTATCTGCGTAAAAATTCAATCGACCCTGGTTGTGCAACTCGTTTATTGTTTACAATGAGCCGGTGACGCTGCGTCTTTTTACTTGTTTTCACATTTTTTGATCCAACCCGATGTAACTGACCTTGCATCGCGATATTCGTTGCGTAACTCCGCGGCATCTTGTTTTTCATTTCATTCTTCCATGGAACAATAGACAATGATCTCTTTCATCCACGTAGACCATAAAACAGTGCCTCGGTATCGAATATCTCTTTGTTCCGCTTCTTCGTCGATTATCCCCGATCTCGTTCGATTCTCGCCAACGAAAACTGCGATTACGCTAAGTGGCCAACCACCGAAAATGGAAGCTAAAAATCCAGAAGGATTGTTTCCATCGGTAGATAGTGAACGAAAACAGAAAGTTCGTTCCTTTATCTTGCGGCATAGCCACTCGCGAAATTGAGGCGCACTTGGAACATCGAAAGCAAAGGCATGTCGATAATGGCTGCATTTGTTCGTCGTAGGCATCACGTGATCAGTTATCGCTGTAGTCGTCCAACGATCAGAAAACACCGTCGCGTGAAAAACAATGGAGGTTTCGTTGCCGAAACGACCACGTTTCCGGTTGTAAAGTCACAACGCGTGAGTCGTGTTAATTTCTTGATGGTCAAGCGCAGCTCGATCTAACTGTAACCATACCTCGACGAACTTCTTCAACTATGATTTGTCTCCATTTCTCGATCCAGCGATCTAAATTCGCAGATCTGAGCTAACTCAACGTCGAACCTCTAGCTATCCGGTCCTCCTACGTGCAATGTGGATGGTGTTTTTTCTGCTCCACAGTAGTGATCGATAGAGACGAAGAAACGGAGGAAGTGGGCTCGAAACTGGCGCATTTCCGGCTTTAGCGATCGCGTGTCGGCGTCATTGTTCGGCTGGTTGTTGCTCCGCTGTACACCGAAAGCTGTGTCTCTCAGCGGAGCTCTATTTTCGTTCCAAAAATCGCTTTCTTGGCGAACGGAAGATTGCTGTGAACGCCAAGAATCAGTTTACGAAGGACTCGAACAGGATGTCGAGACGCCAAGCGAAGTTGCGAGTAAATGTTTTCGAGAGAGTGATTCATCTGTTGGCTTCGACTGGCAACGCGTTCTGAGAAAAAGACGCGCCGTGTTTTCTAGAATCAAAATCGTTCCTCTTTCGAATTAATTCACGGTGAATTTTTTCCAGATGTAAAGCAAGCGTATCCGCTCGAACGGTAACAGGAATATCCTGTAACTTGCTCCCGCCCAATTGGCTTGTGAAACGATCAATCTGTAGCCGTGAAAATCGAATGTCAGATGATATGTTTTCTCATGAAAAAGATCCCGTATAACGGCTGCCAAAGCACCTGTCTCAATTAGCCGAAATGCGGGAATCGACACAGGTGTTTTAATCGGTAATTACATGACGGTCTCGACACGTTCTGGTATCTCAGAATGCAGCTATCGGTGCAAAGATTGGCGATACAATTAATTTCTTAAACGTCGTTTTAATATCGATCTGAGTATAACTCGCATTTTTCTCTCAATCTCGAATGAAACCCTCGATTTCGATCGGAGATGTTGCGTCGGCGTCAACACGATTTTAGTCTCTCTCTCTCTCCAGTGTTTCATCGCTCGGCGAAACCTGGTCGAATGGTAGAAAACAAGCGTCCAGTGGCGGTGATGGAGCAATTTCGGTGATCGTCATCGCGACGTGAACCGGAAGAAGGAGAACGGCCGATCGTTAACATTCATTGAATCGTTCTCTGCTCAGCGTCGCGTCCCACGGTAAGGTCGATTCTTTTATCAGCCGCCTGTCTGGCGCGCTTGTTATGCGCCGCAGGATGCGTCAAATAACATCCTAAAAATCTCGACCTACCGCAATGGGGCGGCGAAGGCTGGCGAAAACCGATGCGCAAAAGTGATTTGGCGCGGAGCAACGGGGCTCGCGGAGGAGTCACACAGCAAACATTTTTGCGCACTTTTATCGTTTCGTTGTTCCGCCAGCGTGATGTCATTCCGTCGCGATTGCGAACGACGTAGCAATGCGCCGACGGTAGTCAGTTTTCTGCGATAATTCAATTCAACGACGTTTACGTCGTCGCAGAGAAATAATTAGGTTCGAGTAAATTTCTGTCTGCGTTTTGAAGAATTCGACGCTTGGAGTTGGGAACATTTAACGATCGAAAGAATAAAGATTATGCAAAGGGTACTCTAATTAGTGATGGGACTGATACCGTATCGATACATATCGATACCCTTCTACAAATTTCAATCTGGTATTGATACATATCAGAGTCAAAGGTATCAAAAGGAATCGATGCTTCTTTGATACTTACATATCAGAATGTATCGGTACCTGTTTGATACCTACACAAAAATATCGATCCCTAAGTAGGTATTCTTGTATAGGTATCAAGTGATACCTATACGAGAATATCGATACCTGCAATATATTTACCTCACGGTGAAGTGTAAATATTAAATGTATACCAAATGACTGAGACAAATATCGATAATTTCGTAAGTATCAAATAAGTATCGATAATTTCGTAAAGTATCAAACCGGTTTTGATTCGGCTATAGTATTGATATAGTATCGGTTGAAGAAGAATCGGTATCGATGATTTATACCAAGTACATAACATTTCGATGCGTATCGATATTTCCTATTGAGTACTTTGGTATCGAATTGACTGAATATCATCAATAGTATTGGTATCAGTCCCATCACTAACTCTAATCCCTTGTTCCTCTGTCATTTCCAACGCAGAACGAATCCAACGTGATCGCAGACTTTCAACTTTCCCTCGGCACAGTGATCTGCGTCGTAGCTCTAGCCTGACCTAAGCACGTCGGTCGAAAACACGATGACGGCACCAAAAATCTTATTAACATTGTTCCGTCCTCTCCCGCGGTCAAAACAAGACGGAGTCTCTCGCGTTTAACAGAGTGTGCAAACAGTTGGCCGATCTGTTTACCGTCCAACCGTTTCGCGATTTCTTCAACATGATGTCAGCCACGTCGATCCCCTTTCCTGTGGACGTGGCGAATTTTTCTGCTCCTCGGCGTACGATTTCAGAAAACCAGACTCCTGAAGAATTGTGCCGAGTTTCCTATTTCCTCGATGCATGCACTCTGCAGTTCTCGTGATATCGCAGACTGATTCTCGAGTCTCGAGCTAGCAATAAGAAAGGGTTGGGCGTGAGGCTTGATAGGCACGGTACTGTGGAGCAAAGGTACCACTCGCTCGTTAACTCGCTTACGGTAAAGGTTACGTAACAAGCTTGAAATCTGACATAATACGACTTACCACGTGCACACGCGGGAACTTTTACTGTTCAGTCACGGCCGCGCCGCTTAGGAAATCCTAGAGCCATTCGCAGCCTCGGTTAATTAGATCGTGGAAGAAAAATGATCCTACCCGCCGTGTTTCGCCGTTTCATTATTTCGCTCCATTTGATCGGTCCAATTCGATGGAGATTGCGCCACGGCGGAGCGATGCGTTCTCATTGAAACGTGCTCGAGATTCGGTTGCAACCTCCAGAAGATACAAGTCCCTGAATCGAAACTCTGGGAGAGCGAAAGCACCGAGTAGCTTGGAAAATGATGCATATATCTGTCAAAGCGATCCGTCATTACTTGGCTCGAATTTTTCAGTCCATTTGCTCTTGATGCGGTGAAGAAACGGGAGAGGAGCACGATCGAGCGTTTCGCTGGGATGTTTTCATCGCGAAATCGAGGCCGACGCAATCGAGGTTACTCGATGACGAGCGTTATTATCCAAGGAAGTCGTTGTTAAACGCGTCGATAGCGAAGACGCTAATAAATGAACACGCCTGAAATATCACGCGGCCACCACGTGCGCATGGGTGCGAGGTTTCATTGGAAAAAATAACGATACACTGTTTCCTCGTGTTTCCACATGCAAATGATAGACGGAATTACAAGTTTCCTTATAAACCGTCCGCAGATCATTTTCGTAGGTTTCTTACATCATTGTGTTAGAAGGTGTTACCCACTTCGTCGATATCATTTTTCCTTTAATCGGCTCTAACGGACACCGCGTTCTCCACGCTCTCCCAACAGCCAATAAATAAACCACCGTTCGTGTTCCGCACGCGAGCACTTAACATGCAGTACAAATAATATTCATAAGCGGCGCAAGGTAAGTCGCTGCAATCGCTGCAATCGAGTCGGTTATGCGATTACATAAGCGAGAAACGTTGGGAAATCGGCGTATCGAATCCATTGCACCTTGACACCGCTGAATCGCGACTAAGTAACTACTTAGTCGGTTTCCCGTGTCTTTCAGTTCCAAGTAAATAAGTTCTCGCCTCGCTTCAATTAAACCATTTAAACGTCTAAGTGTCGTGAACAGCTTGCAGGCGAGATTCAATTCCCCAAACAAACTCCCACGCGTTTCGGTGCTTAAACTTTCAAAATAGAAATTGGAATTGGAAATCCACGAGGAAGGTGGAAGGTCCTGCCCGTGTAAACGCGTGGAGCAGCCCGCAGCCGTTGACGTAACACACAGCGCGAGATGATAGCCGAGAAAACCAGAGGAGGCTGGCATTGCCACGGTGACTCGAAAAAGTAGGTTTCTGGAGCAGACCGAGCACCGTCCGCCACGATACCACGAGCGCGCCGAAGGCCCGCGAAACTCCGCTCGCGCGAACTGTAACGCGAATCCGCGAGAATTTCGCAAGGGCAGCGTCGCGGTTCGATCCTCCAGCGAAATCGGCCAAGGGAAACCGAGAACTATCGACCTTTCGCGCCTCCGCGCTACGATCACGCTCGCTTCCACCAACCGAGCCGTTTATACCGCTGACTATAGAACCTCTATTCGCTAAAATATCACTGAATCGTCGAATGCCTCGATAGCTCGGTGAAGTTGAAATTCTTAAGGCAATTTTGTTTTCGCGAACCTCGTTAAACTTCTGCACTCGCCAAGGAGGAACGAATCAGTCAGCGGTCCCCTTCAAGCTTCCTCGAGGCGTCCAGCGAAATTTTTCAAGCGCCTCGCTGCCGTTGCTAAAAGCAAGTAGGCCAGTCCGCGCGTGCACCGCAAATCTTGCGCCGCTTTTGTCCCACCGTCGTCGCTGCTCTCTTTCGAGTCTCGCTATTTCTGGACCGAAAGCAGGCTTTTTGTTTATTCCTCTCCTTTTTACACAGGCCCCTCCGACAACCCCACGCGATCGTGTTCGCACCCCAGAAACGCGCGGAGGCGAGCTAAGGTGCTAAGGCGTGCCCTGGGAAAATAGGCCAATTCGGGGGACGAGGGTTCAGCGACGAGTCTTTCCGAGCTTTTCTCCTTCCTTTTCAGACGAATCTGTTCGGCTCGACCGAGATACCGGGCTCCAAGAGACCGCGAAACAACTTGCATCGATCCACGACGGGAATCTATCGGAGTTATATAATCCCAGATGCAATCCTGTTCTGAGAAAACGAATCACAGTCGAGGAAAATATCCACTCGCAGGATAATTGAGTGCGTCGCTATAGGATCATGATTACTGATGAATAATCGTGCTTTAACGACGAAGGATGCGTCACCTGCACGGACCTGCGTTCGATATATTCCCAGGCGGAATTCTGCGAAACGAGGATGACAGTTGGATTTGAGTGCTCGATCGTGTTACGCAAACGGTCTTCGACATCCAAGCGTCCAGCCCCTTTCGTGTAACGTGTAAGCGATGTAACGACACCGACGTACCGTTATTTGGACCAACAGTGTCAACTGATTCGTCTCTTTAACGCCGGAGAGGGGAATGTGATACATGGAACGGTACCATTACAGCTCGGCTCCATTCCATGGAACTGCAGTCGCTCCCCATACAGCACACTACGTTGCAGAAAGGCTGCAGAAAGGTTGCAGTTACGTTACGATGCAACATTGAAATATTGCAGGCAATATTTCTGAGATGTTGCAGAAATGTTCCTATGTCCGCCCGTGTGCAACATTGCATGAAATATTTCTGCAACTTTTCTGAGATTTTACAGCAACTTTTCTGCAACTTTTCTGCAACGTTTCGGGCAGTAGGGCCAAAAATAAAAATTACGGTATTTTATATTTATATATATCGGACGCGCTGCGAGGGGGGCTGACGACATGAATGCGCGCAACAGAAAATTTTTGTAATTTTGATATTTGTAAAAAAGTGTTCCATGTGTCAATTACTGTCACTGTGCCTACCCATACAGCACACTCTCGTTGCAGCATAGTTGCAGTATAGTTGCGGTGCAAGATTGCAACGATTCACGCAACGTTGCCGCAACTATGCAGCAATAATTCTATGTCCGCCTGCTGCAACGTTGCACAGCAACTTTGAGGCAACTTTGCACGGCAACTTTGAGGCAACGAAAAACTGTTTAAAAAAAATAAAAAAAGTTATTGGTCACGACAGATTTGAACACCGGCCCGCCCGCATGACAATCTGACGCGCTACTGTTGTGGCCACGGAACCTTCTTGGATGTAGTGTACTGTAGATGGTATATATATTGATTACTCTGTACGTTAAAAACTTTCATACTACATGAGTACTACGACCCCCATATATTGTCGTTCTAAAAGCACTGTGCGCCGTGCTCGCCTTCACGGAAACATCAGTTTGGCACGTGCCACCAGTAAAGTAGATTCTGACTTATGCTTGGAACTGATTAAATGGTTGCCTTCTCCGACATATATTTTATATTTTAGTTCATTATACTGGATGTCCGCGGGAACAGTAAACACCTGGATATTTCCTAACGTATTGGAGATATAAAAGAAATTGTTTACATGAAATTGCGTGGTTGGAGGGGGCAAATTTTCTACGGAACTCTTTTTTTTAACAGATCACTTGATAGTGCGTTTCAAGACGAATTCAATAAAGTATAATGTATACACTTTATTTCAGCCGGTTTTGGAGATATTATGTTTTAAAATTTGCTAACGCCGCAAAGTTGTGGCAAAGTTGCGACAAAGTTGCGGCAAAGCTGCGGCAAAGTTGCTGCATAGTTGCGACATAATTGCGGCAAAGTTGCTGCATAGTTGCGGCATAATTGCGGCAAAGTTGCTGCATAGTTGCGGCATAATTGCGGCAAAGTTGCAGTGCATTATTGCAACGCAACTATGCAGCAACTATGCAGAAACAATTCTATGTCCGCCCCGTGCAATGTTGCACCGCAACGTCGCAGCAACCATACATCGACATTGCACTGCAACCATGCAACATCGCAAGGTTACTGCAACCATCCTGCAACTTTGCCGCAACGAAGTGTGCTGTATGGGTACTATTGCCATTTAATTCATTATAGATAATAAAAAAGTTCCGTATTGTCGAGTAAAAATATGTAAGACCGTATTCAATGCGGTTAGTTGCAGGTATGTAGCTGATACGTTACGGATGAACAAAGCGTAACCTAATATACACTGTGTAGTGGGTATACTACGATATTGTACTAAATCTATATACTAAATCGATATTATAATAGTTTTTGAGCCTTGCTTACTGTGGGACCTTTGTTGTAAAATCTCAGAAACGTTGCGGGACAATTGCTGAAAAATCTCAGAAACGTTGCAGAGAAGTTGCTGTAAAATCTCAGGAACGTTGCAGAAAAGTTGCTGTAAAATCTCAGAAACGTTGCAGAAAAGTTGTTGTAAAATCTCAGAAACGTTGCAGTAAAATCTCAGAAACGTTGCAAAGTAATATTGCACCGCAACATTGCTGAAAGGTTGCAGAAATCTTTCTATGTCCGCCCCCGTGCAACATTGCACCGCAACCTAACTGCAACCTTTCTGCAACGTTTCTGCAACGGAGTATGCTGTATGGGTCCAATCTCGACGCGCTCTTCTAAATATCTCCGACGAACTTCTGTCAATTTTACTAAGATATCTTCTCGCAGCTCGCTCGTCAGAGCCACAGAAGAAAGATCGAGTAGCTCGTATCTTCGTTCGCGAAGTCATCCCGAGATCTCTAGTCCCACAATCGCTGAATGGAAACTCTTCTGCCTGACTTCGACGCAGCAGTTCAAAGTTCGCAGCAGCCCCTCGCCGCTTTGCAAAACAACTCAAGTTTCCACGAGGGGACGCGCTTAAAAAGTGTTTGCATTGTTGGAGAGAGTTGCGAGAGAGTCTCTGGCCGAAGTGTGTCGAGGGACGCTTTGATACATGACTATTTATAGGAATGAAGATTCATTACGCGAGGTCCCGTTTCGCGGCGTATCGGCGGCTCGTTTCAGCGTTGTGCAACCTATCTAGCGTAATATTCCCTCGCGTTAATCGTGCAAATGTCTGCGCCGCGAGATAGCCGCGCTGCTAATAAGAAAATTGCCTCCTAGCTCACTACTATCCTGAATTTCGTTCTTTAAATCCATCCACGATTCGGTGGTTTTGATGGGAAGCTTCGCAGTCGGCGTAGGTCGACGAATCCCTTCGTGAAAGAAACGAGAGACGCAAGGTTTGCCGGTGAGATTCGCGAAGAAAGGAGGGACGTGGGTGGTTTGCCGAGGCGTACGGTTACGGGTCCGCTCGGCTCGGCTCGGCTCGGCCCGCGTGCTTACGTAACAGTCCCGCGCCCCGTACACGTGCTCGCCACCACGTGGACACCGGTCACGTTCTGCTCGTAGAGATCTCTGAAAATGGAATTACTCTTACGTAGCCGTGTAACCTCGTAACGACAAAACCTGGCTGGCCACGGAGGCCACGATGACTGGCACGTGAAGATCGCTTTTGGATCCGCTCCATTCACCACGGACGAGCGGCTCTTTTCTTTCTCTCGCTCGGTATTCCATTTTTCCAACCGATTCGATACTATTCCCATCGACGTCTATTCTGTTCTCACTTGACTCGTAAATCGTCACGTTCACCTATCTCGGTCTATTTTACTCGCTCGCCGCTGTCGAATACAAAAGGACCGACTCGCGGGATCGCAAATAGTCGGCGATCGCTGCTTTTTCTGTGCCGTCGATGGGCGTCCATTTTTAGATGCTGGATGTTGGTTAAAGGGGTGATGTCGTAGTGGGAATATATCGAAAAGGGGATCGGGCGAAATGCTGGGACAGGATTGCGGCGTGCACGGGCACGGGAATGATATATCATAGCGTAACCAAGACGCTAATTATATGCTGGAGGCATTGCCATTATCTAACCATAACTACTCCCACCTAGATTCCAGACAATACGGCTGGACGGAGACCTTTAACAGAGTTATCTTGGCCAACGCAGCTGCTCGGGCCTCGAGAGCGTGTTGTAACCCGGTGCAACGAGCTAAATTGTCGTTAACGGTGAATTACAAGACGAGAAGTGTTCGGCCGTGTGCCTCGGATCTAGAATTAATTCGCTTGTCCCCGATGCATCCGCCGCCTGGATGCGAAGCGAGACCGAGACGTGCACGTGACATTTAATCCGCTAGTAAATTATCTGGCGATTGCCGTTCAGTTAGAAAACTATGCTGCTCCTCTCGATTAACCATTCGAAACGATAATAGGTCTAGGCCTCTCTTCGTTGTGACCCTTCCGAAATATCGGTATTATGCGATTGATCCTATTAATAGGGCGATGACCTTAATGAATCGAGACTTTAATTGCCTTGATCCTTTTCAAGGATCCCTGATTTCAGTAAGGGCATTGCTTTATAAAATTGTTACCAATTCTCACGGAGACACCTGATACAAGGTTGGCGGTTATGTTTGTTCATTTAACCTACTTGTCTATTTTATCGGCTAAATCATTTAATTGTTCAGGCTCTGCTATTTTGAAACTGTTTTGTTGTGAAAACCATGGGGTTTCCCCGTAAAATTAATAATAATAATAATAATCATCGAAGGTATACGAATCTCGAATATCTAAATCTGTTCTATTTCTCATTAAAAGGAGACCGTAAAAATATGTACGAGATCCCATCTGCCGAAACAGAGGCTAATCAAGATTCCTCTTGCATCCACGGAGAGATAGAGACGATAAGGGTCAAACGAATTCAGCAGCCGTCGCGATTTTCCTCGTCGTAAGATCGACGCAGTGTATAAAGAGGCTGGTGAAGTGGCGAGAGCCTATTATGTCACAACTCCTAGTTGCAGTGGCAAGGTAGAGGCAGGCCGTGAACCTAAGTGCAGCCAGCACGTTGCATGGTCGCACGTGACTGGCTCCGCGAGTGTAGCCTTTTCTGCTTTCTTTCTCTCCTCGTTGTATTATAATAGTCACCAACTTACTCATTCATTCAATCTTACTCGCCTGGCGTTTTCTCCCGTCTCTGTATTCCTAAATCGAAGATACACTTCATCTAAGAAGAATCTCACTCGATCAAGTCCCAATCATCTTAACAGACCGCCGCGCAGTGGCAATAAAATCTGATGGATGCTCGATAACAGACCCACCTGTTACGCCAGCAGATAATCTTATCTAAATTCCAACGTGTCGTCGCGATTGTCGTGATCCACGAAAGGCGGATCAGATTCTCGTTTCAATCTCCTCGGGGTTACGTAATCGAGTTTCTGGAGCAACGATACATCGAGCAGATCGATTAAGCCATACAAACCGAGGGAATTTAACGAGGAAACGAGAAAATCGCCTGATTCTCGCCACCCTCCGAGGAACCATGAAATCCTCCACCCTCAAATCCAATTAAGAGCGGTCCTACCCTCTCGTTTCGGGCTGTGAGGAACTGGGACGATAAATAATCCCGGTCGACACCCTCCGTCGAGGATTAAACGCGAACTTGCTACAAGTCGAATCGTGCCTCCTTCGTCAGTGAAATTAAAAGACTGTGTTAATTTCGAGAATTCTATCTGTTTCTTATTATAATTAGAATAGAACTCTCCTGTTATTCGTCTGATCTTCAGCTTCTACTGCAATTCTTTCAAGTTGCAGCTTCGGTACAGATTCTCACCTAATCCTAGTAGCAATTTTCGTGACCGAGGCTAGTTGGTGAGGTTTGGAAATCGACTCCCACTCACTGAAATCAGAAAATTGTTCATGGTTCGGGGGACACGCCGAATTACAGGCAAAAGTGCACGTGCGAGCAATTAGTGCAGCGTTGGGCGCGTATGACTCAAGCGGAGAGTTGAGCTAGAAGCTTCGTGTGTTTAGCTCCGAATGGACACCTTTATTGAGTTCACGTAACGCGTTACAATTTTCTCTTGAAATATACGACAGTTTCTTTATCTTAACGCTACTCCTCGCCACGCAGGTTTATATAAAACTATGACACATTTCGAAGCCACGGGTTATGGTACATAAAATCGTTTCAACGCACAGTTGGTACATGGTAATAAAATAAATAAAATAAATAAGACATTATAAAATAAATATAGAGTAAAAGAGTAAGAAGTAAGTGACTTAAGGTAGCTAATTAATAAATAAGGAAATAAGGAATGACGTCGGGGATTAATTAAATTCGATTCCATCAGCCTCTAGTTTTGCGACGAGGTTTGCCTCGGGAACAGCCACAACCCCCGTCGCTGCTGATCGATGAATCTGCGGAATTGTAGCCGCACGTGAACGGTGAACGCTCTGAAACAGTGTCAGTTTTGCAATCGATTAATTTCGAAACATCTGGGTGAACGTTTCACAATGATAGAGTCAAGTATATGCTCAGTTTCAGACAGAGTTGGGCATTATTCGACTAAATTGTTATTCGACGAATCTTGGAATAAAAGTTTCGAATAAAATGGAGTTATTCGCGACTAACGAATAAATTTTTAGTCGACTAAGTTTTTATTCGATGAACTCGAATACAAATTTCGAATAAAGTGAAGTTATTCGTAAATAACGAATAAAAATTTCGAATAAAATGTCGTTATTCGAGAATAACGAATAAAAATTTATTCGACTAAGAATTTATTTTATATTTTCGAATAAATTATTATTCGAAATTTTTATTCGAGATCACTCGAATAAAAATTTAGTCGAATAATAATTTATTCGTTATTCTCGAATAACTACACTTTATTCGAATTTTTTATTCGAGATCGTTCGAATAAAAATTTAGTCGAATAAAAATTTAGTCGAATAAAAATTTATTCGACTAATGCCCAACTCTGGTTTCAGACTTCTAAACAATCCTGATCAGTTTCTCTAGAAGGCTAATCCACATTTTGCAAGAATCCTCTATCTCGTTAAAACTAAATGACACGATGTTGCACCCTTTGTGTTTTGAGTGCATCAAGAGGTAACTTTATTGAAGAACTCACTCGATGGTCGAGACGGCTTCTTCTTCGATGCTTTCGGGCCACAAGACGGTCTGCTTGGTTTCGTCGTCTTGGACGATCGAGAAGTCTTTCCCTTCAATGGACGCGAAGTTTTTCCCTTCGAGGATTGAGAAGTCCTTCCCTTCGACTTCCCTTTGCCCTTCTTTCTTTGGGGAGTACTGTCCCAGCCTCCACAGTCGCAATCGGAGCAATCGCAGCTGTCCGAATAATCAGAGGAGTCTGAAGTGTAGGATGAACTACCAGTGCTGTCTGAGCAATCCGAGGAAGAGTCCGAACTCTCTGTGCTGTCTGAACGGTTGCGACGCGAAGCGGGCTTCCTGGCCGACTTCTTCGAACCACAGCAACTATTTTTGAAAATATTATTTATACTTTAATCAATAAATAATCGATGATTCCGATTCTAACTCTAATATTTCATTGATATATCGAATAGAAACACAAGTGAAATGAAATTTTTTCAAATTGCTAACTGTCGTTCTCCTCTGTTTGTTGATGGAACCTTGGTAGACTGAAGGACGAGCGAACAAGACTACCAAACCGTCATAGCTGTTGTTTCTTGAAACTTTTATATAATTACTCGAATCTCGCTTACCTCATTTTATCGACGTTCAGGACCTGCAACCCTTGCTCTTGATAGATTGATATCTCGATCTTCTTTACTCCTGATTCTCTATCAAAATATTTTCTCCAGCCTCCAAATATTACTCCTTTATCAAACACATTTACTTTCCTTTAAGAACAATACTGTTGTACAATTTTCCATAAAATATGCAGCTTAGATTCAGAATGTATCACGAACGATTTGGAAGATTCAATTAAAGAGGAATTTCACCGAAACCAGCACGATGTTTGCGTCCCACGTTCACACATTCGAATGTATCCCGTGACGAACACCATAGGTTTTTATGTACACGGTAGTCACGTTCCTCGGTAACCGTTCCTGCCGCTTGTGTACATTTAGAGAAGTCCATAATAGCGGTAGATTTAAAACGATTATCTCATTAACCATACCTTTTACAGAAGAATCACGTCTGTTCCATTTCTACTTGAATGAATCCCGCAAATTCCAATTCTCTGCTGGAAACTTTCGATATTCCACGGAATGGATAGACACCGTGTAATAACTGAAAGCGGCTGTTTAATTGTTCGTGGCGACGCGAGTCGCGACTGGTATCGCGCGCAATCGCGTTGCAAATCGTTATGCAATCCCGAACATTGACGCAATTCTGATCGGATCGCGCGGCGCATAACCGATCCCTGGGAAATCTTGAGTTACACGTTTTGTATGTGTACCGATGTAGCGGAGGGAATTGAAAGGGCGACTGGTAACGTTGATCTCCGCCTTCCCCTCGTTTAGGATAGCAAAGCTGGCCTTGCTCGCCCGCGAATTTCCATTTCGCAACTCAGAAATCGCGAGCCCCTCTGACTCACCGAGCGTTTCTTTGGAGCTCTTCGAGATCTTCTCAATCGCCGATCGAAAGCAAATGAACGCCGAGCAAACAAGGTGTAAAGTTGGATAATCCCATCGCGAGTAGTAAAGGGACTCCCACCCTCTGCGTCGTCCAGGGGTGCGTTCGACCTTCTTCAAGGCGCGTGAACGAGGGCGGTGGAGGTTTATGGGACCCCGTGGAGAGGGTGCAACGTGACTCAGCGATGGGGCTGACGTAAGGAAACAGGGGGTCCGTAGGAAGAATAAAGGGAGAGTGGCTTAACCGCATATCCTTAAAACCCCCAACTATTTCCAGTTCTGCTCGTGTGTACGCTACGATTAGGGGCTGTGCCCTGTGCCAAAGCAATTTGCTGGCAGACGGTATTCCTCCTGCTGTGGCAAATCCTGGCAATATCCCCTGTCTCACGCGTGTTAAATAAATATAAGAAATCAAGCGAGATCAGGCTATTTCACTGGCTGGCTGGGTATATCTGTCTGTTTGCACGCTGACTGGTCCACTTCCCATCAATTTAAACTGAATCTATCACGTAGAATCTCAGCGTAGACACACCCATAACTATATTCCACTCTAAACGAAACCAGCTGAAGTCACTGATCAGTTGAAAGATTGAAGCAGAGACGGAAGTGAACCACACCCCTTGCGGGCCCAGTCTTATTGAAATTTCCAAGGGCCACTTATCAGCAGATCGAAGGGTGGCGAGTCCCATTAACGAACGAAGAGGGGTCAGGCTTATGCAACCGGCTCCGGGCACGCAGCTTCGCGCCACCATTGCCCCGGAATGTCCATTATTAATACTCCAACGTCGCCCATTCATGCAACCAGATCTGTCCTGTCACCCGCAGGACCGCGATCGCTTTGTTTCACGTTTCGACGCGATGGGACTCGCCGTGACAGATCGAAGATCGATGCGACAATAGGCAGTGCATCGTATATTCCCATTGTCCCGTTAATCTGTCCCTGGTAATTCTATTGTACCTGTTCGGCGACCGCGGGCTGCGTTGCCCAGGTTTCTGTACCCCGTTTTGATTCCAAGGGGAATGGGAGACATAGCAAAGGGGTGGAAGGGTGGTAGCCTTGCGCAGTGACCTTGTCAATGAGTCCCCAATTTAACTATCACTCATCAGCTCCATCTTCGTTCTTTCCTCGTGCTATTTTCGAGATTCTATCGTCACAGGGATAGTCCCCTGCTTCATCCCCAGAAGGTAAACTGATTCGACAGTGGAATGTCCCATGCGCGCTCCACCAGAAGCCTTGTGTAATCCTAAATGAATAAGCGCGTAGGTGCAGCCTGGGGATTGCGCCAGCGGGACACGAAGAGGCCGTCGGACCTTTCGATCAACGACACGTGCAACTCGCTCTCGACAATAACCACCGGGGCCCGGCGTATTGGTGCCATAACCGGGGTGTCATAACCCTCGGCGAAGGTTGCGCAAGTCGACGCTCGATCGTGTCGATCCCCGTTCCCCGGGGCTCGTTTAGTTGGGACAAATTCACGGTTCGGTTCACAGAGGCACAGGCTCCGCGGATCGATACTCCGGCGACCGTATCGCGACGTAGCGAAACCGATGGCGAAACTACCTACAGTCGAGTGTTCTAACGAGCAGGGAAACAGAAACCGAAGGGCGCGTTACCTCGGTGCATCGCGCGTGATTCAGATTTTAGAAGCGAGCCGAAGTTTGTCTGGAATCGCGGAGCTATTCTTCGCGGTGTTTAAGGTCCGAGCTGATGGATCCACCGCGGTGGATTCTTCTTCGAGCCAGTCCCTCGAGATTCCACGGGGCATCAAAGGACTTTCTATGCGCTTACGTGGAACTCTGTAATAGGAAGATGACGTTTATGAGCCAGCTAACGCAACAAGAAGGCCCCACGGGCTATCTTTATCTCGACGGAGATGCTTGCATCCGGTCGCAGCTTCCAGCAGGCCCTTCGCTCCCTTCGTTCCTTCCTTCTTCTTGACGTCATCGCTTCTTTTCAACCCTTTTCCTACGGCTTTCGTCGACCAGCTTTTTTCTTCTCCACTCGCCTGCCTCTTGATACTCGGAATTCACTGCGCACACGTGGTACGTTGCACTTGAAATTTGATTTTCTTGGAAGATTTCTAGTAGAGTAGTTTATAGAACGATGGTTACGATACAGAGTAATGATTGTAGGGTAAACCAACCAGTAATTGACCGCATACCAGTGAATGACCATTAGGCAAAGAAATGTCAATTATAAATTTAAAAATTACTATATGTTCTATAAATGGAGTGTAGTTGCACGTTTAATATCCCATATTTTTAGTTATGCGTATTAAACAAACATTAATAAGTAGGATTCTTAATAAAAGTATGCGGTCATTTACTGGGCTTCTCATTCAACAATTCGGTCATTCACTGGTTGGTTTACCCTACTCTAGCAATCTAGTTAGTTAATCACGTTCTCGTGGTGGTATTTTTGAAAATGATCGATTCATGAGAATTCCCATTGACTTTTATTTGGTTTTCACTGAAAATATCTAGCTATTAAACGTACCAAGTTCGTCACGACTCGTACTTGAACGAACCGCTGTGCACGATCGGTAAAGCGTTCCCTCGGCTCGAGGCGAGTTCATTCTCGCTCCATCTGTCGACACAACCGTGACTTAATTCGACCCAGGAAGCCAACTGCGATCAAAGACCTCGGGACCAAAGTACACTAAGCGTTAGGTAACAATGTTTGCACAATATTTATCGGCGAAGACAACATATTGCCACAAACTTGTTATTCGCAACCATTACATAATCGCTGAGATAGAATGCAGCAATCGAAGCACTTTTAAGCATACTATTCGCGTTCATTTTTGCTTCAGCTATTACGTACATAAAATCTCATTCGCATTTCAAGCGGAAAAATCCAGCTCTCTTTGATTCCTTTAAATTCCTCCAATATTTGAAATCATGGACGGGGCTAAGCTTATCTAACCCAGACCCTGAAGAAAGCAATTAGGCAAGTCACCGGGCGATTCTACCCTTAACTCGACGGTAGTTGACGTTTTATCGAGCGCGACACGCTTTGATTGCCCACGTCGAAAGGAATCGGGCCATTCACTTTCGTTTCGCCGGGGTGGTTGTACCGCGGTGGTCGCTAAGTTATGAGAGGGTTGAAGAGGGTCGCGCAGCCGCGCTGACCGCTGTCCACCTGGCTAGATCGCGGATTATTCGCCACCTGCTCGCACCTGGACGAGCAACAAACGAGAAAAAGGTGCCGCGATCGAGGCTGAAGTCGCTGAACCGTCGCGAAAAACCGCAGGCAAAATAAGGGGATCACGAGTCGCGAACGGGGAGTCCAGTGAGTATACGCCCTGTCGGGGGAGTTCCTCCTTTCGTCGAGTAGCAGTCAAAATAGAGAGGTCAATGAACGGGGGCAGATATTTCCACGAGGAAAGGGAAACAAAGGAGTTCGACGTTTTAGAGTTTTAAAGCTTTATATCAGCTAGATCAATCTTGCTTCTTCTTCAATCTTCCTGAAAGTCTTTCTTACGTTTCTCTAGGGGTTAATCATAGTTAACCAAGTGGACTCTAAGCTTCTTTGGAAATAAATGTAATTCTTTCAATAAACTTCGTCGAAGTTTACTCGCACAGGGAATAAAGTGTTGGTTATTACAGTCGACAAAGTTACAAGCTGCACTTCTACTGCATATAAATAGAAACACTGCACCGAGCAGGTGTTCACGAGGGATTAGAAACTTCTTACATTCTTAATGAGGGACTCGCGGCGATCTTCGAGGCAATCGGAAGTTTCGAATCGATAATCTCCAACAACTTTCTGACGCTCTTAAGTCCCGTTAAAAATTCATCTTTCAATTCTTTGCCTTGGTTCTACATACACGTCCAGAAATATCTCAAACTGCATATGCCTCATCACACCTGTTATTCATAGAGTATAATCTAGCATGATGCCTTCGAAAGATTATCCCTCCGGCCCGCATTACACCAATTAAGGTCCACTTTCAGTCCCACCTTCCTCTATCTACTTCATCGTTCTCAACATCAACGAGACACCTTTGTTTCTCAACAAAAATGAAAATCTAAACTTTTCAAGAACCTCTTCGTGACGCAGATCGCCAGGTCGCGTTAACGCAGGGTGGCACCCGAATCGATCCGAATATTATGACGTTGAAATCCAGGTGTACACGTAAGCTCGCGGTACCGTTTCCCTTGGAGAACAGCTCGAAGGCGGCAACAAGTCCGCTGCGGGCAGCTTCGAGCGTCCTTCGACGGGCCGTCTGATCCTGGCATTGGCACCGGTGCACCGGTTGCTAGAGAAGCATTAATTATTCAGACCCAGCAATCAATGGAAGGTCTTATGGATCGTCGGAGACTCGAGTGTTAGACAGTGTATCGTGTTATAGTTTCGCGATGGCGACGCACTTGACCTGTAGTGTCTCGAGCAGCTCACTCGATTAACACGGTGTTGCTCAGGCATCGCGCGGGAAAGGAAGGATGCTCGGGCGTTTCAGGAACTCGTTCAAGTGTTCCTTGCCGACATGCGGGTCTTTCACGTTTCCAGGGATGGAGAAGGCTGGGTCCTCCACGGGAGACGACAGCAACACCGAGTTGGAAGACAGGGATCCGAACAGCCTGAACCAACACCTCCAGGTACCTCTGATTAGAGTACCTCTATCTTTTCGATTCGTCTATCTGTGTTTCAATTGGAAAGCACCAGATTCTTTAACACTGCGAATTTATAAAGGCACGTTGTATATTGTCTGTGCGGTCTTCCTTTCTTTTCTTTGAGTTTCTCGTTTGGTTATGAGAGTTCCTCTGTAATGAATTGTTATGTCAGGTGATGTGGGATGACGTGATCGGGGAACCGGAAGGAATACGCAGCCCCGAGTGCGCGTGGCGCCTCAGCGGCCACTGCTTCCGTTTGTCCAGGGGATGCTGTTATGTGTTCCTCTCCGTCCTCGTCGCCCCTTTGCTCGCCCTTTGCCTGGGCTTCACCTTCGCTTGCCTCGCGTTTCAGGTGAGTCGACAACCCTTTTTCTCGCTTCTCTGCTGGATCGATCACGGCCAGGTGTCCTATCTGTGTCGTGATCGGTGCGTTTATTTTTGCTTTCCACGCTTCCCGGGACAACTCGTTCCATCAGTATAATTCAAAGTGATCGAAAAAGAATTGTATATTGGATTTGCACCGCTGCACTTTGGGCAAGGTTTACTCTCCCCCGATTCACCCGGTCTTTCTCCTCCAAGAAACTTGCATTGCGCGTGTCACTCCATAGCGAAAGCTTAGGCGATAGTATCAGACCCTCGAAGACGTCACACTCGGCCCCACCAGTTAGCACTGATAGAAGGTCGCCGAGTGTAAGCCGTGTCCAAACTTCGAGGAACTTTCTTACGCTTCCTCCGAGGCTTAGGCTTGAAAAGCAGAGCACCCTCGGGCCTTGGGGAACTTAGCAACAACGTTCTTGGAACGTTCTCTGCAAAGCTCTCCCGGAAGGCCACGGCTTGCAATTAGGAAAGCCTGGATTATTATCGCCCAGCACTAAAGCACTGGCCAGTCACGGCGAGGGGAATTAAGAGATCGATCTTTCCAGCATATATGGTGCCTGGCGCCCTGTCTCCGCGTCTGGAAAATAACCTGCGCTGCTACGAGGAATTTTCTCACAGCCATGACGCAGGCCATCGTGCGGCCAGTCATGGATTCCCTTGGCTACCTGTTCCACAACATTCGCGTCTCTAGTCAGAAGCTACCAGATGGTCCTGCTCACAAGGACGACGTTCTAGTGGTGTAAGCTCCCGGAGATCGATCAGCCTTCGCGTTTCTGAATCATTCAAGTGCCTTTCGACGAGCCGAAAAATAGTACGAAACATTCAACGACGAGCACTGTCCCGTCGCAATTCCCTGTCTTCAATCGACACGAAGTTCCTCGTTTTCCAACGCCATTTCCCATACTGCAGTTCTAATTATTACAGATAACCTGGGCAAACATAGTCAATTCTCGATCGTGCAGGAGAACTACGTCTATATCTATTGTTATAATGTTTTGTAAATAAAATGTGTGGGAGTGTGTTTCTTGGGGTTTCGGTATCCTTTCCGTTCGTGGGAATTTTCGGTGCAAGAACTGTGAGTACAGTAGCTTTGAGAAGCTTTTAATAAACTATCGAAGTGGAGGTACGAAGTTAATTACAGTTTAAGAGTGCGTTGGCTGAGAACAGTGATGAATTCAAACCTCCCGCCATGTACTCACTAGCGCGGACATACTTGTTGACCGATGCAAGTTTGCCAGTCAGATTTCACGAAGAACCTGTGTACAGTAGATAAAAATTATTAGCATGAAATTTAAAAAAAAAACAGATAGGGCTCGGTTCGTTTTATCAGCAATCTTTAAGTGGGGCGAAGTTGATAAGGAGTTCCTCCTTGGGCCAACAAGTCAGTTCTCTGCTGGTTTTCGATCAATATGGCAGCCCTCGCGCACAAGTTTCTTCTGCGATGCGGTCGATTCTGCCAAGCAGCTTCATCCAGGCGTATCCTTTCGTGGAGACATGTAAAATCAGTTACCATATAAAAAGAAACTCGAGTATACAATTTTCTTTCGCTGCACATCTTTCATCTCCATTCGACATTATTCTGCTGCGAGTCCTTTATTATTCTTAATCGCTGCTCCAAATCAGAGATCTCCGTTTCATCTTCGCTGGGAGGACAGTGTAAGTGTTCTTTACGTTTCTCTACTGTCTTGCTGTTGTTTCTTGTGGAAACAGCCGTCTCACAGTCAGCTGTGATGTTGTGCAGTTGTTAGCTCTCGCCTCTGCCTTCAGATGTCAGCAGTAGTTCATATTTTGGTCGAATGGGAATTAATACACACAATACAGCACTGATGAGCAACCTTTAGCCCGCATCGGACTTTGGCAGTGGAAACCTGATACCCTACGCGGGCCTCAATATTAAATAATTAAATATACTACTCAAAGAATTTTAATTTATCGGCTGAATTTCTTATTTCTGCCATAGATTTACAATGGAAATAATTGCGGGCTAAAGGTTGCTCATCACTGCAGTACAGTACGAAATTTAAAAAAAAATTCAGACGTAACTTTCAAATATACTCAGCATCTCTCCCTAATCTAAATGGTCCCCAGTATTTGGACGTAATTAATTCCCATTCCATCACAAATAAACACCCTCGGAACATAGATTTTGACACTGATTGCAAAAACACTAGCTTCTTTCAATTGGGAGGACCCGTTCGACCTGGAGTCCCAACTGACCCAGGACGAAATCATGGTCAGGGACCAATTTCGCTCCTACTGCCAGGAGAAACTGTTGCCACGAGTGATCGAGGCGAATCGTAAGGAGCTGTTCCACAAGGAAATCATGAGGGAGATGGGCGAGCTAGGCGTCCTGGGGTGCACGATGAAGGGCTACGGTGCTGCAGGGATTTCCTCAGTGGCTTATGGGCTTCTGGCCAAGGAGATCGAGTCTATAGACAGTGGGTACAGATCTGCCATGTCTGTGCAATCCTCCCTTGCAATAGGTTCTATCAACTCCCATGGGGACGAATCACAGAAGCAGCGATTCTTGCCCAAAATGGGTACGTTTTCGAAAAAGGGTTCAATAACATTGTTTGGTATACTGACACGATTATTTACAGTCTCCGGCGAGATAATCGGATGCTTCGGGCTGACTGAACCCAATCATGGCAGCGACCCAGGGTCCATGGAGACTAGAGCTACTTACGACTCGCAGAAAAAGGTTTACAGACTAAATGGGAGCAAAACATGGTCAGTCGAGATCGTTGGATTGTAAACAGCACATAATCCTCTAAATGAGAATCCAGAAATCCTCCACAAACACTAACACCACTAACAACCACCGAGAGTAGATTCAAAGACTCATCTCATCTTCCATTACGAAACATCTAATTAGTTACACAGACCCTCTGACTCAGGATCACGAACTCTCCGATCGCGGACGTATTGATCGTCTGGGCCAAGTGCGAGGACGGTCAAATTCGAGGATTCATCGTGGAGAGGAAGGGCAACGAAGATCGACTATCCACCCCGAAGATCGAGGGCAAATTCTCGCTGAGGACTTCCATCACGGGTATGATCCTGATGGACAACGTGGAGGTGCCCTCGGAGAACCTACTGCCGAACGTTCAAGGTCTGAAAGTGAGTCTTTGCGGGGGGCTTAGAAAAGGACAGTGGTAAAGCGAAGGGTGTAAAGTGTAAATGGGCGACGTTGAAATAGGGCCCCTTCAGTGGTTTGAACAACGCTCGATACGGGATCGCGTGGGGCGCATTGGGCGCAGCGGAAACCTGTCTGAAGCTGGTCAGGTCGTATGTTCTGGAGAGGAAGCAGTTTAACAGGCCGCTGGCGGCGAATCAATTAGTGCAGAAGAAGCTGGCAGACATGATGTGCGACATCGCTTTCGGTCTTCAGGCTTGCCTGAGGGTGGGCAGGCTGAAGGACGAGGGCAAGTAAGGGGACATTTTGCTTGATTTTAGTGTTAGCGTTGGTTTTGAGTCAATCTTTGCAACGTCAGCGTCAGTGCCTCGCTGTGCTGTTGGTAACTGAAGGAACGTTGCTCCTTCCTTCGAAAATTCTTCCTCCCCATACAGCACACTTCGTTGCGGCAAAGTTGCAGGATGGTTGCAGTAACCTTGCGATGTTGCATGGTTGCAGCGCAATGTCGATGTATGGTTGCTGCGACGTTGCCGTGCAACATTGCACGGGGCGGACATAGAATTGTTGCTGCATAGTTGCTGCATAGTTGCGTTGCAATAATGCACTGCAACTTTGCCGCAACTATGCCGCAACTTTGCCGCAACTATGCCGCAATTTTTCCGCAACTATGCCGCAACTATGCCGCAATTATGCCGCAACTTTGTCGCAACTTTGCCACAACTTTGCGGCGTTAGCAAAATTTAAAACATAATATCTCCAAAACCGGTTGAAATAAAGTGTATACATTATACTTTATTGAATTCGTCTTGAAACGCACTATCAAGTGATCTGTTAAAAAAAAGTTCCGTAGTAAATTTGCCCCCTCCAACCATGCAATTTCATGTAAACAATTTCTTTTATATCTCCAATACGTTAGGCAATATCCAGGTGTTTACTGTTCCCGCGGACATTCTGTATAATGAACTAAAATATAAAATATATGTCGGAGAAGGCAACCATTTAATCAGTTCCAAGCATAAGTCAGAATCTACTTTACTGGTGGCACGTGCCAAGCTGATGTTTTCGTGAACACAGTGCTTTTGGAACGACAATATATGGGGGTCATAGTACTCATGTAGTATAAAAGTTTTTAACGTACGGAGTAATCAATATATATATCATTTACAGTACTCTACATCCAAGAAGGTTCCATGGCCACAACAGTAGCGCGTCAGATTGTCATGCGGACGGTCCGGAGTTTAAATCTGTCGTAACCGATAACTTTTTTATTTTTTTTTTAACAGTTTTTCGTTGCCTCAAAGTTGCCGTGCAAAGTTGCCTCAAAGTTGCTGTGCAACTTTGCAGCAGGCGGACATAGAATTATTGCTGCATAGTTGCGGCAACGTTGCGTGAATCGTTGCAATCTTGCACCGCAACTATACTGTAACTATGCTGCAACGAGAGTGTGCTGTATGGGTCTTGGGTCCTTCCTTTCTTCCTCTTCTTCTTCCTCTTCTTGGTCCAGCTTTTGAAACTTTCGTTGTCCTCTTGTTTTCTTTGTTTCCCTTGCTTTTCTGAATTATTAACGAAACTTGTCGTTCGTTAGAGAAACACCAGAAATGATCTCCATGATAAAGAAGAATTCAGCGGCGAAGGCTCTGGAAATCGCGAGAACGGCCAGAGAAATGTTAGGTGGTAACGGGATATCGGACGAGTACCATGTCATCAGGCATATGATGAATTTAGAGAGCGTCGTTACTTATGAAGGTACGTAAGTACATGCTCTTTCGCGAGCAAGATATCGCTGGGAAGTTGTATCTATCATTGTTCTCCACAGGTACAAGCGATATTCATGCTCTGATACTTGGCAGAGTTATTACTGGCATACAGGCCTTCAGTTCCTAAGAGCAGCATATTTTGTATGGAGATATATACTTTATTTTGTACACGCTTTTATATAAATTAAACACGTTTTAATACTTTTCAGAGTTGAATGACATTGTCTATGCAAATGAAAGTCATTCCCTTTTTCCAAATTATCGATATATGCCATGTTACAAAAATCCCAAAGGAACTCCTGTGATTCGTAATTATTTGTTATACAGTTTTTCAAAGTGGTTTTTGTTCGTTCAAGGGCATTCAGTTAATTTTCGTAGCTGAGTACAAGGCTAGAAGAAGTGAGAAATGAAAGACAAAGCAGTCGAATAAATGACAAAACGGCCAGTCGCTCTTTCTCGAGTTTATTTAACTTAACTGTGAATCTCCCATGGGTTAATGCTTTATTTGACTAGATTCTGTCGTTACAACGAAGGCGTCTACCCCGATTGCTGACCATCCGTCGCTCTATAATCCATCCTAAGCTTAAAATTAAATTTCCCTCTAACGTGTCACCGTGTCGTACAGAAACCATCGTGTTTACAAGTCGCTGGACCAAATCTCAGGAACCAATGGTCAGGCGCGACGAACGAATAGCTTGAAAGAAAGGCCACCGGTAATAAATTAATAAGCAACAGTCGGTGTCAGATCGAGTCGCACGGTACCGTGAGTGTCAGTGAACGATTCGAAAGGGGAGTGCGTTCGTAGCATTGATTTACATGTGATCGTCGAAAGGAAGAGAAACGAAAGAAGAAAAGAACAAGAACGATCGCTGTGTCGGTGAAGAAGAATCAAAGAACAATCCAGATGCCATCAAGAATCGTGCCAGAAGTCTCTTTCTTTTCTCATTTTATCTCACTTTTTTTATTTCGACACCGTCGAATTGCACAGTTTTCTCTCTCATCTCGTCCGCGCCGAAAAGGAGCGCAGGAACACGCGAGATCCACCAGAACAGCGTATTATTCATAGATTTAAACTTCAACAAGGGCGTGTCCACAACAACACAAGCGACTCCGATTTAATCATAAATAAATTAAGTTTAATTGCTAAGTAATAAAACGTTAATTACATATGTCAATCGATAATTAATTTAAGTACAACACACGTCTCGTGCAAAAGTGTAAAGAAGTTTTCTTTTTTTTTGTTCGTGCTACACTCAATTACCATCTTATTTTTTTTTTGTTGGTTTTACGACGTAAGTTACCATTTTTTTTTTTGGTTTGTTTGTTTGTGTGTGTTCTTCTTTTAATGGTTCTCGACTACAATAAGCTCTTGGTAAAACGTAGTAACATCGTAGTTTACAGTAGTTTACAATCGCCTCGCCTCCATGCTCATCTCCATCTCGCCCAGAACTCTGTGTGTGTCTGTCTGTATGTGTCTCTATTACATAGTTACACGTCCGCCATGCTGGAATCGAATTTCCCACCTTAATTATCTAATTTCCAGCTCCCCCCTCCCCCATCGACGACCATTTTACCCTATTCAGTTTCGATCAACGCAACGAAAAAGATTCGAAATCTGGACGACTCAAGGAGTTCGAGTCGACGCTCCACGGATCCTGGATCACTTCATCGATCGCTGCCGGTGGATCGACGAGTGGACGCTAACAAAGTGGTCACTTACAAGAAAAAAACTAGCCTCTCGTCGATCATCCTGGCTGGATCGATCTCTTATACCCCGACGGGGGAAAGTTCGACTCCATCATTTACAATTATCCCCTAACACTCTCACTTGCGCTCGATTCTCACCGTCTCCTCGCAAAATCAACGACACGCCGCTTCCACGACTAAGTTTCAGGCTCTTCAAGCCTCTCCCTGTCTCTCATTCTCTCTCAATCACTCTATGTACGTGTGTATCTGCGTGTTCCGTGTATGTGTGTCTGTGTCATTCGCTAATGAATACGTAAGTGTAAACAATAAATAATGTTTTTTTTCTCATCTTTTACTCGCGTTAATCTACGATCCTTTGGTATGTCCTCGCGGAGATCCGTCGATCCGCGTCATCGATCAGCGCGGTCGTCGAAAACGACACCGCCAAAACGAGAGATCGATAAGTTTCCACGTCTCTCGATATCCTCCCCCGTTTTTTTTTTCACATTTGCCTTCCCTTCTCTTTTTTTCTTCTGTTTCGCCTGTTCTCGCGTACGCCCCGCGTTTCGTCTCCGCTTCGTTTCGCTTCCCGTTTACTAAAACGTCTCGCAAACCTAAGCTGTGCATCGATTCTCGCGGCGCGGCGCCTCGCGCGTTTAAAATTCTAAAAAGGAGCCTCGACGTCGCCTCTCCTGGCGTGAAAATCATCTCTCCTCTAATCCGTCTCTCTCGATCCTTTCCCCCTTTCCGCTTTTAGAGAAAGAGATCGTGGTCTCCCGTCGAAGATTTTTCTAATCCCCTATACTTCGAACCTCCCTTCACTGGATGCCGACACGATGAACCCTCGTATTATAATAAATATAATAATGTATACTTGCTTTTGCACTTGTATTTTACATTATTTCATCTCTGATTAACTAATCGATACCTTATTGTCGTACGAACCGTTCACCCGTTCTCGCTTCGTTCTCTCTTTCTCTTCCCGAGCCCCCCCATTCTGGTTTCCTTTCTTTTGTCGCTTCCTGATCTTCAATCGCTCCAATTAACAGATAATTAGTTAATCAACGACCGCGAAACGCGGCCACAGGTCCTCAGACTTATCTCCGGGATTCCGAAAGGTTTCTGATCTCTATTTCACTCGCTCGCCACTGGCTCGAGTGGATTGGAAACGGGGCGTCGCGACGATTCCTGCAATTCAATTATTGATAGATTTATTGTAAGTCCATATTATAGTTAATCTTCTCAAAATTAGCGCGTCTTGGTCTTTGTCTCTGTTACAGATTCGGTATATGCTAGCTGTTGCGCACGACGAAGGTTCGATAAAACTGAATTACCCATCGTCGACGTCGCCCCCTCACTCATCCACTAGATATGTGTTTAAAAACAATTCAACAGATTGAGTGATCCAACGAAGTAGCAATTTTATAATCGAGTACTTAAAACGATCCACGAAAGTGGCCGTGAAACAAGGTTTCAACTTTTTTGGAACAATCTCAAGCTTTAACCACGGGATTCTATTGAATGTTATTGCACGATACAGGAACGACATTGAAATTACTCTAATTATAAAAGCGAGCCTTAGCCTACGAAGCGAGTAGCCAAGTCGAGCACAGAAACCAGTCCTCCCTTAAGCCATCCACGATCTTTACGCGTGCTATACGATAATATAATATATTCATGTAATATATTATTCAACATTCGTCCAACGTCCACCCCAAAACTCCCTCCGCACCCTCCAAGGACTAACTTTTACAGCTACGCCTTCTCCACCCCGTCCATATCCCGCCACGTTTCTTTCGTTTCTATCGATTTAAAACTCGCGCGCGCGACTTGCATCGTTGCAATATAAAAAAACGCGTATACACACACGGACCCGAAATAGATTCTCTTAATCTCTACGCTTTTATTCCCTCCTTTACCGTTATTATTACTTCTGCTTCTTTAATATATATTATTTATATATTTATATTTATATATGTTCATTCACCGTCGTCTCGAGGTTTCCCCCCCTTTCCCCGTGAAATCCCAACCCCCGCGTCGTCGCGGAACAACCCTCCATCGGATTCACGGCCACCTTTTCTTTTTCTCTAATCGCTTCAACCCCCGTAGATCGTCGTTTCGAGACGAGGCACCGTGCACCGCAAATATACATAAATAGATCATCGAATACTCTCTTTTCTGTTCATCCGTTGCGGTCCTCTCGTAGCCGGTGTCTACTAATTAACGTGTGTTCGCGTATCGTCGATCGATCGGCACCGGGATCGATCGACAATCGCAACCCCATCGATCGCTGGGGTTTTCGCTATGTACTAAATTATATCCCCACCCACCCGAATCCCGACTTCCCACCCTCCCCCTAACTACCCCAGGGCTGCCTGAAAATGGCAATTATATTTATATATTTATATATATAATATATCATTCATTTATATTTATATTTATATTCATATTTATATTTATATATATTTATATATATATATAGTATATATATAATTATATACTATGTTCTTGCATGACGCTTAGCGGGTTCTGTTTCGCGTGTACCTAGCGTGCGTGTGTCCTTCGATACCCCCTTTCCTCTCTGTGATAATCCAACAGCAACCCTGCCCCCACCCCCTATAATGAATCCCGTTTTAAACACCATACAACTCGAACGCGACGTTTTTGCTTTTTTATTTATACCCCCCTGCCCCTTAACGATGCGCCACCCCTTCGTCTCCGTTCAACGTTTCTCGAATAATTGCTCTAGTTAAACTTTCCTTTCACCCCTCCACAACCCCGTTTCATCCCTCTCCTTCATCAACAAAGAACGTGTAGACGGTATATTTATATAATAATCAATCAATTTCTCTCTCTCTCTCTCTCTCTCTCTGTCTCCATCTACCTCTCCTCCTTTCTCTCCCGCTCTCCAGTTACAATAATAAAAATCGCAACAATGTCGATAATCATAATAGGAATGGCAATATAAATAATCGTATCAAGGAGAAGAATAATAGTGACAAAGGTGATCGATGGCAAATGGCGATGATCCACGCTGATCGTAGTAATAATAAGTAGAATCGTCCGCGAGCGCGAGCGCAATTAATAGTGTATTTACAAGTATATCATACAGATAGAGTTCTCCCATCGCGTCTTCCTCTAGTTTCTCCTCTTTCACCCCGTGGTCTCGAGATTCCCGCTCTCTCGTCCGTCTCGTTCGATTCCTCATCGTTCTTCCACTGACTCCCGTTCTTTCCAACTTTCTACACGCCACTTCTCCCTTTCTAACGATGCGACGACTGCTGCGGGTCCCTTGCGACTACCCTTCGCACGATTCTCGGTTACATAATTGGAATAGAATATATTTTGCTCTCTCTGTCCAGAAATATCGAACTCGTCTTCTTCGGATCATCTGAAACGAAGGCAGACGAAGTCGACGCATCGTTAACGCGAACATCCTCTCTCCTCCCTCAGTTCCATCCCGATACAACCCTTCGGTACAACGTCCTCGCGCAGGTGATCGCGTCCGACAACGAGGTGGAACCACGCCGGGCGAGGAAACTCGCGTGAAAACTCCACGCTTCGCGCCGTCACCTCTTTCATCGTCGTTTTTTCATCCCCTACCCCCTACCCTCGTACTTCGGCACACGCCATCGACAGCACTTCCACCCAACCCCCTTAAACGTCAACGTTCCTGTTCGGGTATCACCATTGTAACACCCCGTTGAAACAGCGACGCTCCCTCTTACATTTAATCGTAACCGTTATTACAATAATATATGTTTACTTTGTACTATATATGATCTTATAATCGACGGCCGCGCTGGGCCGTATCCGTTTCCACTGTCCTATGCCTTTGGTACGATCAGTTTAGCCATTCCTTTTCACACAGACGCGGTGACATCCGGCACCCTCGCGCTCCACCCTCGCCTCGTTGCGCGGCAGGTCGGTGCTCGATCGGAAAACGGAACGTCGAGCGCGAAAAATCGAACGAACGCAGGATTCGAGTGCCCGCGGGCCGGAGAAGCTTGAAAATTATCCGCCGTTCGGACGTTTTAACGTAACGGTACAATATATCGACTAGTACAGAAGATTCTTGTTCAAACGATTCTTCCAGCGGGCCAACCTGCGAACGCACCTTTGCCCTCCCCCTTCACACTTTCATAACCGAATGAAACTTTGATGGCCAAAGGACCAGAGACCCTTTTAGGCTGAAAGTAGCCAAGCAGGTTTCAGAAACTTCTACGATTTATTATCAATATTCCGATGCACAGGGAGGGCATGCTGATGATTTTTTAGAGGGGTTTCTCCATGTTTCTCGCCTCGAAACCAACGAGGGGGAGGGCGCAAAGTCGCTCGCAGTGTATCCCGAGGGGGGGTCGCGTGTCCGCTTAAAAATAATCCTCATCGAACGCAAAAACGAAGTTTCCCAACGAGGAACGGCTCGCGTTGCAGGCGGGAAACGCGAAAAGAAGCTTCCTCCGCCATTGGAAATCGGTGCTTTTCCCTTCAGTCTCTTCGATCGCCGCTCTTCCACGCAATCGAAAGTCCCTTCACGCGCGCGCGTGTGTGTATGTATGTGTCTCTCTCCTCTTTGTTTCTATCTCTCTCACACAGGCTCTCTCTCTCTCTCTCGCTCTCTCTCTCTCTCTTTCTCTTTAATATGTACAATAGCACAGCACAATTGCGGTACGGTATCGAGTGCGGTTCGCAAAGTCTCTCTTTCTCTCTGTTTCTCTCACTCTCTCCCTCCCATGCATTCAATCAGCTCTCCCCTCGCATCCCGGTGAACACTGAAAACCACTAATTCTCGCGAACGATCACCCCTCCGCACCTCCCGTGTCCCGTCTCCTCCTCTTCTCCGTCGATTCGCACAAAACAGCGTCCACTCTGATATACAATGTTCATTACATACATAGAATATATATATCACTTGGCACGTGCACCCCCGACACGATGCCACTTTTGTTTGTATCTTTATTCTTCTCTTTGTGGTCTCTGTGTTAATATGTGAGTGTTTGCCTCTCTCTCTCTCCCTCTCTTCCTCAGTGTGTATGTGTGTGTGTGTGTGTGTGTATGTCTGTCTTTTTAAGAAACGAAGCTGTTCTTGTTCGCGTCCTTGTTCAGTTTTTTTTACGGGTTTCTCCGTTGTTGTTCCTTTTAGCGACCAACGAGGACACGACGAGTCCTGAACACCCCCTTCGACCACCCACCTCCTGGACTGAGCTTTCTCACCCCCTTTGCCACCTTCCACCTTCACCCCCTCGATGTTCGATTGATTCTTTTCGGCACTTTGGTTGATGATCGAGGCGCTGCCACTTTGCGCATTTAGTTCACCGTGATTCAGAAGGAATTTTGTGTTGCTCTGTTTGAGGAATTCTTTGATATTGCTCGCATGGCCAGGTGTACTAATTTTCAATCGAAATCGAGGATATTTTGGTATAAATATTTTAGTTCAAAGTGGCGACGTTGATCACTGACAACGGCAGTCTCCCTGGATCGTTGGAAAGGTGTATTTACTAAAAGAAACAGGGTACGTTAACAAAATTCTCACAGCTTTGGAACCCTTTGCGATTTCACAGCAAGTAGCCTCTACTTCGCAACTCCTTCTCTTCTACGTTAAATTAAGTAAAACATGGCACAGGATATCATCCGCATGGCACTAAACCCTCTATTCTTCAAAGTACTCGTTAAAATAATAAATAAAAAATACACTTGCACGTTAAATGTTAAGTATTTTCTGGTAAACTACTCCAAGCTTCTCGCCGGAGGAAAACGCAAATCGCAAAGGGTGAAGCTATTTAATCCCCATAAAAATAACCCTCTCTGTCTCTCGATTATAAAAGATAACGATCTCGTAGGTTTGAATGCAAATATAATCCTTTCCTCGCACCAGGAAGACTGCGAGCCTCGAACGTGTATCTTCTAGGAAACTTACAGCGCGTCTTCAAATAATTTTGACTAGATAAAAAAGGCGGTCCTCGAGGAACCACCAATGACACGCGTAGACTAGAAATGTGTTCTAAATCGAGGGTAGTGAAGGCGACCTCTCCGCGGAGAAAGGTAGCTTACTCTAATATGGCAAATTATGGCACCAAGTTCCTCGGAGCAGTTCGATGTTCACTTCGAACGATGCTTTTGGAAGTCGAGCTTTCCTTCGACCAGCAACCCTTCGAGGATCGCTCGAACCCTATGGCGGGGGGGAGTGAGAATTCTCGCGACCGGAAGTCGATGGCCAGCACGATTTCTTTCGACGCTACTCAACGATACACCGACCCCGACTTCTGGAACGTGGCGTTCGATCATCATCTTACGCCCGGCTATTTTTCAAACGAATTCTAATGCCGTCGCGGTCGTGGAAAGTTTCTACATGAGAAAGGAAACGATTGTGAAATATTACCGAGGGCGAAGCCACTCTCATTTAAGCCGAGGATTTGCTGTCTACTTTCATAGAGTTATTGCTATACTCGCGAGTTCTATTCCTCCCACAGCGGCAACGGCACACTAGCCTGAAATTCTCTGTTAAACTGCACTTAAGAATGTTAGAAACAACGATAGGTGTGTTGTTTCGCAGGTCACAGCGAGGCCCGAGTGCAATATTCACGAGCAGAGCTGCCACGCGCTGCGAATGACTGTCATTAAAAAATTATCACAGTGGCCGTGGCTATAAGATAATCACGCCATCCTGCGAAATGTTAAACGATACTCCCCGACTTGAAACTATCTCCATCCCCATTGGAATTCTCTTTAGAAATTAAATAAAAAAAAAAACGTCCCAGGACCTTTATCAGCAAATAACATCGACGCCATTCAAATCTGAATTTAATTTCTAAAATCTGAGAAACATCCATATTGAAACTTCAATCACCATGTGTAATCCAGTTAACACGAGCAGCCCTGTTATTAACACAAGCCTCGGGGTCCTTGCTATCTGACCGAAACAAGACCTCTACGAGCGATCGTAAAAATTTGCTAGCGGTGGCAAAAACTATCGTTCCAGGTCGGCTGGCGGGCGAACGCTACCAGTCGTGATCGGGTAATCGTGAGTGTTGCGTCGAGAGTTTACGTGCGGCCCTTACGAGAAGGGCAGATCTTCCTCGGGCGACTCGTCATGGTACTCCTCGTGGTCGGACGTGTGTCACAAAACGTCGCTTGGCTGCCGTTGCCCGATACCTATTGTGGGTGATAGCTGTCCCTCCTCGACGGCCACCGTCTTCGGGTCCTCGTCTTTCCACTTGTCCATGGAGCGGCGTCGAGCGTTCATGAAGAAGTTGCCGACCGTCGTCGGCTCCAGGCCCAGCTGCCTGGCGATTGTCACCTGCATCTCCTTCGACGGCCTCTTGGTCTCCTGCAAGAAATCAGTCTGTCAGTGAATCTTCATATTTATTAGAGTGAAGGTATTTATTAAACTAGGGTGAAGTCTACTTGGGTGGAGTCAAGTCTACCCCCTCCATTAGATCTCTAGAAATATGCGTTACCTTAGTCGTAAGTGGAGTGGAGTTAATTGAACGGTGGATAGATATAAGTGCAAAGGTCAGACAGAGTTTCTTATGCTGGAGAGAATTGCTTAGGGGTGGACGTTCAGTTTTTGGTTCCTCTAGTAGCGTTTGTAGAGTTTCTAAGCAGCCTCGTGATCGCTTCTTTGATAATTGAAGCAAGGCAAAGGGGTTGGGGATTTACAGAAATAACTCGGAGGTCATCGAAAGCTTGCGATTATTCTAAGTCCTGTCTCTTTCGACGAATGATTTGGTCTATAGCCAACTCTCGTCCTTGTTCAAAGAGCTTAGTGAAAAGCGCTTCGCCAATGAATTAGAAAATTTACGATTCACTTTTTGTAGATAAGCTTGGGGAAGTTTGTGCGATAGAGACTCGTGCCCTTAGGGAATCTAGATCTTCTTTGAGATTTGGTCTTCCCTATACGGAAGCGGTGAAAGGGAAAAATCGCCGTCAGTGCTATATACGGTAAACATTTCTCTACATGTGGTGAACGAGCTGGCACGCTTCCTTCTCACGCTACGCGACGTTTCTTACTCGACGTCGGTCGATCAATAAACGGACGGCGTACAGCGTATCGATTGGTCGAAGCAACAATTATTACAAACCGATACTTCGATTACGCGTGCAGCTGAACGGGATAATTAACGCGTTCCACGTGTGAAACGCGAACGTTTAGGCTTTTGAACGTAATTGCGCTAGAACGAACGATTCATATTCGCATCGCCTAGTCCCGTGAATTTTCATTTCCCTTGGCGTTCGAATATATTTCAGAAATTTAGAAGAACTTGAAAGAATCAGGGACTTGAGAAATGTAAGATAATTTAAAAAAATATATACCAGAAGAGTCTTAGAAAATTACGCAATATTCTAAGACATAAGTAATTGAGAGAAATCGCAATGCAGGGTTAAAGAGAGTTTAAGAAAATTTTATTAGGAACCTAGTTTCACTTAATTCACTTGGAGGATGCACCGAGGTGACGCTCAAGGAGCTGCAGCCGTATTGATATCCTGTCTAGGTGTAATTCACCGCGTGTAACGCAACGAAACGAAGGTTCTCTGTCTACGGGATACCGATTTCTATATACCTACAGAGAGGCGTATCAATTGTTGGAAATACAGGACACTATCGGCACAAGGATCGTGATTATTCCTTGACAGCCACTGTGCACCGTGCCTGAAGGCGTAGGGAGGTAAAGGAGGGTGCTTGCATACGTGTCACGGCTTGAAAGATGCACGTACAACTTCAAAAACGACGAACACCACCTGCTCTTCGAGTATCGTAGCTTCTAGATATCCTATTCCTCCTGCCATCAAACTTTTCAATGCAACAACGGGGAAACATTCAGATAGAAAGGCTTAGAAAAGTTGCGAATGCTTTGGGTGGCACGAGAATCCGTTTAATTAAGGAATGACCATAAATATAGCCACCGGAGCAAGCTAAGAGAACTCGTGCAATTAAAACGCATAATAGATTCGAGAAAATTCGTGATTCCGGTAAATTCCAGGAAATTCCAGTGACTAGAGACACTCGCAGCGAGCCGCCATCAATGAAATCGATCGATCGCGCGGATTTCATTCAGATCCACTCGTTTATTCACAATTCCGGCTGAAATTTCGACCAGTAACAACGAGCCAGGTGAAATTAATTGGAATGACGTCGCAGTGATGGTTCGATCGGGTCGGCATTTTGCGTCGAGTCGAGCCGAAACGATCGCTTTAACGTCTCTTACGAGTATCCTGTTTTCGCGCGGGTGTCGCTTCAAGTATTTAGCGAATTACGCTGCCAGCTAACGCCACGGCACTTCGAGTAATTAAATCTCTCGTAATAGCGCGGTTCTACTGGCTTAATTTAATTTCTTTCCGTCGCTGGCTTCACACCTTCCCCGTGTGAACTCGTTCGTCGCTGCTTGACAATCGATCTGTCACACTTTCAATGTATTTTTTTGGCGATTAATTGGTCCGAGTGAATAATCGAAGGAACGTCCTTCCTATTTTCATTTTCACAAGTCGAGGAATTAATGTTTGCGGTAGTGTGTTAGTTCTGGCGCTGTTTCGATTGTCGCTACTGGGTTTTGGGAAGGCGAAAGAGTTGGGGCAAGTTTGAGGCCCGAATAATCGAGCGGAAAATAGAAGCGGAACGCGAGAAAGATCGAGCGGTGGCGTTAACTGGGCTAAGGTCAATTCGCGAACTATTTGGCATACTTCCAAAGAACTGGCGAATACGCTGCGACTCCATTTTCCCTTTTCCTCGGGAACGTCCATGTTATTTCCATATTTACATATCCCGCAATCGAGTCGACGGAGTCGATCCGATCTCGCACCGGCTCTGCTGCATTCCAATTGCCTCGATAAATCTGACTCTCCTTACGCCCCGTGGAGACTAATCGATACGAAGTTGGAAGAAAAATATAGAACGGAACCAACTCACGCGCTGTTCTCTAGAAGTGGACAGGGAGAAGCTCTTTGCAACGTAGCTGACAAACATCTAACTCACTTTTAAGTAAAACTTAATTGAGGTCCAATAAAGAGACTAAAAGTTAATAATTTAATCTAAAGTCAGGCAATATAATTGCACGTTAGCTTAATCTAGATCTAGCCTATAGAAAATCTCGAGTAAAGCTACATCTACCTAACATAGACCCCTAGTCCTAATTCAGCACATCCTAGACTTAAGCTAGATTTACTCTTTGAATAAATTCCTTCTAAATTTAAAGCTCATTTTCCATTTAACAGAACATCAGTTTCCTACTTGAAGAATTTGTAGTCTTCCAGGAAAGGTAGATACAACATAACACAAAGTAAAACGACAATTGAGGACCTTGCAGCAAGAGGGGTGCAGTTCCATCTTTACCAACTTCGAATAAATTAGAAACATCTGTTCATAAAATTGTTGTTTTGACTTAACATTAAAAAGGGAACACTAATTGAAAAATATATTTTTTACCCACAATAAGTAGTAGTTATTGAGTTAATAAGTTTTTATTTCTATATGGGCGTATTTTTCAAATCTGAAACTGCCCCAAACAAAAATATTGCACAAAATTGTAATGGGTGCAGGTTCAAATTTTGTAATAAATCGCCAATTGTTATCGGATTTGCACCAAACGATGTAGATTTTTCTACCTACAAATATTACGCGTTATAATTAAAAAACTGTCAAAAATTGAGTTGCACCTCGCTTGGCGCAAGTCCTCAATTAGCGTCATGTCGTTACTAAAACCGTGTTCCAAGGATTGCAAGAATTTTACGCGAAGAGTCGAATGGCCGCGGTATCGATGGCCCACCGAGAAGGTATCGAATGTACAGCCGCGACCGTAAATTCCACTCTGTCATTCCCGTGTTCTTTCGTTGTCTTTTAATGCCTCCTTTAATGACAAGCTCGTCGCAGTTGCCGTAGGCTCGGTTCGCTAACTATTTGGCATAGTTCCCAACGACATTACCGAACGCATTCTGCTTCCATTTCCAACCTTACCTCGTAACATTCGATCCTTCAAGACGACTAAAATTGCGCTCGAACGAAAAATAAGATCATTTCCCTTCCTTAAACCCTCGCTCTTAAAAACTAGTGTAGCGGACGCTGATCCCATAAACAGGATATCCATCCTGGCGAACAAATATTGTTCTGAGTTAGACTTTTTCAATAAGGCTCTAGCTTCCTTTCAAACAGCGGTGCGCAAAATTATTCCTGTAGAATAGCAATAAGTAATCGGATCGTGACCTGTAATTTCAGTATCTATGTAATACCTCACACAATCACTTTTGTTCTTATTAACTGTATAGTGTATACTAAGGGCTTGTCCCGTTTAAATAAATAATAATAAAAAAAATAATAATAATAAAATTCTTCTCCCCACTGCACTTTCGATCATTAATAAAAATTCAGAGAATCAACAATTGGAAGTGAAACGAAAGAATGCCAGCAAAATCGAATCACTGTCTCAAGCTGAAGTTAACCTTTAAGAGCAACGAAGAATTTTGAATCCCCGAGGGAAGAGACGATGAGACAGGTGGCGTGTCGTAACCCTGATTTTTCGCGTGCACGTGGAGAAAAACGGCGCGTAGATGCCCCAGGGGGTGAGTTCACCCTCCCGCGTCGACCGCCACCGTTCTCTATCGATCCGTCTTGAATAATTTCGCGGCCGATTCCTTCGTCGCGCTCTCTCCGCACTTCGATTGCGACTACGATCGCGACCACTTTCAAGAATGGCCATCGATATTGTCCGTTTCCTCATTAGCGTTCCCGTCGCGACGGGACAAAAATCCACCCCTTCAGCCGCCACACCGCACAATACGCGCCTTCCACTTTTAACGATGCCTATTGCTTTCGATTGCCACCAGGAACCGGTGGAATTTCATCGGTTGATTCTCTGAATGTTTTACTCGCGACAGGGTAGAACAGACTCCCCTTTCTCCCCCGCAAGGTTGATTAAGAATCAGACGCTAGGAAAATTATGTTCCATGCAGAGTGGGAAAAGAAGGGAACGTTTTGACTCGATTGCCAGCGTCGCTACTTCCTCCACCCTGGGACAATCGCGAGACCGAAGGTGGAAGAGTGGCGCTATCGATCAAAACGCGAGTTAAGTTATACAAGACTTACTTTAAAAATAGCCTGTAGAGTACGGCGCTGAAGGTCTGTGAAAACCAGGCGCGGTTTCTTGGGGGCGGGCTGTTGGTGTTCTGCCTGGCTCGCCATCTCGTCTTTCCTCTTGCATGCTAAAATTCAAACCATCCTTTAGTGGATCGCCCTCGAACAACCGACGTTAAAAAGAATCGTTGGAGAATTCGCCATAGAACGGGGAAACACTCGACGGGAAATCGGTGGAGGGTGGATAGGAAGTAAGAGATTTATAATTGCGAAACGACCACTTCGCTCACTTTGACGCGGCAGTTTTTCAAGAACTTTTCAAGAATCGCGCTCAATCCGTTCCTGCTCGAATCGCGACAAGAAACTACGAACCCTCCATTCCGCGCACAATGTACCAAACGTCGGGCACTAGGAAATTGTTTTGGTTGTCGGTTTCGGCCAGGAACGGATTAAAAGTTCAGATTCTCGCAAAGACTGCGCCGCAGGAGACGTTTCACTATCGCGAAAAGGAAGAGGACTAATTGGTAATTAGCCGATGAATAGCGTCTCGACGGAAATGGAAAGAAGGCGAGGCAATCAAACGCGACGTCTTCTACTCGAAACGGACTCGCAAGTAGCCATTAAACGCGAAGTTTTTTTCGAAACGTGGGAACGCGAAGAAAAGGGGATTGGAAGGAAGATTCTTGCCACCAATTACGTGGTAGACGCGGAAAAGAGGGGTGGATGGGTCGTTTTTGGATGTAATTTAATCGTACTTACTTGCGCGTTGTGGAATCTGTGCAGCTGAAAGCAGAAAAAAGAAACGAATGTGAATGAACGATGAAGTTATTCGGTCGGACGGGCCCTCGTCTCGGGGCTCGTCTTCTTCGGTTTTCTATGAATTTTTTTCTTGTCTGTTATCATGTGTGCCACTTTTTTGTTTTGCGAAACAATGCCACTCCCTCTCGTACGTTCGTCGAGCAAAACAAAAAAGGTGATGCCTCGATATACAGATGCAGATATTCAAGAAAATGTTGCCGAATGGCAATGTAATATATATATATAAGTAACATGTATACAAGTCACTGGATATAAAAAAGGGGGCGGGTTCATATTGCATACCACGAATATCTCAAACTTATAATTAATGCTACAGCTGATAAACATGTCACTAAAGGGTACCAACAGGGCAAGGGGCGTTAGGGGGACGGACGTGTGACGATGCAAGAGTGTCGGTAGATGCATTTCCTTGGAGAAAGCGAGTGGTATTCGGTGTGTTTTTTTCGTTTCGTGTTCTCGAGTGAGTGGGTGTGGATGCCTTGTTTCGAATCTGAGTGGTATTTATGTCTGGTCGAGTGTACGTTTACCCCGTTATTCTTTCCCCCTCATTGGAACGTATCCAACGCGGACGCGATAGCTAATTTTCCCATCCCTCGTCGCGAGCCGGAAAAATTCTCCACCACGGATTTCGATCGAGCCTCAGACACCCGAGCTTAGAAGCTACCGATGCTCCCCATCTTTTCCATATTCTAATTCAGAAATTCAGATTTCTTGATTGGGAAGCTGCCAATCTTGCAATTTCCTAATAGGAAGTAGTTTAATTAGATAGCCTCTCCGCTTTCGAATTTCGTAATTAGGCGATTCTTGATCTTCCATTTCCCTGGCTGGGCGCTCATCGGGTTTCCATTTTCGTAATTAGGAATCACTCGAGCCTCCGGTCCTCCCAATTAGGAATTACTGTAACGCGCCGCGATGGGACGGGCATTTTCCCATCGGTTAATTTTTCAACGAATCGCGCCGCGCCGATTTTATCGCCGCGCCCGGAGATAGACTGCTCTTTGAAATAATAACGATCCCGCGCATTGAATTCGATTCGATCGCGATATTAGCTGGGAATTGGAACGTAATCACTGCCCGGGCCCTTTGTGCCGCCCGCTGTAACGTTATGGCGCATAATTACGGAGAAGAGGAGCAGAAAAAGAAAGAGAAGAAATAACATTTACGCGCGTGCATCGCTCTCCAGCGGACTGGAATTCCCACCGGCCCCGATCGATATTAGATTAAATAACTCGTCAATTTTCCCTTTGTCCGGCGTCGATCGGTCCCTCAAAACTTGAAAATCGTTTAAATTCCTCGACGATGCATTGCCCATTCGGCGGAACGAATGGAATCGTTTCGCGGGACGGAAAAACTCGCGCTTACAGCTAGCAGATCGGCGAGATCGATTATGCAAGACGAGGCACTCGAAACGATGCTCCTCTGCGTTTAGAAATACTTGGACAGAAATTAGAAGAACTCATTTCGAAGCTTCACGATCACCCTGACACAGCCTCGAAAACATATGAATTTCCCAATTCTCGGATCTGCCAATGGCACCCTCTATCAGGCCAAGGAAACGTTTAAAACATCGACTGCCCTCGATCCTCTCCCCGAGAAACGTCGAAGCTGGGATGTCGATCGCTGGACATCCGAATATTTCAATCGCGTCGAATCGCGTTAGGAATCTCCATTAAGCTGTCATGAGGAGTGACCAGGCCCTGGAATGATCTTAAAATCCTCGCCCCTAATGAAAGAAGCTAGCCCGTAAAATAGTTGCCAATTAAAATTTCTATCGGAGGGATCGCGATTACGTGGCGATGGCGGCGACGATCCACGAAAATGGAATGCCATCGCGTAGTCGGAGGGGCGGCAAAGGGACGAAGACACACTGTCGGGGGTTCGGGGGATGGGGTGAGGGTGGCGGTTGAAAAGGCAATCGCGTGCCATTAGCAAGCGGCCGATAACGAATGAAAGGAAGCTCGCGAAAAAAATGGCACCCGGGAACAGGGACACGGGGATACCGGCGCAGGGGGTTGCCTTTGGGGGTGGACAGGCCGGCAGAGACGGAAAATTGACGCGTTCATTATTACCCCCGGGACTTTGCAGCGGGGGAAGCTCGATCGTGGCGACCATCGACTTGCGGGCGAAGCTCGAAACGTCCTCCGCTTCCTACTTTCCCTATATTCCTCGATCAGACGGACTAAAACATCTAAACGATGTCCTCATACTCCTCCCTAGCTACTAATTCAACGATCGATTCTACCTGCGAACGAACAGACTCGACGACCCTGCACTCGCAGTGTCTACAAGAGAAGAAGAAGAAGAAGAAACTGAAGTACGCTCGACCACCTGAAATTTACATTCCTCTCGTTAACCCCTCGACCCCTTAATCGAGAAAGAGATAACAGCTGAATCCATAGAATTGAAGATAACTCGGTACTCGCAGGAAGTTTCCAACTCCCAGCAGAAGATACACACCTGCTTTCACACACCATTTCTCCATCCTCCGAGTCATAAAAATCTATTCTTGCCCCGTGTCAGACGGGAGGACACACCGATGACAGTTGTCTCCGCGGGAGCTGCAGAGAAAGGAGGGGGGCCAAAATTGACTTTAAAATTGTCAAGCGGAAAGACGGTCGGGTTGTCAGGCGTGTATCCATCGGCGAGCAGAACTCGAAATGGATGCAAGCAAGAACCGGATGTCAACGCGGATCGATCGAAGGATTCCAGAAACGGCTAAGTGGGCCAAATCCACTCGAGCGCACCGCGCGATAAAGCATTAACGAGCTTCTCTCTCTCTCGCTCTCCCTCTCTCTGTTCTCCTAACGTGCAGAAAATCTCTGACGTGTGGTCGGTAGGTGGCTTTTCGAAATAATCCGGTTGACACTTTGTGTCGCGGCCTGAAAAGCCGACCGGGGGTCACTTTGACGAGAAGATCAGGTCGCCCGGAAAAATTTCATGGGCTATCGGGGGTGGTCTATCGAACCTGTCCTCGCTCAGAGGAGACAACTAGCGAACCAATGTGACTTTAGGGGACCACGTTCCTTTCCTATGAATCCTCAATTCTCCGCGATACAATCGACATCTAAGAATCACGTAAACGAAAACGGTTTCGTATCGAAGGAAACGGAAGAACTCTAGTTTACAAGCTTCTAATAGGGTAGAGACACCAGTAGTCGACCATGTATCAGTAGTCGACCACTTTCAGAAAAACATGAAAAATAAGGTTTTTAGAAGTGGCGATCTTTTGAACAAAGTGCAGTTCTCTAACTGCACTCTAACTGCACTCTGTTCAAAAGATCGTCACTTCTAAAAACCTTATTTTTAAATACATGAAAAACATGAAAAATAAGATTTTTAGAAGTGACGATCTTTTGAACAGAGTGCAGTTAGAGTGCAGTTAGAGAACTGCACTTTGGTCAAAAAATCGTCACTTCTAAAAACCTTATTTTTCATATTTTTCTAAGACTGGTCGACTACTGGTGTCTTCACCCTACCTAATCCTCGGAAAATTCCAAAATCGACCAACCCTCATCTTCTCCTACTTCAGAACGTAAAGATCCAAAGCCTGGACATGGAGGATAGCCAAAGAAGCGTCTATGAATTAAAATGAGAATCGCAAGAGTTACAGCTGCAGATCTGGAGACCATGAAACTGGAAACTCCATTAACCCTCGGCTGAGATCCACCGTACGTGGGTATCCATCCCCGCAACCGTCGGCCAGGGCCAATCAAAAGGAAGTTTGTCAGGGTTGCAAGCGCGGCACGTAGACGTCTTCTTCATATAGCCAGGTCCTGGAGAAGAGACGCGGCCCGTGTATCCGTCGCAGCCGCCACCCTCCTCGAATAACTCAAGAATGATTGCGTTTCGGCCGAGGAACTCGCCTGGCGTCACGTGGCCCCAATAGCTTCTGCTATATAATAAAATAATACACGCAGAGATGGCGACCGTGCATTTACATGGGCCACGTGATCCCGATACTCTGTTCTCCAACCTTTTCCAACCACCCCCTGCCACCCTGATACACATCGGGTGTGTGTGTGTCGTCGAAACAGTTTCCTCCCCAATGATTCTCATTTATCTTTGTTTTAGACGCTTTTAAAATACTCTTCCTTGATCATTTCTCTTCGCTCAATGGCGACTTCTACGTTCACCTTCGGTTCGGTTCATTTTCCACGTATTCTTGATACGTACTTATTCCTCAACTTCTCTCATTCAGCTCCCTTTTATTGCCCCACCTCCTGAAGGTGAGAAACGATTTCACTCGACCCGTTTAATAGGCGAAGAAGAGTCGGTTCCGGCATCGCCGTTTCCACAGTAACGTTCCCCGATAGTTCCAGTTTATTTCTGCCTCCATTTCTTTCAATATTACGTTTCCCTGGCACTGGACGAGCTTCTGGGAAAGCAGCTAACACGGTTTATACACTCGCGGAATCCCGTTTCGAAATTTGGGACGAGGCGTGTAATGAATTGGTAAGTCTGTCCAGCGCGCTCGACTTTTCGCGGGTTAACGATTTCGAGTTTTTTTTCCCTCTCCACGTATATATTATTGATAGCGAGACTCGATCGCGCCGTTTTTAGGAAAATACCCAGCCGCCAGGAAATTGAATTCCGCTTCATTTCCGTTAATCCACCGGCGGCAATTGCCCGTATTATCGCGATTTCGGAGTTTTGTCTAACGCGATTGAACGTTGGACGCTCTGTCCCCTCCATTTTTAGGACAATTGTCCGTGCAGGTGTGACACGAGAAAATCTCGGATCAAAAATTCCCAGCTACTCGCGCTGTCTCTTCCAACAATTTCTTCGCTCACTCTGTGTCAACATTTTCCTTCGTTCGTCACTTGGTAATTTGCACATCATCCCCCAAAAAAATCTTCGGAATGGAGGAGAAATGATTTATTTAACGAACGGATTCTCAAAAAACGTTTCCTCCAAGGAGTGCAGCTTGAAATTTCGAGCGGATTCGGAACGATTGCAAGCACACCCTGTAGGACAGGGGTGGGTGGTCGGTGCAAGGGTGAACCTCGTCTCCGATAGGCCTCCCCCACCGGCCCCCTTTTTTTGCCTGATAGGCTCGCATTCCGTCGGAGTCGGGACGGCCCGGTTCGCCTTGGATTTTCTCGCTTGGCGCAGATTTATGAGGGCGATTCGATTTTATTGCTTATTGGCCGAACTCACCGATATATTCGCCTCCCACCGGAAGCTCGCCCTCTTTTCACTCAACGACACACTTCTTCGAATTCCTCCAGCTAACACTCTTCTGCTACCTCCGATTCGTCATTCATATTCATAATTGCTCACCTTCGATCTTATTCCCTTTCGACAGGTCTAAGTAGTTTCACTTCTGGCATCCAAAGTGGCTGTTTCCGTCGCTTGGTTCGATCCGAGAGCTGCTCTAAATGCTAATTCGATGAATTTAGACCGACAACTGGACGAAATTAACGCGCGGCAGGGCTTTCAGAAATATCTCGAACGCGAGATTTCCCTCGCCAGGAAGCAGGAAGAAGATGAAGCTTCGATTTGGAGCGCCGCCCCTCTAAATTCGGACGCGATATATTCCCGCTCGAGGCCGGACGTTTCGATCCACCCCGTCCCCGGATATTCGTGGAATTTTTTTTCGCCCGCGTAATTAACGATCGGCCACGTTAATAATTTAATTACCGTCGCCGATGGCTCGCAGACGGCACACGGGAAAACAAACCGCGGCGATGGCAACAATAACGGGGCAGAGCCCTCATTATCGATTCATCGGATCCCCCGGAATTCTTCGCGTTTTGACGGACGTTCCGCCGTGGCAAGTCGACAGCTGCACGATTCAATTTCGAGAAAGTTAATTAGAGCGTCACGGGTATCGGGCATTTTTAACGAGCGCCGGTTACATGCCTGAATCGCGAGAACCAACTGTCCTTTTTTTCCCCCTCCCTTGCGGAAAGATATTCCGGAAAAGAGGAGAACAGAGATAAAGTATGGACGTTGCTCGGTGGAAAAAAAAAGAATATAACATTTTCGAAACCCACTGCGGCTCGTTGTTGGAGATATCGCGCTCGGTTTACATTTTACACCCGTTCCCCTCGGATTGCGCGCCGACGAATGTGCGGCTCGCGATTTCGGTCGATTGCGTCGCGATGCTGGGGACGATCGAATCTCGGATCGTTGTTTCGTGTACCCCTGATGTTTCTGAGCTGGTGACCCTCGACGAGTTTTCTCGCTTGGATCCGATGTTTTACAGTGAGAAACGCGCACTCAGCTTTTGTCACTGTATTGTTTCATGTTTCTTAGATTTAGATGAAAGGGAGACGTGTCCGATTATTGTCACACCGTCGAGGATCACCGACGATATGTGGTTGACGCCTGTAAAAATGTGCGACTTCTTTCCAACGGGCTGAACATTCATGCTTTGTCTTACAAGGTGTCGACTAACAATACTGGTATCTGGTTGAGTAAGGGCGAGGGGGGCAAATACTACCTGCGTAAGGACCTCAAATCAACAGCTAAGTAAAAACGGCACTCTCTGTATTACAAGTGGAGTTCTAAAATTGGGATTTATCTGGCGGGGGATGGTCGGCTCGCAGCAAAATGCTCACGTTCAATAAGACAGCATTCGAGCCCAGACGTCGGCGAAACTTTTCCCCGTTTCGATCGAGATTCCGTCGATACCTGTCACGGATCATCCCGAACCCTCTTCGCGAAACTCTACCGCCGCGACTGTACTCGTTCCGCTAGATTTAGACACTCCAAGATCTGATAATTTGCTAACTTCGATCACTGAATAGATAACCGAAAATGAAACCGGATGGTACATTCAGTAGTCTCTGCAAAAGAAGACTAGGAAGTTTGGTGCCTCGTGGAAAGAGGCATTAAGGAATCGAGTGATCTCTGCGCAAAGTAAAAGACAAACACATCTCGCGCCCCTATGACAGAATCTCGAATTCCCAGTCGCTATCCAAGTTGAGACTCAAAGTGTTCGAGCAGCGATGCCTGTATCAGCGATCGATCGTTGAGGGAAAAATTTCGCCGGCCTCCAGGGGTGACAAGTCGTCTAAACATCGCTCTTTTTTTTTTCTTTCCCCGTGTACGTCTTCGTGTCGTATTCTAAGGACAAAGACGCGAGAGACAGAGAGGGGCACCGGAAACGAGGGCGTGTTACGGTGTTCCTCGTCCCCGTTTCCACGCCGAGGAATTCAGCAAGCAAGCAAGCAAGCAAACTTTCGTCTGTCGTCGTCGAATTTGTACGAAAGGATCGCCGTGTAACTAGGGTGTCCTGTATTTTCTTTTCGTCTGTTCTCTCTCGTTCCTTTCGTCAGGATATCTCGAAGAAATTTTGCTCCAGGTATATCGATCTCTCGTAAAAATCGACTTCTCAACATCCCTTCTTATCCCTTTAGCCACGCGCCGCTCAATTTGCCCCGAGGGTGAGAAACATGAAAGAATTGGGGGACACCCTATGTGTGACCCATACGGCGAGATTTCTCTGGTTTGCCATGTATTTTTTTTATCTTTTGCAACGATGCTGGGGATCTCGTGAGCAATCATTTACAAACAGACATTCCTTTGAACTTTATCAAGAAAACAAAAGCGATTCGTAGGTAGTTGAAACGGATGAGAATTTGCAAGGGAAAAGAAGCGTGTGGTCTGACGTCCGACGTTTCCACCCAGCACCGTTCCCAAATAATCTCGCACCATTCTCGACTACCCCTGTGCCTCGAAGTTTTGCGCTCCGAACGACGTCGTTCGATTGGAACGCCCTGGACGTTTCTCGACCGCGTCGGAGAACAGACTCGAAGACGCAGAACGGAGGGGAAATGCTTCGTTAAAGTCACTCGGTTTACATAATAACGTATATATATATGGATATATATATGTTGGCCATGCAATATGCTACTGTACATATATAGAGACTTGAGATAGCCCGGTGGCGTTTTATTGAGAAATTTGTCTCTTCCTCAACGATTTACCGGCGCACCGTGCATCATCCCCCCTCTTTTTGCTTTAATCTCTCTTTATCTACTCGTTCCTCTCGCATTGTTCTTCCACGTTCTTTCCACTCCTTTTCGTTTCATCTCGTTCGTCTTTCCCTCTTGTCTCGATTACGTATGCTTGGAATTTCACGAGTCTTTTTCTTTTGTGTAACCCCATTTCGTCCTTTTTTTTTGCGTCAATGTCGTGGGTAAGGGTTGTTTCGGTGGTTCTTTCTTTAAAAGTTTCAGGGATCGTGGTGTACAGATATACAGGAAACCCTTTGCGCTTGCTCCGCAGCTGTATCTAGTTCCTGCCAAGCTCCGGCTTGAGAAAGGAATATTCGAAGCTTCAAAGTAAACGTTGAAGCCTGAATATTTTGACCCCCCTCTAGCTTGATAGATAGAGGTAAGTATATTAAAATTTCTACTTCGCTTCACAAGTGCAAAGGGTTAATAAATTTCTCTTGAATCAAATGCAAAGATTCTTGTAAAGAGGGAACCACCGATGGTACTTGTGATCATTTCTGTTCCAATTGTGAGTCGAAGGTATTAATGAAGGGATCGATCGTGATCTTCGCAACCCTTTGACGGCGTGACGACAGCGTGGGTATCGAGGGGTTAAGAAACATTATATGGGAAGAATTTCCACTTCGTTTCAACGTGTTTCCTACGATCAGTGATACAAGAAATTCAAAGTAAAAATCAAAGTTTCAAATTCAGATTCGATTCTAATATCGAAATGCCTCCCTTTCGTGTCGTTCTCGGCCCCTCGGAATGATCAAACTGCACATTATATTTTGTCCGGGGTAATCGAAACGACCAGCCACTCCTCGCGTGTTCGATCACCGCCGCCATTATTTTACTTTGTCGTGCGCGAACACGCGGGAGAAGCTCATTCAATTTCACGAGCGTCGGGTACGGAACGAGCGCGAAGATTCGCGATGAAAACCGGAAACAAGTGTGCTCCGTTCCCGTCAAAGAGGGGAAAAAAGTTGGTCGAGCACCGTCGACGCTCTCGCAACTCGAAATACGTCGTACAATTTTCGAACGCGATACTCCTTCGTTAGCCTCGAAACGATCGGGAAAAGTACAATCGAGGAAAAACCGGCTACGGTGGTTAATCAACCCTCGAGCTGCAAGTGAATTTGTATTTCATTGAGGCGTGGCGAGATTTACTTAACCGAAATGGCGAAGGCTCTTCTACGAGCTGAAAATCATTCTGAAGCCCTACTCTGGCGAACCACTTGGCTCAAGTTGAAGCAAATTTTCGGGAGCAAATCTAACCGGAACGGAAGTAGAAGTCACTCGGAATAAATGTAAAGAAAAGGCTTTCGAGATTTTTAATTATCCGCGGTGAAAGTCGCGTGTTTGGAGAAGTAATTAAATTCAATTAGGAGTAAAAGGCAACAATTATGTTTGAAATAGAAAGAGGAAGATTTTTATGGCGCGAGTCTGGGGTGAAAGACGAAGCGAGGCTTTCTTGCAGAATGGAAGATGGCTGCGTTAAAAAAAAGCCCACCCCCTTGCCAGCGTGGCTCCGAAAAGGGTGGCTCGTACACTAGAGTGGCGGTCGAAAGGGTGACTCGTGTCATCAGCGAGGCCGGCGGACAATACGTCGGCTTAAATTCACCGAAACCGTGGCCAGGGCAGAAAATTGCGAAAGGGACAGTTTCCCTCGTGAAAAGAAAAGTCACCCCTTTCCGTGGCGCGCTGGATTTTGAAAATAATTTCGTTGGCCGGCCAATCGACACCCTTTTGTTCGACTCGACACGGTTCAGCGCTCCCTTGTTCAATTTTTCATGTAAAAACCTCCGAACTGCTCAGTCGTTTTTAATCGCCCGAGTTCGCAGTTTTTCATTCTCCAATTCCCCGGTCTCGGAATTCTACCGTTAGAATTTTACGAATCTACCGAAGCTTTTGCTTGGATTCGCTCCAGTCTTGAGGTATTTTCAATAGAAACTTTCGATCGAATAGAAGAACCAGCTGGGAAAGTTTGATTCGTTAAAAATAATTGCGGGATCCCTTGAACAGATTTGAGGGAGAACGCAGGGAGCCCCGACACCGGCGATCGAGCTTTCCGCCGACCCTTTCGCTTATAAATCCGGTTAATCTGCCTGTCGAATTCGTCGAGTGTAATTTTGTTAGCCGATTGGCAGCTGGTTTCGAATTTAGAGTGTGGCTACTTGGTAGTGATCTCGGTACCCCGATGTAAGTAGAACGAACGATTCCGTCGGAAGCACGGGGAGATCGAGTCGATCAACTTTGCCTTCTATTTTCTGGACTCTCGCTAGCGAAAAAGTGGATCGATCATTCCGTTTCATCGAACCTCTCTTTTTACATCGAAACGTTTAAAACCCCCCTCGAAGAAGCGAACAGCCATGCGACTTAGGAATTCAAAATAGAAATGCCAGTAAATACGCTGATACTTCTAACGTCGCTATTAATTCCCTGAATTTTCGCTTCAGGTGACTTTTCTATCAAGCCGTGACGTAAAAGTTACAGGAAGATGTAGCAAAGTATAACCAGCAATGCGACTGATGTGTTAGAGAACGAGGAAAAGGAGCGTTAATGAAGGGGAAACGGGCAGGCGAGTAGTAGTGGTCAGCCTTTGGTCAGACACGCCTCTACTCCCAACATAGCAACCGCCTACATCTCTCTGTAACTTCTTCTACGTGATTTATTTTCAAAATCCTTTCCAGTAAAATGTTCTCAGATGAAACGACACTTTTACTGGCAATTCTAATGTGTAATATTTTTTTGGGGTCCCTCAATTCGTTAAAGACTTTGTTACATAAACGTATAGAGCTACAATAACACACACTAGAGACTGATTATTCAATAGTGTTTCAGACTCTGTAATTTGACTTTATGGTAATTTGTATACTATGGGTTTTTTTCCCGTATATTAATAATAATAATAATAATAATATTTCCTCGAGTCGCGCTGCTATTCCCTTCATTCTTCTTACAATATTAATCCTAAGTTCTCGACTTTCCCATTGAAATTTTTACAAGGCTTCGAGAACAGGCTCCCAATTACGGAATAATTTATAACGACGGTTCCCCACATGAAACACCTTGTACACCCAGGGTCGTACACGGTTTCTGGGTCATTGGCGTAGCGTGTACTTTTTCGCGTGCGAGAGTCGCGTTAGCTGTCGGCGGGTGGTGGTCGATCGTTCGTCCCTCGACTTGGAGGTAATATTCGGAGCCAATTAGAATAGACGGGGCCTCGTCGATTCTCGATTCTGCGATTCACCGTGTACCAGGCTCTCTCGAGCATCCTTCCCCGAAACTTGTCGAGGGCCGAGGCGCGCTTCAACTTCCGTTATCGATCGAAATTGTACGCGCGACTGGAAGCCGCCGCGCGGCCTCGCGGCGGGAGTGTTTCGCGGGGATTTAGTCGGCTCTCGATTCCGCCGTTGAAACAGGGGCAGCGCCGAGGCGAGCGAAAAACAGCACCGCGTCGCCCTCGATAATTTCCCCCCCTTGTTATCAATTGATATCTCGAGTCACGAGACTCCATTGAAACTCTCTGAATGCCCGTACGTCCGTGAGAATGCTCGAGCATTGCGCGGCAAGGGAATCGCTGCGAAACAGGAAGCAACTCGAGGAGAGAGAGACTCGCAGAGATTCGCGCCACAGAGCTTGTCCTCCATTTTGATCGCAACGGGGTCAAGGTCGGGGCATTTTAGCGCCGCTTGATCGATTGATCGCGCCTACGTTATGCGAACGGAATTCCCGGTAATCGTGGCTTCCGCTTTACGGCCACTTCGGATTCATAGAAGGAATGAAGTAGATTAGTAGACTCTAAGTTGATGCATATTCAGACGAGGCATAGATACAAGATATCGATCCAGGATGAAATCTACATCCAGATAAGTGAATCTACCCTCGAATCTCTCAGTTCCCTCGAGCAGCCATTCCTGCTCCGTTTTCCTCGTCGATTCGATCGCGAAACTTTCATCATCGACCTCGTCTCCGCGTGTTTCTGCGAATCCCATCACTGTCGTCACGTTTTTCCCGCCTCGATTCTCCTTCGTGTCCCCCCACCCTCCCTCCGTTCGTACGTTCTTTTTTTCGTCTTTTCGTCTCTTCTTTGCACTGTCCTTTTTCCCCTTTCGCTCTTTCTCACTCTCTCTCTCTCTTTCTCTCTCTCTCACACTCTCTCTCTCTTTCTCTCTCTTTCTTTCTCTCTCACTCTCGCTCTCTCCCTCACTTGTTTTTTCTCTCGATATCTCTCTTCTCCGGTGGTATTATCACCTCGACACAACCGCGACTCGAGCGGCTTCTCAATAAAATGCCTCCGTACGTGTCACTTGTCAGGCTTTGTACCTTCTCGTTTTCTCTTTCGCTTTCGAGAAGTCTACGTACATGAGAATGGTGATTGTGTCGTTTTCTTTCTTCATATATATATATTTTTTTTCTGTTTCTGTTCAGTGTGCGTGTCTGTGGTGTGAACTGGTGTACGTGGGGCTGTCTTTTGTTCATGTTGTCTGGTCGCTGTTTTTCTCTTTCCAATCTAAAGCTTACGTTCAAAGAAGCAGCAGCAAAAATACGATTGTACAGACACGTGTGTCTCTGTATATGTGTCTCTCTGTGTGTGTGTGTATGTGTGGTGGGTATACAGAGGCCATAGTCACGTTTACGTGTGTACGGAGATTATAAATAATATTACGGTTCATACAGGTACAGCGAACGTGCATGGAATTATTGTACTGTACTTGTTCTGTTCTGTGTTAAAATGATCTCTATTACTTTGTAGGATTGGTACTGTCTCTCTGTGTTCCTCCAATGTCTGTTTCTCGAGCTCTGTCGGTTGTCTGGCGGCGAAATCAAGGAAACGAAAAGTCAATGCTAACGGATGCTGCAGTCGGGGCCCTCGCTAGCAAATATTTCCTTCTTTCATACGCGGGCAGATCTGCTCGGAGCTGTCGTTTCGAGGCAGCGCGGTTTCCGCTGGATCTCTCTTGAGAAACCGAGGGACAGGGGAATCCTCCCACGAGACTTTTCTGGATTTTCTTTTGGAAATCTGGATGTCTGGGTTCTATCCTACATCTCGGTAGAATATCGAAGGGGGGTGGGAAAGATTCTAGAGAGATCCAGCGTCGTCGTATGAACGAAAACAGCGGGAGAAAAGAAATCGATAACCATTGTCTGATCGAGAAACTTTTACGAAATTTCTTCGTATAACAACCGAGACTCGCAAAGGGCAAAGTCCCGTTCTTTACAAGCTCCAGAATATAATTTCTAAAATAATATAGCTCCTTTCACTTAATCGAAGCGTCGATTTCGCGCGTCCTATTAGCGATACCGATTATCGAGCTCGAACGTCTCGCGCAATCGACGACAAGGTGGTAGGCGTCGCGACGCGCCGAAACCAAGATGTCCTGCGACCGAGGCCTGCAATCGCAGGACATCCGTGGCTTCGGGCGCGAGCAACCGCCGATTTCCTTGCCTCCGAGAGGAGATCTCGATCGATCATCGCGAGATCTCTACGGGGAAACGAGAAGGACTCGTCGAACGGGGTGACGCAGCGTACGTCTGCGTCGCCTCGCGACGCTCCTCTCGTTACCCTTTCGCCCCGAACAAAAAAACAGACTCGAATTCCTTCGGAGCGGTGAAATCGACGCTCTCGACGCGGAATCAACTAGAATGAAAAAGCCGCGGAAACTGGCTACGACGAACCGCGCTGACTATTTTAACCCGTATTATTAACCCTTTGTAGGGTGCAGCAGCAGCGATTTTTTATCCGTGAAGGGTTGTTTGGAAGAAGGCGATCTACAAAGGGTCAACTTGGAATCTTTCGTGCAAGTCCCGCGATCCGAGGGTTCACTGGGGTAGGGGTGAGTTGGAAGACGGTGTGGATGATGGGGGATGATTTAGATTGATCTGGGTTCTTTGGTCTTAGATCGTACAAAAGATGTGCAGGTATATTTCTAACCGTTCCACTAGGATTTGGGATGAAATTTTCTTAGGGATTGCTTACTGAAAACCAAGATACCCCTTCGATTCTGGGATTCGAGGAGTTTGGAGGGAAATTTCTACCGATGCTCGCGGGAGCTGCACGAATCCGCTAGTAACACTCGAATGAGATACGAAATCGATCGTGGCTCGCTCGAACGGCGACTGCATTGGATCTCCGATTGGACAAAACGAAAGAGAAAGATTTCTGCGCGGGGTGAAAACTGGGGTGAAAAGAAGAAGAAAAAGCCTGCATTAGCCTTTGGCGACGCACCGAACGTAAATAACTGAGGAAACGTAGCCGCGAGGGGTCGATCGATCGATCCATCCGTCGAATCAAAAAATCAAGATCGAGGCTGATCGGGGCTGAACGAAAAGAAGAAAAGGCAAGAAGTGTCGCGCTGCTTCCAGTTGACACGGATTTCACTGGGACCTCCTCTTGGCTGGTACAAAACATTGATAAATAAGCTTCTTCCATCGAGCCACTGGATCCGTTTGAAATTTCTCCGTCTGACTTCCTCCAGGATTTACAAACGTTTCGTGAATTCTTGCCTGCAGATGATTTTTCGCTGGAGTATTACCAAGTCCCGGTGAATGGTAGCTAATTGAATTGATTGGCGCGACGAGTAGGTCCTCGGTAGGGCAAAGATGGCAATTGAGAGAAAAATTAGACAAGATACCCGTAACGAGAAGAAAAATCTTCCCTTCAGCTTTCATGGACTGATTAAGCTTCTCCGTTGCTTGCAAGATATCTCGTCGAACCTTTCAATCCATTGCAATCCCACGTCCTCCAGGAATACCGTCGTTGCACCATCGAATTCGCAAATTATACAGAAACTCGAAGAATGATCGATCCTCTCCCAACGGAAGAACTCTATTTCCAAGCGTTTCGCATCTCGAGCTAATGATTCCCATTGATCTTTGTGTCAACCAGTCGCGTTGCGGACGAAAAATGCGAGACACGAGATATAATGTTCATGTATCATGTAATACACAAGCTGTGTGTATGTATATATATATATATATATATAATATATGTATGTAACGTATAGAGAATATATATATATACATATATATGGATATATATATAAAGGCAAGGTCAAAGGTCAACGTACGTCTCGATCCATTACAACAACGTCATATATAATATAATATATGTAGTATATCTGGTTGAGAACAGTGTAGTTTATCATAGGTGGAATTAGTTACGAAACACCGAAACTGAGAGACTCACAAGCAGGAAGAGGAGGGTGTTTTCCTTCGTTTAGAGTTGACCGATCTCACGTTAACATTGCGCATCTGGTAGTCTGCAATGCAAAACACACTTTGGTAGGGTCAGGGACGGACGACGGCCTTTCGAGGTGACGAGAAACGAAAAGAAACTTTTTCATTTTTATTTATAATTTTTTTTTTCTAAAAAAACTTCGTTCGCCAGATGGTCGGCTAACTCTCGCTATACGATCGCTATTTCTCTCGTTCTCTCTTGCGTCGGCTGATCGAGTTTGTCTCTATCTCTCACGCTATCATCTCTGTCTCTTAGGTCAGGGGCGGTGCGCGGATACTACCCCCCTCTCTTCTTGCTCAAACCGTCTACCAACGGACGAGTTTGCACCCCCGTCGCAAGCCGTCGTCTGTGCTTTCCGTGTTGCCTTCCTCGGCCAGGGGGTGGAACCGGTCGTCGGGTCCAGACCCTCGAAAGCGACCCCTTTCGGACTCTCGTCTCCGGATGTTCGTTTCTTCGCTAAGCTTCGAGTTATAGAGTTTGCCGGGGTTCGTTTTCGCCCCCCCCCCGGGTTCCCTGGGGGCGCTCGCGGGGTCTGGACGCGGACGTCCTGCGACTTCGACCGACTCCAACCCCTGTAATCTCCACGGGAACGGCGACGGATTCGGACGCCGAGCGCGGGATCCACCCCGATATTCCTCGACGATTGAAACGCCTCCTCGGGAGTTCGTTCTGCTGTCGCCTGTGGTAGAAACGATCGACGCGATCTCGATCGTCCCGGAATATCGTCGTCGAGGGAGGCTGGGGACTCTCTCTCCGCCAATCGATTGCAAAACTTTCGAAATGGTAACAGTAACGGCAACCCTCTCGTGCCACCCACTAATCTGAATCCTCGATCTCAAAGTCCCAGATTCTGGGATCACTCTGAACGTAAATCAAATATACTACGATGCTTGTACAAGTTTAGAAAGAGAAAATTGAGCGTGTTTGAAGCTCAATGATTCGACACTGAGAGTCCCCGTCCTCCCTCGATCGCACGAGGCTGTCCAGCGAAACTCGGTGTGAATTTATTGGAAAAGAAAAACGGGGGACACGCGAGAGGGGGTCGAAGATCCGTCTCGCCAGCGGAAAAGGTTCGTTTTCCCTCCTTTTCCTCGGCGGGTAACGGGAATGGAGTAGTCGCGGCCTGTCGCTCTCTTACGAGAGGGTGCCGACTACGAGCAGAAGTCCACTCTAAATTCGAAACGAAACGAGCGGGGTGAATTTTCGCGGGCAAAATGACAGACGAGGGAACGTTGGATCCCCCGGGCACCGATCGCCCCTCTTTTCGTATTGTAACTCTTTGCACTTGTCTCGACTTGGATCATCTTTATTCCGTACTTCTCCTTCTCTTCTTCTCCCTCTCTCTATCTCTGTCTATCTCTCTGCCTGTTTCCTCCCCGTCGAGGAATTCTCCTCCCCCTCGATTGTGAGGAAGGCGGTGGTCGAAAACGGAGAGGAGCAAACGCGTTTTCGACGGGGGATCTTTTCGGAAAACAAGGGGTACGCTCCCCCGATCGAAAGGGAGGATTCTACGTCCGAGCGATTTCGCTCCACGTTCGCTTGCTCTCTTCTGGTCCTGCTCGATCGTCTTTCGCCAACAGGTCGGGCGACCCAGCTCGATTATCGGTGAAAGTCTTTGGGAAACCTCGGCGCGATACGGAATTCTTTTCACAACTTGAATTATTTATTACTTTTAATTATAGAGTACCTGAATGTTGAATGCACCTTTGAAACAGAATCGCCATATAGTCGCCGAGGTTCCCGACACCTGCAAAGAAAGTTAGTACGCTCCTGCAAGGGGACAAAGAGGCATATCGTTATCGTTGTCGTGTCGCTCAGATCACCAAGGAACATTGAAAAAGAAAAATAGTATCTACCGAAGGAAGTAAAGAAATTCGAGTTAATCAAAGGCCGATAAGGGGGTGAACAAATTGCAGCTCCACGCCAGTAGCCAACTTCTCTCGCGGCAACTCAAGCACCGTCTAAACATAGCATACTAGAAGTATCAATTACAGTAGGCAAACCTTAAATGCCCCAGTAGGTTCTACAATCAGTCTAAATCAATTCTAGACAGCCTATTCTGCCCTCTTTAGTTAAAATGTCCTATCTAGCATTTTGAAACAACCCAGAAAACTGAGGTTTTATCATTTACTTTGTACAATACTTATTTTCCTTCATTCAAATTAAAACATGTTGTCATTATTTTGTAATAGCCTAATATAATTTTTTGTAATAGGTGTACTGGTAGGGAATGTATTATTAACGTACCAATTAATTAATTGTTTTAGATAAGATATTTTAACCATTTTAAAAGAAGTTAGGTTAAATACATTAAACTGTTTATAAATCTTTACGAAGCACGTAAAGTTTTCTAACTTAAAAGGTAAAAGACGGGTGGAACTTCAAATATTTCAACATATCTCAAAAAATGAAAAAATGCTAGATAGGACAGTTTAACTAAGGAGGGCAGTATTTCCCTCAGAAAAATTTTCCCCAAAAGAACCGTTCAGCTTTCCACGGCGAATACAAAAAAATATTCCCCGTTGCGAGTCATTAATAGTAGACGCCTAACCCCTAAGCAGTTGAATGGACACCAAAACTCTACTTCGCATCAGGCCGAATCTACTTAGGCCAGAATTTCCAGCCGATTTCCATCGAGAACCCCCTCGAAAAGAGCAATCCAGCTGCGGAAGCGGACGCGAAAAAGAGGCCGAATCGCTTTATTACCGCGAGGCCAGGGCTGGTCGAGGCCTCCGGTCGCCTGGATCTCGACAGGAACTCCGCCAGGCGAATTCGATCCACCGCAGAGAGTCGATTACCTTTGACGGAACCACCTGTTCGACCTTTTCTCTTTTTTCCACTAGCGACGCCCGAATTCGCTCGTATCCGGCGCACCCTATAAAAAGCGGCCAAAGTGGACGTCGAAGGCTGGATAGGGTGACGTCGGGTGAGGGGTGGAGGTCAGGGGAGAAGAGACTCCGGCCGTTGGAGGCCCATGGCTCGCAAGGGGGGAGCGGAGGACAAGGGGGTTGGGAGCAGGGCCCCGGCGAATTTAAAAGTAATTTTGACGTCGGCAAGAGCGCCGCGAAAGGGTTCCCGACGGATCGTTACGGGCCTTTGATCGCGAATTAAAAGCTTGAAAGTCGACAGTTTAGCGATGCCACCTCTCTACAGCCTCCACCACCCCCGCCCGACCACCCCCAGCCCCTCCTGCCACTCGATCTACATATCTGCCAGCTCTTTTCAGTCCACTTTCTTTTTTCCTCTCCCTTTCCCTCCTTCCCGCTACGGCCATACGTCTGTTCGTCCAGCTGTCTGTCTTTTCCTCTTGTTCGCCCCGGATCTAGTCTCTCTCTGACGGTTCCTATCGCCCTCTCTCTGTCTCTCTCTATATATATATCTCCCTCTCTGTTCCCCTCTCTCTTTTTATCCCTCGCCCACGTGACGATGGACGGTTCGTTAACCTGTCTGCAGTGTTTATTGGCGCTGGCGATGTAAAAGAAGAGCTTACCAATAACATATTACTATTTCAATCCTAGTCGAGAGGCCGCGGATAAATCCTTTGGTGCTCGCGCTCAGCTCGCTTGCGCGAGGGCGGGCGCGGGCTTTACGCCGCTCCGAGCTGATTCTCCTTTCACCGTCTCCCTCTTTCGCCCCTGTTTCCACTGCACGCGCCTGTCCGTCTGTCTTTCCAGCTTCGACTAGGGAATCCGCTATTTTTTCCACGCACAACCCACCCCCCCCACAGCAGTCCGTCGCCATATCGCCCACCCTCTCTCGTCGCGCTCTCCTCCCCCCACGACCCCCGAATATCTTTGGATTTCAGCGACAGTGTCGAGAACCGGACACCGACCTCTTTCCAAGCTCTAACGATTGTCGATTGATCTTCGTGCAACCCCCGCGTCCCTATTTCACGTTCGCCTGTCGCTCCGCAACCCCTTTCCACACAGATTTGGCTAGCTTTTCGGTGCCTTTTGTTGGGACGCTGGCGGCTTGTTTCGACAGCGAACGCGCCGCGGAGAAAGAGCTTCTCGGGTGAAAGGACTGAAGCTGATCAAGCTCGAGAAACTGGATAGACGGCGGAATGAAACGGAGTTCCAAACGAGATTTCATGTCTTCTAATCAGGGAGGAACATTGCTACAACAACGCGTTCAAAGAGATTCGAGAACACTGTTTCTCCGCGTTATCTACATCCCGGGAAATTACTGTCGGTACAAAAAGAAGACACCCCTCTAGATCATAATCAACCCCGATAAAATACCAGAGCTTCCATAAAATAATCGACTGGACCCTACAAAAAAGAGTATAGCCCACGAAAGTCATTTTTAACCATTTCAACTGCGCGCAATAGAAGGAGAAGATATCCTGGCAACGTGGGGGTGCGAGAGAGGGTGAAAGCCGCGAGGTTCGCTCTAGCTCGAAAAGAAGAGTCGGCTGAAAAACGTATGGAAAGAACAGACGGAGAGGCCAGGGGGCGAGGGAAACGTTTAGATAGGATACGTTCGATTTTGTCCAAATATGACGGTTCGATGTACACTGGCCAGAAGGGGGTGGCCGAGGGGGTGGCGGTCGAAAGGGTTGGGGCGGCGCACGGATTCGAAGGCTGGGCTTTTCGGTGGAGAGTTTCGGCTCGAATATTGGAAAACGCCGAGTTCGAGTACAAGGGAGACTCGGAGGCTTCCCCCGATATGCATATAAACACAATACCTACCCCCTGGCCGCTGGTTTTCGGGGCTGGTACGCGACCGACCGGGCGGCGCACACACGTGCACCGCGAAACGCTCTTAATATGCCGATGCACACATATTCCAACTAGTCAGGATATCTAGCGACGTGTATATTTTATATTCGGCCAGCGCGGGGTGGTTTCGAGGGGTGGTGGCGGCGGAGTCTAGCAGCGTATCTCCATCGACGACGGGTAATCCAAAAACCGGCTGGCCGGTCGCTGGACTTTTATTAAGGCGAAATTAAGCCGTTACACGACCATACCCACCTCCTACCCTTGAACTTATATATTTTTCTGCGTTTCGCTCTTGCAACTACGAGTTGAGGTTTAATACAATTCTCTGGGTGATTAAGATATTCCAAAAAAAGAGTACAATAATCGTTCTCGCCTCGAAAATCGCTAGTGCTACGCGCGAAGAACTTGCATCGGATCTACCCTCGTTTCACTTGCACCCCCATCGAGCCAGAATCGAGTGATCAGAGGGGGAGGACGATAAAACCGGAGTCGAACCGCCCCAGGGAGCGTTTGCCTCGCTCTCGATGCGCATTTATAATTTATAATTTTCCTGCGGTCCAGAAGAACCTGCCACGGATAATCGAGCCTTTCCACCTCTTCGCCCCGGTGTCCACCGTTCCACCCCACCCCCCCGTTTCTTCTCACAATTTTTCACCCCCCACGGTCTGTCTCAAATATATTATAAATGCAAGGGTGGCAGACGGGGCGGACTGCCATCGGCAGGATTGATGGGTATCTAATTATGCGAATAAAAATACACCGTCCGCGATGAATCTGAGCCGATAAGCAGGCCTGTGTGCGCGCGGGTATGTGTGTCGACGTATAATTAAGCACACGCGCATACCGCTCGAGCGGCGATTTACAAGCGGAGAGGGAAATTTCGGAATTTTCCTGGCCGACTGCCTGGAACCAGGAAAGTGGACGGTGCCGCGAGCGTATACTTTGTAATTAATGCGACAGCCATCGTGGTTTGATCAAGTGGCAGCTCTCGGATGTTAATCGGGACAAATTATTTTTTCTCTACGCCACGCGCGGAGATAATTAACCCTCCGAGTGGTGGGCTTCTTCTTTGACACGCCGAGGGACGGGGTCGTCGAGTGAAGGACTCGCGTCTCGCGTTGATTATTGGTGGAATTGGTGTTTAAGGGCGAAGCACGCGGGGCAAGAATAGAGGGAAACGATGTCACAGCGTTCTGGCAACGTTTGTGCCACGTTATCCAACGTAAGAACTGCGGGAACGTATGTCCCTTACAGTTGGGCTTAGAAAAATCGTGTCCTTCCAGTTGATTTCTCGCGCAGAAATCCTAAACGACGCTGCAGGGAGGAAGGAACAAGACGGATAGATTTCCAGCAACGGAGATGAACGCGGAATATCAACGATAATGACTCCCAGTCGATAGATTAAGCTTGGCGAAAGCTCTCGTGGCGCCTCCTCCATCAGAGGAGAGGAAAGAAGAGGAGAGGAAGCTGCGGGGGTTGGAATTTTTCCCCCCTGGCGGGCGCGTTTCGTCCCCGGATGCGTGGAGCAACGCCTAGGAGGCGGGTTTTCAGTTTGCTGCGTAGCAGATTTCGGAATCGCGGCGATTTGATGAATGGCCGCGATCGCGGAGCCAGCTCGCCCCCGTGATTAATATGCATTGAAAACGAGCGCCGGCTGACGTGGAGGCTGGCACGGGGATCGACTTGAAGCGTCTCGATCGGCCGTCCGTGATCCAACGGAACCAGCGACCCGTCGATTTCTGCCTCGCAACCGGGCTCGTTGGCCCTCCAATTTTTCCCTCGCAGAGAAGAATCCTGCCGACGCGGGATTTTGCTTAAAAAAGTAATGGAACGAAGTTCTTGAAAGCGAAGGCAATTCGGCGATACAACCGAGCTGCTCCGAGTGCAGCGTTTCGGGGTAGAAAGGAACCGGTGATTAATCAGCGTTAACGCGTTACTTCCGCTGGTCGAGCCTTAAGAGGAAGATCTTATCGATGGAGGGGGTGTGGATCGCGCACGTCACAGGCACAGGTACGCGAAATATCCGGGTCATCCTAAGGAAAGTGAAACGTCGATAAATTCCGACTTGGCAAGGACCTTGGACTAGTGTCCTGTTTAACCTTCGTGGCAAGGGGCCCGAAACAATCTTGAAGGAACAATTCTTTGCAAAGAAACAAATTCTCTATCTCGATAGACTCAAGTTCTGCGTTTAAGGGGTAACACCACTCTAGGATCGATGTTTTTTTTTTGCTTAAACCACACTTTAGAAAGGAAGGAGGAGACGAACATCGACCTAGATGGCCAAATGTATGGTGCAGGCATCGCAGATTAAAGATAAACAAAAATTTAAAGGATTAAAATGTTCATAAAACTTTAAACGCGTTTTTCTCGAAACCACTTTTTTCAAACTGGGAGGACGAATTTCTCGAAGACTATCGCATGAATCGATTTGAAATTTTTACAGTAGCTTTACAACAATATTCTCTTTGGAAGTACGTAGCCGTTTTTTGATTGAATATAAACTTTCTTTTTTATAACCAATTTAATGCTCATTTTTAGGGCAAAAAAATCGATTTATTTCTTAACAACTGCACCACTTCCACAAAAATTGATTTAAAAAAACCCCTACGTACTTCCAAAGCCAATTGTATATAGATTATAAATTTTTTTATTTTTTGTTCCACGACTCATACATGCCGAGAAATCCGTCCTCCCGTGGCGGTGTTTTCACAAAAGCTGTTTCCGACGACGGGCTCTGTCGTCGCTATTTTGTATGAAAATGACACTAAAAAAATTATTTTTCATACTTCAATATGTGTTAAATAAACCCTCTGAAAAGAAATTCTATTCCGTTTGTCACACTCCCAAAATAAATTGTCAAATTTAGGTATTTTTTTCTGCCTCTAGAGTGGTGTTACCCCTTAATCCGTACGTGGGTGTCGCAATACTTGAGCTAGAAGGGAGCACAACAAGGTGACTTCCACTTACTCTTCTCACCATTAACAATCACCCTGACGATTGCAACCAAAGCTCCCAAATCTCACGACCTTCCGCTACCTGGACAGCTCAGAATTCGTGGTCACACTCTCACCCTTGCCACTGTATCGAGTTCAATGAAGGGGCAGAGAAGTAGAGCAGGGAAAGAGGAGCCGAAAGATGGTCGCGTGGCGAGCATCGAACCCTGAGGACTTCTGGCCACGGCTGCACGGGGTTTCCTCATTTGCGTGCGCTTCCGGTTTCGGTTACAAGCCGGGAGGCCCTTTCGATCGTTATTGAGTTACCCGGTAACGTTATACAGCTACTTCCAGCCAGGCGTCCGGCCCGTCGGGCGTAGGCGGGGGAGGGGGGCATAGAAGGGGGTAGAGAGGGGGACAAAAGAGAGGAGAATAATTGGCAAAGCGGACGCGCGCCGGCTGCGACAAAGGACGAGAGCGAGCTCTCGGGTTAATTCGATAGCGGAGCGGACGGACGGTCCAGGTTTTCGAATTCACTCGACCACCACCCCCTGTATCAGAGCGCTCCTCAATCCTCGGGCCCCATGTGATATTTCTTAACCGAATTCGCGGCTGCCTGTGTTTTTGAAACAGCGACGCGTCGGGGTTAGGGGAGAGTTGCCTATATCGTACCACTTAAGACATTTATTGTTATATTTCATATTTGGTACTAATTTGAATGCAAATGACTTTTGGATATTGTAGCTTGATCTTTTATATGCTTTACCTTTTGTTCAGAACAAATTAATTTGTTATTAAGCTTTTTGGCACATACTGTAAAAGGCAACTGGTCTCCTAAATCGTACCTCCACTAAAAATAGTATGAATTTACAAATACAGAAGAAAATATTCGAATGTGAAAATATAACGAATGTAATATGTACTTAAAATGAATGTAAAATATTCTACATTAAACCCGCTTTTAGAAAAATACAAAAATACAGAACAAAATTGCATTGTTTGATTATTATCACCTAAAATAAACTGGTAGAAAGTTACATCAATCATACCTGATTTTTTTAAAATCTTTATAGCACGCACAAAATAGGGTGTAAGCTCAAAAGGTTTTGTTTCTATTTCTTATTTCACATTTACTTTATATTTTTCTTGTCAGATGCCGTTTATATTCATTAATTACCGAGAAATTGATGAGCTACGATTTAGGTGACCAGTACGATATTGGCAACTCTCCCCTAATTGCACGTGGACGTGGCCCCCTTATGATCCAGATGGAAAAATTCATGCTCGTTTCGCGGCTGGTTCCCGAGAAACGTGTCCTCGAGACAGAAGGATTCTGGGGTACCCGAGTTGCCTCGACTGAGAATTTCCCAGTTACTTTCTAGTTCCATCGTGAAACTGACAAAGTATGGTCAAAGGTAGATGCACCAACGAACGTCCGAGGCGTTGCACGCTTGCAACCGGGTGCACAGAGCAGCTGGCCTGCTTTATCAGGGGCATCGGGACGAAACAGTTTTTATCAGAGGCATCGAGACGGAACACAGGGTATATCGTGCCGAGGAAAATGGAGTCGAACGGAGGCCATTATTGCAGCTGACTGTACCGGTTGCGGAGGGCGCGTACCTGCACACGTGTCGTACATGCACGTAACCGCGTTCCGCAACCCCCACGCCCACCAGCCGCCTCCTTCCACCCCCTCCTCCCCCCCGATAGACCGAGGAGGAGTCGGCCGGTGAAAATTAATAAAGGTACAATTAATAAAAATTACACATTTTTCATCCATCGGCGGAAAGGCTGGCTCCCTAGCCTGGCGAACGATCGTGCCCGCAGGAACTACCCCCAACCCCCTCCCCCGCCGCTGCGCCTCTGTTTCAGCTCGTTTCGTTTCGTTCTACTTTTTTCCCTCGCTGGCTCGCGGGGGCGAAATTTTCCTTCCCTTTCCTCCCATCGATCGATCGCGCGAAACGCGAGATCGGTATCGGCGAGACCGTTTCCCAGGCTGCTTCGGAGAATTTAGCGCTCAGCTCTCGCGTTCTTTTCTAACGGCGAGGGACTCGGGATTCCAAGAGCCTTGCACGGAATTTGTTTTTATTTTCTTTGAATTTGGAACGATGTTTGTTCGGATGAAGTTTCGTTCGAGACGGAAGCAGAGGGGTAGGAGTAGACGTAAAGGATCATTCAACTTATTCGAGTATTCTATTCTGAGATCCTGTACCCGGGGTTTAAATAAGTTAGAGACAGATACCCCGGGAAGTGGTAAAATTGGTAGAATCCTAGATGGAAATAGGAACTGAGATGCATTTAGTCTTCCAGTTTCCAGACCTCTTCGTCTTCGCGTCATCGACTGCAATTTATTATTAATAATCCATATCTACGCTTGCCTAATATTTTTACATACTCGCGCATTAAATTTCTTCGAGCTACCTGCGCGAGTCGGAGTAATAACATTCTCAAGTTCAGGATGCCAGTTTGCCCTGACAAGTCGATAATTCTCCCAGCCTGAGTCAAACGTTTCCATGCTAGCAGGCTTTCACAAACTTATCCGTTTCACCTGAACAAGCCGGGAGCGCGAGGCCCGCAAAGGGGTTGGAAAAGGCCGGCTCCCCGTCCCCCAGAGCACAGTTAATTTTCGTTCTTTCGTGGATTATTTACGCGGTCGCGAAGGCATTTCTCGTGCTGTCAGGGAATCGTTTGTTCGAGGAACTCGGCCGTAGTAACTGGGCAGAAAATTCTGACAACGTAATTACTCGCCGCGTGTAATTTACTTGGGCTCGCCCGCCTAGGAATGCGCGCACGTGCTCGCCGTGTAAATTTCATCGGCTCCGGAGAATTTTTGTCCCCGATCCGGGCCCCTCTCTTTTATTAATTTCGACCGAGTGTGCTTGAATCCCCAGCTACCGAGGTCGTGTAGAAACGCGAGCAAGCGGAAAGCGAACTGTTTGCCACTGCGAGCCAAAGGAGCTTAAGAAACTCGATTACAAAGCGAAGTCGAAGTTGGAGGCTGTGCGCAAGCACCTTCGTTAAGGCGGAATTTCGAGGATCGGGATTGGCGGGTTGATATTTTTCCACCGAGTGAGCCGAGAAGATTGCGAAATTTTAGCTACATTGAAGTCTCAACGAGGACTCTTCAGTTGCAAATTTCTATTGGATTCCTCGCTGTAATTCACCAGGAATAGTGGTCTATTCCTCGCTCGAACCCAGAGCGAGGATCTTCAATTGAAGACTGAAGTTCTCGCCAGGATTTGACATCCGAAACGTGCGCTCTACACTTCGCTAGCGTTTATCAGCTGGCTGCATCCTGCGAATTCATGTACGAGAGAACGCACCGCGGTCCCCGGAAAACTATCATTATTTCTACCCCCTGCCTCGTAGCCTCTGTAACCCATTAACGAAGGCCTGGCGTGCCTGGTCGAGGGGTGGATTGATGAGCGATGAAAAACAGAAGGAAAAAAAATGAACGTCGTACGGCGGGGTCGACGAAAAAGCCGTACACCGTGCATACTGGGCGCAAGCCACCCCCTCGCGCGCAGCCCAGCCACCCACCCTCCCTCTGCAGCCCCGCCACCGGGCTTTTCTATCGCGGTGAAAAATTTAATTACAAAAAAGTTTTGGCATTCCGTCAGTTTGGTTTAGTCGCAATATATCGCTCGAACTCCAGAACTCCTCCGCCCCATTCCCACCCCCGCTGGTCCACCACCCAGCTGTCTCTCCCTCTCCCCTCCGAGGCCGTACGAGAGCGAGCTTCCTATAGCCGAGGTATCTGCGGTTTATTCGAGCCTCTGCCTAAAACCGCACCCCTCTCCTCTCTCTCTCTCATTCTGTCTTTCTTCCTGTCGGCCAACCACTTTTTTATATAAAGCGTTCTATAATATTTTATTAATAATACGCCGGAATACCGGCGGAGTTTCGAAGGCTGCGGTGCTCTGGTTGCGCGGCTTGTAACGGGAGAACGACCTGGAACAGTGAGGACGGGGGTTGGGGTAATTGTAAGCGGCGATCGAGGAATCAATGGACCAACGCCTCGGACGCAGGGGATGGCCGGGTTAGGTTCGAGGAACGACGTGATTTTCCCCGGGGAATGTTTTCGTGGTGGACTTTCCAAGCCAACTGGGGGATGATGTTTAAGGTGGACACGGATCTTGAAACTCGACGAGTACGGTTGATTTTCGAAGAACGAGATTTGAAAATAAAATAACAGGAAGGGGGTGATCTCGCGGCAGGATGAGCGCCAAGGACCTCGGAGACGGCTGATCCCGAGCACCGACAGGCGGACAGACAGGCAAGGGGGCGCGGGAACGTTCGAAATTCGCTGGTAGCTCGCGCATCGCAGCTGGGTTATCTGGAAAATTATTTGGGGTGGGGCGTCGTTCGATGGCCCTCGAAGAAGAGCTAACGAACGAACGAACGAGCGAAAGCCCGGGCCGAAAAGTCAAATAAGCAAAAAATGAAAGCCGGACCCGATCGATAACGCGGCTATACATTGATAGCCAGGGGATATGAGCGGGAATATCGGGCGAACCGAACGGAACAGAGGGGTAGGGGGGATGATCGGCGAGGAGGAGGCACGGGAGGACGGAGACCAAGTCCGGCGTCACTGGATTCTTTTTCGCGGGGGATGAAATAACCGGCCAATTAGCGATCTTATTGAAAATTTGTCAAGTTCCGCCGGAGGAAGACTCTCCCCGGCGTCCATTCGAGCCACCGTCCAAGTTTCGCCCAAGGAAGAAATTATTTCACCACCCCCCGGACCCCACCATTCAGCCCGGCGGAATTATATTCGCGCGATAGTTTCTCTTTTTTCTCTTTTCTCCGTTCTCCCTCTTTCTGCCTCCGTCCCACCCACCTGCTACCCTTCGCCAGGATCTCGATGACGACCGGCTCTCGCGAGCCCATTCCTCCCCCGGGGATCCTTTTGAATTCGCGGCCCGACGGGGGTTGAAGGAATTTTTCGACTGTCCCCGCTTTCGCTAGCTCGCGGGAGGAAGGTTCGTGGGGGTGGAAAAGGGGCGCGGGATGATCTCGTTGGCTGGACGACAGTAAGTTGTGGGAGGGCGCAGTCTAAACCAGATTTTCCATACGCGCAATTTCCGTGGCCGCGCGATAATTGCGTTTGCCGCGGCGGTCGCGGCAGGAATTAGAATGCAAACCGCAAGGTCGGTCGAATTGTGTTTATAGGGGACGGAACTGGCGCTGGAGCGGGCTCCGCGACGCAAATCGATCGCAGTCGACCACGAGATGCACCGCGATACGAGGCACGTCCTTCGAGACGGGATTACTCGTCGAAAATTAGTGTAACACGTTTGTTTCGCACCTTCCCGTCGTTCTGTTTAAGTGTAGTGCTTCTGAAGGAAGAAGACACGCGCGAATCATGCGTAGATGTGCATGGAAGGTCGAGGTGCATCGAAGAAGACACCTTTCCCTTTCCGTAATGAGCATGTAGAATGCCTTGGAGAAGGGTGAAAGGGTGCAACAGGGGTTTCGATCATCCACGGACGTGGGAGAGAGTGAAATAGCGAACTCGGTGAACAGGCCTGTCATATTTATTAATTATTTAAAGAGAAATTTAGAATCTCGATTCGGACGCAGAATCAACAACAATTTTCAAGTAGGGCTGGGACTATTTGTCGAATTTTTCAGTATTCGAATATTCGAATACTTCAGTTGCTCAATTATTTGGCGAATATAATTCGAATATACAAGTGTTCGAATACTATCTGAATATACAAGTATTCGAATACTGATGAATTAGAATAGTATGGTGTGAATTATAAATCAAGTTCTTTAGGTTCATTTGTCAGGAAGAAATCTTGTAAGCTAATTTTGACCCACTTCACACCATACTATTCGAATACAACTGTATTCGAATACATCAGTATTCGAATATATCAGTATTCGAATACATCAGTATTCGAATATATCAGTATTCGAATACATCAGTATTCGAATATATCAGTATTCGAATACATCAGTATTCGAATATATCAGTATTCGAATACATCAGTATTCGAATATATCAGTATTCGAATACATCAGTATTCGAATATATCAGTATTCGAATAGTATTCGAATATAACATTCGAATACTCAAATATTCGAAGTTTATTCATAGCATTCGAATACTTATAAAATATTCGAATATTATATTATTCGAATAGTCCCATCCCTATTTTCAAGACCCAAGTTCCCCGCGAGAGCAGCTGGGTATTTAGAAAACCTTGGACACGGTCGCCCGTAAATCATCCGTTGTCGAGCAAGCCCGCTCCTAACAATCCTCCGTCGCAAATTTACGTTCCCGTCTCGTTACCTAACACCCCCGTAACGACACCCCCAACCCCGTCGTCGTGGACGATCGTAATCGTCGGCCACGAAACAGCCGTGCACGTCGAACGATACGGCGAACACGGCTAATCAGGTCTTTCGTTCGAGCAACCCCCTTCCCATCCGTGGCCACCCCCGCCCTCGCCCTGGAACGTTCTCAACTTCATTTGCCGCATCCCTCGGCCGGAATAACCGCGAGCTCGGTGTTCCCTAGGAGGCAGATACCTGGAAAATTTGCATCGTTATCAGGCCGCTCTCTGTTTCTCTTTTTATCAATCCTTCCGGGGCTCTCTGGTCCCCTACCCTCCGATCTACTCCTCTTTCTTTCTTTCTTTCTTTCTCCTCCGCTTCTACGCCTCTCCATCCAACCACCCTTTCTCTTTCTCTTGCCTCTGTGCCTCTATCTCTGTTCCTTCTCTACCTCCGCGTTCGGCGCAGTTACGAGCATCGACGTATCGCCGTCCGTCGTGGAATGTATATTTTTTGACGAGTTTTCAGCCCGGCGAGGGGAGAGGGTGGTGGGGGTGGCAACCCTCTACAGGCTGACAGACCGCCGCGTCGGGTGGAACGGGGACAAGGATGGAGTCCGCGGGAGCAGTGAATGCGGCGGGAAAGAAAAAGAGGGCTCGGTATAGACGGTACGGGAGCAGAGGGGGCAGAGGGCGAATAGAGAGGGGAAGCGGGGTGGGACGGGGCGTGGGTGTCGGGGGTTGGAGAGCGGCGAGCGTAGGATGAGAAGCCGCTGGGAGGAGGAAGAGGCCAGGGAGGAAGCCGGAGAGAGCCGCGGGAAGGGTGGAGAGCGAGAGGAGAAGGAGACACACGCGCGCGCTCCACGCTTGTGGGGGTGGGTAAGAGAGGGACGATAGAGTGTGGTGGGAACGTGGGGGGAAGGACGAGGGAAGAGAAAGAGGCCAGAGACAGAGGCGGGAAGAGAGAGAGGAACCGAGGAGAGGGTGGAACAGAGCTGAGGGGCGATAGGCGAGAGGCGAGAGGGACGGGCAAGATAGGCTGTCTTTCTCGCGTGCAGACCACCTCCGTCGCTCTCCTCCTCCTCCTCCTCCTCCTCCTCCTCCTGAGTGAGCTCGCCTCACCGTCAGCCTCGACCAGCCACCCTCACCCTCGTATCCACCCGCGAACTGAGGACAAAAATCAATATGAACGTGTAGCCATTTCTCTTTAATCTACCGCTTACTGGCTAGGAACCGAACCGAACTGCGTCGAACCAGAACCGGACTGGTCGTTCCGTGGCTTTCTCTCTCCCTCTTGCACCCCCTCTGGCCATCGTTCCATCTCTTTCTTCCCAACCGCGCCTCCCCGTCCTTCCCTTATTTTCCCGCGATCGCTGTCGCTCGTTTTTCCTCCCATTCCCGCGTTTCCCTTTTTCTTTCAATCGCCCCCGCTACCTTGCGATCACCCCCTTCCTCATCCCCCTCGAACGCGTCTACGCTCCCCTCTCGTACCTGGCCGTTTTCGAAATTAGTAGCCACCGATACGCGGCTACGAAATGCAAGGAATTTTCGATACCAACCACCCCTCAACCTGTCTCCCACCAACCACCCCGCTGGCGCGACCCCCTTTTTCTTCTGATCGCTTTCCGTCCTCCTCGTTGTCTCCCGCTCGACGCTTCTTCCCGCCCCGCTCGCTCTTTCGCCGTCTCTATTTTGCTCCCGTTTCTTCCGCACCCCCGATTCACCCCCGCGGGCGGCTCGACGCGCACGTGAGAAATCGAGGGATGACGATAACGCGTCGATCCGGGGTGAGTGAACCCCTCGAACGCACCAATTTTTTTCGTCCCGTCATCAACCACGCTTTGTTTTTATTTTCCGCAGCTTTCGGACCCTCTGACCCGGGGATGCATTTCACAAATTTCCATTTCACGAGCTTATCCCTTCGGTCAGCTATTCTACCGCCGAGCGAACCGCGGCTCTGTCAACTGAAATTATTAATGACGATTCAACCCGTCTTCTACAGTTGGCATTTAATTGCAACGATCTTAGAACCACATCTTTGCTCCGACCGGTCCTAATTCTGTCGTAATGAATCGCTATTGAATTGAATTAATATTTACATTAGCCGGATTCCAGCCAGACGGTGCGCGCCGATCGATTTCGGAAGCGGAACACGAAATTTTGCTATTTAATGGGCGCGCGTTCGACCGACGGCGAATCCGCCGAAAATCGATCGATCGCCACGGGAACTCGATCTCACCGCGTTACGTCGAACCGTCTGTCGTTAAATATTCAAGCACCGCGCTTTGACCGCGGCTCCGTCACGTAAATCCAATGATAAGTTTAACGGTGTAACGAGTAATTAGCTGGTAATCAGATTCACTCTGACGTTTCGGGGTCATTTCACGTTCGTCCGCCGGGGGAACACCGCATCGCGGCCTAGTTTTCCCAATTTTCCGTTACGATTTTCCTACAATCTCGCAACAACAGAGCCCGCTTGCCACAGCTCTACATCAGATCGTAGATCGAATCCAACGGCCACCGAAATCATTTGCGATTAGGAGGCTTACCCGATTGTTGGCATCGATTTTGGGGAGATTTCATTGAACAGTGACGTGAATTGACGCGTTCGAGTGACGTCGAACTAGGGATTGACGCGTTGGTTCGTGAAACGGTTCGAGATGGCATCGATCTCGACGGCATGGGGGCCAGGTCGACGCAAAAGTCCATGTCGCTTCGGAATTCTACTTTGTCTTCGATCTTGGACGCGGGCTGTTTTGCTTATTCTATTTCCTTCAGCTTCTTCGAACCCTCTTCGTTCTTTAAAACACACTTCTCTCTTCCTCTTACGCGTCTAAAGGTTCCACATCGATGTAGAATCATTTCTCCAGTTCACTTGCAATCCGTTCTGGAAACTGATGCGCGAATTCCACACAGAAATATCGCCACCGTCCGAAACTTTGACTATCGATTTTCCGTTCGACTTTCCCGCCCGAGGTGCATTAACAACGTTGCAGAATGCAATTGTATAATAACGATAATTCGCGGGGCATTACGGTCGGAGCAGTATTTCGTTTCGAGTTAGGTGTCCCGAATATCGGAACTACTGGTCTAAGTGGAAGTAGAACGAGTCGATATAGGTCAGACCATGCTCCGTGTCACACTATCAGGATTTCGATCACTGTTGCGCAAGAAGATAAACATATTCTGCTTCCCCAAATTGAACGTAAGGTAAGCTAGGGAGGTTTGGTAATCACAACATGTGTACCAAATATCCAAGATGGCGCCAAAGGCGGAGGATCCGAAATTACTAAATCTGTGATCAATCAACGTCGACTGAGGTTAACGATCACGGACGATCGCAGCCACTAAAAAACCCTTCCTTTTCTTCGACCGTTTCTACCATCCCCTATGAAGAACACTAACCGATCCAGCATCGTGAAAGTTCCCACCGCTGGTATAAAGCAATCAGCAACCACCACCCCCGGAGAACAACAGAAAATTCGTGAATCGCGAATACGTAAAGCCACGAAACAGTCGGTGGAAAAAACATATCTAGCGAATCGCGGATACATCCGCTGACCGGGCCGGAAGCATTTTTCCATTCCATTGTTATATTCGCCGTCGGAGGAACAAAACGACGGAGAAATAATGTATACACGCGAGCGCAGCCTCACCCCTAATACCTCTTAATGCTTATTCCAGTCGCGGACCGGAAGTTAGCCCAGTTCTGCTTTCGTTCCACCGTTCCAACCCCCCAGCCAACCCCCCTGGAACCCCGCGAACACCCCGCGTACACTCGCCTCTCTCCCTCTTTTTTTCTTTCCTTGGTTTGCGTTTGTTTTGCACGAAGAAGCGGAAGATTTATCGGCGCGGAGCGATACCCAGCTGCAATATTCAGCGCTGGAAGCTTAGAGCTCGCCGGTTGGTGCCGCACGGAGGGATGGTTGGGGTTTACGTGGACAGCAGCTCGCCCTACGGTGTACTGTGTTGCCGCTGCCACATATAGATTATTGATCAGGCAATAACTCAAGGACTAGTCGGCTCGCATATTACCACCATACCAGCCGGCCAGGCCGGCTACGTTCCGGCTAACGTTGGTACGCAGTAGTTATGCTAATTAAAGGCAACCTTTCGGCCCGTAGCCGACATAAACCCTGGCCATACCTGGCAACATCATTATGCGCACATGTGCCTGTCGTTGCCCAAAACGAATCCCTCTAGGACCCGTTAATCACTTTCTTCCCATTCTCCTTCTTTCCACCCCCTTTCTGTGTCTCCCTTTTTATCTTCCGAGCAGTGCGAGCTTTCCAACCCTTTTCTCCCACCAGCGTCTTTATCCATGCTTCCCTGAATAACTGGCCACTCTCTCTGTTTTTTTCTCTCTCCTCCTCCTCGTCGAGGCTAGAAAAATTCACCGATACGCGCTCCTCTATCGGTTTTGTCCGAATATGAATACCTGAGAACCGAGCCGGGTAATAATGCATTTTCCAACCCCCGCGCTCGCCCCCGCCGACCGACGCCGCCCGCGCACCGCGAGAGCATTAATTAATGGGTGAATTAAATTTTAGGCGACCGCCAGCGGCGTCTAAATGTTTAATTAACTGGTTAATTAATTGGCGGCCGGATGCTCCCGTTACAACGGGTGGTTCTCGTCCAACCCCCTCGTCTCTCTCTCTCTCTCTCACGTTGGCCTCCTCTCTTGACGGTTCTTGGTGAACCCAATTCTAGATACCATGCGACGCGAAACAGGTGATCTTCGGATGGAAAAAGTCGATATATGTATCTAACAGAACTTAATGTAACTTTTCGGTTTCTTTAGCCTGCTTTTGTTGCTCGACGTTGCGTCCGTAAACTTGTATGGTAATGTATTCTAACTCGACATTAACGACTGTAGCTCCAGAAAATGAGGGTGTATAAAATCGGAGCAAACTCTACTGAAAGTTCATTCAAAGAGCGTCAGTCGCACGACGCGTGTCGATTCACATCGCGGTCTTGGAGTTGATTCAAAATTGCAATCGCCGGTGATTTTTGTTGTCCCGAGAGCCGTAGCAAATACATTCGTCGGAAACGTGGAAACTAGACTTCTCAGTTAGACAGTGTCGATGGCTGCCGATAATGGATGAAGTAATATTCCTCCTCCCCTCGGTCGCTCATCTACTTTCATCTACCTCAATTAGACCGCCCCGACTTACTCCCCCCGCATCCCCCTAAAATTTCATCGAACACCCAAAACGTCCCAGCGAGGAGCAGAAGAGATCTCTCATTCTCCAAGCGTTACTCGCACAACCAAATCGATAAGCCAGCGTCTCCGCGATAAGGCACAACGGGGAGGGTGCTCCGGAGACCCGAGGGGGTTGGGGGAGCCGTGTGTTGGCGCAGGACGATTTTATAAACCCGAAAGCATATTCTCGAAGCGGAGTACGGCTAGCCACTAGAGTACTAAGAGGATTCCCTGCGAAAAAAACAGAATGGAGAGGGGCTGTGGGTGGTTGAAGGAGGGTGGGTGGGTCTGATGTCCGAGTAGAGAAGCGACAAGAGCCTTTCTTCTTCTGTCGCTGCATTTTCCATAAGTGGATCGTTACGTCGATCCGCGACGTTGTATCGGCGGGGTGGAGAACGGATCCCGAGCGAGTAGGGGGAGGTTGAAGGGGATGGCGGCGTATCAATGCGAAGTGGCCGTAGAAAGGAGGAAAAAAAATGTATAATGAAAATACTCGAGCTTATAATAGCCGTGAAAGTCGGCCAAGAAATCCTGTACGATCGGTGCGCCACTCGGAACTCGTTAGCTGGGATGCATGAATTTCTCGTCCCGTGCTCGACGACGGTTGTTGTTGTTGCCTTTATGCGAGAAGTACCCGCGTCGATTATCTGCTCTGTCCACCCCCTCTTCCCCTGGCTACCTTGGCGAATTGTTTCGCTGCCTATCGGAGGAATTACTTTCTTTCCTTTCTATTTGTTTATCCGTGATTTCGGAACGGGGCGGATCAGGGGGTGGTAATTGCTGGTAATTGCGGCTTGATGAGGTATTATTCCCTGTAAGGAGGCATTCTCGTCGCGGCAGGGAGGAGGAAAACGATTTCTACTTAGGAGCCTTCATTGTCGCTGCGTTTCTCCGGTTTCTCGTTGCTCGAGTATCGGCGGCGTGTGGAATGGCGAGGAGCGAACGAACTCGCCGCGCGTCTCTTTTAGTTTCTAAATCAGAATTGCGCTACCCGATAAGTCGGCCTCTGAAATAGCGATTATAACGTGGCTACTGTGGGAGAACGGAAATTCTAGGCGTAGTTGCGTCCTCGGGTCCAGTTTCTCGAGGTTTCGAAGGCCTCCTGGTGTGTGCCTTGCACTCGAGCCACGAAATCGATCGAGGTGGGCGTTAGAAGCGTTTAGACGGCCGTGCACCTTCCTCGCCCTGCCGGAGATAACGTTTTCGTGTATCCTGGCGAGGGTTGGGAGGACTCTTGGAAGGGTGGAAGACGGAAGTCGCGAGAAAGAAAACGACCAGGAGGAAGGATCAAAGGATCAAAGCGTCTGGCGGCAGGCAGCCGGTCGAGACGCGAAAAATCGTCGACCCAGAAGGGGCGCACAGAGAGGGGTAGCGTGAAAAAGGGGTAATTAAGACCGTGGTACGAAACAACCTATTCGGGGGAGTCGTGGAACGTATCAGAATCGAGAATAGAGGGAGGAGAAGACGAGGAAGGACAATTTCAAAAGAAAACTTGAGATGAGGCGGATAGGAGGGGGTTGAAGGATCGAGGAACAAAAATGGTGGATTGAATCGGAGCGTGGAATTCGAGGGAAGAAGAGGACGGAATTGTTGGTCAAAGGAAATGGAAGATCTATCGATGCTGAAGTTGCGTCGAGGGGGTTGAAAGATCGAGAAGCAGAATTGCTGGTTGGATCCAGCGGCTGGGCAAAGAATGGTTTGGGTAAAGAAAAGGCTGTCGCCTAATAGGACGGGTGAAAGAAACAGGGGTGGTCGGAGGAAGGTGAAAGGGGAGGTTCGAAGAGGCTGATAGGTCAAATTCTTGGAACCTGCAGCGACGCTATAAATTCTCCGTGTTAATTGGGGTTTTGAAAAGTCACTGGTTGTATTCTGTTCTAAAGAAACTTAGGAATCACTTAGAAATCGTCGAAATCGCGGAGAATCGAAAACATGGATGGGGGTGCGAGGGTTTCTTGGTTCGACTTTTGTGGCGGTAACGAAACTGGCGGCCAATGGCGTAACGCAGCTGAGCCATTATTGGAAACTCGTTACATGCACGGTGCCCCACGCCGTTACAAAGGCACGCCACCCCCAACCAACCCCTTCCGACCTGCCGCGCCTCACCACCCCTGTGGCCTCTGTTACACAAGTACAGGGCAGAAGCAACTACGTCGTCGTCGTCGTTAGATCGCACCCCCGCCTCGTGCCACCCTCTCTGCCAGTGTCCACCCCTTCACCCCCCGGGAACTTGGTCTTATTCGGTTCTACCTACTTACGCAGAATTCCTTATCCTGCTGCAACACCTCTTCACCGAATTTGTTTATGCGCTCGCGGAGAGCTTTGAGTGCATTGTTATTTCCATCGACGTTAAATTTTTTCACATCTGAGTGTAAGATTTATTACTTCCGCGGAGGACATAGACCTTGCTAAAATCGATGTTAGAATTCTACAAGTTTTTCTATTACCGCAGAAAAATCGGGACGAACATAGATCGCGCGAGTAACCCGTGGAACGGAGTGTCAATCAAAATCGTCGATTCGCGATGAAGACACGGAAAAGGGGGTCGGACGATGCATGATTTAACGGGGTTCATTTCGAGGCAACGACGAAATGGACGGGGGGTGAATTGATCTCGACTCAACGACCAGATAATCCGATCAATAAATCGAATCTGTCGTTTGCTTTCAGACGAGAAACCGATTAGTCGGAACAACCGAGACTAGACGAAAAAAGGGGTTTGAGAACGGGGAAGGGGCGGAATAAAGAAGAGTCTGCATAGATACGTGGTTGTTTAAAAGTATCCCCGAGCCAGGGGTCGTGTAAATTTCACGAGACCGACTTTTCGGCGACGAAGCGCGGTTAATGTAACGATCGAAACGTCGATAACAAACGGCTATTCTGTAATCAACGAAACTAAATAATTCGCGTGTCCCGATGGCCACCAGCGGCTGTCAATTTTCAATAACGTGGCAAAAAAGCCAATTGCCCAGCGGTGTTCGGATTAACCTGTGTTTCATAGCCGCAAAAAGAACTGCAGGATGCTGAATAGAAGTGGAATGCAGATGGCATTCAGAGGAACTTTCGTTGGATTCCGGTATCTGGACAATTAGGTAACGAAAAAACGCGGGAACTGAAAGCGTCAGTGACAAGTGGAACAACACACAAGTCGGACCTAAATTATTCGATCCAGAATCTCTCCTAAATCGAGGATTCAGTGTACAAATTCTCGACCGTATCGAAGTAGAAGAACCCTATGCTTGATCAGCCACGAGTCAATGAAAGACAATCTACACAGATTTAATCTCTAAAAAAAAACTTGCGAATTCGCGGTTTATATATTCGTCTAATTTATTCCCATGTTTTAGCGGGCTACGGAGGAATCCCAATCCCAAAAACTTAATCGAAGACGGTGGGAAAATTGGTTAAATTCCAGCTAGGAAATTGTACGTCCATGGAATCTGTGAAAATGCCTCCTTCGTGTTGGCGAGATAAATGTGGCAATAATATTTCACACACCGTCGTCGTTACAGGGACGCGGGGGTGGGTGGTTGGCGACGGCGTCGTTCAAACTCACTTAAATCCTCGAACATCGTCGAAGCGGACCGCGAGCACGGTTTAAGATTGATTCGACGAGCTTCCAGCGCATTTATTTAGTGGGCTGCGAGAGAAGTCGCTCCCCTTTCGCGTGAAAAATCACTGATATCTACCCGAGACGTTTGCTCCTCGCATTATACACACGTCCCCCGGAGGGTGAAGCCACCCCCCGACCATTTCTTTGGGCTGGAAAGTTCGGTCGGGGACGAGTCCTGCTCGCTTCGACGCCTGGAGCTGCAAAAGTAGCGAAGCTCTGTCGCTGATCGCGTGTAATTCTTCGGACTTGGGTGGAAAAGTTGCGCGGTAAGGGAGTCTTTCTGAGAATGAGTTTTAGTGGACATCGAGTAAAATAAAAATACCAGGAACTTGCAAAATGATAAGATTTTAAAGTTTCATTAAAATCGAAAATGGAATGTCCCTGAAATTTGAGAGGAATATCTTAGAGCAGGTCAGAATCTTCTAATTCCTCTGGAAAATTCCCAATTTCTCTCAGGATATAGCCACCCCCCGAGAACCCCATCCCCCGAGTCGATCCTCTCAGTCATCGGATATCTAGGAAACACGAAGACGCTCTAAAGGCATTAACGACTTTCCAGGAACATTTTAAAACACGGAGCCTGCGACCAGCTACCCTCACACCAACCCTCGGTTTTCCCGTCGTCCACCCCTGCGACGAAAGTGTCCAGCCCTCCCCCGTACGGGAGGGAACAACGGTTCATTATCGAAAAATTGATCTGATTAGGCGGTGGCCCTTTCCTCGAAACTTTCCACCGGACATCCCTCTCGGTTCCCACGTCTCGCGAGAATCGGCCTTGCGAATTAAGGGACACTTAAACTCTTTACTCGCGCCCCTCTTCTGGACCGCCGGTGGTCGAGGCGCTCGTCGATGGTAGGAACTTTCATTCAGGACATGCCGCGTTAATTGCCTCGGCGAAAGAGTCGCGACACTTGTGAAATTCTGCGCTGGGAACTTTCCAAGACTTGCAAAATTTCTGATTATGACATTTTCAGGGGGTTCGCCGTTGGAGTTTTTAGACGAGGGGTATTCTCGACCATCTTCAAATCTTCCTGCTCTAATATTTCTCCCTGAAAATCCTAAAATTTACAACGTTCTAGACTTCTTTCTTGGGAGTGTTACGAAGTCGAAGGGAACTGCGACGCCTGCTCATTTGGCGGTGGCAAACGTACAGGCAAAAGGCTTTCCCTAGGTTTATCGAGCACCGGTGGCGGCAGGGGGTGGATGATCCTGGGATTTTCGCGGTTGCGCGTGAAAACACCGGCGAACATCGCGGCAGTGCGATATTGTTGCTCGCGGCGTGCGCTTGACAAGAGCCGACGAGCCGCGGCTTGAATTCCCGCGATATCTCGAAACCCGCTCGCATCGAAGAGCACGCGTGCGATAGCAATTAATTTCATCAGTAACGAGGTAATTAGTTTGAGCGACGGTGTATCGTTTTGCTCGATAGGCACGCCCTTCGAATAGCTGAACATGTTGTTGACTCTGGAAATCTCTCCTCTCGCGCTTGACAAGCCTGATACCTTCCCGATGGAGCCCTGCCACCCGCAAATGCAAGAATCCAAGTGATGGTTCCAATTATTCATACGTACAGCTTTACAAGTTTCGAATTTTCAAATCCGTCTAAGCAATTCTAAAGCAAAGCTCCCGTCCAACAGAGTTGGGCATTATTCGAATAAATTTTCATTCGAATACGAATTCGTATACATCCCCAAGATTTATGCGCGAATAACAAATGACGATTTTATTCGACGTAAAATTATTCGTTATTCGCGAATAAATCTGTACCGTTATTCTAGCCAGATTCGTTCGAATAAGAATTTATTCGTTATTCGACCTGAATGAATGACGAATAAGAAATGTGATACCCGGCATCTATCGATGGAAGTCTGTACTGTGACCAACATACGGTTTGACGTGTGTGTCTAGAAGTGTGCGTATACGTCTGAACGAACCGAGGAAATAACCTAAAACATTAGGTCTCACGGGTGTCAGTCAGTGGTGTCATGATACATCGCCGAAATCGCGTGATTATTTTATTCGTCCGTTGAGTCGACTAAATTCTTATTCGAATAAGAAATTATTCGAATAAATTTTCCGTCAAATAAAAAATTATTCGTTATTGTCCAATAATGTCATTTTATTCGAATTTTTTATTCGAAGATTATTCGAATAAGAATTTATTCGCACAAATTTATTCGAATACTTATTCGAATGAAAACTTAGCCGAATAATGCCCAACTCTGCCGTCCAATCAACCCCCATCTCTGCGAACACTCAACTAGAAACTTTTAAATAAAAAAAAACCAAAGTATCAGGGAGCTCCAGTGGACGAAATCTAAGATCGACCAATGTCCCTTGGACAATATTCCCCAGCTAACCATCGACGAAGAAGAACAACGACGATCGAAAGAAAGCAACCCCTGATCCCGATGATAGGTCCCTCCCCGAACCGCTACCCTTCAAAATGGGAAAAAAAACGATGGGAAAGGAGGAAAGTACAGGAGTGGCTCACCAAAAAAGAAAAGGAATACAAAACCACGATAGTGGAAGGGTTGACAGGGGGCTGGAGGAAGGGATCGATCGGCGTCGAAGCGTACTCGTTCCACGGGCAAGTCGGACGAAAAACGTCGGAGGCACGTCGAAAGTAGCGGGAAAGCGCGACGAGGGAGGTAATCTCGCTACTCTTCGGCCGCTCATTCGAATCCCACGCTAAATTTCAATCTGACGTGTACAAAAGTCGAGCCCTTCCGTCCCCGCCGCCCCTCTCGTTCGCTTCCTCGTGACATAGGAACGACTCGTGCTCGAGGCAACGGTCCATTTCTGCGATCCTCCGTCCTCCCTCTCCACCCTTCCCCAACCCTCCCAATCCTCCCGACCACCTACGTACGTCCCCGTTGCACACGTGTGCACCGGTCCATTTGAATCTAGCCACTCGAACGCGCGCTAGTACATTGCCGGGCAAAAGTTTCGCGCGATTGGCCATGCAAAGATTCGCGGGGGAGGGGTTGGTCGGGTGGCACGAGGGATGATGTAATTTCGAGAGGGAGGAAAGTGCGACGGGAGAGGGTTCGTTGAAGCGAATGTGGGTCTTCTTAAGCAAGATTTTTCGGAGGGGTGTTCAAAGGGGTGAGATTGATGTTGCTTAATCACGGTTCCATGGAAGTTAAGAGGGGTGGTATTAGGACACTCTGAGCGAGGACGCTACGAGACTTAGAAAAGGTTAGGCAATTAATTAAGATTTCGCGGTGAAGGAGAAACGAGGGTGCACCGAGAGCAACCCTAAACAACCCTCGGTCCTAAATTGCCCATGTAACTAGGAGTCTAAGTGGAAACGCAGATATAAAGACGCATCGGACAACGGGATTTTGGTACCCCGACCCTGGAACCTCGTCGAACCGGATACTGGACAACTTCTGGCGGAGGAACGAGGAGCACCGTTATACTGGAAACGATCGAGGAGAGGTCAAGACGAGTTCTAGGCCCCGGGTAACCGCAACTTTTGGCCGATAGTGTACGTGTAGCGGTGCGTACATGTGGCAGAGCCACCCCCTTGGCTGGCGGAGTCCTTTTAAGCCAAGCCACCCCCTTCCGACGGCGGTATCCATACCCCGAGAGCGTCCATTTCCTAACCCCCACCCCCTCGATACAGCAGCCTAGGCAATCCGTGGTGTATCGGCTCGCGTGTATACACAGAGCAGCGTCGCGGCGCACAGCGTCGAGGCGCACCTAATTAAACTTCCCCAGCGCACGGCCCGAGCACGTTAGACTTTCATTCGTTCGGCTTTCTTGCCGATCCACCCTCGAATCGAACCAGCTTCCAGGCTTCTTCCGCGAATTGCGCCGGGGAGGGGGGCGGATTTTTGAGCCCGTATCCGGGCGACTGATTTTATTCCATCCTACCTCTCTCTCACCTACCCCTACACCGTTCCCTCTGCCTCCTCCTCCCTGTCGTCGTCCCCGAGCTTTTCTGCGTCGTTTTCTATTAGGACGACGAGAATGCCGGGGAAAAATGAAAGTTCGAACTCGTCGAGGGCGCGTTTTCAACGAGGAAATCCTTTTTCCGCGAGTCTCTTTGGGAAATGATTGCGAGACTTATTTGAATTTCGAACCCTCTACTTCGAGCTACGTTGGACTTTCGAGGAATTACATTTTTCTTGGAGACGGGGGAGGAAGGGTGATACTTGGAGGGGTATTATTGCCACTGAATCAGTGACAACGTATTTCAAGTATGATTAAATATAATGGTAGAGTGTAATGGATGATGCATCGAAGAAGGGGTAGAAAGTTTGTAACGATGCCTATGTTGCGATCAGGGATGGATTTGGTATTAACCATTTGTGCAGAGATTCCTTTGCTTTCTCTCTATTCATACACCGCTAATACGTAATCTCTGCAGTGAGTGCTAATTAATAGTGATAGGCGACAGTTAATAGTTTCTCTGCGGACAGATTTCAAATGGATTCACCGAAGCCCTAACCCCCTTGTACTTACACAATTAATTAATTTAATTCTCCCCCTTTTTGAAATTGTAGTCGCGTGATATTTGGGAGACGAATGGAAAATCGAATCTTCCCAATGGATCTGATTAGATTATCTTCTCCTAACTGCAAAGTTCGCGGTGTGACCAGATGCAAAGCGCGGAAGCAACGATCGACCGATCATTTTCTATTAACGTTTCCGATCGGAAAGTTCGACGAGCTTAAACGGCTGCAAAATTCATGTCGGATTCGACGAACCCGAGCGATTCTTTCGGTCAAAATACTGCTGCACGGTGCTCGATAGGGCTTCGCATTATTCAAAACTCTCCGATGACGGACGAATCGATATAAAGTTGGGGATCGATTACTTAATTCAATTGTCCCGGGTAACGGGAATCGGTCCCCGTATACGTGGCACGGAGTTCTCGCCCGAAAACCGCACGATCGTGACTCGACTTCCATTTCGATTCAAATTGCCGCGCGCACTTCCCGAAACCGAGCGCTGTTCATCTTCCTCTGCACCCCCCGAGAACGCTCGCGAGTATGAATTTAACTTATTCACCCTGCGACTTATTTTAAGGGACCGTAGCCACCGAATAGAAGGTAACCTACCAAAATCTCCCGGTCCTCGAAGACTAAATAAGGCTGCTCAATTTCCAATGAAACCATGTCCATTTAATTCCTGAACTGTCGGAAATTCGCGACCCAATTCATCCCCTTGCGAATTATTGAACAACCGACCGGGGACGCGCTTATTATTACAACTTTTTTTCCGTATGCAAGGTGCCCCAGAATTCAGTTTTATCAGGGAATTTTCGTACCACGTCCGCCGAGTAAATCGACCAACCCCCACTACCGGTCATGAATCACGAAAAGAGTGGCAAATTAAAAATGAAAGGATAAGAGTGAGAACGATATGCCTTGGTTCCCCGAAAAATCTCCATCCCCCTCTCCGTTCGCGATCGACTCGCACGCACACGGGGGGCTGTCCACCCCCTAACCCCACCTCGAGGAAACGCTCGATCAAACATTTACAAGAATTTACTTCCGTGATGGTTGAACGGCCGCCTAGAAGGGTTCGGAATGGCCGGATTAAGGGAACGATCGTTCTTCCGCTTTTAGGGCTCGTTAGGGAGAGCTAAGAAGGGCATAAGCGACTTAATTTCTACCGAACAGGGAGGGAGGGGTAATCGATTATTCCCTCTTACCAGGGGAACCGTTAAAAACAGCTACGAAAGTTTGCGCAAATTTCTAAGAGGTAGATGATTAAAAGAATCGCGGTGTATCCTTCGTTTATCGATATTTTGCATAAAAATTCTTTAAGGGGTTATGATTGTATCGCGATTGACTGATAATTCGAGCAACGCACGAAGACGTCCATGCCAGCTAAGCATTAGGTTCTTTGTTTTTTCTCCCGACAAAGGGAGGAGCCTGATGTAATTTTAAACGTCTCCCTGTCGACGCTGAAAGGGAACGCCTGGGGTGTCTTTTTGCGCGCGCATTCTTTCCGAAGAAGGCGCTCGTGTAAGTTTAAGTAAAATATTAAAAGTGATGTATTTTGATATTACCATATGAGTTGTGAAACTGTTGGTGATGAGACTCGAGACCGGTTCCTGGGTGGTGGATATCCAGCATGGCTTCCGGCTCGCCTCCGCTCTCAGAGCAGTTGCTCAGGGCTAAAACCAAACCGATAGACACACACCTTGCGTTTAAACTTCAAATCAGTTTTCATGGCGGCGGTCCGTCATTCCGCGGAATACCCTCGCTTATAATTTCTTTCGCGTTTCTCCGGCTCGTCTTCCGACTTTCGCGCCACACCCCTTCCTTTCTCTTTGCTTTCATTCGAAGGCCAGCGAATTTCGAAGAGGAAATGTGACTTTTCGCCTTTAATTTAGACGTTATCTCTCGTTGGGAGTAGTGTTTCATTTGCAAATGGAAGTGAATTTTACTGAAGTTAGTTCATTAGGTACTGAGACTTCTAAATATTAAATGTTCAAATTTCTTCAAATTTAATATCTACGTTTTAAATCTCACGTTCTTCGATACTATAGTTCAAGTTACTAAAGGAGAATTTAATTTCTCAAATTTCTCATCGTGATTTAAAATAAACAAGAAGCTACGTTAAGGGTTGAAGCAATCAAACAAGCAATTCTCGAGCTCGATCCGTAAGTCGTAAAAAGAAAGAAAAAGTCACGTTTCCAGAACTGATGAAACGCCGAGAGATCGATCCGAAATTATTCCGCGTCCGGGAAAGGAAGGGTGACGACGAAAATCATCGGAAACAACGCGACCGTTTCAATTCTCTCACTTTCTCTCTTTCTCTCTCTCTCCCACTCTCTCTCACACTCTCTCTCCATATTTCCCCCGTTTTAGAATTGAACCGAGGCGCGTGTACGTGACTTCGTTCTCCGTTTCCTCGTTCGAACACAAACTGAACATAATCGGGGAACGAGGGGAAACGTGCCGTGAAAGAAATCATAAAACACAAAGCAGGGGTATGTCACACGTTCACTTAAAAGGTACATACACAGTAACTTATGCAAAATTCCATACGTAACTAAACTAAACTGGCCAATCGACGGCGATCGGCAGCGTCTTCGAGTTTCTACGGGGCCGTTTAAAAATGGCAAGCACGATACGTCATCAAAGAGGTGGTTGCAAAAACGATCACAGTCCAGGGAAGACGATCCTCTGACCAGAAAACGTCTAAAAATTTCGACAGACTGCCAATCCCGAGCGTTTGTCAGCATAAATTCAGACCAAGTTTGTTTTTGCAAACGACGAGAGCTTGCAAAGGTCTGCTACTATCATTTAATCGGTATTAAATAGCATTGCCATCGGCCCGAGTAGAAGTATCAAATTTAAACAGGAGCGAAGTGTTAGGAGAAAAGTGTAGCTCTCTCGCCGAGTGTCTGCCACCGACATGGGGGAAACCTTTGGTGCGAAAAGGTGCTCCAAGCGCAAGTATAAAAAAAATACAGAGCAACTAAGAAACGATCGCTTCATTCTAGAAACGAAGGGAAAACTGTCGACAGAACCGTCGTTTCCACAACCACCTCTTTAACCAAGATCGATCGTCGATCCACGCGCCGATTTCGAATACAGATTCGAAGACGCTGCCGCGCTAGAGCAGCCAACACAATCTACGCTGAAAAAAAAACAAAAGTGAAGCAAAATAAATGAAAGAGCAGGTAGAAATAAAAGTACGCGTGAGGCAGGGGGGAACGAATGCACACTGGGGATGAAGGAGGTTAAAGGCGGGGGTGGAAGAATATCGCGACGAACTGAAAGAAACGCGGAACGAAACCATTGGACGTCGCGAGAAGCGAATTTCGACAGATTTTGCCCGAGGTGCGTGTCTTTGTCTATCCGTTTGGCTGGTCGAGGCCTACAGGCGTCTAACATGAGCGTGTCTCGGGTTGTTTTGCGATTCTGTGGACCCCGCGAGATATCGATTTCCGGTTCGACAGCGTGGTTTGCGCGTGGACGTAGTCTCCTCGAGGCCTGCTCCTCTGCGATCTTCCGTTGTAGACTTCCGCTCGGCGCTCGTCTTCGGGTGGTGATGGGGTGGACACCATCGAGCATCAATTAACCCTCTCTTGGGGGCAGGGGGTGAGTGAAAAACCAAAGGTGTGGTAAGAAGTTGAATTATGAACGGTTCGAAGATCGCGGAGCTTTTAACTTTTAAGAAAGGGTGGCTATATTATGTAGTTTCTCGACCGACAGAGGGTTGATTTCCGCAGAATGTTGTTTAGAACATATTTCGGTATGTTCCACTTGGCTCATCTCTGTAGTTTTCGTTTTTGTTTGCCGGGGCTGGTTTGCGGGGCGAGGAAATAAATTTGTCGGAGGACCAAGGCGTGACTGCTTGTTATTGGGGCTGCGATCTTATTGGCTCCTTTGTCAGAAAAGTCGAACGATTTTTAAGCGAAAGATCCGCGGAAAAAGTTTTTAAATCCCCATTCTAGGAGCGACCGGGTTGTAAATTACTTCTTCCCGAACCCCCATCCCCCTTGACATCGAGTGAATTGAAAGGTACTCCGTCATCCCCTCGCGCGTCTCCGACGAGCGTTCCGAATAATTTCGCGAGCCGGTTTTGAATAATCGTTCGGATATTCGGGGTAAAACGATTATGTAAAGTTGTAAATTATGCCGAACCTCCGGCCAATGTTGAAGAAGGGCGAAGAAACCCCTCTCCGCGAGGGGTGGACACTTAAGGGGAATCCTTGACCCGAAAAGTCTGCTTGTACTTGTGACTGAAAATCTCTATAAAACATTCGTCGAGCCTACGGAAAGGTTGACAACAGTTACTACGACAAGAAACGAAAGGAAGATCTCGCCAGACCACAGGGAGGGACATCGAGAGTTACATCTACAAAGGGTTGAACCGCCGCTCAAGATTCCCTTCGAGCCCCGAAAACATATGGTACAATCGTTAACCTCGATACGCAATTCAGCAGAGAAAATGAACAACGTGGCTCGTTTTACAGGGGGTGGAATTTCTCAAGGTCTTCCCTCAGCCGTTAAAGTTACCAACCCCGTTCACGAATTTCCTCGACGCACGGGAAATGCCCATTAAACACAGCGCGCAGACTAACAGTAGGAAAAGAAAGAATCCCTCTCGCGACACGTTCCACAAAAGGTTGAAAGAGCGTTCAAGGTCCTCTTCAACCCCCGTAAGCTTCCGCCGGAGCATCGAAAATAATCATTATGGATACGATTCGCTCGCATTAACGCGAAAAAGAAACGGAACGAGGCCAGACCGCAAAGGGTTGAGGGTCGACGCGAGTTCCTTTTTTTTCTCCCCTCGCGAAGAATCATCCCCTTCCACGTCGGTACCAGTCTGTACATACGCGAGTCACGTACGTAACAGTAGCAGACTGACATGTATGCCTCGTAACAGTAAGCCGGTTCCCACTGAGAACCCTGTTACTGCGCGTCTACGTGGTGGAAAAGAGGGTAGAAAGCGCGCTGGCGCGAGCCAGAGAGAGAAAGAGGGACTAGGGGTTGTCAGAGAGAGTAAAAGCGAGACTTTGTGTAATACGTGTGTTCCGTGCGCGGTGTACGTAGACATAGAACCGCATGCATGACGTGGAGGATGAGTCAGCTCGTGGAAAGGCTGTTCTAGAGAGAATTCATCACGAAACTTTCCGGAAATATTTGTCCTTTTTTTTTCTTCGCCCATCCCACCCAACAGCGAGCACTCTTCTGACGAAGTTTTGAACTTGCCGCGATAACGATCTTCCCCCTTGCCTTCTTCTTTCTTTCTTTCTTTCTTTCTTTCTTCTTTGGAGTTAGTTGAGTATCGTTGACGAGAACGTGTCTTTATTTAGTCATTTCGAATTTTTCTCCGAGCCTCTGAATCGATAACTGGACTCGTTGATTTTCGGCGCGTGTTCAGTGGACGATCGGGATCATTGATACCTGTCGGTCCGATTGCCTACACGATTGTTGTCAAAGTTGCACAAGCGATTGCGTTTCGAGGAAAAGGAAGAGTAGGGCGACGTTCGCGACGATTCCTTTCCATTGGTCGCGAACGGCGTTCTTGTTAAGCGTTTACCGAGCCGCACGGAGCGTCGTTCGAGGAGAGAGCAGGCTTATCGTAAAACATACCAGTGTCACCTTTCGTTTATCAACGACCTGAGTGAAGTTTAATTCGAGCCGAACGAGCGGCTCGACGCGCTTTGCAGCGGCCGCGACAATGCGTTCAGGGGAACACGATCGATTTCTTTTTTTAATCCACACCGCGGGGAGGACTGGGAACATTGTCGTTATTGTTGCAACGAGCTCGCCAATGGGCCACCGATTCCCCTCGATCCTCATTGAAAACGATAAAACTGCTAGCTCTCTGTTTCGGCTTTAACAACGTTGAATTAAAAGCCACTTAATTCAGGTGATCTATCGAAATTCGGTTAGCTAGATAGCGGTGATGATGCATGAATCAAACAGCGTCTATAACTTCTAGAGAAGACCCTTGGATCTGAAGAAACATCCTAGATCAAAGCCCAAAAAGTCGATCCGCCCTTTATCCCCACAAAAGGAATTCTCGATCCTGCGAGTCCCGTTAGGTTTCATAAGCTACAGCCGACGAAAAGAACAGTAACGGGGCCCGAAGGTCACGATTCTCCTAGATCGACTGCCGTAACAGCTGTTGGACGAAAGGTGTTCGTCGACGTGACATCTGCACCTTGATCTCTCCCTTCTCCCTCCGACTATTCACCGCTATTTACCGAATAGCCTTTTCTGTACTAGCATCGAGTATCCGAAAACAAACTTCCCCGAGCCAAATGGCATGGAAAAAAATGATTTTCCCCAGGGGAGGGGCATCGATTGTAGATCGTGTGGAACGATGACCTTTAGCTTTGTCGACTTTTAACACTACCGAAGCACGATATCGAAGCACGGCGAAGCCGCTGCATAGAAGAACCGTAGTTCCTCGATCGACGAACGTCCCGCTGGCATCGACTGCCACGGAAGTGGCTAGAAACGGAACCTGGACGAAGCCGGCAGGATATCCCGTGGAAACGGTAAAGCTGCCAGGCGATCCAAGCCGCGCGGAATTCGCAGGCGGTGCGTCAGCGTGTAATTCGCACATGCGAGCGCATGTATGGCTTCCTCGCGCGAACGGTGTCGCGTTTCGGCGCGTGCTGTGACAACCGTCTGGAAACCAAAACCGCCTGGCCGCTTTCTCACGTCCGTCGTGTTCCTCGCGCGATAATTGCTACCGAAAATCACCCCTCGAACGATGCTTCTCGTTAGAAGGATTATAATGCTAAGATATCCACAAGGTGACAAATACGAAACGATCCCTGTGCCTCGAGGCTCGCCACATTGGCTGCTCCAAACCCTCCACCTATCCTCAACAGCAAATTACGGCAGAAAGTTTCGCGTCCACGTGCGACAGAAACGAAGGTCGAGTCGCCTAAGTGCTAATCGTTTAAGCAGTTGAAACGAAGGAAAGGGAACGAGGAAAGTCGATTTCTCCGTGAAGTTGCAGCGGCAGGTTTCGACGTCTTCAATTGTTATTAATAACGGTAGCGGGGACGTCATGCGCAGAGGGGGCGTTCTATACTTGGAAAAAAAAAAGAAGGAACGTTGCCTCGGACAGGGGAGCCAACACGTTGAAAATAATTGTCCTGTGACTACGAGCCGGAAACCGCGGCGGTCACCACCGTACACGTCCTCCTGCTGCTCGTTCTCTCGCATAAAGGCCCGCATCGATTGCTCTTTATCGCCCGCGGCCAGAGAGTATCCGAGGAAACGTGCTTCGAGGTGCGACACACGGGCTCGAAAGGAAACTTTTCACCGTCAAAGGGGAACTTTGGGCGAACGCAAACAGCCGTGCCCGACAAAACCACACTTTTAAACGGCGTCGAACGCTCGAAATCGAAATCGAACTCCGGAGCCAACGAAACTCTATGATCATCGGTGCACCGCAACCTGGCTGATCGCTCATAATCGGAAAGCAGAAGCTCGCGAAACAGATAGGTTGAAAAAGACACGCCAAAGTGGTAGAAGGCTGTTTGCCATGTGTTTCCTTCATTGGGAAACCTTGAGAACCGGGAACACATTCGTCGGTACGTTTTCCCTGCATATTTTATGCCGCGAAGCCGAGCACCTTGCGAGTCGACCAGTGCGTCGCTGGTCGCCGTGACCGTAAACCGGCCGCAAATTTGTAGCAATCGTTTCCCGCCAGCGGGAACGTACGCCCCTGCTGTACATAATGCATCGACGAATGAAGACGTTTCACTTCATCGCTGATGAATTCGCAATGATTGCTCGAATGAGAACAGTGGAATAGCAGCTGCGTGTGCTTTGCGATCCGAGACCGACGTAACGTCGTCGAAACCAACGAAATTGGGGTCACAATGGAGTGGAAACGGCCCAGGGGGATCCTTGCACGATTTTATGATGCAGATCACGAAGGGGTAGGGGGTGAGGGGATGGCAGGAAGAAGATCCCCAGGAAGTGCAAGGCTGTATATAGAGGGACGCGTCCTCGAAACGCGCCACCGATCCCAGCGAAACCTCTTCAACTTTTTCTCCTTGTTTCTCTTTTCGGCGCGCCTCTATGTAACGACGGCAGATGATGTGGGTACCACGAGGGTATGTGACGTCACTCGAAGCACCGTCCTCGCCGGTTACACGCCTTTTCTTTCCTTTCCCCCGCGTTTCTTTATATCTTGCGTTTCTGCGGACGACACCTTTCGCGAGCAGCTGTCCCTCGCGTCTGTAATTTCTTTGACACGACCCAGACGCACGGCGAGGATTAGAATTGGAGGAATAATGGCAGCGTTTGACGGGGGAACCTTTGAAATATTCAAACAGCTAGGTCTGAACTTGGGAAACGCGAGGACGTACTCGTTGCTTAGAGAGAAGACACTGGAGTTTATGTTTTCGAAATTGAGATATGTAGCTTCGAGTCCTTAAAGTTGCATTGCTCGAAATGCGAAACGAAGCATGGTCTATTAAGGTAGATGTACCAATTTCTGCTCATGTACCGATTCCTACTCACTTCGTATTTTTCTCATTATTATAAATGTTACGTTTGTACTATAGTTGTAACAAAATAATTTTAAGTTATTTGAACGTTTACGCGAGTGTTGCACGAGGTGGGGGCTAAATTAAGTACAGCCTAAGCAACGAAAAAAATGTAAAATAAGAGACTCATGGTTTTGTGATCATGTTCTAGCTGTTTGTGCTAAGGAACAGCGCCACCATTGGCATTCGAGAATTAGGCACAAGGTGGCCATTATAGTGAAAATTGTTGTTTAGTACAACATACAGAGATTATACAGTGCTCTCCATTTAGATTTTTCACGATTTCTAATATTTTGAAGTAGAAAACAGGTGAGTAAGTTTAGGGTCAAGTAAATACCGTCATGTCCGTATTTCTACTCCCCCAAAAATTTTAGTAAGATAACCTCAAAATCAAAGTAATGTAGTAACCTCTATATCTATTCGAAGGCATGCTATTTTTTTTATCATTCTTTTATGTTCTAAAAATAATTTTATTTACATTTTTCATAGTTTTAATATGGAAGATAAAAATTTAAAAACAAAACAAATGGCAACAAAAAAGACGAGTAAGCATCAGTATACTGATGAAAGCATAAGAAATGCAATAGATGCTGTTTCTAGAGGTGTATCAGTTAGGGCTGCCAGCAAACAGTATCACATACCATTTTCAACATTGAGGTGCAAATACGAAGGAATATACCCAATAGGGAAGAAAAGACTATATTAACAATTAACGAATAAGAACGATTAGTTCAGTGGATTTTGTTTGTAGGCAATAATGGTTTTCCATTAACCAAGAATATGCAGTTGTATAGTGTCGCATTGTTAATAAAACAGTTGAAAAGGGAAAATCCATTTAATGGTGGAGAAAGCTAAGTTGAAAAAAATACGAGAAAAAGATGCAGCAGACATGAAAAAGATGAGATCTAACAACGCGAAGCAAATGATTTTAAATTTAACATAAACTGGTATTTTTATTTTAATAAATATTTTTTCCAAATTATAAATAGTTGTATTTGTTATTATGTTATAACACCTCTCCATAAAAGATGTAATTTATTCTAAGTTGAAACGGCAACATATTGTGTGAGCAGAAATTGGTACAAATTGTGAGTAGAAATACGGACATCGGTATTTCTCGTGAGTAGAAATACGGACATTTGGTGCATTGTATTTAATCACAAATTACTAATAGTTAAACATCTTGAAATATCTTTTTTAAATTTTTTTTTTAATTAGTTGATGTATTATTAAGGTATTAACCAATTTCTCTGCAAATTTTGACCACAAACAAATTTTTTACACAGTCTTTATGACGAGTAACCTCTTAAATGAGTAGAAATTGGGACATTTACCTTACGGCAGAGAACGGCACGCGAGCGCAACAGCTCAAACAATCACGGAAACCGTAATTTCGGCCGCGTTTGATGACACATCTTGGCGGGGGAAAGTAAATAAGCGGACAGGAGAGGCCCGGTGCCTCTGTAACTAATGTACCTGACCCGTTTCGACGATCGATAAGCAGAGCGGCGAGCGCGATTAAGCGCAAATGACAGCCAGAAACGGGACAGTCGCTGCTGGGTGAATTTCATTCGGCCGCTGGTAATGCGCGGATAATAAAGACGAATCAGAAGAGATACAAGCGGCGTTTCCGCTTCGTTCACCTGCCCGACCCATTCACACGAGCGAACACTTTAAGCTAATCGCGGCTGCTTCAAGCGAAATCCAACCAAGGGAAATGGTACTTGAATTAATCCTCCACGCTCCTTTCATTGCGAAAGAAAACGTGCCTTCAAGGTTACGCGTGCGACGATAACGAGGTCATTGATGACGTCCCAGAGATCTGGGGAATAGGTAAAAATGAAACAGAGACGCTGAATTATCCCTTTGTGATCACAGGAGCAAGAGGATGTTTGAAAATGCTTGCAGAACCTCCTCTTCGCTATTCTACCTGGCGCAAATTCTAATTCAATGGAAACTTCGTCCCCTGTTACGGATCACGAAGGCACGAATTAAGGGAATTTAGTTTCGATTCGTTATTCCTTCTCCAGGCTAATTTATCCTCGAGTAGATTATCCGACGTCTGACCAATTTCGCTCGTACTACTTTCCCCGAAACGCACGACATCCCAGTTCAGAAATATGCACTGCGTCGCTCCTCGGCGGTTATTTGATTTTCCCCTTTTTTTTTCGTGGAAAGTGTACAACACACGAAGCTTGTTTCTTCAGTCAGCGTTACAGAGCTCGATCGATGCGACTATTACTACAACGCGTGTCCATTATCGTGAACGTACAAGCCCGAGATAGAGGGAGTGGAATTAGCGCCGCTTTTCCATCGATCCTCCCTCTGAATCATTTACGAGGACGTATGCAACTCGCCGTGGGCAGGGTGCATTCTTAGACCTCGTGCCACGGCGATTCTACCAACCTGGGCGCAAAACTTCCCTTTCCTTTCTGGAAATTACTATCCTCCATTTCGGCGATTTTAGAAATCTGTTTGAGTGGGGATCAACTTTTGGGATCAGAGGGACCTGCAAAATTGGGCCATTTTGTGAAGAATCGCACAAGATTGATTTTGTAAGGGATGCTTCATTCTTCTGGACTTGACATGTTCAAGATTAAATTTAGAGAATTAAGATCAGCAATAATTTCGTCGGCAATTTTCGGGTAAACGATTGTCAGAGGGCACCTGTGCTCGCACACGGCGACACTTTCGAACGTGTTTTAATGAGACGACACTTTGAAACGAGCGAGAAAGAAACGTGGGAAACAATAGCGGGGTTTCTAATCTGAAGGGCACTGGATCGAACCCTTCTTCTTTAGCAGCATTGTCTACCTTGACGAACCCTTTTACCACTACCACCACCTTTTCTTCAGTCTCCCTCGGCCTTTCCACCCAGACCCTTCGCGAAGCTCCAAGTAGCAGAGAGAAGGCGAGAAAGAGTGAGAGAGAGGTCCGACTGGCTACAGAATAGTTACTGCCCCTCCTCGACATTATCTTTACGCCTTTGCCGTCGTACAAAAGGAGCGACGAAAGGCTGGGGAGGGGGTGAGAGAAGACCGCTGGCCTGGGAGAAATGTTTGTCCTCGCTCAACTGCGAGTTTGCTTTTCTTATTTCTACCCCCTATCTGGCTGGCTCCCTCCGCGCGATCTGTCTTGACCTTCTTAGGTACTGCGTAACAGTAAAGTCATTGGTACCTCGAGAAGATGATACACAGAGTCTGTCATTTTCGAAGGGAATCAGTGTCGTTAAGGGAACCTTCTGGTCTAAAAGTCGATTTTTTTTTATTTCAATATTCGAATGTTTAACCTTTTAGGAACACGTGTTTAAAAGGATTTGTTGAAATTCGTAAAATTCCTGAAGTTATAAGCATTTGAATAGCGGCAAATGCATGGGTAAAAACCGAACACTCGGCACTCACGTAAAACTTTAAATGCGATTTTTTTCGAAACAGTGTTTTCAAAACGGTGGGACCTGTATCTCCAAAAGTTATTATCCAATTCGACTGAAACTTTTTTTATTTTAAAGAATATACTACTGGTTAGAGGGGATACCTGAAAAATTACAAAAAATTGAAAATTTATAATTTTCAAAGGCGTTGAAAGGATGAAAAACATAGGGAAAAAGTGATTTCCATCTTCAAGTGTCGTTATTTCCTAAAAAGAATGTAATTTTTGTATTTTTTTCTGGTTTCCCCCTTAACCAGAAGTATATTCTTCAAAATAAAAAAAGTTTCAGTCGAATCGGATAATAACTTTTGGAGATACAGTTCCTTCCGATTTGGATGAATTTTTTGACGCCTTGACTTTAACGACTCCCCAATGCTGTCTGCAATGATTAATTATAAAACAAAAAATACATTTCTATAATTTAAGACATCCTTAATACAATGCAACAAGTCACATTAAATTATATATAGTAGTTTTCCTTCAGTTAATTCCTAAAGATCAACTATTTTTTCGGGCTCTAGATCGGAAGGTCCCCTTAAATGTCACCTAAAAGTCAGATCTGTACTCAAAGGAGCAAACTTAGGAATGGGTCACCTAAAATGGCGCGAATTGGGTACCATATACGATCACAGATTGCCTCAACAGTGAGAGGACAATTTTTACGAGAAAGAGAACTCAGAAACCTGCTGAAAATTGCAAGTGAGAAAAAAGGGGGCCATTTAAAAATCTAAAGTAATCTAAACAAATTGAAGATTAAGATCACTGACAACACCCCCGGATACTAGAGACTCCAGCCCCGATTAGATATACCAAAAGGGGACAATACGTTTCGACTTTTTGGATCAAGATCCTAAGATGATGGTTTAAAAGGTGATGACGTCGTTTCCACGGACACATGGCGAGTTTGGAACTGTGGTGCAGAGTTGGGCGCGAATTCGCCAGATAACACGTTTTCCTGGACGGACAGGGCAGTCCCCGTCGTAGAAAGAGGGGATGACGACAGCGTGGCGGCGGCATGGCGAACATGGCGTCGTCGAGGTCGCGTCTGCGCCGCGACGCCAACACCGCGTGACCACGATCAATAACTGTACGCGCTGTTGTGCCGGGGCAAAGGATGTTGAATTCGAAAAGTGTTATTCCGCGCGTCTATCTCTGAATGATATGGAAGGGAACGCCTCTCCACGTGGGTGCCACGTGTGCGCTTCCGCCCGCGTCTCTTACGCGCGTGCACGCGCCCGATTTCGTTCGCCACGGTTCCGAAACGTTGACCGTGACCGTTCTCCAACCTTCTTTCGCGGATTATGCTTTTTTCCCTACCGATCGAGCACCGTTGGAACGGCAGTTTAAGCGTTGCCTGGTCTTCGTCGACTCGGTAATTCCCTGTTGAATCGGTTTGTTTTCATCGAGTGAGAGGGATGACGAGGGATGACGAGGGACGACGTCGACGAGGGGATCGGAGTTCGGCAAAGGGTTGTCGGTGGTTTCAGAGTAGCTCTCAACGATACGGTTGAGAGATCGTAATTGTACTTGAAGGTGCGTGGTGTAGATCCGAGGCTAATGGAGCTGGATTAGATAACGACTGAGATTGAAGTTTTGGTCGTGAGATAAGAGGTTTAGGTAGCTTATAAAGTGGCCGAGGAAAGAGCAACCTGGCGTGGAGCGATAGAATCTGGCAAAGAGACGGTGGTTGAAAGCGCGCGTATTGCCGTTGGTCTGGGATGGTTTCACTAGACGCGTACGAAGCGGACGTAGCAAACGGATCATAGAATCGAGCGACACGCTGGACAACGATACGCGCGAGATTGAAGGGGAACACGAGCGTAGATATCAACGGCTCTCGCACGCGATTTAAGAAAAGTAAAGGCGACAAAATAGGAGCATTTAGATATATACGTATGTTATCATCTTGGGAGATTTGCTAACGAAGGACTAACCTGCTAGCCGTAAGGCGGACATTCTCTGAAACTCGGGCTCCTGTAGCCACTTCCACATCCGTCGGAAGGTCTCCCGCCCGCTCTTGAGCTTGGACCAGGGCTTCGGGTTGCGTAGTAGATCGCTGAGCGTGCCCTGGCTACGGCACAGAACCCTCTGGGCGAATATCGCCTGCGGTATGCTGTACCTCTTGAGTTCCGCGCTGATCCTTTGCGCCAGCTCCTTGGTGTTGATCTCCTCGACCTCGCCAGCGCCGTTCCCCGCCGACGAAACGGTCTTCATGACGACAGATGTGTGCTGCACGTGCTGTGTGTGCGATATCGTCTGTTGCGGCATCGACTGCTGTTGCTGTTGCTGCTGTTGTTGTTGTTGCTGTTGCTGTTGTTGCTGCTGTTGCTGCAGTTGAGTTTGCATAGGAGGCGGCGATGCAGCCGGCACTGAATGCGTGGGCGGGGAATGATGCGAGGGCGCGAAACTGGCCGTCGCGGAGACGGCAGGCGGCGACGAGGGACTAAGGGCAGCTGGGCTTTGCTGTAACCGCGGCAAAAAGGCCGGATCGTAGTGAGGACTGGCGGACTTGTGCGGCGAATTGAGACCGCTTTGGCTGTAGGCGCTCTGCGGCGACAGGGGACTCGGCTGAAGGCCCGCACCCGGCGACGGGTAATTGTGCGGAGGCGACATTCCCATCGAGGGCAGTTTGTCGTACGCGTACGGCGAGCTGCCCATCCCGAGGCCGATGTTACCGAGGCCGTTGTTCTGCATGACCGCGAAACTGCCGGTTACTCCGCCCGCCGCGTGTGCACTGTACACGAATTTGTCGCTCATCGTTGAAATCGGCGGTAACGGTTGCAACGGCGTTAGAGTCGCGTACGAGGAGCCGGGACTGAAACCGGGCGGCGACATCCTCTCGGCGACCGAGGTCAGCGTCTGATAGGTCGGCTCCGGCTGCATCGCCCTGAAGTCCGTCGCGTCGATCATGCTCGCGACCGACACGCTTATCCCCGAGGTCGGCGTTAGCTTGCCCGGACTGAGCAGCTCCGAGTCGGCGTCCCGCGAGTCCACGTCCACGTCCTGAGGCGGCACGATCACCGACAGGGACTCCCTCGCGTTCTGTCTACCACCACCACCATCACCGGCACTACCACCTCCACCACTGCCACCTTCACCGTTTCCGTTGCCGTTGCCACCACCGCCGCTGCCGCCACTGCTGCTGCTACCGCTGCTGCTGCTGCTGCTGCTGCTGCTATTGCTACTCGCGCCACCACCAGCACCTCCAGCGCCGCCGCCGCTGACGCTGCCGCCGCCGCCACCACCGCCTCCGTTACCGTTGCTCGGCGGCTCCTGGGACGACGACAGATCCTCCGCGGCGGTGAGCTCTCGCTCCTCCTTGACGCCGAGCGCGCCAGCCGCCAGTAGTTCCAGCGGCAAGCTCGCGCACGCGATGTCGGGACTCTGCGAGGCGGAGGACGACATACCCTCCCCGCTTCCACCTCCACCGTTTCCACTTCCACCCACGTTTCTGCCTCCACTACCTTCCCCTCCGACCTCGTGTTGATGCTGTTGATGTTGGTGATGTTGTTGATGTTGTTGTTGCGACTGTTGTTGATGATGATGATGATGGGGATGATGATGAGCCTGTTGATGGGGGTGTTGTAATTGCTGTTGTTGTTGTTGTTGTTGTTGTTGTTGGTGATGGTGATGGTGGTGATGGTGATGATGATGGTGATGTCTTCCCCCACCGACAACAGTTCCTCTACCACCGCTACTACTTCCACCACCTCCTCCAGTTCCTCCACTACCTGCACAGTTCCCATTCGAGCCACCCCCACCGGTTCCCCGGCCATGCGTAGAAACCGCCGCCGGGGAATCGACCGAGTCCAGTAATTGCTCGCTATGCGATTGATGATCGGCTATGTCCCCTATACCTTCCATTTACGCACATCTAGTTCGGGTGGCCGCGCACTCGCTCCCCCGTGCTCGGACACACCGCGTGCACACACCGTCTTCTTCGCTTGGAAAGCGCGCTACTCCGCTCACCAAGTCTCCCTACACTCCTTTCTCTATCGTTATCACGCGGGTAGAAACTCGTACACCGGTCACGATTCCTCGTACTCTCGTTGTCCCGCGCGCGCACAAGTAACACGATTCGCGTTTATCTCGTCCACTCACTCACCGCCTCCACTCTACTTCTCCGTATAGAAACCCCCCAGTTCCCGTCGTTTGCTCGATTAAACGTCGTCACTAGACGGGACTCCGTCACTCAGCAGACCAGTCGCCGCTCGTAACGCGTCGCGACGAGCACGAGGACGACAACCACCGCCACGACGACCACCAGCTCCTCGTCACCGGCAGCCTCGAGTCACGAATAAGAATTAGAAACGGGATCAGAATAAGAATCGCCACAGCACCGTATACGCGACTGAGGACGTCGCTCGTGCTCCAGGACACCGACGACAGTCCCTTGGCTAACGTTGCTGCTACTATTGCTGCTTTTCTCGCCACCGACGATCCTTGCTCAGACGTTGCCGTTGCCGCTGTTGTTACAGCACATCCAGCACGTCGGATCGGCATAGAGATCCGCGACCACCGTGCGCCCATGACACACGCGGGGCGAGTGAGAACGCACACACTGCGCTCGAGTGAATACGTTAGTTCGTGTCGAGGCGCGACGAACAGGGAAAGAGCACCAACACTAGGGAGAAAGAGCAAGAGAGAGAGTGCAAGAGGGAGAGAAGGGGGGGAGGAGAACGCCACAATCTCTATCTCTCTCTCCCTCTCTCTCTTTGTCCGTCTCTCTCTTCTCTCTTTCCACTCTCTCTCACTCTCTCACTCTCTGTTTCCGTGTGACTCTGTTTCCCCGAGAGCTGTCCAGAGGACCCTTCCGTTCCGTTTCACTCCGCCCCCTTGCCCCTCGGCCAGCGCCAAGCCTAGTCGAGCCGCGCGAGTCACCACAACCAGCACCAGCACCGTCGTCGTCACAACCACTACCACCACCTTCAACCACCTGGTCCACCCTACAACTAACCGTTCGCGCTCTCTCGTTCTCCTCGTAACTCTCCTCGTCCCTGTGTGTTCGTTTCACCGTTCGGTGCGCGACACCCTCTGACGCGTGCTACGCTCCAGCTACGCTTCCCAACCACCGGTCCAGGTGCGACTCCTACCGTCCTCCTTTCTTCCCCTGGCCGACAACTACCGTTCTACACGCGCTCTCGCACTCACGTACTCACACATTCACGTGTGACCCCCTCTTTGTCTCTCCTTCTCTCTTTATTTTCTACGTTACTCTCTGTCCTTCTGCGTGCTCGTGGCTTCTTAGGGGTTACGAGCAACTCCGCTCCACGACGATGCACCCCTCGTCTACCACTAACACTACCATCCTATCACCGGAGCACACTACTATGCCGACCTGCGCGAGATACGTATTTTAGTCCTCTCTTACCGCGACGGTCCACGTGAAAAAGCTAACCCCGCTTCGGCTCGTCAACGAACTGAACGCGGCCGTATAACCGAGCACGCCTCGATACTTCTCTATCGTCGTTCGTTTATTCTCCTCTCGCCCGTGCAGGAAAGAGAGGAGCTGAGAGAGTTGGCGCGATCCTCGAGGCCCCCGACCCGTGGCCAAAGCCACCCCCAACGGTGTCTAAGTCGCCAGCGACGGTATATCGTCGTCGTCGTGGCTGCGAGGAACCACTACGTGCGCGCCGCCGACACCGCCGCCACCACCACTCTCGCGTCAGTCAGCTTTCTATCGATTTTCCGATACCTCGTGACCAACGTTGCTCGATGCGCCGATACTTCGAGCATAAACATCGACTGGCTATCCGCCGCCACTGCTGTCTATCCTCGTAGCCACCTTCCGCGAGCTCGCGAGACGGCCTTGCCACCTCGATCCGATTATCGAGTGTCCGCTTTTCGATCCTCTTTTCTTTCTCTCCCCAATTAAACCTGTCCGCGTTCACGTTTTACTCCGATTTCATTACAGTTACTCGATTCTTTCCAGATTTATAACGAGTTCTTTCCACGCTCTAAGGAACGGATCACCAGCCTCTCAACTTCTCCTTCGTTCCTCCGTCTTCTGCCTTTCCGAGGCTTTGCACAGTTCTTTGGCTTTCCTTCCTAAAGGAAGCTTTTCTACGTACTTGGTCTGGAAAGTATGAGAGGACCAATTCCTCCGCTTCTTCTCCACTTTCCTGTCTGACCCAAGATTTTCACCACGATGTATTTGACTCTCCTCTCTTTATCCCGTTAAACACAAACTTGAACGTCGAAATAGTTGACGAGATGGAAGCCAACGACTTCTCGTTGGACTTTTCGTAGCACAGCAACTTGCAGATGATTCCCCGGGCGGACGCGCGCCGGCACGACCCGAGGAACGGAGTCCCGGTGATCAATACGGAATCGAATCGCAGTTGGGTGTCGAGTCGACGAATCGATCAGCGTCCCTCCACGTGTCCCGAAGCGTTTGCGACGCGAGACGCGCTCGAGCCTCCGCTCGTTCCACGCAATTCCACGATCGAAACGCGCATCCTCATCCACTTGGCGGGGATAGAGGGGTAGCAGGGGGCCAGTTGCACAAGATGTCCTCCACCGGGGGTCTTCCCCGACCGACTCGCCCCCTGGGTGGCGCGATCCAGTCCGTGGGATGGTCGAAGCAACGTCGATAGGCTCGATCAATAAACAAGGGTTGGAATCGGTGGCGACGACTGCGACCACTGCGACCACTGCGACGACTGCGACGACTACGACGGCACGCCGATCGATCTCGCGGGTCGAGCCTCTGCTCCACGGTTCGATACGCTCGTTGCTCGGGTCGTTTCGAGCTTCGAGCCTTCGAATGGTCGAATCGACGAATCGCAAGAGGATTCCATGCACGCGTCACCCTCGGCGATCTTCTTCGACTCGCGATCCCAGGCCCTCGCGGCAGCTATTGCGCACGCGCGCGCGCACCCTTCAAACCAAACCTGTCACCCTCTCCTCGAGCGCCACCCCTCTCGGCGAGGCGAGGGAGTCGGGCGGGTAGCGTCGTGCAAGTCGAGCGTATCTTGCAAGATTCTCCGCCGCTACGCAAACTGCCTCCCTTTCTCGTCCTCTGCCTCTTTTTCCTCGCGTTCTTTGCTCGCCGCGTAGGACGCGTTTTCCGAAGAACGCGCGCTCAAAGACCGCCCCCAGTGCGCGCGGGCGGGAGTTCTGTTTCCCCTGCGACGAACGGGGGTGGAAGGCTGAGGGGAAAGAGGAAACGACCACGGAGTTGCGCAAATCGCGAACGCGACTACGTTGCTGCGAGGGTAGCTTCGCTGCCTCGTCCTTCGTGTTTCCTGGGGGGCTAGAGGGGAACGGAGCGACGGGGAAGCGGGGTGGGGACACCAGAGGGGTGGAGATCTTGCCACGGGGATCTGTAACGAACTCGATACGCAGGGGTCGAGAGGAGACGGCCGTGGAGGGGCGGAGGACAGGCGAGCAGCACCGCGAGGGGTGGCTCAGGGACCGGCTGACGGCTTTCAGAACCCTGGCCTTAGGGGTTGGCTCCAGAGGGGGGCGAAGGGTCTGCTAGATTCCGGTTCTCGGTTGCGCAGTTCCATCGGCGAGCGAGAAATTGCGATATCGAGCGCAATAGTTGGAAATCCAACGGATCCACAGTGTAACGAGTATATATATAGGGAAAAAAATCAATTTTCCATTAAGTTATACAGTTATTTCCACGTAATTGATATGCTAATCATATTTATACCCCAAAAAATTAATTTTTAACATAAAATAATTCATTCAAATATATTTTTGAACATAATAAAAGCAAAACAAATAAAATATATATTTTTTTTAAATACATTTACACACAAAATTAATAACAAACGTATGAAACAATTACAGTCGGGGACAAAAGTATGTGGACACTCTTTAAAATCGTATAACTTGTTCAAAATTGGTTCAAACCACTTGAGTTTTTCTAATAAGCTAGAAGGATTACTTTACTAAATGACGTGTTTCGTCGTTTTAAAAAAAGTTGCAAGTGGTCGGAATAGCAAAAAAAATAGGAAAGATCATTTTTCCAACTTTTTTGTCTATACTTGTCATGAAAAATTAAAAAATACCTTTTGTAGATTGATGTAAGTTGTATACACGCCTAAAATTTCATCAAAATCGGTTAACGTTGCTCTGAGCTATAAACGCTTAAAAATCGCAGAATAAGGTCGAAAATCGCGGAAATTCCCGAAATCAGCGATTTTCGACCTTATTCTGCGATTTTTAAGCGTTTATAGCTCAGAGCTACGTTAACCGATTTTGATGAAATTTTATTCAAAGCTCAATGTCTTTTAAAAATAAATATTCGAGCACAGATTTGCCTAGTTTTTTCGTTTCATTATGTGTATTTTTTCTTCTGTGGGAGCACTCAGGGGCAGATAAAATATGTACCAAATTAAAGGGCATAAAAAGAACTGATTATAGTAAAAAAACGAAAGAACCGATATGTTTCGTTTTTTTAATTCTCTCCAGAATTTAGAAGAAGCGACAAAAAAAGTGTCTGAAGTTTCTGAACTTTCTAGTTGATATTTCGCTTTCTGTGTTGCAATAAACAATAATAAATAAATAAATAATTGGTCACTAATGGGGTCGCGGTCGGTAATGGGGACATCTACCTTATTTCTGTATCTCCAAGCTGATGATGTAGAATGGTAACAGTATCCTCTTTCATCTCGTCCCACTCGAAGCGTGTTATTCCACGAGCTAACAATTCTACCTCTCACGGGCTTCGTCGTCAACGCAAACTGTTTGCTCGCGAAGGGTGAATTCATGTCACTCAGATGCGCAGTTTAACGGGGAAGAAGAGATATCAGGACCCGCTCGTAAGAAATCTAAGCAGCGAGTAGTAGGCTGACGTCAGCAGCATTAGCTTGGACTTTCGATAACTCAGACACATCCAACGCTAAAACAAACATCCGAATGAGATGAAAGCTACCCAGGAAAGGAATCGAAGAAATTAATAATAATCAATTGTTTAAAATTTTTTCTCTGCGTAACGGCGTTTACTGTTTTGTTTCCCAAAACACAGTCGCGCGTCGCCTTCGATCCGCACCGCGCGGAGTATTTACCCGCGCGAGAAATCGCAACCCCTCGATCCCTCGAACGACTCTCGGGTAATCGCGAGGATGGCATCGATCGCGATTCGGGCTTCGCGCTGCTCAAAAATTCGCAGCATATTCTTGACTTTCACATAGTTAGCTGTATCGAGGGGAACAGTGGAACGTTTTCCAGACGAAATCCATCGGTGCTCGCGAGGAAATAAAATCGATATCGGGTGTACACCGGCCGGCGAAGTCGAGCAAGAAGAAATAAAAACGCGTCGCGCCCCAGCGAACCGACCGAAGAGAGACGTAACTCGCGAGATTTCCGAGTCCCTGCTCGATTTCCCTCGAAGCAGCTCGGCGATTTTCCGGAAAAAGCTTTCCATTTTAATCGTCGAAGTACGATCCACTGATCCATACCTTCGTGCTTCTTTCTAATTGATATTTCTGATTACAACTAATTACCATAAAATTATCATCCCTCTTGTAAACCATGCACATATTCCCTGAAACATTCCTCAGTGGAATTAACACTATTCCTACCACGAACCGGTCAAAAGACCGTTTTTAAAATATCGATTAGAATTTCCTATATACAACGTAATTGAATCGCCTTTAAACTTCACGACATTGCCTCAAATATACGTATAATACATTTTTGAATATTCACTTCTTGTTTTATTGTTTATTTTCTGAGAAAAATTTGTAGTCTGTCTTACCTAACGCGACCGATCAAATGACGTGAAATGTGTCGGTAGGAATAGTGTTAATAATTTCAGTTCCGACATTCTATAAGTCTTAGACATTCTTGTATTTAAATGTATTACCTCGCGAAATAAAATAACAATAATAAAAATAACGCAGAACAGTAAATTTCAACAGAATCATCAATTATCCCTCAATCTTGGATCTCCCGCGCCAATCTTGATCGCGATACTAATCGCGAAAATCCATCGAATCCACAATCCTACCGAGATCGATATCCCAAAGCACGGGGGTTCATCCCCAGCGCAGCGTGCCGATAAAACGCGCTGTGCCCTGAATCGGGAGCATGTTTCCTCGGCGACGAAGAATCACGATAAAGACTGTAGGTGCTGTTGCCAACGAAGGGCTTCGAATCGGACGCAGCCATTCGAAAGGGGTGGCACGGTGGCGCCCGATTTCGCCGCTCCTGAAGGGGTAGTCGTTGGGCAACGGTGGTGGGGACCGCGTGGAGAGGGGAGTTCGGCGATGTAACGTCGATATCGCGCTCTATACCAGGCGTCGCGACGCCGAGTGGGGCGTCAGGGGTATAGGGGAAAGTTCCACATGGGTAAAATAATCGATAGCGCGACCGATATGTATGTACCGAGAGGCGTGTACATACGAGAGCCACGAACACTGCCGGCCAGTCTCTATGTACGTCGCGTGTGTGGTTACACGCGAGCGGCACAGCGGGGGTTGCCGAGCGGGACGGAGACAGAGCGATCGGAGGAGGTCTAGGGGAGGGCAGAGGGGCGAAAGGGGGAAGAGCGGTCAGTCCGTGCACATAAACGCGCGTGCTGCCATAAACACGGAAACGAGGCTGAGCCGAGGGTGCAGGGGGTTGGACTTAGGGGGCTCGCGAGCGACTCCGCGAGATAATTTGCGTGGGGACCCAGGAACGGGGTGGTAGATCTGAAATTCGAGTCTGTTTGCGAATAGACGAGGGCGGAGAATGGCCGTAAGGAGGAGCGGGTAAACAGAAGGCGACGTAAAATTGAAATTCGTGCGGGAAAGGGGACGCTGGTACCGTGCCCATTACTACGGTTGCGCAAATTCTATGTATAAACACGGGAAAAGAAAGGGAGCGGAGCGAGGAGTGATAAAGAGGCGAGCGTGCACGTGAAATTTGCATACGACCATAGGCGAGAACGGATAAGGGCGTTAATATAGCGGGCAAATAGTAATAGATTAGGTGGCTCGCGTATCCGAAGGAGTAGTAGATGACCAGAGATAAGAGCACGGTGATAGCGTGGTTGAACATCCACGGTATTGTTGCCGGGGACAAGGGGGTGGCTGATAATCTAGTAGCTCGACGGGATTTTCCTTTGGAACGTGGAAAGAAGAATCGGAGAGGTGGGAAGGAACAGGTGAGAGCAAACTCGATACCCGTCTAACTATCGAACCACGAATTAGATTATGTTGAAATCTTCTTTTGGTACAATGTAACAATGTATGCGTGAAAGTGATACGGAACACGCTAGGCGGGTGGAGGAACAGGGGTGGGGACAGAAAGAGGGTGACGAAACGCATGAAAATAACATTTATATACGTCCACGAGACGCAGAATGGAGCGTGACGTGCCCATATAAACTCTCTATATAAACGCGGAGCGAAAGGGAAGGTAGAGCGAAGGTAGAGGGTGGAAGACAAAAATTTGTCTACAGTCACAAAGACGACGTGGCAGGGTCGGCTCGGTTGTGTGAAACCGTATATACGTGTCCCTCCAAAGTGAAACGGACAGAGGGACCAATACATACAGGGCGGATATGTACGACCTAGGTACAGGGTGTCCCATTTAAATCGATCCACGCGAATATCTTCGAAGCCATTGGCGATATCGATAAATGGTTCAGACAAAAGCTGAATGGCTTCGAGGGGGAATAATCTACTTGGATTAAACCGTATATTTTTTAATACGTTAATCGATCCGCTTAATCGTTCGTGGTAACGTAAGACTGCGGTGTTTGTGCCAAAAAAACTGTTCGTTTGGACATTCTGTGTATACGGAACGTGGGTTTTGAGAGAGGGGTGGGTTGAGGGATCGAAGGGGGAGACAGTAATGCGAAGAACAGAAGTGCGTAGGTGTTGTCAGCGGAGGGAAAGCAAGACGCGAGGACGGGGAAACGTATCTCTGTATGTGAAATTTGTCTACGGCTTTTAGGGGTAAAAGCGGTGTAGCATGGGGTTCGGCGGGGTTCGAAGGATGAGTAAAGTGCAACAGAGGAATGAAAAAGCGTGTGGATCGAGTGGATTAAGATCGGCCAGCGATGATTTCGTCTGGATCGACTATCGATAAAACATCTTAGATATGTAACTCTCATTCTTTATACATTTCGTGTGTATGTAGCACGTTTCTGCGCATCCCATATATTCGTCTCACATGCTTCCCATATTCCACGTCTCGTTGCATCCCCTATATCCCACACAACCCAAATACAGTAGATTCTTCACATACCTCACGTATCGTACATCTCCCTCGCTATCCACACCTAATTCCAGAATTAATCCGAAGAGAAGCAGATTTTCTCACTGCACCTGCAAGAGAATCTTCGCAGAAATTTTTACCTTCGTGGGAAAAAGTCAGTTTTGTGGGAAAAATATAGCGTCGAAAGTCTTGTGGGCTCTTCCCAAATTTCCAAATTTTGTGGCATAATAAAAATTTTACAGGTGGAAGAATCTTGGAATGAAAATCGATGCAGCCCATTTCTGAGTTACTGCACCTGCAAGAATGGCAGATTCGCTTTAGCAAAATCCCTTAAAACCTAATAACAAAATAATCGACAATTTCCCGCGCATATAACTATCAAACAGATATGTAGCCGTTCTAAAAATATTCCTGAAACCATTTTCCCTAGAAGAAACAGAGTAGAAGTATCGAGAGAGACCTGAGGGCTTCCTGTTTCAACCTAATTGCATTCCACGCAGCACACAATAGGAAGGAAGGGGGAGGGTGGAAGGTAGGGTGGACACAACAAAATCTCGTTAATTCATAAAAATTCTCCGCTCGCTTCATGACGGTCTTTTTGCCCCTGCGAAATTAAAATCCTCCGCGCGCAGTTGTATGATCGATAACTGAGGAATTACAGGGGATTCTCTATTTTCCTTCTTGCACGATGGGGGTACGGGGCTAAACAAATTATTGAATAGACGCAGTGCTGTGGAAAATGTTTTACCCTTACGGACACAGGAACAGAAACTTCTCGATCCGACAAATGTCTGATGGAGACGAAAGGCCTTTGCTCGAATGACACGACGATTCCATACGCGAATGGTGACAACAGAAATGTTCCAGTATCCACAGTCCAGCTTGACCAATTATCCCAAAGTAATGGACGGTCCCCGTCTCGGAGGAACACCTAATATCGGAGCACGCGGGGGTTCGAGTAATCGCGGGGACTGTGGGGGACAGTGAAAAGGAAACGGGGCACGGGCCCCTCATGCAGATGTCTGATGTAGTAGGCAGTCGCACCTGGCGGCAGGTGGTCCTTGCCGCGGGGGTTCCCCTCCAGGGCCACTGGATCCACGCGTGTGCTCACGATCATGTGTTACCTGGCGCGTGTTCAGCCGCCTACCTCGTAGGAAACCGATCAACTGCTCCGTCTCAACTCCGGCGCATAGGAACCGGGACGCTAGTCGTCCCCCAACGATTCGCGATCGACGAATGACGGACGGGGCGCTCAAGGAGCACCTTCGTCTGTTCCTAGGTGGGGATACAGAAGACTGGTCTGGTGGGGATCGGTTTGGTTGATTCGGGATTAATCTGTCTGTTGTTAAGTAGTACAGAATTTATTGTACCATAGGATATATTATATGTTAATGATTGATTTGACTGAAATCTGTGAGAATCGAGAGAAAATACCTATGTTTATTGTTCATTGATCCTCTTGGGAACTATTGAATTGGGAGTTACAGCTTTTATAACATCTAAAGACGCGAGAAAAATACTTCTGGACGAGTTGCTTGGTATCTTCAGTCGTATTCGGCGCCGATAGTGATGCTGATTCCTGTGGAAACTATCTTCGTCTGATGGTACCAGCGATTGGTGTCCAGAACGACTGTTCCATCAGAGAGAAATCAGGACGGTTAATAGGAGAATGTAAATTCATGTAATAAATTGGTTGAACCTTCTCTCTGCACTTACAGTCACTTGCCATTCACACAACGTACATATAATCTACTCTTAATAATCACATTACATCTAAGTGGATGTACTTACTAATTTCGCCAGGATGCACCACAACCTCCAGCCTGTTGCAAGTGTAATAGCATTCCCTGGGTGGCTCTAGAATCCACAATTTCTCGCCCTTTACCTGCGCCTGCCACGAAGGGTGCTCCACGTCGTCCACCTGAAAAAAGATCGATACCTGCAAGTGCCTGAATACACACAGCGTTAATGAACATGTAGGAGGCTTTGTCGAAATAACGAAAGAAGTCTGCTTCGTTGTTTCTATCGCTATTGTGTATTTTCGTTGAACAGGCGCTTAAATGGCCCAAAGACAATATTAATGATAAACAATAGTATCGATAGGGGGTCGTCCTTCAATTACGTAAGGCTTTTTGAGGGGAAAGGGGAGCACGAGTTTCTTATGTTTCCTTATTAGGGGGAGAGGGAGTCAGGTAGCGTTTTACGTAATATTTTGTAACCTAATTTTCAATATGAGTAGCCTAAAAAAGGATGCTCCATCGTACACGCGAAACCAAGTTAAATGACTTATGTAAATCTTGAAAGGAATTTTAATAACTGGAAAATGGAATATAAAGAATAATATCTTAAAAGGAATTTTAATAACTGGAAAAATGGAATATAAAGAATATTATTTTAGAAACGGAGCGGAGGGGTTGGAATATAAAATCTTACAAATTCGGATACCGAGGGATGGAGGGGGTAAGAAATCGCCAAAATTACCCTTACGTAATTTAACGACGCCCTCTAGGTAACAGGATTAAAGTAATTGATCATTCAACCTTAAAAAAAAACACCTGACGCGCACGGTTGCAAGATTGTAAGACGGTTACGGTGCTGTAGGCGTTTGTGGCTTGTATTTTAGGTAGCACAAAATAGCTTTCAACAAATGAACTAATTGTAAGACTACGCGAATAAAAATTAAATCGAGAGAAAATTCGACGAAAGATTAATTAAACAAGGTCTCACATGCATAGGAGCTCCATAACCATGGCTGCCCATGAAAATCCAATCAGTTTTTTCGCTCTCCGCGGTGGTGGGGAGGAAATAAGGCCTGTGGTAGTGCTGCCTCAAGATGCTGCCGATTTTCTCGTCACAGTTGCTCCTTTAACGAAACCTAGACTGTAGACTCACATAGACAACCCTCGGATTCACATTGAAAATAGATGAATAATTATTCTGCAGAGATCCATAGAAAAAGGATGCTTCGAGATTCAATCATTTTTGCTCCATGACTAAAGAATATGGAACAAAGAGGACACGTCCGCCTGTCCGAATGTGAGTTTCTAGGTAATTGTCTCGCAGTATAAATATAGACTGGTAAGCTGGTTAGACGGATTGTGCGCATACGTGCGAGCTTTAGGGTGGTTATCGAAGCCCCAAAACTGTGCCGTTCACGGGCACTGCTTGGCCAACTTCCGCAATTCATCGGTATCCCATAGAGATTGTCAAACTTGCAGTGCACAAGACTTAGGTACTTAACACGGAGAAAGTATATCGAATCGAATTGGAAGGTTGCAGATACACTTACCAGCCCACATACCACGGTTCCGTTCCCTTTTCCAGCATAGAACGACTGGTGCTCATCTCAAACACATCCTGAAGACTCTGAAACTCGGTGTTGTAGGGGAAGAACTGGCAGTTGCCATCCTCGCCGTCGTACAGCGACTTAAAGAACGAGAACGAGAGCACTTCCGTGGCTGTCCAGTTCGTCATCGCGTCCATCACCACGACTGGTCTCCCAGAATACGCGTAACTATTTATATTTTTTAAAAATTCCGTGAATCGCACATCGTTTATAATGGATGTCATTCAATAATATCTCTAATTAAGCAAACCGTAACTGAAACGCTATTTAGAACCCAACTACTACATAGGATTCAAGTGAATTCTGGTAAGAGCTCGAAGGTAATTATAAAAAAATGCGCTACGCGAAATTGAACAAGGCAATACCGTTCCTCGAAAGTCCCGGGGACCACGTTGGATATCCTGTCAACCTGTTGAACGTCTCGGCAGATCGAACAGTCCTCAGCTGGTCGGAAGACTTTCTGCGTGAACGAGGGTAGTTCTGCCAGACACTTAAACAGTATTCTACTATCAAAGATTCACCCAAAGCCTCGAATAAAATCTTTCAATTAATGCATCAACTAATCACAGTCAAAGTAAAAGATCAACAAAGTAACTAGGAGTTGATTCTGTGAACACTGATTTGAATTACCATACTCTTGAAGCAAAAACGAATCTCTAAGTTGCTCACCTTGTCGTTGCGAACGGCGTGCGCGTAATTCCAGAGGTATCGTCCCAGAATCCACGCGAGGATCAACAGGATCCACAGGTGTCTCCTGCGGACCTTCGATCCCCCTGGTCTGAGCACGGAATGCGCGTGGAACAGTTTCAGAGTCCTGTTTCGAAGTCCCGTTCCCTCGATCTTCCCTACTATCGAGTGTATCTCCTTCTTCGCGATGTCGAAGGACCTCTTCGAGGCCTCGGAGGATACTTTACTACTGTTCGTGGTTGACATGGTGTAGGAGAGCTTAAACGCTTCGCGAGTTTCCGTTTAATCGCAAGGATTTAGTTTCTTTTTTTATCAGCAAGTGCGAAGGATTTTGTTTATAGAACTTGTGCTTGAGGTAGGTATCAATCGCAATCGGTGGTCTACTTGGACTTTGACTGGAAACTTTGATGTTGTTTAATTATCACTTGAAATTAAACTACGATCGTCGATTTAGGAATTTCCCACGGCTTCTAGGACCTCCGATAAACCTGCTGGTCGACGTAGAACTGCGGCAAGATGTTTCCACGGGGTTCCAGAGAAGCAAAGGACTCTGTTGCGCATGGGGATGCTGCGACCCGTTCACGGGGGTGTGAAATGAACAAGTATCTGGGCTACCGATTGATTGAAACGAAATCTGCTCGGGCGCGTGGAAACTGAAACGATTTCTCTTCGAGCTGCTGAATGCTGACGAATAGCTTCGATGGGGGAATAGCTTACATGATAAAGTGTGCAAATAGATTTAAGTCCACTATTGGAACATCAGTCCTTTGATTCCTACTTGCTGAATGGAACGTTTAATATCGTCAAAGGAGACTCGAGTGGATCCCAAGTTAATTCTACTTAAGTAACATCCTTGTTCTCTAAAGCTTGCAAATTGTTTTCGACTATTTCCATTTTGCAAAACCTTCGGTTGGGTGACGGGAATAACATTGGACTGGGGTGCTCGAGCACGTCTCCCTCGATGGGAACTTGTGTGTTGGTTTCTTATCACAGAGTGCAGGTGCCAGTGCTCACCGAGCCGCGAGGATTTTCTTGTTAAAATACAATCATCGAGCCAGCCCTTATCGCGCGTTCCCATTTCTTCGACGCGCCTCTTTCCCGCGTTGAACCAATCGATCCCGTATCAATTTTTAGCCCTCCTAGTCGTTCTTAACATTCCCCGGGAAGATAAACGAACTATTTCTCATCTATGCTTAAAATGAAATATTTAAAAATCGTAGCTGCACGCACCGCGAGAGACGAGGTTACAAAACGATTCTCGTGGAATTGCCGAAGCGAAAGGGGTTGCTCGACCCGACGACCAGAAGGGGCCCACCTTTTACGACTGCAAATTGACAATCTGTGCGGCAATCTATTTCTTAATTAACAATCGTCCTGTGGAAAATCGATGCCGAATGGATCCCCGCGCGGTATTTCGATCGAGGGATATATTTTCGAGCTCCTTCGTGAATGTTTGCCCGAGTAACAGCACCTTTTGCGGGCGAAAACGATGTCCAAATTCAATTACGCGGGCGAACGAACGGGGAGACACGGTGGAGGGGTGATGATAATCGAAGATTCTGTTCAAATGCAGAAAACGATAAAAGGTCAAAGATTCCAATATCTATCTCACCGGAAGTGGAAATATTAATATCACAAATACCTTTACAGATCCAAGAATTCTTCCTCGATCCATCGTCTTCTGTCGCTTTGGAATTTCAAGATGGTGATCCAGGGGTGGTAGACGTAATAATAAGCAGAGACATCCCTCAATGTTCAGCGCAATTAAATTCTTTAATTGTTGTCAGTCGGGTTCGAAATACACTAGTCGATCGATTTATCGTTTAATAATTATTGTATAATACGTGGTACTCCTCCGATATAAATAATACGACGTCAATAAAATAATGACAATATGTCTGTTCTTCATCCCCCCCGCCCTGTCTTAACAAAATTTATTTATATATATATTTATATATATACCTACTTCATTCCGAAAGTTCTCGCGTCGTCGATAAACAGCGTTAAAACACGTACGAGTGAACTAAGAAAAAACAAACGACGATGACGATGATGATAATGATCGTGACGATGATAAATCCCCGCCGCGCTTCTCTCAAGGGTGGCGTGCAAGGGGTAGTTCTCCAGTAACGATACTCAAAAGCATTCCCACAAATATAAATGAAAGAAATCCCTGTGAAATTCATTCTTAAAAATTCCAAGAGCACAGAATTCTCCTCCGATCTGCTGATAAAAACACAGAAAAGTTTGATGATCCATGGATCCCTGGCGAAATCAGGTCACTGGACATCTCCGCCCTTGCTCCACCCCCACGTCGGACTACAACTCTTGTATTAATTAACGTTAAATGTGTGGTGAAACTCCTCTAATACATCTAAAATGCACATCCATGCTTATTTAATGCTCCTTTAATTTTAAATACGTATGCAGCACTGTAGCCTATCATTTACTTTTTTTTTTCTCTATTCTTTATGCGTGTGTCTGTGTTCTTACGTGTGTATGTATACGTGTACGTATGTACTGTGAGAGATACGTGAGATTTTTCTTGAAGTCTTCCCTACTCCCGTTTTCGTTCTTTGTCTCCTTGTTCGCCATGCTACGTCTTCATCTCCTTCTTCTTCTTCTCTTCTTCTGTCGCGATCGAATTTGGCAGATCTCCCTTAGAAGTGAGCTTGGTCACTGTCGCGGGGGAGTTCGATAGGTTCTCTTCTCGGTTCCTGGTCTTCTGTGTCGGATGATTTCTTCGTCTCGCTCTTCCAGCTCGGATGATGGAGTGATCTGATGTAGTCACTCGGCTTTAACGCTATCAGTCTTCTCGGTTTTGTCGGTGACGATGATCGCGGTGAAGGGTGAACTCGGTCCTCGATCGGAGGGGGCTGAACTACGCTCGATGACAAATATTATTGGTCGTCTCGTGGTGAGTTAACAGAGAGCTGATATCGAATTGTTGGGAATTTTAGGCAACCGACATTCGCGGAACATTGGATACTTCAACATTTGACCAATTAAAAAAGTATCAAACTTGGTACTTGTGACTGGAACATCCTAAAATTGACGATCAATGCTTTACGTTGTTAGTTCCATTATATATATTCTGAAAGGGGTTGAGAGTTCCAAAGGCTGCTCCCAATTAAACGAATTTTGACCACGACGCTGTGTTAGAAATTGCACGATTGACATCATCGAGTCTCGTTCGCGACCCCTTTCACGAGAAAGCAACAGCGCGGACAGCTGGCCGCTCGTGGTAAAAGCACACTCCCTTAGGCCGGTGAGAAACGTGTAAAAAACAGCGTAAAAATCGCTAGCAAAACACGACACCGTTTTAAAAAAGACGGACGCGTCGCTTCGTCGATGCTTCCATCCCCCGTAGAAACTTGCAGACTGAGTCGCGCGTGGCGGAACTCGCTATTCCAAAGAGACACTAAGCGACACACGGCGAATCCACCCTGGACGAGCGCGAGGTTTCTAATATAGACCGAAAGTGTCTGACGTGTTATTACAAGGTGTCCTAAAACATCGTGTATCGAAAGAAGATCGTCCAGAGGGGATCGGGTCGCAAGGTGCTCGAGATTTTCGTTCGACTCATGCGAAGCCTTCGGAACTAGATTCACTGCGAAACCAAAATTCATCGCGGTTCTAACTCAAATTCAATTCAGAGAAGACTCGATTGCGTCTGACGTCACAGAGCTCGACGCAGACTCGAGAATTTCATTGCAATTCCCCCACTAAACGATAAAGAGACTCTTTCAAATATAAATTTAATCTCGAGACAAAGAAATATCGAAATTAATTGCAAGAGAAATATATTGCGTCTAAGCCCCAGTCGCGGTGCTTTCTCTTTAAGAAATAGAAATATATGATTTTCATTTCGCTTCGCTTGATCGAACGATCCTCGTCCGAGGATAATCCTCCTCTTCTCTCCTCTCCACGTCTCTCGTTTCTCGTCAATCATCGTAGAAAATTAGAAACGCCGGTTCACACAAACGATAAAAAGCGGATATCAAAATCTCGGCCCTGTCGATCCTCCGACGATCCAGAATCGAAGATCCAAACGCACTTACGACTATTACACTACTCCGATGATTTCACACTGTATACGTATTTATCAAATCGATGGGTGATCCCCTCGATCGTCGAAGCAATCGTGATCTATTTCCTCGATCGTCGCCCTCGGTACTCTCACTTCAGGCTCCGAATGCAACTCTGAATCTTCCCTTTTCCAAGGAATATCGCGAACCTTGTTTGAATCTTTTAACTACATTTAAAGAGGAGTGCTAATTTAGAAAATTCTGAAAATGGTCTCGTGACAAGTTTCTCTCATAAAGAAGGGAGCCGAAAACATTGCATTCGCCTCCAGGATCTCAAGTTCCAATAACAGGATCATCCCCTGGGCTCCGAGTCGTATTACACCTTTCGAACGCCATTCATAAGTCGATCCTGAACCCGGTCGCGATTACTCCCAAGTAGAAAACCCCTGGATTCTAAAGACGACCAAAACCGAAGGAGCTCTTGGATCGAGAGGGGCGCCGAGGGTGTCAGAGCCGCGGCGTGTCAGTTCGAGCGTAATGGTCCAAGGTCCTCGCCTCAAGGATTCGCGCCACTTGTCGCACATGGCACTCTTTATCACGCTATATCACGAGCGCAGAGGATCTGCTAGCAGTCCAGAACGATAAGCTCGAAGGACGCCTCTCGATTCGCGGAGAGGCGTATGTGGTGGGTGGCCCGTTATCGGCTCGCGAAACGCAATCTTGATAGCGCACGGTCGCTCCAGCTAACCAGCCCCTTTGCACGCTCCGTAGTGAACATAATATTATATCCGAGGCGATAGTGCTGTAACAGTATACTCTCGCGTGGCTCAGCATCGCGCCAACAGTCGATCATAATTGATTACGAAATATCTCGGTCCCCGGGACTCGCGCCGATGGTCCGCGATTAATCTCGCGTTATCCCGCGCCGCGGGCGTACTGTTACAGTACTAATAACAACATCGCTACGATATTCTCAGATCGCTGACGCCAGACTCACCGTTAACATGGACGATCATCTCGCGAGTCTTGCACGTCTTGAAAAAGCTCGAAGTTACATGAGAAACGATCGCGCGAGTCTCGAGAGCTCGCCTCCTCGAGAAGCTTCGATCCTGAAGCGGTCAACACCTGACAGAGTAACGATAATAGCTTCTTTTAGCGGCTCGTCGACGATCGCCACCGTGGGGAACATCGTCGATCTCGTCGCTCGTTCGAATGAGATTGTGCAGTCGATCGTCTCGAGGATGAGTATGTACAAAAACGGAGGCGGTGTATGAACAGCTACGAGAATGACAGACGGAGAGAATCGGACTTGAAGGGTGGGTCTGCGCGAGACGATCGACGAGATCGATTCTCCCTTGATCGCGACGTGCACGCCACAACACGTTTATTATAATTCCCGATTACGCGGGAACGGGACGATTGATAACAGGTGCCATTCCCGCGCTTCTCGTGCTATTACTTTCACCTGGCTAAATCATTCGCGGAACACACTCGATTCAACTGTCGTAATAATATTATTTTTTTTAAGAAATAGAACAAGGATATACTTTATTCTGTATATATATATAATATATGTATATATATATATAATATGTATATCGGCTATCAATAGTGTCATATCTCTCTGTCGAACATTCGATAACATTGAACATCATCACATTCTTCATCATTCTCGCGCACCTTTCGCATCGGTCTCCCTCGTTTCTCTGTCGATAATACTCTATAAATGTGACGAAGAATATTAGCTAGGATCGCGACAACAACGTCACGTCAATTGTATCCCCCGATTCCTTTGCTTCTCATCGTTAATTCGACGAACGGACCAAAACTTTTCAGGCTACCCGGAAAGGTGCTCCTCTTTGCGTCTCTAAGTGGCGAATGGACAGTTTCACGGCGCAGACAGGCAAATGCATCACGTTCACGCGGGACCCAGGCACTCTATAACACGCTCTCGATGAAGAAAAACAAAGTGCAGCTCGCGAATAATCGGCATCCTCGTTACATGCCACACCCACAGCCTCAGAAGTTTTACATAATACAATATATCGTAGTTTATCGATATTCCTACGCGTGTGTTTGTGTGTCGGTGTCTGTGTACGATGGTGTTTATAATATATCTATATAATATGTATATTCATTCATTTATACCCTCCTGTATTTATAATCGCGACCTGCTCGCCGTACGTAATCAGCAATTGTAATACCGTCTACTTATCCTTAGTAGTACTTTTACGGTACGTTCGACTCCTCCTGGTGTACCGCCTTAAAATATACATATACATGTATATATAATATTTATAATATATATATAGTATTTATATACAGAGTGGGGCACCTAAAAGTGTCCTCGTGAACACAGTCACGCTTAAACAAACGAGAATTAAAGTTGTTCGGTTTTAAGTGAGGAAGTAGAATAGCGGAAAGAGTCTTCCAGGTTCTGGGTTGTTCCCTTCGCGAATAGAACCCTGTACCAGCATCCCTAATCATTCCATTACGATACTTCCCCCTCATCGAGCACAGATACGTCCAAGCGTGCACCCTTGGGTGTCCCACCCCGTACGGTTAATTTAGAATTGTGCAATGAAGGTTTTAGAGCCATTAGTGCGACTACTGCTGCGGATGTGGTCGGACAAGTCGCTTCCACTTAATGTACACGAACAAACGCGGGGGTGCGGAGTTTGCGACTCATGCTCTCGCGACATCGCCGCGTTGTTAGGACGGTGATGTCCGAGGCTCCTCCTCGGAGGAAAGGCCTCCGAGGTGAAGTCGACGCCTGCGGGGCTACGTGACCCCGGCTAACACCTCTATACCCTTCTTAGTTTCTCAGTCTTCCTTTTCCCTCTGTTCAGCCGCTCCCTACGTCCACACTGGCTGGCCTCTCCTTGACCTACGCTCCCTCATATATATGTATACTCTTTCAACAACCTGGACATCGTTCTCCAGCGGGGTACAACAAAAGAAACTCGAGGAAACCCTACGATCGCTCGGCTCGCCGTTATCAATGCCCTGTACTAGGTCTCGCTGACCTAGACCGCCACACGTCAGGACTGAAGGAGAGGACCAGTGGACATCTTTACTACTCCTCGTCTTCCTCTACGTCTCCTCCCAACCTACTATTCTCTAAATTCTCCTCTTGCACTCCTCCTCCGCCTCCTCCGTTCCTCTTGTTCCAGTGGGCACGCGACTCTAGGCGTACAGGCTCGGGGGAAGGCTTAGGATACGAGCCTCCGGGGCTCCACGTGCACCCTCTGGACCCTGTTATACCCAGGAGTCCCCAGCTGAGGCCGCGTTCGAGTTCGGGGGCACGTTTACCGTGGACGTGGCGGCTGAACCGTCGGGGACACCTACTCCGTCGGCCACCCACTGGCCGCCGGTCGGTGCGCCGACCCCCGCGCCGATCCCCGGACCCACTGGGCCCTGACCCTGACCCTGGCCCACCCCCAGCTCATACTGCCGCTTCTTTTTCTTCTCCAAGTTAACTTGCGCGTACAGCGGCTCACCGGGTTTCGGTTGCTGCAACACACACAAGCCAACGGTTAGTTTAGAGCCCTGACCGACTGATCGTCGGACGGGGGGTGGACGCGTCTCGGGGGGTGGGCTGTACTCGTGGGGGTGCAGGGGACAGGGCCCGACGAATCGATCCACGAGGACCGAGGTACATGCTTCGCGACGCTTTCTCGTGTTTCTCTGTTGTCGCTTTTAGCGTGCATTATGCGAGTCTCCCAATCTCCTGTGAAGCTTTAGGGGTTGCAAGAGAGTCGATTGGGACGGGGGTGTAGAATGGTTGCTACTCTAGTTCCGACGAGGGAAATGAATTGCACTGGAGAATACAATCACATGGTTAAGTAAAGAGAACATGTAACAATGGCTTCGCTGGATCGGGAAAGGCCAATTCAGGGACCACGCTTGGATAGATCTGCGAAATTAGATGATAGTTGTTTGGAAAAGAAATGCGGAGCTTTCAGCTAACTGTTCCTTGTTTTCATTTGTGACAAGAAGCAGGATTCCAAGTGTGGTAGGTACTGTCAGATACTCTTTTTATTATGCTCGATTAATTTGGATATAAATAGATTATAAATAAGTTCGTGCAATAGTCAACGTGTCATTATAAACCATGCTTCGAGGTGCGTCTAGCTTCTCTTCCGTACAATTAAGGTCGGCTTGAATGAGTGTGTATAAAATGAAACTCGTGTCGTTAGCTGTTCCTTAGGGGCTGTTAATTGCGTCGCGATTCTACGGTAATGATCTCCGAGATTACCGCCTGCAAACGAACCTGCTCGCGTGATATCGACGTAGAGACTCCTCTCCTTTTGTGCTTGTGTATTACCCTGCTTATTGAAACTCATACAGTTACATATTAGTCGAATGTGCTACGGATTACGCTTCGGATTCGTCGTTTAACATTACTCTTACTGTACTTCGTAGATAGACTATGATCACTTGGGTAACGAGTCGAAATTAAGTCCTCTAAATTCTCTCTGCGCGCTTGAACAAACAGAGTGCTCGCGATGGAAGTGTTGCCAAAACGAGTGATTACACTGTCGCTACGTCTACGTTTAATTGTATCAATTACTGTCAATCAAGTAGCAAACATCAGCCTTCATTACGGCAGGATTGTGCGTTCCCCGAAACCGAACTAGTCTCGGAGCAATTTGTGTGAAGCTCTCGCGACTATTCTCCGACCGGAATTTGGAAGGACAGAGCGGGTGACTCTGTCGCGGAATGCATGGTGACTTTGTCTGATTCGTTTAGAACTAAAAGTCCCAGCGTATCGAGGGGATAAATGAAACATTAACGATTCCTACGCGTGGTCGGCTGAATCTGCTCCTCAATCGTAAAAAATGTCAAGTATTTGGTCCTGTAATGCCTAGTTCCTTACACGATCGTAGAATTATGCAAGACACGCTTCAACGTTACGTTAACAATCTGACGCTTCAACTTTTAGTATATGTTACTCGTACAGAGGCTCCCCTCGCTACTGAATAGGACGAACCGTAAAGTGCCCGTCAAATAAACCTTAGCCCACTGAAACGTACCCTCGGTTAAGAAAACTAATTCCAAGTGTATCGACTCTATGCCCATCGAGCACTGATCTCGATGCGCCTTCACAGCTACGACTATAACAATTTTGTGGAAAGAACTTTGAGCAAGAACTCATCTAACAAACGAAAGAGTACACTCTGCTTGCACGGGCAAGCAAAGCGTTCGCTCGTTGCAGCACAATTCCTGCGTTGTTTCTCGTATAAAAGTCTGAATGCTTACCAAAACTCGTTGGAACGAAAGGTATTGCCTTAACGAACAATTAGGCGCGTCGGATAATCGAGAAGATTCGCATCGTACGCGTCGGAGAAATAAATTACGCATCTCGACAACGGGTACTCTGTTAGTCTATAAATTCTGTAATTTCTACACTGTCTGGCAAATATTGTTGCACCGTATTCCTTGTACATGATATAAATTCTCTGTCACCCGACAACAATGCGTCTTTACCTCGCCCCGGTTACACAAGTGTAGATAATCGTGTAAAAATTCTTCGGATACTTGATAATTCCATGGACTGTTTTATGCGTACCGCGTAGAAATCCACAGTAATACTGTATCAGCGGCTGTTGACCACCACCGGTAGCATAAAACCAGGTAATAATAATTGGTACTCGTTAATTGACTTAGTATTTATACACTTATAATGTTTTCGTTTAAGTAACTGCTTTCCTCCGGTATCACAACTATGCGGTGTACACGCCCCTCGCGGTTCCCTCTTAATTTGCCCCTCGCTTCTTCTTTACACGCCTCGTGCAACGGCGCTCGGTTCTGTTCGTCTCGTGCAAGCGGATAAATATTATAAATAAAGTATCGTGATTATTATAGCGTCACAACGACCATTATGACCATACATATTTCCATACGTGTCGTACATATACGATATATCTCTTCTCTAAGTAACCTCCCCGCATTCCGCGTGCGGGAACGCGGCATCTCCGTCGCGAATATAACACAAAGATCAACAAGGAACGGGAAAACAACGAAATTAATATGCGTACACGTGGAGTCTAATTGCTTTTCTACGCGCGCTGTATGTGGGCTTCTAACGCAAATATAAATCCCCGTTTAAATTAAATCTATTACGATCGATAACGTGGCGGCGGTTTTACTGGTAATAGGAAGACATAATTTCAAAAGGAAAAATCTCATTGCGTGGCTTGATTGCTGTGCTCGAAGCGCCACGCGTTCGTTCGATTGTGAACTGAGAATTAAAGAAACACGACAACCGAATGGAAGCGTCGCGAAAGATTACTCTGAACAGGACCCGTGCTCTACTCCCCCCTTCTGCTTTTATTACGCTTATCGAAACTACTTTTCTATACTTTCACTTCGTCGCCAGGAAACAGTGCGCCTGACCTAACGTCGCTAATGGGGCCTAGGCGAGAACGCTCCCCGAGAGTACCATTAGTTGTTGTTACTTACAGACTGATATATAGTGGGTCGACCGACGTTATTCGAATTCATATTCGCTCTCTGAATCGTTCGGTCCTCGTATCTGGTGCTACCTTGGCTCGCCATCGGCCGGTTCAGAGTGCTGCAATCATAGCTACATTCAACGTAGAGTCGAACCACTAGACACTAAACCTGGACTCTGCTCAACTCAAACTATTAAACGAATTAGAAGTGGAGATGTAAATAATATATCAAAAAATGAAACGCAGAGTCCAAAAATAAAGGTAAAGAACTAAAGTGAAAGGCTAATACCAGTGAAAACGAAGAACTAGTGTGGAGGATAAAGAAAATTATTGAACACGATTCGAAGACTCTTTACCTATTTGCATTGTTGGGTGAATTAGGCCCTGAGTTTCTAGCTGCCACCGTTTTCGTGACGAAGTCTTGCTCCTTCCATCCGTGCTTCTTGTACACGTCTCTCAACTCTTGATGCTGCCACATCGTGAACAAGACTTGCCCTAAAAGAATTACCAGACTTGAGCAACAGCTTCTGTAAGACTAGACCAAAGTCCTCGTTCCATTACTTGCCTGCAAATTTAAGAACGCGAGGTGTATACTTCTGGCGTTGCCTGGTAATGTTCATTAATCTATCGACACCGCCAGCATCCAGCAGTGACCGTGAGAACTCTGCGTTCTTCTTAATAACTTCGTTCAGGGTGGCCAGAACAGCAGCTATGGTGTCGTCGCTGGTCCCCTGGTCGTGTTGGTTATTTCCTGAGGGTAGCTTCTGGATAAGATCGCGCATAGCGTACTTTCCTATGAGTTCCTTATTGCGCTGGTCTATCGCGAGGTTCCTGAGCGCTGTGGCCACTGCACAGACCACACGATCCACCTGGATAAAAGAAAAATAAACACGGGACATTAATCTAACGCAGAGATGGGCAAAAATTAACTTTATTCGTCTAACTTTAGATTATTCAAAAGATTATTTAAAATAAAGGCTACTTTAACTTTAGATTATTCAAGTAGCCTTTATTTTAAATAATCTTTTATTCAGTTAATGGCCAACTCTGATCTAATGGTAGAATTTAATTCCTCCAAGTTCCCTCGATCTCAATCCATGGGAATGCTAAGTTCGATAAATAGGCATACCTCCATTCGCAGTAGCTCCACCAAGATTGGAAGTCCTTTCTCCTTCCTCACAGCTGCGCGAATCTCGATGCTAGGCTGCCAGTAGCAAGCTGCCAGATTCTGAAGGGCCCCAGCAGCCGCCTCCAGGGTCTCCGGGTTCGAGCAAGTCTGCAGAAGCTTGAGGTAGGACTGGACCACCTCCGGCTGCCACAGCAGCTCCATACCTCTGACAGGCTCCGTTCTTTGGCTGGTGGTGCGAGAGGCTGTCGTCTCCTTCTGCACCGGCTGGCCGTCTTTCTTCTTCTTGCTGCCACCGAAGCAACCCAAATTCTCACCTATGGCACAGCGATTCGAGGCTGGCATTATTCTAGAAGCTGACCCAGCCCATTTTGTCTAGTGAATATTGCGTGTGTCGCGTTACATTGCTTGGCAATCGGCGCTCCCTAACGCGAGCGACCCGCTCAGCGAGTTTCGCTCCGAGTTTCAACTTCGAGAACGGGAAGTAAGTTGATATAAAGTGAGTCCAAGCTAACGATAACGCGTGGCATGCACTTGAAGGGGAACTAAAAGTATGCGTTTAAGTGAAGGAGCTTTGCAGACACGTTCTTTGTGATATTACTCGATGAACCTCTTTCCTATGGAGGCGTTGGATTTTTGTAGGATTTGCATAGTGTTTCTTGGGTGTGAGGGGATTCTGTTCATCTTTGAAATGCAATGCACAGCACATTGTAGATGCAATATTACGGTAACATAAGCTAATAGGAGCAGGCAGATGCAAAATGCAGTAGAAAAGATGCACTAGGTCAATGCTACTGGAGTTTATGTAATTTGATCAAGTGTAATGCCCTGTATCTGTGGGCTCTTTGGAGACACTAATCTCTTTTCTGTGCTTGAATAGTAAGATGCAATTGCTTAATACTTTTAAGGAATGCGTTGTAACGTAAGTTTCCATTTCCCAGAGATCGAGATAGCGATCGAAGCGAGTCAATGAAAGTAATATTGGAATAATGATTGCTAAGACCATGACGCGACTTGTTTTCTTATGATAAAATAGGCGTACGTGTCTGTAAGTTCAAGAGAAGTTATCGATTTCGATCAGGGAATTATCGGCCAGTTCTCGGTAGAGTTGATGAGTAATTCGCCGAGTAATTGTCAAGAAGCGGAGCATGCACTGGCTAATCTGACTGTTTCAAAGAAAAGAAGCTAAATTATTCTTTGGAATTACAAGAATGTCTTACCTTGACATAAACTGTATGCTAAAAAGATTGAAACACACTTTAATCCATGCTGAACTAGAACGGATATAACATCTTACTTTCTTTCTAAATTTTTACACACATCTCCTCTTCCTCGATAAAACATAATTTCAAAAAACGAGACAGAATCACCGATCTACCCAAAACATCAAGTCAGGCCACATTGACAGATGAAACAAGTGGAAACAATAATGAAGACACCGAAGCCAATTAATATACCTCGTAAGGGAACAAGAATCAGTGTAGTGGTTTTCGTTATCGCGTGCGAATTACTAGATAATCATTGCTCTCCTACGTCGTATCGAAACACAATACGTGTCTCGACATTACATACCACAATCATACCCAAATCTTTCCACAGAACGTTCAAGTGGCCTCAGCGATAACTCCGCGCAGACGTAAGCATCGCAGCGAATGTAAAGTGTACACAGGTGTGGCATCGTTTTCATTAATTCGACTGGGTGTACGGGGGCTGTCTACTGGTTCTAATTTCTACTTTACACAATTCACTCTGGGGATATGTACGTATCACTGACGAATCGCCGATACGCGAGCAATTACAGTACCAATATTGCGAAGCAGGTGTTAATTACATATTTCAATCTCAAGGTGTTCTGTTTGCCAAAGTATGAAGCTATTTCTAACGCTACGTGACGAACCCACCCCTAAAAGCTCAGATCTGTATCAACCCAATCAGTTTATCAAGCAAAAGACACCTAGAAAAATAATTTAGCGTCGACATTATCAAGTTCTTCGCTGAAAACTCGAGCGACGATTCAAAGTTACACCCACCAGAGACACCGATTCGAAGGAACCCTCAATGTTAATACTCGGTTTCCTGTCTTATCTTATCGCTGCCTGGGTGGGAAGGTAAACCGCTTATCATCAGCGCACACACAATTCGGCCGCATGCGTGTTCACCGCATGCCCGGTGATTGTGAAGGGAACCGTTGTGTTTACCACGGCAGAGGGAATGGTACGTACATACGTCTCATTCTCGGTATGCAGCATAGATGGAATCGCGTTTCGCCTCACCTTTGGCTGGCGCAGCCACCCTGTTCTGCACCGTCGACTGTATGGGATGCTTGTCGTAGTTGGGATCCTCGACCTCCTGACACCGATAGCTCAGATTTCTCAGAATGCACACGCAATTCTCCACGATCTTGTTGCCAATGTTGGACTTCTCGATAGCGGACCGTACAACATAGAGCAGCGCGTCCACCAGGCCCTCGCATTCGCGCAATTTCTTCCTCGCGTACTCGCCAGCACTAGAAACGTTTCTCAGCACGCCGGATGCGTTCCTGAACACAGTCGACCAGCATGTCTCGCCACTGGAGGAGCTCGGGTCCCAGCCGCTGTGCGGAATGATTATGTTGTTCACCACCATCGTCACGCCGTCGTCGATGATGGACTTCTTCAGGTCCTACAAGCAATGCTTCCAATTATACCAACTAGCCAGACCCATCTCTCTTTGCAAGCATACAAACGACAACAGGCAAGCAAACTGATCTACCCGCCTGGAGGAAAGAGATTACCCCGTCGACTTACTCACCTCGCAGGAAGATAGATTCCACAGCACCCCGGTGACCAGCTCCTTCACGTCCGCGTCGGACGTCCTGCGCAGCAGATTGATCAGAGCGGGCACTCCGCCGGCGTTCTTGATAGCCCTCTTGTTCTCGTCGTTCTGCCTGCCGTAGGACAAGTTCCTCAGCGCGCCGCAGGCGTTCCTGTAGACGTCAGGATTATCGTGGTCGAGTAGCTGCACCAGCGGCGGTATGCCGCCCATGTTCCGCGTCTTCTGCTTGTTGGGATCGTCCATGTAGCAGAGATGCTGCAGATAAGCGGCGGCGTTCGCCTTGATGATGTTGTTCGGGTTGCTCAGGAAGCCGATCACCTCGGATAGATTCGGATCCCGCCATCTCATCGACTTCTGATCGTCGTCCAGCGGACTTGCCATGCCAGGCACCACCGGGTGTCGAGATTGCAGCCGCTGCAGGTGCACGTCGTCCTCGAACATCCCCGGCGGCACGCCGGAGGACAGAGGGACGGGGTGGCCCTCGTCGTAGCCGGGAACATCGTTGGGAACTGCGACTGAACCTACCCCTACGCCGGGGCCGTAGCCAACGGGTCCGTAAGGGGACGGAGACACGTAACCGTAGGCCACTTTGCTCTCATCTGCGGTCGCATTGGAAACGAGGCGGTTATAATCTGGGGGAGATTCGTAGCTGGCGTTAGATCGAAGCGTGAGAGCGGAAGGCGTGTGGTGTGATAGTTTTGAGACACAGTGGTGAAGAGATAACACAGTCCAACGAAATGAAACTTTTTTTCTGTTCCGCGATATCCACTGGATGATTTTGGTAGAGTTTTTTGCCCTGAACACGAATCCGCAAACCGTTTGTCGCTATCACACTCAGTTTTTGAAAAATTCGATTTTGGAAAAAACTGCAAATTTTCAACTTTGAATGTCTTTTGTGTCGAAACGGTAATGCAGTTTTTTTCAAAATCGATTTTCTCAAAAACTGAGGGTGATAGAGCAATTCTGCTTGCGGATTCGTGTTCAAGGCGAAAAACTCTACAAGAATCACCCAGCGGATATTGGAGACCAAAAATCGTGTTGGACAGTGTAATAAGAAGGACAGATAACAGATGATTTGCTTCGTCGCACAAGATCATAGAGAGTCTCGTTCCTAAGCTTATCAGCTCCCGGGTTAACTCCACTAGCTCACCCCTATACTCCTTCCATCCCGAGTATAGACGCGCGAAACGCATAATTCACTCGCATTATCCGTGGGCGTTTAGTGGAATATGGACACGCCGAGGGTGAAGCGTGAACGGCGATAGTGGAGGGCGTGAAGCTCGACGTGAGAAAACAGAGCGAAAGAAATAGAAAATAGAAAAGCAGAGAAAAAGAGAGAGAGACAGAAAGAGAGATATATATATTCGTGGACATATAAAATAATCCATGTGACCCTACCATGAGGATGCTGAGAGGGTTCGCCGGAGTCATCCATATTCCAAGAGTTGCTGATTTGATCTAGAGGGAAACACAAAATAACAACGGACGTCAGGCATGGAGATAATTAAAGTGAATTATGCCGTGCACGGGCCAGACAAATAGCCGCTGCAACGTGATAGCTGAGCGCGCCTCGTTACGTAGCCTAGTCTGGCTCACCCCTCTGACTTCCTTCAACCGAAAGAACTATTTCGAATGCCGCGCGTGAGTGGGACCTAAACGATTTTCACAGTCAAGTTTACCGTCGAATCACTTCGACCGCACTTACCATATTGATCTCCAGGACCTCCAGGACTAGGTGTGATGCGGTAGTGATCCTGCAGGGCGGGATTCAGACCTGGATCGATGTCGTTGTAGCCACTTTCCACGTACGGAGCTGCTCCTTTACGCAGGTAGTCTTGAGAAAAGAACGAGGGACAGTGGCCGTTAAACACCTTGACTCCGTTCATCTACATCGATCGACAGAGACAACGGCTACTCACCGTGAGGAGGCGAGGCGCGACTGTGCTCCGAAGGACTATGAGGACTGTGGGGTGAATGCGAGCGCGGCATGTAGATCCCATGCGAGCCTGGGTACCCTGGCTGCGGTGGATAGCCCAGGTATGGCTCGTAGTGCTCAAACCCGACCATGTAAGCATCCGCTGGGTACCGTGGGTCCGCGTGCTGATAATCCTGAGACATCAACGGCACCGACATATAGCTCACAGCGCCCGGGTCCGGCTCCATGTGGGACACCTCGCGCACCACCTTCGACACGCTCGTCACCTAAGCGAAATAGTAGACGCGTTGCTTGAAGAGAAGCTTCTTGAAGCGGGGAGACGAATGAGATAATGATTGATCTAGTCTCTCTCACTTGTTGTGTACTCTGCTGCTTGTGCGTCCGCAGGAGCAACGGGTCCTCCTGAACAGACAGGTGGGACGAGTGCAACGAGTGGGTGTCCGCCTGACCGTTGCTTCCGTGGTAATCTGCATCACTCTGTCCGCTGGAAACGTGATAACGATTAAAGAGCCACGTCGTGGGATTGAGCCTACGATTATATCGTAGTGTAGACGGATAGCTTACGTGTATTGCGGCATGTCGGGACCTTTTTCCTGGAGAACGCGTCTGAAAGAACAGAGGATGACTTAGAGACGGGCTAATTGATGGAGATACATAGACACGAGGCTACGATCTTTCAGATTCTCAACGACATCGCGTAAGACGACAGGAATAAAGCAGAAAGGTTGGGTGAATAATGCAGCCGACCGCTGCGTCGTGCAACGAAATGGCAAAACAAACGAACGAAATTAAGCGACTCGCCGAAGAAAGGTCTACGGGCAGGGAGAACAAAGTGGAGCATCCAGAAATACTTCTAATTACGCTAAACTACTCGCCTCCTGTCTCCTTCGTCTCGCACACACAGGCACACGCCACTTCAAACTGTTGAAAGCATGCTAAATGAATGCGGGCACAGGTTGATGGTTAGTGCGGCTGAAGTTATTCATTCTGAGTGTTACGTGTACGCTCTTTTACGCGATGATAATGATCGATGGATGATCTCAGACGCTGCCGCGCCATCCTCTCGGGAGATCCTTTGTATAAACTCAACACGGAGAGACTCTTTAAGAAAAGGGCTCTTGTCGTCGGAGCCGAAGGTCTCTCGGTGGCGAGCGGAAGCGGTGGATCTCTCGAGGGATATCGACAGCGAATCGACCTCGGCTACGATGGAGCGAAGAGGAGCTGATTAAGTGATGATCGTGGGTGACTGCGTTAATTGTACACTCGCCTTCAGAATGACTAACCTCGTCGATTAGCTCATGTTAGTCACCTCTGCGTGATCTCAGTGCGCGTTATGCTGTGCTCCTGCCTCTTCTCGATCCGACGGTTCACCAGCCTGGCACCCACAATATCGTTCTTATTATTAAACGTGGCCAAGGCTACGCGTTTCCCCGACGCGACGTGAAGGGAGAAATGTTGTAACTGTCTTTTTCACGGGACAAGCACCCCTTCGATCCCCGCGTTCACCCACCCAGAGTGGGTAACTCGGTGCGGGGATGGATGGGGGCTGAAACGAGAGAAACGGGCGACAGGGGGTAGACAGAATTTCTTTCGGGGTTTTCGCCAATTGGTGCAGTTTCTGCTGGATAGACCAGTTTAAGAGAGAAGCGGCAATTTTGCTTGGCACGGATCAGCGAACGCTCTTACGGACAGAATAGAGAGAACGGAGGATATGGTTACGAGTCTCTCGATTGCTCGAAGAGAGAAAGACACTTACAGACAGGAGTCAACCAGCTGATTATTTGACATACCAGCTGATTCTAGGTCTCTTGCCGCTCAGCAGTCGATGGCGTCCCCTGTAATCACAAAAAGAGAAAGAAGTTGAAGGAATTTTGCGAAGAAAATAGCAGAGGGTGAGCATCGACGATGATTAATATACTTTAGTGTTGATTAGGGATGATCTCTATGAATACCGGTACGAAAGGAGTGTAATTTCTATTTGCAGTGGAAGTTTGATTATAATACAGGTTCGCAAGATTACCCAATCGGTGCATATAAGCTACCAAGGGAACAGAGAGTTCGCGAATTAGTAGAGCTGCTCGCAACTTTGCTAACAAGTCCTGATCTAATAAGGATTTCCTAGGGAGGCCACCAGATTCGCTAACAGTGACTACAGCTGGTGACTAGGGAGAAGAGGATACCAGCTATCAGTTGCAATTGTATATGACTCTCATCCATGGTTATTCGAAATCAGGCTTCTCCAACTATCTGATATCCCTTCCTCAACAGAGAAACTGTTCCGAACAATAACTAGCTACAGCCCGTGAAGAAGATACTTCATTCACAAACTTTAACCGTCCATCTCGGAGCTCCGCTTTCAAGCAGAAACCTGAAACGCTGGAATCGATTACTGCCAGCAGTTTTTTCGACCAACTTTTTCGCAAATTTTCGCGTAGCTTAATCCGCCTCGAATCCTCGTGAAACGGTGGATCCATTCCGAGCGAGCCCCGGCGGCGGATCCACGGATTTGATTAACGGTCTCGACCTCCTCGGTCCACCCCCGCTCTCCAAGGCGTTAATTAATTTTATCACTTTCGCGTAACTCGCGGGACGCAGTTAGCGCGCGTGCCAGGTATACAGGACGCGTAATCACGGCATTAAAATATAAAACGAGCAGAAGAGTTTAATTAATTTGTCGCCTCGACGCTCTTCTATCGCGCGTTTCGATTACCGCCCTCGCTAGCGCACGCACAAGCGCACACAGATACCTGTGTAGAAAGTTCGCTAACGAATTCATGTAACGCGACTATGGTCCCAGAGTTTTCCGGCGATAGCGGCCCCCTACAAGGGTTCGGGCTTGTCCCGTGGATTTTACTCAGCTAACGAAGTTCCGTTTCCACTTATCGCAGGGATTCTCCTTTTTCGTCGCGGCTTAATTGCCCTGTTTTCTGTTCGAACACTGTTTCCCAAGATCTCGGAGGAGGCAAGCAGCGCTTGGCAAATTATCGCGCTCAAACTTTGCAAACTGGTTGACACGGGTGAAATAATTATCGTTATCTGAACGGCGATTATATTTTCCGGGCAATTAGCGTGTTTCGAGGGAGTCGATCTTCTACGAGACAGATTAAGCCCATTCTACTTTGCCAGAGGGCCTATGTTCTCACTAATAACCATTTAACAAAAAAAACATTAAAATCTGAATGTTAGTTGTTGAAAAAAATTCATGAAAGTGGGCCTATTTGAGTGAAAGTGGAAACTATTTTTAAAGTTTTTTTTCTCAATAAGTACAACATATAATGAAATAAAACTTTTTGGAATTTATTAAGCTACTCTTATATTATACAAAAAAAATTAAAAAGTCTTTAATTTTAATTTTTTTAACTCTTATATTATACAAGAAAAAGATCTTTTTAATTTTAATTTTTTTGTGTATAATATAATAGTAGCTTAATAAATTCCAAAAAGATTTACTTCATTATATGTTGTATTCATTGAGAAAAAATCTTTAAAAATAGCTTCATTTTTCGGCCGATCAAATTAGAACGACCCCTTAAATTAAACTTGTGTCTTTCTCGTCGATTATTTATGATTGCAAGGTGGGGAACAGCTGAAAGCAAAACAGCTGATTCACTAACGGACTCAAAGTAGCTCGCAGTTTCACCGCGGAATATCGAAGAACGACAAGAGGAACTTGCTGTCCAAGCGAGAACCGTCCACGCGTGCTCCTTTTTCGAGTAATAATTGCGTTAACGTCGATTAGGAACGCCGACTGGGTACCAGTGACATCGATTTCCGTCCTCGGGCCAGCTGAATCCAGGTCGAAGGCGCAATAAGAGAACCAGAACTTGAACAAACACCCTTCCTCTGTCCCATCCCTTTTCCCCATCTTCCCCAGTTTCCACGGAGTGGAGCTTTGCGCCCTGCTCAGTGTTTGCCATTGTCGCGATCTTTTTAACCGCCTGAGCGAATCCGCGTGCTGGCTTGTACAATCCTCTTAATCGTCCCAATGAAGTATCGAGTAGATCTACACGACCCCTACTCGAACTAAAACTGCAACTACAGAGGTCGAACCACCGAAGAATTAATTTTGAAAAGCACGAATCCGCATAAATTTCGCGAGCGATGCAGTAGGAATTGTTGTTAGGCTCTCGGGACGAGATACCGAACGACTCGATCGATGGTTCTTCGAGCACCGCGCGAAATCTCACCCCCCGAGTAATTAAGACCCGAAGAAACTAATTGCCGTGCAACTAACGAAGCGCGCGATTCGCCTCGTTGTAATCGCGACATTGGAGACCGCGAAGCGTCCATTTGCCCGAAATTGCGCTCGACTAACGAGCCCTTTTCTCTCCCGCTTTCCATTCTTGCGCCCCCGCGATACGTCGCTGAAAGCAGAACACGTGGCCACGGGGCTTAATTCACCCGCAGGCAATGCTGTTTTGGCCAACGTATTGCAGATCCTCGTCGCTGGGGATAACGCTGTAATTAACCCCTCCACCCTCTCTCCTACCGCTCATGCTTTTCCTGCCCGCTTTTTGTAAAGGAAACATTGCTCCCTGGTAGATTAGCGACACGACTTTTTGCCCACTTATTTCTCTGATGCTTCGCGTTAATTCAGGCTGGCTGGGATCACGCGGGAGGGAATGCAATCGCAATGAAGATGATAAAATAGTAAGCCTCGCGGTGGCCTGATCGATTCATTCCTCGAGAGAAGACGCGGTATGTAAAATTTAAGCGTATTTACCACATCGCTAAGTCGACGACAGTTCTCCACCCAGTGGTCTTACTTTAATGCATGTCGAACACAGTCCGCTACGGGCATACGTGACCCATAAAAATTCGAGGAAGCAGAAGGAGACACGTACGCCGCGGGGGAATAAAAATTCGACGAGATCGCATTATCGACAATGAGATTTCCGCGCGATCGGAGCGAGAGGGAAGGAAAGGGCGGGGACGAGGGGGTGGGGGCGGTGCGTTCCAGGGCACGCGTTCAACATACCTGCTTTGAATGCATAATTTTCCAGAGAGCAAAGCGGGGAGGAGAAAGAGGACGAGCACAATGCACCGCGTGCGTCGATTTATGCGAGTTTTCGTGCACGTCTATAAAAGACATTCCTGCACCGTGACTGCGAGCCAGAGCGATCCTAAAAAAATCACTTCAACGCGGCGCAAACTATAAAAGTCACTGTGCTGCGCCCCTCAAGTGTCCTACCTCGAAACGAGCCAGTAGTTCCCATTTTCGAAACGCTGAATAGAGACGATGACATTTTCCCCGGAGTATTTTCCGTCGCGCACTCGACGCGCGAAAATTTTCAAACTTGTCAGCCCGTCAGACGATGGCTGGAAAGTTTCCGCGACAGAATTCGCGGAAGCCAAACAGGGTAGCTGGAATAGCGAAAACGTTGAACGGTGGGGGACATTTCGGAAAATTCTGAGTAGAGGGAACAGAACTCGAAGTTCGCTACTGGAATCATAACTGTGACCGAACTCGGAGAGCCGTCGTCGACGTTTCCAGAATTCGCCAGAGTACCAGCTCAAGTGACGAAATCCCTATCGCGAAAGAGGGCCGGGTTTGCGCGAACTTCTTCGACGAAAGGAAACAACTGGTATCGCGAAGTCGTGATTCGACGTTGTCCAAGTTCCGCGAGGATCTTTCTAGCCGATTGTTAAGAGCCACTGCGCGGGAAACTGTGCGAGAGTTTGCTCGGTATATCTGTTGCCGGAAATTCAGAAGACTTCGGAGGATCTGGGAAATTCGGTGCGCTTGCAAGTAACGCGGCTGGATTAATAAACAATCGCTTTTAATTTAAAATTCAGCTTCCGGGAAGAAGCTGCAGCGAGCTCGCGACCCTTTCGACCCGTTCTACTGTAGAAGCAGTCGAAAATGTAGGGCACCACCGCCCGAAGCCCTGTCCCGTAGCTGTCTGGCATATTAGATTTTTTACACGTCAGAACGAATTCGCGAGCGGGAACTCTTTTCGGGGCGGATGCCCCCTTGGGCCATGGCTCTCCGTTGGCATACAATCGCTATGCAGATTTTTCTTCCCGAGCCTCGCCGAGATTTCGCCATTTTAATCGTTCCGAATCGCCCCTAGGGTGACGCGAGATGTCGATACGTAGGGGGAAATATTATCGAACTTTACGAATCTTTTGGAATCGATCTATAGATCCATCTGAAGGGTTCTACAAAGGGGAGAGGTAGGGTATTTGTGGGAGAGATGCCGCACTCGGAGAGACGCCGCACTATCGGTATTTCAAGGATATCGGTAATAAAACACATCATTGCCGATTTTATTTGTTTAAGGCTGTTCATTTGAGTTAGTTTGTCAAGCCAGAGCGTGTTTCCTGTATTATTGTTAAAGATTTTGCTGTTTTTCGAGGTAAGCCTAGCGTACTTTGCCTGAATAGTTATACGTCGCGTCTATTTTTACTAATATAGTAGCTAAAAATTCATAGTTCTTCTTGATACAACATTTGTAATACGTTAAGGGGACCATGTAGAATATTTCCTTGGCAGAATGGGTTACTTTCGACTTAGCATGTGGAAATACGAAAGTGCGGCGTCTCTCCCAGGCATTTCGGATAGACGCCGCACTTTTAGTTGGGATAGATGCCGCACTTTGACACTGTACTGTTTCGGAAACTAAGTCGATTTAAATGATGTTTTTAATGTTTAAAATACCGAAAAAGTTTTTTAAAATAGCTAACGTGGTATCTCAAAGCAAATGATTTATTTTTAAATGAATAATCTTATAATCGAAATATATTTGTGGACTATGTACTTTTTTTTCGCATTTTTTTTATTTTAATCTCAAGATGCCAACTGAATATAAAAAAAATTTCGAAAAGCAGATATAATATCTGTTCCTACTGTACCCATTTAATTTTCCAATTTTATAATTGTATAAAGTAAAAATGTTTCATTTTACTTTGTTTTTATTATTTTTTTATATAAGAAGTTAGAAGTAACAAGTTTAAATCGAAAATTAAACGTGTTTCGAAATGCGGCACCACTCCCGCATGTGCGGCGTCTCTCCTACCAAAGGATGTTTTTAGTTTCAATTTTTTTAAGGGTGACAAATATTAAAATTTTGATTTTCTTTAATGCTAGTAGAATCACAAGATGTTGAACTAATAAGATATATCCTTGGAAAACATTTTCATTGCAAAATTTAGACACGGTGACAATTTTGCGTAACGTGCGGCAACTCTCCCACAATTACCCTATTCCCTTCTCGGCGTTGGCAAGGATTGAAAGCAGAAATCAACTTCCTCCACTTTGCGTCGTCGATGACTCCTTCGAAATTTCGCACGAAAGAGGAAACGGCTGGGGAAAGCCTCCCTAGGTGCTGCCAGGAATTAATGCCAAGGTTCGGCTCGCTTTTACCGTCGCAGTCGACTCGAATTCTCTCGCAGGAGTCGTTACCCTCTCGCTGCTCCAAATCACAGGGCAACGCGTGACCAGATTTGCGCGCGGCTGGTACAGCGAGTGCATTTACGCAAGTGCATAAATTATCTACGCGCCGCGCCGGTGCGAATGGCCGACGCGTGAGAACCGCGTGCACCGGCTACGCTGTATTGTTTATCTTTCCATCTCCCATCTGCCGAGCGCACCGCCGCTGCCACCATCAGCGATCAAACTCCGCGGATATTTTCCCGCGAATAATTAATCGGACCCGGTTGCCGGCCGATGCAAAATCAGCAACGCGGTTTCCAATTGGCCTCGCACCGCTGGCGCCGTCAAACTTCGCGCTGGCTGGGTCGGAACACTGGGCTGCGAGGCAGCAGTGGGTTCGCGATAGCTATCGACCTTTCGAAACTTTCAAACTTTGACTTTTCGCCCGCGATGCTTTGTCCTTGGGGTCGGGAGGTTATCAAAATTCTCAATGTGTATTTCGATGGTAGTAGAGGCTAAGGGTGCGAATCCTCGATGAGGCAAAAGTTTTGTGTCTAACATGTGACTTTAATCTGATGAGATAAATATTTCATTATTTTATTCCTGTTTGATTATTTTGTCATTAATTTCATGAAACTACTTGGACTATCGTGAGACAAGTTTGGTTATTTATATTTTTTCATTACTTTGCATTTAGTTGTTGGTGAAATCTTTGTCTTGCGATAGACAAGTCTCGTGTAAAATCTCATCGTGGATTCGTACGTTAAGGGGGGATTCTCGTGTAACAGCCCCCGAAATTTATGATTTTTTTTTAAACTGTTGTTAATATTGCATTAAACTCTTTTGGGATATAAAGAGGCATTTTTAAACTTGTAGAATTTTTTTTATGTCGATCCTTCTTATTATTTATTAATTATTGTGGAATCATGTTAACTTCTTTGACGATGTTGGTTATATATGGCGTCAGGTGTAGCACTTGTCACAGTCATCTGATTGTAAAAAGAAGAAAATTTTCTTAAAGTTAAATAATTTACAGTAGAACTGGACTAAAGAATAATATGAAAAATTTGTCTAAGGAAAAATCTTTTTCGTTCAAACGCTATAACTCTTTCAATTTTTATTTTTTTTCTTTAAAGTGGACCAATTCCAAAGTAAACTATCTAACTTTAAGAAACTCCTATTTTTTTTTTGCAATCAGATGACTGTGATATTTGGTACACATCCCGCCAACAGGAGTTACATAGTCGAAGAGGTGAACAAGATTCCCCAGTAATGAATAAATAATAAAGATGAACATAAAAAAAATATTTTCTGCAAGTTTAAAGATGCCTTATTTTATTCCAAAAGAGTTTAACCCAATATGACCAACAGCTTTCTCAAAGAAAATTTATAAATATCAATTACTTTTGAGGCTTTTAGACCAGAATCCTCCCTTCAGCGATTCATGAGACTCGAACCCAAACGATAATAAAATTCATCAAATTACTGTTCCAACTGAGTCTCGCTACTAACAGATGAAAGATCTAAAACTGAGAGCACAGTAATTCGATATCTTTAAAAAAAAAGGCCAGCAAAGAAGCCAAGTTTCGAAAGCTCGGAAGCCAAGGAAAGAGGATTTAAGACGCGTTATCCTACAGAAATAAGTTTAGTCTGGCGTGCTCTTCAGCCTAAAGTGGCCGCAGTCTTAATTAGTTTCAAGAGGGTCTGCTTAGCGTTATGGGAACGCGCGCGTGTGAAAATTAATTTAAAATGCCGCGCACACCACTCTGCCGCCAGTGTCTACACCGAAGCCGACGCAAAACTGGAGCACAGTCGTAGCGGCGATCTTTTCCAAAGATCCTACGCGAAGCGGACCATCGTTCCGTCGATCGTTGACCCGCGCAACTCAAAGCGATCCACCGATCACGTGGCCGAAGGCGTGCCCACGTGGGGCTCGCGAAAATTTAACGATCAATTTTCCTCGTCCGCGCTCCGGGACATCGAATGTGTCTTTGTCTCGCGGGGCGTGATATTAAATCCTCTTTACCCAGGATTTCGTTTTAATTGGCTCGTCTCTCCCGCCACCCGACCTGTTCGCGGCACACGTGACAAAGGAGCCGTAATTAGCGGAATCTACCCGCCGCCTACCGCGGCACAGTTTTAGGTGCCTACCTTTTTTTTAGGAAGTCGTTCATTCCCGGTTATCGCCCGGCGCCATCTGCGGCGAAACCGAGAGTAGAACGCCGGCGTACAGTCGCGCGTATACATATTCATTAAAGAACTTTAGCCCACGCCGGAGGATTTCTAAACGCCCGTAATACAGTTCGCCCGGTGCTCGGCGACGATGAAGCAGGCATTAAACAGGCTCCCGACTTCCTGAGACGAGGCAACCTCGCTGGAGGAAACGATTTTCGAGCCGCCACAGGTGCTCCGCAGTGGAGAATCGTTAAGTGGTTTCTGCGGAGTCCGCGAGCGGATATCTTCGTCTGGCTTCGGATGAAGGATGGCTCTGTCTGCTGTGAGTCTACTAAAGCTTGGAGTAATCGTGCAACGAAGCTTTAAGGATCTAATCCCAAGTCCAGCTACGTTTACGCTGTCCCTTTATCTTTAAAGTCCTGCCGTATATTTTTTAATTAAGCGATACCAGGTGCAGCGACAGGCAATTATCACGGACGTCACGTACCGGGACGCTATCGATAGTCGAGTAGCCATGCACGCTCGTTCCACCGCGAAAGCTCCCATTAGAAGGTAATTAATTCGCGAGGAGGAAAAGTGGGCCGGCGCGGAAGGTTTGAAAAGAGTATGGGAGCGCGAGGCATCGATCAAATCGGCCACGAAAGCCCAAGTGGCGCTCGAAGACGGACAGAGAACGATGGCAGCGATTATGCCCGCGATATCGGGGCGAAATTATTTGCCAAAGGTAATCCTTCCCTGGCCATTCGTCACGCGCAGCTCGTACCAACTTCTAACAACTTTTCCACGGGCTCATTCGTCTCCGTTCCCTGCTTTCCCGCGAAATTCTTCCGACCACGCTTCAGCGACGCTTTAAGGATTCGTTCTGGATAACAGGCTTCGCGCAGCAGCCTCCAGTTATCGACTTTCTTGGCTATTTGTTACGGGCTACAGACGTTCCGTATCTCGGCTCCTGTCGGGGATCACTGCTCCTCAACTGGCTTATTAATCCCGAGGACGAATGAAGAATGAAAATTGAATAAAAAAATATAGAAGGCTCCTTTCAATAAGAAACCCATGCTCCCTTCGAGATCGATTTTCTCCAAAGCGAAGGCTCGTGCCGAGGCAACTTTGCGTGGCGTTTTTCGCGCACCTGTTTCCAGGGAAAACCTGCCCCGCGCGCTAAGCTGCCTATACAGAATTATTAGATAAGAAACGGGGGGCGAAATGAGAACAATCGGCGATGACTGGGCTCAAGGAACGGCTACTTTTTGCCGGAGGCAGGAAAAACGATCGGAACGGTTTGCAGCTCCCTCGAGGCGAGATTGAGCCCCGTAGTAGGCGATACCATCAATCAATCCCACGTCCCGCAAACTATTCCTGGATCGATGGAGCTTCGGCAGTTGGACGTATTCCTCGATACCACGGGCGATCTCGGGGCGACGGTGATTGGTGGGCCGAAGATAGGCGACGCTCGCCATCCGGCGTTCACGATTTCGTGGCGTTTTAATAGGCACGCGAATCAATCGACGGGACTCGCTAACTTCCACTCGATAAAGAGGCGCATTCGAACGGGGACACGTTTGTAAAGGGAACAATGCGATCGAATCGGTGCCGTGACTAGGCGACCCGAAGGTCGCCAAGCTCGATACGAGGCCAGGCCCATTCACCGTGGCGAGGTTTTAGCTAAATTTCATTTAATTGGATTCCAAGGGATTCCCTTCGGGGTAATCCCCCTTCTTCTTTCCCCCCATTCACGCGCAACAAGGCGAGGCACTGGCGCATTCCACTCGAGATCTAAGAAAACCTGAGCGTTTCAAGAGGAATACCTAGTAGGATTTTGCGAAATTGGAAGTTCGAATGTAGTGGAGCGCTGAGAAATGATGTATCGAAGGTGGCTTCTGTTATCGCGATAGGGTTCTCGGCTCCCTCTCGAGCAACGCGTCTCGTCACTGATCTCTTCAAATAGATCAGACCCTTGACACCGAATGTCCGGGGTACTCCGTCGGGTAACTCTGCCGATGAATCCATTAGCAGACCCTTTACCAGCCCATTACCAAAGCATTTTCTCTTCGACCTATCGCTCCCTATTGTCCCCTTTGTCGACGTTACATTGTTTCGCTCCATGTCTCCGTGGAGAGAAAGAATCGACTACGTGGCTTCCTTGGGCGGTGGATCTTTCTCTGTGTCCCGAGCAAATGTAATGGCTACGTAGCCCCCCTTTTCACGTCATGACGGTCTGGTTCTTTGTTCGAGAGGCTAGAGACTGGCTAGCCACGGGCTTAAGATATCTATCTGTCAAACGCAACGATGGAACGGAGCACAGAGGCGAGGGTATGTAGCTGCTAGGATAGATCAATGATGCGATCGGAATAATCTTCTGTCGCACTTGACTAGAAGGTACCGCGAAGAATTACAAGTAGGTAAGAACGCAGGAGTTTCAACGTTTCCCACCAAATTTCCAGACCCAATCCCCGACAATTTCCTCCAGCCGAAAGTGTATATTCATTTCCATCGAACGTTTTCTCGTGCCGCCGGAAAGAACGGAAATATTCCAAGTTCCAACGTTAGGGGCCACAGTCGAATGACTCACCCTTCGTCTCTCTCCCTTCCTCTCTTCACATCATCCCTTGTTCTCTCTCTCTCTCTCTCTCTCTCTTACTCCCTCTCTCTCTCTCTCTGGCGTCGCATTTTCGGTCGATGCAGAGAACAGCGCGACGAGGGACGTACGCGGAAATTGCTCGCGTCTCCGGAGACCGGCGTAAATTGTAATTAAAAAAAAAGAGGGGGAACGGTGGGGTATGGAAAAGGACTCGTTGGAACTGGGGGATTATTTCTCTCCACCCCGCTAGGGAAAAATTGCTCGGATTTGTCCTGGAGGTATTATTCCCGGGCAAACTTTCTGTTGTCCCGTTGTCGCGTGTTCAGGACCGTGTCCTCCTCCTCCTCACTGTTCCTCTGTGGGACGCGCTATTCGTGCCCCGCGGAGAACCGGTAGCGTGACTTAATTTTTGTCTCCTCGTTCTCCCTGCTCTTCCTGTCTGCTTGTCCCTCCATCTCCGGTTCGTGACGCCGCTCGAGGCCTCGAGGCCCACTTTATTGGCTCGTCAGGGCGAGCGACAGGTAGCTACGAACCTCGACCGCACCTTCGATTGTGCACGGCAACGATTTGCGTCAACGCTCAACTCGACCGAACGCTTCAAATTGCAACCTTTCCTATAGGTACGCGACTGGACATAACGTTGTGAACTTCAAAATCGATTATCTCGAAAATGAAGCGCGATATCAAAAAATTTTACTCCTTTTCCTCGACGTATTTATATATTATAAGTCGAAAAGAAAGAGTAACTTTTTTTCGTGTCACGCTTCATTTTCGAGAAAATCGACTTCGAAGTTCTTCACGCCGCGTTCAGACGCCTAATGGAAAGCATACCTTAATTCCACAGCCTCCTATCGAGTTAGTCGAGGCTTCGCGATCAATGAGCCCGTCTTCCCTAGTTAATAGGTTAAAGGGTAGGACACGCTATAGCTTCCAGAGAATCCCAATTATCCACTATGAGTCACGTCGAAGAATCAACTACTTGCCACCGAGTCTGACTAAGAAATACCTCCAAAGCTCAAGAACATGAGACTTGTTTACAATCGAACGTGGGAATGATCCTACCGCATCGCGATTCTGACCGACGCGCTCCGATTCACAATCGACAATTTCACTTTCGACGCTCCGAATCCCACGGGAACGTTAAACCCCATTGCCGATCAACCTGCTGGTTTTCACTGGCAAATCACAACTGCGAGCTCCGACGCGGAAAATCGCCAGGAGATCCGGCGGGAGTGACGAATCGAATTTCCCGTCGCGCGTCGACGGAAGGGAAGTTAATGCTCTATTTTATGACGAAACCGGGAAAAAGAGACACCGCTGGGGAGGATTCTATGTATCGAGGGCCGGGGGAAAGAGAGCAGAGAGGGTGGGGGGAGGCGGGAGCGAGGGGGGTAGGGGGCGATATATCACAAGAGAATGAGAACTCACCGCAACCTCATTCTCCTTTCCGGCTGACGCGTTGAAAAGCTGTCCCTCCCCCCTCCGGCGACCACCGCCGGCCCCACTCTTTGCAGCGGCGCCCCTCACGTCTGCTCTCGATGGCTCGGTCGTGCGAACGCATCCGCGGCCGACGCGTGTTTGAATGAATGAACGCGTGGGGCGCTCGAGTGGGGAGAGGGAGTAGGGACACGCATACGCGCGCATGTCAAACGACGTACGATAGTACGAGGCTTACAAGTCTCTCTCTCTACTATCGCTGCCCTCCTCGCCACCTTCGCCACCTCCACCACCTCCACCACCTCCTCCTCGGCGGACATTTCTGTGCGGACGCGCGTTCTCCGCCAACCGATCACGCGATACCCTGCTTCCTTTCTTTTTTTCTTTTTTTTTTGAATCGTCTTTTTTATTTTATAGTAGCGTTTTTATTGTTTGTTTCTTATTACGGCTTCTCTTTGCCCCGCTGCAGCGTCTACCCTTTTCTTTAGTGGCGTTAATGTGGTTTTTGGGCCGCGGTTCGGAGGGTTCGTGACAGGCGGAAGTTTTGGTTCATTCGCATTTCGTCTGTTTCCAGGATTAAATAAGCAAGTGAAGCGCGGGTCTCCTGAGACTGGGAACGCCGGCGGTGGTTAAGAAGTTTTTGAAAAGTTAGGAGTCGTGGTAGCAGTGGAATACACAGTGGGGGAGGCAACCCCCAAAGAGAGAGGAGAAATGAGATTAATGTAACCATGAAGTAATTAAAGAGCTTTGTAAGAAGAAAATAAAACTGGATATAATTGTTTAAATTTTTATAATCACCTAATGAATGGTATTAAATTTGCATTGAAAATATTTTTATCCGTTCAACTCGGCCACCTAGATTAAATTCTGAGTACGCCTTTGGGTGTAGAATAGCAGTGGATGATAAATTCTCCAATAAAATGCTTGATTCTCGTTACCCCTCTTAATTGTAAATGGCATTGTAATGCATCCTGCGCGGAAATTTTATTACGAAATCGACGATGCTTGAAAATTGTTGGCCCAGAGTTTTAATGATACTTCATTATTCGATATACATCGGGGATGGAAACAAATACGCAGGCAGGACTGAAAAAAATAACAAGGCACGAGAAAAAAGAGAACACGGCTGCGCTTGGAAAATCAGTGCGTATCTTCGTTCTATTTTTTTCACACTTTTTTTTATCGAAATTCCCGCTGATCCTATTGGAAACGAATGTGTCTAAAGCGCAGCGTCCTACCGGCGCACGGTGTGCCAGTGAAATATTTATTACGCGTCCGCGTTGCACGTATTTTAATATTTTCCCGTTACTCCCTTTGGCGCCGCGCGAAAAAATCATGACGCCCCAGTGCGATAATGAAATAAAATCTCGCGCCCGGTAAATTGAGCGGAAAGCTGCTCTCAAATATTAGCAATTCGCTGTGGGAAAATAAATTTTGAATTCGTTACAATCGTTTCTCAGAAATACGAAAGAATCGAGTTTCTGGTTCGGTGAAATTCTTAAATCATTAAATCTTTCAACCGTTAAATTCGATACCATTTACTGCCAAAGCAAAGAGAAAATTTGAAAAACAAATTCGCTGAGGTTGGCTGAAAAAATACGCAATACCTAATAACAGAGTGAGTCAGAGACTTGCTTACGATTCGTAACGCGATTTTCGTTCAATGGCGATTGCAACGGAATGCAAGCGTTGCATAATTACGGCCGGCAATGCGAAAGAAGTTGTCTCGATATACCTGCGGTGAAAGTATCGCGTTAAGATGACTCGAAAAGTGTTAATCACGCGGCGCTGGATCGTTTCGCAATGAATCCATTCTTGAGCAACGTTCTTTGCGTTTCGTATCGCAGCACCGCGAAACGAATCGAAATGATTGCAATTAAAAAATTGTTGCCGCGATATCTTTTGCCCCCTAAGTGTTCGTTACGGTCTTGAAAGGGGGCAGCAAACTTTTTGCAGCGCTGAATCATATTTTCTGCACTCTGTGTGATGCCTGAGAAGCGCCTCGATAGATGAAATTGGCAAGGAAATGTTCTATTAAGGGGAGAAGAGGTTAAAATCGAGAAAGAAGACTTTTAACAGGGTCTCGGTTAAAATCAGTATGCGGTGGAATTTCGTGGACAAACAGTGTAACTTCGCCGGATTCCAGCAGCACGATTCGTTAACCAGGCGCGCGCAAACGCTGCGAATTTATCGGCGCGCTAATTCACCATTAGCCCCGTGGCACTCGTGTGTGATAAATCAGGCTCAATTAATTCGCAGGAATACGATGCAGAAGGATGATGAGTCCCGAGAATTCTTAATGCTTACACAATTACGTCTTTCTGTGAATACTTCGGAACTCTCGAAGCCACGTAAAGAGGAGTAATTGTAGAATTGAATTCAAAATAAACGTTCTACATTGTCCTCGAAGTTTCCCCCTGAGTAATCTGCTTTAAAATCTCTCGAATATCCAGATCCTGGAAAGCGGAGCACGGTTCGACGGAGAGGTTAAAAAGAGAAGATGGCATCAAGAAAATGGTAAGAGAAACTGAAAAAATAAAGTGAACGAATTACCTTTCGGGTTCGTTCGATTTATTAGCAGAGACGTCCAATAAGAAAAAGGGAAGACGAGTCGAGGGAGATTACGAGAGAAATGATCGTGAGGCATCTGGTATCTGAGATCGAACGGTGCCTCGATTACAGCTCACGGCTCGATCGATAGAATATGGAAGGGAGCTCGGAAGTCACCAACTCATTTTCGAAATAGATCATCTAGTGATCAGTTATTAAACGATTCCCTAGAAGCGACAGCATTTTGATCCCAACTCCGTTACGAAATATTCTAACAGTGTAGGTATTCTAAACGCTGCATACAGAATTATACACATTAACGGATTTAGCGGGTCCCATCTTCAATCCTAATTATATCGACCGTATATGTAGCATTGCTAATCCTTATCACAACCAACTTGATTTTTTCTTTGATTCAATAGATTAGATCCGTACAAAGCTTCTACGTCTGTTGCGCTGAATGTTTTACATTGTATATTCGTGCTTTTCATTTTCCCTTTTCTTCTTCTTTCTTTTTTGTCTTTGTCTTTATTTCTTACTATGCCTCCATTTCTCTACCTCATTTTTGTAATTAATTGTACCAAAGGGTTGTCTAACCCGTCTATTATAATTAAATTAACCCATCGTGGTCACACCTTCTTATAATCACAAATTGGTCACACGGGGTTCACTGTACCCCAGCGTCATTTTTTGAGTTACCATTTTCGTATTTTTGAATCTTTTAACTTTTTAGTGATAATTGTACATTCGTAATACTTATACAGTCATGGTCTAATAGTCGTTTTCTAGAAATATAAATTTTGATATGATAAAATTTGTAGTTGAAAATGAGCAATTTTCCATGGTTGTGGGAAAAACCGATTTTTTTAAAATTTTTTTTATTATTTTTTCGCGATAAATCCCCTTTGGAAGACGTAAAGGTGTGACATTTCAAATCGAAAATTGCTTTTGGGGTACAATACACCCCGTGTGACCACGAAGGGTTAAAATTAAAAAAAATATGATTTTATTGAAACACCATAGGGTAATTGTGGGAGAGGCGCCGCACTCGGAGAGACGCCGCAGTATCGGTATTTCAGGGATGTCGTCAATAAAACAGACCATTGTCGATTTCATTTCTTTGCGACTGTTGATCTAGACTAGTTTACCAAGCACGAGCGCGTTTCCTGTATTATTATTAAAGATATTGCTGTTTTTCGAGGTAAGCCTAGCGCGCTTCGCCTGAATAATTATACGTCACTTTTATTTTTACTATCATCGTAGCTAAAGTTCATAGTTTTTCTTAATACAACTTTTGTAATACGTTAAAGGGACCTTGTAGAATATTTCCTTGGTTGAATAGGTTACCTTCGACATAGCATGTGGAAATACGAAAGTGCGGCGCCTCTCCCGGCCATTTCGGATAGACGCCGCACTTTTATTTGGGATAGATGCCGCACTTTGATACTGTACTGTTTCGGAAACTAAATCGATTTAAATGATGTATTTAATGTTTAAAATACCAAAAGTTTTTTAAAATAGCTAACGTGGTATCTCTAGGCAAATTATTTATTTCGAAATGAATAATAACAAGATATGAAGCAGGAAAGTTAATAGGAGATGCATGGATGAAAACAGCCTTACCTGTTTCCGCTATTAATGGCTTCCAAAAAACGGGAATCTATCCATTCAATCCGTCTATTATACCTGAATACTATTTTCAAATTTCTGACTATGCAGCAATTAGGGAGAGAGAAACTCAGCAACTAATTGAAACCGAAAACAACAATTTAATATGCTCTGAATCTGTGCAACCTATTCCGAGTACCTCAAAAGATTTTCAGTTACCTTCAACCTCTAGTAACAATTTTCAGCCAACCACTATTAATAACTCCCGTTCCGACGAATCTATTCTCCCTTGTCCATTACCTGTTTTGAACACTAAACCGCGTAGAAAACAATCGGCAAAGGTTTTGACACCTGCAGAAAATATTAGCTTACAGAAAGAGAAAGATCAGACAAAAACGCAAGTGAAGGATAAATGTAAGCCTCAAAAAGGAAGGAAAACAAAAATTCATATGAAAGTGTTTGAAGTTCAACCCATCTCATCGCCAGCCGAAGAGATAGATACGAACAATTGTGTTGAGTGTTGGGAGAATTATTATACCACAAAATCCAAGGCTGACTGGATTATTTGTCCAGAATGTAGAAAGTGGCTTCATGAAACACTATGTGTAATGAATGTGGGAGGAAGAAAAAAAGAATGTTAAATTTAGAAAAGCAAAAATAATATATGTACCTACTGTACCCATTTAATTCTCCAATTTCATAATTGTATACAATAAAAATGTTTCGTTTTACTTTGTTTTTACTACTTTTTTATATAAAAAGTTAGAATTTACAAGTTTAAATCGAAAATTAAACGTTTTTCGAAATGCGGCACCATACCCGCATGTGCGGCGTCTCTCCTACCAAACAATGTTTTTAGTTTCAATTTTTTTAAGGGTGACAAATATTAAAATTTTGATCTTCATTAATGGTAGTAGAATCACAAGATGTTGAACTAATAATATGTATCCTTGGAAAACATTTTCATTGCAAAATTTAGACACGGTGACAATTTTGCGTAACGTGCGGCAACTCTCCCACAATTACCCTATTTTTTTCCTGTACTACTACACAACTCGGTCCGTTTTGAATAAACTGCCTCTTCATTTTCTCGAAAAAAATGGGCCTCTCAAGACGTTTGCCAACGTCCTTTATTTCCAACGAGACGAATCGAGGGTGAAAAGCGATTCGCAACGCGCGGAAACGCGGTAAACGGTCCCCCGCGGCTGCGGAACGCGAACGAACGGAACTCGGGCATTTTTTCGGCCTCTCTGAAAGTAGTTCAACCAGTAGCTCGGTGGCGGGTGGGCCGCGTCGCGGTAAATCCGAGGCTTCTAATTAGCGTCGCGCGTTACGGTGCCTCGAGACGCCTAATTTAAGTTTCCCAGCTGCTAGCCTCCTCCACCTCCCCCGCGCTCGCACGTCTTTCCATGTGTCGAGAACACACGCGCGAGTTATCGCGATACGCCTGGGCCTCAGAAGGTTCCAATGCCGCGCCACGGATCAAAGCCGTCGACGAAACGCGCTCGCGGCCCGCGCGGCCGAAATGCTAATCCCTGCGGCCGCGTTTACCATCGTGCTTTGCAGCAAGCGTCTCACGATGCCGTGGCAACGCGGGAGAATTTTTTTCCCCGGCCGTTTAGGGTGGCCGGGGCGTTTGGGGAACGCGTGCTCCCGTGCGTCGGAGGGGTCGGGTCGGGTCGGTGGTTGCAAGTGCATTCGTGTGTTTATGGGAGGGTGGGAAAGTTCTTAGGGGCGGCCAGGCACTGGTGAGTGTCGGTTTTTGATGGAGAGACCGAGTATTGAGCGAGTCGAAGGCGAGTTTCTAGAGACGGAGCAGCGATAGACGGTGTTCCAGCTCGAGCATACTTCTCTGCCTCTGCTTCGGACGTGGACGAGTATATAAACTCGTCAAAGTTTAATAATTACAGAATATGCCGAGCATCCATGACTCAACTACAGCCTAACGATATAGGTGTCTACTGGACGCGGACGATTCCTGTTTCGAGAGACCATCTGAAATGCTAATCAGTAGCGTATAGCTATATAGCATTGCGAAACATAAAATTTTGTTTACGCTCCTCAGCTTGGTTCCTCCCGGTTCCAGCCAACTTGGAGACACCGATAAGCAACGCGATAAACGCCTGGTATGTATAAAACGAGAGTTTTATACGAGGCGAACTGGCGCGTCGAGATTTAAAACAATAACGAGCCTCATTGTCCCCGGTGGACGGAAGAAGATAATCGCGTCCCATTCTCTCGCACTCTCTCTCTCTCTCTCTCTCTCTCTCTACAACAGACAGAGAGAGAGAGCCGTTAAAGAATTTATGGAATTCGTTTCCTGCTCCCCTCCCTGTGCCCCTGGGGACCACTTTTATTCACCTGAATGGCCCCAACAGCCGGTCGAGCTCTGCTCCGCGTCCTTCTTTTCGTAAATTATATACTCCGTCATTACTAGCGGGCTACCACCAAGAGTCGCGCGTACGAGCTCCTTCGCGACGCACCCTCGATCGAGATTTAATCGGCAGACGATTAATCGTTCTCCTCGTTGCAAGGGACCACCACAATGGAACTCGCGAGACGAAGTCACAGAGACGAACCCGGAGTCGAGATGAATGAGGAATTTTCTGGGCGGGAAAGCCTGGCGCGTGAATTCAACCTTTCTCTTCGCTAATCTCGGACCTCATTCCTTCTTCCCCTGGCAGCTTCCCACAAACGAGAAACAGCTCGAAATTCTATGATATCGACTCGATCGATCGTTTAATGTAACCGTGCCTCTGCACTGTCGGCTAAGAGCCGCATCCATTATCTCCCACTTATCAATCGTGAGAGCCGGATCCGCGGCGCATTACTCACGAGCCCTAATCACCGCTCGATATACACGCTCGATTTTTCTCGATCGGTAATCCTCCGAAGGCGGGGAGATAAGGTCCGTACGCGGCTTATCGATTCCTCGAGGAAATTGTCGGCGTAAACGCTGGAATACGGGCTACGGGAAACGTTCCCGCGGGAGATAAAAAAATGATAACCGCGGGAACTCGCGGCTCTCTGTGTCAGACTTTATATCTCCACCGGGCGTATTCCTCGCGAGTTATGAATTACCCCGACGCGTCGTTTCGTCCATCCCCACCCGCCACCCTTTTATCATCGAAACAATTTCGTCATCGTCAAATCGACTGGGGTCCCAGCAGCTCTCAGCACCGATTGGATGGAAAATTGCATTCCGCTCCGATTCAGAGGCTCGGTCTGCGGACCAATATCACTTTATTCCTCGCCTTCTGCTGCTAGATCTGCAACCTTGATTCTTAAACGTACATTACTACTTCCATCGTTTGATATCTAAATCACTATTGTCCGAATCAGTACGCCAAGAAAAAAGGAGATTAATGTAGCTATGACTGAAGTAATTCAGAGCTTTGTAACAAGAAAAGAAATCTTAATTTCATTCCTTAAAAAAATTTATGATCACCTAACAAATTTGATTGAATTTGCAGTGAAAATTCATGATTTAGCATAAGATTTAGTTTAAATTTAAGATAATTTGTGTGACTGCGTTAGTTCGATTGGTGTTCATTTCTGTAAACTAGGGGATTTTCCCGTTTATAATAATAATAATAATAATAATAAAAAAAAAATATTTTGATCCCTTCAACTCGACTCCCACCAAGGTTAAATCCTGAGTGTGCCACTGGTTCGAATACGCGAAAAGTGAAGCGGTAGGGTAGAGGCACCATTTGTGGCCACCTTAAGGTATTGTACCAGTTTTGGCCACTTCTTAAAAAATATAATATTTTTCCGTGTAAGCAATAAATGTAACCTTATATTTTGATTTATATTTTGAGCATAGGGTAACATTGGCATACACCGAAATTACGTTGTTTTACGTCAGATTAGTAAAACTTAACCTGTTAATGCTATTTATATGATGTGGCAATGTTACGAGTTGATTTTAGTTAAGATGCAAAAAATAAAATAAAATATAGAAATTTAAGTTTACTGACCTCAGATTAATAAAACTTATCCCGTTAATGCTATCTACATGATGTGCTAATGTTACCCCGGTACAGTAACGCTTTTAACATTTATTAAAGAAGGAAAGGACACAAATTTTGTGCATTTTGACACTTGTAGTACAATCACAAAAGATGCAATGTTATGATAAGATACTTAAATTAAATGTAAACATGTTAATTTTTACATTATATAACAAAATGTTTCAAAAACAATGTTCCCCCATTTTACGGTATACTAAACAAAATATTTATGATGTGAATTTCTCCACAGAATAATGATTTGCAAGCAATTTAAAAATAAGATAATTATGCACATGGCCAAAAAGAGTGCAATGGCCACAAACGGTACATCTACCCTATCGAGCGAACCTAGTCTACCCAATGCTGCGAGTATCTATCTTCTAGTTGGATCGCAGATTTTCCATCGGACCTTTGACACTCCTATCGTAACCACCGCCCGCGGACCTCTTTCAATCGTCCAAGTTCCTCGACACGCCCGCGTCAGTGACCCAAACAATCCTTCATCACTGAAAGGAGTAATGAGGCGTTATCGCGCGACCTCGAGGTGCGATATAACTCGTCGATTTAATGACTGCCGTTCGACCGGCCGTTCAGCACAGCCGGGGCGGACAATCGCCGGGACACGTGACACTGACAACGTCATTTCCGCGGTGAACAATCGCCGGTTCACCCGCGTGACACCGGTTTCGGTCACTCTGGGCGGTGAATATAGAACCGGGGGGGAGAGCGAGGTCTATCTATCGAGAGGCCAAAGGGGACAGCGTCGCGCGAGCGCCGATTCAAAGCATTGTCGAACCGCGAGACCGTTCGATTACGAATCAAATGGGACTCTGGCCTGTGAAACGATCGTTCTACCCCCGATACTTTTCACTCTTCCACCCCACCCTCGACTATTTGTTCACCGTGCCCGCTTGTACATACGCGGAGCATCGATTAAAGTTTCGAGAAAGATGAAGAACGTTTGATCCCGAGGGATACTGCCCTCCTTAGTTGAAATGTCCTATCTAGCATTTTTTCATTTTTCAAGATATGTTGAAATATTTGAACGTCTTTTACTTTTTAAGCAAAGTTAGAAAACCCCACGTGTTCCGTAGAGATCTAGAAACAGTCCGATGTATTTAACCTAACTGCTTTCCAGATGGTTAAAATATCCTACCTAAACAATTAATTAATTGGCACGTTAATCATACATTAACTACTGATACACCTATTACAAAAACTTGTATTAGGCTGTTACGAAATAATGACAGCATGTTTTAATTTGAATAAAGAACGGCAGAAGAAAATGTTAAAACTTCAGTTTTCTCGGTTGTTTCAAAATGCTAGATAAGGTAAATGGCCCAGTGCTTAAACAAGCCCCAATAATTAAAAATTGAGAAGAAAATTTGCTAATAATAACAGTTTTACTAATTTGCAACGTTTAATCTGGTCGAAATATAATTGCAAAATGTATTAGCTTTATATAGATACAATTATATGCTTACATCACTGAATAGTTATGTCAAGAAAAAATATTATTGTACAGTAAAGCTTCAACAGTTTCAATCTCGCTTCTTACCTAATGGGCTCAAGCAAGCAACAGAATATTTTTGTTAAGGTTGTAATTAATTAATATTTTATCGTTTTTCAAATAGTACAGTTGTTTTGGATTTATTAAATATTGAAGAATTGAAAATTAATTGGATCTCTTATTAATTTTTGGTTTTTAATATTTAAATTGTTGCGTTTATTCACTAGTACACGATAACATGGCACGGACCAGTTATTAAACGCATGTTTAATGGTGGCATGGTGGTTAGGCGCCGGTACTTATTCACTGGGCCATTTACTTTATTTTAGGTTATAAAGTCATAGCTTTTATTTTATAAGCTTTTATTTTTACTTTTTATTGTTTTCGTATTTGTTTTCGAACTTCTTAAAGTTCTGCAATATAAAGAAATGTTAATTATTGTTTTATCAACGATTTTTATTCAATTTTATTTTATGTTCAAACACTGGGACAGCTAAGTTTAATCACTGGGACATGCCGTAAATTCTGTTTAATCACTGGGTCAATTGGACGCTTTTATAAATTATAAATTTTAATATTTTTCTTTTTTTATTAGATAAACATTTAGATCAAATTATATTATTTTTAATTATAAAAAGTCTTAGTAACCGCAACCTTTGCCTTAACTGTGTAAGCATTGGGCCATTTACCTTAGGACATTCTAACTAAGGAGGGCAGAATATTGGACAGCGGTGGATTTAAGGAAAATGGCCCAGGTGGAAAACGTTCTGAGGCACCCATTTAATTCATGAAAATAAAGAAGTAGTTTAGTAAAAAGTGGTGGGTCTTCCATGAAGATCGACCGTGGATCTTCTTTCAGCTTATATTCTCGTCAATCGCGTTTACATACAGGCTACTGAGAATTGCAATTGCAAGTAACACTACTTCAAATTGACCTGAGAACGGGATAAGGTATCCCTTTGACGCACTGAAGCATCAAGCTCCACCGGCAACCGGGTCCTTTACGAAAATTGATTACAACTACAGCGCTGACATAACGGCGGAATCAGTTTCCAAAAGAAGCCCAAGGTACACGCAGAAGCTCCCAGCACTTCTGACTCCCGGTTTACAGACTCGTCGTAAGCTGAGCTTTGTATAGGCAGAGCTTTGATCCACATGGGTGGGTAGCCCCGTTGTCTGGCCACTTCTAAGATCAAACGAGCCCCGAAGCTAAATGGCCGAGCGTATCTTAATGAGAAAGTAACAGAATCTGTCGGCACAGATCACTCTGCAGGCGCAGCTCTTCGCTGCGGACGCATGGAAATGTCGCGCGATTATCTGGGGTAAACAGAAACTATTCGCGTCCAGGTATTAATGGTCACGAGATTCTATACTAAGCAAGCTTGCGGTTTGTCGACATCGGTAGCTGATGAAAGATTATTCTCTTTTGCTACCGTGACCAATTCACTGGTTGTGAGTCACTTCTAAAGCTACGATACTTCATCAAACGCCTGGTAGATTCTACTTTTACAGTCCCTTTTCCCTTCCTAATTTCATGATGCTCTCTACAAAGATAATTCTCCATTTGCGTTACGACAGTTGGCGAAAGTCTGCTGTTTGTTAATTTTATCTGCAGCTAAAAGTGCACGCGTAGTCTTGCCCTGGTGTATCTATCCCAGAATGGCATAAGTTGCTCCTTATCTCGCCGGATACAAAGAGCAAGGGGTTGGGCGTCGGCGGGCGAGATGCATCCTGAGTGCAACCACACGGGCAGAAACAACTCGCGCGATGCATCTTGTTTTATAAGCTCTCGTTACGGCTCTTCTTACTACCCAACTTGCAGCTCGTATATACGTTATTAATTATTAAGTGCTCACGTGTGCTGGCCCCGCCCCCTTCGATACCTCCAGCGCGAGCGCACTCCTGTTTTTCTTACAACTGCATCGACTGCTGGACACTTTCAACCGTATTTCCCATTGTCCATTCATTCTCTATTTAAAGAAACATTACTTTCCGCGCCACGAGATCGAGAATCGGTTACTCAGGAGCATGGATACTCGAGGCATTAATACTCAAACGATCGGAATTCAAAGGATGGACTTAATGCTTACTGTAAGCTTCAAAACAAAAATAAACCGCGCAACTACTCGCGCTGCGTCATTGTACGAGTATTGTTTACTTATCGATAACTCTGCGACATCAGACGTAATGGATAATGTCATAAAGATAATATTATTTCTTAATTACAGAGCTCGAGATGCGTCACCCTCCACGCCTTAATAAATTCTGTAGTCGATTTTAAGGACCAGCCAGAGACACGTATTTTCGACTACCGATCGATACTCTATTCGTTAACTAGCAAGTAGTGAATTATTACCGTCGATTTCAATGGCTAACAATAGAATATCAAGCTTATCGGTAGTTGAAGAAATAGTAAAAAAAAGAGAAACACAATCCCATTGTAGTAGCCCCCGATCAGAGAGTCTCGAGTAATCCCAAAGCGACTGCTAATCGACGACGCGATATAGTACGATCGCTTTGTTTACCGTGACCCGTTCCAGAAATCACGCGAACGAACTTTCAAGGCGCACTTCAGACACATGGCCCTCGCCGGTTCTCGGAACCCTCTGTCTTCTCGGAACAGTCGCGTGCTCATGCATTTACGCTCCCCCGTCACGAATCCTACTACCACATACCACCGCCACTATACCCAGCCACGTTAGCAGGTTAGAAACGGAGTACCGTTAAACACCATAACGATTGTGACAGCTCGTATCGCGTCATAGAATATCATTTTAACCAAGGAACAACATTCCCCCGAACCACTTCAGTGCGACTCCAACGATAACTCACCTTTTTTACGATATTTCCCACGCCGTGAGTCGCCCGTCACATTCCAATCCGCGTTGACGCGCGACGGAGCAGCGAGTCAATTTTCACATCCACCTTGTCTCGCCGCGATACACAGGAACAATCCTTCGGCGAGAAAAACGATGCACAAACGGTTACGCGGGCGACAGTCCGAGTCGCACTGTCAACCGCGCCGCTATCATCGAGCACCGAACGCGTAGACTTAGAAAGAGAGAGAGCCACTGGGAATCCGTTCGAGACGTATCCTTTGTCGCCGGTCCAAGTGTTTCCTCGCGCGCACAAAAGGGAACAGGCAAGCACTGACTCACGCGGGCAAGGAATCGCGGCGCGTATAGTCGAGTGGCGTGCGCCGACTGAGCGACAATAAAATCTCGTGGCAGTGGACAGCACCGCTGGGGCCGAGGTACGAGCAACACGGGGCCGCCAACACAAGCAACACGCATACAGTTCACAAGCGTGCTCGGGTCGTCGACAGTCTCATACGCCTTGGAGCGGTGCGTGCGATAATACGTTCGATCTTAGCCGCTGATAGTCGGATCCTCCCGCACCAGGATCTCGCCTCGAGATTCCGTACATCTCCCGTGCACACACACGCGCGCCAGCCGCGGTCCCCTCCTCTCGCCCCCTGAGAAGCGCGCTACTATCCCGTACGGTTTTCCAAGGTGCGCGTACGTACTACGCTCGTCCCCTGCGGCTCGGGATTAAGTCGCGCGAGCAACACTGACCGTCTCAATGGAACTTCGATGGGGACGTCCTTGCATCCTGGTCACGGGCGTCGCTTCTCCGTGAAACTCTGTCTCCCTGGAACAGGCGAGTCCTCGAAGGCTCTGCCCTCTCTCCTCCCCCTCTGACAAGGGGGCGACGATTATACACACACGCACGGTACGCGGCCTTTCGCGTGAAACCAGAGAACACGGGACCTCTCTGCACTGGCCGCACTTCTTTCTCCTCCTGGCCCCGTAATTGTTAGGCCCGTTCCCGGAACAGCTAGCGATCCACGGTATCGTTCTAGAGATAACGTGCCTGACGGTAATTACGGCACAAGCGAGGAGCACCGATTTACAGAGTGCACGTGCGGCAGAGTACGCAGAAACCGCAAGCTTTTTTACGGACACATCCCCGACTTCGTCTCCTCCTCGCCAACGCCTACACGATACACATTGCACGCAGCAACGACGCCCCTACACGCCGATTCCAGCGGCTCTCAAACTGCGGCGTTTGGACTTCGTTGTTCGTTGATAGAGTGCGCTGTGGTGCTTTGGTTGTCGAGGTATCGAGCATCGATTCTTGTCTAGGGTGCATTTTTGTTGTTATATTGTTGCGTGGCCGTTTGGGTCCTCTGGATCCTTGGTAGGGAATTCGGCGAGGGTCGACGCCCGTGGAGTGCTAAGCAGTGTTGGGTAAAGACACGAATTTTCGATTTTATACACGACACGTGTCATAAATGTAATAAATGTCGTAAATGTGTCGTAAATGTCGTATAGCTGAAATGAAAACAACTAACCTAAAATACATTTTTCGTATAGGTTATGAAGAAGTGCCAATTTATTAATAATTATAATTGTGATTAAAAAAGTTAAATTAAATTAAGTTACACTGACGAAAAATGGATATTGATAGGTTAGTAAAAGAGAAATGCATTGCGAAACCAAGAATTTCGATACGCCAACTAGTGACAGAAAATTGAATTACTGAGAGTAGGTCGAAATCCGTCGAAGTCCATATGATTATCAGTGTTTAAATAGAATAGATATGTTGTGACAAACGAGTATTTTTAAATTTCTTTGAACACTAAATTTTTACTTATTCGAATAATATATACTTATTCGGAATGTTTGGTGGAACCGGATCTACTTTCAATAGTTTGCCAACTTACCATCAGAGGGCTGAAATCTAAGCCACGTCTCCACTAAGTTTCCCAATATAGAATAACAAATATAATTTGTTTAAATTAAAAATTATGTTAATAGAAAGACTATTTTTATTTTAGGAAAAGAAGCAATCAATTAAAATTACAGCACCTTACTGTTCATTTTGTCCAATGGAATTGTATAATTGTTCATATTGTAGATTTAAATGTATTGTATTTAATGTTTTTCTCGATGGAACTACATAGTCCTTATTTAGTACATGCACAAAAGCTTTAAAGTGGCTTAATTCCATCACGCTGAAAGGGATATTGCGCCAAAAAAAGAAATTTGTTTACAATTTATCAATTTCATTTTTTCTGAAACAGATATTTTTATTTACATAATTTTCAATTCAAATAAATTTGATTTTTCATCGTACATTTATTTCTAATTACTTTACCTTTCACGATTCATTTTTTACTAGTTTTATCTAAACAATTACAAAACAATAATTAAGAGTATTAAGACCAAGACCTCGCTTTGGAATACTTTTTTGGGGTTATGAACGCGGCGATTATACGTAGTTTTCGACATTATTGACGTATTCTACAGTATTCTATAGTATTCGCATGCAACCAACAAGCGAGTCAGAAAGAACTATATTTTTCCAACACTTTAATTGTTGAAACCTTAAAATAATGAATATTTCTATTTACGACATTTGCGACAAATGACACGTATAAAATGGACTTAAAAACGACATATTATACATACATTTACGACACGTCGTAAATGCATTTACGACGCGGCGTAAAATACACGACCCATCACTGGTGCTAAGGCACTCTGCTCCTTGGACGCAGATGTTTGAATGGTAAATATAATGAAAATAATAATAAGATTGGAATAAAACTACTTGAACTTAGCAAATTTGTAACTGTAATGGAAGAAAATAAACGATTTTAAAACACAATTTCAATCTGAACAGAACTTTTATTTATACGACTACTCGTGATGGCTTTCCAGGCTCAAGTCATGCTTTCCAAGCGAACGCTCTTACAACTGTTTTTCATTTTTACAAAATGTCCTTAACAACTAAGCCAAACAAACTAAATTCCTCTTGGCCGATTTTGAGAATCAAGCGTTTAACAACATAGCCCTGGAATTTCACCTAGGAGAAAGGATCAAAGTGCGGTTCATTTATTCAAAACACCCGTTTCCAAGAGGGTATCGATTAATTTATAATCTTGAAGTCCTCTCATTAAAGGATCTCTAACTATTTTCAAACACCTCGGCCTTGTGCGAACTTCACTTTGTCTCCTTTTCCCATTACATTCAGGTGATTCAATCTGAACTTCGCGCTTCCGAAGCTTATACTGCACGCCGCTAGACGGGAGTCGCAACAATATATTCCAGCGTAATTGCAAGTTTCCTATTCTATTGAGGTGTTATTTCTTTGGCAGCCCGTTTCGAATGATAAATTTCTGGTAAAGGTAGTTTTTTTTAGTAATAGTTAGTGGACGAGATAAAATTCCCTGGGGTATGGAGAATATGAAATGAGTGCTAGGGAAATGGGGCGTATGCGGAGAACACTGGGCTCGTAGAATTATTTCCTTCCTTGGATTCAGAGAAACGATGAGCTAAATGCTTCGGAGTTTATGGAAAATATAATAAATATTTATTGACATAGAAAAGTAGAAAATGGCAATGTACAATTAAACGTGTTGTATGATTAAGTAATAGGTACCCTATGCTAATTCGTAAGCCTGTATAATACCGCAGCAGAGATTTATCAGCTGTATATATTCACTTCCGCCGTCTAGCAATCTGTAATTGCATTCCTGAAATAAAAGATATACGAATGAATGAGGAATACTGTTTACATTATTACAATGGATCAGGAGTCTTTACCCCAAGTCTATCCGCGATCAAAGCCTTCTGTTTATCTGATAATTCATTAGAGTATATCACATTTTTGCTCAGCTGCTCGATCACCTACAGAAATAATCGCAATTAGAAGCGCTGTAAAGCCGGGAAGTTAAGCTATGCTACGTTTTAAAAAATTTAGCTTCAATACATTCTTACGGAACAGTTTCCACCAAAAGCTACGTTAAAACATAGCATCGCATAGCATAGCTTAGCTTCCCGGTGGATTCCCGCTTAACAATCGATCAGAGCTCTACTGAAAATAGAAGAACTCACTTGAGCCGTAGCATATGCTTCTAACATGAACTGATCAACAAACGCCTCGGCTTTACTGTAGTCTTTGGTTTTGCATACTTCCATCAATTCAACCAGCCATTTATCAGGGACGATCTGTAATCGTTCAGTTGCGTTACCATCATACAATTTCGTTATTATTTATCTATTACTTAAGAGAAAAAATAATACACTACCCCAATAATTTCAACAACATCGTCGACAGTGATTTCAGCGCCTTTACCCTTCAACCTCGTGATAGATTGCAAACACGTTATAGCGCGCCGCAAGTCCCCATCGGACGCTTCAACAATTTTTACCAAAACAGGCTTCTCTGCCTTCAAATCCTCTTTCGTACAAATGTATTCCAATCTCTCGATGATCTTGTCCTTTCCCAGTGGCTTGAATCGGAACTTTGTACAACGAGAAGTCAGTGGTTGTATGATTCTCGAGACGTAGTTGCAAATTAAACAGAATCGAGTGCTATGAGATTCTTTTTCTATGGTACGTCGAAGGGCAGCTTGCGCAGCGTTGGTCATGCTATCCGCTTCATCCAAGATGATGATTTTGAAAGGTGGACAGCTTCTCCCACTGAAGCGAATATAATACTGTTGTAATAACTGTTCGCTTACTATCAAATTATAAGTAATGTACACGCAGTGCCTCAGATCGTGCCTTTATCACAGAAACTACTAGAGCCCTGCGCAAGATCGTTAAAGAATAATATTTAACGCTATTTGTCTGCTCTTAATGCAGGACCAAAAGTTTAACTCTTCAAAAAACCTCTTGGGACGACCTGCTGAAAGCAGTTTGCTTTCTAGTTGGCAATAAGAGTTGCCAAAGCACTCCATCACAACTCCTGATAACAACTATATTCAATAAACGATCCATGCGCAGAACTCGATTCGTAACTCTCAGACCTTTTACTTAAGCATCATTGGCTCGACGTAGAACAACGTTAATATAAAAGTAAACATACTCGTCTCTCATACCACCCGCTGTGAGCTGAGCGAAGGATTTAATCTTATCTCTGACAACTTGAATGCCTCTTTCGTCAGAGGCGTTCAGCTCCAATATTCTTTCTCTGTAGAGGCTACCGAATAGCTGTCTGGCTGCGGCTAGAATAGTACTCGTTTTGCCTGTTCCTGGGGGGCCGTAAAACAGCAAATTCGGAAAGTCGCCGCCTTTCAAACATTGCCTTAATACTTCGACTACTTCCCCTTGTTCAACTACGTCCTCCACAGTTCTAGGACGGCTGTAAGAAAAGAGAAATCTTAAAATTCGTGGGTAAAATGATGAAGAATTTGAATGAGTCAAGCTACACGTGGTGCTCACTATTTTTCAACCCATGGCGGTGCTGGCCTGCTGCGTTCCTCCTTTGTTCGCGAACTAGACGGCTTTTTACTGTCTCCCGGTCCTAATTTCCCAGTCTTCAAAAAAGCCTGCATCACGTTTCCTACTCCGAAATTCCCCGACAAATCAAATTTCAGCTAAACACGCGTTTGAAAATGTTGCAATTTAGGGGAGAAGAATTGCTGTTGCTAGTGATTCTCCAAGGAGTGATCGGTATAACCGCAGCCATTTGTCAAGATTTGGGGCAAAACCGGAAATAAACATAACCTAACCAATTCACTTTCTGCAAGTGGAACGCACCCTATCTCTTTCTATCAGTATTTCTGTATCTGTTTATCAGTATTTCTGTCTCTTTCTATCAGTATTTCTGTCTCTTTCTTTTTTACAGTTTCTTTCTCTGTCTACTTCCGCTTTTACTCCAAGTCGCATGAATCAATCAGCAACGATGCACGTTATTCCGATCACTCTCTATTTAATTATTTAGTCGAAGTTTGAGGATCTAAGCCTCTCGTAGAGACATTGTAATTCTTTATCCTATTATCCGAAGCAACAATATTGTTAATTTATCACTTTTAAATGTATACTCAACATTCCATTTCCCGCGCATTTTACTTCGAACTTCAATCGTGCCAATATTCCGAGCCAAATTTTCTAGAAAAAACTACTTTCATACGCATTAAAGATTTGTAATTCCTTTTTCAATTATGATTGTAATTAGTACTGATTTTAATTTTCCAATAAATACTTACGATCTTAACCTTATGATTAATTTCTACACCAACCTTATGATTAATTTCGGAAATATATTCGAAAGGCTGAACGATCTCTCGACTATCGAGTTCGCATATTGCCCTAGTTCTAAATTTTTGTTAGATTAGCAGCTACTTACGTTCGTTACAAAACGAGCAAACTTACCATTTGCTCGTCGTGTCGGTATTGTAAATAAAGGGAAATGCTTGACCGTCTAATAAGTTGATTTCGCGCATGATAAGGGAGAAAACAGGAATTCTCTCTGAAGACAGTTTGATTGCGCTCATTACGAACGACGAATTATGTGCTGGATGCTGTAGCTCAGTTCATTAGCCTTATTTTTGTTAAATTATCGTACTACCACCTCCCATTGAAAACAGTTTGAAAAATTACAATCGATAATTGTAATATTCATCCAGCGATCGTCGAGTGGAAGAGAAAACGCGTGAAAGTTTCGCGTAGCGCGTAGAATGGAGCGTCATGGTCGATTGTGCATTAAAAAACATTTAATCCACACCATGAGTTTGATGCAGTTCAATGTAAATTAAACGAACACCGGTGTCGACGTACTTTTCGCGCAGCGACTTTTCTTTTAAACATGTAATATCTCTTTCTCGATATTCCTTCGAGCAACACATTTGAATGATGGTGCTCTGGATTGTTTCTCTGGTAGCAATCATTTTGCACTTCAGTTCTGCCGACACCAGTATGTATCCCGCAAAAAAACAAACCGTCAGGATTGCGAAAGAAAATCTACAATTTCTACCTCTTTATCTTCGCAGAGCCAGAATCACAGGGCTATTGCGCGCCATATAGCGAGAAGATCTGTAAAAAATATTTGGCTGGCATCGGAAAAGTTTGGTTCAATGATTCTAACAGTAACCCTGTCGGATTGTTGAACGAACAGATTACCACTAATTTATGGGAAGAATTAATACAACGACTCGTCGAACCATGTCGTTCAGCTGCAGAGGTAGATCTTATCGATGTATCGTATATAATATTCTAAGTTAAACCTTAACTGGTATCCTGGGGTCTGATATGACCCGAAGCACGCAAAGTTCGTTGTAAAATTTATGGTTGTTTAAGTTTGTAAACTGAAATTCCAATTAATTTTATAATAATAGTTTAACTTTCTATGTTTCTATTATTTTATATATTACTTAAGTACTTGATTTAGTGTTGACTTTGCAAATTTCTGTGTCCGTTTTTATTTGGCGTCTGCCATGACCCCAGTATTCCAGTTATGTTTGAAAAAAACAATATTGCAGTTAAGGGTTAACAGAAGACAAATGCAGGAGAGACATGACGTTCTGTTGTTTCAGAAAATGCTGTGCATGTACGCCTTCCCGCAATGCCATAACTCGGTTGGCCTACCATTATGTTACGAAGACTGTATGGCGGTGCGCCATCAGTTCTGTTTTAACGATTGGGCTATGATAGAAGACAACAAGCAAAGAGAAATATATATCAGATCACGGGGACACTTCACATTGCCGGACTGTGAATCGTTGCCGAAGATAGTTACAGGGAAAGTGACCTGCTCGCATATTCATTTGACTGATATGAACGAAGATCTTGTTACATGTAAAGCGAACTTTAGATGAATTTAAACGTAACTCTTGTAGCACTGTCTTCCAGTTCTTAATCCTAAGATATTGCAGATGACTGTGTCAAAGGCAACGGTAGATTTTACATGGGCAAGGTGAATAAAACGAAGTTTGGCTTGGACTGTCAGTCATGGAACGCACAAATACCGCATAGCCACGACAGACCACCAGACGTCTTTCCTCAAATTCGTTACGGGGAGAATTATTGTCGAAACGCGGGCGGAGAGGAACCTGTGCCATGGTGTTTCACCATGGACTCTAGGATACGATGGCAGCATTGTGATATTCCTATATGCGGTATGCGACCGATACTGCGCAGCTAATAGCGTTAATTCTGTTTCTTTCATTTCCTAATTTTCGCTACAGATAATGTAACGACTAAGGTAGTGGAGATCGATTCGAAGGACTTAGTCATGGACACATTGTTCACGCCGATGTTTATACTGATATTATCTTCACTGGGATTTATAATTATAGCTGGAACGGTACTATCCATCATTTTAAGTCACAGACTCCATAAACGACATCAAGGATACAACCCAACAGAGAATCAGGTACAAAAACCAACTCCCCTTCGGCAAATTATGCGATTCAACGAACTTGTCCAGAAATATAATGCTGAGTCTGGTCATTGTAGTTAGAAATGGAATGTTGCATGTTTCAGTGGTACGGAACCTGTGTTATTTATATTCGTGTATAATTTCCAGTACGTCAATATCGATCTGGATAAACTGCCGAGCAATGACGCGTACCACAAGACAAGCGCCCAGCTGAATCCCAAGTTAGAGAAACTTGAGTTCCCAAGGAACAACGTGATTTACGTGCGAGACTTAGGACAGGGTGCCTTCGGCAGAGTATTCCAAGCGAAAGCTCCGGGCCTGATTCCAGGCGAGGAGTTCACCAATGTTGCCGTTAAAATGTTGAAAGAAGAAGCATCGGAGGATCTGCTCAAGGATTTCGAACGCGAGGCTTGCTTACTCGCCGAGTTCGATCATCCGAACATCGTGAAGCTGTTAGGCGTGTGCGCCCTAGGTCGACCAATGTGCCTCCTCTTCGAGTACATGGGTCGCGGTGACTTGAACGAATTCCTGCGATCCTGTTCGCCGGGCAACTACATAATCCGAAGTTTGGAGAGGGACGAACACTTTACGGACTCCCGTTTGTCGCACATGGATCTGATTAACATCGCGTTGCAAGTAGCATCCGGGATGGTGTACCTGTCGGATCGAAAGTTCGTCCATCGGGACCTCGCGACGAGAAACTGTTTGATCAATGACCAGATGATCGTGAAAATCGCCGACTTCGGTCTGTCGCAGAAGATCTACCTGCAGGATTATTACAAAGGCGACGAGCAAGACGCGATCCCAGTTAGATGGATGCCGTTGGAGAGCATACTCTACAACAAGTACACCGTCGAGTCCGACGTATGGGCGTTTGCGGTTTGCTTGTGGGAGATATTCAGCTTCGCGCATCAGCCTTATTACGGGATGACGCACGAGGAGGTTGTGAAATACATCAAAGAGGGCAACGTGCTTCAGTGCCCGGAGAACACGCCGCAAGCGATTTACGATCTAATGAAACTGTGCTGGAATAGGAGACCATCCGATAGACCCACCTTCAGAACGATCCACAACACTCTAGACACTATAAAACACAATCTGGAGGCGGAGAACAAGTCAGACAGCGTACCTTTGCGTATTCACGTTTGAGCCTGATAATAATTTCTACTAGAAGGGAACTGGACTTATTCATACAACTAGGAACTAAGTGATATTTATGCGGAGATTTAGGTAAGTGAATGGTAAACTGTACCTACGTGTTACATGTAATTGCCTTTGTTATGTTTGTTACGTAGCCTCATTAAGCGAATCGATCAAAGTATTTATGAAGAACGTTTTAATATTGGCAAGTATTATGTTCGCAATAACGAGTACGCCACGCAAAATGTTAATGATTCTTGTATACAACTCCAGAGGGAGGGAAATCGATTGCATTTCCAACTCCTCTGGATTTCAAAATTCCACTTTGTTAATTCGACTTACTTTAACGTTTATTATTTACGTTGAAACTAAAAAATTGAAGACTGGTGTATAGTATCACAGTTTTGGACAACATGTGCGTGTGATTAAGATGTTGTATGGCTGTTTTTAGAGCAATTTTACACAAACATAAACTTATATATTGCGTTTATAATTTCTCCATTGTGATTTCGCACATTCCGTCAACGAATTTACAACAATACAGCATATTCTTAATTGCCACTGAGGAATGAATTAAGTATTTATAATAGCCCGAACCGTGCGATCCTGAGAACAGAATATGATACAGAGGTTTCAGTGGTAACATAGTACCGATAGAATGTCTATTGTATTAGTAATAAGAGTACAGTGTGCAAAGCAAACACTATATTAATTTGTGTGTTGCTATTGATATTAAATATCAGCTTGTCTATACTTGTAGATCGATACAAGTATGCTTATATATACGTGATAATGAATTTCTTTAGTTCTCTCTAGCGAAGAACGCATTTGCATCTGCACAAATTCTACAAGCTTGTTATTCGTACAGTTATAACTATAAAGACTGATAACGCATTTCGTAATGGAATTAAGTAAACTTTTGTAATCGTGTCGAGTGATTTTATAAGTTTCAAATGAAGTGTTCTCTCGTTACTTTCTTGATATTTTCTGTACAAGGCTGGAGCAATGTTTAGTTGTGGACTAATTGACCAGATTGTAACCGTATGCGTGTATCTATATATTTATATGCATAAAATCGTATGTATTAGCAAATATATTTGCGACAAAATATATTGGCGGATACATGTCCTCTAAAACGGGAATCTTTAAAGAGACACATACTATATTGCAGAAGGCAGACAAACTTTCCTATATATATATATAGATATATAAATATAAAACAACAAATAATAATGTTTCTCTAAAGCCTAAGACAGATAATAACTGAATTTATATAACTATGCAAATGATTTGGCTATGAAAAAAAATGGGTTTATATTTAGTGACGTTATACGTAAACTGTCCTTAATTGTTAGATGTTAGATCGTTGCTGTACCAAAAACATAGCCTATTTAATGTACGAAGAATATCAATGAAAGCTATTATGACGAATGTTATGGTAAAAAAAAACATATAAGTGAGTGTATACTGTGCAACTGTTATACATAAGGTTTGAAAGTAAATCATTATCATGCTGTAAACAATATTTAAATGAATGTTTTCACTATAACATAGGATTGATTTATAGTATTATTTGTTTTGTAGCATATATGGCTATATGATATAGCTTTAGGTCTTTTGATAAAATTGCCATATAGAAAAAGAGATTTAGTTTCGTCTTTCTAATAAGTAGATTTGCTCGAACTTTGTGATACTTTGCATTCCAGGAATTGCATCATTCATTAGTATTTTCCTAGCAACCTTTATGCTTCACAAGCAATATATTCTGTTGTGAATGTTGTATTCTGTATTTAAGTACATAGATAAGCGTAGCTAACGTGTGTCATCGGCCATTTGATTTTTCGAGCATACATTACAATAGGTACATGAATGTCTTGTGTTCTCGGTTGAGCATTAACAAGTACTATATACTACGTGCAAAAAGAAAAGAAATGTGAATGCAATATCCAAATGCTCTTCCATAAACTCTTTTATACACAACTTTTATATTCGCGAAAGAGGAGGAGAACTTTTACAAAGTTCTCTGCTCTTACGTCTGTGTACTTGTATCCTTCATAGGTAGTATTGTACGTGATATATAACGATAATACGTACACGAAACGTATTGTCCACGACCAAGAAAGAAACTTCTGGTATTATATACTTCGTTGAGTTCAAATATACGTTATTGACGACAATGTAGACTCTATTCTGAATTTTATGTACAACAGACTATAATCTGTATGAACATCGAGATTCCTCGATACTCTATTTTCTACCCCAAATGAAATTCGTAAATATTAAAATAAGGTTTTAAGGAACGCCGAAGAAACAACGGTCTAATTTAAACGTCGCCTCTTATTTCACTGTAGGGGATCGTATTTAAATAAAGCTTCGTGAAGATTATGTACCTTTCTACTACGAATATCGAGGAATTATCAATGGTGTACTACAAACGTGTTGAAAGAACTGCTATAAAACTTTTACTGATGTACAACTTTTACAAGAAATAAACAACCAATATCATGTACTCTGTTTCTTCTCTCTTTACTTGCGTAGGGGGTGGAATGCCAGAACGTTACATTACAAAACCCAATACATTGCTCCATAAATATATTTCTGCACATTTTTCTCCAATCAACTAATGTCAAATTATTGTGTATATATAAAAAGCAGATATTTATATTATATGATACATTTGACTTTACCTTAATGCTATCTTACACGTCAAGTACTATGCCCGTGATACAGCAGTTGCGAATAACTATGTATGTATATCTAATAGACTGTTAACTGCTGAAAGTAATACATATACTCTACTAGTATATATTCTTTGGAGGCTGTGTATCTTTCTTACGGTACAGCATTAAACGGTCATAAAATTAGGAACAGTTATTGTACCGCTGAAAGAAATGTTAATGAAAATTTATACTTGCAGCTGCGTAGTATGTAACACTTTATACAAATATGCTTGATTAACTGCACACTAAAATGAGATCGAACGCCTACTTCTTTCAAACTCTTTTACTGATTACGGCTAATTTATATTACAGATTTATACAATACACGCATATAAATCTGCAAATAAATACAGCAAATCAATCGTAAAATTTTATAAGGAATAACGAAGATAAAATGTTGACAATATATTACAACATCAAAGTTTACACATGGCATACACCGGTATATGTTACTAGATTTAACTACTGTTTCAATGATATGTAACCGTGAAATTATATGTCTCTATCGCTAAAACTAAAAACTAATCTCTTTATTTCGATTATCGAGTACTTAAAAAAGAATGAACATTTGGTTTATTCTTTGGTTTTAACTGGCTTCTACTTAAGACCTCACTTTCTTCACCCTCCTCGTGGAAAAATTCAGTATTAAACTCTTGTTGATTTCGATCACAGTGAAAACTGTGCCCCCCGGTTTTATAAGTTTACGAGATTATTCTTTAAACGGTATAACTAAAGCTTCTAATATCGCAGATTTATTAGTTTATCGAGAACGTGCAATATATCTGAAGACGCAATGTCTTCGAAATAACTAGCTAATATGTTTCAGTCCATATTATATCAGGCAGCGTTGCATTTATACCTGTGCTGTATTTTAAGTGTATATGTTTATGTATATATATATATGTATATGTATCATCGTTAAATCTCCACACGCAACAGATTATCTCCTCTCAGAGCTCATAGAGTGGCAACAACATTTCGCGCTTTCAGAATAAAATAAGTAGAAACCCAGACCCTGAGAATTCAACTCTAAAATACTGATACTTTCAATTATTATAGCTACATTATTGCATCATAACAATTTCATCTACTAACGAACACTCAGGGAATGAGAAAGGAATGCACTTTACAAAATGATATTTTAAAATAATAGAAAAACTCGTACCTTATCGTAAACGTTCATAAAATAAGGATAAAATACACTGCTCTTTACGCGGCTGCGATGTTCGATACCTTGTGTACTTTGCTCGCTAAAACTGACTACCTACATGCTCGCATCCGTGCGAACGCTGACCCGTTCTGCAATCAAAATGCATCCTTTATGTTTTGGAATTGTTTCACCGCCAGGTCAACTGGCAAATCGAATCTGTAACTCGTAAGACGGTCGAGAGTATGAAATGCGTCTTGGAAACCTGTTTGAGAATCAGTGAATATTAGAATTACGGAGGCATACCTTGACGATGATAATAATAATTTGCGTAATAATTACGTACCTGTCTTTACAACGTAACTCCACGACGTGTAATGGCTCTCGAGAAGATACTGGCATTGTAAAATAAGTTTCAGCCACACGACAAGTTTCTTAGCACTGAAATAAGAACGGCAATGAATCTCACACTCTAATTACTAGAAGAGAAATTGAAGAAGTATTCGCTCACTTCAGGGATGCGCAGATGAATGCTTTAAAGTGAGAATCGTAACTCCGTTTGTACGGACTGTGCGAAGCAATGATGTTGCCAATAGTGGTCAATAAACTCTGAAAATTTTAACACTCTGTTACAATATGTATATCGCGATACAATTCATTATCGAAGTAAGCGATGTACCTGCTTGGAAGAAAGAACGCGTCCACCCGCAAGCTCCAGGTTGAAACTTTGGGATAACTTCTGTGCCGGACTACAATTGTAACGATGGCCATTTTTAATTTCATAGTACTTCAACACCAGCTCCCACGCGTGCATGAGATTAGCGGTAGTAGGGTGTCTTTGAGGGAAACATCCCACGAACGGTACAACACTGTTAGAGCGCACATCGGACAATAACCCGTGCTGCATCAAGTCGCGTATGGAGGTTGCAAGGTGCTTTCTCACGGCAGACGTTACTCTGGCATTACTATGCGACGTGGAATCTGAATCCGAGGCGTAATCATTATCGTTAACGTCGTCGTCGTCATCTGGATGACGCTCGGTCTCGGCAATGGTCTCTATGACGTGCTCAACCGCGATATCTAATCTTGTTCGCACGTCGCGCCAATTGTGTGCCGAATTCTTCTTAAAGTTCCTTCGCACCCGTTCGCTACCGCATCCTAATTGAGACACTAGGAACATATGCAACAGAGCCACGACTTTCTTGACGGTGTTAAGCGTCTTAGTTTTACTTTCCTCTTCTATCGGTTTCCTCTTGAATGATCTTTTCGCATACGAGGTGGAAGAACCAGAGCCGCTAGTGTGCACCGGACAGGCACAAGTACACGCTAAAGTGTCCAAGCTCACTTCTCCTTGCAGATAATTTATAAAACGCTCTAAATCCGCGATCTGTGTTTTCAACTGCGACACTAGCTGCTCTTTCATTTTCAAAGGACTAACGATCTGTGAATGGAACATATTATTATTCGCCCGATAAATCATCGCAATTCCGTTATCGATACGTACTGCGAAGGAAAACAATTTACCTGACTTATTGCATAATCTACTTGCCATCTTAAATCGTCAACCGGTAATTTACAGAGATCGTCGACGTTGAAATTTAACTTCTCTTTTAAATGACCTGGGAAGAATAATAAAATTAATACAGGTTCTGTAAAAGGAAATACCTTTTTAAAAAGACTTACTGATTATGATGTTCTGCCGTTCTAGCATCATACTTTGAGGTAAATCCGCGTCACCAGTTTCATAGGCGTATTTCTCTAGATCCTCTAACTGACACTTTAACTGACATATCAATTCTTTCTGTTTCGTTCTTTGCAATGCCATTTTAGATTCGACATCGACATCGTTAATTACCCCAGATATCTGTCAAATCGCATAGACAAAACATTCAGCTATTTTCTTCTGCCATGTACTAGTAAATGCTCAAGAATAAAATGAAAGCCCATGGTGTAAGAATAATAAACAAATGTTCTAAAAGTACAATATAAATATTATCTATATAAGATCGTCAGGAAACGAAAAATTATATTACAAATTTTACAAGCAAAGCGAATTGAACAAACATAAGCCAAACAAGTGGAAGGAATAGTAAAGAAAGGGGAATAAAGGAAGAAAGGATAAAAGAATAATATAATACCCAAGCATTAATAAAACACTAGCGCTATAAATTTTTACACAGCTCACACTTTGCTTGCAGGACATTGGAGAAGTTGGAGTGATCGATCTACTATCAAACGACATATTATTCGAAACATCAGGTATCCCCCTAAAAGCAAACTCTTCTAATTCTTTGAGCAACGCTTCCTTTTCATTAGTCGGCGCGTCCACAATTTGTCGTAAGCGAAACTGAACCTGCAATGGAACATTGATGTTAAAATCTTATACCTTCAACATACTCCTTAAATTTCGATAAACCTAAGCAATACCTGAGCGAAATGAGTGGTCAATGCAATGAGGGACGAGTTAAGCATCTCCTGCTCCTCTTCGAGCACCTTCAGCCTCTCCATATCGTGCGACAAGCTGGTAAAATACAGAAATGATATGAGAATGCAAGTAAGAAGAAATATATTTGGAAATTTATGAAAGCTCACTCACTTCTCCATATTATCTACATATTTATATTCATCGGCGAAATCATTGTCACCGTCGTTCGCTCCGACTGGCGCCCATCTTTCGCCAGAGGGTCTGTCACTCTCGTCCGAGTTCTCGATATCCTCGATCTCGCAACCCTTATGCTCCCCAGAATTCATTTTTTCCTATCGTTTGCGATCCCGATTATCTCCCAAGCCCAAGTTTGTCTCCACCATTTATCGATTCCTTCGCTCCAACCGACTGGATGTACGCGAACGCCGTGATGCGTCTAAAGCTCTTTGCATCTACATACCAGAAATTCGATCCCGATATTCCCGATCGCAACGCATCACAACGTTCGGGTCCTTCCACCTTCCCGTCACGTTCAATCCATTAATTAACTTCTGCGCACGTGTACGACCAGAAACGTCACTAGCTGTCGTCGATTATGCGCCCCCAAAGGCGCATCCTCACGCCGGACGCCATAACAAGCATCGCTTATTTAGAATTCGCTCGTTTTTTCCCATGATAAAAGTCACGCTACAGGGTTATCCACCGAAGACTGGCGGCGCTCGCGTGAGTACAAATGAACCGGCAACAGCGCACACGCATACGTACTACTACAATCATATGTCAACACATACGCCATCTATGGGCTGTTGCTAACAGTATAGGTTCGTGTAGATGCCAATAGAGAGCACAAAGCGCTTTTGGCTGTCTGCCTCATAGCATATATAGATGGAGCAGAAGCTTTGACAATTGGCGTGGGGATGGTAAGCTTAGAGGTAGGGATGGAGTGCAAAATCACTAACAGTGATTTATCACAGTGATCGCAGAATCACGATCACAATCGTGATTGAAGTTAAATCACGACCGTGATTGTGATTTTTTAACTTCAGTGAATTGTTTACTGTGATCGTAATTATTGATCTTGATTGAATTATTTTTTATAAAATACTTCAATATAGCTTGTATTACAGTCAAAGTGTGTTAATTCAGCGAATATATAGTCAATTTATGCACGCACTGATTTGATTGGCTAAAGTATTCACATACTTTTTAACTAAAGTGAAGAAATATTCGTTAATTTAAATAGATCAAGAACGATTACATTGGTTCAAAATATACAACTGAGATTCTATAAGAACAGTGAGGCCTTGAGAATGTTTCGAGAAAAAATAGAAATTGGGGTTTGTTGCGAGTTGCGATCCTTGCTCTAGCTAGCGGCGATCGGCGCAAGCTCTTTAAACACGAAGTTTGAATGAAAAGACATCACATTAGAATCTGTCTTCGCCTCCTTTCTTAACGCTCGGAAAAACAATGTATATTAATTAAAAAGAGGAACGAATGTAAGAAGAAGCCTGTTTCTTCTCCTCGCATTAGATTTTCCGTCGTTGTAGCTTAAAGACGTGTTAATAAATCTTATACCAGTCATTCCCAAATATCTTTGTCGCCTTGTTTCTAATTTGAATCAGTTTAATCATTCTATAATTTAATAAATTCATTTTAGTTCAGTTCTATTAAGTTTATTGAGTTCAGAGTTATTAGTTACAAAATATTTCGTTATTTTAAATTCACCCGTTCGCGAGCAGAGCTCTTCAGAGCTCCAAGGACGCTGAACCGGACGAAACTCCCTTCGTGCCTCGAGTATTCCCAGCCGGCCCCGCAACAGGTTATGTGGCGCGTGCAAAGAGCAGTTATGCTCTCCACCAATCAGAAGCGATCACGAAAATCACGGATCACTGTGAAAAATCACCGTGATTGGGAACGAACGTGATCGGCTCACTCGTGATTCACAAATCACGGTTCTAGCCAACACTACTTAGAGGGGAAAAGGAGAGGTTCAGATACAGCCTGTCATACAGGCACTAGGGATGCCGATCTTTCCCATAGAATCGATTTTTCTATTCAATTCAGATCGTTATGCACAGAATCGATTCGTGAAAAAATCGGAACCTAAAAAATCGATCCCATCGAGATCGATTCATTATAATAAAAAAAAAATAAAGGGTAGTTTTGGACACTCTACATTGTAAAATGGATGCAGTCAAAGGTTTTTTATGTCACAGTGCGAACATAACTATAGATATAGGTTTTTATTTTCTTTTAATTTAGTTTCTTGTAATCCTAACAAAATGTCCTTAGATACTAGGAGCCAATCGGAGAATTCAAATGTTCAAACATCTGCTTCCAAGGATGTATTGATTCATTTATAATCTTGTAATATATCTATTAAAAGAATGTTTAACTGTTTTCAAGCTCCTTGGAGTTGTGCTAACATTACTTTTGTTTCCCTTTCCTATTACATTTGTATAGTCTGATTCTAATTTCGCACTTTTAGAGTTTACGCTTCACGTCGCTAGGGATTCACGATCTCTTTGGTTGCGAATCGATCCCTGTCCTGAAAATCGATTTAAAAAATCGAAAATCGTGACCAAAATTATCGATCTTTGAAAGATCGATTTTAAATCGGCATCCCTAACAGACACGTCGGTTAGGTTAGGTTAGATTCGGCATGCTAACCACTGATGCCAGATTCGGGACGGGTTCCCTCGAGAATTTCCCCCACCTCGCGCATACTACACCGGAGCAGTGTGTCCGTGAGTTGGACTCCGAAGCGCCGAGCTCACGGACACGCTGCTCCGGCGTAGTGTGCGCGCGGTGGGGGAAATTCTCGAGGGAACCCGTCCCCAGGGTGGCGTGGAAACTACCTGCAGCGGTAGTAGGACGAGAGTGGGGTCGACTACCCACGTCTGTGACGTCACACGATCCGCTTCGCGTTCACGCCGCTTGGCTTGGCTTTGCGCTGGCGTCGGCGAATCTTCCTCTTTGCGTTGATTGGTTCAGACGGCAGTAGTCGGCCCCACTCTCGTCCTACTACCCAGTCTGAACCAATCAACGCCAAGAGGAAAATTCACCGACGCCAGCGCCAAGCCAAGCCAATTGGCGTGAACGCGAAGCGGATGGAGTGACGCCAGTGGACGCCTTCATACCACGCAGGTCACGGTTTGAATTTAAATCACTAAGTGTGTGAATTGTGCATTTTTTGGAGTTGTTTGGTGTTTAATAAAAGTTCCAAAATGAACAAAAAATCAGGTAAGACAAATATAGGTTTATACAATGTTAGGATTAATCAACCTTCCAGTCAACTTAGTATATCCCTGCATAAACTGCATTATGCATATTTTATATTTTATACATAGACGCTGATGCCAGCATTGCTGGACCTAGCAGTGCAGCTTGTCTAATCTCAAATGGAGACAGTGATTCAAGTAAGATATATCTTTAATTTAATTTTCATTTTTATTTTCTTTGTTCCATGATTATTTTCTTAAAATTGATTTTCAATGTTGCGTGAATATAAAATGGAATTTTTTGAATAGGCAGTGATAGCATCTTGTTTGCCCCTGCTCCAAAAAAAAGAAAGACGAAGACACAAGTATTTCGACAAGCTTGGCTGGAAAAGCCAAGTTTCAAAGCGTGGCTGAAGCAAACGGACGATCCGCGCAAAGCAAAGTGCACAGCTTGCGCAAAATTGTTGACAGCGCACAAGAGATTCCTAGAGGAACATTCTAAATGTGACATCCATCTGATGAACATGCTATACCAAACGGAGCCAGGAACAAGTACAACAAAAAAGACTTTTGCTGATGAGGTAAAGGAAGCCGAAATAACGATATGCGTGAATGCAATAGAACACGATAGATCGTTTCGTTCGTACTGTCATTTTGTCAAAATGATACAAAAAGTACTGATAAATCCAAATGTGCTCCCATTCCTGTCGACAGAACGGACTAAAATGGGAGCAATTGCCAAAAAAGTGGTAAATAAGGCCATTGTTGCAGAAAGTACGGACATACTGTGTGGTAAATTCTTTTCTGTTTTGATCGACGAAACGACGGATATATCCAACACAAAAATTTTATGTTTTTTAGTCCGTTATCTGGATAAAGGGAACATATGTACGTATTTATTAGATTTAGTCGAGCTTTCGGAGGCTAAAGCAGAAAATTTATGTACGTGTTTTATAAATTCCTTATGCAAAAACAATTTGCCACTAACGAACATAGTCGGGGCGTGCGTTGACAACGCAAACGTCATGGTGGGACCATACAATTCGTTGACTTCGAGGCTGTTAAAAAACAACCCCGAAATGTATGTGTTCCCATGCATCTGCCACTCCCTGCATTTGGTGGCATTGCATGCATACAAATGTTTGCCCTCTTTCGTAGATGACTTTTTACATTCCATACATACGTATTTCTCCAAAAGTCCGAAACGACAGACCAATTTAAAAGAAATACAAGAGTTTTTGAACGAGAGAGTACAAAAGGTTCTACAGCCAGCACCAACCAGATGGCTAGCAATGTGGGAATGCCTAAAAAGAATTTTAAATCAATGGGCATCATTATTTCGTATCTTCTCAACGGCAAATTTTGAAGACGAGTCCGACATCGCGAAGAAAATATTTCATCTTATGAATTGCCCTTTTACACTGGCGTATTTGCAATTTCTGGATTATGTATTAGATGTGATTGTTAAGTACAATAAGGTATTTCAGACCACTGATGTTATAATTCATTGTCTGGTCTCTCGATGTTTCAATCTGCTCAAATCATTGGCATGCAATTTCGTTAAGCCAGAAATGATTCGGCTCAGCAATATACACGAATTAAATGTGGACAATGAAGAAAATATAATGGAAGAAGTGCATTTAGGAGCAGTTTGCCATGGAACAATAAACGAAATCACAGCTAGAAACTGTGAGGGTGATTCGGAAAAAATTACACAATTGTATACGCATGCGAAACAATATTATCAATGCGCTTTCAAACAGCTGGTGAAACAATTGCCGTTTAACGACACATATTTAAATTCATTAGATTTTTTACAGCCGGATGTAGCTTTAGACTTAAGTAAACATCGGAAAAACCATTTAGATAAGATTTTAAAGACATTTAAATCTAAATTTAATAAGACGACTGTACTAAATGAGTGGTTTCATTTGGCAGCTTTTTCCACAGAAGAAAATAAATCAAAATTACTAAAACTCAGTATCACTGAATTCTGAGAACACATTAGTACAGTTCGAGATGATTTAAATGAATATGAATTCCAAAACATTTCTACATTAGCACAGTTGTGCTTGTTGCTGCCCCATTCAAACGCTGATGTGGAACGATATTTTTCATATGTGGCAATAATGAAAACCAAAAGCAGAAATAGATTGAAAACAGACACAGTAGCTGCATTAACAAGAATCAAATTATATTTAATGAGTAAAAAGACAAACTGCTCCAATTTCCATGTCACAGATAGTATGCTAAAATTGTATAACCATAATATGTATAATAAAGATGATACAGCAGAAGAGGTGCTTGGCACTTTACATGCAGAGTCGGATGATGAATTATAACGAAATTAGTTGGTATTCTGAAAACAGCCCCACATAACCCAGGCACCACCGCCTGGATATGCGTAAAGGCATTTTCCTCCTCTATAAATAATTATTTTGACCGTAACGTTAAGTTTTATATTTTATGTATATATTTTGTAATATAATACATGTATATATTTTGTAATGTAATACATGTATATATTTTGGTAATGTAATACATGTATATATTTTGTAATGTAATACATATACATATTTTGTAATGTAATACATGTATATATTTTGTAATGTAATACATGTATATATTTTGTAATGTAATACATGTATATATTTTGTAATGTAATACATGTACATATTTTGTAATGTAATACATGTATATATTTTGTAATGTAATGTATGTATATTTCGTAAATACTACATACAGAAATACGTTTATACATAAAAATAACGTTATAACAATGATTGAACTTAACATAATTAGTGCATAAATAAATACTATTTCTATTATTTTGTGCTTTCTTCTACATCTATTCAATATTACAGATTCCCGCGTACTTCAGCCATTGGTAGTAGGCCCCACTCTCGTCCTACTACCACTGCAGGTAGTTTCCACGCCACCCTGTCCGTCCCGAATCTGGCATCAGTGATGCTAAACACTGCGTTACCTGATTTGCCTGTATGACAGTCCCCTTACCGCGAACCTTGCAACCCTCCTCAGATACGCTCCGTCTATGTCTATGGTCTGCCTAGATTACTTTACATTTGACCACAGAAGAGGTATAGAATAGACCTATCAACCAATGTATTTTTCTGTTACCGGTTTGGGGGGTCCTAGGACCCCCTTACCATTTTAGTGTCGCATGCAACGTTACCGGTGAAGTCTCGAAACAGATTGTAACGCTACGCGTGGTAGGAATTAGAATTCAGCACGGCTAAAACTAGGTTATGTTTTGAAAGTCGAAGCCCGCGATTTACAAATGTTTCTGTTAGAGTAACAATTTCTATATCTGTGCCTCGAGTTATGGGTCGGTAACACAGTTTAGGGTGGCGACACGCCGAACCATAAGGTGATAGGTCTATGCTGTACCTCGTCTGTGATTTGCCGTAACCGACGGGGAAGAAAACGAAAGCCTTTTCCCTCAGAAACTGATTGAGAATGTTAGAATGCTTGTTGATCACCCACGGTTTCGCCGTTCAACAAGCATTCTAACATTCTCAATTAGTTTCTGAGGGAAAAGGCTATCGTTTTCTTCCCCGTCGGTTACGTCAAATGTAAAGTAATCTAAGCAAACAGCCAAAAGCACTTTGTGCTCTCTACTGGCATCTACACGAACCTATACTGTTAGCAACAGCCCATAGATGGCGGATATATTGACATATGATTGTATTAATACGTATACGTGTGACGTTGTTGCCGTTTTCATTTGTTCTCGCGCGAGCGCCGTCAGTCTTCCGTGGATAACCCTGTATAATCGATTCAGTCCATTACACGCAGACTGACACTCAGTAACGGTCCGTTACGCCGTAAACTTTTTCGCTACTCGTCCCGCGATATACACTGCGCTAAAATCGGCACGTTTCGATTACACGGGAATCGTCGAGTCTACGGATGATCGCTTGGAGAGTAGAACACAATGAACAATGTACCAGAACAGTTATGAACAAACCATTGTAGCTGGTTCAAGGTTCTCCTTTCAATGAATAAGTGGGCCCCGTAAGTTCGTTCGATTCTCGTAAATGTGTCGAATCGTCGCACCGTCGTCGGGACAGCCTCTGCTACTCGATGGATCGTGATCTATCATCGGTCCACCGACGCTGCGAGAGATTAGAATGCGCTACCAGTGAACAGTAAGATATGTTGATGAGAGAAACCCTTGGAGAAACCTATCGAATAACCTGCATCTCTTGACATCTACTCTGTGTCGATATCGGCGTATCGTCACGATCTGTGCGTTACCGCCGCGCTGCACGAGGGAAACAGCTTCACCGATAGTGCGTCGCGTTTCGTAGCATTCGCGATGATACGGCAGGAAATAAACCTGGCGAAACCGGCACGAAAGAAACGGGACGTCGACGCGCCGATTGCCGAATGATTTTGCAAGAGTCCCATCGAACAGTAGTATTTTAGCGAGTTTCGTACTGTCCACGGATTTATCTGCTTGCCGTAGATACACGTAGATGTTCTTGGGGAATCATTCTTGAAGTATCATAGGTGACGATCAGTAATTATCCAAGCCGCTTCACCTGCGATTACCATCGAGATCGATGCGGATTAATATAGCTTTTATGCTGCGCGTTCCGAGGAACATTTTTAGGAAGACACTCTGCTTACAGTTATACATGAAATGGGTAGTGCTTGGTGGCAGTGCGCCGCATGTTTGAGAGCACAAGAAGAAGACATTTGCGAGCTGCAGTTGAATCATTGTAATCTATACGATGTACCACCCGACGTGTTCATTTACGAAAGAACATTGGAGAAGCTCTATCTAGATGCCAATAGAGTAAGCACGAACGTCGGAAGTTTGCACGTTTTTAACTAACTTTGGGTGTTGATAATCTATTTTGTTACAGATAAAAGATCTTCCGAGGCCACTGTTTCAGTGCCATGAATTACGAGTACTCTCCCTTAGTGATAATGAAGTCGCCACGTTACCACCCGCCATAGCGTCGTTAATCAATCTGGAATATTTAAACCTGAGTAAAAATAGTGCGTGCAGAAAGCTGTTTCTGTTAAACGCTTAGATATCTTAATTTTTATTAACATTGCATTTTATTTTCCTTTCCATAGGTATTAAAGAATTACCAGACAGTATAAAAGAGTGTAAAAACCTTCGTTCTATAGATATCAGTGTTAATCCCTTTGAACGTTTCCCCGATGCTATTACACATATTGTTGGGTTACAAGAATTATATATAAACGATGCGTATATAGAGTATCTACCAGCAAACTTTGGAAGACTCTCAGCTCTGAGGACGTTGGAGCTCAGGGAGAATAATATGATGACATTGCCAAAGAGTATGAGCCGTTTAGTAAATTTGCAGAGACTCGATATTGGTAATAATGATTTCACTGAATTGGTAAGTTCCCCTTCGTCGCAGCTTCTTGATTTATTAAACTGTGCGCTGATTCGCTGCATTCTTCTAGCCCGAGGTTGTTGGGGATCTTATTAATCTCACCGAGTTGTGGATAGATGGTAACGACATTAGACGTATACCGATCAACATCAATCAGCTTTATCGTTTAAATCATTTTGACTGCACGATGAATGCTATTCACATTATACCGTCGGAAGTGGACGGCTGGAGAGACATTTCGATCATGCATCTTTCCTCGAACGAGATATATCAGTTGCCGGACTCCCTTTGCTATCTACGTACAATCGTGACCCTCAAAGTCGATGACAATCAATTGAACGCACTGCCAAACGACATTGGTCAGATGTCAAGCTTGGAGGAGCTTATAGTTACTAAGAACTTCCTTGAATATTTACCACCGTCGATAGGACTTTTGCGGAAGCTGCACTGCTTGAATGCGGACAATAACTATTTGAGATGCCTTCCACCGGAAATCGGAAGCTGCACTGCATTATCATTGCTCTCATTGCGGTCGAACAATCTGACTCGGGTACCGCCCGAACTGGGTCACCTGTCCTCGTTAACGGTACTCAATCTCGTGAACAATTGCATTAAATTCTTGCCCGTCTCTATGCTGAATTTGAACAACTTGAAAGCATTATGGCTGAGCGACAATCAAAGTCAACCGTTAGTGCCACTGCAACAGGAATTCAATTGCGAGGAGGAGATGATGGTGTTAAGCTGTTTCATGCTCCCGCAAAAGCCGCGTCAGGAACTGGAGCGTAAGTATATTTATATATCCGCGTATCTGGCATCTTGTGATGTCGCAGATCGTATTAAAAACATGTAATAACTAAATATGTATGATACGTTAATGCTGCTAGTGGATGAGGAGGAAGAGGAGGAATGAAATGGTAAAGTGGAGACTAGAAGAAAGGCGTTGACGATAGTATGCAGCTTCTAACGCGAGCAAATGCACATTTAGAACTTTGTGTCTGTTATATGTAGAAATAACGCCGGCTGTAGGACTGATATCGAGTTCAATCGTTGGTACTGGGAAAAGAATATGTTTCGCTGCCGAGGTAGAATCCGAAATCCCTAGACAACTTCATCGAGCACCAACTCCTTACCCTAAAGAGCTGCGCAACCTTGCTAGGCATGCCCGTAATTTACAGCATCAAACAGCCCACGATCAAAGAGTAAGTATCGTTTAATAGCTTGTATGTCTCTCACTTTCCTCCATACGCCGCTTACTCTGCTCGCATATAATTATATTGAACGATAAAACACAATTCGAAAACTTCAGAATAAGAAGGACGCAATTGTTATCGGTATTTTTTTATATTTTTTCTCGCGCGTGTCTTTCTGTTTTTGTGAAAATCGAGAATACAGGAAGATTGCCAATTGAAACTTGCAGATGCATTTAGAACAGGAGACTATGATCAAAGAAGCTATTATTGCAAAAGCTACTGCTACTCTGGACCTTGCCTCAAAAACTGGGACCTGTATTCCGCAAACTTTGTTTAATAAGGTATTAATAAGAGAATTATGAAAACGATAGGGCAGCTCATTAGATATCCAGGATAACTATTGACCACACTAAAGCGTAAAAAACGTGTCGATCAGATATTCTAGAATATAAATGATTACACGTGAAGTCAGGGGTGACAAAAACTTTCGGCAATGTAGGACAGAATTTACCAGGGAATTGCCACCCGTTACTAAGATGTAAAAATTGTGAATGATTAAGAAATTCTGTTCTTTAGGATTCACATTCTCCGCTATCGTCTACCGAGCATCACGCTTCAAACGCGTACAGGAATGGTAGCTCCACAGATGTTGGGACAGAGCAATCCGTGTCAGAAGAATCTTCCGATGAAGCAAATAAAACGGTGCTCGCGAAGGAGAAGAGTCCAGATATCCGAGAAGCAAAGTATATTCGTAATCCCACATCCGAGTATCTTTCCAAGTCCCCGACAGTGGCGGATTACGTGAATTCCACTTGGAAGCCAGACGAATATTCCAAGGCAAACACAGCTAAAATCGTAGAATCCGAGAAGTTTACCGTGGGCAATAGTACTACGGACCAAATGCACATTCACCCGCCAAAAATAAACGAAGTCCCACCCGTTCCGCCACCGTATCACATCGCTGCAGCGTTCTCGAAGAAAGCTGCGCTTTTTCAACAGTTAAACCAACGTACGTCACCCTTCTCCGTAATTATTTTTAAGTCAATCCACGTATGATATATTCTAGGTCTATGTTCTGTTACTTTAGCAGGTCAGTTGGACTCGTCGACAATCGTTACCCCGCAAACCGATATTAAAACACCAAATACGAGAATGGCTGAGGAGATTCGAATACAAAATTACGACGAGAACGGCGAGTCATTTAAAGCCGAAGAGTACGTGCGCCTGTGCAACGAGAAATTTTTGTCAGTTAATACCGACTCAACAAATGTCTCTATTGACAATGGAAAAACGAGTTCTTCAAATACTCCAGATCAGACTAATGTATCAACGGAACCTAACGATTCGGAACAATCGTTCGAAGGGGATCGCTCGTTAAAGCCAAGCAGAATTCCGATTTTAAAGACGAAGCACTTAGAGGCCACAAATTCCATTTCCAATAACGATCTATCGAGTAAATGTACCAATTCTTCCGTAGAGGATTATGAGAGTCTAAAAGCGTTAAATACATCGTCTATACCAACGTCGCCGATAACTGGAAAGAAGTATCGAAGTCCACTTTCCATGCAGTCGAAGCTCTCGGATCGATCGAAGAAAGTGATGAATGGATCCGTTTCGAACAATAACACTTCGTTCGATAGTTTGACGTCATTAAATACAGCGAATTCGAATCTAGTTGCAAATTTGAATACGGAATGCCAAGATACAACTTCGAACGACACGACGACGAACACGAACAGCCCTGTTAATATAAAGAACGAAGCTAATTCTGGTCGGAGCACGCCAGTTTCGATTAACAATAAATCTTCGAACGAGCTGAACAATTCGAACATTGACAAGTACAAAGCTGCCGCAATGAATGAATCGTTCAATCTCGAAAGAAAACCGAGATTCAAATGGATGTTTGGTCCACATAAAAATGCTAACGTAGTACGTTTCATTTCACCATTACGATTTACTCAACGCTCTTATCGTATATTCTAGTATTATTAATTGTTAACTATTGTGTTACAGTTGCCCGTTCAAATTCGAAAGAACCCAGGCCTCGGTTTCAGTATAGCTGGCGGAGTGGCGGGTGCAGAAACAGTAAGTTATCAAATCGCGAGAGAGGAAGAATGAATTTTATCGTTTGTTAACGGAGCGTCTCACCTCAGGGAATAATTGTAACAAAAGTGAATCCAGACGGTCCAGCTCAAGGTACGCTTCGGCCAGGAGATAAGATTCTGGAGGTGGACGGTATAGATTTCACCAAGTCCGACCACAACAATGCTGTGGCTGTTCTTCGTGCTACCGGCGCAGTGGTATCCATGATGATTAGTCGACATCAATGACATCAAGTCGACGGTAACACCTTCTCTTATAACGCAAGATCGATTTAAGCGACTCAGACTGACTACATTTTACGTAAGTTTTGTTAGTGGTATATTTCCTTTGTAATCGACGTTGACGAGCACTAACACCCACGAGAACGTAGAGATTCGATTTTCTGTGCTTCGAGCGCTTGTTTTCGCGGCAGTAGACGCTACCGAGCGACTTATACGACTGAAGCAGCGTTACCAAAGGTGAGAGCGGGGCACTTATCCAAGCGAAACAAAAACATTCTGGCTTCCAGTGGTCGCGACCCGTAAACACTATGCCTCTCATTCGACAGAAATAATAAGAGGCTCGCACGGCAGAGACTCGATCGTTAGGTTGTAACGTAGATTAGAAAACATTGTTCCCTTGCACAATTACGGAAGAAAAAGAAGTTTGAAATGTGATATACAAGAGAATTATTTTTAAGGTGAATTTCTTCACGGGCCAATTCGCAGCTCACTTGTATTATTTGCCCACGTAAGTAAATAGCATAAGCTGGTTACTGTTCAGCGAACAATTAGAGGTGATAAGTTTCTTCTCGAAATTTCTATGCCCAACACATATACTTATGTTGTTTTACGGTGTTGGTTGTATTTGTGTCGACTCACTCGCTCTCTTCGCGGAGAGCTGAAAACGTGCCAGAAACAAAATACTATTTATTACTCCTATACATACAAAATGAATATATATATTATTCATATATATTATATATGAAAAATTTTCTCTAACAGTTGAACGGGATTCTTACAGACGGTTTTTTTTATTATTTCCTTTTAATATTTTTATATATATATTAATATACAGACTTCAAAAGCACACAGTGTTCTGTGATTTTTACGGGTCTGTGTTTTATATATGGCACATTTCGATTTTGTTTTAAAACATATCTGTGAGAATCTTGTTGCAGTAGCAAGAGAGAAAAAGGATATTCTTCTATGTGCCGTAATTTTATTCCTAACGTTTATAATTGTCTTATCGTTATTGGTCCTGAAAACTATAATCAGGAGTTGAAGCATTTTCGAATTTTTATATGTATTTTTTCGTACAACACGTTACTTGTAAGACTTTTATTAGTTCACCGAACGTTTCGTTTAGGGCAATTTTATATATGTTTTTGCTTGCCATTGATTCGTGATACGTTTACTTCGTGAAAGACTAAAATATATTTTAGTAATCCCATTTTTTTTTTATATTATTAATCGTAAATTCATGCGACAGGTCTTCGAGAAAATGGAAGCGTTATTGTTGTGGTTGTGAGTTATTACGATATTTGATTCATTCTATGCTAAAGGAACAGATGTATGTACCTTGTAGAAACTGTTATCAACGGCAGTTATTAATACGGCATACCGTTGCCGAAACGTAAGATAAAGAACACTACTTTTCTATGTTAGTGGAGCTATATTGGAAAATGAAAGTTATTCATGTAAATGGAGTAGAGCTGTGAGATAAATGTTTAGAAAGGTTGTACAATGATGTATAGCACAAGCGAAATGTTCGTGTCAAGATACGAGCTATAACCGGTACACACTATTTGTATCCCAGAACTTTTACAGCAAGATAACAATATTGTACTTCACTTTACCTCGCATACAGAACAATCACAATGCACGTTCACTTTATCTACGTGTCTTTTCATTTTTGCGAATTCAATTTCACTTTTAATTAGCTTTGCTAACTATAAGAACGCACAGAAAATGCATTTCACAGGGAATGCATTTAAACGACACTTTTCTTTTGTCTTTCAAAGTAGATTTGAAGCGATTGTTAACATTGATCCGAGCACAGACCCCCTGCGATTTTTATTTCATTAACGATTTCATTATACTAACATCGTTACGGTTACAGTTACAAACGTGGTAGCTATTAATGAACATTTATGTACGAATGTATGTGTCGAGCATGATTTCAAATGTACATAGACTACTCTACTCTATAACTGTCTAAGCTTCGGATCGTTGGATGTGTTATTTAAAAGTGCGATGAAGCTTAGAACCTCCAGAATTGAAGCTCGTGACAGAAAGTGTATATTTTCAGAAAGATTTCCTTCAAGCAAACACTTATTCAGTGAAGTAAAAGTTGCTCTTTCTATGGGAAATATGTAGAGCTTACAGTTCGATGTATTTTCAAAGCGAACTGAGAAAAGAACAGATTATTTTTGATCCTCGCTTTTACTTGTGTACTTCGCGAAAGTAATTTTGGACGACTATATACTCGATCGCGAAGTATTCTTTGCGAAAGTTGTACGTGATTTCGAGTACTTCTAATTTAAGCTATATCGACAAAAAAAACCCACTGATATTATAACAAGCATGATGTTATTTTCATCATCTTCGCAAACGTACGTAGTTCTATTATATAAAAAGCAGCTTCGTATTTACACTCTAACTACATTACCAGGAATAATCTGTATACCTAGTCATATTGGAAAATAGGGGAGCATGGTTGAGCATGAGTTTTCACTTAATTATTTCTGTATTTGTATTAATATTCCGTGCATCTTCTTCTTTTCTCTGAGTTTTACCTATAAGAGCTATGACCGAAAAAAAGAATGGTATATTTATGTATGCACTTACGTTTAAACAGATATTTTTATGCATTTACTAATTGTAAGCGAGCAACCCGAGCTCCGCGCGTTGAGTTAAGTTTCTTAACAAGTTCGGATATCTCCTTTCGAAACATTACCTTAAGCCATAGTCTACGATGTTGCGTTAAAGCCTCTCGAAAGGCCAAGCCGACACTTTGATTATCACGAAAATTTTGGACCATGAGCACACATATACAATCTTTTCTACTACTCTACTACTAAACAGACTGACTACTTTTCGAGTAAATATTTAAGTGGCATTTAAGGGAATGGAATGACTGCGTGGGAGGATGCGTGATTGAGAGTGCGAAGCATTGAACTGTGTACATACAAATTACAGATACATAAATGTACAAGTGGTTGTACTCGCGAGGGTTTCCATTTCAGTTGTGAGTTTTCTCAGTAACGTCTCTTCCTCTATAATTTCAGAGAAACAGCGATCTTCCGCAAAGATCGCGTCACTGCACAAAAGGCATTGATACGTGCAACCACTTCCTTAAGATACTTTTTGGTATATCATCCGTTCGAATAATTTATAAGGCAATGTGTAACAGATTAATGTACAAAAATGCTCACAGTTGTCCGACTGGTCACCATATAATAACTACCGTATAGTAATACTTTGAATATGTTAGGAAGAAGATATTTTACCTTTATTGAAAAGTCCTAGTTGGTTGTGCAGCAATAAATAAATTAATATTTACGTAACAAGTGCGATAACAGCTTTTATTACCGTCTACAATTTCGGCTCCGATTAAAGTCTGTTTTCCGCGGAGTTCGCAATAATTGAGATTCGTTTATAGAGAAATATCGTATTGGATAAATGAGCTCGTTGAGATATTTCTGAGATACCTCGTTGGGCACGTACGTGTTCACGCCCCTATCAAAAGGTACGTAGGATTCTCGACATAGTGCTTCCAGAGATTCGAGTACTTTGCCATGGTGACGCCGTCCACTACTCGATGATCAGCGGCCCAACTAATCGATATCACGTTCGCAGCTACTACATTCCCCATCTCGTCGAATCGCGGAACTTTCTGCACTCTTCCAAACGCACCGATCACAATTTGCGGTGGCAGGATCACTGGTTTCGTATAAGTACCACCGACCTACCAACAATTCAACAGTTTACGCGGTTCAAATGACGAAGCTGGCCGACGGCAATAAATGGTCAATAAATCGGCACTAACAAGCTCGATATCGATAACGCTGGCAATAGTGAACTAACGACCGTTTTCATTAAGTTCGAATTAAAATTGAAGTGGTTTCGGGACTCATTTGGACAGCTTATCAAATTTAAATCACTTAATTCAGTATTCGATTGAAAGCTGTCATTGAAAATGGGATAGAATTACCATATATATATTGAACAGTGATAATTTCGATGTATATTTCGATAATCGTTTATCCCCTTCGAAACGTTTCGATTTCAGCAATTTACAGTCGCGGTGTGATTATTATATTGTTAAAAAAGTGGAACTTACGACGCCGATGTTTGATAACGAGAACGTAGTATCCGTCAGGTCGTTCAATGGTATCGAAGCTCTCTTTCCCAGTTCCTGAAGCCTATTCAATTCTCTCGCGATCTCCACGATGCTCAAGGTTTGAACGTTTTTGATACACGGCACCACCAACCCCTCTGCGGTGTCCATAGCGATGCCAATGTTATGGTTCTCTACGATCCGTATCGTTTGATTCTCTTCGTCGAGCCACGCGTTCAATTGTGGCACTTTCTCCAGCGCTCTCGAAGCCGCTTTGACAAAAAAAGGCATAAGACTCAAAGAAACACCTTGCCCTTTGAGGGAGTCTTTCACTTCGTTCCTGTAATCCATCAATTTGCTGACGATACACTCGTCGCTGTACACGAAGTGCGGTATAGTCTGCAAAAATTTGGTATATACATGTTCCATGACGATCTGCTGTTAATCGAACGTATATTCAAAGCGCGCAATTAACGAGGGAAAATACGCGAGATATTTGAGCATTGAAAAAAAAAAGAAGAAAAAGTGAAAAACGGGAACGAAACCGCTGGTATTTTCAGCAACGCTTTAATCGTATCTGGTCTGTCAACGTCGACAGGAAATTCGGCCGAGTGCTCGGCTGGCGAATCGATCGCTATCAATCCCGTGTGTCAACGTCAGTTTTAGACAAGGCACTTCTATTATCGGTTTGTCGTGACTCTGGCTCGTTCCAAACGCCAACGGGCTACGCAGAATTCCCGTAGAAAGCCTACCGTGACTCGCCGCACGATATTAAATTACAAATTTCTTCTCGCCTCTGGCGGCGAGCTCGCCGCAAGCTAAAATGCCCATTACGCCACGGGTCGTTTAATCGCCGTAACGGGTTTGATCGTCGCGTCATTAGCTCGCGCCTCGCCGCGCATTGTTTTATAACGATTAACCGGCCGTTTATTCAGCGACCACGTGGGACGGGGTACGCGAAATTCCGCTAATCTCGCGATTCACGCGTCGTCCGCGTTTTAAGCCGCTCACGGTTTATTAATATCGCGACACGCGCCGTTACGTCCCCGACCGAGCAACCTCCCGTTTTCGAGGGAGTTGAGGCTGCAAAATGTACGCTGCAAGTTAAGAAAATTACGTTTCTCTATTAGGAAATTCAACCAGGCCCGGATTAAGATTTTTGGGGCCCGGGGCTATCAAATCTTCGAGGCCCCCCCGTGGTTGATTTTTGGGGCCCGGGGCTATCAAACCTTCGAGGCCCCCCCGTGGTTGATTTTTGGGGCCCGGGGCTATCAAACCTTCGAGGCCCCCCCGTGGTTGATTTTTTGGGCCCGGGGCTATCAAACCTTCGAGGCCCCCCCGTGGTTGATTTTTGGGGCCCGGGGCTATCAAACCTTCGAGGCCCCCCGTGGTTGATTTTTGGGGCCCGGGGCTATCAAACCTTCGAGGCCCCCCCGTGGTTGATTTTTGGGGCCCGGGGCTATCAAACCTTCGAAGCCCCCCCCGTGGTTGATTTTTGGGGCCCGGGGCTATCAAACCTTCGAGGCCCCCCCGTGGTTGATTTTTGGGGCCCGGGGCTATCAAACCTTCGAGGCCCCCCGTGGTTGATTTTTGGGGCCCGGGGCTATCAAACCTTCGAGGCCCCCCCGTGGTTGATTTTTGGGGCCCGGGGCTATCAAACCTTCGAGGCCCCCCCCGTGGTTGATTTTAGGGGCCCGGGGCTACATATAAAACTTTCGAGGCCCCTCCGCGGTTGAACAGCGGGGGGAGGGGGGTTTAGTGAGCTAATCGCTTAGAACGGGGCCCCCCTCGGAAAGTCGGGCCCGGGGCTGCAGCCCCCCCTAGCCCCCTTTAATCCGGGCCTGAATTCAACTTACCAGGGATCGCGTCATCGTTTTCCACATATGCTTGGCGTAGCCTTTTATGGGCACCAGCTTCCCTGCGGTTGCTTTTCCCTCGAGCCTCTTTTCCGCGGAACCAGCTGAAATTCTGTTCAAGTGGGCTAATATATCCTCTTTGAGCACTCTCCCGCCTTTTCCTGTAGGAGGGACGTCCTTTAGGTTAATATTCGTCTCCATGGCGATCCGCCTGACCGCTGGTGTCGCCAGCGCTTTTTCTACCCCACTTTCCGCCACGTGTTTTACGTTAGCGTCCGTGGAGTCGTTTTCGTGCTCGGTTCTCGCCACCGCCTCGGGCTTAGAGTCCACTGTTTCGGCATGTGCTTTCCCATTATCATCATCTACTTCGATGTCTAACAGCGAATCTCCTACTAGAGCCACGTCGTCCACCTTGTAGTGCAGGGCTTTAATTAATCCATCGTAACGGCTGGTAATCGTCACGGATGCTTTGTCGCTCTGGACCTCGCAAATGTTATCGAATTGAGACACTCGCTCGCCTGGCTTCACGAACCTGTGAATCCAAATACATCGAGCACGGTTCAACCCCCTCGCGGATATTGGGCCACGCCTTTTAGTCTTTCTTTGTAATTGCGAAGCTAACGCGTGGGATATGATGGATTAACGAAACTATTTGTTGTATTGCTTACCATTCCTTTATCGTGACATCTCGAATTCCTTCTCCGATATCCGATAGTTTGAAGGGGACGACGGTTCCGCACCGAAAGCAGCTTACGTAGAGGAATCGACGTTTTTGATCGCGCACGTTCCTACCCTAAATAAACATGCATATCTTTGTGTACTCGTGGGCAATGTATCTTGGGATCCTCTATCTTATTTTAGTAATTGCGCACATATTTTATTCTGAAGTTTGTATCGAACGCATCGGAGTTAGTAAATTGCATCTCGAGGGTTCTAATTGAAATCGAATTTTACAACCGTTGAGTATTTTAAATCTGGCGCGTCGAGGTTTGCAACGTGCAAGCAGAATGGCTATCGATTTGCGATCGATCACATTCGAATTATCAGCAGATATTATTTTACCCTTCGAATTTGAATATATTTATTTATCTGGGCTACGACAAACATATATCGCGATAGCAGAAGCAAATAACCATTTAAAATTATTAAAATAAACGTAACAATTGCAACGATGTATCGTTCGATAGTAGGCTCGATACAACTGTGCATCTGGCAGCCATGTTTAATTTAGAATTTGACTTACGTGGGCGCGTCGCGAGTGCAGTGATAAACAGTGGTACAGTGCATAATTACCCAAGAATGATCATTAAAAAAGCCAGAACTAGAGTAATTGAAACTGCTTGCCGACAATCTAAACCGATGAAGTCGCGCATTCATCGGTAATTTCTCAAGTTTCAAGGCAGACACTAATCGCAATGGTGCCGGCAACTCAACAGGGCCAACACAATCAACTGCATCGGTGAGCAACTAACAATCTACTAAACTTGTCATATTTTTTACAGTATCATATTCAAGAAATAATATCACAATGCGTGCAGCAAGTTCGACTACATTGATCTCTATAAATTTTACAAACATTCAGATAACCAAAATCGGTTGTCGCATAGATTCTTCTACCCCCATAGGCGTCTTAAGAGATTATCCAATGAACTTTTTACTCCGTGAGATTATCCAATGGGAACGTGGCTTCTACCTCTTTCTTTAAACACGTACGCTGCTGCGAGCGATTCTATCATACGTACAGTGTCTAATCACCCGACGTGGAAGTAGAATCGACGTTAATTCGACAGGCATCAAGTAGCACGTGTAAAACGTGTACGCTTTTATCGAGCTTTGATCGGTCGAGCACGTCGCGTGTTAATTTCGTTTCTACGCCGCGACAAGTATTTATAGCTTCGATAGTTTCTCTGCCGTATAATTTGCTTGCCACCGCAAAATGGACCGGTATCGCGAGTGCCTCGCACTTGCTCGCAAAGCGTATTGCCACCGTAAAGGTTAACCAGACTCTCGACATAAACGGAATATAACAAGGCTGCCGGCCAATCCCATGTCACGGCGATTAAACACAGCTGAATAGCAAGTTGCCGCATGGAATATTTGCACTTTGCTGCGTTCCCCGTACACATTCTCGGTAGCTAGTATTTGCTTGCTCGTTACGAAACGTAATAAACACGTCGCCGATTCTTTATGTAGCTACGATCGCGTGCGCCCGAGTATCGTCTGGGTAAATACAGCGGCGAAGATGTCCGAGGGTAGCCGAGATCGTACGACACTCTCCGTTGTCATTTCTATGGGGCCACGATACGACGATACATACTTATTTCTCGAAATGCGATCGCTCTTTCACGTTGTACCCTTACCAGATGCGCCAGGGCCGTGAGTCGCCATGTTAATGCCATAGGAGAATCGTTTCCCCGACTTTCCTTCTCGGAGTAACGACGAAACTTCTGCGAAATGACAGATGATCGCGGCGACTGTAGAGGATAGCGTATAACTTTTAACGAAGCTCGTTTCGTTATCATACGCGTTCACTGTTATCGAAATATTTGCTTATTTGCGTGCCAGGGGTTATGCAACTTATCAGCGGCACTCATTGAAAACATTAAATGCTAGCAATTTCGCGTATCGACGGAACACCGGGTACCGATCAAAGATTCTGAATGATTATCAACCGTTGGCTAATTACAAGCTTCTTTCGAGACGAGAATTCGACAACGTCTTTTCAGGTTGTATCGCCGGAGGCGGCCGTAACCGTGGAATGACGTTTATCTGTGCCTCAGCACGCGAACGTAATTGTATTTAAATTTAATGCACATTGAATTTCCATATAAATTGGAGAGGACAGCCGTAGGCAACGATTATTGTTAAACGGAGCTGTGTACTCGGTCGGGCGGTGCTCGCGTTTTCGCGCTCTTCCGCTGGCGTTTGTTAACCCTAAAACGGAACATCGAGTTTACGGGTCGACCCAGAATATTTTCCAAGCTTTCCCAGTGTCCGCGAAAATTGGGCTGCGCGCGGGATACGGGTCATGAATATTCTTATACAGGTCGTCTGCTAATAAGATTGCGCTTGAATGTAGAATCAACTTCGGTGGAATGGGACGTATGCGTGCAACACGCGCCCAATCGGGGGACCTCGGTGCGCCAGAATCGGCGATTTAAAACCCCCTGTTTCTGTCACGTGTTCGTAATTGTTTTTCGTATGCGTTTCGTGCGTCACTGAATGAGTAATGGTTCTACCACTTCCTCCAAAAAGATAGTCGATAATGGTCTATTAAGTATTCAATATTCTTTCGGTTAAAAGGTAGAAACGCCCACGTTCTAATTTACCAAGTAGAGGGTAAAAAAAGGAAGACTCCACTTCGGACCGATGTAGTTGGACAAGTTAATTAAAATTGGACGTGGCGCGACGGAGTTCCGTATTCTTCGCTATATTATTACAGCCTGTCGTTAAATTGAGATCCAATTAGGAACACGTGCCCCTCTTTTTCGAGACGGCTGACTTAAGAATAGACGTAACTTATTATATAGATTTTTGTCACGCGGCTGGGATGCTCTAGATCCTAGTAAATCACCAAATTCCGGGGTAGGAAGTATTTGATAATTTCACAAATCATTACTTCATATACATGTGTAGAAGGATGGGAAGAAAGGGTTTATACAAACACTTCAAGTTACATTTATTCTTATCTATACTATTATATAAAATTGAAGTTGCATACTTTGAAATGCGGTTTCTCAGTAAATATGAACTGTAGCCACAAGTGTATTATATTACTTTGTTCGTCTTGATGATAGGAAAGTTCTAACGTTTTTATTTTTTTTAAATAATGATTTTCAAATAATAGTAATTTGCGACGCGACTACGAATGTGGTTTCATGGAGTCCTTCAATATCTCCTTAGGACCGAAGCGAAGCGCGGGGGTATTTTGCTAGTATTCTATAAAATTATTGTAAGTTAAAGAAATTCTTATATCTAATTAGAATATTTGACAATCGCAACCATCGGCTCGGTTCTCACCGATTACCAGGTCTCACCGCGAGGAGGTTGCTGCGCTTGGTCGACGGTTAATTTCATTTGCGAAAGCCAGTTAATTATTCGACAAAAATTGATATTTCCACTGAAATATTCATTCCAGTGACTATTACTATGAAAAATTATGTTAACAACATTTACCCTAACCGTCCAGTATAAATAATTATTAACTACAATCGATACAACTCGAGATATTAAGCAATTAGTAACATTTGGCCTTGGATTTGCAAATGATTTTCTACGCCGAATGAATTCTCTTTTATTCTCAATGTTTAATCGTTCGATAAATGAATGTTAATGCTTATACATATCACATAGTATTATTTATAATGTACAAAAAATACATTTTAGTTGAACTTGGTGTAAATGAATAGTTGAAGAAATATTTGAAGAAATATGAGTAACATACTTGTTTCTCCCCCTTAGTTACTAACATCGACGAAGTATTCAATTTCTGAAAAAACTCTTCTAGGTAACTGATATATCTCAGTGGAATCCTGTTAAAAGGCCTCCCAAATGGTCCAGGAATCGATTAAATTAATCCAGGAATCGAGATATCACAAAATAATATGCCCACGCGTTCACTGAGATACGATCACTATCGTGAATAAAGTTGAACTGGCAGGTACATTCTTCGGCGATGTTGCGATTTTGGTAGGGGAGACCTGGGCAAAGTGAACCTTGGGGTAAAATGAGCTTCCTTAATTTATTCTTTAACAATAGAATATATTTACAAATTTTGGTGACGTAATAAATGTGTGTAAAACCACAATGATAATTATGCAGATATCGAAAAATGAAAATTCATTTAAAAAATTAAAAATGAAGTTTTAGTGACTTCCAATTGGTTTTCTTTTCAATTTAGCTTTTTGGATAAATAAGTCTTAAGTATGTTATTTTAACTCCATTTTTTTCTGCGTGTTTATAACAAGCTTCTAAACATACATGTACACGCATTTGAGAAAACATTAATACTAACATTATTAAATAATTAATTTTCCATTGAGTACACATTCGGGGTAAAGTGACCGGGGTAAACTGAGCTGCAAATGGCTGCTAAGAACCAATGCGCAAGTGATGTGCGCAATATCCCTAACCTGTCTGCTGGTTAGAAAACCTCGCGGCGTGATGGAACAGAATCTAACCTCAAAAAAATGAAATATTTGCCACAGTTTTCGACAACCACGGTGCAGAAAAGCCAGAAGCTGCCGTGCTATACACGTCATTCCAGCGCAAGGGGTTAATAATTACCTATATCCTTAATTAAAGTTCTTATTTTGTTGCACCTCACTTTACCCCGGATAGTAGCTCACTTTACCCCATATATGGGGTAAAGTGGTCAGTTTTGGCATTTTCTTTTCAAATTGAATTTTAATATACTTCAAGTTTATTTTAAGTATTGCTATTCGTCATTTATCAATAATAATGTTCAAATTATATTATAAATCTATTTCCACACATGTTTATTGAAAGGGAAAAATTTTATTCGTCTTCAAACTTTTTTCGTGTCACTTTGCCCCGGTCTCCCCTAGACGTTCTGACGCGCTCCAATGACTCCCAGCTAACTAGAAATTCGTCGGGCCAGAAATAATTTTATATAGCAATGTCCATTGCAAAATTTCCACTTTTCATATCTGCAGTCCTGTACCCCGTACCTTTATCACTGCGAGATGTCATCAAACGCTAGGCAACTCTTTGTCAAAAAGTCTTCTAGATAATAGTTACAGTTTCTCATAATTAATAACTTGTAATTTATCTGTATTATCCTTTCTGTATCTCATACCATTTTTCCAACTCCAACTCACCTTCAGTGTCTCTGGTTCTGGCCTCTGGCTGAAATGACGCAAGATATCCTGAAAAAGACCACCTTACTAACTTTACCATCTTCCACCATGTTCCATCGTTGTTCCTGAACTTACAATTTATCATATTCATTGAGTTTCCACGAAGTCAGATCTGAAATGATATTAAGTCTGTCCCAGGAAAGAAGCAAGATCTCATCTATAATTTTGCTAATGATTTTTCTATTAAGCGCTTTTCCAGACGGTTCCTCGGCGTTCGAACTGCGAGCCTATCTTGGAGGATACTCTCGATATGCAATCGGTTATATCCGAGGACGCGGAGCCGAAAGCTCCGGTTAATTTGATTCTCGTCCCGCTGCTAATTTATCGGCCGCCGAAATCGGGTTACATTTCCATAAGTCATGAAGCAAATGTGACGCTTGCGTCATCGGATCCTATATATGGATCCTGCGCGATCGGGGACCACAGAATTATTTACACGGGATATTTCGAGATAATGCTTCGATCTGCAATCTCTGAGATGGTGTTCCAGAAGCATATCCATCTCTTTTTGGTAACATTAGAAATTTGACTGAGGGATAAATTAATTGTAAGGCTGCAGGGCAAGGAGCCCAGACAGGTTTTATATTTAATTAACGCTCTGTATTTTGTTCATGGGTTTATAATACATGAAGGGGATGCTGTGAATTTTTTATTGACTCTGATGGCTGTAGGAAAGGGCGAAAACAGAAAGGTTAATTTATTAAATGCACACATTCGTTTTGACGGGGCAGATCTATTTCAATGCTCAGTGTTATAATAAAAGATACAAAGTTATCTTTTGTACGATGCTTCGGATTTACGGCTTCGCATCGAAATATGTATGCTCATTCCCCTATCGCGTTAACAGTCATTATACACTCGTTCTCAAGAAACACAGAATTCTGCGAGGCACTCGCAACAGCTACCCGAGTCATGCTCCTGCATAGTCCGAAAATCTTCGTCGAAGATCGCAATTCTTTCATATGAATTTATAATTCGATATACCCTAATCTAATCTAGCATCCCTTTCCACCAAAACACAGCGACAAAGGAACCTTTCGGTCTCCTGCCTCCAGAATTGCAATCTTCGCCGCACACCACTATACTCTCGTTGGAACTTATCTCGATCAGCTAACAATTCAACGCTCTACAAACATATTTGACGTTGCGATCGTTCCTCTCACGCGTCCTCAACTAAAAGCTAAATATCGTCAGCCGCTTCAGGCAACGAAATCGTAGTGACGTAATTGAACAGGTCGAGTGTAAATCGTGATATTGGTCGGGCCGGGTTTGAGTTCGCCTTTCAAAGCGATTTATTTATTGTCTACCGTTCGTGGAGGAAGAAGTGTATCGAATTTGCACGTTGCCCGCCGTCGGCCTAGTTTCAAATTTTCTTCCCACTGCAATCTCGCCCCCCATCTGGCCCTCTGCGCTCGTGCTCGCGGGTTTCGGTCATTGTTCTCGAGCGAATCGCGCTCCTTCCCTCTACCTCAATCGACTGCTGGCGACTAACGCAGTGTCCGCGAACGATTTCCGTCGAGGACGAAAATACGCCGCCCGTATTTGCGCTCGGAATCATCGCCTCCCGTTAACGTACGATAAACATCTGAGCTAAAAACGACGCAAATAAATCTTTCAGACTCCAAAGACTCTAATTACTCGCGAGAACAACACGGCGATCAGTTAGGGGACGGTTCAGGTAACGCCAGAACTGAGCCATTCAGAATTACATATCCAAGTCATTTCGAGGGAGTATCTCTCCTCTGCCAGACATATCCCGCTGAAACGTTCGCGAGGATGGGAAGAAAGTAACGATATCGAGCTGGATGGGTCTCCTCTTTCAAGCCAGAGCCGTGGAATTGCAAAGTGACTTCGTCAGGGAATCGATTGAGATATCCAAGTCGAGGCCCGTCCCCCGAATGGTAACAGATATTTATCTCTAATTAATTCGCCCGGGGATTCGGTCTCGGGGGATTCGCGAATGAAATTAACGACTTAAGTAATTGTGTACCGTCGAGGTAGCACGAGGCCTCGCGCGACAACTCACTGTGTCTGTGAACGGTACGAAGGTAGATATCTATCACCGCACGTCCCGCGAATATTTTCTCCGCTCGCCCCGTCAACGGTCCACGCGGGAGGAATGGACAATGGGAACGTCGATCACTCCAGCGGGCTAATTACATTCGCGCGAGCGAACCGTTCCCGGCGAAATCGCGGCGCGTCTCGAAATTCGAGCGCCGAGAGTAAACGCCTATCGGGCGTTGTTATTAACCCTTTAGCGCCAAACGTATCATATATGATACATTACTTTTTTGTGCCGTTTCGCCGTTTGTATTCTCGTTTCGCTGTTTGCAACAGTTTAAGTGATACATGTTTAGTGTAGTTTTATTCACTGAAGAAAGTTGGACCTATCTGAACCCTGTATTCTTTGGTTTTATGCATTTTGACCTCTGAAAAAAATAAATTTAAAAAAAAAATAAAAATTTTTTTTTGTTTGAAAATATATAAATTCAGACCATTTTTAACGATAAAAACAAAACGGGGTATTTTTCCTTCAACGGGATCTAGGTGCGGGCGCTAAAGGGTTAAATCCCGATCGAATTCAACTCCCGACGCGCGACTTTAATCTCTGCCAATTAATCGGTTCGTTAAGCCAATAAACGATACAAACGTTGGAAAAATTCATTTGCCCCCGAGATCGTGCTCCACTCCTCCGTCGCGCAACCTCGGCGAATTATTCAGTAGCCTGGCTACCGGAACGACCCCTCGGGCTCGTGCCACCGCCAGTTCCCGTGTACAATACCAATATATATATAGATATACATGTGTATATATATATGCGTGAATATGCGTGTATATCATTCATATATAATTTACGAAGGTAACGTTAACAGTAACAATAACGACAACAATGAGATCGCGATACGAGTGGTCTCGATTATACCAGCGCGATGAGTGAACGCAGACGTCAATGAAGATGTAATCAGCGTCGTTAATAGGCAACGTAGGCAATCTTCGTATTCATCGATACGACTCGTATAAGTTCTCTTATTTCGTGCGCCCTAATCCTCCCCCGACCGATCTGACCATCGCTTCACGCTTAGCGAAGCACCTAAACCCGCTCACATTCCCGTCCACGCGGGCCCTCCTCGGGGGAGTTTAGCCATCCATCGAGTCCACATAAATAGCGCGAGCTTGCCCACCGCCCCCGTCCGTCGGGTGGATTCAAAGTGGTCGCGTAGGAAACGCCACGTGAAAGACGGCGCCCCGTTTACCCGCCTGACACGGTTCGCCAGTAACCGCTCCCTTATCAGCGTCGTGTTCGCCCCCATTCACACACAACCCCTCCTACATCCTCCCTTCAGATTATATGCACAACGTTTCTTTCGGGGGCCTAGCAAGGCCGCAGAATCCTTTGCTTTCCCGTTTTCTCTATTTTTTTTTATTAGCACACATTCGCACTATTCACTCGCGACCCTTCCGGCCTGTCTTATCGGTTGGCCAGTCGCCAGGACACCAGCCCGCTCTGAAATCTGAATTATGGGCCGCGAAAGTAGCTCTATAGCTGGGCCACTTGCTCGTTATTAGTTTTAGTCGATGCGTTGGACGTCAGGGAGATCTCCGTCACGCCCACGGATGTCTGGACCGCGGCTGTCAACGCGCTTTGTAGCGGCATGCTCTCGCTGGTCAACTCGCCACCGGTGTCTGAAACGTGCAAGCATTTGCCATACGGCGTTGGTTTTTCCATTCCTAGAATCACACTCGTGGGAGGTGAGATTTGGTACAAGGTTCGATAAAGTGTGATAGGAGGAACGTCGGGGGTGAAACCGTTGACGATTGACGCGACGTCAAAGGGGAGAATTGCTGGGAAAAGGTAGACGAAAAAGAATGAAGGACATCTTGACGCGCAGTGATTTCACAGGGGCGTCGTCGACGTATCGATTGTCCCCTGGTAAAAGGGTTAAGAAAGGCCCGAGGTGCGAGAAAAAAATGTAGTTTATTCTGGTGGCTGATGGCAGTCGACGGCGCGAACAAGGACGTGTTCCCGACCCTCCCTCGGGGGTGAAAAATGTCGATTGTAATTAGCGTTAAGAGGTTCGATCGCACCAATGGCGTATTTCCTCTCGTGCAATATTAACTGCGTGTTTCGGCTTCTCTGATAACGAACGGATAATTAGTACGCGGTTAATAATACATTCCGGACGATCGATCGCCGCCAGGCAACCTTGATTTTGGGTTACCAGAGGCAGAGAAAACTCGTGTAGCCGTCCAAGGATTCGGATATCGCGAGGGCGAAACACCCCTTCGAGACTAGCGGAGTTGCCCTGCGAGATATATCTCCCTTGGAAAATCGATCTCCATGAATTTTTAACTCGCTACACTCTAGAGTCCTCTGACAATTTCAACGTCAATTTCGTGCAGACGGTAGATCAATGATATTATTACGCGAAGCAGAATGAGTTTCCTCGATTCTCGGAGATTAAAGGAGGCTTCTGTATAACTTTCGAAGATTGACCGATGGTTGTCCAGCTACCAAGGACAGTCCCTACGAAAATTTCATATTTACTCTGTCAAAATTCACGCTGAGGATACGGACTGGTTTTGCGAAAGGCCCTAAAGTTCTCGTCGCCGACGGGTGGAGATATAAATGGACACGACCCACCAGATCCAAGAATTAACTTAATAATTTTGCTCCGGCAAGAACAATTCTGGTCATTATCGTTCACAGCTTAATCCTCAGTGATTGCACGGTACCCATCCGTGTAACCGGCCCCGTAATTACAATAGACAGTGGTAAATGGGCGGGAATCGATTTCCATACGGAAATTGGACGGGTGCCGATGCCTCTGGCAACAATCGAATCCACATTAAGTATTATTCCCGGGAAAATATAACCGCGTTACGCGCCCCGCGTAATTTCAAACATCCCCAGGACAGAGAGACTATTCCTTCCAGGGAGAATCGACCGTGAAATTTTCCGAAAGTTCAGTCATAGTGTAAACATTGCTCGTGAACTACCTAATTAGGAGTTTTCAGGGACTCCGGGGCCAAAGAAATTAGTAAAGGGCGACTATGTACTCTGCGCGTTCCTCAAATTTGCACCCCTTGCGTCGGAGACTCAAGCATTTCGGGAGAGAGGGCGGTAGAACGAGAAGAATAACAAGAAATGAGGGCAATTAGTATCGAGTACCGATCGTTTGCGAGTCCCTTTGCCCGTGTTCAGCGAGCTTTTGTCTCGCGCAGAACAACTCCCAGTATTCCAAGGGTGCCTGGGGCGAGAAGGAGCGGGGAGGGTGAGACTAAGGAGACCAGTAATGAGGATAAGAATAAGAAACGAGAGGGTACAACATAGGAATTCGAGATTATAAAGTTCCTAATTCGTTCCTCGCAGGCTTTTGTCTCGGTTAAAGGAGGTAGCGTGGCAGCCCTCACTGGCAACCCTAGCGAATCAATTTGGAGGCGGATGGAAAGTTTGTCTCCCCTTGTTCCCCACGTTAATGACGTGCAAATTGGTTGGCTTCGTGTCGCGGTGAAGTGCGGGCACCGCGAAGAAAATACGGGAGCGCGGGAAGTGGAGTCGCGCGATATACAAAGTGTTTGGCAGCGAGCCGAGTTCACCGGCGTGTTTCGGGCGGAGGGGGGCTTCATAATTTGCGACCGAGTCAGCGTATTCCGGGGGCATTATTAGACACCGTTCTCCGCGCCTTCCTCAACCCCGCGGATTGCCGAGCGAAGACGAGGAAGCGTCTTCTTTTTAAAATGGAACGTCGCGCTGCGGCTCCTTCTCTTTAAACTCCTTCTTTAAACTTCTTCTCGCGTTCGACTCGATGAGATGCGAGACGGGTGCCCGATGGTCGTTTAATAAAGGGATCAGACCAAGGGGATGTTGCCGGTGTGGACCGATTTCTGCGGGACGTGGGAGGAAAGTGAGATCGTCCAGCGACTGACAGGAGATTTGCAGACGAATGGGAGGAGCTTGGGGTTTTCTAGCGTTGAACAAATCGCTGGCACGGCGCCGATTACTTACACTTGGTGATGGAAGAGGTGCCGGCGCTGCTGCCCTGCTTCTTGAACTTGTCGCCCATTGTCACCTTCCTGCGGATGTTCTTGTCCGGCTGGAAGACGATGATGTAGATCTTGGGTGAGTAGAGGCAGACCAGGGTCACCGAGGCGCTCAGGCTGATCGCCACGCAGAGCGTGGTAATTTGGGTCTCGTGGGCGTTTCCGGTACCGAAGTAGATCGGCACGAATGCTAGCCAAATGATGCACGTTGTGTACATGGTGAAACCGATGAACTTGCTCTCGTTGAAGTTCTCTGGTATCTTGCGGGTTTTTACCGCGTAGAGAGTGGAGATGAGGATCAGCAACGCGTTGTACAGTTGAGAGAACAGGAAGCTCATGTCCTGTATGTTACATTTGAGGATCACTTGCTTGCGATCTGGATACGAGAAACGAGTGCCAGGGGGTTCGATGATCATCCACACCAGAGTCAGGACCACCTGGTGGGTGAGAAATACAATCACCCTTGCAAGATTATACCCAGGAAGCGGAAGATGAACACTGAGATGTACAGATCCATTGGTGACACTTCACTTATTAAGGGGATCTTCCGGGCTAAAAGTCGATTTTTTTTTATTTTTTTTTTCGAATGTTCAACCTTTTAGGAATACGTGTTTAAAAGGATTTGTTGAAATTCGTAAAATTCTCGAAGTTATAGGTATTTGAGTAATGGCAAATGCATAAAACTTTAAACGCGTTTTTCTCGAAACTGTGTTCTCAAAATTGGTGGGACCTGTATCTCCAAAAGTTCGGCTGAAACTTTTTTATTTTGAAGAATGTACATCTGACTAGGGGGGATACTAGAAAAAATTACAAAAAATTGATAATTTATCATTTTAAAAGGCGTTGAAAGGATGACAAATATAGGGAAAAAGTGATTTCCAACTTCAAGTGTCATTATTTTCTAAAAAAATGTCATTTTTGTATTTTTTTCTGGTCCCCCTAGCCATAAGTATATTCTTCAAAATAAAAAAGTTTCAGTCGAATAGGATAATAACTTTCGGAGATACAGGTCCCCCGTTTGCATGACTTTTTCGACACCTCGACTTTAACGACTCCCCAGTGCCGCCTACAATGATTAATTATAAAACAAAAAATATATTTCTATAATTTCAGACACCCTTAATACAATACAAAATTCCCATTAAATTATACACAGTAATTTTCCCTTAATTAATTCCTAAAAATCACCTATTTTTTGGGGCTCTAGACCGGAACCTCCCCTCAATTCTACCAAGCATCTTACCTGCAGCGCGATCAGTGCGGCAGCGATGCAGACCTGAGAAGCTGGGCTGATGTACCTTGGCCTAACAGCTGATCTCGAGGCGGAGCCGAAGATCCTGGCGATCCTGTTAGTCTTAGTCAGCAGAGCGCCGTACACAGCGCTGAAGCTCACACCCACGCCGAACCTCTGCAGGATGCAGGTGACAGTTGTGGGCGTGGCGAGCAGGAGGAAGGTGTTGAGGTAGCAAACGAGCACCCCGGCCAGCAGAATGATCGTGAGCTCGCGACCGGACGCCCTCACCACCGGCGTGTTCCGGTGATGGAAGAGTAGGCAGGCGACCGCGAGGGTGGCCGCGATGCCAAGGCACGAAATCACCGCTGGAACGATCGCGAACGCGCTGCTCCACCTGATGTGGTTGATCGGCAGCTGGTAGCAACCCCTCTTGTCCTCGTGCGGCCAGTGACCCGGCCCACAATCCACGCAGGTGTACTCGTCGTAGACGAACTCGTACTCCTCGCACTGGTCGCACACCCAGCAACAAGTGTCACCCTGTTGCTTCTTTATCATACCTGGCTTGCAGGGCAGGGAGCACGCGGACATCGGTATGTCCTTCGTGCCCCGAGCCCAGACCATCTCCTCCGTCCGGATGTCCAGCGAGTTGAACCACTTGCCCACCACCTGCCGCGGGATTTCGCATCGTTAACCGTTTGTCTCTTTTCTTAGCATTGCTTTCTCCCCAGGGGGACTTCTGTTTTATTAATTCGTTGAGAGAGGAGAGAATATCGAAGGTCCGGAGCGCTCGCGCCGACGTGTCGCGACGGAAATTTTTATAGAAATAAAAGCTGAGTGGAAACGCAACGTTTCAGAGCTGCATTGATTGACGTTGAAATGTTCGAATACGCTCGGTCAAATATTCCGACGAGAACTCGTCGGCACGATACTCTGCTCCACTTTTAGGCGGCACTCGATATCCGCTACACGCACCCTCTCCTCTGAATTAGTTTTCGATAGGGATACTTGTAAAATTGAAACGTCTGCTATCGAACAGGGGAGAATTGAATTATTCGCCCCGTTTCAACGCTGTTCGACCCTGTCCCTTCCCTACTTCTCCCTTCGGGATGAATTATTTTCTCGAATATTTCGCCTCTTGAAATTCATCGTTCCTTAGATAGTCCATTTTGATAACGAGATGCATACGCTTCCCGCGTGGAAACTGGGATACGAGCGGCTGCAGAGTCGAAAAGGATTTTATTCTATCCGTTATCAGCGAATGTACGGCGGCACATTTTTTTATTAATGGCTCAGTCGGGGGCTATAAAACCCGCGCATTTTGACGATTTAACGTTACCTGCACCGGGAAGCGAATGTTATATTTCATCGTGTAAGTTGCACGTAACGTAGGGTGGCGGACGCAACGAAGGTCACGTTGCAATTTATGTCCTCCCCTGACTACTTTATCGTACGAGATGTGGCACTTCACTCGACTCTCTCTTGATTTATGATTGTTATCGAAAAACAATCGTTAATTGGATTCGCGAGCGTACAGGGTAAGGAGAGTAGTCTCGTTTCCTCCTCTCTGTTTTTCTATTTACATTTCCAAATTTGAGAGTAGATTATCTCGCGTTAATATTCTTATCGAGGAATATATCTATATCTTCGACTCTTTAATTGGAGAAAGAAGGGACTCATTTGAGTTTGTCAGCAGGGGCGTGTTCAAAGGGTCGCGCTTGCTTCGAGTTACCCCAAAGGATAATTATCTCTCGCGACCGTTCAAACCCGCCGACTTCAATAGTAGATAACTCGAATTTTGATATTAATTCATTGGAGCGAGCGGTTAAAAGTGCCGAAAGCAGCGCCCCGTTAAAAGTTCGGGTGACCGAGGGTGGTGGGAAAAAGAGAAGAATGGCCGTATTTCAAAAAGTTCTAATTAATCGAAGAGGGTGGGGATAAGTCGAAAGTACTTTCACTTGCCCGATAGTGGTATCCATTAGTCCCGTTCTGGTCCGATTTCCGGAAGTTGAGGATCTCGTACCGCGCCAGGCCGTCACCGTGCTCGTCGAACTTCACCTCGCTGCCAGCAGCGTCTGAAATTGAGCTTGTATTCTTTAATCCTTACCACGCTCGATCTAGAAACTAACGAAGGTGACACTATCAAGTAAAACAACAGCATTTACGATCGACCAAACCCGTTGATTGAATTGATTCCTTAAGAGGTAATGCCACAGTAGAGCATGGAAAGGCATGATTTTGAGAATTTTTTTATGCGAGTATAGTGAATGAAATATGTACATTGAAGTATGATCCCAATTTTTTGTTTAATATTTTTATATCAAAACGATGTTCCACGGCCGGAAAGATTTCTCCTTCAATTTTTGACCTAGAACAAAAAGTCAAAAATTGTTTGGTTCTATATAAGATTATCTTGGGAAGTACACGAAGAAATTATAAAATACTGATTTTTATAAGAATGCTGCGTGATTGAACAAAACACAGAACCTCGAAATTGTTGAGACGTTTTGTTCAATTGCGTACCATTCTTACAAAAAACAGTATTTTTCAATTTCCTCGTGTACTTCCCGAGATAATCTTACATAAAACCAAACAATTTTTGATTCTTTGTTCTAGGTAAAAAATTAAAGAAGAAATCTTTCCAGCCGCGGAACACTGTTTTTCAGAAGAAGTTTCGTTTGTTGAGCTTTGGCGCCGCCATTTCGCAATAAAAAAATTAACCAAAAAATTGAGATCATACTTCAAGGTATTTACAATAAAGGCCTTAAAATAAATTTCGTATTCCATTCACTATACTCGCTTAAAAAATTCTCAAAATCAGTCTGCTTTTCCAGGCTCTACTGTGGCATTACCCCTTGAAGGTGTCTGACCAATGACCGCCCGTTCTACTGTCGACTGATTGTCACTGACGTCCAATAAATCCAATAACCCAGCTGCTATTAAATCACCCAGCGTCGCAGAATCTTCGAACACGGTACTTCCACAAGCAACGCCACTTAGATCGTTAGAATTTTTCCACTACATAATTTGAATTAAAGGCAGCTGGGCGTGCACTCAGGTTACGAAACGTAATTGCCATCGCGCGTGAAATTCTGCGCGCAGAAGGTGTCTCTGCCCTTTCATCGCCGTGCAAATCAATTTTGCCTCGTTACGGTGATAATGCATCAGCAGCTTTGAGAGATCCGCGTCGCTTGCCACCCCCTCCCCAATTTTTCGCCGTATTCAATTATAGGACATCGCGCGTTTCGTTTTCGGGGAACTGGGGGGGGGGGGAAGCTATTCGTTAAATTTACACGGTGAATCTATGCCCGCCGGCTGGAGACTCCCGCGTTTACTTATTACACGCGCGAGCTTCGGTTTTAATAGATATACGTCCGAGGGCGTCCGATCCCGGGCAATATAGCTTTTAATTATCGCTCTTCCGCCCGTCGTAATTGACACGCGATTGTGCCCTGGGGACGGCCGCGATTCCTGTTGCGGAATAACTCGATCGCCGGCGAAAATTATATTCCACTTTGTTTTTAATGCGATCGACAACACGCGCCGCTCGCCACTAGTAAAGTGTCTGGGGAGATAGGCGGATTCCCGAAACCGTTTCAATAACTCTCGATTTAGCTGCTCGATATCGAGCGGGTAGATACACGCTGCCGCGATTTCTATTCCCCGCATTTCCTCTCGCGATATAACACGTCCACGCGAGCAACCTTCAGCGTCGATTTCGATTGAGTCTTCTATGTCCGAACGCTTCATAATTCGGGGGTGTTATTTCAAGTATTCGGGTAGATTATCAAGTGAGTTTCTCTTAAATGAAAATCTTACATCGAGGAATAAGAAACTGTTACGTGATCGCGTTCAAGCTCGAATCCTCAGAGTTAAAAGAGAACGGTCTCCACGTTGCGCATTACCCACATACATCCGTGTCCTTCGTTCCGGTGCAAGCGCACTCGGTCATTTCGCCGTTTGATCCACTCGGGTGGAAGTAATACACGGTAACCAGTTGCACAATGCTTAATACTTTCCTTCATTGCCAGTGGGAGCGGTAATATAAGCGCGTATCTGATTAGGTCAGAGCGCGGCGTAATGCTCGCCGCACGCATCCTTCTTCGTGGCATAAAAAATCAGCCCCGAGCGTGCCGCGTTCGTGCAACAATTCGTATTAGCCCCGCGGATCCAGCAGCGAACAATCGCCGTTAAAAACAATGCCGTGTCCGGCGTTGCATCGAGCCGATGAATCGGCGCGACGGTGACGATCCCCTCTGGGGGGTTGAAATCGCTGAGGAATCCCATTCGATCCGCTTTACGGTCGCGCGGAAGCTCGACCCCAGGCATCGATCTAAGCCCCGTCGAGTCACCGAAACCAGCCCCATTATTTCCCGGTCATTTCGTGAAATCACCCCGCCGACGCGCGTCAACCGAACGTAATCGATAACGGCGGACACGTCCGATTCGATCCGGTGATACAAGCTGGAAGGTCGTCGCGGAAGAAAAGCAGGTGGTGGGATTACGTAGGGGAGCGGGAAAAGGGGTGGCTCGCTTTCTGCTGATGATTCTCGCGTTATGTCTCACGTAAACCAGTCGCCCTAACGCATCAGCAGAGTGTAAAAAACAATGACATCGGACTGCACGCATTTTGGATCGATACAGCACCATCCCCCTGCGATACACCCACCCCCTTGTCTCTTTTCTCGCATTTTCCACGTTCTCCCAGCGATCCCACACCCTCCAGCGATCTCCGCCATCCTCCGTAGGAGTGACGGAGTGCCTGGCCTCGGACGAGTAGTTCTACCTCAACCCTTTTTAACGGGTCTGCCTTTATCGCGCTGGAGTATGCGGATAAAAAACGCGCGCCGCGGTCTGTGTTTCGCTCGCTCGCTCGCTCGCTCGTTCGTTTCAGGCTCGACTGGCCAGAGGGATCGTTGCTTTTTCAACTGGAGAACCGGACTCTACATCTCTCGGCGCTTTTCAGCCGACAGACGAAAATTCGTTTTCGGGGGATCTCCGGTGATGCGGCTCCTATCTGTTTCCGCGGGGGCTTTGCGCTGCTTTTCGGAAGCTTTCCATTTGCAGACATTTGCTGGCATGTCATCTACGCGCTTCTAAATTATTAACCTGGTGATTAGGTTACTTGTTGACTGGGATGTCAAGTTTCTCTGAACTAGGGTAAAGGACCCAATTACTGGCACCTAACCAATTACTGTCACCTTAATCTATTTCACTTAAAGTAACGAATAAATAAACTATAGTATATAATCTATAGTATAGAGTATAGGTTGAATTACATAATTCTTTTTGTGTATGACTTTACAACGTTTATTTATTCGTTATTATAAGTAAAATAGCTTAATGTGACAGTAACTGATTAGGTGTCAGTAATTGGGTCCTTTACCCTATCGAGTATCTTGTTAAAGAGACTACCTACTTGGGCGTCAGATCGCTTGAAAATCTAGTATTTTTTGCGGATTAGTTACGAGGAGATGAAAGGAAGCACAGACTTCTGCTTTGAAACAATGTTTATTACTATCGCGCAGAGTAAAAAATATTTTCTTTGTCTATATATCTCTTTTACAAATGGCACCAGAGGCGGTTGGTTATACTACAATGGTTTAGAAAAAGTGTCTTTGATTTTGCCCTGATATTGTCATGTTTCCTTGGAATATGTTTCTCCCAGAACCAAAATTATTAAAATAACGACTAGGAGAAGGCGATTTGTACGATAAATGTCGATTTTCGCGGTGCTCAGATGGCCCTTTTTTATCTCAGAAACTAGAGATTCTACACTTTATGCTGAAGTACAATCCAGAAAGGAATATATTTACATGCGGTAAAAATTTCAAGTCGATCGGAACTTCACTTTTTTTCGCAGTCAGGGAAAAACACCAGAAAATTTCTCCTTGTAATTAATTCCCAAAGAAAAGCTTGATCTTCGAGCGATCCGAGTCCCCTCAAGGGTAACAAAAATACCCCGCCACTTCTATTACATAAACCACCCACCACGAGCCTTAATGGCAGAAACCCAACGAACACTAAAGTAGGTACCTATCACCGTCGCGAATAACTTCGAGGCAGCGTTATCCGCGAATGATCCCCGCGTTTAAAGCGTCCCCGATACCTACATCCGACGGGCTTGTAAAATTTCATATCGCCCTACCATGCCGTCGATCCTCGGCGAATGTCTCCGTTTCATAGCGTTTATCGTCACCCCCGACGATACTATCGTCCGCGTCATAACGCGCGTTTATTGCATGCCAGGCCACGGTTCTGCGGGAGGGTTGAGGGGGTGGCTAAAAATTTCATAGGGGAGCCAGTCGATTCCCGAATATCCCCAGCGCGCATTGAATACCCGCGGAATGGGCGACGAGCGAACGGGGAGTATTGAATTCCGCTTTTAGGGGCGCAGCCTTCCAATCCCCATACGTCGCGAGTAATTTGACTCACCTGTAAAGGACACGTTCAGCAGATAGTTCCTGTAGAAGGCCCCGCGGTCGTAGTTGGCCATCGAGGAGCACAGGCCCTCGGTTTTCGTGCACGCATCTCGCTGAAGATTATGAAGAGCGAGTGCAAACGCGTACACAGCGTCCACCACGAACTGGACCTTCGATTCCTGCTCGTATCCAGTCGCGGTGGTCAATCTGAGTTTCGGGGAGCACACCGTCGCGTTCTGGATCACCGTACCGGGTGTGGTCTTCCTCAGGACGCAGCCGAACACCTCTTCCCAGTACTCGCTGAACCAGGGATCGCGTCGATTGGTGTCTGGGGTGAGGGAAGCCATGTACTCGTCGAAGTCTGGGATGTTCTCGGATTGAAGCTCGACGGTGATGGCGCCTTCAGCTTCTTCTTCCAGGCCCTCGACCAACTTTCCCTGGCGGCCCCAGCCGTCGCTGGCCAACCACTGGAACGGTTGGCTCAGGTTGAACCTACTAGCTGCCTCGAGGATACCCCTGGCATCCTCCGCCCTGGTGAACAACACCACCGCTCTAGCGTTCGATTTCTTGCTCAACCTCTGGATGATGTCGTCGAACACCCGGTCGTCCGCTGCTCCAGGCACCTTCACCGCCGCCGCGATGCACACGTTCCTCTCGGTCGCCTCTCGAGTGAACACCTCTATCCCGTACTCGCCGTAGCTGCCCTCAGAGTACACGGTCGAGACGTAGGACCAGTTGGCGCTCTTCACCACGTCCACCAGGGCGATCGATTGGAACGTGTCTGGGGGCACCGTTCTCGCGAAGTAGTCGAACCTGATGAGGGAGGAGGGTTCAGAATGTTGGCCTCGGAAGGGTAATTGGGTGGTATACAAGCTACAGTAGAATATTCGCGAAATATTCTGGCAATATTCGGGGTCAATCCTCTTACTACCTTCACCTTCGATTCATCCAGACTTACCGATATGGTAGTAAGAAATATTGACCCTTGGAAATAGCACTTGGGGTGTCCTAGAAACGGGTGGTGAGGATCTAGAAACCTCATATAAATAATTTCAACCACCCGTGTCTCGAACACACCGCAGGAAAATAGACACTGAGGAATTCAAGGGAACCTGGTCTTGTCGCTAAGAGCCTTGGCGGTGGATGCTGGTGAAATCTGCGGTATGTGAAAGAGCCTCAACAGGTTGGCCACCTGGAGGGAAACAGAGCTGTAGGAGCCACCGATCACCCCGAAGATCGGTCCAGCGGTGGCGGTCTTCTTCACCCTGGGCACCGATTTGTCCCCGCATTCCAGCACGCTGATGTCCAAATTTGACAACGACGCTCTCACGAAGTGTAGGCTCTGATTAAGCGCGTAGGTGTCCCTACCGCACGTGTCGAGGATGTGCACGCCGATGGTGATCCCTGGGAGTATCCTCTTGTCCCTGTTGATCTGATCGACAGCGAACAGCATCGCCTCCAGCCGCTGTACGCCACGATTATAGACGTTGGGCCCGCAGGAGGCGCCACCCTTCTCGTGCACAGGGAACAAACCACCCAGAACGATGTCACCGGGTATCAGAACTGCCTCGCGCTCGGTGTTCGCCTTCGACTGGCTCGCGATCGGCAGCTGACGGAGCGTTACCAGGAGGACCAGCAACCAGGCGAGAGGGTGGCTCATTTTAGCCAGTTGGAGAGGGAGCTGCCTAGCTTCGCGAGTTGGTCAGCCACGAAGATCGCATTTTATGCCTCTTCGCACCCAGCTGCGATCCTACCTTCGATTTCACAGTCTTTTCACTTAGGCCGTCCTTCAATTAGGCGAGTATATAATACAGCGGAGGTCCGTTTAAAGTCGACCAGTCGACTGTGCTAGCCCGAGTTAATCCGTGACAACCCTTAAGGACGTCGCTGGAGATTTAGCGAGGATAGATTGCAGGATCGTTACAAAAGCTCACGCCACCTGCGTCAGGTCACCGATGGTTAAGCCCTCTCTATTATTTCATTCGACTACATACTTCGGCCGCTTCGATTTCCATTGGTTTCAAAGTCCCCGGGGAGGCCTGGCCATCGGTGGAGTCAGTAATAATTCACGGGAGCCAGGTTCTGCCATTTCCAACCGCAGTTCTCGAGTATCGAGCCAACCAGCACACTGGAGCAGACGAGTCGAAAGTTATCTCTCCGTCTCCACGTGTCCATCCAGTGGATTTCCGACGACCAAAGTCCTCCGTGTCTCAGCTGGGGCCCTCGTCCCCTCCGCTGCCCACCGGTCATCGAGTTCTCGAGCTGCTCCCCGACGTATCTGGTAGAAAAGCGAGTTTATCGTTCTAGATCTCGCTGCAACCCGTTCGTGCAAGCAATCTCGATATATTAATGCGTCAGGATGCAGGAGGAAGGCGGAGAGGATTACACGTCCCGAGTGTTTTATCGATCGAAACGCGAAAGAAAGTCGCCACCGCGACCGGAAGCGCGTTATTTCCTCGCCAGTCGACCTGGAAAACTACCCCTTTCCTCGATCCCTTCGTGTCCGCTGCTAGCATTTCCACGACTTCCGCGATTTCCGTCTCCCAGCGCCGCTTCCGGTCTCGTGCGCGAAAGTGAACTCGCGTAACGCTCGTAAATAGGAAACGGTTACTTCTGGTGAACTTGAGGGGCACGTGGGGACCGCGAAAGGGATCTTGGGAATTCCGGGAAAGGTGATTTGTGGAGGCTGAGGCAGCGACGTTGAGCAAAGAATCCGAGAGCCCGTATGAAATCGAACAAACTTTGCTAGCGAGATTTTTTAAAGCGGCCGTTAAGAGTTACGACCGGTCCAAGTTTCATCCTTTATGGAGGGCTATCCGGGACGTTATCTCCAGCTATTTCGACGAGTCGTAACTTCCGGCGGACGCATTATCTCCAACAGTCGTTGCAGCAAAAGTTGTTGGGTTTGATCTGAACTTTCAGATTATAAAGGGTGTTTCAGAATTGCAGTTTCAAACTTCTCTGTAGGGCAGAAGTTTGAAAACGGAAACGAGAGGGTCTTGAGGAGCCTAGGCCTATAAGCTGATCGTAGTTTCAGATAGGTATCTCGAGTGGAACAATGGAAGATGTGGATTCGCCACCGCCTGCGAAACCTACGTGACTGAAAGTGCAAACAGAAGGATTATATTCTATTATATAATAATCCTCGCTATTCTTTAAATAATCATTCTGTGGCCACAGCCTCTCTGCTAGCTTGCACTCTAAAAGCTACCCGCAATTACACTCGAATTTTTCGACCTTCGTCCCTCCAAACTACCCCGTTCGTCGCAACGAGCACTAAACGCGTGGAAAGTTCGGGAAAGCAACTTTTCCGCACAGCCTGTACAAAGCGAGGGAAGTCGACGAAGCAGACGATGGAGTTGCGGGAAGATGGCAAGTTTCGAAGGAGCCCCGAGCTTCTTCCCACCAACTTCTCCCTTAAGGGGGGAGACCACTGTCTCGGTCCGAAATGTAAGGGCGTTTTCGGGAATTTATTTCAACCAAACAACGCAAGGAAATCAATTTATTGCTTAGTATAGTTAATAGTGTACATATCGAAGGGTACGAAAAAATTTTTTTCAATCAAATTCATAAATCCGTTTCGTGTATACTCTTCGTCAAAATTTGCGCTCCGGCAAAAATATGCTAGTCGCGTTGACAGTTCCCAGGCCATATGGTTCATCGAAATTCAAAAAAACAATAATATTTAGAAACTAGAAGCTTGCCTCTATTACGTGACGATCGAAAAATGTCAAAATTGTAAAAAATAACAAAATGGCGGACAACTGAAGAAAAAAGTCATGTTTTCGGGGTACAAAATTGGGGAAATGTTGCTAAAAAAAAATAGAAGCAGGTCGAAAATTGAAAATGTCTGATCGTCACGTAATAGCGACGGGTTTTCCGTACAATAAATGTCCATGATCATGCCAATTGGACGTATAGTTTTTTCTGTAGACTGTCAACGCGGTTGAAAAATGTCATTCTGTGGAAAACGCGTCCAATGTTCCGCGTGGCTCAGTCGCGCGTTTGACACCGCTTCATGAAAAACACCATATCTCCGTCAATTTTGCGAATTTCTTCAGAAAATTTGGAGAGAACATTCTTGAAACATACGTCTTTCAGAAAATGTAAAAAATAATCGATTTTTTCGATGTCATTCTGAGGAAATCGCGTTCAAAGTTCCGCGTGGCTCAGTCGCGCGTTTGACACCGCTTCATGAAAAACACCATATCTCCGTCAATTTTGCGAATTTCTTCAGAAAATTTGGAGAGAACATTCTTGAAACATACGTCTTTCAGAAAATGTAAAAAATAATCGATTTTTTCGATGTCATTCTGAGGAAATCGCGTTCAAAGTTCCGCGTGGCTCAATCGCGCGTTTGACACCGCTTCACGAAAAACACCATATTTCCATCAAGTTTGCGAATTTCTTCATAAAATTTGGAGCAAACATTCTTGAAACACACGTCTTTCAGAAAATGTAAAAAGAAAAAAAAAATTTTTTCAGATTTGAGACAGTGGTCTCCCCCCTTAATCTCCCTTCGAATTCGCGAGCGGGGTAGACGGTAAAAGTATTAATAACTCGATGCGCGGTTGAAGGGTGGAAAAAAACGCAGAAACCTCGACGATAAACTCGACAATATCGTGCTCGACGTTCTGCTGGAGCCCCGGCATCGATCCCCGTCGCCTGTAATTCGAAATTCGATTACACGGCCACGCGAAACTGTCCCTGGGTAGCTGGAAAAAGTACGAGCCGACCGCCAACACGCTCAGCGTTTCTTTTCCGCTCAACGATTTTTTTCACCATCCTCCGTCTCCCCGTGTCCCGTTCCGCCCGATTTAACTCGGCGCGACCGCTATCTAGGACGATATCACTTTTGCTTTTTTTTTCTGCAAACCAGAAGGGAGAAGAGAGCCGCGACCGCGGCGCCAGGTCGGGGCGCAGTCGTGAGCGTCTAAACGACGGAGAAATCCTCGAGGTTGCCCACTCGGTGGGCTCGTTAAATTTCCCGGCTCGTACTCGTTAAGCGGACTTAATTTCACGGAACTCTAACAACCGTCGCACCGCGGCTCCAGCTTGGAATTCGAGGGTACTCCGCCTTTTTTCTCCCTCGTCTTCGCCCTCGAGGCCTTAGATCGCCGTCTGACGGCACGGTTAGGCGATTGTTTCACTCGCCAAATTGTCCGTCCGTTCTCTAAGCTCCTACGTGGTTGAAACTGACAACCAAACGATCGTCAACATCTAGTTGAGGAATTATTATTATCCTCCACGCGTCGCTTTGGTCATTCCTATCGTTCAGATCTCTGTCACCGATCCCATCGCTATTCGAGTTTCACGTAACCTGCGGACAGAGATATCTGATAGGTAGCACTGTGTCCCCTCAGTCGCAAAAAACGCGGGAAAATAGACTCGTAGCCCCGAGAGGGATGGACGTGGAAATGGAGGGCAGCGTATCGAAAATTTGTCACGTCGCGAGCGGGCGTTACGAAATCCCACAAAGCAAATGGGGGTTTTATGCAAACGTGCCAGCAGCCCCCGGCCGTTTGCCGCCCCCAGTTTCCTTCGAGGCACGCTCTTTTGTTAGCCGTCCACCCCCTCGGCCCACTTCTGTCACGCGTCCGCGACAAACGCGCGACGTTTAGAAGAATTTGTCCAGAATTTTTATTCGGGGACCGACCGCTACAACCGGGGCCATTTGTCTGACGGTGAAACGGGCCGCCTGCAGACGCGGCTCTCGTGTGCACGCTCTTCCATCCCCGCCGGGGTGACTTCAATTCAATCAATTTTCAGAGTGATTTCCTTCGCTGGCCCGTTTCAATTTAGCCGAACAAAGAGGATCCGCCCTTTTTTTTCCACTCGCGCCGCTGAATTCTGGCCCATTCCGGGCGCCGCGAGCCGAGCTTCAATCGAGATGGATCCAGGCGAGCTCTCGCAAATTTTCAACCCCCGTCGATCGAAATACACCCTCTCGTTTTCCAGGGCCGCCGCTGGAATATTCCCCCGGCGGCGGGCTGAATATTCACACGCGTGTTTTCGCAGCCGGCTCGCTCGATGTACTTTCCCTTCTCGCGGAACCTGTGCATTTCTCTCGCTTTCTCTCTGCGCCTCTCTTGCTTTAAATAGAAAGGGGTATCTTGCTGTTTTCCGCGCTCGTATCGACCGTGCCCAGGTGCAGCTCGCAACCACTCTGGATATTTACCCGGAGCTTTTCCAGCGATTCCGGCAGCCTCCGATAATCGGTCCTTTCAATTTGGATACATCCATTTCCCGTCCCGCTCGAACCCGACGGACCATCGTCCTCCACGAGATCGACCACGGTCACTCCACTCTCCATGCTTCCTTACGGCTACCTGTTCAAGCTACGCCAACGAAATTCACCATTCTGATTCCACATGGAAAACTCTGTTGAACTTGTGGAGTATAATTTTTTGGTACAATGCTTCGTTCGCGAGAAGTTCGAGCCTTGAGCGTTTCACCGTGGGCTACGTGTAGGGGAGACCGGAGCAAGTTGATACGTTTTACAGTTTTCAATTTTTTTCATTTTTGTTTCAATTAATTACTTGATAACAAATATACTGAAATATACTTTGGTCCTTCCTATTTAATATATTGTAAATGAAATGTTGAGAAAATACGTACAAAATGAATGAGAAAATGTTATTTGGACGAAGGTAGAATGTATCAACTTACCCCACTGCGGGACAAGTTGATACTGCTCGGGGGCATGTTGATATCTACATCTCTAAAATATCCGTTTAATGAGTAAAGGGTGGATGTCTGGAATATCCCACTTTAATATGAGGTGCTTGCTTCTTTTTATTAATGTATCTTAATAAAGCTATTTATTTTATTTTATTTTATTTTTCATTTTAACGACATTGACTCCCTTTCTACACCAACACACGCTTTTTGAAAAATATTTTGTGGTATTTTGCCGCGATTAGTTTTTCTCGCATAATTTCGTACCATTTTCCTAGAAATAAAAGGAAAAATCCAATTAAAATTAATCGTGAAAACTTGATACATTCCCCATGAGTATCAACATGCCCCAGAGAAAACGTATCAACTTACCCCACAGGAAGTCATTATGTACAATCATCTCCATAAAAACATGTAGAGCATATAAACGAAATAACAAAACCTCCAAAGGACTCAATGCGATGCCCAATTAATTTGAGTAATAAAATTCTCTATCCCGTCTCAAGACGGATTGGAAAGTGAACACAACTAATTACTTTATCTCTAAAGAAACAAAAACAGTTAAAAACAGATTGCTAAAATCAAGATACACAAACGTACGCTAGATCATAGTAAAAAATTGATCAAGAAGCTTCACATATCTCGCTCACAAAGAGCTACATATATACAGTGTCGAGATAATTCGTCTGTACCAACTTGCCCCGGTCTCCCCTACTTCAAGCACGATTTTCTCGCAGACCAGCACCCGCGCGAGGAAAATTTGTTGAATGTAGTTTTCTACAGAGAGAATCCTTTACTGTCCCTTCCATTATGGAAGATCATCAGGGTCCATGGGGAACGTCAGAGGTATTCAATTAACTACGAATGCCGTTTCGTGACCAGCTTCTTCCATTAGACACTCACTGTCCATTATTTTCCCTCGCGAATTTCCCAACGATCCCCGTTCCTATCGCAGAAGGCCCAGCTGTTCTTTTCCACGGTGGGAATGGCGTCCGGAGGAGGATCCGCCGCGGGAAGCAATCTCGATGGTGCCGCGCGTGTATCTTCTCCCGTCTCGACTTTGGAAACGTCCGATTCACCCTCCCGCCCTCTCGTATGTAGGACGTGCGCGCATTAGCAGTTTCCTGGGCAATCACGGGCCGGAAGTTGCCCGCAAAATTATTAGTCCGAAAGACCGGATACACACGGAGCCGATACCGTATATAGAGCGTCCCTAAGTGAGTGTCGCGAACTTTACGAGGCACGCTCCGTTCTCCCAAAGGCGAGGAAAAACTAGCAATTCTACCTTGGAAAGTGTACTTCCGCAGCGAATAGTTCGCAGTCTCTCAGTTTTCAAGCGTGGAATATGGCCTGGAACATCTCGTAACGTAGCGAACGATCGTCTAGCAGCTCTCTGAGTGGCGTTCAACAAGTTCCAGGCACCACGAAGACCAGACCTCGCGGCGCGGAAATTCTGCGTTCAATTTTAGATCGACTCGAGTGTATTCTCGCCGACTTTTCAACCTGGACGCTCGAACGAGGGAAGTTTCGACGATGTTCCGCGAGAAGAATACCGGACGAAATAGTTTCCTTTCCCATCGTTTCCAGCTCCGTCGCTTTCGGTGCTTCGAGGAGAACACCTGTTAACTCGCCCGAGAGGAGTTCACCTCCGCTTTTATTCCCCGTCGATTCATGGGCTCGCATCCCTTTCGGTAAATTGCCGTGCTGCGGCTTGTCGTTGTTGAACTACGGTCGAGCTGAAGATCGAAGCATCATCGCGTGAAAGGCCGGTGGCTCTTTGTTCTTGCGATTGAAAATATTCCCGTGCTCTCCATCGCGACGATTTCGCGGGGAGGGATATATATTCTTGAATAAATTTCCCTGTCTGAATCTCGATGGTGATTACGCAGCTCGTTGCCGCTCGAGCGTCGCTGCTTTCAGAAACTCCCTTTGCGCGGAAAAAAGCTTCCCTCCACCTCTGGACCGTATTTTTCCTGCGGATTCGTCGTACTTAAAACGCGTGCTTTCGATTTTGCGACGGGACGCTGCGCGATTCTCGATCGTGCTCTCTCGAGCTCCGCTTTGACTTGACATCACTGGCAGGGAGGGCGGATTCAGTCCGCGGGGATACAATTTATTTTTACGTAGGTACAAGCTCCGTCAAATAGTTTCTGAGAAATATTGAAGCGAGCAGAGATCTTTAGAAAGACGTCACCGTTGCCTCGGGTGTCCATTCTTTAGGTCCGATGAAACTGGCGCCTCCGGCGTCTATAGGATCATCTGTCACTCGGAGAAGATTACGTGACTCAGAAATTCGATATCGGAGGGTAAATACACTGAAAAGTTCCTCTCGTTCGCCACCACCCTCTCGATTCCCCACTTTGCGATTCACGCCGCGTCACGATGGGGCGCGTGCGAACCCGAACCGCCGAGTCATTGCTCGATAATGATGAGACAGATACATCTAGTCAATGACGTCGTCGAGAACCACCCCTACAGGATCGCGCTCCCCTTTCAAAGACCTTTCCTCGCGCTTTCTACGAAAGGCAAACTACCCCGCGCGCTCCTCGCAGATTCGCGACCGTTAGCCGATCCTAAGCGTAAACTTTCGCCGCGTTCCTTCCCCTGCCAGTTGATTAAAGGGTGTTACTCACCCTGGCGGCAGTACAACGTCGACAGGTCGACCCGTTTTCTTTGAACGAAGCGAGAACCGGCAAAGTGGTATTCCTCCGTTCCCTCGACAACCCCTTCGCCCTTGCCTTCTCACCTTTTCCCTCGACCGCGCCACCCCCTCGCTCTTTCTTTCCTCTCCTCAAGTTGCCAGAGGATTCGAGTTCCCACGATACGGTCCATCGTATCGCCACTCTCTTGCTCTCTCACCCCCTCAGGCTCCAACCAGCAACCTCCTCTTTTTCTCATATCGCGCTCGCCGTTCCTCGCCCATCCTCGTTTTCGCTTTTAGTTCCGCTGCACTCAGCCCTCCGCACCCCTCCCATTCTCTACCCCTCCGACTCGACGTCGAACCACCCCCGACGACCTCTTCAAAACTCGCTACACGCGCAACACTTTACCAAATGAGTTCTAATTCATGCCACGTTCCTTGCCCCCGCTCCCCTCGCCAACCCTTCGCTCCAACCCCCCGCGCCTCGCGTCGCCCTCCTTTGAAGTCGCTCCGCTACTCAACGTCGCCGTTTCTTCCACTTCTCGGTGAACGCGCCGCCGCTGTTGTTCATTTAGTGGCTCTGCAACGTCCACCAAGCCAGCACACCTTTCTTTCGCGCTCCCGGCGCCTCTCGTCCTCCGTGTCGCGTCTATCGAATCCTCCTCGCTGTCTACCTCTCTCCGCGTTCATCCAATTCGAGCGAGATGCCTTTCTCCAGTCCGCGATCGTTCCCCTCGATCTCCACCCCGTCGTTTGTCCACCGAATTCTCACAGCGCAACGACATTGCACCCACCCCTTTTCGAATGAATCGGATCTCCTTTCACCCCGAGGAGCTGCCTCTGAAAAGGAGAATTGCCTGGAAAAGCAGCGCACCGGCTCCTTGTAATTAGCAGCGTTTCCAAGGAGCAGCGTTTCCAGTGCTCGGGGATCGTCGACGGGGGACCTGGGGGACCGTCTCCGAGTTACTCGCTTCACTCGCTTCCTTCCGTTCGTTCCGCGCTCACCCTGTCCACTCGCAGAAGCCATGAACGTAACGACTCGGGGAGAGGCGATCGTGGAAACGATGACCTAGACGTTTCCCTTCTCCACGATCGGTGTTTCGAGTCTTTCGATCGAGACGACCGCCCTCGCAGTCGATCGATACCACAGCGACCGATTTCCGTGACGCGGTTAGACTCGTCGCGGGTTATTTCAATCTCGGGACGTCGCCAGGCGGCGAAGTGGAACAGGAAAGGGGACGAATCCCTGTTGGATGCGCGGGGCTCGTCGATATTAAAAGCTCGTCCAGGGGCCGGAAGCCGCGATCTCAGCCGCGGCGACCGGAATCCAGGCTGCGGCCCGCTACCCGGTAACATCGTTAGAATCGCGATTGCTGGAACGCGGTTAATCCAACCGACGAGATTCCGGGCGGTGTGCAGCTGGAAAGGTCGCGACGGTCCACAGACGGATCATCCCCCCCCATACAGCACACTTCGTTGCGGCAAAGTTGCAGGATGGTTGCAGTAACCTTGCGATGTTGCATGGTTGCAGTGCAATGTCGATGTATGGTTGCTGCGACGTTGCCGTGCAACATTGCACGGGGCGGACATAGAATTGTTTCTGCATAGTTGCTGCATAGTTGCGTTGCAATAATGCACTGCAACTTTGCCGCAATTATGCCGCAACTATGCAGCAACTTTGCCGCAATTATGCCGCAACTATGCAGCAACTTTGCCGCAATTATGCCGCAACTATGCAGCAACTTTGCCGCAGCTTTGCCGCAACTTTGTCGCAACTTTGCCACAACTTTGCGGCGTTAGCAAATTTTAAAACATAATATCTCCAAAACCGGCTGAAATAAAGTGTATACATTATACTTTATTGAATTCGTCTTGAAACGCACTATCAAGTGATCTGTTAAAAAAAGAGTTCCGTAGAAAATTTGCCCCCTCCAACCACGCAATTTCATGTAAACAATTTCTTTTATATCTCCAATACGTTAGTAGGAAATATCCAGGTGTTTACTGTTCCCGCGGACATCCAGTATAATGAACTAAAATATAAAATATATGTCGGAGAAGGCAACCATTTAATCAGTTCCAAGCATAAGTCAGAATCTACTTTACTGGTGGCACGTGCCAAACTGATGTTTCCGTGAAGGCGAGCAAGGCGCACAGTGCTTTTGGAACGACAATATATGGGGGTCGTAGTACTCATGTAGTATAAAAGTTTTTAACGTACAGAGTAATCAATATATATACCATCTACAGTACTCTACATCCAAGAAAGTTTCGTGGCCACAACGGTAGCGCGTCAGATTGTCATGCGGGCGGGCCGGAGTTCAAATCTGTCGTAACCAATAACTTTTTTTATTTTTTTTTAACAGTTTTTCGTTGCCTCAAAGTTGCCGTGCAAAGTTGCCTCAAAGTTGCTGTGTAACGTTGCAGCAGGCGGACATAGAATTATTGCTGCATAGTTGCGGCAACGTTGCGTGAATCGTTGCAATCTTGCACCGCAACTATACTGCAACTATGCTGCAACGAGAGTGTGCTGTATGGGCCGTCCCGTCTGTTTGCTTTGCGATAGCGAATCAATAGCGACGATATCCCACCCCCCTCCTCCCTCCGGTTCTCATTATATTCGGTCGTCCGTGTCGAAGACACGGACGACCCCGTTGCCGTTTCACCGCTGATAATTGTCCCAGGGACAACGATGGCCCTTGCTCTTTTACCCCTGTTGTGTCTGCTTCCTCGTCTCCGTTGCTCCTGTCGCGCTCTCCGGATCGCCCCGGGGAAATTTCGTGCGCTGGCTGGCTTCTGACACACATTCGGCTATCGCGTGTCCGCCAGCAAGAAAAACAAATCAATATACCCACCCCTTTTCTAGCCTCCTCCGCCACCGATGTTGTCCCGCTCTGGTTACTTATTTTTCCACCCCTTCTCCTTTGGCCCCTGTGCGCCTCCCCCCTTGTGTACGCACGCCCGAGATTATTTTTCCGCCGACGCTCGGAGTCCTCCTGTGCCCCTCGAAATTGCGCTTCAATTCGTCGCGGCACTTGCTACCGCGGTCCTCTAACGCTATAAGATTTCTATTTGCCACCCCTGAAAACGATTCCGTATCTTCGAATTCAACCTTCTTCCTCTGTCGTCGAATATGGTTGCCGTTTTAATGGTTCGCCTCGATGTGCGTCATCAGGGCAGGCTGACTATTTCCCTTTTCTCTGTGTTCGTCTTTGTGCTTCTATCCTTGTCCTTTCCTGGTCCCTCTGTTTCCTATGATTTCTCGCATCGACGGGCCCGGGTGGACGTCTCTTATTGTCCTCCGGAGGAGCTCATTAGGCTGGCCAGTGATCGATCAGATTCCTGAAGAAACAGGCTGTAGAGAAATAGGCGACGCTGGGTGCTATTTCTGCATTGAGCACGTGGCACGAAGGGGGTGGCTATGGTCGGGAATGCTGAGGAATATTCCGTCGGGTGGTTCCCCTTGGTGTTTGGTTGGGAGTTATTCCCACTCGGGAGCTGTTGCTTCTTTTATTTTATTTGCCGTTTGTTGTGTTCATCTGGTATTAATTATTTTCACTGTTTTATTCATTTTCAGGGGGAATAGATATTCTGTGTTGTATTCAGGGAATCCTCCGGTTAAAATTTGTTAGAAAATCGATTTTTTTTATATATATATTTTTGTAGTATAATATCTCGAGAATATCTTGGGAAAGTTTCACACCAAAATTCGTAACGGTATAGATTCTACAGTCGTAAAAGTAATTGAAGCTCCGAACGCAGGTAGTGGTAAAGAGTACAGTGGTTGACCACCTGACAGTATTTTGGGAAATAAATGAATATAAAGAAATACCAATGTTATGCCTCTTTTTAACTCTTTAAGGCCCAGACACTTTTTTCGGCTGAAAAAAAGGATTTTTGCGATTAGTTAACTGAAAAATGGTTCCAATACATGCACTTCATCGTTGTTTTCCCAAAAAAACCAGTCGAAATGTGATTTTCTCGATGTCACGTATACGTCAAACTGGGCGTGTACGGATTAAAAAAACGATTTTTTTCATAAATCAAACTGTGACTGTTTTTTAACCATGTTAATGGTGAAACAGCTCCCTGTTAAAAACAGAAACAAACACAACAAATACATACATAATAAAATATATGCATTTTAATTGAACATTTTTAATCTTATTTCTATCACCAAATCAGGTAACATTTTCTTTTAGGTCATATTATGTATCAAATAGCGGCCAATCTCTGTCGAACCGAATGGACAATTACTGTCTTGACCATGCCAATAACTATATTTCTTCGTAGGAAACACATTTTTTGTATATTTTTATACATTCTTGATTTTTTTTATAAACTATTTGTTTTTAGATTGTTAGGGGTTTTTCGTACTTATTTATATTGATTTCCATTTCAAATTTACTAAATTCACATTTATAATTCATTATTTATATGACCTCGAAACACGACATTTCGATACGGTAACCAAGATTTCAGGTGAACTCATGAACCGATTTAAAAAAACCTTGAGGCATTTGATTCGTAATTGGACTTGGTATCGCAGCACCCTATAACATAATTTTTTGACACACGGATTTTTTTATCTGCACATTTGTGCGGAAAATTACCGCATTTTTTTTCTATTCCGTTCAAATGTGCACCAAGATCGTAGTTTTGATCCTCTTTGCTCCCAACAAAGGATGCTGATCGAGAGCTATTGAAATAAATTTTAAGAAATTGTTTGAATTTTTCATTTTGAACGATCTTGTGGGTAAATTTCGTGGTTACCGTTTTGGTATCTTTTTTTGGCAACGCCTGCACTAAGAACTCCCTAGAAAATGCATCAAGACCAAAAACATGAAACAAAAAATTTTGTTGCACCCTAACGAATGTATCAATAAATGCCAAAAATATTTTTTAGGATATATTACAACCTCTCCTGTCAAAAAATTCACCAAGATCACTTATTTTTTAAGGGTCCCCTTGAACAGTGATATGTTTAAATAGGAACCGAATCCACAGTGGAACGTTGGATGTCTGAACGCAGCGTATCGTTGACCCACGTCTGACCGCGTATCGGGCATTTCTACTTGCCGCTCTTATCTGCCGAGGGAACAGTTTGCACCGAAAGTGATACAGTTTCGCAGCTCTTTGTCTCCTGTTTCCCTTTCTCTACTCCCTATTTCGTGTACCAATCAGTATACAGTATATGCAACCCAAAGCAGTGTATATTTTGTTAAGTAAAGCGTGAGATGAACACGAATGAGCGCTCAATTCTCACCAGCAGCTGCCCCTTCGGTTGCCAGAGGATCGTCCTTGCTCACAATCAGCCGAACGGGAATCCAGCGAAAGCACGCGGAATGCAATTACTATTCATGCCCTAATTAATCCGAAAGCTCGAAAGTCAGCTAACTTTTAGGGATCGCCCGCGTTCGATGCACTTTCAGAGCTCCCCACCGCGTTAATTACGCCCGAAGAAAGTTGCCGTCGGGCCAGTTCCGCCGAGCATCGCGAACCGTCGCCCCCTCGAGCACTTTTTCCCCATACCTCCTCGACGAACGACAGAACCCCTCTAAGAATCGACTTCTTCGGATCTCAGCTTGGAGGAGCAATCACCGCTTACACCTATCCTCCAAGGATCTCTCGAGGGCTCGACCTCGCCGACCTAACCAAGTGCTAAAATTCAAGCGACCCTCTACTGCCCCGTCGCAGCAGTTACTGCAACCAGACGCTTTTTAACTTTCCAAGTCTACGCGTCAGTTCAGCTTCCGACGTAACTCGAGTTCCCTCGCCAAACCTGTACATTCTATATCTGCTTTCTGCGGCTGCGATTATCCTCGTGGGAAGACGGGAATCTCTCCTACCCGTGAGATTCGCTGCAGAAGGGGTCGACGAAAGCTAAATGAGTGGAGGAATAATCGAGAAATTCGCGAGGTCAGTGGAAACCATCCCAAAAGTCGTTCTAGGGTTAAACTCGGGGGTTAGCGTTATCGCGTCCGCTCTCCTCTCTTTCACCTCGGTCTGAAAACCCTTTAGAGGATGGACGCTTAAAAGCCCCGGGTACGAAAATTGCCGGCTGACCTAAATAACGATCTTCATTCATCGCGGCCGTCGCGGGAAAAACGGCTGCCAACGCGACGACCACGACGCCCAGGGGGGCCCAGCTTTCCCTCTCCGTGCAAGATAATTAGCCCCGGAGCGCTGGTCGCGTACGAATATCATGCGTATCGAATCGATAGCACCCGCTGGCGGGAACGGTCGACGCGTTCGCCACCCCTAAATCGCCGCCTCAATCCCCGATCATCCCCTAGGCCGAGCTTCCGCTCGATCAGCGTGTTGGAAGATCGTTTATCGCTGGATCACACACCCTGCACCGACTTCTCTAACAAATAAACCTTGAGAGAATCATTCAAACCGATCGATATCGAAGATTGATCGATCCCAGTCAGCTTGACAACCCGTGGATCCGCTTAGCGTAGGTATTCTCACTTAAATCGCGCGAAAGGGACGTCTCGCGATGAGGATCAGAAGCGCAAGGAAGTGAGAAAGAGAGAGATAAGCATGTAGGGAAGGTCCTCGTTAATTACAAGCTCACGATAGTTGGCGTCTGACCTAGAGATTTAGATAAACCAAGGTTATCTCGAGCAAGGGGCAAGGATCAGCTGGGTGTAGAACGATCGAACGTCTTGTCCTTGATGGACGTTACGGAAGCTCCACTTCCGCCACGGAGATCCCCACGTACTTACCACCTTTGGATGATCCTCAGCCCGGGGGGATCTCTGCGATCACCCGTGCTCGGCGGCGCCGCGATCTCCCGTTCTCAGGACACGAGCCGCACGGAAAAACCACTTGTGCCCGCGGAATCGATTCGCGAACCAGAGGCCACCCCCTTGCACGTGCTCCCGAAGCGTTTCGAAAGTCACCCTCCCGCCCTACCCACCCCCTCTCTGTTGTGGATCCTCCTTTGTTTACCGTCGACGGTTGGATGCCTCGAGGAGTCCTCGGGACCCGAACAACCCGCGATCGCCGTGCTTCCAGCGACCGGATAGCCCCAGGACGATCCCACTGACACGCGACGGATCACAGCAACGAGCAGATATTAGGCGTGGACCGAAGGAAGCAGGCTCAAGGACGAGGGGCTCGAGCTCGATAGGTCCGTGTGCATCGCGACGCGATCGAACCGGTCCAAGCCGATCTATCTCCCTCCTCAGTTCATCCCCTTCGCGAACCGGTCCCCGAACGGATGCTCGAGGGGGTTGTTTGACAACATCGCGGTGAACGTGAAACGACTACGCGTCGTGGTTGCCGCCACAGCACGACTGGCCGGCCGGCCGAATCCACCCTCTCTGCTGTTCGCCCTGTATCTCTCTCCTCTTTCACTCTTGCGCGCGTCTCCCTCCCGTTCGTCGTTCCCCCCTGCTTCCACCCTCCCCGACGACGCGGCTCCCACCGCTGCCGTTCGACTCCCACCACCCCCGCGACGCTACCCTTCGCCTCTGTCCTCCTCGCTCCTCGCGTCGCGCTCGTCGTCCTGCGTCCCGATTTTCCCGCGAATTTTCGGATACCCGCGGGAGGAATTTTAATATCATTGGCCATGGCCACGCTTGTGATTAGTGGGAGGGGAGAGCTTTCTTGGCGGAGCTTGGCCGACTTCGATGCGTGAATTTAGTTAGGTGTGAGTCGCGCGGAAGGAAGGGCTAGTGCAGTGCGAGGGAGCTCGCCGCGCGTCGAGGGTGATTGATATGTGGTCGTAAAGGGGATTGTGGTCTGAGAGAGTTCCTAAATTGCAAGGTATGATATCGGGGATACTTGTCGAGCTGACAGTTTCTCGTATTTCCTCGCTGTTTTTATAATCCTGAGCACTGGTACGAGAAGATTTCAGGGATTCAAAGGGATTGAAGGAGCTGGATGACTGTTTCATTGAAACTCCTTCAACCGTTATAACGATTCAGGCTTCTTTGCAGGGTGTGCTAAATGTTCTCCGTTCCGCGCACAGCTCCGCGATGATCCTTCGTAGAATCGACTTTGCACAGACGTTTCAAACGAAAAGAACGCTGAGTTTACCTTGGGAACACGTTCGCGCCGCGCACACGCCCACCGCGCCAGCGATCATAATTAATTCTGCAAATTAAACACCTGTCGCCGGCGGTGCCGCGTGTTTGGAGACCGTGTTAACTCGCCGTTGTAACAATATTACAACAATCGCCGGTAACACGATGGCGTCACGTGCGCCCGCTACCTTGTAAATTGTGGCGGCATCGTAATTCACGGGGCCGCTTGGAATTTATGCCTCGATCACGAGCAAACAGCGGGATCGATTAATCGCCATGGCCTGGAAGGTTAATTGCTCCCCCACCTGCAAGCTTAAGTCCCCTTTTCCGCGTACCGTTTGGCTATTTAGCTCGCGCCAAAACGACGCACCACGCAAAGCTTATTAATTACAAGACAATAATGTTCAAATTGTTCTACCTCTGGTGCGTCTTCGCAGTCGGAGATACAGAATTCTGGAATCATAAGTCTAGAGGACCGAAACCCGGAGATTCTACAGACCAAATAACAGGATTTCCCTATCCCTTCCGCTTGCCACAAGAAGTACTGTTCAAACACGGTCGAACAAATGGAGTTGTAGACAGCAACTACCTCGAATATTAAATTCAGGGAGACAGAATTCGCGGGGCGACCTAGATAGCTCAATTAATTAGAACAACCTTCCAGCGGATGAAGGATTAGGCTTCGAAGCCTGGTCCAGATGCCTGGTGGAGCGATTCTTTTCCTCCCTAAAGGGTAGACTCGCCGGTGAACGAGTTGGGTCGTCGTTGATGAAGAGGAACAACCCCCCGAGAGGGGCGTCGGTCTGATTGATAGCGCCGTCCCGTCTCAGGGACACGGGGGTGACAAATGTTACCGGTATATTTGTAACACTCGGCGCGAGCGCTCGTTCCTTTTTCAAGAGGGACACTGTGCACAAAAGGGGCCATCTAGGATTCTGTCCTCGCTCGTGCCTGCTGGCGGGTCTCGCGCGTTTGCACGTGCGATAAGCTAAACAACGTTACATAGTCGCATTGCGAGCGGCCTGCCCTGCAGGATTTACTCTGCCCGGGAATATACTCGGCTAGGGAAATAATATCCTTAAACGCGGCACAGTTTCCACGGGCCATCAGAAAGTCCGGGCGACGGCGCGCATTAATTAAAACGAAATCCTCGGGACGGAACTCTAATTCCACGGATCTAACCGGCCCCGTTGTCCAACGTCCGCCGAATGGCTGCCTCTGAATTATGTAAAAATCACCGAACGAGAATGGACTTTTCAAAGTATCCAGAAATGACCAATTTATATACGGTGGGGGACAAAAATATGTGGACACTTTTAACATCGTATAACTTGTTCAAAATTGGACCAAACAACTTGAGTTTTTTTTTAGGAGCTAGAAGGATTAGTTTGCTAAGTGACGTGTTTCGTCGTTTTGAAAAAGTTGCAATTGGTCGGAATAGCAAAAAAATAGGAAAGATCATTTTTTCAACTTTTTTGTCTGCGCTCGTAATGAAAATTTAAAAAATGCCTTTTGTAGATTGAAGTAAGTTGTATACCTATAAGCCTAAAATTTCATTAAAATTGGTTAACGTTGCTCTGAGATATAAACGCTTGAAGATCGCAGAATAACGTCGAAAATTGCTGATTTCCGGGAATTTCGCGATTTTTGACCTTATTTTGCGAGCTTTAAGCGTTTATAGTTCAGGGCAACGTTGACCGATTTTGATGAAATTTTAGGCACGTATATAACTTACTTAAATCTTCAAAGAGTTTTTTGAATTGTCATTACAGGCTCACAAAAAAAGTTAAAAAAACGACCTTTACTATTTTCTTCGCTATTCCGACCAATTGCAATTTTTTCCAAAACGATGAAACACGTCACTTAGAAAACTAATCCTTCTAGGTCCCCAAAAAGAAATCAAGTCGTTTAGACCAATTCTAAAAACGTTATACAATTTTAAAAAGTGTCCAAATACTTTTTTTACTAACTGTATTTAATGATAAATTATACCAAAATAATACCTACTTTATAACTTACCTTCACTACAATATCTAACTATTTGATGCACTTTTCAGAAACTTTTACACCCCACGAAAAATAAAAACGTTTCTTTTTCAATGACGGATGCCCAACTGATACTCAATTGTCAGTATCCATCGTCTATTGTGTCTAGGGACCTACTATATACGATTGCCTGAAGAGTTCTTTATTTCTTTATCGAAATTTTACAAAGTTCCATATTACCTGCCTTTACCCTACGACATCCACGAGCATCCAGTTCATCTAGCTCAGAGAAGCTGGCTCACGTTTTAGCGAAGCCTCCACCACCGATTACCAGAACACCCGCCCAGAATTGCCTCTCCATCTTCCAGATCCCCGCGTCACCTTGTCACAAGACATTTCAGAATCCAACATCAAATGGTCCAGAAACGAAGAGGGAAGAATCCAGCGTGCCCATGGACCTGTGTTCGCGCAATAACGAAGCGTAGTTACGTCCCAGGGGAGGACCGATACAGCGGCTGAAATTCAATCACCGATTACGCGCGGATTGGCAAGAATTCGGCGCCAGTCGACCTAGCTCGGCAGCGTACAGTTCCGCGTGGATATTAAATTCTCATTCTCGCTGCCGCGCAACTCCAGCCGCAAGCCGCCTGAGAGTTTCCCTTTTCGAGATCTCATTTCACCGCCGCGAACTTTGCCAATCTCTTCTCTGCTTCTTTCGCGGCCGCGCTTTTTCAGCGCGCGAACAGCTGCGGCCGGGCATTAATCAATCGTCCCGCTCCGTCCCCTTTCTCCCTACAAACTCCGCGAGCTTTCGCGAGTTTGTTTTAACTTAGCCGCACTTATCCGCGCATACCTTAGCCCCCAACCCTCCGCTCGAGATCCCCAACCGCGTGTTTCGCTGACGATTTATTTCCTCTCCGTTCGCGACGTACAGTGGTTGGTTCACCGAGGCCGGGAATATCGTCCAGACTCGGCGATTTTGAATAATTAGTAGGATCGAGAAGAAGCAGCCAACTTGGTCACGTTGGAATAGACTCTTTATCCCCCTTCCGATTGAACTGATTGGATCGAGCCCCGAGAGATCGCGGGTACGCGATAGACTTTTAATTCGCGGTCCCGCGTGAACGCGCTCGCGGCCGGATGTCGGGTCGATTTATCGATCCCGCGGGCTAATATCGCGCAAAGCTGCCAGCGTTTCCGCGTTTGGCGAGCCGTGCATATTTGCACGGTTGCTCAAGCCGCGCTCTGGCTAATGAGTCTCCTCCTGATAGGAATTATCAGCCGCGCAATAACGATCCTCGCGCTAGCGCTGTGCCGGTGAACGGGCGATCCGTGAGTCGTTTGATTTCTGCCTGCTTTTCGTTCCGTCTCCCTTCGCGTTCACTGAATAGGCGTCGATGGTGTCTGAAGCATTAGCCCCATTTACGCCCGAAAGCCCCCGAGATATCGAACGGTCTAAAACATTGCAATGCACCGTAATGCGTTCTCGAAAGGATACCGAGGGTTAATGGGCCAATTTCCGCTAATCTTTCGCATTATGCCAATCTCGTCGGTTTGACGATTACGTCAGAAGATGGCGCGTCGATTGCCCGAAGCGATAGCAACCCCTCCGGTTGCCAACGCGCCGAGGGTAGAAGAAGGATCTCGAGGAACAACCGTGACTCGTTAATATCCTTATTCGTGCACTGTGATTACGTCGGTCCGTCGATACTCTTGCATGACCTAATTTCCGTCCTACGCCACCTACCACCCGCTGCCTCCAACTATTGGCACAACAGCGAGTTATACTTATTGCACGAAAATAATTATCCTAAGCTAAGCGTGTCCCTTTGTTGACTCCCCGGCTATCGCTGGCAAAGCCTTTTATTAACGGCGCGCGCAGGTGTATACACGCGTACCTGAAGCAAGAGAGCTTTAGGGAAATATCCTCCCTGTTAGGCATCCCCTGCCCTTCTACCGCCCTTCTGTCCTCCTCCCATCCGCCCCTCTCGCCCCCTCAGAGATTTACCCCGAAGCTTTTCAATGCACCTGCCCGGGGGCTATTGTTAATGCAACACGGCCAGGAGAGAGATTATTGTCCTGACAGGCAGGCCGTTCCATTTCCTTTCCATCAATCTTCCTCCGCCGGGGCACGATGACGCCACGCCACCGCCGATTCATATTTCCCAGCGACGACCACGACGACGACAACGGGCACAATGCGAAATTTAGAACGGAGCGCGAACGTGGTAATCAATGAGGTAAGCCGGGATACGCGTACCTCATTGGTTATTCCGCGGCGAGACGCGCATGACAGTCCCTCTGTGCTCCCCTCTTTCTCGTGCCCGAGCTCTCTCTCTCCCCGTTGCCCATCTCCGTTCCATCTGGTCCCGACGCCTTTTCCCTTTCTGACCGTTTCCCGACTCCCCGCCTTTACCGCGATAAAACTGCATTATTACGCCGCGACAAAAGGGGATAATGTAGCCCCCGGTCGCGGTCCCTTGTCCCTCCGTTAATTCCGCACCCTCCCCCGGCGCACGCCGTGGCCCGTGAATTTTTATTCCGTCTCCGGATAATAATCAATTAGGACCGGACAGTCGGGAGGGGTATAGCGGGGCCAATTCCGCGGCAACGGTGTTGGGTAAATTTCTCCTTCCAAGGATACCGTCGCTGGGACGACTTCAACCGAAGCGAACTTTTTAATTAATAACTCTTCGAATAAGTTAAACGCCGCTGACGCTTGCCCGCAGAGCTGAACCGCTCATTGGGAGTTTTAATTCCGGATGAAAGCGGTGCAGCGTTTGTCAGCCTCTCGACAGGTGGAGTGTTAATTAACGGAATGGCGTGCCGCTTTGGGAAGCATTCAAGTACCGCTCGTAATACCGTGACGCATTATATTCCTCGATCTCTCGATGATTGCATTAGTTTAATCTGAAAAATTCCTCAAACCATTTCCTTCCCGCAGATAAAGAATATCGCGGAAGGAACGTCTAGTATCTCTCTTATCGTTGCACCAGTTCGCTCGAGGAACGCACGTACATCGAGAAAGTACATATATCAAGAACTCGAACAAAAGGGGACACAGAAAAATGCAATACAATTATCACGAGTCGACCGAAGAGAAAAAGGGAAGAGAATTGATTATTCTTTTCCGCTGTTCATCCGTGCAATTAAATTCTGTCCGAGCGCGTGTAAACATCGATAAGATAAGATCGTTTCGAAATCAGATCTGATCAGCGAAATCCGTGCATGCCAGTTCAGCGAGCTAGCGTGCACTCACGTGGTTCACCGCTCAGCCGCGACGCGGCGCTGGCGGCGTCGAAACGAGCGCTTTAAATTTCACGCGACGCCTCATTGTAAACACGCGTCCTTTCGTGTCGGCGGCTCTACGCGTCCACTCTTAAACCTATTTTCGATCGTTTGCTCTCCAGTCGTCGCGTCGTCTGTCCCCGATTCTCCTCTTACCGAGTCGTCTCGCGGCGACAAACCATATTTAGAGTGTCTTACGGAACTGGTATTTCACTTGGGAGTGCATAAAATGAAGCGCTGACTCTTGACAGCGGGGCTGCTGATGGTGGTGGCTTGCGCGTGCACCGATGCATAATCGTGTTGGATCGTTTTACGTGGATTAGGAAATCGCTCGCTGGGACGGGATGCAATAGGAAGGGGACCAGCTGCGATGCCAGCGTAACCGTGCAAGTACGCGGGCGTGAAATGTGATTGCCGTCCTCGTCGGCGGTACTTAAATGTCTCCGAGTGCATGCTTTCTAAGATTTACTTGTTGGGCATGAATGGGCAGGTGCAGCCCTCCAGGGAGAGGTTAGGTGAGTGTCAGAATTAACGCGAAACCAAATCCGCACCGCGAGGATTACCGAGAATCTACTTCTTTTTTCTCTCTTAATTCCACTGCTTACGATCGCGTGAAACGACCAATGACTCCTTTCTGTTAGTCATACCGACCTCGATACTTAAGTTTAAGTCATCGTATTCGAGTCTTTGTGCTCGCGTCAGTTACGAGAAATAAATACTCCCTCGCGTGTTCGGCTTATGGGTCTTCGGAAGCACCACTTAGATCTGCGTATTAAGGATCGCTTTGATTCTCAGGGGGTTTTAGTAACAGCACGATAGGATTGTTCTCTGGAATGATTGCCACGGATCGTGTTCCTAACATACAGCTGAACAATGGATTACCCATGGATGATTCTAACGTCGCTACAGAGGTTGATAGTAAAGTGAAGACAAAGCTATTGTCTATGTGGAACAACGTCAAATATGGTTAGTGTAATAGGAATATATAGGCGTGCGACGCAGCTGTTCATGAAGCGGCGAGTTTTATAGACGTTTAATTTATTCCAAGGCTGGACCATTAAGATGGTGAAACCGAACTTCTCTAAAGAATCTCCGGTTTGCCTGCTCGGCAAAATGTATCGTAAAAAGCCAGAGGAGTTTCTGGAGAAGGCTTCCGAAGCGGATAAAACGTTAGATACTGGAAGCGAGATATCTTTAGCGATGGATGCTATTAGTTTCGAAGATAGTATAGAGGAATTTAAGAAAGACTTTGCTTCGCGTCTTTGGCTGACGTATAGAAGAGAGTTTCCTAGTTTAAATGGATCGACGTTCACCACTGATTGTGGCTGGGGTTGTATGTTGCGCAGTGGTCAGATGATGTTGGCACAGGCATTGGTCTGCCATTTTCTTGGGCGAGGCATATATTTTCTTTACAGACTTTAGCAGTAAAATATAATAACTGTAAATAAATGTGCCGAGTACATAGTTATTATATTTACCATGGTTTATCGGTACTTTAGTATCGATTATCATGGTGTATTCTTCTACAATAAGGCATTTCCCCTGCAGAATGGCGGTGGCAGCCGGATCAACCGATGAAAACGGAGCAACAGAAACTGGACGAATATAATCACAGATTTATTATAAAGTCGTTTGGCGATCTACCCGAACGTATATCTCCGTTCTCTATACACGCACTTGTATCTTTGGGGGCGCTATGGGGAAAGCGTGCAGGAGATTGGTACGGGCCTTCCTCCGTCGCTCATCTCTTATGCCAAGCGGTAGAGCGTGCGGCGGAACATCATCCAGTATTCAGTAACTTAGCTGTTTATGTTGCTCAAGACTGCGCAGGTGATACGATAGCTGAGCTACTTATTTCCTAGCTAAATAGAATTATATCTCTGGTTTTAATTTGTAACACGTTCTTACAGTTTATCTGCAGGATGTAGAACACGTGTGTCAGACGCCAGACGGCAAATGGAAATCTCTTATACTTTTTGTACCTTTAAGACTCGGTGCTGACAAGTTAAATCCTGTCTATGCATCCTGCTTGACACATTTACTTACGTTAGACACTTGCATCGGAGTTATCGGTGGTCGACCTAGACATTCGCTTTATTTCATTGGTTTCCAGGAAGACAAATTGATCAATCTAGATCCGCATTATTGCCAAGAGACCGTCGACGTATTAAAAGACAATTTCTCTCTGACGAGCTTTCATTGCACCTCGCCGAGAAAGATGTTGATCTCGAAAATGGATCCCAGCTGTTGCGTGGGGTTCTATTTTCACAACAAAACGCAGTTCACGAACTTTATGGAGGTCGCTCCCTCTGTATGTATCGTTGTACCCGAAACGGGAATGTGCAGTTTAAGATCAGACTTCTAACGAGTATCTTTTTTGTGTTGCAGTACTTGGTGCCGGAGGATGAGAAGGTCGACTATCCGATGTTTTTATTCTGCGACGGGAGCGGAAAGGATCTTCATCAAAAGATTGAAATTGTGGAGAGCATAATTCCTTCTGCTACCTCTTTCGCAGGTAATGAATCTTACGATGATGATCTTGACGAGTGCGAGGAGTTCGAACTGGTTCAGTGAGACGTCTACCACGGACATTTAAATATAGCGTACTTAAAGACATTCATCGATAGTCTTTGGAGAATGATGACTAATATTACGTTCATCATAATTCTCCGCTCATTCGTCCACACACGTACAAGGAAGAAATCCAATTTATGACTATAGTAGATGCAACTTCGCATTACGTTAGACCAGTTGAATATTATTTTACCAGACGATTTTGTGCCGCGAAACGAACTTTCGAGATCTCAAGCGTGCCCGCTAAACGGCATGGATTAGCATGTCAAATATTTTGCAATCGCGATAAAAAACAGGCTATAGACTTTTAAAGCGTTATCGTCAATACGTAATTCTGTGATCATAATTTAATGCGGCTTTTGTATTCGAGCACGTTATTGCGCAACATCTCTTACCTTGTTTCTTGATCTCAAAAAATTTTTGCTTCTAGTAATCCCTAGGTATTTTAATTTAGCGTACACCGTAGTGTTATAATTATCGTTTCGAGGATGCGTATTCTTGATTCGATGAGTTCCCATCGATGATACGCGTTGGGGCTTGCGTAGACCGTAAGCTGACAATTTTGCTACGAAGAGTAATTTTGTATAAACATTTCTGAATGCCTTGTGGAAATGTTCCTGACGTAACTTATTTCGTAATGCAGCAACTTTAGATATTCCTCGCGAGGCGTAACATGACCAGATTTCATTTCGTCGTCTAATCGAACCGTATCTACCTTATAACATCTAAGCCTGAGTTACATTAAGCTTTTAGCAATGATACCCTAAGTTATTTATTTATTTCATGTGCTAATTTTCTCGCCACAGACGACTATACTGAACTTATGCTAAGTTTCCGCGCGTCAGCGCGCCATATCATTGCGCTGGACATAACGTTTTATGTTATGGAAATGAAACATGCTATTAACAGACGTATATATTATTAAACTACTGTTATTACCGAAGAACGACTTAATTTTTCAAAAAGATGTGAGCATGGTATATATATATATATAATGTATATTATACTCATATTGTTAAAAGTCTGTACACAGCTGAAAATTGTTAAAGCGTATATCGGTACAGTAAAAAATAAACATGGTGAGAGCTATAAAAATTATCGTTTCAAATACTCTCTTTATTTCCCGTTTATAGTTTGCAAGTACATTTCATTCGATCGATAACAATTTAATGGAATATATAACATGTTTTCGTGTATCGAAGTTACATAAGCCTTACAAACATTTCCCACCACCTTGGAATCAGTATCAGCTTCTCTTATGCCTCTCTGTATAGTGCTATACAATTCTCGGGTGTTATAAATTATTTCATATAAATCGAACTTGCCAATATATATAAATCAGTGTATCTACAATTAGAAACTTCTAGGTGGATTATTGTACAAGTATTCGCTTCCTCCTGATCAGGAAATAATCCTTTCACCAAATCCGATATGACGATATTATCATACAAGGCATATCTAGATACAAAAGTTAAGATACAGTATCAAATTCAACGAAATTTTCACGAAACAAGCGGGAATTGTACATATTTACACATTACAAAGCTTTGTACTATACCGATGTAAAATTAGGTTGCAATCATCTCGCGTATAAAAATTACAGAAAAATATATTATAAACCTCTCTCAGATTTCATATACATTCGTTCAATTCATCTATATGTGTGCGTACAGAAAGTAACACTAAAACTATTGGAAGCATGCGATCACTGTGGACCGTCTGAAGTTTCAACTAATTTGTCTAGCAATTTATACAAGCTACGATGATAAGAACTTTGCTATAGTGTCCTGCACACGAGGCCACAGTTCGTTGGTAGTGTCGCCCTGGAAAGATTTCAGTATTCCCAACTTCTGGTAGAACTCTAAAATGGGTTCATTTTCCTTGGAATACCTATCCAGTCTCTTTTGCACGATCTCGACCTTGTCGTCGTCCCTTTTGCTCAGAGGTTCTCCAGTCACATCGTCTTTGCCCTGTTAAAAAAGACACAGATCAATACTTCGTGTGACCAAGTGGAAATGAAGACCGAAATCTAATTCGGAGATTCTACTTAGTTGGCAGAATGCCGGCGGGATTATGCTTGAATGAGAATCGAGCTTTCAACTTCGACTTACCGGCACTTTCGGACTGTTGAACCCGATGTTGTAAACTCTCCCGCTGGGCAGATGAACCCACCTGTTCTTCACGCGGTTCAAGATCACGGAAACGGGGACGTCGAGATAGAGTACGAGGTTCACGGAGTGGGCTTTCTGCAGCTTTTCCGCCTGCAGCAACGTTCTCGGGAATCCTGTACCGATGCCAACATTTTAGTCGAATTTAGTCGCGAGCGCATCGGTCGTCACACGTTCACGGCCAACGCGAGGAATATTGAAGTTTCTATTTTATACCGTCACTCACCGTCCAACAGCCAATTTTTGTCCCCGACCGCCTCGATCTCTTTATTGATCATCGAGATCATCACGTCGTCGGGAACGAATTTACCAGATAACACGTAACTCGCTACAGCTTTGCCCAGTTCTATATTTTTAAAACAACATTTTAAGCTTCTGTCGTGAACGTCCGTCAGTCCGTTTATGGCGTAATTGTTTCTCTGCCAATTAACGTTGCGACGGACTTTGAAACGGGCGATAACAATTTCGTCAATAAATCAAAAGTAGCACGGGGACGTGTTTGTCTTTGAAAGTTTATTAAATCCGTCTTGACAAGTACGCTTAAGATTTGTATGAAAATTCCAATCGAAATCGTGCCTCGTAATTGGACGAAGTTTGTTTACATATTTCATATAACGACCAGTTTTTACATTGTTTATAAATAGGATACTCGGCCGAATGAATTGATAAGGATATCCTTCGCAATTATATCAGAATTGCGAGAGTAGGGGAGAATCTAATCGCGTCCAGTTAGCCGTCTCCACAATGGGAAAGCTTCTCTAAAGGATATTTTAATTTATCAGCGATTAAAACGAAATTCGTCCACGCCTTCTTCGTTTAACTTTCAAGGTGATCTACGTAGGTTTTATTATTACAAAGAACACGTGCCTGTGCGATACTTTTAAGTGAAGAAATCGTTAAGCCATTGTTGAAGGAACTGATGTAGATAACTGGGACACATGTATTATTCGAGGCGAGTTCGATAGTAGTCACACGCATATTGCCTCAATTAAAGTGTCGAAGGGAAATTATTAAGTGCATCAAATTAATTCCTCATGCGTACATATATCGACAAACGCATCGCGCATGTGTGCGTAACGCGAAGCGACAACAAAGACCGAGAGAGACAGAGAGGATCGAGACACGAGCGTAGCTTATGGAAGTCAATTCTAAAACGTGCAAGAAAAGTCAGGAAGCAAGGATAGTCGTAACCTGGTTAAGGAACATCGAAGAAACGAGCGTTCTTCATTTTGTGTGTTCGGGAAACAAAGCATCCCGAAGATGGCATTCGGGCTCGAAGCGCATTTTATATACCATCAATACACCTAAAACCCAAAAATGTGTTTGACAATGTTGGTTTCACGGAAAGGGAGGTGGAGGGGAGAATGGTGGTCTAAAGTCCAGTTCGAAGAGATAAGGGTATTGGGAGTACTGTCGATGACGTGTGAATAATGGTTTATGGTTGATGCACGTACCGGTGCCACTTGTCATATGAAGACGCAACTTGTCACCGCTAGATATGTGAGTCACTTTAAAATGTTCGACAACTCGAGATGACATGGTGCCCTTGCCAGATGCAGGGGCACCCAGCATCACGGCCCTGAAGGCCGCAGCCTTGGCACACCACGTGGACAGCGCTACCATTAAATCGTCACTTTGAAAACCCGACTGGAGAAACCACTATGCAAGAGACACGGCCAGGTCGAGCTCGGCAGACTCTTCTTCTCTCCCGATACTTTTCCCTCCGACGACTAGCTTTAACGCGGGAATGCTGTGACGACTATAACCGGGGAGGGAAAATATATCGGCCGATCTATAGTGGGTGACCTGTGAACCGCGATTGCACGACCAGTTACCGAGTCGCACGACAAGCGATCGACCAATGCATGAAAGTATCTAGTTATTTTAGTCATTAATCTGTTGGCTGCCTTGGGTTAAGCTTGAAGAACCGGATATGCACACACCAATGACGCAAGCCGGCAGTTGCATTTCGCAATTTGATGAACCGCCGCCAAACGCTTGTTCGCTCGAAATATTTCGCGTAAACAAGTTCGTTCTAAGAAAAGCGTAGGGAGGGGTAGTGAGAATAATGGTACTCTAATTTTATTGACAAAGTAGCACTTTATTTATATGAAAAAGTAATACAACGTTAGGGCCTGTGCTCGTTTTCTTGTATTTTTCTTTCTTTCTTTTTGTATCATCACTTGTCAAAAGCGTATGTAAAGAGAGAACTAGAGAAGGCCTTTATCTTTCTCATTTGGACATCTTACGTGTTCTATGTAACAGTAGATCGGAATTACAAATTCGTGAAAATCCTCGTCGGCCTATCGAAAGGCTTATTCATCGCATTACTACGGGGTAGTAATTTTACTGTTTATAAATTTTCATCTATAGAACTAGAACTCGTATGACTTTTTCTTTAACAAATCCGCGGATGAATGTAATGTACATTATATCGTTTAAAACCTTTCGTGAAGTTGTTATACCCCCCCTTAAAATATATTTATAGATTCTTTGTGATCACGAGCTATCCATTTCTGTTCCTTAACAATCTTCATTAACACTAAGCACCCGAAATGTCTCCCAACGTATTGCAAGTTTGATCAAATGCAGTTGAAAAGCTTAGCCCGAGCCTAGTGCTACCAGAGGGCTACACTTACACGTATTTTTTTTTAGTCTTATTCCTTAGAAAGACCATACCTAAACTCACATCTTCATTGCTCCCCCATACTTTTCCATCAAATAGTTCCGAATCAGAGTTCAATAGCTGTCAGGAAGACTACTAAGAACATTTTACAGACGTGCCATCGTAACAGTCTCAATTTTTGCCACAGACAAGAATAAAAGAGAGAGAGAGAGAGACAGTTTTTTACCTTCCTAGGCTTAAACTCGAGATTAAACTTCAGTAAAGATAACATATAATACGAGCTGTTATCGTTATACATCACGTCTTTAACCTATGGAACAAAAATATAATCGAAACTGCTGTGAATTGTATTACGGATGTTTCATCTAGCGAGCCAGACTTAAAACTCCCTTAGCTCTTGGCATTATAGCGTGCACATGTAGGTGCCCTGAATCTGCATGTGTAAATGCGTGTTGCGTGTGGTACTTTCTAGATACATGAATGTAAATCAAAGAGCAAAAGAAAATCTTCCACGCCTTTTTACCAGAGCTCTCCGTCTTTCTCTTTAGCTGGAACTTCTATAACTCGTGGCTTATCGATTATTCTTGCTGTGCGATTCCCTTTCTCTACGATACCGATAATCCACGCCTGATATCCTTCCTGCTTCTCGATGTCCTTACAATATGCCGCAGCCTGGAAGACAAGAGGATCTGATTAACGACGAGAAACTTCGCCAGTAAAGGAAATTAGAAATGGTATAAACAAGTGTAAGAGATTTGACAGCACCGAAATGCTAAAAACCGCAAATCGGCATGGAAGTCTCTGTTTCTCTCCCTGCCATTCTTTAGAGTATTCTATAATAGAGTATACTCTACTGTATTAGCAGGGGCTTGTGCGATAAGTTGATAGATCATTACACACCTGTTCCCTTGGTAGGCAAATAAGCAATCCTCCGCTGGTTTCTGCCGAGTGACCTTGGAGGAGTTGGAACATATTACCACACGCCTTCGCAACAGCTGCCATTTTAGCGATAACAGGTAAATTATGAATAACGAAGGAAACTTCATTCTTCTGGTGCTTGGCCAGGTTTTGTGCGTGTCCCAGCAGGCCGAAACCAGTGACGTCTGTCGCTCCGTGCGCATTGTATTTATGCATTAATCTGGCCGCTAAAAAAGAACGGAAAATCATTTTACTTTACCCCTTTACCTTTCGTTTACTTTAAACGCAATTAAACACCTGCCTATTCTGTTAAGCCTGGCCATGCTGTCCATCGCTCTTTGATAGGCTTTTCTCACATCATCCTCGCTAACGACGAGCTTTATTCTGTTCCAGCGGTCTGGTTGGTCTAACCACTGATGGGCGTTAACTGCGACTTGGGTTCCAAGAGGCTTCGTCAGAACAAGAACGTCGCCGACCACTGCATTGTCTGGCCTGCATTAAAAAGCTATTGTTACCCCGGTGTGTGTGGACACGCTTGTGATACAACTCGTACAAAGACGCATACACAATGTACTCGTTCGGTTGGCAGACAGTAGAAGCAACACCACCTATTGTGCACCAAGGATTAACAACTGTTTGACCTCCTGTCACTGTTGTGCCAGCTTCCAAGGCAGAATCTTTGAACCCTCTCATGATCAAAGGAACAACAACGTCCCGCTCCTTTTCGGTCATTTTTGTACTGACTCCCAGCAACATTAACATATTGTCGCACTCTGTGACACCCATCGCGTACAAATCGCTGATAACATTCGCGCACGCAATTTTACCTGGAAAAGTACTCCAATAGCAGTGGTCAAACAGGATGCCGTACAAGAAAATTTATATCAAATGAAATGTGTAGCCATTACTTGGACGGCACAATTTTGTTGCGAACGTAAGAAGAATGCCGCAACTGATACAATAGAATGCTTTTATTAACTTATGATACTATCTTGTATCTTACCCATCATGTAAGGGTCATCGACTAGCGGGTAGAAGAAGTCTGTAGTCTGCACCAAACTGAGCCCGCCATGCCTCAGCGGAGTCACGGAGGAATCCATGCCAATGCCTGAAGCATAAAAAGGAAATTTTTAATTAGTATTTAAAATTCAATATTTCATATTTCGCGACATGTTCTTCGAAGTTTTATTCCCGCGAAATTGAGGTTTATATTTTATATACATCGTGTGGTGCGATAAACTTCAATTGGCTTTGGAGAAGTTGAGAACACTCGTATTTCCGGTGGCGTGGGAGAAATCAGGCGGGAGACAATATGGCGGTTAGCACGCCAGGGCCGTGTACCGTGATGTTCGCGCGCGGGGCCCCGCGGCGCACAAAATTAATCATTTCAACCAAAAATGTTCACAGTAAGCGATATAGTTATTCCCATTAAACATACAGAAATGCTATAAAGTATCATTGGCCACGAGAAATTATAAGAAGCAATATTTTACAATCGGGTAATATAAATTCGAATTTAATTTCTCGCGTTGCACGGATAAAAATACTCGAAACGTCGAAAGAGTAGCAGCGGAGAAAAAAATTTGAATGTTCATATATGCATCGTCGATAAAATCCGACGAACACGTGAAGAGCGGCGAGACGCGGTATAAAAATCAAACATGTCGGCGCATATTAAGGTGTACGCGCGCGATTAAGTCCAGCATGTATACTCACCGATACGTGGTATGGCCATGTGCATGAAGTGGGCATGCTCATGATCTTGTGCGCTACCATCGTCTGCCTGTAGTCCCTCGAGGAGTTTCCCAAGAACCTCCTGAGGGACTTTACACCCTCATCCTTTTAAGTCGGCGAACCGCGTAAGACGGAAGGTCGCGTCTAGATCATGTGCCACGGGATCGAATGGCCTACGCAACGCCAAGGCGTTCGGATTCCCACCGAGCTCTAGCTGGGCCACGGCCAGGGCGTCCTGGTTGACTGGGGTTCCCTGTAGCTCCGCCATGTCTCGCTAAAAGCTAAACTATTATTACGGGACCCGACACAAAAACCGACGACGCGGGTACGCGACGCGTCTCGCGGCCCTGGCGACAACGGCTCTCCTACGACGGCTTCCCGACGATTCCTGCGCGATATCCACGAGCGTAGCAGGTTCTCACACTGGCGACCGTGATACCGTAACCGCGAACGCCGCCGACAGACAGCCACTGGGCACGGTACACGAACTCGTCGCGAACGGGAATTATACTTTGCACCGGCGTCGACTGCCCGGGATCGTATGTGCTGACAAAATGGCCGCGCCTCCAGCTTTTACAGAATCGGAAGAACGCGCAAGGCCACCAAGAGTCCCCCCGATGTCCCTACCGTGGCGCTGTTATCCTCTGATTGGCCCTTTCGAATCTACGCACGCGCAGCTCGAGGCTACCTCTCAGGTACGTCGTTGCGGCACCGTTTCGCCCGCGTTGTATATTGGCGTCCCTGTAGCTTTGTCGTCGGGAAGCCGACGCTACAAGTGTGCCTTTGTGCCGCACATACGCTTTGCTCCCGATAAGTTCTACCGAGGAGCGGCAATACTTCTCCGTTTCGAGATTCATTCGCGATGCTCTGTAATCATTCGAGCGGTTAAGTATTATCGTGTTTGTCTCACTTCGGATCGAATAGGATCGGTAATTGAATAATGTTTTGTAGTATATATTAATATTTTGATTTGTATGTTACTAGTGTAATGGAACGGCGAAGATGAATGGCGATGGTGGGGGCAATTTGGATAAATGATGCTTTTCTGTGATTAGTAGTAATTTGGAGTTGGGGAAATGTTATTTTGGATTTAGAATTGAAGAGGAGTTTTCGACAGGTTTCAGCTGGATTAGACAGGGCAAAGACTTAATGTTATAAAATACGTGATTATTTTGGGGCGATCGTGAGCACCTCTGCTCGTTTCCCGCGCAAATCTTAATAACTCTGGATTTGACAAGTATGGGGAATTCTTTGTAGTGCGTTCGAGGAAGCAATTTAACGTTTAGTTAGTTTGTCTCGAAAGTAAAACTATTTCAGATAGAGTATAGTGAAGTAGAGTTACGTGGAAATGTTTTTAATCTTCTGAAAACGCGTTCCCAGTTACCCATGTAACTATGTTACCGTGTATGCGAGTTCGTCAGATGGTCGCTAGGTGGCAGGCGTCGTCAGGCTGGATGTCGATAAAATCGCAACCTTGAATTATCCAAATGCAGAGATCCCTTTGTGTTTCTGTAACAATGGTAGATAATATAGATCCTCGGATGATTCTCTGCAACTTTTCTCAGTCATCCTTTTCAGAATGAACAATCGCCAACCAATAAACTCAGTACTCAGAAACGTACAGAATTTATTTAGACTCTGGGAAATTCTATTTCTGCAAGATATTCAAGTAGAAATGATGCAACAATCCGATCCTAGCTCCAAACTACAAAAAACCAGCTTTCGTTGCAGCGAGAATGCAGCGCTATTCGCATGGTCTTGGAAAGGGAAAGGAGTCGACGACCTAGCACTTTGTTTCCACGCTCGGAGGAGTACTTTACCTGGAAGCTCTTTCCACCGTGAAATTAGCATAGGCGTTTGAAATTATTTATATAACACGAAAAGGTCGAAGAACTGAAGCCCAGAAAATACAAGAATTCAAAGTTTCGATATTCGAAACCAAAAATCGCAAGCGTCAGCTAATCTAAATTTCAACTAGATCTGTATTCAATTAATTTCTTTGATAATCCTACGGGGTGCATTACTCATTCCAATAGCCTCCGGCAATTCGCATCAATCAATTACTCATAATTGTCTAAATAACATCATTATCGATCTATTAAAATTAAAAGAAATGCTGCAAATACAAATGGCTTAGGAGAATCGACTGACGTTCGTCGCCCTCTGTCGGGAAAGTTCGGAGGGAGTCGTATAGAGAGCCGAGCGGCCACGGTTTGACACGATTGCCTCGTGAGTCGATCGCGTACCGCAGTCGTGCGCGAGTCAGAGAGCGTGTAACGTTGTGGCGGGAGTGCATTTAAGTTTTCGCGATCGTTGTTTCCCTATCCCCGTGACGATTTTCCCGCATATCGCCGATTGATCGGCACTGAGATGACGTGCCAGTGGCATCCGCATTGAAGGATTATCAACTCCCGTTGGAAACCAGTGAGCCGGCAGGATGATGCAGGAAATCACGGACCAATCCTCCAGGACGGTGCTCCTGAATACGTTCGTGGTGAAGAAGAAACGGTGCAGGGTCTACTTTCATCGTGGCACGCTAATATGGGAAACGGAGAAACCGCCGTACAGTAAGTACCATAGACATTGTTTCGCTATTGCTGTTTGATGAAGGAAGAGGGTTTCATTAGGGTGTGTTAGAACGCTCGCGAGGAAGATCAATCGTGACTTCCGCGTTTCTCGTCGATTGCAAACAAAGGAGCATCTCGACACTCTAGTAAGGGTAGCGTCTGGTGTGCATACTTAGTTTTTAGCTTGGCTTTGTTGTTCGCGGGGTGGGACGCACTGGGCATGGGTTGCTAGTCTGTTTGTGTTTCATTCTCTCTTCTACAATATGAAAGAAGGAGAAATTAGGAACTAGAGCGTAAACACAGTTAGCTTCATTTAGGTTATGTGTGACACCTTTATGCACCCTTTTCTTGGTTGAATTTTAAGATTAATTATCGACGTGATCAGGGAGTTTAAGCATCATATATGTTGCTTCGAAGCGGGGGTACTGTTATTGTTTACTATCTACACTATTCCTCTCGAAAATCTACTGTTTCTTAAATGATGAAGTGGAAGTTACATGCACCACCTCTGTATCCTTCTTCTACGAATATTAACAGCCTCGGAATTCACTTTGTTGACAGTAGATTAGCATAAGTTCCTAAGTAGGATCTCGAGGCTTGACTTATCGATTCAATCCTAGAGAATAACAATAAAACGCGTAAGTCCAACGATCATCTCGGCGATGCCTCATCTTCAGTGTCCCGCTAAATCGCATTTATTACAAAGTTTGAGGCTCTTGCCGCTAGAATCTTATGCAAAAGCTTTCCTCCGGCTCTGCCAAGAAATTCAATTTACGAAGTTACCCAGGCTGCTCGCGTCGCGTGCCTCGATTACCAAACCGGACCGTTTCCCTAGGCTTTAAGTTCCAGCGGACAGGACTCACCGCAAATATAATAAACAACAGTCGTTCGTCCTTCACCCTTCGACGTGCAGGACCAACAGACTGTCCATCGTGACCCGACATTCATTTCCGCGTACTCTAATGCGATTGTCGTCGATTCAACGCGGCGTTATATCGTCTGGCGATTCCTGTGGACGACGCAGGAAATTGCCAAGCTTCCGTCACCGCAGGCTCATGGGGATCTTTGCGGAAGTTATCACGCGCCTTATTGTATACTTCGCGATTCGGGCCGATTCTCAAGCCGCGACGAAGTACAACGAAGGAAGCGACCACTTCGTTCCTTCGGGAAGGATCGTCGCGTCTTAAGCCACGCTTCCACGTGCTTAACTCGTGAGCCGTCGAACTTATTAGAGGTGTGCAAAAAAGTGACGCTTCGAAGGCGGAGCGTTTATGATGTTATTAAGCAATTAAATTCCGTGTCGCGCGTCGTAGGTACACGTGGAAACACGAAGTTAGGTAATCATTTACTTGGAAATTACCGGCCCGTTATTTTCCAAGGATTTTCCTGTTGGTGGAAGCGTCTCTTATCGAACGCGCTTCGGAATGTATAAATAGTCGCACTTTCCTGGCAGGTCGTTGAAAAGGCACAACTTTCACGACCGTTTCAATCGAACTGTTAAAGATACGTATCAGCTGGTGCAGCGGCACGCTTTGGAATTGGACTTTGTATAAAAAGTAGAAGCGTTGGTTTTGAACCAAGCAACGTTGGAGAGGTGCAGTGTCAAAGAACCAGGTGCTCCAAAATCGGGGCCATCGCACTTATTTTGGGAGAGGATGCGTTCGACTGGGACCCTAGAGTGCAATGGGAGGGTCATTAAATTATTCTCGACCAGGGGACAAGTGCATCTATCGTCGATAGAATATTTTATCAAGGGGCGTTTCAATGTTATCACTATCGGACCGAGACTCTTGTGTTTCTTGCTATCGGGAGGAATGGCACGTATCGAGGACTTCTTTATTATTGTTTCTTGGTGTTTTTTTTTTATTTCGAGTTGCCTGTGTGGAGTCTTCTCCTTTTGCCATTATTTACACCTTTTTAGGTCGAGAAGCAGGCAAGCAAAATGGCGTTATTTGGAATAAGAAGCTGGTTCCCTTTTGTGGTACCATTCTCGTTTTCTTTTCAATTGTAATTAAAAGCAACGGATACACCAAGTCGAAGGACTCTTACTGTCTCTTTGACAACCTTCTCCTTTCTGTCTTCCTTATTTGTTCTACGTACAAAAAGAACTGCTCGTTAGTTCCTATAGAATCTTCACACCCGAACCTCCTTATCGCCTCCTCTATTTACTTTCGCTCGGGGGTATTGTCCTTGGTTTCCTTGGTCGAAAATCTTATCTTACCGAACTTCCTTTCTTTAACTTAATTACAGTGTCAGAAGCCCTGCTTTTCTTTCGATCGAAGAAAGCTATCTCCTCCAGATTAGTGAACTTAAACATTCCGACAGCGTTATCATTACCCAGTGCGCGTGTAATAATTGTTTTTTAATAAACGTTGCTCGCGCGCTTCTCGTTGTTATCGCTATCTGGATGGAATATTTCATTGTTCGCGGGATAAGCGGTTCAAAGTGTCCGCAGATCGAGGAGATACCGTCGTCCTAAGCTGTCGACCGTCCACCGATGTTTGCTGAAAGGAATCGATATCACGGTTAACACGCTTATTTCCTGCTCCTTTCGACATCATCTTCCGGGGGCCTTTGGTAAAGCTCGTCGCCCGAGGCGACTTCGTTCCAACTATTTCGAACGCGGGGACAATGTCGACGGCTCGGGGGAAGATTAGTCGCTCGTGTGCTTTAGTAAATTCCTGCGGGGCTAATTTCGGTTTCTAATTCTGGACCCTGGTCTCTAAATTGCACCACAGCTTGGATGACATGGCTCAAAGGCTCAGTGCACTTCCTCTCCCGAAATTCCCGCGGTGATATGCATGAGATCGATAAGTGGAATTAAATCAGGCGAGCTTGCTTTATGAAAGCTCGATCTGCCATGAATTCGAAATGCAAGGACAAAGAACGACGCGCGCAAGGAAATAGAGTCCGAGTAGAATCACCCCTGTTCAGGGCAGACAAAAGATCAGAGAAGCCTACGTCTGTCTGTCCACTATGTATGCCGATGTTCGCTGTTCCTGTTTGGAATACCGATGAGTTTTCGGCGTTTGGGTGACGCGACGGTGGGAACTTCTGTAGCCTGGCTCGTCCTTGAGCTTCGTTAGCATATCGTTCTGTTTTCTTCCTTCCTACGCTCGATCTACCGTGGCACACTTGAACTTAGCAAACTCGAGAGCCTTGGTCACTTTCCTGAGTATAATTATTGCGCTTTTTATCGTGTCGAACGTGATTAAACAGTGCCGGTTTATTCCGTTACGTAATTACTTCTTGAACGCTCGAATATTTTTTATTCTAAAAAAGCAGAATTGATGAGTGAATGTATTGATAATTTCGAGGAATGTGTCTAAATGAAGGAAGATAAGTGACGGAGTTTGGTCGAGCCTGCGTGTGGTCGTGTTCGAGTTGAATTTAACAGAATGGGACGAAGAAGAAATACATTTCCATTACATACTCTCCGCGGTGGATTTTTACATCTGTATGCTAGCTTCGTGGAGCGATGCTGCCGTGGAGTGCTTCTCATTTGCATACGATTACTATTATCTCTTCCTCGGGTCTGTCTTCGCTGCGACGCTGTTCGCTCTCGTCTCGATTCAGCCGGGTGTAAGTTCAATTCCCTTTCGATCCAATCCAGTTTAATTCAGTCGCCCGCGGTTCGATTACTCCCAATTTAGTTCGCACCAGCTCCCTCGAGCCCCCACTGATCCAACAATTAGTCCTTTTCGCCCAGCCGAATCACAATCCCGAATCGCACCGCTCCGAATCTCATCGAGTCTGTTCTAATTCCATCCGTCACCCGTCCTCGCCTGACCAAACACCGCCCTTATTCTACTCGCCTCCGAAGCGCGGCAGTCTCTCTCCACTGCTGTCTGTCGCTGTTATCTTCGCCTACTTGGCGAAGTGGAAAAGGACCGATCGATCGACTCCACGGTGTCCCATGTTTCCAGTCTAGCGATAGGATGAAGTATATTGTAAGTAGGTTCGAAATTTAGGGCTGAGACTATCCGAATAATTTAATATTCAAATATTTTACAAGTATTCGAATGCTACAAATAAACTTCGAATATTTGAGTATTCGAATGTTATTATTCGAATACTGATATATTCGAATACTGATGTATTCGAATCGTATGGTGTGAAGTGAGTCAAAATTAGCTTACGAGATTTCTTCCTGACAAATGAACCTAAAGAACTTGATTTATAATTCACACAATACTATTCGAATACATCAGTATTTGAATACTTAAATATTCGAATAGTATTCGAATACTTGTATATTGGAATTATATTCGCCAAATAATTGAGCAACGAAAGTATTCGAATATTCGAATACCGAAAAATTCGACAAATAGTCCCAGCCCTAGTTCGAATGTGAATGGATAGTTTCGAGCAGTTCATGAGTACTTCGAAAAAGAAGAACGATACTTTTAATTAGACTCGAATCTTTCGGTTCTCTCTCTCATTCTTCTCTTGTCTCGCTAGCTTTATTTCTGCTAGATAATGTTTTGGTGTTAGGTTGCAAAACACCAGGTCCGCTGAATCTTGCCCATTTATCACATAATTATTTATATAATTTTGTGGTGAATAAAGTCGAATTATTATTATAACCTCGACGAGGTAGGTTCGAACTCTCTATAAGTATAATCTTCAAGTATAATTTACCAGGAGTTTTCTATCCCGTGCAATTGTGTGGTTTGCCTTTTGTCTCTCAGAGTTTTCGAACAACATTCTCGAACCCTGCAGGTACTTTAATGAGTGCATAGAATAAAACGTCACCTTTTACGAGTAGTATTCGAATCCTACGAAAAGAGACTTTTGTAAAAAATTCTAAAATTGACTCAGATTCGTAATTATGTACATATTGAACTGGATGCCATCCCTAGTTTCCACGTCCAGCTCAAGCATTCAGCCGCGCATTAAAGCATGGTTTGATAGCGCGGGGTCGACCGTCGCCAATTGGATTTTAATCACCGCCGTCGCAAACCACGCACCTCGATCCAGCCTCGCTCGCAGGCCGCATTACATAATGGAGAACCAGAGAGCAATGTCTACAACGTCGTTCTTCCTCTTTCTTCCTCGTTCTTTCTTCGCCAACGTTCCTTCAATCCTCAGAATTCGTGGTCCCGCGATTAAGCGCGATTCCTCCGCGACGCGTTCACTTTACCCGCATCGCAGAATTACGCACTAACGATTACGTAAAGCGAGCGCACGTAGAAGTGAAACTTGCAAGTTGCTGCATATTGTATATGCAGTTTATTGTAATTCATGCAGTGCCCCCTTTACGTAATTCCCCTGGCCGATCAGGGCAGTTTTCCAGGCGGAGGAGAAGCGAGAGCGACGAGGTCGACCTCGTCCACTGTGATTGCCTCGCGGGCCCGTTGTTTCGGTGTCCAATGAGCCTTATCGGAGAAGCAACGACACTTTGGCACGCGTCCCGATTATCTCGATGACGTGGCTGCGCATACCGTGTCGCGTACCTGCAACGCTCGCCTGATCGTTGCCCTGGAGCCCGCACGCTTCCTTCCGTGTGCCCGGTTCTCTTCGTTCTTCCCCGCGCTATTGATCATTGAGAGGGCAAAGCGCGCGGCGCGAAGGAGCAGCCAGGCTTGGCCAATTGTAGGTCACGCTCATTTAGAAAATGAACGGTGCATGATATCTAAATGGGTCTCTATGGAACGTTTATCGAACGAGTAACTCGCTTATCAAGATACGGCCCGAGTCCACGGAGCTTGCCTCCCGCCGCGACAAAAACAGCGTGGGATAAAAAGCGACCGTCACGTTTTCCATATTGACGTTAGTTTCGCGCTGTCGCTTACGTAAACCACGGGGAGTATAAGTGCACCCTTGCCGACACGGGTAAACCGGGTTGATTGTGAAATACGTTAATTAAAAGATCGTGCAGTGGACCGTACTTTGGCGCCATTTTTTCTCACGTTCTGCCGCATTCAGGTATAATTACGTGATAGCAGTGTGTCGTACCAGTTCCTTTTGCATCAATTCCTTTTTGCTACGCTAATTGCGCTGGCATCAGGTATTATGCGCCTTGATTCCGGTTCGCCTACCTCACTTCGACAAAATCCGTGCTCGTTTATACCGAATTCTAGCTACGAGTAGAAACACGTTTCTGTAGTCTAAATTAGGGTTGGGACTATTCGAGTATTCGAATACTTCAGTTGCGCAATTATTTGGAGAATATAATTCGAATATCCTAGTATTCGAATACTATTTGAATATTTAAGTATTGGAATACTATTCGAATATTTAAGTATTGGAATACTATTCGAATATTTAAGTATTAGAATACTATTCGAATAGGTATTTAAGTATTGGAATACTATTCGAATATTTAAGTATTGGAATACTATTCGAATATTTAAGTATTAGAATACTGTTCGAATATTTAAGTATTGGAATACTATTCGAATATTTAAGTATTGGAATACTATTCGAATATTTAAGTATTAGAATACTATTCGAATAGGTATTTAAGTATTGGAATACTATTCGAATATTTAAGTATTGGAATACTATTCGAATATTTAAGTATTAGAATACTGTTCGAATATTTAAGTATTGGAATACTATTCGAATATTTAAGTATTGGAATACTATTCGAATATTTAAGTATTCGACCAGTATGGTGTGAATTATAAATCAAGTTCTTTAGGTTCATTTATTTATAAGATTTTATTTAGTTTCAGTTGTGAGTTCGTTAGCTTGTCAGGGTGAAATCTTGTAAGCTAGTAACATGATTTATAATTCACACCATACTATTCGAATAGTATTCGAATACATAAATATTCGAATAATAACATTCGAATACTCAAATATTCCAATTTTATTCACAGCATTCGAATACTCAAATATTCCAATTTTATTCACAGCATTCGAATACTCAAATATTCGAAGTTTATTCGCAGCATTTGAATACTTGTAAAATATTCGAAGTTTATTCGCAGCATTCGAATACTTGTAAAATATTCGAAGTTTATTCGCAGCATTCGAATACTTGTAAAATATTCGAATATTAAATTATTCGAATAGTCTCAGCCCTAGTCTAAACGCACCCTAACCGACCATTCGAACATCATCCTGCAACATTGGCACTTGCGCTCCGCAGCTCGAACCCTCGATACCAATTCGACCCTTACGAGACCTTCGAGTTCCCATCGCCGTTTAACTTCTATTCGTTAATGGGACCCGCTGAATCCCAGCGCGCAATCATTCAATGGAGCGACACGAGCGGCGGAAGCATCAAGGAGAGGAGACGCATGAAAATCCAGTCACAAAAGAAAATTACTCCGCATGGGCCAAGGCGAGGGTCAGCATTCGTATTACCGGCACGACACCACTCCGAAGCCGCTTACTCACGCTCGAGCCTTGATTGCAGTCGCGCGTCCATGATTCTTGCTCTCTGGCCCGTCCACTAACTGCAGCCTGAATCTCTTCAGGTAAACTTAGCGGACGTGGCTCAGCCAGGTCGTTCACACGAGCCGATCTCCGACGGGCCTTCGCGATAGACAGAGGCAACTAAACGCTGAGGAAGGTCACTGGGATTTCACGAACGGGTTCACCTTCGGTCCTCCGTTCACTCTTTATGCGTCGCGATTACAGTTCGCCTTGTCTTCCGTTTTCTCCTTTTTTCGCCGCTCAATGCTAACGGGAGGATTCTTTTTCGCGAAGGTAGTGTCTTAAACGGACAATCGTTCCTTTTACCGAGAGATCGGAGTGTTCTTTTTGGTAGAGTTTTATCCTGTCCCTGGGACTTTGCCTGGTTGGGACTGGTGGAAAAAAGTGAATGCACGCGGCAAGCGAAATGCAAATGAAAAGGTGGCTTCGGCTATTAACGCTTCGCCTCGAAACCTGGCCACTGGTCGGCCTTCGGCTTGGTCACACTTATTTTCGTGAACGTCCACTGCCGTTCGCTTGACTTTGCGAGGCAATTCCGTGATAAAAAATTCCGTGGTTAAACGTTCCGTTCAAACTCAGTGGCAGGGCCATATTAGGATGATCAGCGAGCTGAGAAACGTCTCGCAGACGTGTTAATTGTCCCGCTGGCTCATTAATTGTCTTACTGCGTTGTTTCGAAGCGATTGGAGCTGTCGGAAGAGTCCGTGGTCAGAGAAAGTTGCGAAACGAATACACGACCTGCTGCCCCCGCAGAGCTACGAAATTTGCATTCCCGCCCACGTTTGGCGAGAGGAGCAGACGTTCAGGGGATTATTGGTTTCGCGAGTGCAACTGTGTCCCAGAAACGTAACACCCGGCGCTCTTCTCTGGTGAAATTTCCACGACACGTGGACAACGAAGGAGATACGAGTTGATGTCGAGAAACGTGACCCCAAAATCGCGAGGATGTCGCACGCGAAAATCGAGACAGGGATCTCGTGTGCATTTGATGACGCAGATGGAAACGCGAGTTGATGTCTTTCGATCCGCGCTGCGTTACGAAATGCAGGCTTCGTGACAAATTGCGACGTCGATTGTTGCAGCGACAGAGATCTCGCCTTTCGTAATCGTAATTTGCGATCGTGTTCGCTTAATCCATTTCCTCGCTGCGAACCGACAATGAATATTGCCGAAGGCATTCGTCCTTTCTCCTCGAAGCTGATTTTGTTCACTCGTCGAGCTTTGTGAGTCGATTGAATCTGTCTTTGGCAAAGTAGCGAATTGAACGTTAAAATTACAGTTCGTTAAAGAGGGGATATCTAAATGAAGGCAACGATTTCTGATAAGGTTAATCATCTACTTAGATAAGAGAGAGTGGGATAATTGCGAACACCTAAGCAAAAAAGCAAACAAAACGAAAACTATGTGAGAAATGAATTTGTTTATTATTTACAAACACACTTACACTATTCATCTATAAAGTACTGGTACGAATTTTTGAAAAATTATAATAAAAATCAACTTTATAGTGAGAAAGCGAAACCCTTGGTGTTCGTGATTACTGGACTGCCATGGGGTAATCACGAACAGAGTGCTAAATATCGCAGAAATCGCACAGAAAGCGTGACATCAATGGTTAATCCATAAAAAATGTTGCTACAACCTATACCTAATGTATTTTTCAAATTCCTCTTCTTGTGAGTTAGAAAAAATTGCAATTGGTCGACATATCGAAAAAATTAGTAAAGGTCGATCTATTTTAAACTTTTTTTCTGAGCCACTGGACTACCTAGTCCAGTAGATAATTTCTCTGACTGTTCGAACAGAAGGAAATCTCAGAACCCAGTATACTTATAAAATCATCCCCGCGTTATAATCAGAAATTAAATAGCTGTAATCATAAGCGAGCAAAGCTACGCGAGCAGTCCCGATCGTTCCGCGCCCAGGCCATGTGCGCGCAATATAAATATTTAGCAGCGATTCGTGTTTGCAGGCGCGTGTGCAGGCTCGCGACAACGATTAACGATCGTCACGACTCGCATCGCCGATAGCGAAGGGGGCCTGCTGAAAAGCTGCTTCCAATTCCGTACCGTGACATCAAATGTTTCTCAATCTCGATCGTCGCCTGGGGGTTTAACGTCGCTGTTGACAATACGATTTGCCTCCTCTAGAGCCTGTTGTTCGCCATACAAGCACGCGATAGTCCATCCTGGTTGGCCCGAAGCGAGAATGGGGCAATTAAGGCGACATCGGGAAGGAAAAGCATCGAATTGACCGCCGGCGTGCAGAGTCACCCGCCTCCGCGGACGAATTGGACACACACCTGGCTCGGGATGCTCGTTATTTCGGTCACGTGCCGTGGATGCGTGAAGTGTAGCTACACGATCGTGACACGCGATCCCGGAGACCTTTCGCAGGGACCAACGCGGCCAGTTTCAGACGATCGCACTGCGAACCGAGCGTGCGCAAGAAAGAGCTGTGTAAACACTTCCTCGACTCTGTGAAAACTTACCTGGGGACAGCTGCACCGGCAATTCCTTCCTTATCTATTACGTAAACGCGTTATCTGTCTGCTTCGTGCTGATCCAAGGTTGCTATCTCTCTCGTTCTCGATCGGTCTCTGTTTTAAACGCCCTGTGTAACGTGTAGTAGCCTGGTTTCCATACAGCGACAGCAACATTTTTGTCGTTCACATAGGGAATAGGTTAGATTGTTTAGAGATTTAACCCTTCGTTGACACACCTCCTTTTTAATCAACTTTGAACCCTTACCTGGGTGGCTCACACCCAGAACAATTTCTGAACAACTGCCATTCTCATCTAAAGAATTCAATTATTATGAACAAAATCATGGGTCAATTTTAAGGACTCTAAAATGTATTCCAATAGTCTTTTGATTGAAATTTTATCACAGTTTTTGTAAAACAATTCTGGATTACCACATGTCGAGAAAGAACGAAGAAAATCTTTAAAAAATTGTAACTTTTACAAATTTCAATATTAGAAGCTAAAAATCTACAGAGTTGTTGCTCGGAAATAGTATTTTCAGAGAAAAAATAGTTTGTAAGTCGGCTTTGAAGAAGAAGTATTTATTTTGTATATAGAAGATACAGAGAGTCAGAATCAGTTTATGGGTGGTTCACAGCCACAGTGTCAACGAAGGGTTAAGAAGACTTATTTCTAGTGTCTAAAAAATTTCTGAATACTCCTCGAAGCTTCCCCAAAAATGTCTCTCACCGTAGGAACTCGAGTTTGTATTAATTTTTCTAAATACTCCATCGATCTAGCAATCAAAGTGACGAATGTCTGTCTTATCATTCTTGACGTTTGCAGCCGCAATTTCTTATCAGTTTCGTGGATTATCGATCGATCTATTGGTCCCGTTTCTCAGTGATCGGTTTATTGATGCCTATTATCTTACCGTTATCGAAAAGAAACACGCGACAAAGCCACGCTCAACGAGAAGAAAGGCTTTTGCAAGCTTTTGTAAGCTCTTCAACGATTAACGCGAGAAATATAATTAATTTCCAGCAAGATGGACGCTGCCCATGACGGACGTGCTCGCCGTGCGCTACGGGGACGATTGGATACCAGGGGTGAACGTTAAGGAGAAACAGCCACCGACGTCGCCGACGTCGCCTACTGTCTGCCCGACGAATTTCATTCTGCACTACGCTGTGCGTGGACCAAAGAACAAATGGAGCCATCACAGCGTGACCATGAGCCACACGGACCCCAGGCAGGTGGCCTCCTGGGTCAAGACCATTCGCAATTACCTCATGGGTGAGTGTATTTGTCTCTTCTGATTGTCTGTAGTACAGTAGCGGACAAAAAAGTTACCACTTTTTCGACCCACCCTAATTCTATTACTTTTCAATATCAATTCAAAATTGTAGTATATGCCTAACATACATATTCTGAAAGAGAATTGAAAGCTGTATAATATCCAGTTACAGTTGAATTTATTTAACTAACAATCAAAAAACCGCACATAACATTAAACAAGACAACACACTTTTAAAGTCAACAAAAAGTTACCACTTTTGAACATAAAAACATCTAATATTTTGTGGGGGGACATTTTGCTTTTAGGACAATCTAAAAAGTTGCTAAACGTGGTAACTTCTTTGTCGGCCCCAAAAATGCGTTATCCCCTTTAATATCATACAACACTTTTGCTTGTCAGTTAATTAAATTCAACTTTAACTGGATTTTATACATCTTTAAATTCTCCATCAGAATATGCATATTAAATATACCACAGTCCTAAATGTATGCTAAAAAAAATAACAAAAATAGAACAAATCGAAAAAGTGGTAACTTTTTTGTCCGCTAGTGTACGTCCAGCAATCCATAACTCTATTCACGCCACAATTCAATTGTGAAAATCCATTCTACCGGTTAATGGACTCAGGCAGAAGTTCCATTAAGGGAACAATAAAAAGTTTTAGTGAAATATAATAAAAAAGGGAAAGCTGAAATTTGTATTCTATTTCCTCGAAAGCAAGATTGAAATAATATTTTCTTCTGTACCTCTCAGAGTACCTTACTCACGTAATCCGTTCTTCTACCGAACAGTTTCACTTTTAACGATTAAAAACGGTGTCCCTTTTTACTAGCACACAGTGCGCTATTTGCTTCTAAGCAACAGGAAGCTACATATTTACTTTCTCCTCGCAGATACAAGATAGGTACATACCTATTTACTTTTCGCACTCGGCGAAATGAAATTGCATTTACGGTAGGATCGTTGGTCTTTAATGTCCCCCTATTTCCCTGCCATTTACACCGGAACGAAGCCAAATCAATGGCGAAGGTGTAAGGCAGAGTTGGCGTCTAAAAATAGCGGTGGTAAATGTGCGCGATAAGGGAGAAGTAGGTGAAAGTTGAATCTGTAGTACGCACGCTACTATTTTCCCTTCTATTTCCGACGGAATAATGGCGGTTGCTTGAATAATTGACCGTGCATCGATCATTGAAGTCTCTCGTTACAAAGCCAACCTATGCTCGGTACAATCGACTAAGTCTAACGATTCTCATTAGTCGCACGAGCAGCCGACGTAACAGTACGAAGAGAGCTTACTACTTTTATTCACTGAAACACACTACTTTCTCGGTACTTGATTTTCTATTCTGTTATTCAATACTTGCTTTATTAACTGTCTACTGTTTCACGGGAACGAGTGGAAAGGATTAATTATAGCGAATGGTGGAACTGGGTCGTTGGTTACGGATCAAGGCTGTTTAACTTGAGATACCTACGTTTTTAATGCCTCGTAAAAAAAGGAATAGAGAAACAAAGGAATTATGTTACAGCGAAGGTGGAGTCGTTAAATTCTTCTATTACTTTACAACCTCCCGGTGTTGATTTAGAATTTAGGGTAACGTGTCAAGTATTATCACTCGCGACCAGATAAAGCTGACAACGGGCGCGAAATGGTATTTTCATAGTATTTTGGCATTTCTGAAAATACAGTTTCAAATGAAACATTACAAGTTGTATTGCAAATGTTTTAAGCTACGAATAAAAATTCAGAGTAAGATCATTAAACATCTTAAATAAATGTATTAAATGTAACCTGCTTGTAATATTTAAAGATAGTGTTCTGAAAAATTGCAAGGGAATTCTACTTTCCAGTTTCTATAGGTACGTTCTACTAAAAATGGGGACATTGTAGGACGTTTATAACAATGTTATCGACGCACAGACAGCTCTTATCGCCCTCGCAGTCTCGACACCTCGGCGACTTGCAACGAACTTATATTCCAAACTATTCAGTAACTGTGGCACGTGAAATATTCATAACTAATCGACACGTTAAGCGAACAAGAAGCCGCGGCTGCGATTAGGAACTCGAGACGCGGATTTACATACTGTATCGATCAGCGGCCCGCAAGTAGGGAGCACCGGTTTACCTTGCAGAACTTCTTTATCCGCGCGTAGGCTTTTTCTTTCGGTGTGCACCTGAGGCGAGCAGCTTTGCGTCATCGTCATTCACCACGGAGAGAAAAGACCCTCGAAAGCGCTCTGCACACTTGCAGTTTCTGTTGCCCAAATAAGGTGTTTTTCCGCTCTAGCACCTTTTAGCGCTGCCTTTCTGCTATTCACGCGATTCTGTAATAAAATACCTGCGAACCTGAGGATTATCCAATCTTTATCCACTATTTGAACAGCAATAAATCGTTCCAACGCAATACACTCCTCTTAAGTAAACGTGTGTTCCCTCGCAATACCGACGACGTAATTACTTCCGAAAGCAATTACACGAATACCAGAATCACTCCCTGGCGAATCGGTCCCGTAGTCGCGCCGCGTCGATGAATTCTTCACGATTCAAGCGTTCCAAAGCCAAGGTCGCGGTCGATTCCTCAAAGTTTCCGCCTTATTGTCAGGCCTCGACATTAAAGACCAGTTTGCAGCGCTGTCGATTCGCTTAAACACTGCGATCTTCGAGTTATACACGCTCCAAGTATCCCAAAGAACCGTGGAATCTTCCAGAGGAAACTTTCGAATGAAATTCCCCCTTCGTCGCAGAAATCTGCGTTAAAATTGACGTCACGTCTTCTGTGCCGCTGTTTCGGTACGGATGCCGCACATATGTGCGCTATAGCGAGCAGCTTGGGGTGCTGGAGGGTAAAAATAGGCTCGTTGCAGTCCCGAAATGGATTACCAGCCGGCGGGGACACTTTCACCGCGGGTCAGCCGCACCGCGTCACGCGAAACGTTTGGAAAGCCGCGAAAAGTTCGGTGAACGCGGGGAGCGAGTAAAAACTACTTCTTCAAGCTTCATCTGACTTGGAGCACAGTTGGCAAACTGGTGGTCCTAGAATTTCTAGAATTCGAAGGAAGTTTGGGATTCTTAGAGCTCCTAGAAGTCTTAAGGACTTCCCACGAGTATTTGGCTCGCAATATTTCCAAGTGTCACTAAGGGAACTTATCGATCTCGTGAGCGAGTCGAATCGCCGCCGACGTCGTTCAATCATTTTCGCCTCGAGGGAAGCGTTGTCGAGCGGGAAAACAGCGGGGGCGGCTGTTCGGCGTGGATGTAACATGATCGCCTTCTAAACTACCACCCCGTTGGGCGAGCGACTGGTTAGAGTATTGATCTGGGTTCACGCTCGTCGCGTTGAATTCCTTCGAAAAACCGTACCATCCCACGGAAGTGCTTCGATCCCCTATGAAACATCCATCTCGACCTACTTTTCCACTTTTCCTTCGATTTAACGCGCTAACTAAAGCCAGGTTGCACCACTCCTTTGGAAAAGTCCCTTCGTCAAGTTGTCATAAGGTTTCTTTTAATTACCCAGGCCTGTCCCATCGCCCCAGGAAAATACTGTTGTTCGTCAACCCCTTCGGAGGTAAGAAGAGGGGGTTGAAGATCTGGGAGAAGGATGTGCAGCCTCTGATGACCATCGCTGGCATCGAGACGAAGATGCTGGTCACGGAAAGGGTGGGCCATGCTCGCGACATGATTTTCACCGCTGATCTAAGCGATTTCCATGTAAGACCTCTCTACGTAAACTTATAGTACAATCATAGAAGGCGTAATTGAATCTTAATAATTCAGTTGAATCAGTGGCGCACCCAGAGGGAGAGCCAAGGAATCCTGGCACCGCCAAAAAAGGGGCTTTGTAAAAAGAAAACTTAATTTTATTCTTCACATAAATTTTCTAATCACCCCAAAGAATTTTATTGAATTTGCATTACAAATATTTTTCTCCCCTCAACTCTTCTCCTCCCAAGATTAAATCCCCAGTGCGCCACTGATTTGAATAAAACACCTTCTTCGCGTTATCGTTTTTATTATCGTTACATTGGAATATCTCGAGGGTTATTCTATTTTCGCGATGTTTCGATGTGAAGACGCCATCTCGCAGGTTTTTCACTGTCTGATTTGAATATATTTTATTCAGGCAATCGTGTGCATCGGCGGAGACGGGACTCTGGCGGAAGTGATCAACGGCCTCGTCTTGAGGACTTCGAAGGACAGACAGATCGATCCGAACGACCCCGATGTCAGTCTGCCAACCCCCTCGTTGCCCATTGGCGTGATACCCAGCGGGAGCACCGACACTGTCGCGTACAGTCTTCATGGGACGACCGACGTACAGACAGCCGCGATACATATCATCTTCGGGGACAGCACCGGTCTCGATATCTCGTCTGTGCACACCGAGCGCAGGTTGCTCAGGCTGTACGCCAGCGCTCTTAGCTACGGATACCTGGGGGACGTGATTAGGGACAGCGAGAGGTTTAGGTGGATGGGGCCACAGAGATACGAGTACTCTGGTGAGTCGATTAAGTAGATTGTTGAGTAGATTGCGGTGTAGTAAGTAGGTTGAGTGATTTAAGTTTGGAATATGTTGATGACTCGCGCGAGCGGAGTAGTGAATGAACTATATTTTTCTGAGTATAGGTACTCAATCGATAGGGTATTGGATTATTTATTATCGCGAGTAGATTGGGTAGGTTGCTCGTTGAAGTAGTTTTATGAGTGCACTTTTTGATAGACTATTTTCGCGAGTGGATTAAGTGAGCGTTTTGAATTGAAGTGATGGTGTTCTATTTTTCTTTAGGGCGTTTTAAATTGTGGATTTGTGGTCCATGGATCGTGAATGTTCGTGATTTTTTTAAGTAGATCAAAGTGGCGAGGAGAGTCGGGTTTGAAGAAAAAGTGGTCGTGGAGGAATTTGTGAGAGGTTTGAAGTGTTTTCTTGCGCGAGGATTATTGAGTTTATGGACTTTTAAGAGACTCGAGGGAATTGGATGGCTTGAGCAGGTAAGTGTGGTGAATTATGTTTCTGGTTGTGTTCTAATCTTTTTTAAGTTTTGGGAAATGCATTTTCTCAGGTATGCGATGAAAATTGTTTCGATTGCATTAGCAACTACAGCGGTGAAGTTAGAAATGAGTGTAGACTTGAAATGATGGAATATGTAGGACAGTCGTGGTCAGGTTTACGTTTATTTTATGAATTTGTAATGAATTCTTGTATTTCTCTTAGCAGGACTAATTATGCAAGTGAAATGCAGTACAAGGACAAGTTCAACAATGCAGTGTCAATGTCTATTTCCATTTAATAAATATGTATGTATTATAATTATATACAGGATTTTAATAAAATTATTGGTGTTTATTATAATAATTTTCTGTATAATTCTGTGCAGCTTCGAAATTCTGCCTTTCTTGCAGGTGCAAGAATCGTGCAAAGTAATTTGGAACAAGCCATTTTTGAAAGGCTGCACCTGCAAGAGAAGCAGATTTTCGCGCTGCACCTGCAAGAGGAGCTACGCGGCCGAAATTTTGCTTTTTGTGGGAAAAAGATGGCACCGAAAGTCTTGTGGGCTACTTAGAATTCCAAGTTTTGTGGGAAAATCAGAATTTGTGGGTCGTGCGATGTGAGTATATTTTCGATCTTGCAGGTGCAGCGCGAAATTCTGCCTCTCTTGCACGTGCAACGAGGCAATTTTGAGTTGCTACACCTGCAACAATATTGGTCGAAAAATTGTTTTTATTTTCAATTCAAAGTCCTTTACATCGTAATTTATATATCTTACAATGTAATTACAAAGAAACAAGTAACTTACAGTGTAACTCCAAAGACAAAAGATATTGAACGAAACGACTGTAATTAATTTCGCTTGCATCTCTCCCTTTCCGTCCTCTCATCAGAATATCTCGAATCCTTTCAAATGACTTCTTATTACAAATGATGCGAAGTGTAGATTTCGCAAAAGTAACATCAAGTATCTTGGGCAAACATATACTCAACGAGTTACAGATTAAACAGTACTTATCCCCACTATTGAAAAATATGAGTTGAAAATACTCAAAAGCTCAAACAAACGCTTAATCTTATCGCATTTATTTGTACACACTTCACACATTCTCTTCTCCATCGATGTCGTTCGTTCCACCGACATTTCCCATTAACTTACACCTGCGCAGAAAAAGACTACATCATTAATCCACTTAAACCACACTAAACTAATCGAAACAATTACCTATACAAAACGATACGAAATACCCCAGAAAATAGGTGCAGTGAGACACTTACCTGCCGCAGGTTTCAAGAAGATCATCGCGAACAAAGGCTACGAAGGGGAGATACAGCTTCTGTCTGATCCCTGCAACCCAGCAACGAGCACAAGGTGCACGAAAAACTGCACCAGGTGCTTGCAACACATGCATAACAGCGTCCCTGACAAGGAGATCTCCAGTGAGTCTTCCACTCAGCTTCCAACTGATTACGCTTGGTCCTTATAGCTTCAATTTTCCACGCGATGCGCTCTTTCCAGGATGGGTGACCGTCAGGGGGAAATTTTTCATGGTGAACGGCGCTAATTTGGCCTGTGCGTGCTCCAGGAGTCCCATGGGCTTTAGTCCCCACTGTCATGTCGGGGATGGTTGCGTTGACGTGATTCTGGTTCGACACACGTCGCTACTCAACAACATCAGGATGCTGCTCAGGTTGTCCAGTAAACAGAAGAACGTGGTACGTGCGAGCTTTTGCACATTTTTAATATCTGGAAGGCAATTGGTTTTAAGTTACTGCTGCTAATGGTAGAGAATGAAGATTCTAGAAGTGGAAGCTCCTGTGGCTCGAGTTCAGGAACCTGCTGGGCATTGGGAAATTACCAAGTTTAAGAGATTGGGGTTATCTCTGGTGGGCGGGCAAACGAGCGTAAGTCAGAATTATTAGTTTTGCAAGAAGACACTTACGTAGAATATTTAAAGTTCTATGTAAAATCAAGTGATAAATTTTGGACGTGAAAGTTGTTAACATATATCGATGGATTAGTGTACAAATATCGTATATCCAATTTTAGTGTTTTCCAGAAAAACAAGCACGTTATTTTTGACAAATTTATGAAATACAGTGGCGGACGAAAGAAAGTTTACAATTTTTAAAATTGACATAACTTTTTTAGAATTGGTCCAAACGACATGATTTTTCGAAATCCTACTAGCTTCTCAAAAAAACTCATGTCGTTTGGACCAATTCTAAAAAAGTTATGCGATATTAAAATTTGTAAACTTTCTTTCGTCAGCCATTGTAGATATAAATGTGATTTTTATACAACATAAAGAAGCAATCAAGAACTATTTGTTGCATATAAAAACTCAAATTTCACAAAAAGGGACGTACAATATTTACCCACTAAGCCATCGATGCGTTAAAAGAAACTTTTACTTTCAACTTCGATTCAGAAAAATGAATACAATGGAAACTGTTCAAGCTTGAGTTAAAATTCGACTTATGCTCGTGTGCCCGTCCATCAGAGATAGATATAGCAGAGTGTCTAAAATTGGGAATTTCGGAGAGTTCCGGAATGATACACTTGCAGCAACCCTCTAGGGTGCTGCTGAAGAGCATTCCCTTCGCGATTACCTCTGTAACGAAGATGGTTCATACCCTCTGTTTGTCTTCTAAAGTACGATCTACCGTTCGTCGAGGTGTACAGAGCGAGGGAGTTCACATTCCGGGCCATGCCCACGTTGCACATGCACTCCGAGAACGAGATCAACAGCAGGCGCTATAACTCCAGCCTGAGCGTGTGGAACTGCGACGGTGAAGTGATCGATACCTCCAACGTGAAAATCAGGTAAACAATCTCTCCTTGATAGCCACTCCTTCTTTTCTCTTTCCCGTTAAAACGCGCCTACGTGTGCTCTGATTCTTGACCAACGTAAATGACTAAAGGTACACTCTCACTGCGCCACGCCTCATCTCATTTCATTCTTCCGAAGCTTTTCTTACGCGGTTCAACAATTTGACAATTTGAGAGAAAGCGCGAAAAAAGTTGAGGTCGTGGTGAGGAGTAGTGAGAGCTTACCTTAATCCTGAGAAAATTCTGGACTGCTATTGGAAGGGTGTCCCTAAAACTTGGGAGAGTCTATTTGAGATAATATCGCTTCCTATATGTAGTCTTTAGAATCTACCTCATAATCTTGTTATTTTCGAATGAATTATGTAAGTCAGGCGCTGCAATTGATTCACAGGGTGCACTGCCAGCTACTGAACGTGTTCACGAGACGGTGTCAAGAGCCGGTTCACGAGCGGACCTGTGTATGCTAGTTGCGAGGCGATCGACGCACCCATGTCGAACAACAGAGAACGACTACCGCGCGTTTCCACAGGGATACGATGGCATCGATAATCCCATAGTTCCTTCGACTTGCCCCACTTTATTCATTATCGTGATATCACCGCGTGCCACGCGGCAAATCGCGAACAATGCTATTGTTCGCGCGGCAATTGTACCTTGGGATTCGTGCACGACGGTGTCTCCTAAAGATGTTGATTCATTTGTTAGAGGCTCGAGAGATCGCGAGCTTTTGCAGCTGGAAATTCAGAAAAGCGGGAAGTTGAAAAATTTCCACTTTGGAGCGCCACGAGTCCCGAAACCCCGTTGCCCTTCGAACACCACTTTCAGTGTATCTCGGAGCATTTCGCTGATACCAGTGGATTCCCCTTTTTCGTTCGCTCATACCTTTGCATCGCAGATTGTGGCCAACAATCGTCCGACATTCCGCCGCGAATGCTTGAAACTCGCGGCTCGGCTGCTAGAGGGTACGTACTTACGTAATTTTGTACAAATGCGAGCGGCTTTTTCCGCGCTCCCGTTTCCAGCGTTTGCCGCACTGATTGCGCCTTTTTCGTACTTAATATTAAACACTCGATTGCTGTAGGTTCGGTGCACAGACGGACCCTTTCTTGTACGACGTTACTTGAGGATATTACCATTAGGGCACTTGAGTTACATTCGATAGAACGTGCAGTTTGATCCGACGGACAAACGATGAAAAATTATGAAACATGATCGGGATGATCCTAGCTTATTATGTAACACGAAGAACGAAGTTATGAGGAGAGTAGGTAAGTGTTGCTTTAAGGATGTATCGGACGTAGAATATTAGACAAAAGTATACGAAATTTGAAATACTTGAATATCTACGTCTTATGCATAGTAAATATATATATAAGGAACTCGAACGACAGTTGGAGTCTTATTTTTACTCCTAGGAAGGTATTTTTCACTTTGCAAATGCTTTCTGAAGCATTATTTGCTAAACTTTTGCCAGTGAAAATGCCCTGAATTCACAATTTTCTCAAGTTATAATTTATTTCTTTAAAACGGTGAAGTGAAAACAATTGAAACTGTACAGATATTTTCATTTACCCACATACTACATGTAAAAAAAAAATTGAAAACATTGGTACCATTTCTTCAACATTTTTTCAGCTGTTTTATCTATCAAGATCGTTTCTTTCCATAAGACTACGTGTAAAATCAGTAAAAATTAAAATCGTTATAACTCACCAACCATTTAGTGAATTCGTTTAAAATTTTATAAGCACATCAGGGAGATTAGAAAGAACAATCTTACAATTTTTCATTAACTTGGTACCATCTTGAAGATAGGTCTGATACATCCTTAAGTTCCTCGATGCATCAGAGTGGCCAATGAGCTTACAGACGAGTTCGAGCTTGAAAAAATATTGAGACGTAAAGCAAGGATTTACCCAATTCCCAGTTGGGTCGAATGGCTAAATTAGGAACATGTTGAGAAATATACTGACCACCCTGGTGGCATGGAGGGCAAGCAAACGTTTCGTCTTCGCTAGCACTAGACTAGAGATATTTTCCTTAGGGCGCCTAAAACGGCGCAGCTGCGCGTAAAAAAACAAGTATTTTCGCGAAACGAGCTGATTTTTAAACGCACCAGAGAAGTGGCAGCAAGAGCTTAAACTTAGATTAAACAGAGTATCGCGAGAGGGGCGAGGGATGAACCGAGCGGCATTTACTTTACCACGAGTATTTCCAGCTATTTATTCAACTTCCTTCAAGCTTTAAGTCCTCGAGAAGCGATCGTTCCGCGCGCGACGCGTTTAAATCCCTCGTTTCTCGCTTAAAAAAAGGAGGCTCGATAGTTGTCGCAAAGATTCCTTCCCGTTGAACGATTCATTTGAGACAGAAGACGACGCGAACGATGAATGGAGATTCTCAGAGCAGCAACACTCGCGAGCAAGTCTCCGTTATCTAGTCTGTTGCGTTCGCGTCGAGAAGAGCTTTGAGCAGTTTCCGTCCTTGGTTTCCGCTTTCTTGCGCCCCTGTGGCCCTTCGAAGGGCGAACACACCCCTTGATCGACAGGCACGAAGTGTACGCGTCAAAGAAAATGATCGAGAGCAAGCGTGCATTTGCAACGAAAAAAAAAGTTTTCGTCAGAATTCCAGTTTTTTTCTTGGCTTCTCTCGCGATTGATTTTCTCTTTGATGGATCGTGTTGGGCTGTTTCGTTGCGACCCACTTTGCGCTTCCAGCATTCAACGGCTGACATATCACAGGGGAAGAATAATAATCAGACAAGCCGCTGTGTCCCCAGAATTTCGTCCAACAGCATTTCTTGTACGTCCGTTTCTTTTTTTTACATCCGGCTAGCTCGTCGGAGGTCCGACGACCGTACCCTCTGTTTGTTTAACCGACCGACAGACTCGACGAAATTAGCGTTTAGGTAGAGATTATTTTGTAGCGACGCGTATGTCCAGGTTGTACAGATTACACACCACGTGCATATAAATATGTATATATATATGTATATATATATACATCTATATTTTAATTACGACGTATTTATAGAGGAAAAGAGAGAATGGGAGGGACGTTACTTCCGGCGTGGTCGTAGCGTATCGATTGTATTTCGAATTTATTTTCGCAATGGTGCACCGAATGTCAACGTGGCTGCGCATGAATAATAAATTGTACTTCACTTTTTCACCGAGTGTCTCGTTGAAACACCCCGATTTCACTCCCTCGACCGTCCCCAAACCGAGTCACAATCTCTTAAATCGAACAGGAGAGCCTTGGAATAGTGTCGAATCGATACCGAGCCTAAATACAAACAACGAAACAAATGAAACAATTGAAAGAAGGGTAACTTCGATATCCTACCTTTACCTATAAAATGGACACCGGTGTGATGAGGGAGGGTAAACACAGTCGTGGCCAAGATCGTTTCTCTTTTCTTTCCTTTTATATATTAAGAATTTTTAATAATCAATATTGTCGGATATATATATATATAATATATATATTATATATATAATATAATACATTATATTAATTGAGACAGTATGGACACAACGTATAATTGGCGCGGTAAGGTGACAAAGAAGCCTCTCCCTTGTCAGCGTCCCTTCGTCGGAGGGTTGCCAGCTCCATACGCGGATATCAACGTCGTCGATTTACACCCTCGAGATCTCCTTTCCTTTCTCCCATTTCTCTCCCCCGTCTTCCTCGCGCGGATTTCTCCTCTTCGTTATTTGGTTTTTTACAGCCCCGAACAGCGGGTGGAGCCCCTTTCCACGCTTATCACAAGAAGTTTCCCTTAAGCATTAAGTCTCGACGATTGGCAATCACGCGCCCCTGTAGAAAAAGTGCCCGGATTCAGCAGATAATCATCGACAATTACCGCGACTGTAAGTGGTAAGTGTCCACTGGTTCGCTCTTAGTAACGATCCCTCGTTTTTTTCGAGAGGGGCAAATTCTATTTTCGTCCGGCTGCCTTCTTCTCGCCGCTCTTTCTACAGGGACACCGTTGCGCGCCTCACCCCCCTCCGGTTACCACTATCACCACCTTTGTCACAGCTCTCTACCCCCTCGACTCCGCCTCCCCCTCATCCCAAAAGGCCAACCACCCCTCGACGTTCCTTTCCTCCTTCTTATTTCTCGTTTTTTCTTGCCACCTCCCCTCGCAGCGTTAATATATTCATATATATTATACTATTTAGTCTAATCCCTGATATATAACATGAACCTCGTTCACAATCGTAAAAAAAGGATCGTGAGACGAAAATACACCTCAGCTTCTCTACTTCGCCGTGTCTTTCGTGCTCTCTGATCGCCTTTTTCGTCCACGCGATCGCTCGTCGGTCTCTTCGTCTTGGGGGCGCACCACCGAGGACGTTGGGGGTTGCGTTGGAGTGTCTCGTCAACTGGGGGGGTTCGTTTTACTTGTCTGTTCTATTTTTTCTGCGCGTCGAAAACAAAAGGGGGAGCAAAGTTCCACGCCGACGAAAACAGTGTTTTCTAGAGTCTAGAGGCATTGTGCGTTTCTTTTATTTAGGAAGAAATTTGTAGACCGCGATGCAAAAGGCACTAGAAAATGGTAACAGCGAATGCAAGGGGGAGATTCGATAATTCTAGTGAAAAAGAACGTCGAAAGTAGTAGCAACGAAGGAGAATGCGAAAAGAGTGAAGAAAGTTTAGAGCGAATTTTTACTCAAAGGCGCAACCCCCAACGCACCCCATGGCGCCCTCAAACTTCACGTTGAGAAACGAAGACAAAAAAGAATGAACAATCGCTCGCGCCGTATCGCCTCGTCGCCTACTTTGTACAACCATAACTACACAGAGTGTGCTATTTCGTTTGCTCAATAAATATTCGATAAATATATTCATTGTATTTCATTATAATAATATATATATATATATATGTATATCATCGTATTGCCGTAGTAATAGTAATAATAATCGCACTATATTATCATCGCCGTAGTCGCTCTCGTTTTAACCATTACAATTATCAGTATCATTAAATAACATTATATTTATATAATTATTATTATCGTTATTCTCGTAGCTGAACTTGCGCCACGCATGCTCGTGCACACTATATCCCTATTTAACCCTCGCGCAAACGCCCCCCGAAACAAAAAGACGGGAACGCTTAATCGTCCCCTTCCCCCCTTATAATTTTCAAACTCCCTCCTTTATTAACTAATCGTTCGTTGGCTACGCGTGTGTATGAGTGATTTACAATTGTAAATCGTTCAGTCCCTGGCAAGCTTAATTCCCTAGCAAGTTTCTCTCGCCTCTTCCACCTATCTACTATTTCCTTTCTACTTAATTGCACGCTCACCGACGTCTCGATTTCCAACCCCTCCCGGTACGGGTCGACTGGGGGTCTACAGCTCGCACGCGGAATTTCTCACGAAGGGAGAACCGGCTGTTTGTTCTCAGTGATTCGATCACCTGCCCCGTTTTAGCGCGGGTGGCCCGGGATATCGAGTGTTTCACCCTCGAACCCGATCGAGACGCGCGACCATCGCGTAATTAAGTCGCCCCCTTTCCCACCCACCCCCTGTAATTGCCCCACGCCCTTTGCCACTCCACGAGTCTACTACAGAAGAATCTATCTTACGTAGAAAAAGTCCTCGCGCGCACTGCCGCGACCGCGGGAACTTCCGCGAGCGGCTCGGGATCGCTTTCCTCTTTCAAACGCACATTCCTAACGCACCCCTTAAGAACTCGTTTAATTGGAAAGAAATGAACTGGTTATTTCAAGAACTTGAGTGTCAGCCAATTGCGAATCACTGTTTGTAAAATCTACAGATAAGTGGAATTATAAACGTGGTGTTTTAAATGTTGAAGTAATATTTAGTTGCTATCGAGGCCTAGCGGTGGATAATTTAGATTGAGATCGGATAATTCGGAAAGTGATCCCAGCCGCGCGGCTCCCAGCGGCTCAGCCCTTGTGCGGACGATTTTTTAATGCACTTTCGGTTCAAGGCAGCTCGAGACGCTGTATACAAAACGTTTGCTCCGTGGATGCCCCGAGGAGAAGACACCGTGACGCGAAATTCGAACGTGACAAATCGCGAATGGAATTTCGCCTTGAGCAGAAACCTGGTGGCAGGGTGGGCCCAAGCGGCCTCGCCGCCCAAATAAATCGGAGATACGATCGCGAAGCGGTCGAAGGAACGATTTCCATCTACGAGTCCCCTTCCTAAAAGCACCTTGTCGAATTCCCCCGCGAGGAAGACCTAAAGCTAGTTTAGCCTAATCGTCATCTACCCTAATTGGCACTCTACCCTATTATCCCTACCCTTATTAGAATCGTACGCCGATATAATCGTAGTTTGATTTTCATTCTGCGCCGTGCGACGAGCCAACGGATAATCGGTGATAAAATGAACGTTCGCAGTAAGTGCGTATCCCGAACCACCCTGGTTTCGTTTCGTCATGGTTCGCCCGTGAATTCTGCCGGCGCCTTTAACAAAATAACAGCACGAGGTGCCTCGCGGCAATCCCTATTGGCATCGAGGAAAGTATATTAAAATTCCTTACGCATCTATCACGATCGCTTCTCCACCCCATCGACCTCCACTTTCATCCCTCACGGAATCCAACGCTTCCCACCGTCACTCCTTACTTAACCCTTGAACTCAGGGTAGAAGAAGGAGAATCACTTAGGCATTCGAGAGATCGATCCTTCCTCAAGGAAACGAAAGTTCGACGATAGTGGACGGCGAAGGGGTGGAAATGCTGGATCTATGGGTATCTAGGCCCCTCCGTAGATCGCCGGATCTAGGATCTAAGTTCGTTCGCGTGTCTCTTTGCCCCTGTGCGTAATAATAACTATAAATGGGGGTGAGCCACTTTAGTCACTTTGTATGGGAAATCTATTAAACTATCGGTAAAGTTCAATTAAAAAGAATCACCGGTATCCTATACATTTGAGCTAGGTCTCACTGTAGAGATAGAAATACTTGTTATTGCAGCGCGAAGGGTGGCTCGCCCCCGTACACGAGTCAATATACCCTAACGCCTCGCATAAGAATATTTACAGATAATAATCATTCTCTCCCGTAGTAACCGTAGTGTCGCAAAGCGATTAGTAGTTAATTAGTAGTAGTATTAGTAGTAGTAGTCAGCGATAATAGCGTCCCTCCTTCCTTCTCCTCCGTAGTAATCGGTGTACTCGTTTTAATAGTGAATAGGCGGTGTAATAGTAACAACTGTATGCTGCAGTGTCTCCCTTTTACAATTAATAGTAGAGTAGCGGTAATAATAATAGTAGTAGTAGTAGTAGTAGTTTATAATAGCGCTGGTAGTTAATTAGTAGTAGTAGTTAGTGGTAGTAGAGTGGTGGTGAGTGGTTTCTTTTTTCAGTGGCGGTGCTGATGGTGATGGTGGTGATGGTGGTGGTGGTACAGTAGTAAATAATAGTAGTAGTCACCTCGTATTATTAACAATAGTCGCAGCGTTACGTCGCCTCGCGTGGCGTTTAATAGCGGTACAAGCATTTTCGTCTCTTCTTTTATAGGAATAGCGGCGTCGTATCGCCATATCAACCCTTATCCGACCTTGTTATTGCTATTACCGATATTGCTAGTCTCGATCTTTGTACTATCACTACGAACCGATTGACGGGGTGCCACCCGTCCTCCCATTACAGCGTGCTACCTCTCCACCCTGGACCATGGTCCCCATTCCACGCTCTTTTCAGCTGTTTCTTCAAGAATCTTCTCGATTCTGCGATTCTAAATCAAAATTCAGACGAAAGGTAGAAGCTCCTAGGATCGGAGGACTCGATGAATTTGCTACAAAACGATGGGGACCGAACTGAAGTTACAGAAAACGATCTTGAAAGTGTCGAGTGACGAAAGAGGCATTGGTCCAGAAAGAGGAGCGAGTTATCTAATACTTCTACAATATATATTCAGCGATAATGGGCAAGAGGGGTGATCGCACCCTTTCAACATCACTCGAAGAGAGAAATAACAGGGAAGTGACTTTACAAACCCAATAAGAACCACCTCGAAAACTACCTGGTCGTCTAGCGAGTACATCAAGCGCATTTTAATCGGGGGTTCCTCGAGAGCTTGGGTATCTTAGGAGTTACAAACTGGACAGGTCGCCCCTCGTGTTTGCTCTCGCCCCTTCGGCTGCCAGCCATTTGATGCGACATCCCTTTGCCTTAATTAATTCCATGAAACTGGATCTTCGATCTCTGGAGTCTCGTAGGTACTTCCTTTGGTATATACCAGCTCGAAGGCTATCTTGGCGCTCCAAGGGAACTACATTAAGGGTTTTGATTAGTAGTCTTTCGTAATATTCTCCTGGGCTGTATTGGAGCCTGGCAGCGGAAGCGTTCGATCCGAAATTGCAGCTCGTCCCTCATCGTCGGACACCTCTCTTCAATGTACACAGTCGACGGAAAGCACTTTGGACAATAGTTTGGAACACGCTCGTTCGTTGTCGTCGAGTTCGATGCGTTAACGTATGTAATCCTCCTCTGCGCGACGTACACTAGTGTTTCCCTAATTAATTAATAACTATATAGATCTCTCACTATCTCGAATTCTTCTTCGCGTCCCTCCATCGCTCGCCAAGTATCCCCTTTCGCTTCCTCCTCCTCTTCCTCTTCCGTCTCCCCTTCGTCCTCTTCATCCTCCGCTCACCGCGCATTACCGAATAACGTGTTCGCGATCAGTTAATCGCTTAATTTACCAAGTAATCAATATTTAAATATCCACTTTGTTTCTAACTAGCAGCCTCTGGTGGACTAGCCCGCACTAGTCTTTTCTTCTCTCTGTGTTTCACTAGCGTCAGCACTAGCCAGAGCATTTAGGTGATTATTAACGATACAATTTATAAACTTATTAATCATTAATTATCATTATTATTATCCGTGGTTCGTGGACTGGCTTCTATCCGACTCGTCGTCGATCGGATCCCCTCGACCTTTCACACCCCCTCCCACCCCCGTGCTTTCTATTCTCGACTCCTTTTACGGTTTTTGTAGAAACGCTTCGTCGTCGAAGGGAAGCACCCTCCCGCCACTGTATCGCGTCTAAACAAGCGTGTATGTGTGTGTTCCTTCATAAATATTATAAAAAAATATAATAGAAAATTATAATTTCGTTATAATATTTATAAGCTACTCGATTGGCACTAGAAATTTTCCCTCTTCTTTTTTGTCCTTGAGTTCCGCTTCCGTCGCTAACCCTTTCCACGAAGAGTACAGAATCCGCGTGTATGCCCCCTTATCTACTCTAAAGTCCTCTAAAATTTTACAAAATACCGCGGCGACGCCCGCCGTCTCGATGCAACGGACCTGTTTTCGCCGGAGTCGCCTGGTGTATGTACAAAAACGCTCCCGGAAGGGCTCCCGAAGCAGGAAGAGTCCCGTTGCGAAAACGACGAAAGAACGATCCCCTAAAGTTTGTCCCTCAGCTTTCGTTGCGTTCCCGGTGGACGGGAGCCGATCGACGACGATCGACGAACGTTTATGCGTAGGAGACGAAACGAGGTGCCCTTATTAGCGTCCTTCGAGGACGCTTAAGAGGCAGGGAGAGAGAAAGAGAGAATGAGAATTACGAATTGTACTGCGCCGAAAGAGGAGAAGAAAGCTTCCGGTGTGGCTGGGAGGCCCTCGCGCCGACCCAAACGCGAGCAGAGTAATAATTGACCGAAACGTTGACCCTCTGAGGACGGAGGCAGATCCTTCGCGGGGGTCGCGCCTCGCTTCCGTTCGCCCGATGCAGGGCCCTTTGAAATCTTAACTGAAACCAACCGCCGAACACTCTCCAACCTGTCGCGGGTCTGCTCTGCGGGAAGCGAAGCTCGACAGCCCCGTGTTTTCCGAGTGGAGAGTATCGAGAGCCAAGGACGTCCCTAGGTGATCCTCAGAGGGTAAAGAATTGCCCCGCGGCACCACGGGACTTCGCCTGCGATCGACCGACTTCAGTTTCCTCCGTGAAACGACCTGGAGGCTCCTCCGGGCCACCTGTCCGCCGGAAGTCTCACGTTTCCTCGGCGCGTCCGCTTAAACTACGATCAGACTCTCAGGCACTCGATTCTCCGCGGGCTGTGGTCGCGAAGCTGAACACGGCACGAGCAATCCTGGCGATTCCCATCCGCTTCGGGGCAATTATCGTACGCGGTGGTGATCAACGACCCCGTGGAACATGCGAGCTTCTCGAGACTTTCCGGTCGTTGGCTCCAGTGTCACGGGGGAGACTTCGGTCGGCCGCTCTTGTCCTGCATTACTTGCTGCTGTGAGGCTTGCTGTTGTTGGGTCGCTTGCTGGGGAGGTTGGGGTGCTTGCTGGGATTGTTGCTGCTGGTGGTGGTGCGACGTTGGGTCCGTACCTACGCCCAGGTCGGCGCCCATCAGGCTCCCGGGACCGCTCTTGTCCACTACGCTGCTCGTGTGCACCGGGTGAAAGTATCGATCTGGAGATATTTAACAGGGTTTAGAGTTAGCTGGACGGTGCTCCCGGGATGAAAGATGCGGTGAGGAAGAATTTGTCTTGTTGATTCTTAGTTTTCTTTTGGGTTTATTACTATTACAAACCTTCATCCATGGCAGAAGGGGGTTCACTGGCGGTCCCCGTGATGATCGGTGCGATCATGTTGTAATCGTCTTCCAAATTGATGAAAGGTGCTGTGTTCCAGCGGGGAGGCACGTTGGACACCGATCTCTGAGTGGCCACTGGCCTTGTCACCGAAACGGGCGATGAAAACAGGGATAGGTTCGTCGGGGAGATAACTCCTGACATTGAGCTGATGGTGGGATACGTGAATATTTGCTGTATGGAACAGAAAATTGATTTCAAACCGTTATTAATAGTGTCATTACGCAAAACAGGATACTTAGAAATTTTCTAACTCTCTTTAGTTTTTTTCGAAAGTGTTCTGTAACTTTTCGATAGGTTCGATTTGAAACATAGACCGCGGAACTTTTTTAAAAATGTTCTCACATTATGAGTTCCCATGAGAACTGATAAAGTAAAGGTTCTTGAAAAAAAGTTGTAGTTGGACTGGAACTTATCAAACATAAAAATTTCTGTATAATAGGAACAGATATTTTGTTCATCGATATTAAAAATGTTCTCAATCGTTGTAACAAATACTGAATACTATTCACCGAATAGTACTACATAAGTTCCTAAGGGTAACATTTCTAACAAAAAAATTCCACAGGAACATATATCTTCTTAAACGAAACATACCCAAGTTCTAGCAGAATTTTTTTAAAAATAAGAGTTCCAAAACTTCTTCGATCCCTGTTAGAAATTGCAGTAGAAAATACTATACATAACATTCTCTAGCAAAGTTCTTTAATATCTGTCATGTGATACCTCAAGGCTCAAACCCTTCAGAAACAGACTCCTAGCCCCCCAAATACTATTATATCTAACAATCAATCTAATTCCCAATCTGGCATTAGCTGTCGAACCCACCTGTCCAGGTTGGGAGTGGAAATGAGCGAAGGTGTACTCCCGGCTGGTGTGAGGCGCGGTGACGAGGATCCTGGCAGGGCTTTTCCTTCCAGCAGGATCAACGGAGCTCTGGCATCCAGAGCCGACCAGGCCCACGGCAGCCGCGGCTGCCATTTGGTCCTGATTCGACGCCATCTCCGCTGGATCCGTCGGCGAGGTGGACGATGTTGGGGGCGAGTTCGCGCTGGCTGCCGTCAGCTCACCCGTTGACCTGATGATGGCGACGGGCCTGGCCATAGGAGCTGGCGGCGGCGGTGGAAGCATCGAACTCGGATAATACTGTGAGAACTTTTGTATGCCAGTGCGGGGTCCGGCTAGCTGCGCCTGGAAATACCACACACCCACCGATCAACGTCGTCGACCCGTGCGTGATCCATTCACCCTGTTTTCTAAATACTTTCACTGATTCCTAGTTTGTTCATTCTATTTTTTCCCTCTGTGCTGGGATTACTATTTAATTTAGTTTTTGGCTGCAACCCTTCGCTTGGCAAGAAGGGATACATAGGTCAGGCTAAGTGGAATGGCTACTAATATCATTTCTACAGATGATTTACATCGCAAACGAGGGGTTGCTGTCTGAATTTCTACGTCAATTCTCATCCTTAAATGGAGGGAAAAATCCAGGGCGATTGGAACACGGATGACCACAGGTCGGATTGAACCGCCTCCGTTGTTTCCGTTCGTACTACTGAAACCTTCGCTCGGCTCCTTCGCGATAGTTAAATCTAGAAATCTAGAATTTAAGAAAATGTTTGAAAACTAAACGAAGGTAGAACGGAGCGAGGGTTTCTTTAACGAAGGACAGCAACGTGACGGCTTTAAAGGATCCGGGAGCTACCTGAGGCAGCTGCTGTGTATTCTCGGCCTCCTGGCAGACGAACGTCACGAAATCCGAGAGGGTGTCGTGACCGTTCTCGGGGTATTTCACCACCCCCGCGGACACAGGGTGCTCCGGTTGGTAGTAGGCAAGGCCGGACATACTCTGACCAGAACCACCGGCCAGTCCTTCGTGAGGTGAGTGCAATCCTGAAACACAATTCACCACTGTCAATCGACTGGTCGCCGTTCGCCCGGGGTGCCACGTATAACCACCCCCTAAGCTCGACGACCTTCCTGGAAATCGGCTCCGTATCGCACCCCCTTCGCAGACCAATCCCTCTCGCCTCTAAAACGTCATCTCTGCTCGCCCCTAAACCTCCCCGACAACTCTGTCGGCCTCTCTTTAATTGCGCACATCAAACAAATTTCATCAAAACGATCCTCCTCCCACACACCTCGACTCCCAAATGTTTGCAAGGCACACAACGCCGCCGGAGATGATACCTACGTACATTTCTCCTGGATTACGTGAGCGTCCGGATCGATCGAGAGTTGGCAAAGTTTAGCGAGAGCACGGCCCGCGGATAATGTTAATAATTGTTAAGACGAGGAACGTTAACGAAGGTGGAAAGTTAGCCGCTCGAATCTCGTCGCGAGAGAGTTTTAGTAGAAGAGGGAGCAAACAGAGGTAACGATTGCCGCTGTAAGTCTGTTAGGGGGTGGTTTTAGTGGTGTTTCAGGGGTTTGGGGCAGGGGGGGGCGACCAACTATAACGATCGTGTTAAGTATATATATATAAGGCACTCCAAGCGTGAGGCTGGCTGGCTGAAATGTACATGTATTTATATACGCGTGTGTGCGCGAGCGCGCGCGCGCAGATGCGCCAGAGATGCGTTGTTAAATCTTTAAGGTTATTAAACTTGTGTGAGCTACGCGGATGAGCGAACAATTTGCACTGTCAAAACAGGGAGAATTTACTGATTGTTACTGCAAGGTACGCGCGCGCGCGTGGTCACGTATATCACGCACATGTGGATATATACATGTATGTATATATACATATTGATTATGTATATATATGGTATGTAGACAGATAGAGATATATATAGATATATATAGTGCAACAACAAACATCAAACAGCAAGATAACAACGATTAAACAACACATCAAGAAACATCAAGGATAACAACAACATCAACATCAATAATACAATGATATACATATATACGTGATATATATATGTACGCATGTATGCATGTATATATATATATGTATATGGTATAAACAACAACACCAACATCGCAACAACAATAGAGTAATAATATAGTAAGGTAGTATCGTACGGAGAGAGACAGAGAGAAAGAGAGATAGAGTAGATAGATAGACAGACAGACAGACAGACTGTGTGTATTAGCATTAAACAATAGTTCAATCAAGGTATCCAAATTAATCGAATCAATCAATCAATCAAGGTATCAATTAAGTCAATGTAATTAATATATATTCATCCAGCATACGACATACCCAGAGCATTGGCCGTGTGACAGTGAGTGAGAGACAGAGATAGTTATTGGTGTGCACGGTTCAGAGGAGGGTACGGTCTCGATCCTTCGATCCCATGGATCCCAGGGTGTCGTGGAAATTAGGGATTATTCGAAATTTACACGGTCACAGAGATTTCACAGAGATTTCTAAAGTTTACTGTCAGCTCTCTATTTTTTCTCGATTTCACAGCTCCCACGAATTTCTCAAAAAAAAGGGGCACCGAGTTTTTGGAACCGCGAAGCGGCGTGCTAATGACTCGAATTTCTCGGTTTTTCCACTGCAACCCCGTGGAACCGTCGGGGCCACCCTCCGACGCGAGGCCGTACCCTTAAAAATAGTAATACGTGAACAGGTGGGTGTAACAGGGTGGGCAGACAGACAGACAGACAAACAGACAGACGAACAGACAGACAGATAGACAGCGACAGCTAGCTTACCAGGTAGACCGGTACTACGCAGTTAGCAAGAAATGCCGTCCGTCTGTCTGTCTGTCCGTTCCCAAGCCCCGAACGAATATATTCGTTACCGTTACCGGGGGTGCTTGTTCTCCACTGATCTCTCGACAATCCCCGTTCGAATCGCTTCGACTGTCGGGGGACAGGGCTCTGGCCGACTAACTTTCGAACGTTGTCAGTCTCTTTCCCTTTCTTTTTTCCGTTTCTCTTTCTTTTTTTTTTCGTTCTTTTCGTTGGGCAACAGACAGGTCAGTCAGACGGACAGGCAAACAGGGGCGTTAGAAAAATATATATAGATATACACATATAGTACTATACATACACAGGTGAACAGGAATGGTTCGCAGAGTATACTTATTTCCATACAGAGGCGTACAAAGATACGAGATTTCGGTGAGATTAGTGGTTCGTTCGGCTGGTTTCGTCGCGGGGCGGCGTTTAAGCTTCGCGCCCGACACTTATCGGCCCTTGAAAAAAATGCTACAAGCGTCCTGTTTGGCGTTTAACTCTCTGGTGTCTGTGGATACGCGATTCGAGATGGGGAAGAAGTAGCGCGAGGTGTCGACGATCGTTTCATCCTCGAGGCAATTATCGGTTCGGAGTGAGAGCCTCGGGAGGAAGCTTCCCCAGCTCTTCTCGGTGTAGAATTCTTTTAAAAGAGGTGAAACGTAGTGTAAGTTGGGGTAGAGGTTAATTGGTTCAGCGGACGTCACCGTAGGACAGGTGGAGAATTCGATTATTGGGGCAACGCGGAGTAAGTAGAACAAACGAGTCGATAGTCAGACACAGGAACGCATTGTACTCCCGCGTCGGTCTGACTCTGGTCGTCCGACTCTACTTCCGTGATTCTAATGCGCAAATGTATTTATTGATCTCTATATCCCTCGAGTGGCACGATATTCAATCCGTCGAATGCATCTTTAACCCTTTAGCGCCAAACGTATCATATATGATACATTCCTTTTTTTGCCGTTTGCAATCGCATTTCGCTGTTTGCAACAGTTTAAGTGATACATGTTTAATGGAAGTTTTATTCACTGAAGAAAGTTGGATCTATCTAAACCCCGTATTCTTTGGTTTTATGCATTTTTGACCTCTGAAAAAAAAATAAAAATTCTTTTTTGTTTAAAAATATATATATATTCAGGCACATTTTTAACGATAAAAACAAAACGGGATATTTTTCCTTCAACGGGATCTAGGTACGGGCGCTAAAGGGTTAATCCAAAGTTCCACTTAATGAGCGAAGGAGAGAAAGCCTTCCAAAACAGCGCTGGAAGACTTTCCACAAGCTCTTCGTCAGGGTGTTCCCAAAAAAAAAATCCAGGGAATCTATAAGCCTTTCATCGCCAAGGGAGCAGGGTAAACAAAATCGCGATCCTACGAGCAACTTCTCGCTCACTAAATCGATCTCGACTATGTGTATCGTATGCCTGAAAGCGCAAGCTTCGTCGATCGTCCAAAGTACATGAACGACGATAACAAAAATGTAAAAGTGATGCGAGGGGAATGGAACACAAGTGTCTATATCTTTCGAGCCCCTTGTTCGAAACTACGGTGAACAATCGGTTGATTCAATTCCTCGAACCCGTCGCGCCCGGTAAATCTGTCGCCGCAAATTAACGGTCGCTTCGTCGTTCCCGTTTCAATACTCCGCTTTCAGGGATCAGGAATTGAATCACCTGTATCCATCAGGAGCGCAACGAAAAGGCAGCCCTTTCGCCTCGATCTCCGTGAGAAAAAACCAGGAACTAAAAAAAGAATAGACGGGGGAGGGAATGGGACGGAAGGGTGGGGCAGAAAAAGAAGAAGAAAATCTCGGCTCGCCTACCAACGACAGCATTGCGCCAACAATCGTGCACACAGCTGCAGGCGGCTACACAAAACCAGCAACGATTATCATAAACACCCGTACGCGCGTCTATTTAATCGTTATAATTATCACCGACGTAATTACCGCCAAATATACGCGCGCACGGTTATTTATAATGATCGTCACGCACGCGTGTATGTGTATATATAGAGATGCAACACCGAGCTAACACACAAACGTCTCATTAAGGGCTAACACATATACGTGTATATGTATGTATAGAGCATCCTCGTTTTCTTCGAGTTGCTCGTGACTCGTAGCGGTTTACCGTATCGCAATCAGACGTCAGGCGGATTTCTCGGTGATCCCCCTGTGGTGGACAAAACGACCGTCGGATTAATCCACTTCCTTCTGCCGCCCCTTTCGTCCCTCTCCTCCCTTTCTCTCGCGCCCCTCTCTCGAGATCCGCGGATCTCTCGGAACGAGGGGCAGAGGATCAGATCCGCGAGAGGGTAAGGAGATTCTTTGGAACAGATTTCTATCGCCTCGAATCTGCGCGACGATTCTCACGCGTTGCGTGAGATTATTAGCTTGACTTCGGAAGAGGAAGTTGAATTTTAGGTCGCTCTGTTGTCGAGGGAGACTTAGACGACATTATTTTTTACTCCGACGAACAATAGTTCTCTGTTCCAAAGAATTCCTTGTATTAAATGCTACTGTAATTCATTGATGACTTTAGTGAGATTTATCTCCAGAGATTTATCTTTGCTCTAGTTCCAGCTCTATCGGTTGATACGTCGCGGATACTTTAGCTCCGAGGTCTGACTTTGAATCGATGTTTCGAGAGTTTTATGGCCTAATTACGTGGGGATGAGTGCGACAACAAATTTTGTATTTTGACGAGTGGACGCGTTGAGAAAGAATCTGAAAGAGCTCGACTTCTCGAGGCTCTGAGAACTTTGAGTCCAGGCAGTCTGAAATTTTGGGAGCTCGATCGCGAAAGGCAGCTATTCCCGTAATGGTTAAGAAAGAAAAGGAGGACAAAGCGAAAGAAAGACAGCGAACGCGAGACGAGGGAATTGACGAGTACGCGCTCCAAAGGTACTGACATCGAAGTACAATTCTCTATGTATGCAAGGAATGCAGCAACGTTTATCGCACGTGAACATCGCAAGCACTTCCAACGGACTGCCATCAAACCGATATATATATATATGTGCCTATATATCAATGATGAAGTCAACACGGTGCAACAACTACCATAACAAGAGCGTCGAGACTAGAGAGCTCGTGAACAAAAAGGAGAACAGAAACAAGGAACAAACAGAGTGCCACTTTTGTTAATACATTGCATTCGATCGGCGTAAAGGACAGTGCTTAATTCGCGATTTTTCCACTGCGAATTCCCCGCGGGCTACTCGTCGATCATCGAATTTCCACGGTGCGGAATGCCCCATCGAGATCCAGCCGGCGATAAATCAGTCGCTCGCGATTGTTTTGAAGGTTCCGCGGGGCGGAACCTGTAAATTAAGCACTGCACTTAGCGCGATTGGGAATAGATCTATTTGAATCGAGGGGAACATAACAGATAAGGTCGGAGAAGAACCGAAACATCGTGGAGATCGATAGCGAAGGCATTCGAGAGGATTGCTCGACGGTGCATGCCGCGAAGAAACGAACAACCTCCTGCGTTTCTCTCCATTTTCTCACCGTTCCAAGCGTGTCCCTTTTCCTTTCGCCGAGATTCCCCTCAGCCTGCCAGGTATCTTCGAGTTTCCTCGCTGGCTGAGCTTCCACGCCCCTCTCCGAGGTCGATCCCGGGATCGATCTCTCCTCTCATAAATAACCGAACGATAAAGGGAAGATTTCATGACACTTTCAGAGAGGGGCAGAGGAAAATTTGTTTCCCAGCTGCATCGAAGATACCCTTAAAATCGAACGTGTGCGGGGCGTGTACTTGTGTTCGTGTGCAGAGGCTGGCCTCTCGCGCAGAAAAAGCCGGTGTGCTGTGACGCTTGCGGAGACACCAATACACACTCGGAGAAATATAAAGTGCTGCTACGAGGGGGTGGAGTAGAGCGGGGGCTGATTGTGCAATTTCGAGCCGCATTGACGATTCGCGTCCTCGTCGCTCGCGATTTCGCAAGACGATCTTTATTTTATCTTCCCTCCCCTTCTTGCGATCCCTCTCCACGCTTTTCGCAAAGTAAGTCGCGAGTTTGATTACCTTTCGCTAAAGGAAATGCTCTTCTTTGAGTTCTTCGAAGTTTGCGAATGAAGTCCTCTACTTCAAAGCGTAGTAAATTTCCAAATTTGAAGTTACAGAGCTCGGTTTCCAAGAAACCCCAAACCCCGAATTTCCAAACTCCGAAAATGGAAAAACACATCAATCCCGCAACCCCCTTTCCTTGAATCTCTGAAATCGAGCAGTCCCTAAATCGGAACGGTACTTGAAACTTCCAAGTCTCCGAGAAATCCTCTCTAAGACGTTTCCCCACTCTTCGCTCGCCTACTAAATCACCCCATCTAAAGCCTGCCCTTCTAAAACTCGCGCAATTTTCTCGCGAGACTCGAGAAATCGATCGCAATGGAGCTTCGAGACGCGAATCGTCGGCCTCGACTCCCAACGGTGACAATATACAATAAAAAGGAGAAAGAGAGAGAGAAATCGAGCATATTCTACGGGGCCAGTGTGTTTCGTGATATAAAAATTGAATACTTCTGCAAAGTGGCTTGCGCTTGTGCACGGTGTGTGTGTGAGAGTGTGCGCGCGCGTGTGATTGCACGTGTCTCCGCTGTAACAGAGAGAAAGAAGAGAGAAAGGAGAAGGAGAGACACGTATAAGAGTGAGAGAAAGTAACGATTTGGAAAGGAGGAAAAAAAATTGACAAACGTGACAGCAATAGAGGAAAATATTCGAGCGTATACGACATCGTGATGCATGGTGTATACGTACACGCGTGCACGGACACGTGGCACGAGCTTCGGGGTGTTCTGCCTCGACAAGAGGGTGGTTCCCGTCGGATGACCGAGCCACCGACACTCAAAATCGTTCGTCACGTCACCCAGGCAATGATCTTCGCGATCGTGTGCATTCACCTGCGTACGTGGTCCAATTGATTATCTATAATCTATAGTACTTGATCGGTAAACCTGATTGGTCAAGAATTGAGCTTTCTTGGATTTTTTTGTGAGTGATATGTATTTAGAAAATCCTTGTTTTGCGTAGAAAGAGCACAAGTTTTCAAATTTTCCATAGAATCTTTAAGTCTATATTGAAGAGTCCTTGTAGAAAACACTATAAGTGCCAAAAATCAAAATTTATGCTTTAGTATTACCATTGGCCCATAGAACATTCTCCGACAATTTCTTTTTTAATTTTGGCACCTAGTGTTTTCTCCAAAGACCCTTCAATTCTTCTGATTTTGCCTTATTAACTCTGTTTCATTCGTTTTACATCCCCCACGGTTTCCTATTCTATATTTTCTTTTAACTTGTACAAATGTGCTAACGACATAGTAATTGGTTTTCTGTCAAGAAGTGTGAAGAGAGTGAAGTTAGATAAGGGTAATTAAGAGCTTCTAACCTCGGATCTGTCTCGATCCATCAAATGATCCACGTAAGCAGGTGCGAAGAACACGTTCGCGTAGAAACGGAATCCCGCGCGCACGGCACGCGTCCGCCGCGTGTACACGTATACACTTATGTACAATTCGTACGTATGTATATATACGTATAATAAATATATATATATATAAAGGTAGATATATATAAATATGTATATATATATATAGAACAGTCAATAACCAGTCACAAAGTACCTTTTAAGTCGAGTTAGCGAGCTTCTCTCTACGCTCGGGCTCAGACTGAAACAGAGATCATCACGGCGTCATTTTCACGCGACATCAAGGGTTGATCGCGGTTGCATCTGCACGCAGCCAACGATCATCGATCCCGTAGATCGCATGAAGCCTACCCCGCACGTCAGTGATACAGATCTCCTGGTCCCGATCCCCGCACTATTATCGAGCTTCAAAACACTGTTTCCTCTACATAGAATCGCCTTGAATCGAGCCAGAGACGAACTTCGGAAAGTTACGCTGCCGGAAAAACAGCGATCTCTAAACGAAACTTTGGGATAGTTGCTTACAGCTTGAAGGATGCTCGTCCTTGAAGGACAGTGGTTTAATTTCTTGAACGTCCTTCGGTTTCGTTTCGTCAGTCGAAAAATCCCGGTAAGCCCCACTAACCTACTTCCAGCCGCATCATCGTTAATTTAGCGCATTTGCATTGAACTGGTTACTCAGCTTCGTCCACGATCGTACTGCCTAAGCACCGCAGTCTTAGATACTTCAGCGAGCCTTCAGGAACTTGTATTACATATCACCAGCTTCTGAATTTCACTTCAACTTTCTATTTTTGAGATATCTGTAACTTGGTCCGCGGAAGTGGGTCAGCGAGCCATGGCGCGGGTTAAGACGCCAGACTTTAAACTATGCGTCTCTTCGCTCGATTCGCGGCTTCTCTCTACCACCCTTGTTTATTCCGTTCGCTCGATCGTTCACAGAGATCGAGATCCAGGATCGATTTACTTACATGAATGCCTGGCTGAGCTCAGTTTGGGTCTATCGCACACTGGACACATTCGAGGCGCCGGGTCGCCGACGACGAGCTCGAACTCGGTGCACGGTGCAACATTAAAAACGCATCATCCCTTCAAGCCGGGCGAAAGGAGCACAATTGCTGTTTAATGTTCCCACGTTACAGGAGCATCCAGTGGTTTTGCAACATTAAACTTCTCTGAGACGTGGATGAAAAATTGCACAGCATCCGTGAGAAGTCCAACAAGTCTTCCACGGATGGTGTGGTTTTGAAATCGAGTGTTCGGAGTACTTTGTGCCTCCGTGCCATCGAGTTCGATCGTCGAGGGGCAACGCTCGGCGTCGGTGATCGACGGAAGGTGATCGATCAGTCGTCGGTGACCGTCGATGCGAGCCAGCGAGAACGAGGGAGAAACGGTGGAAGGGAAGCAACGCCTCGGAGTCTATTGCCGTTTCGTCGATTTTTTTTGGGCCTGAGTGGACGTCACTTCCGGGGGACCAGCAGCGTCGCGATTTTTTTCTCGCTGGCGTCGGACGTTAGGCGGTTTGTTAGTGAAAATCGTCAGGCAAAAGCGGGTAATGGTGAAGCGCACTGATCAAGCTCGATCTCAACTTCGACACCTGCTGCTTTTTCTCGGGGGATCTTTCTCGGGATTCACGAGCAAAGAGAGTAGAAAAAGAGGGGTCGAAGGGGGATGATTAACTGGGAGATCGCTGGAATCATGGACGCAATTCCCGTTGGTGGACACGTCGACTGTGATCACTGTGTTTTTGGTTGTCGAAGGTTTTCGTCTCTGGTATGCTAGTGATAGCGCATTCCGATATGCAGAGTACTTACAGTTCTCCAAATAATTAAATCGCTACGTCGAAAGAAAACACGCCTCCGTCACTTTCTTTTTTTTAGGGGTTGGGAGGGTTCCTTTTAATTTGTGGGTTTAATTCGAGGTGGCTATGGAGGGTGTATCGTGACGCGTGGGAGTCGCTTGGGGGGTGAAACCAGGGCAGAAGGACGATAAAGAGAGCTCGTATGAACGAGTGTCCCGTTTGGCCTTGTTTTCGAGTCACTGTGGTCCCCTTTGCGTAATCCTAAATGTTCTTGAACTACTTTCAATAAATAATTAGTCCTCTTAACCAAAGCATTAAACCCCACAGCCTTCCACTCAAACTTTGAGTCCTTTTCTATCCAGAAAGTATCAAAGCTCGGTTCGACGCAAAATCATTTAAACTCGAAAGTAGAATCAAATGGAACTATTATTCTGATCGCTCCTCTATTCCTTGCACTCCCCAAGAGACATCCAAGTGTCAAGACACTGCCAGTTAACGCTGGCTGCCAACTTTTGGCTGACGAAGGATCTCGTTGCTTCGAGATTAAAAATTCAAACTGACTTTCCCCACTGACATTCCCAAGTTTAATTCGCGAATATAAAACTAGAACATTAAAACATTAAATATTAGAAGATCTGAAGCCTGTCAAAGAGCAACGAGATCCTCCATTGAGGATTTGATTCACCGCGTGGTTCCCAAACAACGACGTTACGGTCTGAAACGTTATCGCGAGCTTATGTATGATAAAAATTCGATACGGCAACGCTTTCAATCGGCACATACCCGTCTGTGAATGTGGAGAGTCCATTCCACGATGACCATCCTCGGGCCTGAGGACCGGCGAGAAGGTTGGCGCGCTGGAAACGGAAACCGTCGGGGGCTTTTCAGTCTTGTCGTTCCTGATGAGCTGGTGCACCGGCGGTGGGCCTGCGAGGAACAACAGCCAAAGTTATTACAATCCTGCGGCTGAGAAAGACAGCCACGCGTTTCGGGCGAGTTCATCTCAGAGATAGGGGCGCGCAAGAAACCCCTAGTCTCCTGGACAACGGATTTACATGCGCGCAAAGCTGGTGGAGAAGCTGGAAATCGCCGTTTCGCGGCAATAAAATTAGGTTCAGTTGAGCGGCGAGGGATATTTACGCGCGGCCGTTAATTTAACGACAATACAGTCAATCAAGTGTCCCGGCGTCGCCGCCGTAAAGGCAACGTATGTATGATAAAAAGGGAGCAGAGCCGTAGAATGCGGTTGGCCACGGTCCAGGTATGCTTATTGCCGGAATTTTTCTCCGCTGTGTGTATATTTTGCCTGAGAAAGTGGTCATTTTATCCCGTCCGTAAATTCCCTCTATCCCGACGACCCCTCCCCCTCGTTGCGTAAAAGTCCAAACTTTCGACTTACTTCAACCCCTTCGACCAACCCTCCGCTGTCTGTTTATCTTCTTACGCGGCGCTGTTTGCCTCGCGAATATTTGCCCGCCGGAATCGCGCGATCGTTCTCGACGTTTGACAAGTAGACGGGCACCCCTTTATGAAACACCCAGTTTAGTGTCCAACAACTTTCGGGGGAGGGATTATCTAATATTTGAGATTCTGTATTCGCATTCGATAGGCGTAGGAAAATAGAAAACGTTAGGATAAAGAGTTCTGTTAGCGGAGTTGGACAAAGGGAATTTTCCCGAAAGGGGGCTGACTTTTTTACCATCGCGAAATTAGCGCGAGAAACACTTTGTGAGATATTCGTGGCTCCCTATTCTTCGGCCGGTCTCTATTTTTTTTTCTGAAAAAAAAGAGCCTCCGCCCGGAAGTTATTCCTCTTTTTCATCTCCATCCACGGACTTCCGTTCCGGAGGGGGGTTATCGTTTGATCGATGAAAGAGTTAAGAGGGGGCGAGCGTGGCGGAGGGAAAGAGCAGCGGGGGAGGTTTGCGCTGGGGTGGGAGTGATAAAGGGAGGCCGACGGAGAATAGAAAGAAAATAGAGAACGGAAAGGGAGAAATATAGGGAAAATGATCTATAGAACGCTGAGCAAAGTAGATCCCGATAACAAAAGGACGCCCCGATAAGCCGCCGGATGAGATTGAACTCGGGGGTAGCAAAAAAACGCCCGACCCCTGACCGCCGCAAATTTGTTACTTAAACTCCAACCGCTGCGCCCAATTCGATCCCTGGCAGCATCCGCCTATCTGCTTGACAAATTATTCCAAGCTACGCGTGTTGCACCAATCCAATTGAGGCATTTGATGGAAAAAGGGCACATAGGCCTATGTGCCCTTTTCCCGTAAATCGGTTAAATCGACTCAGGAATATGTTATATATATATAATATATCAAGGACATTTCTTCTCCCACGTTTAAATTAGCTAAATGTTGTTTTGTTACGTAGCGTGAGCGACATGCAGCTACATAGCCTATTGTCTGGTGTCTATTGTCTGGTCGTGCAATACGTTTGATTTAATGTAAGCGAGGAACTATGGAAAGTGAGGCGTGTATCGAATCCGCAAGGAAAGAAGCGAATTTAGGAAAGATGAAATTGATTTGTAAGACAGCTTGCTGCAAAAAATCGAAGAAATTAATACTTACTTAAAACATAACATTTTTTGTTTAGTTTTGCCCTTCATTTTGTATTTTTTATTTAAGAAATGAATAAAAAATTGGCAACGAAGTATGTAAACAAAATTATATGTAAATAACTAAACAAAGAAGCAATTTTGTTACGAATTTACCCTATTTACGGAAAAAGGGCACATAAACCACTTGCATAAAACTATTAAATAAAGACACATATCATTTTCAAATCATGACTTCTGTTTACGAAACGTTTGAAGGATATGATACTACATCCTTAAAAAAAATTGGATTTGATTGCATTACTTTTCATTAAGTTATACTATAATGAAAGCTTTGAAACCGATTTACTCGAAATGGCATTTTGGCGTATGTGCCCTTTTTCCATCAAATGCCTCAATTGTCGCGGTTTCTATCAAACGATATCAATGAATCGTCCAGTGAAGAATAAAGTTAGTAACAAAGAATCGTGGATTCCAGGGAACACGGAGCGTGAAAGGAAAGCTGAAAGGCGAACGTCAGAAAGCAAGCTATCGTCGGCTAATAAAGTCGACTCCGAGAGAGCTTGCTCCTCCGGTGCAAGCAGAACGACGCGCCACTGTCGTAGACCGCGATTCCGCATAGTAGCGAGCGTCCTCGAACGGTTTAATTTTAGTGGGCGCGCGGAAAAACGATAAAAATATCGTAAAATCACGGTTTCGCAAACGGCGGCCGGTAAACAAGGTCTGCGTGCAACGACAGTGGGCGAGTATCGCGTCGAGGTGCATCGCGCCGTGACGCCTCGCGTCCGCAACGGTCTGCAGTTGCATTTTCGCGTGGCTATACATATATTGAAACGAATAAACGCGTTAGCTCGTGGCGCTTCGAATCGCGTTGCACGAATTCACGGCGCTTAGCATCTATTACGACAGTATAGCAACGCGGTTTCTCAACGCGTCGTATCACCGATGCATCGCGATCCACCACCTTGGATCGGCGACTGGTCGCGACGCCTCGCGTCGCGCCGCAGCTGCACGGAGATTTCGCGCGGAACCGCGTGACAGCGCGCGTCCACTAAAAATAAGGGCGAAACGTAGAGGTTTTGAAACTCACTGAAGCTAGCCGCTGGCTGAGCATGATCCGCGGCCGTGGCTGCGGACGGAGGGGTGTAGCTGCTGCAGTAGTACGGCGGGTGCTCTATTTTGATCGCGTTTATTTGAGGCTGCATGTCGCTGAGGTCATGCAGTATGGACGCTGAAACCAGACACACATTAGCGGTTACGGATCCTCGCGCGTTCGTACGTCATCCGCTCCTCCTCGCCGTCCCCTTCGCGGTCGTCGTCGTAGTCGTCGCCGTCGTCGTCGTCGTCGTAGTCGTCTTCTCGCGCTCCCGATTCTCGCGAGGAAACCGCACTTCCGCGCGTTTTCCTTCGAGAAGCTTCCCCACCTACTCGCCGTCCGCGTCTTTCAGCACAGCTCAAGCCGCGGGGGAGGAATGTGGGTCTCTCGGGAGCGCAGTTCGTGGAATTTCGATTCGATGCATCGACAATGATCTTGGAAAATTCAGGCGGCCCGACAACATTCCGCGAATTGTTTGCTCGGAGAATAAAATTGCGTTTCGTTGTTGTATCGATGCATCGAAGCGGGACAAGAAAATCGATCCTCCGTGGTACATAACACATGTGTTACTGACTAACGCTTCAGTACAAAGTTGCACGCGATGCGACTGATTCACTCGTTGGGTTATTATACGTATCAACGCGCAGTGCTCAAATGAAATAAGTAGGGTAGATGTACCGTTTGTGGCCATTGCACTGTTTTTGGCATAATTATCTTATTTTTAAATTGCTTGCAGATAGTGATGGGACTGATACCAATACTATTGATGATATTCAATCAATTCGATACCAAAGTACTCAATAGGAAATATTGATACGCATCGAAATGTTATATACTTGGTATCAATCATCGATACCGATTCTTCTTCAACCGATACCATATCAATACTATACCGAATCAAAACCGGTTTGATACTTTACGAAATTATCGATATTTATTTGATACTTACGAAATTATCGATACTTGTCTCAGTCATTTGGTAAACATTTAATATTTACACTTCAGCGTGAGGTAAAGATATTGCAGGTATCGATATTCTCGTATAGGTATCAAGTAGGTATTGATATTTTTGTGTAGGTATCAAACAGGTATTGATACATTCTGATATGTAAGTATCAAAGAAGCATTGATTCCTTTTGATACTTTTGATTTTGATATGTATCAATACCAGATTGAAATTTGTAGAAGGGTATCGATATGCATCGATATGGTATCAGTCCCATCACTACTTGCAGATCATTATTCTGTGGAGAATTTCACATCATACATATTTCGTTTAGCATACCGCTCGAAATATAAGATTACATTTATTGCTTACACGGAAAAATATTATATTTTTTAAGAAGTGGCCAAAACTGGTATAATACCTTAAAATGGCCACAAATGGTGCATCTACCCTAAACCATTCGAGTATTCTTCATCTATCGAGGTCCCTCGTCAGGAATGGAATTTTTAAGAATTGCAAAAGATCGATCAGTCGCATCGTGTCTCAAGAAATCGAAAGCAGACTCCAGTCTCGAGGAAAACGGCGGCGCGAACAGGCTGGTTTTCGAACGGGGGATGGGGGTTGGTTAATTAATCGTCGCCCGGCCATTAGAATACGCTCCAGTTACACGTTGCGCTGAATCAGCGGGACCGTAAAATAATAGGATTCCGGTTTGTCGCAGTTGGCGACGCGTAAATATAGGGATCCCCGTGCACGACGGTCAACGACCAATTAGGTTGAGCTAGTGCCGGTGGAATTTGCATCCCGTGTAAGCAACTCGCTCGTAAAGCTGCGTCCCTCTCTGCTAGAGACACTCCGGATCGCGACTTGAACGGGGGTGTCCACCACCCATCCGCCCGTGCCCAACGCCACTGCCACCGCCGCCATCGGGCCGCGAGGGAATATCTTCCGGACTTCTTTGGCCCGCGTAATTTACGCGACACCGGCGATTGTATCTCTTCTGGGTCTAGTAATTTTATTGCCAGGAATGGGGCAGGCCATTGCGCCCCTGTGACGCGCGATTTAAATTCTATGAGGCGCACGACGCTGTGAATAAAGGGTTGCCAACGGCTACCGAAGGGAAAAACTTGCAAATTCTCGGCCAGTAGTTCTTCCTTTCGAGGATTCGGGGAAGTCTGAGAACTGTGGACTGGAGAGCAAGACTAAGAGCTTCTGAGAATGTTGAGTAATTTGTAAGTAAAATTAAGAGTAAGAGGAATTAAAACAACGAGTACCTTCAGAGAATAAAGTATCTATCGAGAACCCTTATCTTCAAATGTTTGAAAGCTTCCATGTAGAATAAACGAGACGATGGTGTATCGTTAAAAGATTGCTAGAGGAATTCTTTTCTCGAGGTCCTAATGACCTGGCGCTATTAAAGAGGATACTAATTACAGAATTAGTTCAAAATCAGAACCTCGAAGAGCGGATATTTATTCGTTTCGGCAAATATCTAACTGGTTCATGTGTGCTGACGCGGATCTATCGCGGTACAGGTGCGCCCCGAACCATTCACGTTTTGTTTTCCTTTTTCTCTCCCGCCCCTGTAACGCGTCCTCCACTTTTTCGCTTCCGCTCCAACGGATCCACCCTCCATACATTGAAAACGGCTCTGACAGGATTCCCCGATTGCTATTCCTTCCGACGAGGCTGGTGTTTCGAAATGGTTGATCAATTGGCTTCTTTAAGAGCACAGAAGAATATTAAGCTCTCCCGTTCCTCTTTTATACAAATAGAATTACGTCCCTGAATATAAAGGGCTGTCCGCGAATACACAGCTCCGCGTTTCCTCTCTCGTTATTCTGATACACAGAGAACAGCCCCGAATATTCAGACACCAATTACAAACACCCTCTGTACGGTTTCAGGTGCACGTGCAGGGGTGGCATATCGTCAGCAAGTTTTATTACCCTGTTAGCCCCCGAAACGGGCGAAACGAGTTAATTTGTCTTTCAAGCGAGACAGTCCTAGAATTTCATTCCTCTGCTAAAATAACGCTTCGCCGAAGAAACGTCTCAGCGACACATTATCGCTGGCTTTTAAACCAGCAACGAGTAGACTAACGTCCAATTTCAACCCCTTTCCCACCCCCGGATACTCATATCCCCTGTATTCCAATATTCCCCCGTGTTTAGCCGTTTTTCAAGCCCCTCGAATTCCGTAACTAAAATCCGCCGCGACAATCGCCACCACCCCCCGGAGGTAGCGTGTTTCTATTATACCCCCGATCTTACACGTCCCGTCACACACCACCGACAGGATATTCTTCTCTATTTCACATCATCCACCCGGCCGTCTCACCCCCCGCCGCGGAAATTGCGCCCCTTTCTATCCCTCCGACATCGGCGGAAAAAAAGCCCCTGGAAAATACCGTCACCACCCTGCGGGCCTACCCTTTTCCGTCGATTCCACCGGCACACATGCGCCCGCGTACGTGCAGGGGCGCATTGTTGACGAAAAAGGAGCGACGTATCCGGGCGAGGGTGGCGCGGGGATAGGGGGTTGGAAAAAATTCGTCGAAAATCGCGCACGGCGCCGGGGCCGTGATTCACTGGCGTTTTTTTCGCCAGCAGCGGGCGAACTTTGAAAAAATCTCCCGGAGACACGGTTGCCGGGATGGTCGATGGGGGAGGGTGAGCGCCGGTCGGATGGTTAACCCTCTATAGGGCGCGTTTTCGTTGCTCGCAGAAGAAAATCGTGATATCAGAGACAGTGAATTGCAAACGGAGCCGAAGGACTTTGGGAATGTGTCGATTTGGAGAGAGATGGAGAATCATCATCGTTATTACAAATAATTATGGGGGATGTTTGGAATTCCCTCGTTTTGACGAAGGGAGATTTTGGGGTGGGAAAAGACGGTCGATCGAGTCGGGAAGATCGACAGAAGCCACCGGGAGGATTCAGTCACCCCGCGAGCGAGGGGAGGGTAGGGGGAGGAGAGGGGGAGAGACAGCAAGAGGGCCGAGAGAAAGAGAGACAACGGAGGCACTCTCAGCAGAGCCTCTGAGGCCGTGAGCATTGTTCCCCGTCTATTAATACACCGGGTTGCATACTAATCTCCTGCCACGGTGACGCGCGGAGGAGAAAGGCGGGAGGGGAACTGCAAAAGGAGCCGGAGGGGCGGGGGTGGGGGAAAGGGGAAGAGCGTGCAGATGCATACGCCGAGGCGTTCCGAGGCTTGCGCCGCTTCTCGATACGCGCTCCCCTGCCCTATTATTCCATTTAGTGGCGATGCACGCGTGCCACGATTCTCCTTTCGTCGCAGAACAAGCTTTCAAATCTCATTCTTCTTTACCTATACACGAACACCCCGCGAGGAACCTTCGATACACCAAAATGTCCCAACCCAGACCGCTGTTCCTTATTAGGGAGCGATCGGAAAGAAGTGGTTCACCCCTTTGGAGCTGAAGAACTGACGTAGAAAAATTTTCATTGAAGAACCTGCGAAGCTAATGACAAAGTTTTGGCTAGTCATCGAGTTGTCTATCTTGGCTATCGGTGGCGAGTGGTCTAGAAGAGTAGAGGAACCGAATTGTTGAACTATGACTGGGAAAAACTATCAGAGTGCTGAATTAATCATACCCATTTGAAAATGGTATAATTTTGGAAACGTGGATCGGAGGAACGAGCGAGTTCTGTATGAGATTGCGAGGGCAGAGCGCGTCGAAGCGTTCGTCGGGTCCTTGATACTGAAAGAGGTAGTGAAGTGGTCTCAGGCACGTCGAAAGGATAACCGTCAAGTGGAAGCCGCGAATCGCATTCCGCCACTAAAAATACACTTGGTTCGTTTACCGTCGACATTCCTGGCGATAAAATACTATCGATAACCGGAGCAACAACGCCCTCGATAACGGAAACGATTTTCCCACTTCCGTGGCGGCGAGCCCCGTCGTTCGTGCACCCCTCTGTTCGCAAGTATCGCCGTGGTGGAACGTTATTAGTGAAAGGATGCTTTCAAAAGGTTTTCTAGATGTCGATTTACTGATTACCTTTCGAAAGCATCCGTGAAAGAATTTCCAAAATGCGAACAATTCTCTGTTCTTTAGTGGATGATAGATAGACAGATAGATAGAGAGAGAGAGTGAGAGAGAGAGAGAGAGACTGGAGACTTTCGATATCCTGGAATCATCCGCGAGTCGCGTCCATGCAAGAAGCAACGATCGCCCGAACGTGATTGAGATAAATAGATCGTCGTACCTTTTGAAAGCATCCAGAGCTCCTTGGAGCTGAAGACACCTGTCGCAAGGATCGTGTCATTGCAGACAACACCGTTATATAGTTCGTGGTAGCCTGTGCCTGGGAACAGAACCCAGTCGACCATGTTTAATCGTGCATATTCGTGGTGAACTCGAGAGAGTGTCGCTCCACGAAATTCCAACCGGAGAGTAAGTACGTTCATGAAATGGCGCGCAAGGGCTCGTTAGGTCTGTCTAAAGTTACTGGCGTCGATATTCTCTCGATTACTATTCGGCTTCGTTCGGAACGAGAGCTTGAGAAGAGTTAAGGAAACTTTGTTACCTTTTCGCCGCCTTTCTTCCTCCTTGCTCGCGTTGCAGATGCCGTTTAGGACCTCTGTAACAATAAAGGGTGATACACGAATCAGACGGTGGGAAAGCCAACGGATACAGTATAATTTATAGGAGAGCCCTGTGTTCCCTTTCGATCAAAACCTTCCACTGCCCAAGCTTCCCCCAGTATGAAATCATTACCTAATGCCCCCTGTTCGAAGTTTCAACCATCCACCACCTCACCCCATAGACAACCCCGAGCGAAAGCTTCCCCCGGGAAACACAACTCGTTTCTACGAAGACCAGAAAGTTTCCCAGCTCGAGATTCCGCGAGCTTCTTGACCAACCGAGAGGCTCGAATTTGGGAAACGGCATCCTCGACGCATCCCATCTCACCTTCGCTGTCACACGGTGTTTTATATCGCGGGCACCTTACGCAAATCTCATTACGCAACATATCACCGAAATACACGGGAGCCCGGAACGGTGTGCTCGAGTTCCTCTCGAGGGTTGCGCGCGCGCTCGCGCGGTCCACCAGGCAGAGGGGCGGAGAAGCGGAGGGATGACGGGATTTATTCGACGCGGATGGAAATTCGTAGGAGATTCGTTTTCGCAATCGCTCTCTCGACCCTCCCTTGCCCCCGTCTGTTAAACAGCAACCTGCGAGTGCCCGTCGCAAACACCGACCGTCCCTCTATAAATAGGCGTTAACAAACATGCACGTTCACTCGCGGCAGTTATTTTTAATTGCGACTCAAGCTTATGTCGCCGTTTACGCTACGCGCTCCCTCTTCGCCGCGAGACGTTTCGTCTTTGCCTTGATCCAGCGATAGAACGGGAGCTTCGGATGTCTCGCGAGATCGACGGCTCGAAGACGATCGCACTCGCGAGATTAATTGCGACACCGGGAGCCGAAGTGTTGCTGCTCAGCAAAATTAGTCTGGCCGGTGGTCGACAGGTGTGCGTGCGACGTAGAAATTTTCGGAGGTCGATAGATACCGCAGGCAGCGATCTTGGAACAATAATAGAGCACGGATCTGTTGACGCTTTGTGATCCATGCGCGAGTTCTGCGACGTCACGGGGAGGATCGTCAAGGACGGTGATCTGCAGTTTTACCGCGTGCATTTTACAGCCATTTCGGAAATGCTTCTCTGCTCTAACTGGCTGCCGTAAAACGGGAATCTTAAACAGATCTCACTACCCCTTGTAAATAGAACATTTCGAGAGCTGGGAGGAGCTGGGACCATCCGAGAAGATTGCTGATACCTGAAGGCAGAATCAACAATTGAAGAAACTTTGCTGAATCCTCTAACTCGTTCCGCGAGACTTCGCTGAAGTGGTCGAAGAAAGGAATGAAAAGTTCTGCTCAAGCTTCTCTGTGAGAAGGGAAGAGCTTTGCGCTCGGAAAACCTAGGTGCTCTTTTTAACGGGGCGAACGATCCCGGGGGTGAAAAAAGAAGGGTAAGAGGATTAATCGCAGGTACAAGAATATTCATTTCAGGTATTCGCGATGGCACGAATGAAAATCGAGCATGCAAGCGAGCGAGCGCGGTGTCTGAACGAGAGAAGAGAGAGAGAGAGAGAGAGGCTTCGGTACAAGATGTCCGTCGCCTATTTATTTATAGAGCGAGCACACATCGGCACGCATGGTCACATGCTCGCGTGCACGGCACACCGATGAGGACGCGAGTGTGTGTGCAAGGAACGCGCGCGTTTTCCTCGGCCGTCCACGAAAAGCCCGCTCGAATCGTTCTGCGCGAGCCTTCGGACCGAGTTTATTTATTTATTTATACTGCGGCACTTCTATTGTTTGGTGAAATAATATAATAGTGGCGCGGGGCTGAAATACGGCGAGGCGAGTGGAGGAGCGAAAAGAAGATGAAGAAATCTGTGATGCTTTCGGAGTTTCAGGCTCGATTCTATCGTTGCTTTCAGATCTGAGAGACCTCCGGTTTCATTAACGAACAGGCAGTCAGAAAATATGACCGAACGTGCTTCTCGAAAAAGGGAAGGAATAGAAGTGGAGAAGCCCACGTGGCCTGTCGACGCGTTGGAAACGTGGCCTAACGTCTCCCCATCAGTTCTATTCCGGCTAGGGCCGGATTATCCGAGGCGGCTTTTCTCGACGAGTTTTCGAAGCGGCCGACTAAAACGGAGCTCCGACGGTTCGCAGGCGAGCGGTGGCATCGCGAAAATGCGATGTGTCCGAGAACGACACGCGTGCAGGCACCTGTCCTCTCTCTAACACTTTCATAAGAGACGATGATACTTACGCAACCGAGCGATATTTAGCTCTTAGGGCGAATACGCAGAGCCCCGTTCCTCGCAGCTAAACACTAACGACTATACCCACTTCTCACTTTGATTCTCATAGAGAAATAATCCTCTCCGTTTAACTATAAATATTAGAGTTCCAAGTATTTTACTGACTATATCGAATAGTATTCTCTTTTTTATTATCAGAATGATGGGGAAGAAAGTCATCTAGGTTTCGAGAATATTAATTGGAGCAAGTTCATCTGTGCTTATTAGAAACCAGTTAGGCTTCAGAGAGAAGCTAGAAATCCCAAAGGCGAAGTTAGAAGAATGGTGTCAAAGATGCAATATTGACCCAGAAAATGATCTCGACAAATGAAGGAGGGATTTGTTAGACTGTTTTAGAGGGAGGTGGTTGAACAGATATGGAAGACGTTGTTCGATTAGTTGTTAGACTCGATACCGATGTTAGAAGGGAAGGAATAACCCGGTCGGAAGCTGGATTGAAATATTAGGCATCCCTGGTCCGTGTCTCGGTGGTACTTCCCTTCTATAATAATACCGTCTATTAGGTCAGTCGAAACGAACGGAGCAAGTGTCTACTTTTAGCATACGTCGACGCGGCGGATAATCCGAAAGGGTCCCAAGTAGCGAAGCCTTCGACTATCCGGCACGCCTTGGCAGCTACCGAGTTTATATTATTGTGGTGCCTGTGTATATTTACAGAGGGCCAGGAATTTTTATGATGTTGATCGTTCGTCTCCGCGCTTCCTCACTCGCAAGATGGACGGTCTTCCTTCTCCCAACTCAGCCTGCGAATTAACTGAAGAAGCTATCCCTAACAACTCTAGCCACCGAATTTCTGGACTTACAATTTAAAAGGAAATCAACCACGAAAAGTCGCTTCACAAAACTCTCAATCACACAATAATTAAGTATAGGAAGGGTTGAATCTTCTCCTGAAAATTAATTCGCTTCAGTAACAGGACCAACTCGATTCCTCCCGCGTTCAGAACTTCCTCAGCGACTCTCGCGTCGTTACTCCAGTTCAGAATCCTCATTTACCAAGTCCAGCTTCAATGAGAATTCAAGGAAAGTTGATCCTGAACCCGATGGAGCGGATCGAGGGTGTCATCGAGCGGGATGAAGAACGAGAGGCACGGTGAGGCGACGCACGGTCTGGAGAGTTCCTAACCTACCCCATGTCTTGGCAGCCGCGCGTTTTTTTCTCTTTCTCGTAGGTGGCCGCGGTAGGCCTCGCCAATTTTTGCGTCAACCGGCTGTAAACATTAGAAAGCCGGCTGCCAAGGCGTGCTACGGGTTCGTAGCCTGCGAGCCAGCGGAACAACGCGCAGCGGACACGGGTTGTGCCAGGACGCGCTGCACGGAAATTACGTGTTCCCCGACTGAGTCAGTGAGTTCGATGAAACCCCGAATGAAAGAACCAGCCAGGCTGCCAGTCGCGGGCTTTTCTGGCAGCTGATCGATCGGACCGTCGATGAACCGTCGCTGGGACACGTGCTACGGCTCCTTCTTTCATTCTCAGCTGGCTTCCTCGCGGGACCACCTCTGCTTCTCTCAGTATAAAACTCGGGGAGTCTGTGGAGTCTCCTTTGGTCTAAGTTTTTGGGTGATTTGGGAAACCCGAGGACTCTACTCGAAGCTCCAGAAGGATCTCAAAACTTCCGAGTACCTCCTCAAGATTTTAAACCTACCCACTTTTTATCTTCAATCAAAAAGTCCTGTGACAGTGAAACGTGGCTCCTTTTAAAGTCCAGTACAGTTAGATTCAATCGCGAAATCCTCAAGGGGGGTTTAAATTCGCCGCGGCTGATGGAACGCGAAGCGATCGAGTACCTTGGACGGTGAACAAGATCCACTATTCTCGATGCCGATCCTTGGAGCGGTCGCGAAGGTGTTGCCAATCAAGTGCTGCGATTGTTATAGACGTAGCCGCCCGCGAAATGGCTGGGCTCCTTAGTTCGGGGCCTTTGTCCCCTGGTTGGCGGTGCCAGCGATGAATGGTTGACGCGCGCGGGAACCAGCGCCATGAGACACGGCGCACCAGCCCCGTTGTATGGGGGCCGGCCGGGTGAAATTGGCAGAGCGTTCCAAGAAACTTTGAATCGAAGCCGAGCGGCGTGGACACTTTGAATGGACGGATGTGCGAGTGAATGAACGCGCGTCCGTCGCTTCTGTCGGACGAAACTGATGCGAGACGTCGACCTGCTTGGATAGTCTCTGCTTTGGTCGAGCCGAGTAGTCAGCTGGGGAACGGTCTGTGACCAAGTGGGGATCGCGATAAGGGGATCCAAGTAGTCATTTCGGGGGTCGATTAAGTGCTCTGCTAGCTCTATACGATGTGAGATCCTCGATCGGAGCTACTCTACTTATTTGCAATAGCTTCTTCGATTATTTAACACCCCGATAAGCTACAGGTCTCCCAATTCTTTAAAAATTGAACGGGGATATAGCTGCGGAGCTGAAGAGCACAGGGATCACTCGAAGAAGAGAGCAAGGGAGGAATTCCGGGGGCGAAAGTTGCCGGTTACGATGGATCGAATGGTTATCGTCGTTATCGCTTACCGTGGCTGGTGATAAAATTGGCGAGGTAGAGATCGAGTTCCCGGACGGAGACGTTGATGTGATAGGGGTTGACGCAGAGGCCCGGCTGAGCACATTCCGCAGTCTTCTCCAGCCGTTCCCCGTCCGTCGACTCCAACGGAATTGCCTTGAACAGGATCACCATTACCAGGTCCAGCCTCCATACCTGCCGACACAAACGATGGAACTGCCGTTTATTGGCCAGCCAGGTCGAACCTACGGAAGTCTAGCTAATTTCACGGAGGGTCGATGCCCGTGGAGTATGATTGCATAAGGGGTGTATTCTTTGGTAATGATTGCGTAGTGTTTTTCTATTGCTATGAAGTACGAGCGAGTAGTTTCTTTAACTCTTTAAGGCCCACTTTTCTCGGCGGAAAAAAATAATTTCTTGCGATTAGTTAAGGGGTTATGCCCACCTGTGACGTCTGAAAAAACATGTTTATTCGATAATTTTTGGGGGAAAAAGTTTAAGGCTTTTTTAATAAAAACCTTTATGTATTCGAAAGTGTACATCTTATACTGCTTGTAGTAATTATTCCAATAAAAAATATAAATAAATAAAGGAAATATCAGTGATCTTTCGGCAGCGATTTTTTGTCAGTAGTTTGCTGTGACCACTCTAATTTTGACCTGATTTATCTTAAATAAAAATTTCGAAGGAATTTAGGTAGTATATTAAATTATCTTGTCCTTAATCGTTTATTATCCCGAAAAATTAATTTGCTACAAAATGACGGCTATTCAAATTAAAATATCGATTTTCGCTACAAAAATCGCTCATTTTTCATCTGTAAAATAAAAACTACGCAACGGAAATGAAAAAGCCACGATTAAGGACAAGATTTTTATATATATAATAAGCCTACAAAAGCTGAATTCATTCCATGCAGCGGTTCTCGAGATATTTTGGTCACCGATTCTGAAAATGTAGTTTCGAGAAAAACGCGTTTAAAGTTTTAAGTTAGATTTACATCCTGCAGGACATACCTATACTAAAACTCGCACAGTTCCGCCAATTTTGGTCGGATCAAATTGAAACTTTCACACAATACATTTGAGATGTTGTACTTTAAGAAAATATCAAAACCCCAAAATCCATTTCTCCGGATTTTGCAGGTGGGCATAACCCCTTAACTGACAAATGGTCCCAATACAATACACTTCATCGTTGTTTTCCCAAAAAAGCCAGTCGAAATATGATTTTCTGGATGTAATGTATAGGTTAAACTTTTTTTCATAAAACAAACTTTACACGCATTATTTTCTTAGTATAACAATTAATTTTCCAAGTATCTATCAAATAAAATGTAAAAAAAATAATTTTACTCCCAACTGTTTAAAGAAAATAAGAGCAACGTTTCAAGTTATCCAAAAATGTCCAACATGCATTCGCCAGAAACGTTTCCATGGTTACTGTAAATATTATTTATAGTAAACGCATCAGTGACTTGCATCTCGGATACATTTAGAGAACTGAACCGTTTTGGGACCCAAAATTATCGACTATCGATTTCTTTATACATCTAAAAATGATGTGACGTATACATCACACTGGGCGCTAAAGGGCTAAGGTAAGAAAGAAGGCGATAGGCCTGCGCTAGTAGATTAGGAATGCGATTGGTCAGACGTACCTTGTCAGCCTGACGCAGGCAATCGATCCGACGCATTTTACCCTTCTGATCAGGGTTACTAAGGACGCACATGGCTGGCCTCTTCCCCGTGATACTCAGCACGAAGTCCTCCCGGTACTCCTGCGTGATATCCTTTCGTAATTTCCCTAGAAGCCGCGAGGCCCATTTCTGTTTCACCTCCAGCTTCTCGTTCTGCAACAGAAAAAATCGTTCGCGTCTATGTGACAACTGTTCGACAGATTCCTGTGAAGAACCTAGGGGGAAAAACTCGCAGGAATTCCCTTTTTGTAGTTTGCATAGTTCGCCAAAGGGCGCGGAGTCAACCGTCCAAGAGGCGAACCGGGGAACTTCGTGGGGTGCAACTTTGTCTTGGGGGAAAGAAGAACCGAACGGTGAGGGAAGCAAACTACACGATGCATCATAAATGGTACAGAAAGCATATTCCCAAGTTTCCCATATCGATGTCCCGCGGCAGCTGTTGATCCAGAAAGTTCCCGTCGAGTTTACAAACTCCCTAGTCGATGGCTCGGGACCAAAGCAACCGACGACCTCAAACTATTCGAAACGATATGCGGGATCACGTCCCCGACGATGCGCGACAACGTGTCCCACCCCTCCTCCCGCTACCTCCTCGTCTTCTGCCTGATATCTTGACCTTCCCTCGCGCGTTCTACGTGTCCCCTCGCGCTTTTTAATCAGAACCGCGCGCGTCTGCATAACCGATACTCTGGCTCGGCGGAAGTGGAGCGACCCGCTTTCGAAATTTCTTATATCTGGTGCAGCAGTCTTGGGGAATTAGCGAGAGGTGGGAGTCTCACCGGAGAAAGTGGGTAACTTTTGAACAACGAAACTTTAAAAACCACCATGTGGAACCTCTAGTTCCTCAAAATATATCATTCGCAATGGAATAAAGATCCCACTAAATTAAGGGGGTATTCTGGTCTGACGGGCAAAAAAATCGATTTTGTTTGCATTTTCTACAGGTACATTATATGGGTAATACGTGTGCAAAAGGATTTTTCCCAATTTGTATTATTTGCAAAGGTACAGGGTGCAGAATAGGTAGGTACTATATGGCGCGCTCACTGTGCGGGACGGGCGACGCATAACAGTTTTGTTTCTGCAAGTGTATTTCGGCAAAGTTTCGGCGGACTGTTCTTTCTGGGTGTGGTGAGGGGGGGGGGTGCATTTCTGTGTCTTTTAAAAAACAAAAATCGACCATTTGGTTACAAAGAAACCGTTACTAATGGTGGGTAAACATTTCGGTCTAAATTGTACGCAAAACTTTAAACGCGTTTTTCTCGAAACCATGTTTTTCGAACCGGTGACCATGATATTTCAAGATTGACTGGACCAACTTAGTCCAAGTTTTGCATATATTATCAGCACACATGTGGCTATCGTCCTTACCAGAATTATGATAAAATATTTTGTTTTTAAACTTTCACAGACCTTTAAAGTTGAAAAATTGTGCGAAAATCGAAACTTAATTTTCAAACCGCCGCCATTTGCTTAATTTTCAATATTTTTTTATCATTCTGGTAGGGACGAAAGCCACAGGCATACAGATATAGAATCTCTTTTCATTTTTTGTTATAGATCACTAGAACGAGCCCAATCATGGACACCGTGACACCATGGTTTTTTTTTCACCATTACTTTAAAACAGTCAACTGCGTTTGATTTTAATTCTTTTCCCTTAACAAAATTTGTAAAGATAGTTCAAACATCAATAAACATGTAGCAATAAACTAAATAATAATAAAATTGATGGGTTCTTTGTAAAAAAATTCCGAAATAACGCGACGAAAACGCCTCGTCAGACCAGAATACCCCCTTAAGCTATTAATCCTCAATTCATTTCTTATTACGTTCTAAAGTATCTAAATTAAAATCAATCCATCCCGAATGCCCATCGCGAGGTCACAGAAACCGGCGAGCGCTCGTTCTTCCTGTCAGCGTGGAAATCTCGCGAAGCAGCTCGGGTGGAGCAACGACGAAGACGAAGACGACGACCTCAGTGGAGCGCATCAGGAGGCGGGTTATGCAGCGCACGACCACGGCCCTCGTCACCCGTGGAATAGCAAATGCACGGGTGCATAAGGTCCCTGAGAAATGCATCGAAAGCGCGCGGAATGCATCGGCCTGCGACGCGACGCGACACGACGCGACACCGGCCGATCTATCCCGCCTAGCCCCTTTCTGACACGCACGTGCGACTGCTCCGCGAAACTCTGCGCGCGAGACCAGCAATCACGCGCGTGCACGCGAGCGAGCCTCGCGAATCGCCCGCGATTCTAGGAGAAGAATGCTCCACCCATTTCAATCTCAAAATCCTGCAGATCTCAAAGCAGATTCTCGGTGCTCTAATCAATTCAAATAAGCGATTGAGGCTTCAAATTTTTAGTTCAAGGATCTGTCTCCGCGTTGATTGATTTACTGACAATGAGTTCAGAGCTGTTAGAAGATCCTCGGTGGATTCTCCCCTGTTTCTTTCTATTGTTTCCCTCACAATGGTGCCCGCTAACGATACCCAGCGCTCGGCTACTGTCTCGCGTATGTCCACGGTGCACCGTGCGCGCGTTTTTCGCGTACGAGAGAATTTCAAGCACGTAGGTACACTCTCTCACGCACAGAAATGTCACGCGACCCATACTGTGGGAGAGACGGCGAGTTCTACAGTTACGGTGCATCCTGCATAAACCCGATCAAGTATGCCGAGTGTGAAGGAGGGCCCCCGCGAGCGCACCGGCCACCGTGTATCGTGACATGCGTATGTACAGTGTACACCTAGGCGCGGCAGTTTACCTCGTTCACGCCGACGATTTCTCGCGATGCTATTCGCGCCTCGGCGCGGCTACGTGCTCCCGGTGAACCTTTTCTAGGATCAGAATCATGTCCAGAGTTCCCCTGAGAACAACGACGTTAAGAACGTGCCGAAGAACTGGCGCAAGTCTTCAGGAACAGTATCCGTATGGTTATGAAATTCGAGTAGCCTAGTTGGCATTTCGAAGATTCAGACGGCCAAGTGTTCGAGGCTGGACTAGATTCGATTGGAATATACATATATTTCTGCGAGAGGTAGCGACCTGCTTAAAAGACAAATGGACGGGCGACGCCGTTTCCGTTCACCCTGGATCGCCGATTACCATCAGCGAAGAATTCCCCGGCTCGGGTATTGAATAAAAGCCGTAAGTTTCTCCAGGTAAATAAATCTCGGAGGGCACTTCATTTTTATGCTTTTCTTTCTGTACGACATCCACGTACAGGCCGTTCGATCGTCTCCTCCCTCTCTCGCAAGTTCTCCGAGAGGCCAGAGTAATCGAATTCGTCTCACTTCGAGCCAACGAGCTCTCGTTACACACGGTCGGCGAAATTGAACGTAAATACCGTGGAGGAAAGGCGCTGGCCCTGGACAATTTGTCGCGCCCCGCGTGATTATGCGAAAATAGTCGACCCACTCTCCCGAATGCCTGTTAAAATAATCGTCCCGGAAGAGAATTCCTAGCACTTGTGGAATTATAATACGTAAAGTATGAGTATATCTCTATTCTTTCCTAAATCCTCTTCACCCCCTCGATAGGAGTCGCTCGCTAAATCCAACCAGCAAATATTTCCCTGAACCGCTTCCTCAATCCCTCGGAGTCCTCCGGGTAAGCTGCGAATCGATTCCTCGACGAAGCTCCGTCACCAGGAAAAGGAGCGCGCAAGGTAAATTTTCCAGAAACGCCGCCCGACAATATCGGAGCCTTGAAAGATCCAGGAAAGGGAGACAGAGGGTGAGGATCGGGGGTGGAGATCCAGGAGAAGCAGATTCACAAAAGCTCCAGCTATTTCGGGCACAAACATTCCGAGAATGCGGGGACGACGTCGAAACGGAAGTGGCGCGCAGAGTGGCTTAAAAAGGGGGCCACCGGCCCGTGGGTAATCCCGAGGAAGTAAAGGGGGTGGTCCTCAATCGCAATATCCGCGAGAAACAAAGCCCGCGCTCCTCCATCGCGGTCTTCAACCAGCGAGAGGAGAAAGAAAACGAGAAGAAAGTTGGTCCTCCCGCGGGGTGATTGTTGGAACGCGGAAGAGCATCGATGCCTCGACCGTTTCTATTTCCGTTTTGCATCTAGCCGCCGAGTCCTTCTCATCCGCCCACGGGACGACAGGGAAGCTAGGAAAACCGAAACAAAGCGAAACAGGTTGTCGCCTGTTCCCGAAGGAAACTTTTATTTCCAGAACCCCTCTGCTTGGATGCCTCCTCCGCTCGCGGAACAATCGCTTTGAGATCGCTTCTGACGCTGCTTCTGGGTTTCGTAGTGAACGGTGTTACAGGGGAGGTTGGAGAAGTTTCAACCTCCAAATTTCCTCGAACACTTGGAGACTCAGCATCTCCAACTTTCACGTTCGCGACTGTAGGGGAGACCGGGGCTGGTTGGCACCAGGGGTAGGTTGACTAATTGTTAATAACTTTCCACCGACGTATGCTCTACCGCGGAGCGATTTTCTGTAGAAATAAGTCACTTCTACTATGACATGCATTTATGTCCGACCCCACGATCGCACGTTCTTTAAAAGTTACCAGCGTTTATCGAAAAATTGGCTATGTAAGTAAATATGTTTTCTTAAAGATTTTATGTTTTCACGCTCTATATAGTTAGAGTAGAATAAATGTGAAGGGACTATTTTAAAGCTTGTTTATTAAACGACCTATTGAGACTGCGTTTTTGATTTTACATAAATAATTAATGGTTATATAGAGAATTGAAGTCAAAATGATCGTTCGGGGCTGGTTGACTAATAACGTCCGGGGTTACATGGCTAAGCTGGTTAACCAACCCCAGCTATATTAGTTTATTACGAACTTTTCGTTACTAAAGGTTAGTTAATAACTTATTTCACAGAACAATGAGGACATACCAAAGAAAGTCAAATAGAGGTTCAACCTCAAAAGATCTTATAGAAAAAGCATGTCGTGAAGTAATTCTTGAAAAGAAAAGCATTCATGCAGCTGCCGTGGAACATAATATACCGTATAAAACTCTGTATAGATATGTACTTTTCTACGAGTGCAAAAATTGCACACCAGATTGCCAAGATAGTAATTAGTTGATAGAAGATGGCGAATGTTTTTATAGTACCAGATATAAGATTTATTGCTACTATAAAGGTTTAAATTGTTATTTATTATTAAAAAATAATAAATATTTTATAATGAAACAACTCTTGTGACATTGTGCTATTTTATTACCACTCAGATAAGTTGTTAACAACATTTTCTTAACTGATTGCACGTATAGTCAACCTACCCCATACTGTTAGTCTACCAACCCCGACCACGGGGCTGGTTGACCAGCATGTAAGGTGTTAGAAAAACATTAAAATTCCTTAAATGTTATCACATTGAGTCAACATTAATAATTTAATCAGACAGCCAAATGTATGCCCTATCAAATATAGTAATCGATTTAATGATATTTCGCCCACATAATTTATTAAAAATCAAAAACTGAAAAATTGGCCTACCAGCCCCGGTCTCCTCTACAGCGCGCCTCGACTTTTGCGTATTAAGCTATCAATAGAAGAAAGAATTGAGAGTGCCTCACACTTCAAGCCAGCCCTTTGATGTCCGATTCCCCGCTTATTTTCAACCCCCGGGCCTCGAAACGCGCGCGTTTCGTATCCAGAGGAGTGACTGAGAGGAAGCACACCTCTGCGCGACCGAAACACCGAGGCAACAGCTGCCGGCGATTTATTTCGGATTTGCTTGGGTGCCGCGAATATATGACACGCCGTGTGACACGACGCATACCTGACGCGGGATATGGAGGAGAAGAGCAAGGAGAGCGTTAAGATACTTTTGGAAGAGCATAGATCGCAGTGAAATCGAACTCACGGTTTCCCAATCCCTCTCCCGCGAAATGTTTATTCGCGGCCTCGCCTCAACGTGGATCGGCTACATCCACGGACTCGCGGCAATCAGTCGCTTGGAATAGACGATCGACCTGGACGACTTAATTGCTGCCGCGTCAAAGAATCCTCTGTGCGCTCGAGGCCGCGAGAAACGTATAAAAGCATAACCATTGCTCTCCACCCAACCTGAATATTATTCCGCAATTTTTCTCCCCCTGTTTCCTTTTTCATTTCCTTGCTTGCACGCCCTTTTAAAATTCCACCTGCACCGGCGCGCGTGTTCGTGAATGTACGTGTGCTCGCTGCATTAAACGCATCCTCGAATTCGCGCACACCGAAATTACGTATTACGGTCGTTCTTCTCGCGAATGAATTTAGCGAACGCGTGCATGCGCCGTGTATAGGGTGGTCTAATTTTCCTCGGGTTTTGGACGATGATTACTCGAGTTGAGGATCTTAATGGTACTTCTAAACACTTATTTTAATGATTTAACAAAAGCTATCACTATTTAGATAAAAGAGGATTTATTCCCAAATTCTCGAGCATTCGAATAGTCTTTGAAACTTCGTTGCCAGCCAGAGACATCTCTCTTTATCTAAATTCTTGGCCCTATCGCAATTCAGATTCACTGATAACTCAGACCCACCCTCCAAGCACTCCTCCAACTTTCACAACCTCCACTCATCTAATTACCACCCTCCACCCTTTATCTCGGAAAATCACTGTTCATTGAGGAAGTGGGCTAAAAAGCCAGACGAAGGTGAGTTCGGGAAATCGAGGGCAGAGTAGAAAGCTTTTGGGTAAAGAGAATTTGTTGAAAACACCTCTTTAAAGAACAAAAAAATAATTAACTGTTACCCAAACTACTTATATGCTAAAATAAATAATAATATCGCGTCTGAGATAAATAGAAATAGCTCGGACAGTGTCTACATCAAAGATCCCCAGCCACCGCTTTGCGAAAGACTCGGTAATACCCCTTAACAAGCCAAAACACATTCGATACCAATCGCGAAACAATTCACCTCTCTAACGATTCACTGTGAACCCTCTCGAAGCCTAAAAGCGTCCCCAATCAACGACCACGGTAAAACTCGATCACGCAGACATGGAATCGAGCCACCCTGTATAAAATCCCCGCGTGCATCCTCCTACACACGCGCACCTGTGTGTACGTGTCTCTATGCGCGACTGTGTCGACCGTAAATGCACTCCACCCTCGCCCACCCTCGCGCGGAAGGTGGGGGTCTGACCCCACTCCCAAAATGCTCGGCACCGTCTCTCCTGTCGCCCCACCATCGTCTGCCTCCCCCTACTCTGCCACCCACCACCCCTCCCGACGCCGCAGCAAGAGGCTCACGGGCTATTTTCAAGCGCGGGAAATAAAGCGCAGACCGCATTTTTAGCCTAACGGCCGACGGTCAGCTCGTTTTCGCCTTTCCACCAGCGGAGGGAGGGTGGGAAGGACGAAGGGGATAGACTCCGTGTCTAAGCTTGGAGGGGGTTAATTGGGGTTGCGTAATTGAGAACCCTGCGATCGACGCGGGGTGTGGGCTTTTACTTCGATTCATTTTTTCAGTGAGTGCTTTTGGTTTGGATTTAGATTAAAATGTACGCGTGAAGCTTCCTTTTTGTTTAATAAATTAATAATAATTCTTTAGTTCGGGGATATTGTCACTTTCAAAAAATTTTGATCATGGCAAGAAGTGTCTAAGAAAGAAATTTCTTCTGTTGAGGAGATCCATTCAAAGAGGATTATCCTTGTAGATAGATACTTATTGCCAGTGTAATACTACCCTTGAAAATCAGTTTACTATGCAAAAGTCCGTGAAGAATTTTTTATACCAACACACAGACCAGGGTGTGTCCAGCAATAGTCGAACAATTCCAACAATTCCCCTTCTCCAGTAACGATGCAGAGGTCATAAAAACGAAGGGGGCGAGTCCGCGGGGAAGTTTTTGAACGAGCTCAGCCCTTTAACACGCGTTACGGTGTAATTTCGGCTCTAAACGATATTCCAGGGGCAACGAGGACGCTGGCCGTCGAGTCTCGAAACTTTTCCGTGGTGGTTTGAGGCAGACATTGCTCCGGGGGTGAGGTAGGTGGCAGTAAGGGGTGGCGGGGGTGCGTTAAGGAAGTAAAAATCAAGGATGCCGGCGCCAAAGCCGACCGGGGGAGTTTTAATATTTAGATTCAATTACGAAAAGAAAGAAGGCATCGTTATGCGGCAAATTGTCGCAGCCTGCTGGACCGCGAAGGGAACGCCGGGGGTGCGGGACGAGGGTGGCAGAGGGTGAAAGAAAGGCCGCGAGGGTGAGACGCGTTATATCGCGACCTAATGGACGCCTCGAGAGCCGTTTTTCGGGGTGCTTACTTCGCGAAAGTTATTGTTATTGGAGACACGAGCAACGATTTGCGTGGGGGCGACTTTTCCTTGGGAGGGTGAGAGTGTCTGTTGCACCCTTGAAATTGACAATTAGAGGGGCGCCGTGCAACTAACTCTAACGGACTTTCCATGGAGGGGCTTAATGAATTTCTCCGTCATGCCTTCGAATTCAATTGCTTCAGGTTCGTGGGAAGAATTTCTGATCGGTGCGACTACTTCTTTGCGAAGCGAAAAGAATCTGGATTTGAGAATTTAAAAGCTTCGCGGTCTGTGCAATAATCGACAACCGGATACAGTGATACAGGAAATACTTTATACATGACTTCTCCCTGAAATATCTTCATTCATGGTGGAGGACCGCCCAAGCCCATGTAAAATATCGAGTCACGAGCTCTTAACGGAATTGCTCCACGGGCAAAGAAAAGGATCGCCAGCAAATAATTTCGCGAATCGCTGGAAAACACGCGTACGTACGCGAGGCGCTCCGATAAATTGTTCTCCGCGTCGAAGATTCCTGGCGCATGGTACTCGAAGACGGCGCGCAAAAGGAGGCGCGTTTGTGTTAGGATACGAAGAGAGAGAGAGAGAGAGAGAGAGAGTGAGCACGTGGCCAGGCTTCTTGGCGTACGCCAAATCAACAAGGTTAGCCCCCTACGTACCGAATTACGGGTTTACGAATCTTTGGCAGCCGACGGACCAAGGTTGGGTCGGCCATGTGCACGCGACTTCCCAAGCCACGTGCTGTTTCGCGTAGAATCGCCAGCATTTCGCCCACCGAATCAGACCCGAATATTATAAACAAACCGGAAATCGCGTCCAGTATCCTGGAACCGGGTACATCGATCTAAAATCGCAGTAATTTCCGATATGAAAAGGGGATGAAATCGAGCGTTCGTCCGAGTGGAAAGTATCGAAACATTGAAAAATTTTCACTTTGCAACCTTTAGCCTTTATCGACCACGAGAAATTCAATGAGATTTAAGGGGTAACACTACTCTAGGATCGATGTTTTTTTTTGCTTAAACCATACTTTAGAAAGGAAGGAGGAGACGAACATCGACCTAGATGGCCAAATGTATGGTGCAAGCCTCGCAGATTAAAGATAAACAAAAATTTAAAGGATTAAAATGTTCATAAAACTTTAAACGCGTTTTTCTCGAAACCACTTTTTTCAAACTGGGAGGACGAATTTCTCGAAAACTATCGCATGAATCGATTTGAAATTTTTACAGTAGCTTTACAACAATATTCTCTTTGGAAGTACGTAGCCGTTTTTTGATGGAATGTAAACTTTCTTTTTTATAACCAATTTAATGCTCATTTTTAGGGCAAAAAATCGATTTATTTTTTAACAACTGCACCACTTCCACAAAAATTGATTTAAAAAAACCCTACGTACTTCCAAAGCCAATTGTATATAGATTATAAATTTTTTTTATTTTTTGTTCCACGACTCGTACATGCCGAGAAATCCGTCCTCCCGTGGCGGCGTTTTCACAAAAGTTGTTTCCGGCGACGGGCTCTGTCGTCGCCATTTTGTATGAAAATGACACTAAAAAAATTATTTTTCATACTTCAATATGTGTTAAATAAACCCTCTGAAAAGAAATTCTCTTCCGTTTGTCACACTCCCAAAATAAATTGTCAAATTTAGGTATTTTTTTCTGCCTCTAGAGTGGTGTTACCCCTTAAGAGACTTCAGATGAAAAGTCTGCCCACCGAAACCCTAGACACTCCAAAACCCTGGACGCCCCGAAATCCCGCGAATTGAAAACTCAACCTCCCCAAATCCCACCAAAAGGGTTACTTCAAGCTCCAGACACCACCAACAAAATCCAGCTCAAACCATACACCACCTCAAGACACGTGTACACAGCTCACCCTCAGCCCCTCAGTTTTATTACGATAAAATAACGACAGACCGTTCAGTGAGCACCGAGAGAACGATAAAGAGAATGAAACGCAATTCCTTGCGCGCGCTACGTAATCGACAATTGGCCCCAGACTCTTCGTCGTCTGTTCCCTCCCCGTCGAAGACAGATTGCGCTGGGAAAAATGTCTTTGATAGAACGTTCCCTCTTCCCTGCTTCTAGCATTCAAAGGGGTTGGAGGCGGTCGGCGGGGAGCAGCGGAGAGGTTAAATTCAGGCCAACCCCGTAAGTGTACAGAGCTGTATGTGTGATCTATAGCGATTTCCCTCGCAGACACGTACAACGCCGTGCACGTGCACCGGAGGAGGATGGTCCCGTGCACACGTGTGTGCATCGGGGGCTATGCGCCTATCGATTCGGTTTTTCGGCTGCCAGGCCGCCTCGTTTCGCCGCTCTCCTCCTGTCGCGACTCTGTTTGGCCCCGTGTTTACGCGCGCTTATCCTATCAAAATCGTGCACACGCGGTGTAACGCGTGTCACGGGAATTAGCCGGGGAAATGAAGCTTCCGTGACGCGGAAATTTTCCACCACCGAGTTAGAGGGTTGAGAGCCGTCGCCTGCGGGGGTAGCGATCGTCGACGCTTTGGGAAAAGTTTTTGAGAACCCTCTTCAAGAATCTCACGTGTCCGCTGCAGGAAACACTCTCGCTGGGTACCATGAGAATCCTCAGCATCACTAGGAACCTTCTTCCCAAACAATTTTCCATCACCACCTGCCCTTAAAAGCCTGCCTCCACGCCATATGATTTATCCATGAATTTCTTGCTACACTCAAAGATTATCTGAAAGATTTTTGTACATACGCATTGGCACGCATCAAGCATCGAGGGAATCCCCAATCGAAGAAAACCCAGTCTGCGACTAGGTTACATATATTAGCCGCGGAAAGAAGCTTCGAAAGCTCCCCCATAAATCCGGAGCCGCGTCCTCGAGAGCTCCGGAGGACCAGATTTCTACTTTAAACATGTACGCCAAAGGAAAAAGGTGGATCGGTGGAGTAGGGGGTGGGTTTTGCGTGGATGGAAAATTTATGGGGAGCCCATAGGTGGTGGCGGCGGGCTCTGGTTCCAAGGGGGTTGGCCCCGCACACCCCCATCGCTGGACGACGATAGCTCGGGCACATCCTCGGTAGGAAGAGGCTCGTAGCTGGGATAGACTGGAATATATTTATTAATTTGGCATGCTTCCCGACTGTATAGCTGCTGGCCCCTTACGTTACTACGTTATGACGCGAACAAAGCGACTCCGCGATTTCTTTATAGGCAATTCCGGCCTCTGCATAGAGCGTTGTAAATATCGCTCGAACCCCTCCCAAGCCTCGGCTATCACCAGCCACCCCCGTTTAACCTCACACACCCGCCGCTCTACCCCGCGGGGGTGCGTTACCCTCGCTGCTTCGTACGACCCCCCTTGGGCGCTTCATTCCGCGCCCTTTGAGCCTCGTCTTCGGGGGTTGAAACCGCCTTTCCAGGCGAAATTATCGAGAAACGCCGCGGGTTTCGCGTTATACGGTTTCCTCGGGTCTCGACTCCTTGAACGCGACTCGACTCTCTTCGTTCTTTCGCTTTGACAGGTCGGGTACACTCGACGCTTCGCGGATCGTTGTGGCCCTCGGGGAATCCCGGTTTTCGAATGACGTTTTTTCGCGGCAACCCTCGCGTTGGAAACGAAGTTAAAGGCTCTTAGCTGAGGATAAATGAAAAAGAGAAGGTTCCATTTTTCAGGAAAAATTGTAATCTCTCTAACGAGATCACCGAGGGAGATTCTTCTTGGAAAGAAAGATCGAGTGGAAACCGCGAGACCAGGACGATCCCAGGGTCTGATACGCGTCAGGATGAGGGGCTCGCGAGTTTTCTAATCTGAGAGCTCGTGCTGCGAGATGATAGGCTAGAGTGGTAGGAGAAGCATAATTCATTCGTGTCTCCTTGGGGGGTTGCTTCAATCCAACCGCGCCCCTCCAACCCTTTTTATTTGCGCCAGTCTCTTTCTTTCGCTATGGAATGGAATTCCGTGGACAGATTTATTTACCGAGGAACGATCGTTCCGCGGCGATATTTCCACCATTTTCCACCGTTATACCGTGACAATGGTGATTCAGAGCTGGTACTTTAATTATATGGCGAGCCATGTTCGCGGTAAACGAGACGTATAGTTCTCGATTATATTCCAGCTTTATGGTGCTCGCGAAGGAAGGAAGAAACGAATGTGTAAATATTAATCGTGCAAGGGAGCACTTGCAAACTGAGAATTCAGCAGGTTCGATTTCAAAAGAGTCTACTTACTTATTCCGCTAGAAACAACGCGGTGGCACCCGAGATATCGATTAAACCCCCGTTTAAAAGTTAAACTGCCGGAATTGGGCCAAAGTGGGGGACCTAACGAATCCAATCGACTTATCGAGCCGCGATGAATTTCGCAGTTCCTCGCCACCCTCGCCTTCGGTCCTTAATCCAGCCGTTCCTCGTGTACCCAACAATCAATTCGCCAAATCAAATTGCTTGTTCGCGCACTCGAGGCCGCGGCCAATCGAGGGCGACCTCGAAATTCCTTCGACTCCGAGGAAACAGTAGAAAAGGGTCGATCGTGAGGAAAAGAATTGTGCACGGAATCTTTTGAAACATTAATCACTATACAGTGTGGCCTGACGATGTAACTGGGACAAAATTTCTAAGTGAACTTTCTTTCCCAAGTTAGAAGACGGTATAGAAAAACTTCCAGTCAGGTTTATGAAACTTTAAACAGTTTTTAACCCCATCCCACTGATTCCACGATCGATCCAAAAAAGCACAATTGCATAGAAAAATCTGCAACTGCACCCCGAGGAAGCGCGAAGGAAAGAGATTCCCAACGAACCGTGCAACATCCCCCAATTTTTCCCCGTCGATTCAATGAAACGAGCTCGATCGCGCGTAAGACTTTTTACGCCATCTCCCCCCTACAGCGGCCCCCGGTCCCGGAAGTGAGAAGCTCCGAAAATAAACGATTCTGGAAAGACGAATCCTCGACGGAACCTCCCACCTCCGAAGAAGCAGAGAGCCGTGAGACGACGGCCGTATCGTTCAAACGCGAAATAATCTGCTTCCGCGTCTCGCCCCCTCTCACCCTCTATTCGCGTTTTATTGCCAAGGAGAGGCATATCGCATATGTCTCGAGGAGAAACCCTTTCGCGCGTGTTCCTCTTCTCCTCCTCTCGTCGGCGTTTCGGTATCGCGCGAATATTCCTGCGGAAGAAACGAGCGCGGCCCGCTCCTCCACGGAAACGCCGGAAACAATGGCAATAAAATTTTCGGAACGGCCTGCTTTCGCGCTCCGGGCCATCGCCCACATATCCCTAGCATCGTCGCATCGCCGATGTTCCTCTCTCCTAGTTTTATGGGCCAGGAATCTGCACGAGCATCGCGACTTCCGGTCCCCCGGCGATTCAATGGAACATCGGCCCCCACTGTGTCCGACCGTTTTCTTTTCTTCGTGCTGTGTTAGCTAGCATGGTGGAACGTATGTAGAGGAGACCGGGGCAAGTTGATACAGACGAATTATCTCGACACTGTATGTATGTAGCTCATTGAGTGCGAGAAGCTTCTTGATCAATCCTTAACTTTATCCTTGACTTTAGCAATCTAATTTAACTGTTTTCGTTTCTATAGAGAAAAAGTAAATAGTTGTGTTCACTTTCTGTGAGACGGGATAGAGAATTTTATCAATTTTATCAAATTAATTGGGCATCACATTGAGTCCTTTGGAGGTAAGGTAATTATGTTTTGTTATTTTGTTTATATGCTGTACGCTTTTTATGGAAATGTTTGTACATAATGACTTCCTGTGGGGTAAGTTTTCTCTGGGACATGTTGATACTCATGGGGAGTGTATTCATTTTTCCCGACTACTTTTAATTGGATTTTTCCTTTTATTTCTAGGAAAATGGTACGAAATTATGTCAGAAGAACGAATCGTGGAAAAATACCAGAAAATATTTTTCAAAAAGCGTGTGTTGGTGTAGAAAAGGAGTCAATGTTGTTGAAATAATAAATAAAATAAAATTAAAAAATAGGTTTGTTAAGATACATTAATAAAAAGGAGCAAGCACCGCATGTTAAAGTGGGATATTCCAGACATCCATCCTTTACTCATTAAACGGATATTTTATAGATGTATCAACTTGCCCCACAGTGGGGTAAGTAAGTGGGGTAGTAAGTTGATTTTACCTTCGTCCAAATAACATTTTCTCATTCATATTGTATGTATTTTCTCAACATTTCATTTACAATATATTAAAGAGGAAGGAGCAAATTATATTTTAGCATATTTGTTATTAAATAATTAATTCAAATAAAAATGAAAAAAAAATAGAAAACTATAAAACATATCAATTTGCCCCGGCCTCCCCTATATATATACGTATATACGTGGTTCTGTTGTCGCTGTTATCTACCGCTAGCATGCGACTGCTACGAGGGGCGGGACGAGAAAGTCTGATTCCATACGGAGGGTTGAAATCTGTCGTGTAACGTACACGGTACCCCCATTCTTCGCCGAGCAGCGCTATGAAAACCACCCCCGCAGCTCCTCGAAAATCGTCCGGTCTGTTTACCCACTCATCGATTCACATCGCGGCGCGCGATAAATCGGCCTCGTTAAACCCCTGTTACCCGAGCCCACCCCCGTTCGCCGCGGCGCGACAGGAAAAAAAGGCCACCCGGCCGAAGAACCGCGTAATCCAGGGTGGCCGGCTGCATCGATAATTAATAACCCCCCGAAAGCCGAAACATAATCCAACATTAACAACCTGCCCCCTCGGCACGCACCGGTTCTCGCCCTCCAACCCTCCCCTACTGGTTCGAGCCCGGCGTAAACCGGAATACACCACCTCCTCGGTGACGAGGAGGTGCGAGGTGCATCGTGATGCGATAGCCCGCTTGAGCTCGTTAGATGAATGGGGCCGACACACATACCGGGCACAACACTGGAACCGACCGACACGGGGGTGGAGAGAGAGAGAGAAAGAGGAGACAACGGTCGAGCGCAAGGGGGACAGAGAGGGAAACAACGACACAGGAACAAAGGGGGAGGGTTTATAGGTGGATGGGCGGGTGTAGGACAGAACACGAGGGTTGTGGTGGTCTGGCCGAAGGGCAGACCGAGGGGGGTGGGCCGCGGAGCGGCGGAGGACGGGGCTGCTAGTTTGCATAAATTTAGGAAATACAGGGTGGAAAATCGATATCCGCATAGAGATTATAGATGGTGGTTGGTAGGCGCCGCGTAGCCGCAGCCTCCGTCGCGACGGCGTATGCGCTACATGTCTACGCTCTCTGCCACCCCCGTTCCACAGCCCCCGCTTCCCCACCGCGCCAACCCTCTCGCCGACCGGCCATGCCCCGATCCCCCGCCCGTCCTCCACCGACCCTTTCGACGTGCCCGAAAACCTCGTGTGTATACCCGTGTACTCGGATACTTCTTGCGGGTGTTGGTGGGTGCACTCTCTGCACACACCCCCCGCGCACTTTGCACCCCCACGTCCGCCCTTCGTCGTCTGCCGCCCTCTTCTCGCGTGATAGCGCTCGTACACGTTCCTCCGCGTCCTACAATGTCCCTGTCTCCGTCTGGCCCCATCTTCCGCCTTTTCCCCCCTTCGAAAATCCCTCCACCCCTTCGCCCGTTCTTCTCACCCCTCGCCGGTCACTGTCTCTGTTTCTCGAATTCCGCGCGTCTGGTTTTGTCTCCTCGTCCCGGTCCTCCCTCTCGAAGCGTTCCCTCTTCCTTCTGATCCTCTCTCGCCACCCATCCTCCCCCAACGCTCACCCCTTTCGCTCTTCCTCGCCCCCCTCCCGTGGCCCGTGCAACGGAATTGAAGTAGTCGATATCGTCCTGCGGCCTGTCTCGAAATTAAGAGAAAACGACCGACTCGGACACCCCCACCGAAACAGGCCGAGGCAAGAATTTTTCTTGCTCCCTTTCTGTCTCTCTTTACCCTTCCACCCTCCCCGCCACCTCTCCGCCGTTGCTCCGGCAATTTCTACCCCCTCGCCTGCCGCGCTCCTTTTTTTTCACCCGGTTCCATACTGCCGTCGAGCGCCGCGCTCCACGGGCTTTCTCGCTTTCCCTTCTCCCACCGAACGTTCAATCCTCCCCCTCCAGGGGGTGGACTTTTTCGAGGGTGCTTTTCCGCGCAACGAGACCCTTCGCGGAAGGGGTTAATCGGGTTCCAACCGGGGGACCGATTATTGGCCGTTTTGGGAACGTAAACACAACGGGGGTGGGTTTTGACCGAGGGGTTGATTTGGACGCTAATTTGCCAGTGATCGATGGAACTCCTAGGGCTTGTAGTAATGATAAATGGGAATTAGTGAATCGTTGTTTTTTTTTAGAATGGGAAACTGTGGATTTGCAAGTAATTACTGGAGGGTGGCAAAGTAGGTATCGAACAAAATTCGATTCGGGGACTGGCAGGCCTTAATTCTGGTGGGATGCGAAATTGTTTCGCGCCACGCAAATTGCAGCGATATATGACGCGTTCTCTTCGCGATCCGCTTGGAGATCCGCACTATTATACAGCTCCTCTTTAATTGCCAGAGGGTCGGGGAAAGTTTTATCAAATTTCCCTATTTCTCTTTCCCCCCACCCGCAAGTTTCTACGCTGTCCTACTTAGAAATAGGAGTTGCTGGATACCGAACCATTATTTCGCGCGATAAATCTCGTTAGATCGTAAGATAAATTAAGCATGGGGGAAAGGGATTGTGGCGGACAGATAACTGACTCCCGAGTCTAGGGCGTTAGAAATAGACTTCCAGGAATCAGAATAGCGGAAAACAGACTTTAAGGCGCATGAAGGAATCCTCGTTCGAATGAAGTATGAGTCTTGACGCCATTGTTCGGGCGGCGGACTGCGAATCGCCTTTTTCCTTATGCGACAGACTTCGGAGTACAAAGTGGCCTTTTCGTTTTATGCGAGTTTGTCCTAATTGTCTGACAGACTTCAGACTACGAATTGCAAGTTTCCCTAGTGGTATGATAGACTCTTGACTACGAATCACCTGATTCCACTTATTTAATAGTCACTGGACTACAAACTGCCTCGTTCTTTGTTATGTGATAGGCTTTGGGTAACAAATTGCCGTTCTTCTAGTTATGTGATAGACTTTACAGCACATTCTCCTGATTATATGCGAGAGTCTGAACCATACAGTACTTCTTTCCTAAATGTGCGAGGGACTCTGGACTACAGAGTACCTTCTTCCCTTAACGTGACAGACCTTAGACTGCAAATTGCCATTTTACTAGCTCTATGAAAGATTCCAGAGTACAAATCGCATTCCCCTCCTGACCATACTGTTCCTAGACTACAAACTACCCCTTTTTACTTTCCCTTTTACGTGATAGATGACTTACAAAACCTCTCTTTCTCACAAAGACACTCCTGATACCATGTTCATCTTTTTCAGAAATTCCCACTTAATAGTCAATGAAATATCCAACGAGACAATAAATATCCTAAAATAAATTCAACGAATTTCCCACGTGATAGATCCCCCGATGATTTGAAAACGGTTCACGTCAACCAAGGAATACTTGAAATCCACAAAAGTCGAGCAAAGAGCTCGAGAAAGTGGCTCGAGTTCGAAGCGTACCCATTCAAGCGATCGCGTTGCACGGCTTTCAAAGATCGCGATTAGAAAAGAAGGCCTGTCGACGTCCAGTTCGAGAACCGTCCATTCCAATTTTCCAGGACGAGCATCGCATGTCAACGAGCCTGTTTTCGTTCCTCCTTTTTTTCCTCCCCGCCCCGTTTGCCCGTTTCGTGTAAACGCGGCATAAAGTGTATCGTTTTTCTGGCTCTTTCTGGAAAGCATCCGCGTATATGCAGGTACGTGGACGGCGTGTCGAACGACGAGAAAGTGGACAAACGTTGGTTCGGGTCGACGCACCTCGCGGACGACAACGGAAGATCGATTCGTTTGTGTGGAAAAAAAAACGATAGGTCGGGGCCGGTGAAAATTCAACGAGCTTTCCACCGCCCACCGTCGATATATCTCCAATCGAGCGGCCTCGAAAAGCTTATCGAACAAGAGCGTTTGCTTCGCGCTGTTATTTCGCCGGCGTTGATCTTGTGTCCGGTGGCAATCGTTCTCTCGATTAAAAAAATCGGGAAACGTTTTACATATGGAAATCGGAAGGGGATCGATATCGGGCGTCGACGGCGTAGCTGCCACCATTCCGTGATTTTAATTCCAATTTTAATTCCGTCGGAATTGTTGTTAACAAGCGGCAGGTTCGATCAAGTTTGCAAATGTGAATTGTCGATGATGGTAAGCGGCCTGTCCTCTGCGCTCGCAATTTCATAAAGCCCGTCTATAAATGGCGGAGGGCTCGACCGACCCTGCAGGGCTTCGTGCGACGCAGATTAAATGCGCTTCATGTAAAATTCAACGTGACCCGCGCCGCTGCCCCGAGGATACTTGCGTTTTTAGAAAAGTTCCATCAGCCCCACACCCCTCTGCGACCGATTCTTATTTCCTTCGAGCGTCCATAATGGACTCGGAAGTATGGGAGCAAAGATGCTCGCGGAGAGTTACGGGATTAGAGGGCCGTTTCAATTTACATGCGAGCTTTCAATAAGAGACTTTTAACAGCGGGGCTGTTACTATAAAATCTAATCGAGGAGAACAGAGCCAAGAAGCAGAAGGGGGAGCGAGCCCGAACGTTTTCCCTCGATTTGCAGCCCTTTCACTGGCCGCTGGATAAACGAGGAGCCGGGGGATGACCGAGGCAGGCGGAAAAAAAATATCCCAGTGGCCGACGATTTTCTCTAAACTCCGCGATACATCGATCCTGGAAGGAACCCTTTCACGGCCGCATCGGCTACCATCCGCGTACGTCCGTCCGTTCTTTCGTCCGCTAAATACCGCAGCATCGCGAAATTAAAATATTGATCGAACGGCGTCGCGAGGGAGAATACGAATTGCGGCGGAGAGCAGAGAAACCACCCCCTGCATGTTTCCTGCGGACGAGCCTGAACCGACAGGGGAGAGAGGGGTGGACGGGGGCGACCGATGGAAAAGAAAAAAGAAAGAGAAGGAAAAAGATTGCGGTCCAGTCGAAAATTCGAATGTCAATGACTGGTCGAACCGAGCCGACGCCAACTTAGTTCGATATCGAGAGTTCGTCGACTTTTGTTAGCCTTTCCCTCCCTTTATTTCTCATCCAGCCTCTGCGAATGGTGGAAGAGTCAAGAGGGATGGAACTTAATCGCAACGAGTATCAAGCTTGCGATTCACGTCTCTGAATTCTATTTCTCTTTTCGAGCCTCTTGGCAAGTAAACATGAAATTATTTTATTTAATTTTAATTCTTCTGTTAAATTAATAAAGACTGGCTCAACTTTCGCAAGCGAACGTCGGGGGTTAATCTAGACGTGCGGGCAAACTGATCGCGAGGCGACGTAACGTTTGAACATTTCGCTTAATTGAAACTTAAACCGATTAACGTGCAACGTAGAGACCGGAAGCTGTGGGCTCGAAGACACCAGGGAAAGTTTCCGCGGGGACTTTAATCGCGAGCATAAGTCTCCGCCGAGCTTTCAGGAAAAGTTACCCCCAAGTTTCGATTACACTAGACCGACTGTTTTCTTACTTCCCTCGCCGACTTCCGGTTACCCTTCGAGGAGCACAGTTTCCTCTTACCGGCGACACTTTATTAGAAGAGCAAGCTCTCTGAGAATTGCTGGGAAACTTCAGATCCCTCCACTTTCCTCGATTGCAGCTCTCTTTCGCGAGAAATTTTTCGAAAAGCTCGACTCAACGATGCAGACTATTTAACGACTATTGGAACTTCATGCTACTTCTTGTGAAAATTAAGAAAATTCTCGAGGAATTCTAGTAAAGGCACCTTTCATTTCTTCAGAAATAATAGTAGAAATATGGATCCTCTAGATCCATGTCATTAACGACTCCGTCACGAAACGCATTAGTCGCGTATTTCGCAAGAAATTTCACAGTTCCAAAATTAAGCAGCACAGGCGACTCGGTCCGACTCGACGATTTTTCAAATTCCACGCTGCCTCGCTGATATCCTCCGTTTCGCGCGGATTGTTCTATTAATAAAAACGAGCCGATGTGCGATCGTTATAGGACGATTGAGAACTGCTGGCTTTGAGGCTGAGCGATAGCGCACGTCACCGGGGACGCTTTGCGCCCGAAATAGTCTCAAACCTCATTATTTTTATTCCTAACCATGAAATTAGCGAGCGAGCCTCGACTTGGACTTTCGTGCAATCGTCTGGCATTTACTCCGCCGTGGCTAACGAAACGCGGCTCGCCATTAAACCTCGCCACTAAAGTATTGATCTTGATTAAAAGTATCAAACCCTCCCACGCGCGGTTGAGTATAAATTTCAAACCCTTTAGGGTGGCTGATAATTATAAAAAAAAATAGTGTCATCACAATTATAAATTGTTAAGTTTGTAAAGATTAAGTTTGCTTCCTATACCCAGATAAATATTAATTTAAATATTACTGGTACCCAGAAACATGTAATTAAGCTCAGCGTTCTTTTAAACTCAAAGTATATGTTGAAAAATATTCCGCAAAGTCTGTGAGACTGGATGGGATCCTTGAAAATAATATAATAGTGAATGATCACTCACCTGGAGCTCCTCCTTGCACTGACGTTCCTCTTCGAGACTCATCCGCTTCTCGTGCTTCTTGTAGTAACGCCTCTTGGCGGCTTGTAGGTTGAACCACGTGTACGAAAAAGACTTCACGAATGGTAGGAGGGCCTCAATGAATGGGTGGAACTCATCCTGCGAGCACACGATAACGCAAGCTGATTAAAGGTCGCGGTCAACGGCCGATTCGCACCCGTCGAGAACGAGACGCAACCCTCCCCACTATCAACCATCCCCGTCGAAACCCCCGGCCAATGTTTCCGTCGTCCGCTGTCGGGACGAAGGAATGTTATTTCGATAAAGGGAAATTACCCTGCTCCGTGAATTTAGGTGAGGGGGCGTTTAACGATTTCTTCACAACTCGCAGACTCGACCGAGGGTTTCCCCGTATTTTACGATCTCTTTTTAATATAGAATAGGGATCTAGAATTCTAGCAATAAGAATGTTAAAGACAGGGTTGAATATATGATCTTCTCGTCCTCGAAGGGATGAAATTTTCTATCTTATTTCTCAAATATTAGCATGCATTAATTGTGCAAGTCTACCGGTTAGCTTCATGCAGTTCGATTAGGTTCTCCGTGCGAGTGTGGATTTTTATTTGATTAATTATTTGGAGATGGATCGGAGGAAGTGTCCTAGATTTACAAGTTCCTAAAACCCCCGCGAAATCCTAAGAAAAACTTCGCAAAAATTACAGTACACTCTATTGGATAATATCTACTAATTTACAGAAACGATTCATCCCTTGAGCCATCATTATGCAAGATCCCCATCCCCAGACTAAAAGCACCGCGATCTAACCCCAGCAGCTGAGCTGATGCTTTGTCTTAATTGATTTAATTCCGGCGAAATGAGCGGCTCGAACTGAAAGCAAACCACTGGCGCACAATGCAGGAAGTCAATCTCCGTTTACGAGGGTTGAACCGGCACGATATCGAGTCTCTCTCAGCGTGGAGGGTGAAACGAGTCGAAATCTCGTTTCCAACGAGAGAGTCGATTTCCCCCGAGTGGACCAGGGGGAGAAAAAAGGTCGCAGACGTCGGGGAAAAGGAAACTTCATCCTTATCGCAGCGTCGAACTCTTCCGGCGGATCGAAACGTCGATGAATCTCTCTTTCCGGTCGCAGCGCGAGCGAAGTTGGAGAGGGTGAGGAGAGCGAAAGGGTACGCGGAGGATCGTCCCTTTGTGAGGGAAATACCGGCCGTCACGGAAGACGGAACGGGGGATGTAAACACCATTTCACGGAGGATCAATTTTAGGGTGACTTTCTCTATGGGAGATTTCTCTCTCTCCCATCAAAATCAACCCTCACCTCCCTACTCGAGGAATATTCAACGGTGGAACAATAACGAACGCGCACTATCATCCCCCTTTCACTCGCCACGTTCGGCCCGCGAGAGAAACCATCGAATCGCGACGCGATGTGCTTTCGATCGAAAGAGCTTCGAGTGGACGAGTGTATGGTAATGACCCGTGATCGGGAAACGTCGAGGGGGTGAGAAATAAGCATTAAACCTTTTCCCTGAGAAAGTGAGACTGCAAAGATACCAAGAGCATTTGATTGTAGAGCATCGACCAGAGTCCTTTACAATCTACGAACGTTCCCGAGAACCTCCTCGAGCCCTGCCCAATTACCCCAATCACCAATTACGATTTCATGGACGGAGCGGCGAGAACAAGGAGCAGGATGAAGCGAAGGTGAGCGAGGGGGTACGGTGGAAGAACACGAGGGTGGCCTGTGAACAAGCGTCAAACGACACGAACCATCGAGTATTCGCAAGCACTGCGGCTGCTGTGGCACACTACCGTCTGTCTGTCCCTCCTGCCGTCCGGCTGTCAGAAGCACCGATTCTCGCAGTAACAACCGTCAGGGTCGCAATACTCCTCCGCCACCCTGTCGCAGATTGATCGTGGCCTCATCTGCACCACCTCTGTCTATCCTCCTCCCCTTCCTTCGCCCTTTTATTCCACTAAGAACCAACGAGCCGACCGCGGTCAGCCTCTGTTCTCCGTATAAAGTCTCTTCGATCTCCCTGATCCCGGTTTCTCCTCAACTTGCTTTGAACAACAAATCCTGGGAGGCAGAGAGTAGTGCAGGGTTTCCCTGAATTCCTTCGAGTTCTCTAGAAAACACTGCAACGGTCGAAGATGCGACGACTGGTCAGATCTTCCAATGCTGTGGCTTCTATTGCGAGAAAAACGAACGTTGTCTATTTGCCGATCGACTGGACTACGCGCGCGAGACTTCCGAGGTGGTCGCCGCGAACAATGGAGAAATTTGATCGTGGACTCCTCCGCTAGCTGGTTCTTTATCCAGATCGCGGGTCTGCTTCTGCACAGATTGCGCAGCGAGCTTTTTCAGCCCTGATCCTCTCCTCCAATGAACTCGATCGGTATTCTTTCGAGGTAGAGAACGACGCGATTTCGCCAGGCAACTACACACCGGGTCCACGCGAGAGGAAGCTGCCCCGGGATTATCCGAAATTCTTGACCGGGCGAGCAGAGGATGATTTTGAAGCCGCGAGTCGAGCTGTTCGCTCGCTTTGTCACCGCGATCCGCTCCGCTTTGCGCGTACACGCGAGTTGTGCGCTCGTGTGCGCATGTGTCTATACGGCACGCCGTTATTTTCGGACGGCCAACGAAAATCAAAGGCATTAAGAAGGAGCACGGTGACGCCGCGACCGTCGTCATCGCGGAAAAGACCAGGGGGGAGGCAAGGACGCGGGGGAGGGGGTGCCTCCAGGGACGATTCCGCCAGGTTCCTCTCGATATTCCCGGGGTGGATGAACCGGCACATGGCTGCCCGCGGAAATAAATTTTCGGGAAGCAATTCGATCCAGAACATTCGTCTTGGTCCTTGAAAGAAAGCTCTTTGGAGCGCAAGAACGTCAAAGGATGATTTATCCTAATAGTGGTGAATATTGATTTACGAAAATGCATTTGGAGCGGATGAAGGTTTTGTATTTAACACAGTGTTTCGCTCTTGGTGTGGGAGGTGCTCAAAGATGAGAAGCTTTTACAGCGAAGAGAAGCTTCTAGAAGTAAATTATAATCTGGGAGTAGATAAACTATCAGAAGTCTATATTGAGAAAAAGAATTATTGTAGTTAGTGCAACGAGCATTTCTATCGTTAAAAGAGACTAGGGAGGAGGTTTCAAGGGTGAAGAGTGCCACCACCGAGCGCACGTGTCGCTTCTATTTGCAAAGCGGATTTTTGGTGCGTAGTTGTCGGCGATAAATCGCCGCGGATTCTGCGCGATGGAGCTTGTTTATCGTTTTGCCTCGACAGAGAACACGTCGAGTTCCCTTGAATTCGATGAAACATCGAAACCACCAATCTCTCTTTCCCCCAGAAGACACTCTTTCGCGATCCTTCGACCAATTACATAATTACTCTCCACTCACCAGCCACGATCAAACTTCTCCTCGGACTTATAATCGCGAGAACCAGCGAGAAACTCGGAAAAATCGCGAAATTACTCGACCACCGATTTCTATACAACCCTTTAACTACTTACTATCACTTTAATCGCGATTATATCCCAACGACAAAGCTATCAAAAAGCTTGCAAATTCCCCAGAAAGTAAGCCACGACGATCGAGCACTCCAACTCGCGCAATCAGCTGATGCTCCAGGCCCAGGAGGGCCTGCACCCTGCGAGTCCTTGCAAGGGTTGGACTAAGCTTGCTCCCCTTAGGCTCGTCTATCCGACGGCGTGTCCTCGGTCACTGATCCGACGATTCACAGAGGCGAGCCTCGACACTGATCCACTGGATCCCGAGAGCCTGACGGCAATCGGATTCTCGATCGATCGAGCGTGCTGGATACCGTTGCTCGAATTCCCGTTTCGATTTCTCTGTTCGTAGTTCCGCGAAGAATGAAGGCTATGGAGCAGAGGCTGAAGGGTAGCGCGAATGGCGAAAGCGAGGAACGCGAGGCAGAGAAAAAACCCGGCAGAAGGACCGTCGACGTCGGAGCGACGGGTACGACGTCGGTCGTCGCGACGACACTGAGACGCCGGCCGACGAGACGCGCGTAGCTAGACGCGCGGCGAAGGCACCGCGCTGCGGCCAGGTACGGCACCCCAAACAGTTATTAATAGCCCCTGTCCTAGCTTACTAGATTTGCCCTCGAACCGACGCAACTTGTCTCTCTCTCTTTCTCTCTACACCCTGCTTCTTCGACTCCTTCGACTTCTTCCACCTCGACTCCTCCGCCTCGCGACCCTCCCCTACGCGCTCTGCCCTCCCTCCGACGCTCCTCTCGCGACGAGATAAGTCCCCAGCTTCGCGGTTGTTCATTGTGGATCATCGAGTAGCGATGGGTCTTCGAGAAGCTTTAAATCGACTTCAAAGGTGTGGGAGGGATTTAAATCTTTTTGTATAGAGGAATTTTGGTTATTATAATAAATAATAATGGCTATTATAATAGTCTAAATCGACTATTAATAACTGCGAATCGCTATTGTAATTCTGTTGACTTCTTTAATAATTCCTACAATTCCTTCAATCACTCTGCTCTGATCGCTGTTCGTATATCCCTTTCCCCGTAACTTTTAATATTGTGTTTTCTTGCGTTATTATTCTATTATTATGATTCTTTTATATCTTTTTTTTTGTCACTATCATTAATGGTTTCTTTTGCGCTTACTTCCTTACTTTCGTTTCTTTAATTACTTTTCTTTGTACTTCCTAATTATTTGTTCTAGGCTTGTGTATCTATGACTTGTACTTATTATAACAAAGGGTTTATCCCGTTGAAATATATATAATATAATATAATATAATATACTTTTGAAAATCGGTCTCCCTGAGTGTTTGGAGATTCAATGGGCGAGTGATTTTGAATCGAGTTTTTATTTCACTGTTTCTGAAGTGCTTCTAACAAGGGAACACCGCGAACCCGGACTCACCGATTGGAACGCAATTTTGTGGGTTTTTAGAGTGACTCAAGACAAGAACAACGGTGTGTTTTATTACGGCCCTATCGCCCTTTAAGGGGGTGAAAAGTAACCTCAAAGTCAAATTGGCACTTCCACTTTTTCACGTATAACGCTCAAAGTACAACAGACGGAAAAAAATGTTTCAAACAAAAGTTTAATGGTGCAATAAGCGCTGCAAACTTGCGTTAACAAAATTGAAAAAAAGTTCATTTTCGTTCAGGTATTTTTTTAAATTCTTTTTAAAATTTTGTTAACGTAAGTTTGTAGCGCTTTTTGTACCATTATACTTTTGTTTGAAATATTTTTTTCTATCTGTTGTACATTGAACGTTATACGTGAAAAAGTGGAAGTGTCAATTTGACTTTGAGGTTAGTTTTCACCCCCTTAAAGGGCGATAGGGCCCAAATGAAACACCCCGTTATTTTTATTTTGAGTCACTCTAAGAACCCACAAAGTCGCGTTCTAATCGGCGAGTCCGGATTCGCGATGTTCCCTTATAAGTGTGTGAAGTTCACACGCTGCGACATTTCACGCCCGCCCCAGGGGGCGATCAGCAAATTGCGCGACACTCAACGAAGGAGGACCAGGGGTACAATTGATTCTTCCCACGTTTTAATTCCCCGCGGAGGCTGCTGTCCTGCACACCTCGTTCCGCGTCAATAAACCCGCGGAAAAAGCAATGGAACCGACTTTTCGAAACGCTAAAAATAGGCTTGCACCGTGAATCAACGGTTGATTCTATAAAGCCTGAAAAACACGGCCGTTGTGTCTGCGTTCAAGCGTGCGAATACCAGGAAACCAGTCGAATCGTCGAAGGACCAATAAACGGGAAAAACATCCCCTCTACACTTTCAAAGGGTGTAGAAACACCCCACCATGAATGCTTCAGCTTGGCAACGACACTCGTCACTAATCCCAACGAAATAGAAAAGCGATCTTACATCCCCAAATTACACCTCACTCCGTCGCAAGCTTGCCACCAGCCAGAGCCATCGTTCGCGTAACAAAAGAAACACCCTCGCCCGCCAACAAGGGCGAGAAGACCAACCCCCGAACGCAGCGAAATCCACGAGCCCAAAACTCAACTGCCCCCATAAATTCTCGGGGATGTTCGCGATCCTGTGTCGCGGGGTTAAGCGTTCCAAAGACCCGACTCTGCCCTCGGGAAACAAAGTGGACAGCGACGAGGAGACGGGGGTGAGAGGGGGCGAAAGGAGTGGAGGAGTGGGCGAGCAACGACGGAGTCCGCAGTAAGAAGCGGACGGGCGAATGTCGGACGGCCGTGGAAGCGTGTTTTGCGGGACGGTCCGCGTGTTCCGTCGCTGGACCGACGACGACGAGGAGGAAGAGGAAGAAGAGGGCGAGAAGAAGCAGCGACGGCGATGGAACACGAAGAAAAAGACGAGGGGCGAGGGTGGCGAGCACGCGGCCGCCGCTGGCGAAGACGATCGATAGCCAAACTCCTCTACGTCTGCCGTAAGATAGACACTGACATAGACTTCTAGATAGAGGCGCGTTATGCATGGGGGCCCTGGCGTGCAGATACGCTCGCAATTTTTGATAAGAGCCCCCTACATCCTTCTCGCCCACCCTCCAACCACCACCCGATATTTTATACAGAGGAGATAAGACAGATTGGCTGTGGCAGTTTCGCGAACGGAGGGGGAACGCCGCGATATGAAAAAGAGGCTGCTCGTGGATGAGGGCAGAGGTGGGATCATTGAGGAACTTGGAAGGAAGATGGTGACGGGTTCAAGTGGATTATTGGTCGTTCGTTTAAGGGTTTTCGGTGACAGGAAGCAAGGGAGAGCTTCTGACACGTTGCCTGAGTCTCTGTTAGGGAGGCAAGAGGGAACTTTCTGCGCATTAGAGTTTGCGCGAGTTAGTAAGGTGGACTGGGAACCAGGGTCGTTACAAGTTTCATCGACATTAATATTGTTAATGCACTGAAATCCCGAGGAGCTGAGGACTCCAAGGGTCTTCGCTTAATGGAGCCGGTTCTTTTAGTCTTCTATGCGCGATGTTAATTTTCAGAAGGTTCGCGGGAGAGGGAAACTGAATGTTCGTCACGTGACGAGCAATTCCACCTCTGTTGGTGATCGAGGATCCCAGGGACGCACGGGAATCACGGTGGTAATGCACGCGTCCGACGTATCGGGGCACACCACCCAGAGTAAATACCGTATTCGCCGCACTAATGACTGTTCTAAGTTTGCTGGAGGCGAGGACGCCGTTTCCCCGAGGACAACGAACCTTCCCCGGCTATATCCACGCGACATTTCGCCGTCTAAGTGGGCTACGAAATTCCGATTGTCGCGGCGAAATGTCCCCGGTACTCCTTCCCTGTGTTGTTCCACAAGCTGCTTCCAACAGCCGCGGGAGGAGAGCAGGAAAAAAGCTTCTCAGGATTGAGTTAGTACGTAGACACTAGTCTACGCGCAAGTTTAGTATAATCCCTTAAAAAAATAAGGTGTCTTCCTGAAATTTGAACCAGGAACTGTGACCAGGGACGATTAAAGAAACTCACGAGAAACCAGGTAACCCAGTTAACCCTTTAACACCTCTAGTGTGACGTATACGTGACACATCATTTTTAGAAATATAAAAAAATCGATAGTCGATAATTTTGGGTCCCAAAACGGTTCAATTCTCTAAATGGATCCGAGATGCAAGCCACTGATGCGTTTACCGCTGTAAATAATGTTTACAGTAACCATGGAAACATTTCTGGTGAATGCATTTTCGATAACGTTGCTCTTGTTTTCTTTAAACAGTTGAGAGTACAATTATTTTTTTACATTTTATTTAGTAGACACGCGTAAATAAATTGTTATACTAAAAGAATAATGCTTGTAAAGTTTGATTTATTAAAAAAAAAATCGCTTTTTTAATCCGTACACGCCCAGTTTGACGTCACATCGAGAAAATCATATTTCAACTAGCTTTTTTGGGAAAACAACGATGAAGTGGATGTATTGGGACCATTTTTCAGTTAATTAATCGCAAGAAATTATTTTTTTCCGCCGAGAAAAGTGTCTGGGCCTTAAAGGGTTAACAAATATGAAACCGAATGAAATCTATCGAATCCCCCATCAAACTCCTGCCGAATTCATCGAGCACCTATAGAAAAGCAAACAGCGCGGTCTGAACAAGCAAATCTGACGTCACGTCGCCGCTGTGGACCACCGATTGAAGGACAGCCGAGGGAGCCGTCGACTAACTCCAAGTCGATATCGAAGGGCGCCGATTGTGGAGCACGCGAACGCGGGAACAAGTGCGATCTAAATATAAAAAATTAGATTGAGGCATGTGACGCGGCCCAGCGACGCTCCTTACGTAACATTCATGATTATCGATATAAATAGTCGTGTTTCCTTACATAATTACGTGCATGCACGCGTGCACACACGCGCGAACGGTCGAGGAGCGCGCGGACGCGCGTAAACGAGAGCCTGCATTGCTGGAAATCAGCTGACGAGCGGGGGATCGGAGAATGGAACTCGGATGATCGGGATATGACAAGCACGCGGAACAATCACGGACAGGTTCGCGTGCAGCCCACCAATATACAACGGGGCACAGTGTTTATATGTGCATCGGTATTTACACGCGGCGCGCCGCTGCACCGCCTCCAAGTGCAACGTTACTGATCGCGTTGCATTCGCGCCACCCACCCCTCCGACAGCCGACACCCTCCCGTCGCGTAATAATCACACCCCGCGTTCGCTGAGCCTCTTTCGACTGGAGTATAATTTATTTTTCTTCGTTTCTTTTAGTATTTTCTTTTTGTTGATTGTGATCGGTAGCTTATCGAGTAGCGAGCCCATAAATGAATTTGTAAGGCAGAAGAATAGGGTAACTTGTACCTAATATTGTCACCTCCTATATTTTGCAAAGTAAGCACTAAAATTTATCGGTTATGCACTGAATTAGTACTTAACCTTATGGAGGAAGACATACTGTAATTGCAGCGTCATGTGATCAATAATTACAGAAAGAGAAGTATTGTAGTGAATCTTAATTGTGTAAAAGTTTATTGGACTGCCACAATTTTACATCACATTTGGTGAAGGTAAGTCTAATAATTCCGTAAATGCAAAATATCTACTAGAAAAATCTAATTAATGATGTACTTAAGGACTGTAACCGATTCAAATATTTTTTATGAACTTTATATATTGAACTTTATTTGTCCTACATGTACATCCGAACGTTAAAAATAAAATATTTTAAAAATCCTGTTTCTATATTTTGGTAAAAAAACATTTTTTTTAAACCTATCCTTATTAAAGATTGATAAAAAAATATTTATACAGCAAAAATTAATAAAAACCCATTTGAAAACGACTTTAAAAACTCATATATACATGAATTAATCAATATTTCTTGAGTTGGCGATATTACGTACACTTTTTTCAGGACCAAATTTTTGCATGTCTTCCGTTTTTTGAGTTCTAATTAAAAATTTGTAGGTTTCAACGATTCTAACTTATGCTACATGAAAGATAAATAATTTCTCTTTACTTTGAAACAAACTGCATATCAATTATTATTCAATTGACAGCGATTTAACTTTTGCCTGGCGATATCAGGTACAGTGGCTCTTAAAAATATTCGGACACCCTTTAAAATCGCATAACTTTTTTAAAATTAATCCAAACGACTTGAGTTTTTTTGAGAAGCTAGAAGGATTAGTTTGCTAAATGATATGATTCGTCGTTTTGAAAAAAATGCACTTGGTCGGAGTAGCAAAAAAAAATAGTAATGGGCGTTTTTTAAACTTTTTTTTGTGAACCCTTAATGAAAATTCAAAAAACCCGTTTGTAGATTTAAGTAAGTTATATACGTGTCTAAAATTTCATCAAAATCGGTTAACGTTGCTCTGAGCTACACACGTTTCAAGATCGCAGAATAAGGTCGAAAATCGCTGATTTTCGGGAATTTCGCGATTTTCGACCTTATTCTGCGATCTTGAAACGTGTGTAGCTCAGAGCAACGTTAACCGATTTTGATGAAATTTTAGACACGTATATAACTTACTTAAATCTACAAACGGGTTTTTTGAATTTTCATTAAGGGTTCACAAAAAAAGTTTAAAAAACGCCCATTACTATTTTTTTTTGCTACTCCGACCAAGTGCATTTTTTTCAAAACGACGAATCATATCATTTAGCAAACTAATCCCTCTAGCTTCTAAAAAAAACTCAAGTCGTTTGGATTAATTTTAAAAAAGTTATGCGACTTTAAAGGGTGTCCGAATATTTTTAAGAGCCACTGTACAGTTACCCTAAGTAGTTCTTTGAATGTAGGGTTGCATTTTTAGACGAAGGTAGCATAGGTAGCCCTGCAGCTAGCAATTGACTCCCAGCTTTCAGACGATTACGTAATTATCTGATCAGTCGCGTCAGACAGGCGATTCTCCGCGTTTTGAAAATTTAACTGGGACGAGGGTTATTCTTCCAACTTCGCGGAGAAACTTCGAAATGCCGCGCAATCAAGGGAAACTCGATCTCCAGCTACGTAAAAGAAAGAACACAGTGCACGGTGAATCACTGGCTGGACGAGCTTCCACGAAAATCATCGCTGGAAACGGTTCCATTCGCATCCGCGAACACTCGGCTTCAAAACAACGGTGTTTACCGGATGCGACGCGATAATCGCCGGCTGGGGAACGTCGAAGACGCTCGGTGCACGCGAGTCGCACGTGTTCCCGCGACGTCTTCGTCCTCCCTGATTCATAATTCACCCGAATTTGCGAGAAACACGGGAGAAACTGAGCTCAGAAGTTTCTCAAAAAGAGAAGGAAGTGACGGACGAGATTGCAACCCCCTAATTCATCCCCTTGGCGACGCAACGCTCGGTAAAGTCGACACCAAAGTGTTTTAAGAAAGAAGCTAGAGGACGTCGAAATATATAATCTCCAAGAAAATGGAAAGACGAAGTTCGAAAGAAGGGAGGTGCTAAATTTGCAAGGAAAGAGTCTAGAAATTCCACGTGAAAGTTTCACGAAAGATTGACACCTGACGCGATTCAATTTCCCCCAGAAATACTCTTGATCTCAACACAACAATTTCCTAACTTGACAGATCCCCAAAGAAACACCCCCAAGTCCACCCCAAGCCACGACAATCCCTCAGAAGCAGCAATCGTGGCGCGTGGAAGCGGTCCGGAATGCGACGGCGTGGCGCGACGCACAGAAACAACAACACCACTCTGTTAGCGTGCTAAAAAGCGTCTAGCTTAGCTGCTGGTTAAACTACGAAGCACTGCTTAGCGAGCTGCATAAAGGAAGGAAGAAGAAAAGAAAATTCGTCGCAAAAAGAAAAAAGAAAGAAGAAAATGAAAAGGGAATTGTGATCGAGCGGCACCTGTCCTACGGAAGGGGCCTGCAGGTAAGTCGAGACATCCGGTTCCACCATACAGCTCCTCAGGGTGTCCGGGATGAACATGAGTAGCTGGGACGTCGGCCGTGGTACAGGCTGAAGCCGGCTTGCACCGCGCTGACGGTCCTCCAGCGAGCGTGTGCCCGCCGACAGCGTCGTCTTGACGTCCTTGGACGCCCGGGTTCACGACGGGATTGGAGAACGCCTCTCCAGCTGGTAGCGGACCAGCGATCGGCAGGCCTCCTGGCACAACTACGCGCTGCACCGAGCGGACCAACAGCTGGACCAGCGGGTCAGGGACGATCTCGAGGCGATCAGGGGTCCGATCCAAGCTACGTTGTCCTCGTGCGATCTGTTGTCCCTTCGTTGCTCGCGCACCAAACGCCTGTTCGACGTCGCCCTGGTTTGAAGAGGACGGTACTCCTCCGGGCGGTTGGTAGAGACCGGTCGCCCAACTGTCCAGCAACCACCACGAGGTGTTCTCCTCCCCTGATCGCGCGCGATCACGCACCCTACCGCGTAGCCGTTCCTCGGGGTTTCCGTGCAAGGTCGCTCGCTGCTTTCCGCGTAACGGCCGTCGCTGACGATGCTGCTGGCGCTGGTCTGGTTGGTGAACCGTCGGCTGTCGGGTGGTGGCGGAACACCGCACCCAGGCACACGCATCCTATCTAACAACCACGAGCCACAACTCCTAACTCTCGACTTTAGGCCCTCTCTGGTGCTCTCTCGTGGCACGCAAGACGGCTTTTGCTCGCTGTCTATCTCTCTCCCCCTCTCGCTCGCACTCTCTCTCTCTATCTCTTCCCCTTCGGGCCTCCCTGCCCCTCTTTCTACCTCCCCCGCCTAGCCCCTTCCCCCTCTGCTCGCAGCCTCGTTCTTTCTCTCTCTTTTCGCTCTCCCTTCCCTCGCGACCGGCTCTAACCCTTGCACACGAGTTCCCAGTGTCTCTCTTACTCTCTCCCTTTCGTCCCTCTGCGCGCTTTAAATCCCTCCGTCCCGCTCTACTCCTCGCCACCCTCGAGTTCCCCGTCTCACTAGCCCCCTTTTGTTTTCTACCCCCACGAAAGCGTGCCCCGTCGACGATTCTCGACGCGACAGGGAGAACAGCGGCTCCGTTTTCTCAGGCGGAAACGGGTTGCGTCGCGATTAAAAACGACGGCGACGACGACCAGCACGGCGTCGAGAGCGCGAGAACACGCACCGGGTGCTTGCTGCCTCTCGGTTCCCCCGTAGCTGCTTTCCCGTTCCCGATCGGGAGACGCCAGGCCCCAGACTACGCCGACTCCGAGCGACGGCCGCTGCGTCGGCGTCGGCGTCGGCGTAAAAAGCACGCGGCGTCGCGCAAGCCCGCCGCGGGAGCGCGCCGCGAGGACGCCACGACCCGCGGATTGCGGCGGTGGGAGGCACAGAGAGGGAGGAAGCGACGGCTGAAAAAGATCGACGAGGACCGAGTAACACGGGGGATGGAAGGGTGGAGTGCGAAGCTTTCCTCTCGGGAGGAACAAGGGCAGAGATCGAGAGAAGCGGGATGCTTTCTTCGAGAAAGACGAGGATGGTGGTACGGAGGGGAGTAGCGAAAAAATAAAACAAGAGCAATTAGAGCGCGCTGAGATAAATAGAAAGAGAAGCGGAAGAGGGGACGCGAAAGTGGAAAAAGAAATAGGGGAGGGAAGAGGATCAAGAGATCGAGGAGAACGCGATGGGAGAGATCGAATTGCAACCCCTACTGATTCTTTATAATAAAGAAACGATCGCCGAAAATGATTTTCAAATTCGCAATAAATCCAGAGGCAGGAAAAATGATATAAAAACACGGCCAAGGGTGAATGCTGAGTGAAGAGGGGAGTGGTAAAGAAGAAAGAGTAGTGGAAGCGAGGAAAACTCGCGCGCTAATCGTAAGCTTCCATTTATCCGGCTCGTTGCCGTCTACCTGCCTCTTCCTCGTCGGCTATCTACAGCCAGTCCCTCTCTGCCCGTGTATTTTTGGTCGCTCGTTAGGAATTAGCTCTATGGGCCTCCAAAGGTCTGCGCTAACAACCGAGTTTCTCCCTTTCCACCGGCGGGGATGACGTTTCTCGGCGGATCAGCGACGCTAAAATCTCCCTGTTACGAGCAGCCTCCGAGGGGGTGGAGAAACGGCGCCCCCTCGCTGCCGAAGTTTGTCAACAATCTTCCTCGCGAGCTTTTCCCTCGAAAATGGCGCGCGCCGGGTCGCGGTAATCTCGAAATCGCGAGCGCCGCAAACGAGATTACGCGGACCCCTTAAAACTACCCACCCCCTTTGGAGGGGCTCACCCGCGGAAAGTTGGTAACTGGCCGCGAGACGACGAGCTTAAAACTTTCTCTGCGAGGATTCCGCTCGCTGTTTCTGCCCCCTGATCCCCTCGTTCTTCGCGGGTAAACCGTCGAATTTTCGTGATCCCAGACGCGGAATCCTTAGGATTCAATGATCTACCGGAGTTACAGATTACTTGAATTATTTCTACGAGAGGGATTCATCGATCACTGATGATCGTTGAATGTGTATATATATATTGTTAATTTCTAGAATATCTAGATCCACTTTGTGCGACGGAGAGGCTCACTGCTGTCGGTGAAAACTGCACCGGGACACGAGCGAACTGATCGCAGCACGCGAGAACCGTCGCGATGCCTCGTGGCTGGAAAACTCGCGAACTGCCACTGGTGAATGGCATCGCGAATCGCCGAGCGACTGGCCTCTGTCAGGCTACCCTTCTCCGATGGAAAGAGGATTCACGAACGTGACGGATACCCGTGATTCGAAGCGGCCTTTGCGCTTTGCGTGTTGCAGGTGTAAAGGCGCTCGAAAGAGTGGGTTACAAGGAAATGGGGGAATCTTGGACACTCGAAATCTGAAATCAGATTTGTAGCTGGCTGAGAAGTATCTCCATACTTGGGTAACGTATTCGTGAAATAATAACAAGTTTCTTTGAGAAAGATAAAACTATAACTTGGAAATACCTTCGAAAGAAAATGAATTCTTCTGTACTGAACTTAAAACTATCACGCATAACTAAAAGCATTCTTCGATCAAACACTCCATAGGACACCACCTCGAGGATTCCAAAGGTACAGCTGTGCCCTGTCGATGATTCTTCTCGTTTATTTATATTTACATTAGTATTAAATCATATGGTTACAATGATTCGTAAGATAAATAGAACTTTAATAAATGCAAAAGAAATTGCACGCTTCGCGCATACACACCACCGTCTCTCACTGCCCGCGGCTGGTCTAAGCGCGCGACGCCACAGAGTATCCAGTTAAGCGTCTGCCAAAAGGACCGTGTTAAAATGAGAACCACGCGAACGCAAGAGTTACCTATCGAAACTGTAAACCAGAGAAATCGCGGTGTAAAAACATCCCGTCGTGTTCTAAAAACCTGAGCCTCGATGGGAATCATTGAAAAATTCGAACAAAGTGTCCACGCCTTACGCGCTGTCCACCATAAATATACGATGCCGCAATAAAGATACAATCTTCCCTCGTAACTACAATAAAGAGTACCTCGGAACTTCTTAGCGCTATCCGTAGTGATTAAGACAATCGTAATTAGTCCCTCGATCGCTCCGCTACGCTAAATAGTGTTTGGCAGTTGTTCAACACGTTAGAATATATACCAGTGTCGGTGGACGTCAATTGCGGTTTAGTTACTAGTGTTGATAACAATGCACAATGTAACCGATGGCTTCGCGATTAGGAATGTCCCTCAAAAATCCCCAGTACCCGACAAAATCATCTTTCCTATTACCCCGCCTCGTGCCGCATCCTCGCTCGACTCTTCCGCCGAGATTAGATGCGACGGTGCGTGCTAGTATCGTTAAATTATAAGTATCGTTCAACGAATCAGTGAAGTACCTTCGCTTAGAAAAATCTGTATCGTTAGTGGTGTGATCGTAAAAAAGGTACACTATGGGCAGATTATGTAAAATTCGTACGATTGCATGATCGAAAAAGTCTGTTTAGACTCGAAAAAGATCTACCTCGATAACGTTATCCCTACCAGAGAACTAACTTCGTCGCGTGTAAAGTTTATAAAGTGGTTTTCACAGTTTCGTCATATTCGATATTTATACCCCAGACTTCGGAACATTAAAATTAGTTTTAGAACGACGCTTTTTGAATAGATGCCAGTTCGCGAGTAGTTTCCTCCTTTGCGAGAAAGGGACGAACCTTTCGACCCTAGCATCCACAATGCTTCGCGGCGATGAGTTAAATGAATACCATATGGTACTTACTTGTACGTCAGACTTGTTATTCATTAGACAGCTGGAGGTAACACCGATTAATGGAGAACTTTATTTAATGGATTTCGTAGCCGGAGAACAGCAGGGATTGGCGTTCGGATAGAGGGCCGGTTTCGGTTAAGGTAGGAAGTTTATCCGTGAAATAATTCTAACTGCGTTAACCAGCTTAGTTTACGGGCACTGTTACTTTTAGCGACCTGGCGTTTGCAATTATTGCTATGTTGGTAACACGCTGTGTCCCAGGAATTAAAACTGAAAGGAGAATTCATATTCAACTATCTTTTACAACATTAATGCGATATTTTTTATATACTAACCCTTTTCAAAAATTCTTCCGCGCATATGCGAGCCCTGGCGTTCACCGACAGTTTCATCTCGCTGATCTCTCTGTCGATCTCCTCCATGAAATGGATGATAAAGTCTACGATTTTGTGTTTGTACATTTGTTCTACATGGATGTTTGTGATTAGGAAACTAATATCATAACCCTGTGGAACAATTCCAATATTAATAATCCCATTCAACTTTTCCAACGATACTCCCATAAACTCAAACGTATACCTCCACCGGCTTCCTCCTAAGAATGATAAAGTGTTCCGCTCTGACGGTCATGAATCTCGTGAAATTGTGACACAGAATTTTCTCCAAATCGTCCGCCTGTTTGACGGCGATGCTTATTCTTATACTGTTTATACTGGACTCGATCAGCACCTTCTCCTTGTCGTTCCTACTTATTAATATCGGCGTCAGAAGAAGCTCTTTACTGGCTGTAACTTCCACCTCGGGCTTATTGTGCTTCTCGACGATCTGGGACCAGAAGTTCTCCAGACACAATGCAGCAGTAAGCGTTCGTCTTACCGCTGTCAGGTAAGGCTTCAACGTGCCCGACTGAAACAAATTCAAACTCACAATTCGTTCTAATCAATCGTTATCTCGCCACCACTGAAATTGTAGAAGCAGACGAAAAACGAAATATTATTATTATTATTATTTTATTTGTATATATCTTCGGGTCAAAACCCTCTATTACAAAGTTGATACGGAACATAAGTATGTTAGAAAGATGGTTAGAAATACAGAAAAAGAAAATGACATAAAGTAAAATACATTAAAAAAGAAAAAAGAAAAGAGAAGAAAAATACAGAGTAAGGTAAAAGCAAAAGCAAATGCAAATAGATTACATTTTAGAGATCGCTAGGTTAACCTTTAAATTAAAAATTATTAAAAAAGTCGAGTGTGTCACAAAAACGATTATGAAATTGTAGACAGAGATTCATTTCACAGGGTTTCCTGTGTGATTGATAAGGAATTGGGATCGTTTCGGAGGAAACGACTCACCATAACCTATATCTCGCGGAGGAATAAGAGGTGCTTACCATTTTTGCGAGAATGCTGTGAAAAATCTCTCGTTTCTGTCGAAACCCAGCAGCGTCGTGCTTCTTCCGACGGTTCGATCTCTCTACGAAATGTTGACGAGGACACGTGAGGAATGACACATTACGTTCTGTGCATATCAAAGGAGGGTTGGGTTCGGCCGGTTTAATTTCAACGGCGTGGGGCGTGTTCCGGAGTTCACTGATAACGAGGACCGTTCGTTCCTCTCTCTTTTCGATGCACAGCAACTGATAGGAACGGGCAACGATCTCGTCAACGGATCTGAACGAAGTCGGAACGCATCCTGCGAGCAAATGATCGCGATCTGTCCCTTTACGTCTGCATTCCAGCAGCGTGCGTAACGAAATGAATTAAACCGCCGCGATTGGCAAATTCCGTTCTACGCGAGCGAGGAGAAATCTTCGCTAACTATATAACCATGAGAAACGGTTTAATTCCCACGGAAATTTCCGCTCTTTATTAATCAACGCCTATCGTTACTTTCTACGGGAGATATAAATTTGCAAATTGAAATGTGATGGACTATCACGTGACGCTTGCCCGAGGCAGTGGACCAAAAAGGAATGCTCCTTTTAAATGTAATTCTGTGCCATTTAGCGCGAGGATTCGTGAATTGCATTATAAAAGGAGGACTACTACTATTTTCCAAAGAAAAATGCGAAATCTATCTATCTTCTATATCTTCTATATAAATAAAAATGTAAATGTTCGTTTGTTCAAAATCTTAAATCTCCGAAAGTTCTTCACTGATTGCTTTGAAATTTTCACACAACGTTGCATTTGAGTACGCGCGTGTTTTTATATATCTACCAAAGGGAGGGGGTTATGAAAAGGGGTGAAAATGTGTCATGGAGTCCTCAATATCTCTCTTGAGCCCGAAGCGAAGCGCGGGGTATTTTGCTAGTAGTTTATAAAAGATGTTGGAGAAGAAGTAGAATCGATATTCAGAAACGAAGACTAAATTGTGTCTTAAAAGACTTTCATTTATAACTGGTATTGTTGGTAATAAGAACTCGCAGCGAAATTCATGAAGTCTAACCCCTGGTAAGTATAAATTGGCTATAATCGCGCAGGTTTTAAGTCGATTCTCTGAGAAGTTTTATAAGAAACTTTAATTTCACACTCTCTCTCTATTCACTCTGTCGAAAGCAACCGTCTTCTTTCGAGTTGTAGCGCGTAATTTGAAAATGTTCTGCATTGCCGCGCACTCTAGCGCGATTCACGAGAAGCGATACGTCAGTACTTCTTCGTAAGGTTATTTACCACGAAATGCAGTTTCGTGCAGTTTCGCAACACGCGCGAACGTGATTGATTACATGTGCGATGGTTATTTGTAAATATTATCGACAAGGCAATTGCCGCTTTGGACAATATTGCCAATTCGAGCACATAAATACTTTCGGTTAGATAAGAATCTATGTTGTCAAACAATTTTCAATGATACGTTTATTCTCTATGTTAAAACTGTTCAATTTGTAGGACCCAGTGCTAAGGTTGAGTCTTACAATGAAGAGGAATACACGGCGTAAGTATTGCGATATTACGAAACTGTTTTCCTTCGGATTTTAGAGTAATTAATTTTTATCTATGGAAACAAGGGTTGCTGTGGCGAAGGAAGTGCTCAGCGCTGAAAGGGGTGGACAGTGGTTGTTGTCGTGTTTCGCTCCGCTCAAGCAGAGACCATGCATCCCTGGCATGGACGATTTATCTCCAGAGGAAGTTCGATGGGAGATGTATCAAGCTCAAAAGAATGGGATGGTCGAGCAAGCAGTCTGTATACTTAACTGTTACTTTCACTAAATAATAAACGCACGTAAACTAATTTATCCTCCCTTTGGTCCAGAAAGTACATTTTCAACAGCTGTGTCAAGATATGAAGGCGAAACGCGATGCCTTGAAGAATCCTACTCATGAAACGATAGCGATGCTTGTAAGTGGGATATACCGATGATTGTTTGGTTTGCTTGTCGAGAACCTGGTTGTAAATTGATTATCTTTTTTTCAGAAAGAACTTCAGGGAGCAAGTCAGAAAGGTAAAATATCTACGGGTGGAAATACAACTGGGAAAACATCCAATTTTTCATTTGCAACTCCCCAACTAGGGCACCCTGCCAGTACCTCAGCCTCCAATGTGTTCGGGAATAAAACGTTTGGAAACCAAAGCCACCCATTCAGCGGAGGTTTCGCATCTCAGAGTAACGCTTCGATATTTGGAAGGCCCGCCACCGGTTCCAATCCTGTATTTGGTGGGACCCCCAATTTTGCCAGCAACTTAGGGAGCTTTGGCAGCGCGACGAGCACTAGCTCTATATTCGGCGCCACTAATTCTAATACTTCTACGTTCAATACAGGGCAAAGTGCACAGACTTTCGGGACGAGTAGCTCGATTTTCGGAGGAGGATCGCCGCAATCCGTGTTCGGCCAGCCCAGCGTGTTTGCGACGAACGCCCAAGTGAATAATGTGTTCGCCAGGCCTCAAACATCGCAATCGACGACATCAGTATTTAATAGCGGGGCAACGCCCGCCCCTTCGTTATTTAGCGGCGGTTCTACTGCTCAATCTAATACATCATTATTCGGGGGAGCTAAAACGTCTACCGCTAATCCGTTCGGTGGTTCCACGACTTTACAGACCACGAACCCCATCTTCGGAGCAACGCCAGCACCGGGAACATTCAGTTCTGGGATATTCTCTCAGTCGAAGACAGTGCCTGCTTTTGGAGGAGCGCCCGTTTTCGGCGGCGGAGCGAACTTTGGAAACGCGCAGGGATCGATATTCGGTGAACAACCGACGTTCGGAGGCTCCGGGAACATCTTTGGAGGACCCAACACCACGACACCCAGTTTTAGTTCCGCTGCTGTCCAACCCGCAAATGCATTCGGCGTTAACGTACCCGCGCCGAATGTCAACATATTTGGAACTGCCCAGAGCACAGCACCCACTATATCAACGTCTAACGCACCTCTATTTGGCACAGCTACGCCTACGACTAGCGGTCCGTTCGCCACTGCAACATCACAGTTCGAAGCCACCCCCTCAACTGCTGGTCCGTTCTCGAGACCTACCTTCGGAATAACGACGGGGACCAGCGGCGAAACGTTTGGTACTACTGTAACATCTTCTAGTATGCCATTCGGCACTACTAGTGCAGGAATGACTTTTGGGACACATACTGCTACAACACCCTTCGCGACGTCTACGTTCAGCGACGCGAAAGGAGCACCGTTCGCTACGACGAGTACCACAGCCACGACCACAACTGCGAACCCGTTCGCGCCCAGGGCTCAACAGACTACCTCGCCGTTCGGCAATTTCGCGCAAACCCAGGTGGCGAATACAGTCACCGTCTCCTCGGGTGGACCCTTTGGAAAATCGCCGTTCAGTTCCATTATGACGGTGGCTGTCATTGATGACAGTGTTTACTCGATAGAGGGCCAACTAACTGACGATGAAAAGAGCATGTATTTGTCCGAGAGGTTCATCTTTGGCAAGATTCCGTTGAAACCGCCTATCAAAGAATTGAGGTAACTCGGTGTCCAGAGATGTTAAATAGAAAATATATGCTGTGATATACGTGCTCCTCGTGCATGAGCGAATTAAGATAAATCTCGCCAGATCTAGTGACGATAAGTAATAATATATTTGTTTATGTGTCTGTTTTTTTTTATATAGAACTTAATGAACTTGTCTCAAATTTATAACGAAAGTACATAATAAAGACTAGGATATATATATTGCCATGCGTTACCGTTAATTCACTTCCAACGTCTTCTTTAATTTAATCAATTACACAGGCTATTTACATATGTACAATTCTCGATTGGCCAATGAGGCGTTCCCTCATTTGTACTTACTTTATCATACATTCTTGTAATGTATTACGCCCGGAGGAGGCGGAGGGGGAGGAGGAACGCTATTGCCAAATTGACTTCCTTCCGACACCTGAAGATGGTATTTGTTCTTTAATATCAACTTAAGGTCGACATTAATTTCTTTCTCCGTGAAACAAACCTGTGGCAAATGGCAGAGAGGGTTCGTCGGATAATTGGTTCTCTGTGCATAAGCCGTGGTCTGGTTCGTTGGCTGTGATAAGCCGGGGGGTATACCATTCGGCGGTTTGTATCCCGTAACCTAATGAACAGGTCCAATAATTACCTAACGATCTACATTACAGACGATACGAGTACAGAAGGTGTAGAGTAATCGGTTGATCTACGTACTTTATCGTTCATCTCGGGGAATATAGTGCTCAAGTTGAAGTTGGTGAGACTAGTGCCCGAGGGATGATGACTCATGGTCATGGGGTTGCTCGAAACTATTCCCCCTCTTGGCATGTTAGGATTCATGGGGAAACCAGCCGTTGCTACCGTGGGTATACTTTGAGGACCAGCCACTGGCGGCGGTGGTAAGCCATTCACAGCTTTCGTGTACACGTTTGCCTGAGGATGATTCTGATAAAGGGGGCTGGCGTGCGGCGGCGGGGGCGGTGGCAGAAATGTAGAATGATGGTAATCCTCCAGGGGTGAATTAATACCCGAAAGAGGAAACTCTAGATTTTGCATTGCTCCATCCAGACCCTTTCTCTTCCCTTTCTTCGCGTTCGTGGAGTAAGTCCTCTTGTCGCAGTTCTGGTGCTTCCCATAGTGCTGATGATTCTTCGTGTTAGTATTTACATTGGAAGTTGAAGTTGTCACTGTGGACGTGGTGGACGAAGCAGCAGCTGAGGAGGCTGCCACGTTTGATAAGAGGAAGGCGTTTGCTTCCATGTAATCGGTATTATCATGTAGCGGCATCATATAGCTGGTTGGAGTGTTTGATATGCTGGTTATAAAGTTAGAAGTAGGATAGATGTTTGCGTTGGAAGAATACGTGTACGAGTTGAAGTTCTGATTGACCATTTGCCCGTAGCCGCTTCCATCATCTGTGTTCGAGAAGTAATTGATGGGCATGACCGGGTCTGCGGTGGGCAAGGTAGTCTGAAATTTGTTCTGAGGATAGTTAGTGGTAAACTTTATAGAGGCGTGCTTGTCTTGATTCGTATCATGGACACTGTTATTGGTTCCTATTAATGCTTCTGCGGTGTAATTACTCTTGCAATTCCTGCTCCTCCAATGGACATTATTCTGTTGATACTTCTGTTGTTGCTGCTGTTGCTGTTGTTGCTGCTGATAACCCTGTTCTGGGAAAGTGTGTGCAGATGATTTCTGTTCTTCGTGCCTCTGGTGCAACTGATCATTGCCTGACGCTTGCTTTCGAATATCCATCTGCCGTTTGCTATTTCCTCTGGGGCTAGTATTACTCTTCCTTTGATGTTTCCTAGCCTGCTGCTGCTGTTGTTGCTGCTGCTGCTGTTGATGCTGATGAGCATGATGGTGGTGATGGTGATGGTGATGATGTTGCTGGTGGTGTTGTTGATGCGACTTCTCAGCCTTCTCGTGCTCTACCAGCTGGCTCACAGAGAGGAACGAGGGCCCTGCCCCCGGGTGCTGAACAGTCTGGTTATTCAGCACAGTGTGAAAATCACGCCCCGTAACAGTTCCCTCTTTATCCTTGATAGGATCTTTGCTCGGATCGGATGGAACTCTGGCTGGTACCTGACCGAACAAGAAATTCTGTTTCTCAGGTATATTAGTGCCTAGGTCCAAGTCACCGACCAGAGTTGGAAGACTGGAGGGAACGATGTGCTGATCTATACCCTTAACCGCCTGGGTTTGCTCGACATGAACGCTGGTTTTCGTGGGGGACCACGGGAACGGCTGTTCCTCGGAGTAAAACACCTCTGAAGTTCTCTTCGGGTCGCTTTGCAGAACTGGTAAATTAGGGAAGGTGTGAGCTGCGACGTCGTAGTTGTTGTAAAATTGATTCGGCGTTCCTTGGTTGTACGAAGGTGTCTGCGTGAATAAGTTGTTCTGGCAAAATTCATGCTCCTTGCCAATAGGCGGTAGAATGATGTCGGCAATGTTTGCGTTATGCTTGATCTCTGGCGTCATCATCCAGTTCACGGGTGCCCTGATAGCGTGCTGTTGCTGATTAACTTTCGACTTTGCTGTGTTATGTTGTTGCCCGTGTTTCCCGTCATTGTTATACGTAACACTGTCGTGTTGGAGAGATGGAACCTGCCCCTGAACCAACGGCTGATACTTGTTCTGATTCTGCTGTTGTGATTTGTCTGGGTACTTGAAGTTCGAGCTGGCATAAGTCTCTACAGAGTACTTCATTTGGCTACTAACTTCGGGCAGATCGAAGTTTACTTGGGAATCGTACGTGGACATTGGGTAGACAGCCTTGTCCTGTTTCGCGGGCATAGGCTGATGGCTCTTTGGCGCATGTTGCTGCTGCGGGTCCATTGCGGGGTACTCGTTCTGAATATACTCTGACTCCATTCCGTACTTGGATTTGTTTTTATTCTCCGTGCTAAACTTATTGTAGTCATTAGTGCCGGAGGAAGCTTGACTCTGATTTTGCATGCGACTCTGCTTACCAGACGGAGGCACATTCGCCTGAATGGTTCTTGCTTTGGAGGGATCGACGAAGGCTTGCTTCTGCTCCATTCCAGATTTCATCCTCGATTTATCTATATTTGCCACTGTCGAATTCGCCGAATAGACGTCGTTCGTTAACACGTTAGAGAAGTTTGCATTCTCCTTGTGCAGAGGAACGTAGCTGTAATTCTCGCAGATAGTTTTTGTCCCCGTATTGTCCGTCTGACTGGGGCCTTGCTCAAACTGTACCACATTGTTGTTCCCACTGCCGCCGACGGGTGAGAACGTGGTCCAGGATAAAATACTGAAGTTGGAAGAGTTGTGAGCAACGGTGGTCGTTGACTTCGCGTGATTGTCAGTGACGGTGCTCTGCTCATAGTTGGATGTGGCAACGAAAGACGTTGGCTGCTGGGAAAAACGCGAAACCGGGGCACTTTGAATCAAAGGTTTACTGTTCATGCTAGTCGAGGAACTGGCGTTAATCTTCTTCATGTCCTTGTTAGAATATGAACTATAACTCTGAGTATCATCTCGCTTCCCTTGAAACATATTGTCAGCGCTCTGGCTCAGTACATTCTGCTCAACTTGCGTGCTCATGGACTCTTTCACTTCGTACGAAAATGTCTGAGCGAAGGGATCCACATCGATCTTCTTCGTTGTCGCGTAACTGGTGTCTCGCCTGTGATCCTGAGATTCCTGAGGCTTCGCTCTCAAACCATCGCTCAATTTCCCATCCGGATCTACGATATTACTGGTAGTAGAATCGGTATCCTTGTTCATCTTTGGGTAGCTGCGTTGGAAGTGATTCTCAGACGAGTTCGCTATTGGGTCCTTCGAAGGGTAGCTTTGATTTCTGTTGGAAGCATTCCCAGCTCCCGTCGGATATGACACAGCGTCTTTTCGAGGCAAGCTCTTACTCTGATCAACAGAATAATCATTGTGGGAGTTTTGAGCAATGTGCTCTTTCTCGTGAACCGTGTAAGTTTGATGACTGTTCTGTTGCGTAGTCAGAACATGGGCGTCTTTGGGCTGCGAATCGTAAACGGTCTGCATACCCTGGGAAGAAAGAATAGGAAGAGATACATCCTTAGACTGCATGGAGTAATCCTGCTGTATGTTTTGAGACGATGTAGGAAGAACCCTGTCTACGTGGCCAGTATAATTGAGTCGATTGTTAGGTACGATATTGGAGTCAACTAGAGGATCTTTGCTATGAACCCCGTAAGCAACACGAGAGTTATGAGAGTCTTTATCCTTCATCTGCGGCGCGTAATCCATCTGCATCGACTGCAGAGGCAACGACGAAGTGTTCGTAGTCGTCGTAGTGTTACCTAAGTGAGAAGCCAAAGATGCCTGAGACGCATTAGGTGCTACATTCTGCGCTAATACGGGAGCACTCGTCTCCTGAATCGTTCCACTATTACAAACCGCCGAGTTCTGTTGCAACGTGGTGAGACTGTTATCAACAACGGTCGAGTAATTGGACAGAAAGTCCTGAGACGTGGAGTAGCGGACGCTGGTATCACAGCTTGAAGATTGAATTGGACAGCTGTTCTGGCTTGTCTTATTCGAGATAGAAGCAGTCCCAATCTGCGACGCTATCGCGTTTTCACTGGTGGTATTAGTGATCGCGTTTCGCAAACTCGCGAGACCTTGACGATTCTCTGCTGCTTCTGTGTTCGTACTGATGGAGGCGGTATCCGACACACTTGCCACAGAGTATAAAGTTGCATGAGAGAAGGAGTTCGGAGGAGTGGACTTTTCCAAAGAGGACGTCAACACACTTTGCACTATCTTGTAAGGCTCCCTTAGAGGTTCCTCGTTCACCACCTTAGGCAGAGCTTTGGCGGTCGAACTGCATTCCACGGGAACAATGATCTCCGAGCTCGCTGGCTCGCTTACGGGCGGATTTATGCTCTTCTTCTCCTCGCAGGCCACTTTCAAACGTTTCTCTGCAATTATATGCGAAGGGGATGATGTCTTTATCTTGAAACTGTTTGGCTCCATTGCTCCAATCTGCAAAAGCATCGGCGGTGTTTGACTATGATACTTGAAGTCCTCCTTCATCTCCTCATCCAGGACTTCGGTTTTGCCGTTCAGCGAGGACACCAGCGGAAACGCCATCAGGAAAGCCGCGGTAGGGGAGATCGACTCGGGGTTGTGCGAGCTGGAGGGAACTTGAAGGGAAGCGAATATGTCGTTCGAGAGGTCCGAGTGAAGGCCGTCGGCTCGATTACCAATGGGTACAAAGGAGTTCTCCGTGTTGTACGACAACGGTGCTTTGGAAATCTCGTCCTTCGGCGTCTTCGTTAATTTCGACTCGTCCTCGACTATGCTGACTGGAAGCAATGACGACGACGATTGTGCTGTACTGTCCGATGCCTGAGCTACTCTGCCAGATTCTGGTTTCAACGTAGTCGTGGTGTTGGTGTCAAGATTCAGAATGATCTTATTACTTTCAATGGCTTCTGGCTCTTTGGAAGTCACTTGTAACAGGTTGTCGAACTCCGTGCCTAAGTTCATTACTTCTTTTATCTTCTTAGACCCTGCAGACTCTTGAACAGCTTCTTCAACTTCCGTCAGAGGTGATTTTGAAGCGGAACGATCTACATCGTTACCCAGCTTCTCTGGCGCGTTGTCTACAGGAATATCGAACTCGGCTTCGGGAGAAACTGTCACCACTTCGTCAACGGGTTTTAAATGCTCCTCCGAAAAGGTGACTGGAGATACTGTATCTGAAATCGGGGGGTCCTGATCTTTTTTCGTTTCGCATTGCGCACTGTCCGATTTCAAGACTGAAGGTTCAATTAACTTCGAAGAATCGGGGACATCCTCGTGATTAACATTAGTGGTATATAACGAGGCTGAAGTTTCTACATTTGATTCAGCGCAGGGTTCCTTGTTTGATTGAGTAGGAGTGTCACCCTCGTCTTGATCATCGTCCGCACACTCCCCTATCTTCTCAATCACGTGCTTCAAATTTTCAATGGACTTGTAAGTCGCAGCAAAGTCAGCGCTCGAGACAGGCGCCGAAGTTACCTTAACGGCACTTTCGTTACTTTCGATTATCTTCCGTTTCTTATCAGCAGGTTTGTCGGCAGACCTAGCTTCTGCACTTGAAGAACGCTTGAGCGATCCTTTCTGAGGCGAACTCGCATCTTCGACACTTTCCACGCTTCTCTCTTTCTCACTTTTCTCTTCTAATGCTTCTACGGGTTGTTGATTTTTGCTACTCTTTGCCTGACTTTTGCTAACTTTGGACTTAACTTCCGATTCTTTTTTACACGCCTGTTCTTTAGTCTTTTCTAGCTTCTCCTTATGAACCGCCGGGATAGGAACTTTGTACGTCATCGTAGTTTTCGTGACCTCTTTACCTTTGGGTAGAATACTTTTGTGACCACCGATTTTCGTCGCGTTAATTATATTCTTCACGTTCGACGCCCAATTCTGCGAATCCATGACCACGTTCGCGCGGATACTCGGGACCGTGTTCAGCGTAACTTTTTGCACCGTGTTAATTAAAGCCTGATTGCAGATGGAGACGACAGAGTTTTGTACACGGTTCGTTAAGGGTTGCATGACGATCATTTGATTTTGCTGGGAGTTGCTAAGAATTATGGGATTCGCTGGTTGCTGCTGGGCATTTACGATTATATTCGGTGCCATAGGAGTTACCAGAGGCATTAATTTACCACCAGACAATATCAGAGTGCTCGGAGTCAGATTGGGCACAGAATTATTTATACACGGTGTCGCCGACTTTTTACCATCTTTTTTCCCATCCCTTTTCTTTACTTTTTTCTTTACCTTTTTCTGGGAATCCAATTTCTGTAATGCTAAAAGTAAAATATTAAATGCAAACACTACACCAGTGCACAATCTTATTTAAGGCTTATAAATACCTACCATTATTGGTTTTGCTATTTAATGGGCACGTGACTGCCACCTCAGGACCTAATTTACAGAATTCCAAGTCACATACTGAATCCTTGTTATACATATAAAACAGAACAATAACTCAGAAAGAATATTTACTTGTGTCCGTTTGGTGACTTTCTGCTTCTTTCGACCCAGTTTCCGACGTATTGCTTATCGTATCTGAATTGTCATCCTTGCTATTCGCACAGTTTGCTTGATTCTCCTGATTCTCGATCAAGCTATCCACATCTTTAGGAATCTCATTATTCTCCACCAACTTTTTAGCGGACGACTGAGGAGAAGCTACGGATTTCCTCTTAGAAGGCACTTTACGTTCCACAGACTTTTCCCTCTTGTTCTCAGAACTTTTTACTGAAATCAAGCACCCATTAAATACAAAAGAATCTCCTCCCTCTATCGCACCACTCCTCGGCACCCTTACTTTCTTCCGTCGAGCTGAAATATGGCTCTGTATCGTCTCCGTTGATCTTATTCGACCACTTTAAGGGAGATATCTTTTCAAGAGCCGGCTCCGCTGGCACAGTGATTCCAGCCTCTCGCAGTAGCGTGGATAGCAACTGCGTGCGCGAGAAGAGCTGAGTTACAAGTTTTTTCAGACGAGTTAATTCTTCCTCTGCATGCAAGCAAAAACGGAAAGGTGAAGAGGCGGAATGGCTTGCGTCCTTAAAGACAGTGTTGTACGGGTTTTCTTACTGTGCGCTTCCGAAGCATGCGTGGAGAACAGCTCCTCCATACGGCTATGGAGGTCTTTGACGTACTTCGAGGCGTGGACCAGGATGTCGACCTTGTTGCGTTTGCGGCCCTCTTGCGTGGGCGGCAGCAGATCCGCGAGGGTTTTGAAGTATGTGTTCATACGTTTTCTTCTGTCTCGCTCCCATGTTTTCGCTTTGCTGGGAATACGTTCACGTTAGTCATGGCTGTGCTCTTAGTCGAGGGGAACTCGACGCGAGCACGCTCATTCTCATCTACGAGAATGTAAATCCTTCCCTTTGACGGAGAGGTTAGAATGGTAATTGGTGGACACTTACGTGTTCTCCTTTCGAGGCATAATTTATCCCCTTGGCATCGTTCGGCGTGTAGAACGCGCTGCGAGAAGCGCAGGTTGGTCACTTGTGGTTAACATTACACACGATCGAAAATCCTCGTCCAAGACCTGACATTTCGATCCCTCTGCTCGTTCGATCGTAGAGCACACGAGATAAAAACTCTTTCAATGGATCCCAAGTGCCGCGAGAATCATTTGAACCTGCCCGCCATCTATCGATTTTCCCCCATCAATTTCACACCTCTTTACCTGGCGTCGGTATTGTAGGAATCGCGGATCGACTTTATCCGCGTATGGTAACCGAGGTGCTGACTTCTTACGTTATCATCAGTCGGTCAGAAACGAAATCGAAGGTTCGAGAAAAGAATTCTTTTGTACGATCAGCTTGGACAGTGAATAAAATTGCAGGGCTGCACTCTCATCGTCCCGGTATTCTGTTGAAGGTAGGCGCCAGTAGATTGCACAATGTCAACCGAGTCAGATGGATCCGCTGCGTCGAAATAGCAGCGAAGATGCGTCGCACGCGATGTGAAATGCATTAGAATGTCAACACGAGACGCCTTGAAAGTGTCGTCAATGTAAACTGACGAGAGAAAATTCTAAAATTGTGCTGAATAAAAGAAGGAATCCGTTGCTACCTAACGCGGCGCAGGCTAAGAACGCTGCGCTATCTACATAGCCATGATTCATGGGAACGGCTAAAGCACTCATCGCGCCGTTGGCAACAAAGTAGCAGCGTAGTTTCGCCACTGCCGCGAAGTATTCCGAAACTTTGGAGAGCGGCGTTCCCCGAGGCTACATCGAAAATACCCAGAAGCTGGGCCCCGGCGTCGCGACGTGTCGTTTCTTCCACTCCTAACCGAACGGTTTGGCGCGGATTTCGAGCGTTTTCGTGGGCGATGCCGTTTATTTGCCAACGCTACGAGCCGCATATTTCACTGTCAGCCTGTTTACAATAAAATTAACTCCTACTCGCAAGGAATAAACGGAATACGTATTCAGCGGCATAAAAAAAAAGAAGTCTGTCGAGTGCAGACTAACTTGCAGACTTATTCACTTCACTTGAAATATCCCCTCAAGTTTCTTTCAAGTTTCAAGCGAAGTAGAGAGTCTTTCAACTTTTACTTGCCTTGAAAGACAACTAGAACAGTGTGAAGTTGAAGTCACTTGAGTCAAGCTATTATTTTCGGAAAGTGAGGTTATAATCATAAAACAGTGACTAAGAATTAATTGAGTAATGACAAGACTACTAAATTCTTAAGAATGTATAAGAAATATGATATTTCATGCAATAACGCAGGAAACTACATCTTCTGACACCATTTTAGATATCTACTAAAATCTACTTGCTTCAAGTAACCTTAAAAGTAGCTCGAAGGCAGCTGACACTACTGAACACAAACTTGACTAACGAGAACAAGGCTTTAGACCTTCCGTGGATCGCCAGAAATGTTCACCTCGCTTCAAAGACCTGCAATAAATCGTTTCGCACGTTCAAGGGACCAGTAGCCTCAACTCGAGACTGTTCCCGTGAATCGACGAAAGGTTCGCGTGCAGACCAGAAACTAGAGATGCAACGATGACTACGGTCTCCATAAAAGCGCACGGTTTCCAAGCGGGCCTCGCAACGGGCCGCGGAATCGCGCGATTATTCAGCTGTTAATCACCGCAGATATATTTATACGGCGCCCGTGCGAAACCCTAGTTTCCAGCAGCGGCGCGGCGTAGCGCGTGCGGCACTAATTAATGATTTAAGCAACACGCGGCCGAGTTTCGCGTGTACGCGACTCTCACGCATCTACGTTTACGCCGGCCGCTCCGAGCCCTGGCCAAGGAATGCGTGGCGCGTAATTACAATCATCCCGTGAGAATCATTTATGCAATTACCGGGGCCGGGCTTTCAGGAAGCGTGTCTTCGAGGAACAACGAATGCACCGTTGCGGTTGTCTGTCTCGCAGCATGCCTAACAGTATGGACGGTCGAACAATCCGAGTTTGATCGTAGATAGGCCGCCTGCCCACGGCTGCGGAAGCCTCGACGAAAATGAAACAATCACGTCGGAGGCTTGCCCTCCAGCTACCGTCTCTTTCGAGGCAACGACCACGTCGCGATGGGGGTGGAGGGACGTCTGACGGAGCGCGGGGTTAACGAAACGAGGCGGCTTATCCAGGGGGTCGTAGACGGCCCGTTCACGGGCGACGATTCGAAATTTGCGAGGGGGGTGGCGAGGCGGTCACGCCAGCGACGCGACGACGAAAGCCGATAAGGGTGACGACAAGAGGAAAAATTCGCGGCGACGGTGGCACCCGTGTCTGCAGGATTTCGCGTGGAGGAGGCGAGCCAGCCGGCGCAGGTATTGATTACAAGCAGGAAAGGCCGCACCCTCGGCCACCCTCGACCACCCCCCGACTGGGGGTTGGCCGACGCCAACCACCGCGACACACCGCAGCGAGAGAGGAATCCTGCGCAGTCGTCGCTGGATCTCTATGCGTCTACTGACTCGAGCCCCAGTCAGGCTCCGACGATCAATTCCTACCCTCCCGATTTACCCTGTCCCCGGGCATTCCTTACGTGGGAGGGGTTGCTTGCGAGCACTTCTTTCGCCACTGCGCAAACGGATTCAGCGGGTTCTATTGTTCTAACGAAGAAACTTTTACGATGAGAAGGAACTCTATTTAATTCTCTATCAAGGGGGATTAGAATCCTTTGGAATAAATAGAGGTTGATAGAGTTAGCTGTAATCATTCGACATTACCCTGCAGTTTTGGAAAATGGAGGGTTAGCCATACTCTCGCGGTAAGATGTGAAAAGGGACGCAGCTAGCCCTCTTCGTAGGGGATGCTGCTCCAATCGGGGCGCCGTTCTCCCTCTGTAGAGATTGCGTGTATCCCGGCGCAGCATCCCCCATGGACCAACCCCCTGCCGCGGAAAATGGCGGAATTTCTCTGCTTCGTTCAAGCTTCTATTAGCTTGAGTACCAAATTGCGACACTGAGGATTCTGCTACCAAGAGTGTATTGAATTGATGATCTCGACCACGTTATCGGCAGGTCCCCGTTCGCAGGGAGATTTCGCAGCCGGAGATAGGTGGTCGATGCGTTCCAGAAGCCTTGAGGCCCTCGGCTTCTTCGACTCGTTGAACCGGTAGTTTGGCCAGCGAACGCCTTCGTTTTCCTTCCTTTTTTCGATCCACTTTCATTGACATGAGATATGAACGTTTCTAAGGAATTAATAACAGCGATACGCGAAGTTACGACTGGCCCAGCCGCCACTCTTTTAAGAGACCTGGGCTCTGTTTCGGGGAAGCGTGCGGGTGATGAGCTTTATCGAATTAAGCTCGGTTTAATAGATCAAGAAACTGGAAATTGGAATTACTGAGTATGGTGAAGCCTCTAGAAGTGACCTAAGTACCTAAGTAGAAACCAAGACACATTAACCCTAGTTCGGGTGACGAGGCACCCGGGTGACTATTTGAACTTACTGTTATTTAATAAACCTATCCACTACTCCTAGCAAAGTGATTCTCCTTCTTCCTACACATGTTCTGAGGAATGCCACTTGTAATTATTAACATTGCTTACATACGTTATTCGTGCAGATGTATATATAAAATTAGTCACCGGGGTGACTGCATCAGCCTAAATGAGTTCTAAAATTCGTTAGCCGAACTGGGGTTAAAATCCACTTGCAAAAGAAGTGTTCTCCAAAAGCAAAAGCTCCTCCAAGACACCGGCAAAATCAATACCCCTGCAGGTAACTGACACGCCTGGTAGAATATCGCGGAGGCTCGCCTGTCCACCGAGTATCGTTTAGCCCGTCTTTCACAGGGAACGGTAGGCTCCGAGAGCTAACGAATCGATTCGTTAGACACGTCCGAGAGTAAACAAGTCCATACAGCTCGTATACATAATTTGATTGGCGCGTACGGTCTGCCCATTAATATTAATGATATCGTTCTCCCTCCGCGTTGCTCACTTTTATTTCCACCGGTTCGTCCCTGTTACACCTTCCTCCCTCCACTCTATCCTCTTCCCTTCTTAAAAGACAATACACACCGGCTTGGCGGTTGCCAGGCAGCGCGGGCGCGAGGAAAATTTAAATTGGAAAAAAAAAGACGGAACGCGTGACAAAGGAAATGGAAATTCCTCAACCGTATTCCGCTCGAATATAATAAAGACCGCGTCTGTTTTTGCACCGTAATGCAAGCCTCGTTGCGCCGGCCCGACCGAATGGAAATTAGATTCGTACCGGTGCGTTTGAATGCGCGGCGAGGTTACGCGACACCTTCCCAAAGGTCAAGAGGTTTCTCTATGAACCAACACGGTTGCCCACCGTTGCTCGCCGCCCCTCGCCTCTTCCCCGTGGCTCCCTGCACCAGCCGGTTCAAGGGAACGCCAGGCTTTACGACACCTCCGCGCGACACGGTTCTTTAAACAATTAATCCGTACACGACTCCCCGTGGCATTTCATCCAGGGCCAGCTGCACGTGCGCGGCCGCTGCGGCAGTCTTGCAGACAGGCGTGCGCAAAAGTGGCTGTTCGGTATTGCTGAAGGCTGACATCTAATCCGCCAGGCATCCCGAGTGGGGAAACGAGATTGAGACCGCTGTTGCATCTCTGTTCAGCTCTGCTGGGATTAGAAGAAGTCAGCTGCTATTTAGTAGTGAACTACTTAGTTGGCATGCAACTCTGGTGGAGAGAACGTCTGACCAGGGGAAGCTGAATGATACGATTTGCTACCACATTTTGCGCAGTGCCCTTCGATTCCTTGGTTCCTGAAGAGGCGCGCATGTGAAGGATTCAATAGTGCGCAACAATGTGGCTCGTTAGAGGGAAGACGCGTAGAACCCTTCACCGTAGGAAGTCCGAGGGTTCGGTGTAGATTTAATCGGCTGGTCACGTCTGCGTAACTTTGTTGCAAGCAGCCGGAAGTCGGCGAGGAATTCCTCGCGCCGAGGCTCATTCCCTTGCTACATCTTCTGTTCGATTTTTCTGTCATCGACCTTGCTAAGTACCTACTCCCCTTATCAACTATGTAAGAGCTATTACAACGTCACGATGAGTGCGCAACCTTGTTGGAGTCGCTCCGAGTAACCCTTCGCCTCGGGAGGATACTCGACCAGTCGGCAAGCAATTTTAGGGATTAACCCTCGGAAGACGAATGGTAAATATGGTCACGTGAGGCGAATGCAGGGTCATTTTGACCCATAGCAACATTTCTATGGTACACCAGTTTCGCGAAAAAAATGAATATAAAATGAATTAAGTAATTAAAATTTCTGACATTAACTAAACTTTGTTAATAAAGAAATACATAAAAAAAATATTTATGTACATTTGGTACAGAAAATAGATGTATCTCCTGTATGATTTTTAGAAATAATGTTCCTGCAATTTAGGCATCATCCTTATCCTTACTAATATATTAAAGTGAAACGTTGTCTGTTTGTTTGTTCTTCTTTCACGCCTAAACGGCTGAACGGATTTCAATGAAAATTTGAATATACATTAAATACGTCCTAGATTAGATTATAGGCTATTTATAAATATGCTATCTAAAATAATAAATAATAATAATACTAATTCCCGGGTGAAACCGGGTGACGGGTCAGCTAGTATACTATATTTTGCCATTGCCAACATATACATGCTGGTTTGGCGTTCGGCAGCGACTGCTGACGGTCTGGCGTTCGGTAGCTGTGATGCCAGATCGGGGACGGGTTCTCTCGAGAATTTCCCCCACCGCGCGCACACTACGCCGGAGCTGCGTGTCCATGAGTTGGACTCCGAAGCGCCGAGCGCACGGACACGCTGCTCCGGCGTAGTATGCGCGAGGTGGGGGAAATTCTCGAGGGAACCCGTCCCGAATCTGGCATCACTGTTCGGTAGCGACCGACGCCGTCGCGTGAAAAACAAACAAAGTTCGGCAAAAGCGCACTATGCCGCGACGCAATGCCTTCCGAGGTTGCCGGTGCGTCGATCAGGGATGTCGGGCGGCGTACATACCTTACAAACACAAATATAACATCGTGATAGACTTTGTCAGAGTTGGTTCAAAATGACCCTGCATTCGTTGTACGAGGGTTAATGGAAGGCGACACGTTTCACATTGCCGTTAAACTCGAGGGATACGCCAGCGTGACGGCGTTCCGTAGACGAGGAACCTGTCTAGGACGTTCAGTCGACGCGGCAGGAGAACGCAACCCTTGCTGACGTCAGCCTCCTCGTGGCCTCCGTGGACTAATATGGCCAGACCGGTCGGTCCCTCGGGGCCTGCGAGTGTAGGTAGCTCCGCGAATGCTTCTACGGGCCGATACAGCCTGCTTCAGAACTCTCGACTAGCCTCTCGATCGCCTCCGAGTCCTAGTTGCCACTAAGATCGAGACTTCCACCTGGCGGATCGAAAAGGTGGAGTCTCAACTTGGGGATTAAGAGTTAGGCGAGTAGAACGAAGCTTTTAAATAGAATCTAGAGAATACCTGCCGATGTGACTGAACTTGAGTGGCGGAACAGCTTGGCCGTGGAATCTGACGGTTGTGGCGATTCCCAGAAAATTCGCAAAGTGATCTCTGGCGCAGGGCGATCGGACGACACTGTTCATTATACGCTCGAGCGGAGCTGCTCGTATATAAATTGATCGTAATCGCGGTGCCTCTGGAACCTGTTGCACTTCCCTAGCGATGATTAACGCGAACCGGGACCGTTCATCATTCGCGTGGACTCGTTTTCTCTGTCGCGTCTCCAAGGAAGCTCATGCAAATTCTGGCTCCCCGGCTGTAAGAGGGCGTAATTTCGGACGGGGCGGAAATTTCTGCCAGGAAACTGGCTGCAAAAACCTGCTTGCACCTGTTACATCAAAACCTCGCGGAGAATCGGTGCAAAAGTTCCCTCGGTCACTGTTGGGTGATGTTAGGTCCACGGAAATGTATTTTGCACTTTTACTAGAAAACTGGCAAAAGATTGTAGATACTTTTATCATATTTGTATTTTTAATAGAGACTTTGCTTGAATAAAGTGGACAAACTCTTGAGCCGAGCTGATACTTTCAGCTACTATCTTACCATTCGACACATTTAGGGCTGCCATCCGTCCGGGTTTCCCCGGATTTCTTCTCTTTTTTACGGCGTCCGGGGGGATGTTCTGTAGTGATACGGATTTTTCGACGCTGCTCGCTCAAGATGTCATAAGTATTTTATCTTTATTTCTTGATTGCGGTTATAGTCTATAATTTACAGAAATTTTTGTCTTGAGATATGATACCTAAAATAAAAAATAGTTAAAAGTGTTCGGGTTTCAAGCGCAAATGTTCGGGGTTTTAATACTCTCTGTCCTAGATTAGTGATTTTACGGATGGCAGTCCTAAATAGTCACATCATTCAGGCCTATATATGAATGGTAAGAGAAAAAACCGGGAATGTCACAAATCAGCTTTATCGAGAATAATTAAGTTTTAATACTTTAGTCCACCGGTAGAGAAACAAGGTTCAATGAATTTATGTTTTTTTACATAATTCTCTTCTTAAATTATTTCTTATTTTGGTAAAGGGTGGGGACATTCTGTATTTCCTTCTAGGGCAGAGTGGACATTTCCTGTTTTAACCAGTATACCAGATCCTCGCGTTATCTTAAAATATGCTATAAATCTGATAATCACTAAAATGGACATTCACAGTTTTTCTCCTTATTCTTCATATCAGGCAATTCGCCACGTGCTGATCGTTGCTCGGCGGCACTTCGATTTTCTCATTGCACCTGACTTTAAGGCCTCGCCGTGCCCTTCGCGACGACCCAGATGTGCCGTTTTTGAGCTTGGCAGACCGAACCGCGTGAATCATGAAGACAACGGGGAGCAGGAAATGAACACACGCCATGGAGCGTTGATTTACGGTCCTCGGGGCTCGAGAAGCGCTCGAAGAGCGCGCGAGGGGAGTAAGGTTTCATTGAAATTACTTCGAGACTTTGGAATATGCTTCGTTGAAGATGAATATCTATGTTGCAGCTCTCTATCAACAGCAATTTCACTCCGCTGAGGCGCGAGGAGTCGCTGCTGGCGTGAAAAGAAAGTGTACGAGGAATATTTCCGTACTGGGGAACACAATCTCGGTCATTATTTACTATCTCGGGATTTTTTAAAGTCTATCTCCGCATTCGGGGACTAATCTCGGAATTGGAAAATAGAAAATTTCAGTAATTAAAATGGTTTATTATGTGTTAAAATTCTAAATCTTTAATTCTCTATTTAAAGTAAACTCGTTTTAAAATTCATTTTCAACAATAAATACAGTAGAACAATGAAGAATAGTAAAGTCTGAAAAAGGAGCCGACTGCTTCTTTTATTTCCAACACCTAATATTATTCTAATTAGGTATAAAAGATGATTTCGGCAAACTGATTCGGTCTATTAAATAATTAAGTGAAAGCTACTTTGCAATTTTGAGAATTTTTATCAAATTCCAACGTTTCAATCAATGATTATGACCATTCTCAACGAAAGTTAGATAAAAAGAAAAAATTCTGCGTATGTTTTTATACTAAAAATTTTTAAATTTAAACAAATATCACGTTCATTGCTGGGAACGTGCGGTAACCGGTTAACCGACTCGCGCGCCGCACGTTCCCAGCAATGAACGTGATATTTATTTAAATTTAACAATTTTTAGTATAAAAGCATACGCAGTATTTTGTCTTTTTATCTAACTTTCCTTGAGAATGGTCATAATCATTGATCGAAACGTTGAAATTTGATAAAAATTCTAAAAATTGCAAAATAATCTTTCATTTAATTATTCAATACACCGAACCAGTGCGCCGAAATCATCTCTTATAATTAGAACAATTTTTACTGTCAAAATTCAATTGAGATTACCTAATATTATTATTTAAATACATCATTATTATAAAACGACTATGTTTATTTTCATATTTTTCAGTTGTTCATAAAGTAATTCACATTTTTAAAGAATCCGGAAATTCTCGTGCTTATTTATATAAAATCTCTGGATTTTTGGAATGCAAAAAACATCGAGAATTGTATTCCCTATCCCTTAGCCACTGTCTACGACGTCGGCTGTCCGCCACGGTCGAGCAGCAGCAGTTGGGTAAAGCTTTCCACGTGTTATCGAGCCGTTAATGCCAGGGAGATAGGGTGTTTACGCGGTGTTTCGCGGCGAACCGTGACACCCTGGCTCCGCTTCGATCGCCAGAGAGCCAGTGATAACCCCAGCGAATCGTCTCCCCGATCCTACGGAATTTCTGCTGGTGCCCGTGTATTTATAAGCCTGATTCATTTATCCACATCTCCGCTCGGCCACTTCCTTCGAATGTGTCGAGCTCTGGTTGCTATGCCAGAAAGACTATATTGCACACTCAGGGAGTCCAGTTGTTGACGCATGTACGTACATATCTCGCGATTAGCCGCGAGGAGGCTCAGTGGAGATCCACAACGTGCCGTACTTGAAATCCGAGCTTTGTTGCTTTCCAGACAGTCGTGGGCTTCTATTCACCCCAGCGGCTAGCTCTAGCAGCGCTAAGCTCTGTTAATCTCGAGCTCCGGGTAGCCTCAAGATAAAGGAAAGCACGATTCCCACCAGTCCCAGTCGCTTTACGCCTCCACCTCCGTTTTAATCCACCAGAAAACATTGCGCAAAGGTTGCCCAGGAACACTCCGCTCCCAGCGCTCGATTGCGTCTAACCGGAAGCGGTAACGGCAGTCGATGGGATCCGTAAAGGTCCCGGAGGAAATCACCTCTGTTCACCTCCGCGACGAAGTTGGCGGCTCGGTAATTGAATACGAGCCAAGGAAAACGTCGCTACGATGGCCAGCCATTAAATGTGATTTGAAAGTAAGAAGCGTACGACGACGGCGGAAGCAAGTGGCTCGCTGTCAATGAATATGTAGGTTGGCCCTCGACCTCGTGTCTCCATACGCGTATCCTCCGGCGCGCGCGTGCACATCGCCGTTCAATGAGCGTGCACACAGATGAATCGATAACGCGGATCCCGATTAACCTTTTATCTAGCGCGGCATCGCGTGCGCTCCTTCGATCCTTCCTTCGCGCTGCCTCGCGGGTAGGCAAGAGAATGAAATCTCATAGGGAGATTAATTAACGCCGTAATGAACTTTAAGCTAGGCATCGCTCGGAGTGAGTCGAGGTAGGTAGGGACAAACATTGCGCGAGCTGATTTAACGGTGGTCTCCTGGCTCGAGGTTGTAGAATGCGATAAAGCGGTCACTAAGCGTTTTTAAGCGGCGGACATTTAAATGCGAATTTCTTCCTTGAATAATGCATACGACGGGGCAACTTATCGCGTCGATATATCCCTCCGGAGGAGATAGTTATGAAGCGGACTCGCTGGATGCCTCGTACGTGGTCAACGAGCGAAAATAGCGGCTGAGAACAATTCGAGTTTCGTCCTCGGCCACCGGGGACCATCGCATTTCTGGTAGAGAAGTAGAGGGGCAGCTTGGATTTAGTTGCTTTCTTGGGAAAATGGATCTGACAAGGGAAGCCGGAATCCCGAACCCGGAAATTTAAAAAATTCTGAAACCTGGTGAATATGTAGGGGATTTCCTCCTGATTACAACGCAATTTTTGTATTCTGCCAAAATTCACTCTAAGGGGGTGAAATTCACCCCTGAAAATCCGGTTATTTTCCGAGTTTGTGTTATAACGCGTGAACTGTAAAATTATTTTTTTCCAAATGATAGATCTAATTAAATAAAGTAACTATTCTCTTGAAACTCTTTTTCTATCTCTTACAGTTCGCGAGTTATAACACAAAATCGGAAAATTTCCAAATTTTCAGAGGTTAATTTCAACCCTTTCGGGTGAATTTGGGCATCAAACAAAAATTGTGCTGTAATGAGGAGCAAATCCCGTACAGATTCAGAAAGTTTCAGAATTTTTTGAATTTCCGGGTTCGGGATCTTCCCTTGTGAGTGGTGTTTTGCTAGAAAGTGGGGAGTAGGGAATACAGAGGAATGCGGTGTTATCGGTCCTGATAGATCCTAGGTCCTCTAGAATCTACATCTACCGAGGACCAAAGTCACTCGCAACTTGGTGCAAGTTCAGGACGCTTGAGAAGCGTAGCACGCGTCGGGATGGTCCGACGGAAGCGTGCGCAGGAAAAGAAGATTTTACCGTAATTTTATGCGCATTCCTTCGGCCCGCTTACGCCCACGAGGAGGAAGAACCGCGTCGCTCGCGGATACAGCGATGCTGAGCAAAAGTCGTCGAGTTATTTTCAACGCGGAGGAGTTTAAAGATAGAACGGCAGGAGGACGTGGCTCGTAGCGTTTGCTGTTAGACGACAAAGTACACGGCCGACTGGCTATCAGCTAAGCCCAGCAACGTAGCTCTTGCACCGTGTAATCCCAAACAGTTCGCAACGGCTGACAAAATAGTCGCGACTGTCAAGGTAATTGCTGCGAGCTCGCTTGCGACAGAATCTGAGGAGAGGCTGGATTCGAGATCTTTGAATTGCCGTGGGGTAACAGCTCCGCTCTTTGCTGAGGAAATGTTGAGAATAGTTGATCGGGTAGGTACGACGAGGTGCAAAGGCACAAAGGACGGCCAACTGTCGATATGAGATTACTCGCGAATGCATGCAGCAATGGGGGCTAATAATAGACGTGAGATCCGACGTGGTGCGCGTGAACGCGAGATGCCGGCGACGACATAACACGCGTCGTTACGTGTTTACGATCACGAAGCAAAGTGCGAACCTATCAGAACCTTCGACCCGCTGTTTCAGATTTCTTGCTGGCGCGGCCGCGTGCCGCAGGAGCCGCTGCCTCCGTTGCGCAATGTCCTCGACGGTTGATTCTGTTTCGTGGATCAGTCGATATATATTGGTAGGAGGAAACTGTTCAGGATCAACAACGGGTAGGGGAGACCGGGGCTGGTTGACTAATTTTTTACATTTCTAATTTTATAAATAGACCATTGGTATTTTGTTGATTTGGTGTATATCAAAAGTTTCCAAATTTCGTTAGGTATACAGGTTTAATTTTGAAAATCGTTTTAATTGAGTCTAGGTTGTAGTTTTTATTGTATTTAGAGTAGTGAGACGAATAAGTCAACAATCCCCGGCGGCGGGGTTAGTTGACAAATATGATGGGGTTAGTTGACTTGACATTTAACTGAGAATAAATACTAAAACAAGTCAAAATTAAATTACAACAATTAAATGGAATTAGTCAACTATCCCCGACTACGGGGTTAGTTGACAAATATGATGGGGTTAGTTGACTTGACATTTAACCCTTCGTGGTCACACCTTATAATCACACATTGGTCACACGGTGTTCACTGTACCCCAGCGTCATTTTTTGAGTTACCACTTTCGTATTTTTGAATCTTTTAACTATTTAGTGATAATTGTACACTCGTAATACTTATACAGTCATTGTCTAATAGTCTTTTTCTAGAAACATAAATTTTGATATGATAAAATTTGTAGTTGAAAATGAGCGATTTTCCATGGTTGTGGAAAAAACCGATTTTTTTAAAATTTTTTTTATTATTTTTTGCGATAAATCCCCTTTGGAAGACGTAAAGGTGCGACATTTCAAATCGAAAATTGCTCTTGGGGTACAATACACCCCGTGTGACCACGAAGGGTTAACTGAGAATAAATACTAAAACAAGTCAAAATTAAATTACAACAATTAAATGGAATTAGTCAACTATCCCCGGTCTCCCCTACCTACTGAGTGAACATTGGTCATCCTTTCATTGAATAGCGTAAAAAAATAACTTCTTTCCTCCTGGCGACATCGGTCAGACACCCTGCAAACCACACCCATCGACTCCTTCAGCCAGCCACTGCAAAAGCTGACATCAGCGCAAGGGAGAGATCAGCCCAGCTGTCCAGGAGCCCGTATTCTTGCTGGAGGATCGGCAAGGCGTCTCGATCCCCGACTCGATCACTAGAAGCGACCGTTTAATCGCCAGTCCCGGGCTACCCCAGTCCGTAATTGCAGAGTGTGTCGCGTTATTAATCGCCCGGCGAGAAAAACGCCGGGTAATTGCGTGTCCCTGCCTGAATGCCTGAGCGGCAGGTGCTGGAAAAGGAGACTGAGGAGCGTTAAAATTCCTCGTTCTGCTCGGCGAGCGGGAGTCAGGCGCGAAACAACGCGCTCTGCCCGCTTAGAATGTTGCTCGGCCAGTCGGTGTGTATAAATAGCGGGCCGTATTTTTCAGCGTTTGCCCGCCAGTTGCGCGCGATTTCGTTAGATCCTGCTACCTGCCGCGCGGTTGCTCCACGTCCCGGCGCCGCCCGCCACGCAAGATCGCCGATCGGGCGTCGCGAATGCGCCTCGTGTCGAATATCGCGGTGCCTTGACCTGACCAGAGATAGGTGGCGGCTTCACGCCTGAGATACCAATAGCGCCGCGAGATTCCTGCACTCAGAATGCGCCAATGTTGCGCAGAGAGAGCGCCTTTCGATGCAACACGTGTTGCCGCGTGATGCCAGGATTGGTACCGCGTGCCAAGTTCCGTCTCCTTCGACTTTCCACGCCGCTCGCAGCCCGGAGTGTTACCTTACAAGCTATTCCTCACTTTCATTGCGAACTAGAAATTGCATCGCTCTGCTGCCTAAGCGCTCGCGAGGCTCCATCCGTCACGGCGTCGTTTATGGGACCACAAGAACCACCACCTAATTCCATCTGAAAGTGAGATCCACTGAACCGCTCGGCGAGAAGCTGCTCTATCGGAACCCTGGAAACGTTCCCGACATCTCCACATCCTCAGTTTCCCCACACCACTGTCGATGCAGGTATTCCCGTCGCCCTGAACACGGACCGGAGGTGGCTTCGATGAATTACGAAGCTGGGGGAAAAGGGGGAGATTCCGGGATCGAGGCTGCAGTCGTCGACGGAGACAGGACGGGGACAGGCTTAGAAAGGAATGCAGAGACGGCGGGGCAAAGTCGTTCCAACGAGTCAGCGACGCCTCGGCTCTCATTTGCAGCGATACTCTCGCCTATGACCGTGGAGCTCGGTTATGTGCAGGCTCAACGGGGCCAACATGAGCAACGAGATCACCTAAAGAGAGGTTAGCCCTCTTTCTACCTCTAACTGGGTCTTTATCCAATCGACTTAATCGAGCGCGGGGACATAGGTGCGACTGCCACCGATGGCCATTCAATTCTCTCTTCCTCTCTCGGTGTCTTCTTCACCCTTCCACCGATCTACTTGCTAAGGACTCGATTCCTTCAATCTCCTCGACAAATGGTGGCTAAAATTGCGCGAGTAGTCGCGTAGAAATTTAATTTAGAATTTAGTTTAGCTAGGGCGAAGATTTAAAGGCCATCTGGGAGGATGAAGTGCACGGTATGTTGTTTTATTGTACAGGGAACGCGTCCGCAGTACCAAGAGTCCAATTTGTGGCGCACGGTGCTCCAGACGCGGTGGTTTCTTTTAATTTGCTCGGCGTCCAATTAAGTCCCACTAAATAGGAGCCGTTTATCCTCGGTAGCCGGGAGAGGATTGAATCAACCGACCGCCATTGAACGAAGTAGCCCGAGGTCGTCTTCCTCCCATGATCGCGACTAAAAGCTTGCCATTAACCGTGTCGAATTAGACGTTAGATGGTTTTCTCTGTACACCGACGTTCCTCGCAGCCACGGCGGCTAACTCGATCGTTTATCGTCGCAAATTACTCCGCACGCCCTGCTGAATTCACTGCGGGCGAAGTGCAGTTGGAGCATCACCAGTCCCCAGCTCTGGTGAAATCGCGTTGAAGAGGAGGTGAGAAAGAGTGGTGAATCAGATACGAATGGTTAAAGGATTGGATTGGACGTCGCGGGAATTAAAGGTACCGGGCCTCTGTTATGAGGAATTGTCGATTAATAGACGCTTTCTGCCTCGTCGCAACGGTTTTTGCGCCGTTGCTCGCGGCAGCTCGACGAATTAATGAATCAGCGACGGGCAACCTTGCTCCCCGCGATCACGGTCCTCCTACGCTTGAATCTTCCTCGTCACGGATATCTGTGCGCGACGATTCGACCGCGACTACCTATCCGGTCAAATGCAAATTGATCGCTGTGATTTCCTTGTTACGCTTCCTGCGACCGCGATCGCTTTTACGAGGCTGCGGTTAAGGGGGGTTCTGCTTTGTGAGACCGAAAAAGTAGGTGATATTTGCGAATTTTTTGTAAAGCGTAGAGCGTCGATTGCAAAACGTTGAAACAAAACGGTTCGTGCTGGCGTTGGAGGAAAGTGTCCTATGGTTTATCTGAAACACAAGAAGGAAAAGGGATTCTTAATCTGCATTAAGATGGTTATCTATGGAACCAGAACAATTCAGAAAAATGAAAAATTGCTAAAATGGCAGCCTTTTGAAAAAAGATCGAATTTCGTCCAAAAATCGCAAGGAATTATTTAAATAAAAAAAGAACGGTAATGTACATAGATAGCCATGTTCATGCACATTAAGAATCCCTTTTCCTTCTTGTGTTTCAGATAAACCATAGGACACTTTCCTTCAAGACCAACGCGAGTCATTTTCTTCAATGTTCTGTAATCGACGCTCTACACACGCATTTTTTTTGTATAGCCTCATAAAAATTTGTAATAATACTTAAAAGTACAATATAACAATTTGCCAAATTTCAAATAAATCCGTTCAACAGTGTTTTTTTATAAAAAATTCGCAAATATCACCTACTTTTTTGGTTCCACAAGCCAGAACCCCCCTTAAGAGACCGCTCTGTGAATTGGGATGGAGGTAGGCTTGAGATCAGTTTAGAGGTCAGGGAACATGGGATTTATATTAGATTCCTAATTGGTCAAGTTTCAGTTGCAAGGCTATTCTCATTTTAAAGCACACCTACCCGAGAGACTCGCTCGAAGAATTTTATTCTTTCTGACAACTGACTATTCCCATTGCCTCCCCTTTGCAACCATTATCCCGTTTATTGCCGTCCCCCCGGTTCTACGCCGTTTATCAGCGTCGTACGAGGAAGTACCTACGCCAGCGACGATGCTAACCCAGCCACGTTCTCTGGACGAGTGTATAAACGATAAGCGGAGAGTCCGTTGGTTCCTGGTTTCCACGTGGACAGCAATCCTCGCGTCAGCCGAGTCCACTTTATTTTCTACCTTCATTTTTCGCCGTTTAAACTGCCCACAGCCTCGACCAGTTCTCCCCTCGCGTTCCCAGCCGCTTTACTAATTTCACGAAATGAATAAAGATTTCATCCTATCGAAACGACACGGCCCAAGGAAACACCCTCGATTTTATTTCCTCCTCAGTGTACGTTCTAAGGAACCTTACATTCCTACACACCCACGCGAGCTCTCAGAGGAACAGTAGAGGAATAAATACGATTCGCGAGGAATTAACTCTCCTTCCCGAAGAACGAGAATCAGCCTCGCGATCAGAGAATGCCTCGAGGCTACCGGTCGCGCTGAGGACCATCAGCTTGCCTCCAGATGCAGAGTTAAGTGGCCGGTTATCAGTCGATATCCCCCCAAGTACGAATCGTTTCCACTAGAATGGCGGCCTTGATCGGGAGGGGCCCGACGTCTCGATACCCGTCGGCTCGCAGACTTTTCCATTTATTTCCAGCCAGCGATCGTCGCGTTTACATTGATAAACCGAGCGGCCAGGGACGTTTACCCTGGAGGGGTCAGTGTCACGCCGTGGGCCCGGAGAGTTCGTTGACTGAATAAGCCGAGGCAACCTCGGACCAAGGACCGGTTGGTCCACCCTTCGTCCCACCCTGCCCACTGACAGTGCCGGAGCTTTATCCCTTGTAGCCCTAAGTGCACGGGGATCCCATCGACCGCTTAATCCGCCGACGCGCTGCTCTTTTTCGGCGCACCGCGCACTTCCATGGCCTGCTTCGACCTCGGCTTGGCCCACACCCGTCTTCGCTACTCCTCGGTACTCTTCACAGTCGCCCCTGAGTCTGCAACGGACTTCGCTGATCTTCAATAGCCCCTCAGAGCTCGTAACAGCCTTCAATAGTCTTCATTGCCTCTCAGCAGTCTACAATCGCTTAAAGTAGCCATCAGTGGAATTCGATCTCGGGAACTCAGGGAAAACTTTGCGCTTGGTACACTATTGCTAGTCACTCGCTATCACCAAGCATACCAGTCATTGTTGCGATACGTCCGCGGCTATAAATAGGCGAGAAGATAGCGCGACCTGCGCCACCGTTTCTGCGATTTTTCACCTATGGTGAGATCTACATTGAAGGCGCACAAGGCACTTCTTCCAGGTCGACCTGTGCACACGCTTTCCGTTGCCCTCGCACGTTTCCTCTATAAATAGACGAGTCGCGTGGTGGACGCGCGATATCGTGTACGCATCAATATCCCACGATAGTCATTCATTCAAGCGTTCGAACAGAGGATTAACAATTGCCTCCCTGTAAAGTAATTTGGAATAAGAAGCTACGAAGTTAGAGAGGCTCCTTTGAGACCATTCCTCTTGGTCCCATAGGGGTGCCATTTCTCGAGGTCGAGTTTCAGCCGTTCCCTGGAAGAACCCATGGAAAAGCCTTGATTTATTCCAATGGGTTCCATCTCGGTTTTACCCAGCTACTGGACGCACTTTTGTCTCGAGTTTCCCTGGCCTTTGGGTCCCGTTGCTCCTCTCTGTTTTGGTTTCTCCAGAGAAAGCCTGGGGACATAAATAATTAATTCTACCGATATTTACGAGCCAGTTCGGGCGGTTCAGGGTCGATAGACCGGATCAGGGTTTCTCCGAAGGACTCTCCTCCACATTCGTCACGCTCTCTAGGATCGAATTTCCATGGTTTTTCTTCCCCTGCCGCCCCTGCAACTCTCTTCTCGAACCCGGGGCTATCTGCGAGATCTCTCCTGTGGTTACGAGGCTTCCGGAGGGACCGTTTTCGCGGAGCTGGCTGCTGGAGGACCTCGATCGATAAAAATCACTTCGTGGGGAGATAGATGTATATCCCAGACTCCACTGTTATCTCTTCTGGAATAGATAAGCAAGTTTTCTGGAGGAGATAGCCAGGAATTGTCGCCACATCGAGCGGCGACTTATCGATCCTCGTGGCCCGTGCACACCGCACTCGAGGCCCTACGAAAGGTCAAATTGATTTGCACACCCCCTACTCAAGCTTGAAACACAACCTTCGAACCTACAATAATTCTAAAAAAAACTATGTCACCTTCGACGAACCAAAGAAAACCTACAGAATGATCCAAATGATTTTTATATTATTATAAAAATATTCTCCTTCTTCCCTCAGCAGCGTATCACGCATCGCCGCAGAATCTCAAGAGGTTCCGCGCTATCGTAGCACGCGGAAGCCGATTGCCAGGGTCCGGAGTCCATAGCTCCACACCATTGGCGTTTATTCTAAAAACTAGACCTCGCAGCAAGGGACCCGGATCCTAAGAAACGAGCAAGTCAAGTGCAACTGGCAGCTAATTAGCATCGCATCTGTATTTATGGAAAATCAATGTCCCGAAGACGGGCAGCGTGCGATACGATCGTCAGCGGGGCTCTGGTACTCGAAGATCCGCGATAACGAGCCCTCCGAAGAAGTGGACGCCGGTGGAACCTTCTGCGTCGTGCCCGTGACCACTTCGGGCCTCTTCACGCTATCCCAGTTATTTATCGTCCACGATCTAGCTGTTTGTTTGCTGCGAGCCCAGCCGAAATCTAGTGGAAACGGCCGGGGACAGGCGAATCCGGCAACCTCGTGGTTAGATAAAGCTGTAGAGCGCGATAGAGGATCTACCGAACGCTAGATACACAGAGAGCTTAGCTTCTACAACACTTTCGCGACAGCAAAATTGATCGTCGGCCTCGATCAATTTTCCACGAGGTAGGTACGCTCGAGATCGGCGTCGATAAATCAGCGGCGTTATCTCGATGGCCACCGATCGAGGCTTCGATCGCAGCGAGTCGATGGACGATAAGGGCATCGCTAATTGCACGTCCCTCCATTTAATTGCCCGCGGACACGTTATATTAACGGGCAATCGTAACGGTAACGATTGCGGTAGCTAGACTGAGAGCTTCCAATTATTCCCATGGCTTACCATTCGCCACGGACGACGGTAGGAATTGCTGAGGCTCCTGGAACGATAAATCGCTGATGTTCCTACGTAAGAGTTACAAGATAGGCTTCTGGATCATTCAAACGGCGCATAGTTGCGCTGCGAGGGCCCTGCTGTGGGACACTTCGTGTATAAGTATAGAAGGCACAGTATTCATCGAATTGGTATCACAGATTTATTCCGAGGAACCTCTGATTCCATTCGACTTAAACAGTAGATGCAGTTCACTAGTCCTCCCTTTCAAGCTGTCTTTTATTGACATTGCGTAAGTCTATGAAGAGTTTGTTTTAAGGACTAGAATTTGCCAGTGTGTCGACGAAGTTTAATGCGTAGACCACGGGCGGTCGAGGCAGGGGGCAAGTGGCCTAGAATTTCAGGCCGATCCTCGGCGTAATTACCCTGAAAAGACGTATCGGGAGGGCCCAGGGCCGTGGCTCGTTACCCCGGGGCCCCCTCGCGCCCTTTCTCCCGCGGACAGCTGGTTATAAATGGTGGGTCGTAAAAGTTGTGCGTGTCGCGCGAGAGCGACAGAGGGAACGCGAGGGAACAAGCCGATTCGATGAGAGACGAGGGTCCCGAACAGTCCGTGCACTTCATTACGGTAGGCAAAAAAGCACCGGGACACGCTGCAACAGGCACTTGTGCATCTCCGAAGGGAGGGAACGATTCCTGCTCTTTCGGTAGCGATGGCCGTTCGACCCTAATCGCGTGAAACGTTGGTAGGAATTTCGAGAGGGTCCAAACAAACAAGCTATAGTCAAATTTCCTATGTTTTTCCTGCTTTTCATGGAAACTTCGGGCAATCGAGGAAACCTAACGAGCCTAAACGATTCTGCAAGAAAAAATACATCGAAAAGGTAGAGGGAATATTTCCCATACGACCCTTCGTTTCTAAGATAAATCGATTTCCAAAGCGCGGAAAGTGCGACGGCTGGTTGCAAAGAGCGTTTCTTTAGAGTCGATTATATCGGCAACGGAAGATCGTAGGAAGAAAATTCTTTCTACATTTCCCACGTATTTTTTCGCGTGGAATCGATTGCCATGGTTTGTAGCTACGTTCGCAGCTCGCCCGCGATGTCTCGAGGCCATCGCTACGCGCTTCTTCGGCTTACGGTTCCCCGATTCGCTCGCCGCGCTCCTCCGTCTCGTATCGTAGCCCATAAATCATTCCGCTGCCTGCCGGTGTCGCATTTCCATATCCATACGGCGGACGCGACTATCGAGCGCTTTCCTACCGGCCGCACTTTCAACGGATGGCGCAAAAGGCGTGCGATCATCCCGATTTTTTTAGCGCTGACTCGAAATCGATAAACAGGGGGAGTCGTATTTCGTCGGCTTCGCGTGGCAGGAAACGGTTTCGAAATTACGCTCGGCGACCATCGCAGCTACGTGCATCTCGACAGGATCCAGACGATCTATAATCGATCAACTGGCCCCGCGTGATACATAAGCGATCGGTTAGACGGTTCCGTTGCCTCTGATACATTATGTAACTTGTCTTCGTGGCCATCGGGGGCTGCAGCAGCCTCTCGTTTTCATGAATACCGGAGCCAGCATCTGCGATCGAGATATATCGGGGAAACGCGCGAGCCTTTCGACCGCCGATCCTTCGACCCGATCGCCGATAACTTTGGTCGTCCAAAAATAAAGAAGGGTAAGGGAGGAGGAGGCGAGACTGTTGCGACAGATTCATCCAGTTACAAAATTATGCGTGACTGATGCCTTCTGGGACGGTTATGCGTGGAATATTAGAAGAGAGGATTCGTACAAGGGGACAGCTAAAAATAGGGGGATGATGGATTTAACGAACGACTTTGGAACGAACGATCCACCGAGTGTATAATTAATTCTTCTACTTGGTATTCAGTAATCTAAAGAAGCTTATCGACCGTCCGACGAGCCGAGCGTTAGGCTAAGTGTCCAGTTCAAACATGTGCTCCCCGTTTGTTCAGACGAATTTCAGTGAAACCGAGCAACAAATGACACATGGCTGACGGCCTCCGTGGATCCTACAGTCTACTTCAAGGGCGAGTATCCAACGACAAACAAGATAAAGGAACGAGAAGACGGAGGAAACGCGTCGATGCTTTCCCACGTCCCGGAGTTTCTGCGCTGTTATCTGCAGACTAAAACTGCGTAGTTTAGCGTCGATCGTCTGTTGACTCTCGAGGATGTGCATCATCGATCAGGGCCCTAAACTCACGGTCGACCTTCCTGGTATCTTGTCCGAACGGCTATCACAGTCCCATCCACTGGTATTTGCGAAACAGCTCTGGGAAGATAAGCACTTCGAAGGAAAGCAGCTCTGGGGACTCTGCCCTCTTCTTACCTCTCCTTGCGCCCCTTTGTCTATTCCTTGGAAATTCCTTTCCACGAAGTGTGTCCAATATTCTTAAGCAACGGTGGACACAAATATCCCAGGGCTAACCAGTCGCCGGGCAAATAGCAAACATGCCTGTTTGTGGAACATGAGATTGGAAGATCTCAGGGTTCAGAGGACAGTGTGCATTGCCTTTGGAATGGGATTCTTCGGTTTGCTTTAACAGCGAAGGAAGGATGCCCCTTGGTGACTAGATAGCAAGTGTTTGTTTCGCGCGTCACGATAATAACGATGGAGATAGTTACAGCTTGCTGGTATCGGTATTTGAAAAGGAAGAAGGTAGGCTTTAAGCTCGGTTAGGGATGCAACTTGCAAGATGCAAACTGGACAGCAGAAAGCAGCGATAATTTGCCATTAGCCCACCCTGGGGTCGCACAAAGGTGTCCCTGCAAAGGGTGCACGTAGCGAGGTGAAGTCTCAGCGAGGCTCGGAGACAGGAGAGATATATAGGTGAGTGTCCCCGTGGCGAAGTGATTCACGCGACAAATATAATTTATCGGCGAGTTCCACGCCTCTTCGCGGGCTTCTTACGTCCGTTCTCTTATTTTCCCTTCCACCTTGTCTTCGGTCTGCAAAAATCCTGCCCGTGTTCGGGTGTAATCTCCCCGACACAGCGCGACTTCGTGAAATCAGTCGCAGAGTACACTTTTTAACTCGTCAGCAATCTTCACCCTTTGCATTTTCTTACCGTTAAAACCCATTCCGTAAATATGTTATTTAAAAATACCTACAAAGAAATACAAAAGAATCTTTTGGAAATGTTAAGTAAATTTTCAGATATTAAAATTTCAATTTGGGATAGTCGTTCTAGAGTTAAGCAGAACAGCACAGTCAAAAGGTTCCATGAATAATTATTATTATTGTTATTATTTCAACTTTATTACTCTTTAAACGAGACAAAAAAAAATGTTGCAGGAAATGCAAGAATTGCAGAAAGTGCCAAGAAATGTCCCTCGGGAAAAGAGAATTCAAAGAAATTTGGGCACAACGAGTTAGAATTGCGCATAAGATGGTAAGACGACGTTAAAAAGGAAACCGAGATCGTTTAAACGTTCCAGAAGCCGATCAGCTTGGTTCTCGGAGCTGGTCCGCCGGTTTCTTCCAGCGTCGCCCGCGTTTCCCCGCTTTTTCGTCGTCCGCGGGCTTGATTTACACGAAACAAGTGTCACGGCTGGGTATATTTAGACGTGGCGTCGTCAGGGTCCGATTCCGTTGTCCCTTGCCAGTGTATCATACGAGAGAGCATCCAAAAGGAACCACCTTTTTTCGAGCCCCCCTTTTTTAGCCGTTAAGAGGTGCATTCGACGAACAAGCCGAATTGGTCCGATTCACACCCAAACTTAAACGCTAAGAAGTAGCATCTGCCCTTTCAATTATCACCCTCGTTCTTACTCGAGAATCGGGGGTGATCTTTACGCCCATTTTTCACCCTCCGTGTGGAAGGAGTTGTGTTTCGAAAGGACCGTTTGTTCGCGCGACGACTGTCAAAGGGTGAAAAAAAAGAGCACACGCGAAGAGCGGTGCTTTCTGCGGGGCAGTCGAGGGTTGTTGCCGCGAGGGGGTAGTACTGGCGCAGCAATGACCGCGCCCTGGTCGTAGTAATTGATTGAGCCGCGCCCTGCCAGAGTGTTAGCGCGCGGTAGCGATGTACTCGAGGTTTAAATCCACTCTTGGACTATTATTTCGAACAAGATCAAGATTCATATTGCCTGACTACGTTCACAACTCTGTTTTTAATTAATTTATGCAAATCTAGTATGATTGAACTATTTAATTCGTCAAAACCCTCCCTACACTCAGAATTAAAAGCTACCTTCAATCGCGAAATAGGGGAAACTTTGAATTATATAGTTCGATCTCGCTCCTAGCGCGTACCCTTTCGTAGAAACCGCCAGACCAAGGCAAAACTGGCGACCTACAGGAGAGAGCGTCGTTAGACTCCTACATACACTCCGCCAGGCAGAGACCAGAAGGGTGGAAGGAGGGTAGCAGCGATAGCCAGACGAGCTTGAACGAAAAGGGTGGTGGTGGTGGCGATGGCGATGTTATAGGTGGATGCGAGGGTGGTGGTGGACCGTCACGCCACATAGTGTGATAGCGGCGCATTAAACGACCAACCCCCGCCTGGCACCCTTGGCCCAGCCTACGAGCCTCGGCCAACGAGGGAGAGCCAGCCGAGAAGTGGCGAAACTGGCTGATCCAAGATCGAGATTGAGGGCCGGGGAACGCGAACTTCTTGTAAAATCGTGAATTAATAAAGCAACTGTCGGGGGTTAGCTATCCAGGCGATGATCTCGCTCCCTCGAGACTTATCCAAGCTGATTCCAGTCCCCTGTTCCCCATCCACTGCGATTTCAAAACCAGATCATGAAGGCTAACCTCAACGGAGGATCGAAGTTCATTTCCAGTGCACACCTTGGAGAACATGAGTGGGGATCCAAGATAGTAGGGTTGAGAAGATCGTGCTCAGTCTCCACTGTTTACGAGTCCTTCCTCGTCGCGCAATCCCCAGAGGCGTCCAGGTGATTCACTGGATCACCTAGATCGACCGTAAGCCAGATGCTTGCGCGAGACGATCGTGGGCGTGTTTAATTTGTGAACGGCCATGGGGGCTCGTTAGCACCTCGGCTGTTGACTCATCTTTTAACGCTGCCTTGCCCCCTCGCACACGCTTTCCTGACTTTCCAGCTGTAAAAGCTGCGTAATTGCGGGGCAAAGCGTTCTCGTAGGTGAGTGAGTCACCAAGGGTGGATAATGGGAGGTCCCGGTCGCAGGTAGATCCCTTCGAGTGCAAGAATTCCGAAGGGTCCTGGAGGTAGCAACAAAAGTGACTTCTGATCCTAATTCGGAGGGTTAGAGAATCCTCTTGCAATGAGTGGAAAGGTAAGTACGAGATCTTACTTGAGAATGTGCAAACGAAGTGTAAAGTTGGATTCATAGAGGGAGAATTCAAAATACTAATAGTTAATGAATTCAGAATCTAGTAGACTGATAGTACTAATACCCTTCGATACATTCTTCTACAGAACGAGAGACCTTTTTCAAGATCTTCTTGCCGGTTTCTTGCACCGAATCGGTACGATGACCCCAGGATCTCGTCGAGCACGGGGATGATACCCCGTGGAGTAATTAAAACTTCGAGATCGGCGGCGAGAAGGGGCTGAGGCGATTCCAGGGGCCTCGTACGTGCCAACCAGCCTTTAGATCTGTAGAGGATCCGGCCCCGAATACCGAACAGGCTTGGGAGTTGTTTGACCAGCTGCTACGAAGGAAGAAACCCTGTCCACGCGTCCTCCTTTCCTTGCCTCCTTAGCAACGCTTTCCCAATTCGGTTTCCTTGGGCCCACAGGCCCCGTCCTCAACTTTTCCAACCATCCACTCCCAACTATACAATCCCAAAAACCTGCATCACCATTCAAACGCTTAGACTACTATTCAAACACTTGGACGAACATTCGACTCGACAATAACTGATAGCTAAACAGGGGCAAAGCTCTCGATACTGTCTCGGAAACACGGTGCCGCGCGATGAAAGCAATACCACAGATCAGTTCAAACACTCGGCTGGATCGATGCCTGACACGTGATGAATTATACACGGTCGGCTGGCTCGACAATCGCTCCACTTAATTAAGATATTCAAATGCCCAGGTGAGCCAGCCTCTCTATTTACAAGTTCTGCTTCGCCTAGATCGAGGAGTAAGTAGGTATCCATGGCAAGGCACGTGTGAAATCGACCGTCGCGATCAACGGTTGCGTCACAGAGCTTGTCTCCGGGGAGGCTATTCACGGGACCCTGAAAAATACCGTCTGCATACGGCACTGCTCGCGAGCCAGGCCGATCGTGGGCCCATGGATGGTCGTCGGGTCGGCTCGACGAACCGTTGTAACAGTACCTCACATGCCATGGGGATCCCATAACCGGCTGAGCGTGAAAAATCCACTTGGTTGCAATCAGTCGCTCGGGATGGTAGTCACTAGTGATGCAACTAGGCCGATGCGCGTGCACCTGACTAGGAGAAGTGATCCGGCCGGATCGTATACGGGGACCGATCTTTGTGGAAATCGATCTGGTCCAATTTCAATGGTGCTGACATCCGGGTTAACTTTAGTACTTTGGTACCTCTAGCGTCGATGAATTTTTAATAAAAGAGGAGGGTGATTTTGGGTAGGGCGCGTTAGGGGATTTGAAGATCTACTTAGGAGGGGTATGTTTCTGGAGTTGATGACTCTGAGATGTTAGAACTCGTCCGGGGTCTTCTTTATTCGATTACCAAACGCTTAATTATACTGCGGAGATCGGGAAGATTACTTTCGCGTTTTCCAACAGAGGCCCCGGTTGCTCGGCGATGCGACGCACGCGACGACAATTATAGAGCGTTTAATGCGTATTTATCGGAGTATCAGGGGTCCAAGAGTCTCAGCCACGTCTACGTCTCTATAATGCCGCGGCTGGCGAACACTTGTATTTGATTAGCGGATGTCGCCACGTACGCGCGGCTAATACGTGTCCCGACAACTGATTGCTCCGTGGTGCAAATAATGAGACATCTTGTCGCGAGAGCGCTTACAGCCACCGGCACCCTCCCCCTCGATCAACATCCTACTCTTCAACATTCAATAATCTCTCCCGACGACGGAAAAAGAATATGAAGGGTGAGGATGGGGAAACGAGAAATGTTAATTTTTCGTGGTTTTGCGATTTATAAGTAGTATATTTTGTTGGTGGTTACTGGGACTACAGAACTGTAGCTATCCGCTATCAATAATTGGAGGGGCAGCTCCAAATGAATAAATTAATAGCCGATCTATCAGATTATTAATATAGAGAGAAATATAACAATGCTAAAATAGAAGTATATATATAATATTATAATACAAAAAACATTAAAGAACACAAAAAATGTGACAAAATAAAATAATTTCTGAAACAACAGAAAAATGCCAAAATTAATAAATTAAAACATGGAAAAAAGGAGAAAAAACAAAAAAAGAAAGGATGATACAAAAAATTTCTACGTCTACGTCGTTAGCTCTGGGTAACGCTAAAAGAAAGATCTGCGAATTTTGGTATGTGTTCATTCGTTTGGGTCAGTAAAATTATATATAATAATAATAATAATAAAACTGCCTTGTGGATCAAATATTTTTACAATCCGACTACAAGTTCGTAATCAGCAGTATCAAAAACCCCAGACATACTGTATTTTTTAAATTAAAAAAAGTTAAAAATTGTAAGCCCCTTTCGGGGCTCTGTGCAAGTCCTCTAATTCTGCACAAAATATACGTAATATATATAAATATTTGGAAACTGAAACCACTATTTTTTTTTTTAAAAAAAAGCCGGTCTTCTAAGGGTTAATAACCAATCTAAAACTCGGTTCCGGCAAATTATGGAGCTGCCTCCTTTGTGCAGCAAAGTCTTCGATTCTCGGCCGTTGCCTTAGTGGCCTGACATCCCCAGTCTCGCTTCGTCATCGCGCGCAAAGAAACTTGATCTCGGGGGCGTAGAAATCGAACGCATCCTCGAGATGAGCCGACGCAGATTGGCGAAACGGCCCGTGACGTTATCGATACATCTCGCGATCCCCGTAGCTCGCGGCAATCCTCCGCTTTTTTATCGCGTTGCCGCGACGCGACCGTCTCGGTGACGTTAATTAACAGCCTGCCCGTATAAATTTCGCGAGGCGCGCGAGTCCCGCGGCCGTGCGGGCGAAAACCGCCAGCCCCTGGGATACGAAACGTTGGATCGAATATTAAGACGGATCGGTGGAACAGCGGGAGAAAGAAGAACAGGGGCAACAAGAAACAAGTGCACACGCGAGCCTCGGGGCAGCGATGGATATCATCCCGCTCGAGTTTTCGAACAACTTCGCCCTGCGCAGCTTCACTGAATATTACGTGGCTTTTAAATTAGCTGGAAATCTGGGAGAAGTTAAACAGTCCAGGTAATTCTAAAATAGTATCAAATTACATAAGTTTGTAATTGATATATTGGAAACTTGTACGCCACCAAATCGATTCGAACCCATCGCTACTTGGGAGTTAACGCGCGAGGTCAATGCCGTATAAAGTCTCGTTCATGGGGAAGCATTTTGCGCTGGCAGGGAAAGAAATGAGCCGAGGGGATCGTGTTCGCACTGCACGATTTCAATTAGGAATATTATTTATGAAATTATTAGATGAATTTTTAATTTCTCTTATTTTCTGGGTTCTAACCGCTGCAGCAGAGTTGGGCAAAATGTAATCTAATTACAAGTTACGATTAAAATGTAATTGTGTAGTTAATTACACATTATTTTCTGCAATCGTTAATTTAGGTAGTTGACAAAATTACACATTATTTCTGTAATCGTTAATTTAGGTAGTTAAAATTGTGGTCAACTACCTAAATAATGACAACTACAGAAAATAATGTGTAATTAACTACACAATTACATTTTAATCGTAAAATGGAATTTGTAATTAGATTGCATTTTGCCAAACTCTGCGCTACAGTTTCTAATGCGCGACAGTAAGTGGTTTTCGATAGAGCCAGATGACTGATCACTTAACTATTTGTTGGGACTTAATCGCTACCTTTTCAGTAATGAATAAGCTCTCCAAGCGTATCAGTCCGAAGGCTACGTTTGTTCAACACAGCAGAGAGCTCGTGTGAAAGCGAGCACCACGGAGGAGGATGATTCATCGGACTTCGCTCCTGATGCAGACTGATCGACCTCTTTCCCGCTCTCGTCACCCGTATCACACGCGACTCGCCTGCACACGCCTCCCCGAATGTGCACGCGTGCACAGGTATCGCGGGCCTGTACAACGACCTTTTTCACCGCTACCACAAACCGCAAGCGCAACCCAATTTCCGCGCCAAAAAGAACCAACGGAACCCGTCCCAGGCACCAGCGGTGGCCTGGCATCGTCCACGTATCCATTATCTTCCCTCTGAGACGACAGACACCACCCATCGAGCTACTTCCACCATTGCTTACGCTTCTCGATCGTCGGAAGCTCTTAGAATCACTTGAGAAGATAAACAAATGGGACATTAGAATGGATATCAAGTACAGTTACTAGTGCTACGAACTGCGAGTTCCTAGGACACCAGAACGTTAGAAGTTCTCTTCAGGAAAATTATTTCTAAATAAGCCTCCTTCAACCAGAAGAGCTACGGCCTTCTTTCTACCAAAGTATAAACCACCCGCTCATGTTTCATACGAGAAGCAGTGTTGCCACCTTATCACCATAGAAATCCCGGAGTGCCACACATTTCAACCCGGAGATTCCAATATAAACCCGGAGATGGAAAAAGCAAAAAAAGTTTTGTTCTCGAATATCCGGAAAACAGATGTGCGATTATTTTAAGCTCAAACAATTCAGAATTTATAAGTATCTGTTTTTTTAATTAATATCTATTATTGTATATAAAATTGATACCATTGTATAATACCACATTTTCTTATTATCTCATTTTTTTTCTACAACCCGGAGATTTCTTCAGTAAAACCGGAGCCCGGAGATTTGCTTCGAAACCCGGAGTCTCTGGGCCAAAACCGGAGAGGTGGCAACCCTGACGAGAAGTCGTATCAGTTAGTCAACTAAGTCACTTGAAAATCGAAGAAACGAGGCGCAGAGAAATATTGAAATATAAAAAGCCCCGGTTTGCGGTCGGAGCTGGTAGCGCTGGAGAGGAGGCTCGATCCAGAAGGCGTGTCTGGCTCCCGAAAAGGAAGAGGAAGTGGCCAGTCGACCGGCTCGAAAGGGACGGCAGCTCGCAGGAGACGGAACAACGTTTTTGCGGGGACCGTGGGGCTTGTGCCAGCCACACGAAAAATCCCTGGCTGGATATACGGTGTCTCGGAACGTGCAATTAGAGAACATTGTCTGGTGCCCCGTGGTCGTTGCATATGGCGCTGCGTCCAGGGTGTGCGCACCACGATGCACCGGGGAGGAGGCACGTTTCGCGTTTTTTGCCCTTGCACGCCAGAGGGTGAGGGGAGAGGATGCGCGGCCGAAGAACACGTGCGAACCACATGTGTACTCGCTCCGGGGGTCTCTACCCTCTGCCGCCTCCTTTCCCTTCGCTTCTACTCCAAGTCCTCTAGGTATGCAGCCACCTACTCCCGAGTGTCTACTAAGTAGACTCAACTCAGTGGCCTCTACCGGATCTTCGGCTGGACCACTGGGGTAAAATTATACAATACGTGTCCCATTTGACAAAACGTCCCAGTATTATTTTACGCACACAAACAAGGATGCATCGACGCGATTATCAGATTGCCGCAATAATAATACTGAGGCACCAGCGGCCGTGGCCGTGATGGAAAACACCGGTTCTCGTTAGAACACCGAAGTTAAGCATCACGGGTTGGGTACTGGGGAAAGATGGGTGACCACCACCTTTCTCCCGGTATGCCGCTGCTGCTGGGACTCGAAGGAGAGAGAGGGGGGAAAAATAGGACTATAGTTCGTTGGGCAATATAAGCGAAAAAGCTTGAAACGCCATCCTGTTTAACAGGAAAAAAATACATACATAATACTGAGGCAAGTTCGAATCTGATGATCGCGTCGATGCATCTTTGTTTATATGCGTAAAATAATGGTGGGGCGTTTTGTCAAATTGAGGCGTATTGTATAGTTCTACCCTACGATGTTCCTCTCTGCGGAGCTTGAGGAGGGATCGATTTGGAAGAATTTTGATCGTGGATTAGATTCCCATTCGATCTGCAAACTGCGCTGCATCGCGCAGCAGATTAGGTACTCCTTTAAGATGCATCTTGCGAGACCAGAGGCAAACTGTTACGCAAGAGAGGAAAGGAAGACGGACGAGATAGCGTAGAACCAGTCGCAGGCGTGTCGGCTGCCTCGTCAGATTACAACCCTCCAATTTCCCCCATTCGGCGTGACCAGGCTGTTAACCGTGACCGAAAGAGTGGCGAAACGAGAAGCGGCGGGGAAAAAATTCGAGCAGCTCCTTGCACGGCTCGTGAGGAAAACTGGACACGGAGCTGGCCACGGAGGAAGTGCAGCATGCGAGAGGCAAGATGGCCGCCGAAGCGCAATCGAACCGTGATATTGACTAGCACCGAGAAGAGAAGGCCGAAGGATCTCTATTAGTTATTGCCAAGCGGAGCAAGATATAAATAACGAAGTCGCAATAAACGCGCGGGGCTCTGCACCGAGCCGAGCCGGCATCGATAATGATGTTGGCTGACAAGTTGCACCGCAGGTTGCACGCTGGTACCTACATAACGTACAAGCGGCAATATTCCAGCCCCGGGGACCGCCGTGAGTCTCTTAAGCAGAGTCCACACCACCCGATAGGTACATCTCGAATCCTCCAAACAACAATCATATTCTAACGAGTCACCATTGTGCCATTAAGTTCGAATAACCGATCTGGGATCCCAGTATTCCCAGTCTCGCTAATTTTTTAATCTCGCAACTCAAGCGAGCTATTCACCAGCACGATAGTGAATCTTTCAAGCGAGTACAGAGGAACGATTCAAAGCCTACGACGATCAATTTTAGTGCTGGTATGTATATAACTGAGCAGACTCCTGGCGCGAGTGACATCGGAAGACGGAGTCGAGTGATTTACGAGTGACTTCGTCGAGTATTCGTTGTTCGCCTCGATTTTTCCACGCGCTCTCGTACTTGGGGACGATTAATATTATTGCTGTCTAAATGTATATCAGCTGGATCTGGAGTGGAGTTGCGGGTCGCTTACGTGCGCGGTATCGCGATCTGTCGTGTGGAACGACCTTTAGGCACACCAGCTCTCGCGACTCTGGCCCGTTGTATATAAATTGCTTGGTCGCGCGCGATTCGCCTGATACCGGAGATGACCGCGTAAGAGCTTCGCCCTTTTTCCTCCTCCTTCGTCTGCCCTTACGTAGAAGACGCTTGTTAAAGTGCTAGCGCGTCCCAACACCTTTACGACTCCTCCGGAATACCGTAATTTTTGTCTAGCGCCATTAAGTCCGTCGTTTCGCGGTACTTGGGGCGAAGCGAGCCATTAGCGAGCGACGAGCGCGAAAGCCTGTAATTATATTCGACTGCGCGTAACAGAGAAGTCGTAATTCCTCATCCCGCGCGGGTTCCTTCTTGGTTTTAAGCTTCTAGCTCGCGCTACACACCTCGAGATGTAAGTACTTATACGCGCCCCGTGGCCACTGATTTAATTAACTCTCGGGCGGCTTCGATGGGCGGTGGTCGATAATATGTCTTCGTTTAGAAATGAATTTAAGAAATCCTTTGTAACAACCCATGCACGTGGCTTTCTGTGAACAGGGTCCCTGGTAACGCCAGAGGAAAGACAAGGTGCTAGGAGAAGGACAAGCCGCGAGTGAAGAACGGCAGGTGCTAATTAAACCGAGGCGAGGCAAGGTTTGCACGTGCGCGAGCGCCACGAACCGGTGTAAATCGAGGCGAGATCATTACGCTTTTTCTTTAATTAGCAATAATTTATCGGGCGATCTCGCGATAACGGAGCGGAGCCCCCTTCTGTGCCCCACCATGTTACCTCGTCAAACCAACCCACTCGAGAACTCGAGACCGCCCCGATCGTTCGCCAGCGATTCCGCCTCGAGTGCTCGATTATCAGGCGAAATCGTTCGGATTCGACGTTCCATCCTCTGGAATTCGCGATAGGGAACGCTGCATGTGCTCGATCGGAGCGTACGATACGCGGAATACGCTTTGCTTCGCTGCGGAGTGGCTCCTCGATTCAGGCACCACGAGAAGAAATCATCTTTAAAATACTCTGGAAACGATCGAACGGGTAGCTTTGTTCGAATAGGGCTGCGAGTGTGTGCCGTGAGTTTTTTTTCAGGGATCGAAAGAGACTCGGGAGTTGAGAAACGGTTGGTTGCGACAACCGAGAGTGTTTCATCTGGTCGCAACCTAACTCGACCGACTAAATTTACTCGAAACGGAGCGTGACCACGTGGGAAATCCTAGCGACCGCCGATGGGCCCGTTAGTCACACACGAGCCACAAATATAGGTGTACCTTTCGCGCATCAGAGTCCAATTACGATACGTCGGTTACCGAGGATTTCCCAACCGTCATTGGATTACTGGCCGAGCCTAGTTTCCCGACTGACCTCGTGTTATTATTATTATTATTATTATTTATTTAAACGGGACAAGCCCTTAGTATATACTATACAGTTAATAAGAACAAAAGTGATTGTGTGAGGTATTACATAGATACTGAAATTACAGGTCACGATCCGATTACTTATTGCTATTCTACAGGAATAATTTTGCGCACCGCTGTTTGAAAGGAAGCTAGAGCCTTATTGAAAAAGTCTAACTCAGAACAATATTTGTTCGCCAGGATGGATATCTTGTTTATGGGATCAGCGTCCGCTACACTAGTTTTTAAGAGCGAGGGTTTAAGGAAGGGAAATGATCTTATTTTTCGTTCGGGCGCATTTAGACAGATTTTGCTGAGGATCTCGGGACAGCAAATATGGCCGTTAAAAATTTTGAAGAGAAAAGTCAGATCAGCCACTTCTCTTCTCTTCTGGAGTGAGTCTATTTTAAGCCTGCTCATGATTTGATTATAATCGTGATTAGTGTAGGACATAGGACAACCAGTTTTGTATGCCGCATATCGGAGAAATTTATGCTGAACCCTTTCGAGCAACGTCCTGTGTTTGATAAGGTTAGGAGACCATATAACCGAAGCATATTCGAGAAGGGGTACTACTAGAGAAAAGTACAACTTTCTGAGGGTATAAGGATTGGAAAAACTTGTAGAAAATCGCTGTAGGAAACCAACCTTTTTCATAGCAGAGTGGAAAATATGATCTACGTGTTCGAAGAAGGTCAAGCGCGAGTCAATGATGACACCGAGATCTCGAACGGCATTAACCGGCACAAGAGCAGTATCGTTAAGGGAGTAATCGAAGGTAATGGCGCATTTACCACGCGAGAAACGTATTACATGACAAAAAAAAAATGGTGTTCTCTGTATTCAAAACTAACAGCGAATAAAAATCCATTTTCTACAAAGTAGGTATCTATTTCCTTTGACTTCTCGCTTCCGACGTGTCTACTTAAATCAATTCGTTGTTCGCGCAAGTCACAGAGGTGATCCGAGATTAACGAGACGATCGTAAAGATCGCAGTGTCCCAACGTGCCCCGTCGCCTCCACATTTCGTTTCACTTTTTATACTCGCCGTCCACTGGCTCTTGTACTATTTCTCTCGTAAAAGTCCGGGAAGCGCGTAAAGTAGCGAAGAAAGAGAGGCGGTTGCAACACCGACCGCATAAATTCCCTCATAAATCTGTCCCCCTCTTACGAAAATCCTCTTTGATTCGGAATAAACTCGCCGTCCCTGTCTCCCCCACCATTTTTCCACGGAGATAAATTTCGACGCCGAAGCAAGCGCGGCGACGCTTTTCGAAAGTGCCTCGCGCTCGTTGCGCAATCTTCGAAAGCGTATCTGCGAGCAACCTGCTCGTTTTCGGAGCCACCGTGCACAGGAAGAGCAAGAAGGGGGGGCAAGCCCCCGGATCGTCGATTCCGATCGAGACGTCCGATTACACCGGGGCCGGTAATATAATTTTAATAAACTCGTTAGCATAATTGCTCGCCTCGAAAGTTGCTCGGACAGTCCGGGGAGAAAATCGAGGGGAGAGGGAGTGCAATCAGGTGGGTTCGGCAAAGGAAACTGGCGAGAAGGGAAAAGGGTACGCGTTGTCGAGGGAAGCGAAGCGAGGGAACCCTCGAAGGGCACAGGATGCGAAGAAGAAGAAAAGCAAGCCCAATGCAGAAGATGGAAAAATTGGTAGGTACTCAGCCATCGACCCCCTTTGCGCGGCACTAATTCTATGGGCCATCGCTGTGTGTCCACGAGAGATTAAGCAAAAGGATCTATCTCGGCAAAATTAGATGCAGAATATCCGAGAGGGACGGATGAAAAGAGCAGGGACAGGCAGGAAGAGGAAGGCCGAAGGGAAAGAGCGATCCAAGAAAGATCGCAGAGAAAAAGAAGAGGGCAGAGAGAGGGGGAGGAAGGGCGAAGAAGCGACAGGGGAAGCTGCAAGAAGTTTCGTGGCGGGGGGAAAAAAGAGGACAAAGAGAGTGGTTGAGGAGGAACGGGCAGAGGGACAGAGGGAACAAGAAGGGCAAGAAAAAGAAAAGACCTGTTATAAAGGGGGAAGGGTGGAGGGAAAGAGCAGAAACATGTGATATAGCCCGCAGGACGAGGCTCGGCAGGATACGAGAGCAGCTGCCTCGTTATTTTCAGGACTTTACGCTGGACGAGCCCGGGATTCGATGAGAAACGCGACGGCGCTGGATCCTCGGTCGAATTAACCCTCGAAATTAATGAGAATACCTAGGCGGATTTATCGCGTGGCGCTTTTTTCAACCGTTCGGACGCTGGCAACTCGATACAGGAATAGAGTTTCGATGGCATGCCTCCATTTATTCCATGAATTCTGAATGCCTGAACTTTGTCATCCATAGACTCGTCTATAAGTTGAAATGTCGCTGATTGAAAAGTTTCTTGGAGTATTTCGGGAGCTTTGTCCCCTGCTTTCAGATACTGGGAATTCTCAACCACGGTAGATGAATCCGAAGACAATGATGGGCAAAAAATTATTTGAAATAAAAATTTCGTACACAAAATTATTTGAAATAAAAATTTCGTACACAAATTTTTATTTCAAATAATTTTTCGTACACACATTTTTATTTCAAATAATTTTTTGCCCATCGCTGATCGAAGACAAGACTGAAAATATAATTGATTACCCTGATCATTAATAGCCCACATCAGACCCATCGAAGAGTACTAATATCGCAAGGCCTCTAATTCCCTCAATTCCGATACTCAAATTTCAGGGAAGGCTCGCCCCAAGGCCCCAACGAATCCGCCAAGATTTACGACCGCTAATCTCGGCAAACAAATTTCAAGGAACTTGAGCAAACCGAAACTCAATTTTACAGTAGTAAATACCCCGGGAAATATTCGTATCACCCGGTATATTCTTCAATCTACCGAGCCATTGTTGTCTACGCATTTTTTAGAAGAAATAAATCATACCATTTTATTTCTACAGCGCTAAAATCGAATGGGTTTATTTTTCTTTTACTGAGTCCTCCGTTTTGAAGGAGGAAATGTGTTGAGTGGTATTCGTCACCCGGTATACGGTGGAATATTCGACACGGAGAGATCGTGGTGCGGATCTACGACGGGAAAGGGGGATGGAGGAGACACGATGAGGGGGGATTAACATTCGTGGCGTGTAACTTAACGTGTACGTCGTCGTGGCATGATGCGTCTGCCTCGCTCAGGGACGTGAAACAAGCCGAAGGAACGAACTTCAGGGCCGCAGTTCCCCTTTGAAATACACTACATATTCCCATCGACACGAGAAAATTAATATGTACACCTTTATCGCCCACTATCTCCGGTGTGATCGCTTTATTGGATGTAATTTCGTAGATTCTAACAAACATCCTTGACTCCGGGTCCCCAATTGTTCCTTGGCGGGGAGGCGACGTCTTTTTCAACAGATTCGTCGAGCTGGGCAAGATAACAGCTGATAAGGAACACGACGCCCGAGCGCGTGTATCCCTCATCGACGAGATAATAAAATTCGAATCAGAGGGGCACATCATTTTACTATTTAGGAATAGTTCAAACATTCAAGCTTATTCAGAAGAAATTCAGTATACTCAAAATATCCAACTAATCAAAATGATTAAAAACAGATCAGCTCGAATTTCTTTCTAATATCAAAGCCACTCAAAATATGTATTTAATCCTCCAAAAATGATCTAACATATAAACCCGCGTTAATGGAATCACGCTCAATCTTAACCGCCGAAAACGCTGATTATCACGGTGCTACGTGAAGGATCCTAAAGAGGAATATGCTTGGAGAGAATCACTTCCCTGTTTGCTCGAAAATTTTCACGTCCGTGTGATGAGGAGTGATAAGCGGTAGGTGGGCTCGCGTTATGGTGGCCGACGGTAGTTCGTAGATAAAGCGAGATTGCTTACTGTCCGCGCGTGTACGTACACGGCTCGGGGACCGTTTCGGCCGCGTCGCGCGGTCCCTTATCTTATCAGAGGCATGATTGGACCTGCGGCTCGGCGTGCCGATGGATCGTGGTGATAAACGAGTGGCGGGGCCACGGACTCGACGCTGTGGCGCCGAAAACTGTCAAAACAGCTGCCCCTGCCACCATAATTTCTTTATTCACCTCGATAAGTACAATATCAGTTATTACCAATATCACAATGCCCCACTTCGTTACACCTTGTACAACGGTGGACGATTGAGGTTCACCCTTTGTATCAGAACGAAATTCCAGATGAAATCTACTTACAATTAGTGGGTTTAGAAGCTCTCCTGATAATCAACTACAAAGGGGCATGGAAGGGTTGTGCATTTAGCCTAAAATGCTTTAGCTCGCAAACAAAGGCACGCGCAGGAAAAGTTACCGTGCGTATTTTATTTATTTTGTCGAAACGAATCGTGCCACGTGTTCTTCGAGGTGAAAAAAAAACGAAGGTGAATAATAAATAATCGCGATTTCTCTCGCCAACGAACACATGGTGGACATAAATTCGCCCCTCTTGATTGATAATATTTCTCTCCGAAATACCTCGCGATGTTCATTGTAAAATAAAAGAAACACCCCCGGGTAAGAATTATGTCTCCCCCAAATATTTCCCAGCTCCAGATCTTCTATTTTTACACATCTTTTTTCTGCAACTTGTACCGTCTACCAGAAGCCCGTCTCCCGCGCGAAAATATTAGTGTTTTCCAGACTTTCATGTCTGGTTCCCCGCATACCGCTGCAAGCCAGCGGTGAATTTATTTTTCTTACGGATGCACTCGGGTTTTCTTGCTGCGAAAGTGGCCCGAGCCTCGTGAAAGCCTCGCGACAAGTGTTTCTTATAGAAAGTCCTCCCTGCGGAGATGAAATTTAATCGAATTCCTGCGAGCTTCCCGTTTCAGTGGCCAGAGGATCGCGAAAGAGACGTCATAACGACACGAGGATCGAGGCTTGTTTCTCGAACGATCGTTATATCATCCTCGATTGAGGATGATACCGTCCCTCTCGCCATTGATTATTACACAATCGGGCAATTATTAATGCGTCGGGCTAACCAGATGATGGCGCGACGATGTGGGAAGCGTTTACGACGGGAAGAGCCTCGACGTCCATAAAACCTGATCCTCCAACACTTTTTTGCAAAGTATTAAAATTCCAACTCGAAACATTACGAATTTTCATAAAACGAGGATTAGCAGAGAACCGGTAAAGTGTGTCGACGGAAATGAAAGAAAATACACGATTATTAATAGCAGGTAGTTTGTTGTATTCTTCTTTTATCGCGTACGAGCTGGTTTAATAAAACGATAAGGGATAAAATTTGTAAGATGATACCTCTTGTCCCCGATTAGTACACAATTGCCCTACTTCTGAGACCAATCGATATGAGAGACGCAATTACAACATGAACGAAAAAGACACAAGAAACTGCTCGGTCACGAGTCCCCCACTGAATCCCACGATCATTCGACGTAAATTCCATACGTTATCGATTCGCAGTCGTGGCGAACGACCACGTGAGACCAGGCTTTCATGAAATGGAAGCAATCTTATCAAGTTCAGATTTTAATTGGGAAAATTTACTCGCGACGTTGTACGCCATGAAGTTTAATAAGAATTTGGGAGATCGTTGCTTTGCGACACATATTGTTGACGAATTTAATATGCAATCTCTGCTATGGATTCGTCACATGTTCTTAGAATTATTATGACTACTGCACCCACAGCAAGTTCCATTCGACAGATGTGGATTTACAAGCGATTTATGCGCGCAATTACGTAAGGATCTCGGATTAATATCGATCGACAGACATTTACATATTTATAGAGCCATGCCTTCTCTCTGCAGTACGATCGTATTAATCGATGCACCTCGGTGCCTGTAATTTTATCGCGACCCTCACGCAACACAATACACGCTATTGACTGATATTGTTGCTTCCCAGAATGATCCGCGGCGAGACAGCCAGCCGTTGTTTCGAGAGGCATCGGTGGCAACGCTTCCTCGGCCGTGCACGGCGATCTCGTCGGATATCTTTCTAAAACGGATCTGGCCCGGGGCCAAAATGCTTCGAGCGCGTCAAACGGTATCCAAGGGGCGCGTGGAGTACGATTCCGGCGAAAAGTCACTGGTCTTCCCTGTCCCTATTTCACTTTCCATTTATTAAATTAAAGCTATCAATGACAAAGAACTTACTCGAAGAAGAATTAAAATTCTACATGTTCCTCGAAATTGAAAGTGGAGACGAAACAGGGAAAATCTGCGCGAAAAAATGTTCCAAAAAGTGCTTTACAGTTTTCCGATACGAGGCTCCGTTTCCAAGATACAAGCCTGCAAAGTTTTGGCGCCCAGATTTCCGTCGCGCATGCGCCGTCGCGGACCAAAATTCCGAACGCCTGTATCTTTGGAACGAGGCAACGTATCGAAGAACCGTAAAGGACTTTTCGACTCGTATTTTCGTAAAGAACGCGCGCTCGTGCTTCAGCTCGTCTTACTGCCTCGTCTTTTATGACTAATAGCCAATCATCGCGCACCGTACGTGTAAACAATGGATGATCCTCGACTGAGAGCGCATGTACATGAATAAAGAGACTCGCGCGACGGCTCGCGGTTATGGCAGGGCTCTTTGCGCGCCGGTATTGCGACAGCTACTTAAGATGCGCATTCGTTGCGCGATTATTTCAATTACTTATGCTTTTCCTATGCCTCGGCTCGCTCCACAAGGACAGGCTCCTTTTTTATCGTCGGCTCTATGTAAAACGCGCACGAATTGCCAGTCATGCGCGCTATTACGATCCCGTTCGACCATCAAGAACCGGATTTCTTGCTTTTCGCGCGAAATAACCCGCACGCCAGCCGGGGAATAATGAATATCGACTTGAAACCGAACAGGCTGGATAAAGTCCGGCTCTCGGGCGTCGTCCAATCACCGGCGACTACACTTTGCGCGCCAGGTATATCAAGGTTCATGACTGATCGCCTTCTTTCTAACGGTCTGTTAAAAAATTACACAGAGGACACCGCGTCGCTTAAAAAAAAAGATAATACCGTCAAATTAAGTAACTTTGACCATAAAACTAGATTTTAAAAGAAATTCCTCAAGCATTCTATTGTAGAACAGGTGTTATATATTCTCAGACAAAATGTTTTGGATAGTTTCAATTGCCTACTTCAACATTCATTTTGCCTGAGAATAATACCTTTTGTTTTAAAATCTACTTAAGTAGTTTTGTGGTCAAAGTTACCTCATTTGACAGTACTACCAATTCGCAGCCTAGATACATTATTAAACAGCGTTAATATTTATCATCTATATATAGTAGTTTAAAAAGAAGCAGATATTAGAATTGCTCAGAGACTCCAAAGGCCAAGAAACGATCACCCACTCGTCACACTCATTGTCAGCCGCCTACAGTGACTCACAGATCACAGGCTTGCGAGGCTCTGCGGACGTCTTGTTCGAGGATCGGCGGGGGTAAGGAGCGTTTCCAAGCGAACGGATTTATTTCCTCCCAGAGCCTCGCAACCCCTCGCGACCGCACGGTCCACGAAAAGACCCACGCGATGCTTTACGATCACGGCACCGTTTTCGAGGCATTACATTCCTGACGCGCCTACACACTCTCTCGCTCCGGGGCACCGTGGCCCGCGACTTTTAGAAGCTTCGTTTTCTACCTCCTACCGACACCACGCAACGACTGCTCTCTCTCTCTCTCTCTCTCTCTCTCTCTCGGTACACGCGTTGGTCCGAATCGATGCTCTCTTCCACACACACGCACGCACGCGACATGCATATACCTCGCGTCACGTGTGCACGTGCATTCGATTTATGTATGTGCCGCACGCACCGCATAATTTCACCAATGGAAAATTATTAAACCCCCTCGGCTCGCCTCACGTGACTCCGAAGCGATATTCTTGCCGACCACGCGGAGCAAGTCGGTAATTTTTCGCCCCGGGAACGACAGCGATGCGCGTTCGCTAGGAGAACACCATGGGACGCGATGCTGCATGGAACGTCGAAGCAAAAATGGGTAATGGAGCTTGTTTTTTGATAGCCACAGGTTTCGGGATAAGCGATTTTGGAAGAGAAGTGTGGTTGAAGCGGAATTTTGGATAGTCTACTTTATTGCGTAGTTGCAAATACGAAATACGTGGACGCGTGTTGTTTATCGTTTCCATTCGAATCGCCGCGAAGTCGAAATCCTCCCACTACTCGCCTACGAATCACGCAAGCCACGAAAATACACGTCGACTGGACGGATCTCCGAATTCCAGCGCTCTGGACGAGGCACAGCCAGAAAGTATTTCGGCACACTACCCATTCACTCGACCATTCGAATCTATTCATATTTTTACTCATCTCTGACGAGTTTCAGCCGCACACGCGTCACAATAATTACATTATTAACTTACAATTATATAAATATACATCCAACCACTGATTACTATATCGTGGAATCCTTATTGACAGTGGCGGAATTAACGGGCGGCCGACAAAGAGATCCCCATCTTCCAAAAGATATATAATTTCATCCAAACCCTCCATTTTTTAGTCTCCTATAATTTTCATACCACAAGAAGCGTGTAAATTTATTTGCAATTCTGTTATGTACACAGGGTGTCCCAAAATGTTTGCCATTTTCCTTAAATCCGCCACTGCTTACTCATTAATTTAATTAACCCAACACGAGCTTCATAACTCATACTTTCGCACCCGACGAAACACGAGAAGCGTTCAAATTCGATCAGCCACTGGAAAGTTTTTAGAAGTTTGCGAAATAGAATCACGATCTTAAAATAGTATCGACAATCACCTAGAAGCTTCCAAGAGATCGAGAATAAATTTGAACGGTCCTCCCGTTTCGCGAATACACTGACACGCTTACAAGACATAAGTATCCTTGATCCTGTATTGTATTGTAGAGGTTCCACTCGACGAAGGGGACCGTCTGCACCGATATCGAACGTAGTCACTGGGAGCCTATAATCGCTCGAGCCACTGCACATTCGTATGGCACAGGTCTCTAGTCCCCCCTCAGTCGGGGCACCGCACCGGAGCGCTTCTCCCAGGCCATGTAATGTCGTTGATTTCGGAATCCTGACGACATCTTTACCTGACAGTATTAGAAGGTCCAACTTCAATCCAATGCTGCCCGGTAAGATGTGAACAGATACTCCGTCCGATGATTGTCACCTTTAATCCAACAGCCTCGCTCGTCCCGTGCCCTTTTTCCATATCCCAGTTGTCCACTTGCTTCGTCCTCTTGCTTGCTCCTTCTTTCTCAGACTTCGCTCGCTCCCTCTCTCTCTACAATCCACGCGCCTCGTTTCTCTTTCTCGGGAAACGGTTCCGTTTCCCGTTACCAAGTGGGCCGTGCCCCCTTCCGAAGCCTCGCAACGATCGTTCGGTTCGTTCGATGAAAAGGCGACCGTCGCGAATGTGGTTCCCGGAACGTGCCCATCGAGTTCGGAAAGAATGTACGCCCGACGCGCGAAGGCTGGTAGACAGCGAAGGACAAGATGCAGGTGGTGGACTGCGGGATAGAAAGAGGAGAAGCACGGGCGACAGAAAAAGGCGCAAGCGCGTTTGTTCGCGTGCAGTCGATTAGTCACGCGGGATGGGAGAGCGGAGGTATCGTCGAGTGCAGGTGGAAAAAGGACGAGGTACACAATGAGGGTGGTACAGCGAGCCTGCGCAATTTGCTGGACACGTCGCGTTCGACGTGGAGTAATTTGCCGGCATCCTCCGTTGACGCGTTGACGCACAAAGGCAACTTTCAGGGGGCGTCGAGGATACAGCACTCGCGGATTCGTCGGGATTCCGGATGAATTAGCGAAAGCAGACGGGACAAACAGGAGATCGAAGAGCGAGGTGGGACGATACTAGTAGGTTCGAAGGAAGCATGCGCACAAAGGGAATCCGAGAGAAGCGACAGGACAGCTGCGTAACATCCGCGAAGTGTACCTGCGCGATTAACCCGTGCAACCTCCTGATTGCGTTTCAACGACGGGTCAAGCCGTTGATTAAAAGAATTCCAACTACGCGATCCCGGTCGCGCCTTTTTTTCTACGAGCGAGAAGAAACGGCCGGAGATACGCCGTCGAGGAAACGGGTTCCTCCTTTACTTTTTTTTTCCCGAATAGATTCGTTCGCCGGGCCCCATTACCACGGCAGATAGCATCGTTCGTATAGAAGGCGAGCAGGGTGGAGACGAGGGGGTTGCCCCCGATGGTGGGAGGGGCAAAGCAAGTTTTATGTAATCACCAACCGACTCTGCGGGGCTCGGTATTAATACTGGCAATAAATAAACGCCGTCAGGGAGAGACTCGATCCTGAGGCATCTCGCTGTGTGCCTTCGTCTGCCTCTTACCCTCCCTCTCTGGCTCTCTCCACCCTCTCGCCGCGCGCATTGGCGTCGCGCGCGCTCCTTGCCCGCCGCGCTAACCGAAATTTCCGAGCTTCGAACCGTGATTTTTTGTGAAAAGAATTCGCAGGCGCTCGTTGCTTCTTGGAATACGAGTAGGAAGATTCAAGCTAATATAGTTGAAAGTTAAACTGCGACAAGTGTGGTTTATTTGCAACCGGCGACGCCCATGCGCGCGCTTCTATTTTCTTCTATTCTTCGCTGCGGCTCTTTACCATCCTCTTACTCTCTCCATCCATTCTGCGCTCTCTCGATTAAATACTATGTCGATTCTTATAAATACTACAGCGTGGAGATCCGCCAAGCCGAGGTCGAATGTTCGCACGACCAGTGTCGCTGGCTCTTTAGGCCCTCGATGCGCCATTAGCGAAACGAACCGAAACAGACGTGTTTCCCTTGCAGCACAGAAACTAGTCCCGACAATTATCGCCCAGGTTCGCGCGCGCAGGGGCTGCGGCAGTCCGACGTAAGCAAGGAGTTTCTTTTTTCACGGTATAAGGAGCCTTCTCCGCTGAATTTACATTTCCGTGTATCGGCTAACCGGTTTTATGAAGCGACTCGCGGCTTGCAATTTAAGTAGGAGCTCTTTTTCTTCTACGAGACACCGTCCCCTCCCCGTTCGCTACGGGAAGATGCGAAGCGACCTGACGATAGTTTCGGTGCACGACTAACGGCGCTCGACTTCCGAATAAAGAGCTCGCGTGAGATAGAAAATGATGGAATTGCTAAATATTAAAGCAGGAGTGACTTTCTTCGTTGGAAAATTGAAGGAAAAGTATGTGGACTCTTGGAAAGGAAATGTTTCAAGTTGTAGAGAAACATAGAAGAAGTCTTGACGATTCTGTTCGCCAAGCGTGCGCGCGCGCGCGAACGAATGGGCATGGAAAAAAAGAAACGTACGAAAGAAAGGTTCTCGCAACCAGTCATGCCATCCGTCGCTCGTTATCGCACCGACCAGTTGTATCAACGTCTCCGCCTTTATGCAAATGGCCGAAGGCTAATATCCATAATGAGCATTAATCTGCTTTTTTTGCCTTCAAAGATGGCCGACATCTCCGGTCCCGACGTCCACTAGGAAACACGACGCGTCTCGTATCCCGACGCGCAGAAAAGGACGGGAGGACGGAGAAGATTCTCGATACACGTTACACCAACCAGGTACCGCGGAGTAATTTCGCGGAGCGGTGTAAAATTTAATTGGTGCTCCCGGGAATGTAAATTCTCCCCCATAAATTCTACTCGATTCCATTGGATTCGTAATGGAGACGTCGTTAAATAAATAAATATAAAACACACTGGCTAAAAGTCTTTGGAATCGCCGTGAAATGAACGAAGAAGAACGCGATCGTTGCGTGGCGAGTCACTCGAAGAGGTTTAAAGAAATGAAGCCCCCATCTCGGCACCGTAGATACGAACGCGCGCGCGCGGAGAGAGAGCACACATGACTGTTGGATTCTCCTGGTTTCCCTCTCGAGAAACTTCGATTCTGCTGGTCGCGGGAAACGCAAAAAACAGAGTGATGAGGCGACTTATTATGACGGCCCGTGTAAAGCGGTATCTCTACGCGGACGGGTGTAAACAAGACGGTCGCATTAATCTGCTGCGCACGCGGCTGACATATTTGTCTAGAAGCGTCGCGGAATTCCATCGCGGGGGAAAAATATATTTTTTTCCCCGCCCTCCGTATTTGTTTACGCAGTGTTTTCGAGAAAGAGGGGCGGAGGATGGGTCGGTGGGTGAGTGGGAGGGAAGAGAAAGAAGGAGAGCGAGAGAGAGAAAGAGAGAGAGAGAGCGAGAGAGAAAGAGGGAAAGGAGGAGGATACCCGTTGCATAAGCTATATTTAACTGCACCTGCTGGCGCCAGACTATTCGCACACGCGTTCGCATGCACCGTTGCATATTACACGCGTTGCTATACAAGACGCAACGCGCTCTAGCGTCGAACGTCCGCTTCATTCGACAAGCGCGCGAGAGAGCAACTAGCAACGGCCCCTCCATCTCTCTTGCTCTCTTCCTGTCTCCCCTCAACCTCTCTCCCACCTTCTTTTCTCTATCTTGCTAATTTTCGAGTAACCTACTCTCACGAGGATATATTTCAATGTTTCGAAACGTTTCCAAATGTTAACATGTTCGCGATATCGAAAATTATGGAGTTTCCTTTGTTAACTTCTTTAAATTCTTCCTTGAAACGCGAAAGTTTGTCGTGGTTGAATATTTCTCGCGAGAGTTGACCACTGCGCACCACACATGCGATTAAATTCGAACCACTGTGTCCTCTCGATAATGCCGCCCCCCTCTTCCGGAAGCGAATCTAATAATAGCCGGACCAGATAATCCTCGAGTAATTGAGAGAGAAAGAAGGAAACAGCGGGAAGAATATGGAGGGCCCGAGGATCCGAACAGCCGGAGGTCGAGACGTGCTCGTTGGACGGCCAAATATGGCGCGACACCGGGCACGACCTTAGAAAACCACTACACAAAGCGGTTAATTTAATTAGCCCTCGCAGAAACGCACCGACGACGATCAGGCTCGACCAATGGGCGTGTCCAACGACACCCGCCTACCCGGTTTCCAGCGTTCCCTCGTGTACGCGGCTAAAGTCGACGCCCGGGGACAACTATGTTTTCGAGGAATTCTCAGAAAAGATAGGCTAAGATGCGTCACCGCGAGATCTCGCTCGATACTTTGACCTCAACTCAACACGTGGACGCTATTACACTACACGCGACTTGCTTGGGAAAAGTGAAACATGAAATACAAAAATAGCAAGGCTAGAACACGTGGCGTCCATGTTCAAATTACGCGCGGTTACGTAACAGACCGAACGTTTCGATCGCATGGCGTCGCCATCGATAAATCGACCTCGCGAGTAATCCATAATCCCCCCTCTCAATACCCGATTACTTCGAAAAATGAATCTAACAGAGCATATAATATATCTAGCCCCTTGGAATCTCGCACAGAGATGCGCTTAAAGCACGAGAAGCGAAAAAAAAACTGAAAATTCACACTCACCGATCGGAAAATGGGTCTGGACGGGGTCTCGTAGCATCGTCAGACGTGTCGGCATTGCGGCTACCCGAGCAAGTCCTGCGGGCCCCTCCGATCGATCGATTCCTCGGCAAGGAGGCAGCCAAGAGGGCGGCGAGGAAGAACCAGTGCACCACTCCAGATACCAGACGTGACGCACTCTCTCGAGCAAAGTGCACGATGACTCGGCGCCGCCTTTTGCCTTCCGCGTGCCTCGAAAAACCGCAGACGGGGAGAAGCAGCAGGTTCGCGGATCACTCTCGAATCGCACAGAAAGAGAAAGAAGGATGTAACCCCCGAAAAAAAAGAGTCGCGTTGCCCCGAGAACCGCACTGTCAGCCGGTAGCGTGGCACACGATTCGAACGGTTCGCGAAACGGCGCGGTGCGGCGGCGAAGAGGACGCTGGAGAGAATAGCCTCCGAGGGCGAGCAAAAAAAAAAGCGAGGAAAACCGAGGGGGAGGGGGCACGATGGGAGACTTCCTTCCTCTTTTACTTAACGTGTACCGCGAGCCGGCGTTCCATCGTCGCGGAGCGGTGATTGCTTTTTGCTTACCGGCGAAGCATCGATCGCGTAACAGAAAACTTTGCTTCCCACGAGAATTCGGCTGGCTGCGGAGCTCGAGGCCGAGCCACGTTCAGTGGTAAGAGCGTAATGATCGCCGGTGCCCGCTCGGAACCACATTAGGCACGATCGAAGGAACTCCGAACCGATGGAACTAACGACGCGAACTGAGCTGCGCGGAGGCTGGCGAGAAGCTCCGCCAGTCATGAGTGCGCGTTTCCAACGCGCCGGACGATGGTGGGGATAACGGAGCGACGCGACGCGCGTGAGAGTGCGTTAGTTCCACCGGGCGACGGAAACGCGGCGCGGTGGGGTTATGGTTAGGGTTCGCGCGATACCAGGAGCGGGGATGTGACCGAACGCACCCCGTGAATGACGCAGGTGGCGGCGGTGGTGGCCACGGACCAGATCACCGCGCCAGCGCATCGCTACCGTTCTTCTTAATTAACTCTTTAGCCGCTGCTACACCTCCATTACCGCTTTAAGTATTCCATCGCAATTGAAACTTGAACAATCCTACTAATATAATAAATGCGAAAATGTGTTTGGATGTTTGGATGTTTGTTACTCAATCACGTTGCAACTACGCAACGGGTCTTTCTGAAATTTTGTATATACGTAGTCTAGGACCAGGAATATTACATAGAATACTTTTTATCCCGATTTTTTTACCCGATCTGGACCAAATTTTACATAATTATTCTCTAGAACTCTGCGGAAAATATAGGCTACCATGAAATCTGGACATCCCACCTCTTCCCCCTTATTTTACCCTCTTATCACCCCGCGATAACCGAAGTTTTACCCGGGCAACGCCGGGTACCTTAAGCTAGTACTTTAATATCCCTATAACAACGGCTACGACGCTCATTACTATCTCTACCTCGTTAACAGAGTGCTTTTTAGCATTAGACTTCTGCCTATCGAGAAATATAATGCGCCCGCTAACTGGCACGAATCTATTGAATTTGTTATACATTCAAAGGCTGCGTAACAGTTGCACATGTACTTATAGGTATAGCGAGGCGGAATGTTTCGTCACCGAGTTCAAGGCGCGCGCGTTGATAACGTTTCGTTACACAGTGTGTGTCTTCTTCGGTATTTATCTATGTACCTTCTGAACTCCTCGTCGCATTTGGTATTCTGGAACGGAAAATGAGGAGCGAGTCGCGGGAGGCTTAATTATCGGTCGTATCGCTGGGATTGCGACACCGAGCTTTATCTGTATCGATTGTCCATTGAATGTGTGCTTGGAAACGAGACGCTCGGGCTCTGCAACGATGATTTACGATCGCCCTGTAACTTGTGCTTCGTCGCCTCGATGAAATCTCACCCCGTTCGCGGTTTACGTAACTACTGCACCAGTACGCCTTGCTAGTAATATCTTATCGGTCTGGAACGACCCGACGACCCCGTGTTTTCTCGTGTCCCGAATTCAAAAAATTTTATCGCGCTGAATAGCTGTCGCTCCCGATCACCGCTTACGAAATAGGCCGAGCGTTCGCTCTGCCGATAAATAAGTCGAGCAGATAATGCCGCGATCCGCCGTAGAAACTGGACGGATACGTTGGATATTGCATCACCGTCCCGTTTCGTCTTCGCTCTCGTTAACCACGGGCGACGCGATGCGTCTCGCGCGGACGAAAACACTTACTTTCGTTGTCGGATGGGAAACGAAGCCTCCTAGGGCAGATTACTTTATCCCCCGGGCGGAAAAAAAAGCTCGGATTAATTACTCGGCCTGCTGTTTTAGAAGCAGGACATTTCAATTCTACGTGTGGCATATTCGATGTGTAGTATATGCTAATTCATTTTCCTTTTCTTCTTCTTCTAAGACGTACGTCATGAATATATGGAAGCCCCGAGCTCCTCGAATATATTTACCCGCGTCCATTGTCCTCTCCTTCTTCCTCTTTCCCGAGCATACGCTAAACGGGCATTAGTATGCCGGTTTCCTCGTTACGCGTAGAAAATTCGAGGTCCTTCGAGGAGAGAACAAATAAAGGACACTTTCACGTCTGCCTAGCCGAACCGGCGAGCCTGCATCTTTTTAGCTAGGAATTTATTCCGCGCGGTTTCACCTCTGAATTTCTAAAAGATGTAACTATGCGTGTAAGAGAAAAAAAAAAGAAGAGGAATTCTAAACGGGCAACCTAAATCGAGTAGAAACTTTGTCGATTCTCGTTTTCCCTTTTGCCAATCCTCCGTTCCGATCGGCGCGGACTCTGCGTGCTCGGCTTGGCTCGCTCTCAACGGACGACAGAAGAAAAAGGGGAAAAGGCCGAAGAAATTGGCCACCACGGCCAGTGGACACAGGCCCCTGATCGGCATATTTCCTCGGCCACGTCATCGTCGAACGGTTGCCCGTGGTAGGGGCGAGAATTTGCGGAGTGTATTAGTAGGCCATGACGAAAATACCGGGCAGTCCGGATAGTAATAGCGAGTATCTAGACGGCATTGACCGCGCCCGAATCCGCACAGCTCGTTCCTCCGTTCTCCTCGTTCCGCGCGACGCTCGTTAAACTCGCATTTAGAGGATGGTCTTAGCACGCATTTCAGAGAGACGCATTTAGGAAGCCCGGTGCGCGACAGCGCGCGCTGCCTCGAATTCTTTCGCAACGGCCGCGAAAACAGCGGCGACCCATCATCCTGGGGAGGAGTCACGCTCGACCGACCACCTTCTTCGCTCTGCCTTTTAGGACGAGCCTGACTCACTCACTGATATTTCCAACAGATTCGGTCGCAGGCTACGCCGATTTATGAAACACGGAGGATCCACGAATTACCCAATGTCCCATCACAGCGTGTTCCGAACTTCCTGGCTTTCGTCAGAACCTCGCCAACAGGCTGCGTCGCATTCCTACCTGTCCCGAGCTCGTTAAGAGGCACGCAAAAGCTTTTACCGATCGCTATCGAGAGAAAGTCGAATATCTTCTAAATGACCACGAACCGATCGGTCATTCAGAAAATACCGCGTGCTTGGGTGTTCGTAGAGTTCTTCCCTTGTTTGTGCAGGATATTTCGCTTCGATTATGTTGGTTACTAGGGGAACGTGGGGCAAGACGGACTAGCGGGGTATGATGGGAAAGCATTGTTTATAAAAAATGGAAGGTACTACCGTATACACGTAAACATATCAGCGAGTTCGGTGCAAAAGAGCATCGGTCTGAAAATAGCAGTGTTATAGACCACGCGTGTCACGAGTTACGACGAGATATTACATTTTTCTAATAACGATATAATTGTTCAGGAAGTTTGTAATAGTGTCACTTTATTTATGTTTATGTTCTTTAACTAAAACCGGTAAGTTAATTTTCCTTATTAGTTACTTTTTCATAAATTCTGAGTTTTCACTAAGAAATGGTTAAGGTTATTTTATAAAAAGCATGAAAAGTATTAAATACGTTTTGGGGCAAGACGGGATCGGATGAGTGGGGCAAGATGGCACTTCATTAACAGCATGTCGCAACTTGAATTCTTCCTTCAATATTTCACCAAGAGACATTATACCCATCCCCAAGATACAAAGGAAAGAAAGGAGAAGGTGTAATCGACGTGGGAAAACAGCAATTTTAACTTTTTCACCATACAAAAGACAGTTACTTGATTTAAAAAGGTAGCCGAAGAGAAAAAGACAACAAATTCAAAAAAACGAAAAAGGACTTCAGGAAAATCAAGACTAACGTCAATTAAGAAAAGAAAATAGAATTTCTTCACATCCAAACTTGTTTCTTTATGAAATGTGTCAGTAAGAAAACATGTTTCGTCTTGCCCCCACAGCAATCCCATCTTGCCCCGTATGCGGGGCATGATGGGAAAATTTAGTTACTTAAGAAAAAGATGTTTATTTCAGTTTTTGGTCCTTGTGATCTCCTTTTTGTTGCTGAAATTTGAAGATGAAAATATATTGATTCTAAAAATGCTTTAATAAATGTTACAAAAAGAATATATTTGATTTCCTCTACGTTTCTTCTTAGCTATACCGTCTTGCCCCACATTCCCCTAAGTAAGTTCCTTGAGTATGCACGCTTCTTGGCATGTTCCATCATCTGAATGTAAGCTTGTCTCCCTGTTAGCTCGGACGATGGAGATTGTACGGTAAAGCGTTTCGTGGATTGTAATCCAATTAGTAATTCGTCCCTGTGCGATCGTTTCCTGGATGGATTATACCGGAAGCGCGATATAGTTCGGAGGCGAAGGAACACATAGGCCACGCCTAGGTACAAACACGGAGAGCGAGGTACACATGCAATAACTGCTATGGGTAGGAAAGGTCGAGTCAGGGTATGCTCTCTTCCATCCACGGTCTCCTGTCCTTTCCTTTTTTTCACCATCGACCCGATATACGCCGCTCCCATGTTTGTCAACCACATACGCCCCCATTGTTACACTGCTCCTCTGTAACCGTGCTCGCTACGGAAACGATCGAAACCGTTCAGACCCCCGAAGATACAGCCAAGGCATGCCTCTTGTGACAAATAAAAATGTCACTTTTACAGGCATCACTACTAGCTGTACCTATGTCTATCTAGACGGGGTTTTGTGAACTGTGACGGAAGTAGTGTCGATAGCACGAAGCCCTTATTAACGGTAATTAAAATGGCTCTTCGTTGAGCTATCGTGTTCCGAGCATCTCTGGGGGAATTGATTCGCGATTAACAAATTGAATTTATCGTTCGTGAAGTGTGGGTAGTACGGAGGATGAACAATGATCGCTTGGCCCTATAGTGCATACGGGGCCCTGACATTAGGCCCAAGTGAACAGTTCTCATGATATAAAAAAATATTGTATGTTAAACGATTTTACTGAAAATCGAATGAAAACTAAAAAATAATTCTTTTCTTTTAGTATAATTTCGATGGTGTTCTCTCATTTGATGAGAATTGTTGTTTTCTCACCATTTTATTTAAAGTTAGAAAACACCATCGACATAGTAGCACAAGAAAAAAATATTAGTTTTTTGTGCATTTTTAGTAAAATCGTTTAACATAATTTTTTTATATATTTTTTATTTTCCCGGTTTTAGTGTCTGTGGATTTTTTATACTTTTCTTTTTATATTTCTTTATTTTTGACTTTTTTTTAATAAAAATTGTATAGGGACGCAAAGTTTCAAAATTTACATAATGATGACTCGTAATATTAAAGAGATATTTGTTCAGAAGTTCAATTTGTTATTAAATATTTTTCTTAATAAAGATTCAGTTTAGAAATACATTTTTCCCAAAATTTCCATGCATTTCTAGATTCGGAGATATGGGCCTGTGATGTTCAACGCATGCAAGGGGGTAATTTTTATTTACGTTACTGTAGGGTTAAGGGGAGTTTCTGCAAATGGACGAGACGGAGCTTGAGGGTGTCATTAAGTAGCGAATGGAATAGAATTTCCACGTGGCGGGTTCAACGTGTTGCCAGTTATTTCTCGTTGGCAGTGGCGCAGACACGATGGGCGCATTAAAAATATATACGAACTCCCGTTTCAACGGATACACGCAGCTCAAGGTGTACCGAAATAGTTTTTTGTATGTATGATCTTCGTTATTCACCTCGCGTGGGGCTTCGTCTGCACCCTAATTAAGAGACTCTGTCCCGCAAACATGCTTCGAGCGAAGTCTCGCGTGAAACGGTTAAACTTCACGGAGAAGTAAACTTTACGAGAATCCAAGGTGTATTCAAATGCTGTGTTTAATAAATAGATTCATAGTGTCGCGGTGCAGCTGTATCAGTCTCTTTATTTCGTTTATCCACCGGGGAATGAGTAAGGTTACTGCAATCGTCGTTAAATTATAGTTGTAACCGGTGGAATTAATAATCGATCCTGGCGTCGGGGAAGCCGAACGAGGAAAAACGCAAGGGAACGTTACAAAATTATACGAAGCACGGACAGGCCAGATAACCCGAGTACTCGGTTAGCAACACGATCGTTCGACTATTACGAGAATGATAACGGGCACGCATGTATGTACGTATGTGTCCGCCACGGTATCTGGGGTTATCGTTTCTTTTTTCTTTCGTTCCCGAGTCAACCGAGGGGAGTGCTAACTGAACAGGATCAGAGTGGACCACGGGTCATCGAAAGAACCGGCAGACATCCACATTTATGTCGCTCCACCTTCGCTCCCTCTATCCGCTCGACTAACCGAAACACAAAACTCTGAACGCCACTCTACGTATCCACAAACATCCTCAGCCTTGAGAGAATCATAAATTAAACTCCTGTTACGTCTCCTAATCCGTACATGCGCCACCAACATTTAAAAGGAAGCTAAAGAGGTTGCACGAGCGACTAATCGCTTCTTATTCGTGCAAGCTCGTTCCTAGAACGGTCCCAGTAGCGAACGAGGAGAAAGTCCCGTCGAGCTGATACGCCGACCGCGAATATATCGCTCTGTACATGTAAATATTGTCACAGTTCAACACGTCGAGGGTCCCCGTATCCGCTGACGTCGCGACGACCCGATGATCCCGCCGAACTTTACGCCACATTCGCATGTCGATTTGCAAGCGTTTATGTGCGCTCGATTTCCGTTCGAGGAAACGCTTCGAGTCGAATGGCAACATCGACAGAGAAACGCTGCCTGGTAACCAGCACCATCGACCACGCTGCCCGAAGCGAACTCCATCTGGATGTTTCCATTTTAATTGCGACACACAGGTGTCTGGCGATCATCTTTGTCTCTAGCAAGATTGTTCCGCGAGGGGACGGGATCGGTAATCGAACCTGACAAGCGGTTTCAGTTCACGAAATGCGATACTATCTAGACGTGTGTTGTTTTAGAAGAATATGTGGAATTTTATAGTGGTGAAAAATAAATATGAGGAGAGTATAATGTTAAGGATAGACTCCTATATTATATATGGACATTAAACATGTATCTGGATTTAGTGTCCTGTAAAATGGATAATCTATGGACTAACGCTGTGGAACCTTATCGCTTGACCCGTGTTAACCGTATCGATAGCCTTGCTACTTAAGATAGACGAACGATAGGCACTAGGATATATAAAAAAATGCTTCGTAAAATCTACGACATTGCTGTGGCTAGAAAGTGTCACAATTTATGGCGTATCTGCTGCCTTCTTTTTTTTAGATAATTATTGCCTCGAATTAAAGATTACTGTAGCGACAAACTCGACCAATTTGAACGTATTAATTATGTTTCCATTTGTCAGTTTTATGTATAAATATTTGATGCGGAAAGACTTTATTGTATGGAGTTATTTATAAAGTACCTCTTAAGTTTCTGTGGTAATAATACAGTCAAGGGTCTGGTGAGGAATTTGCTCATTCTGTTTCCAGAAGTTGCAGTGGTGACCCTCTGTGTACACTGCAGGTTACTAAAAATATCGATATTACAGTTGGTTAATAAGTGCACAGAAGAAAAATGTTCTGTGTGATCGACTTTCGATACGCGAATTGCGATCACACGCTCGAGGGGCTTGTGAGTCTCCTTACCATTTTCGTGTCACACCCAACGTTATCGACTCAGTCTGAAATAAGATTACAATGCTACGAGTGGTAGGAATTAAAATTAAATCTTATACCGTCTCTGGATAGTGACGTTGGGTGTGACATGAAAATGGTAAGGAGGCTCGCGAGCCCCCCGAGTGTGTGACAAAATTACATTGCGTGATGGGTCTATCCTATACCTCGTCTGTGGTTAAAGATTCAAAATGGAATTCGATCGCAATCCCACCAGCGGTCAGAACTGAAACTAAACATGATGAAAACTTATCTTTACCTACGCATGGAAATGCAATAGAACTTACAATCCAATTCGCAATTCGCCCGAAATTTAGATTATGATTTTATAAAAGAAAATTTTTTAACCCCAGATTTTACCGTTCTAAAGTTTTTCTGCTTTATATATTAAAATAGTTCGCGTCAACAAAAGACGTTAAGTTGTTTTGACGGTTATTGTTTTTTTTAATTTGATTGAGGAAGAGAGTAAAATAAGTTTTTGAGAAGCCATACTATTGATTTACATGTTGGCACCTGGGGAAAGAAAAGTGTAATTCAGGTCTGGTAGCCAACGTGTTAAGGGGGTATAGGACTATTGAAATTTCGAAAAAGCGATTTTTATTTTATTAATTCTGAAAGTGTCATCATTTGTGAACATTTACAACAATGTTTCGCGAGGAAATTCGAATTATGGAAATTATTGCGTTAAACGTAATTGAGTGCATTGTCGAGTAATGGCCTCGCAGAGCGGTATTGGCTCAAGGGACTGAACTTTGAAGCCGTTTATTTCGAAACTACATTTTCAAACACCGTGTACATCATACCTCTCGGACGAATGAATATTTTCACTTGAAATTTTAACTAAAGCTGTAGAATTCCATTCTTCATTCTATGGAACTTCCGCATTAACATTGGATGTTTGTAAAACATTTAATGACTGACTACTTTTCCATAAATACGTGGGAAAAAATTGATTCGTGTGTAACTTTTACAATTTTGGTTTGAATTCGCCAGCAATGTTCCAAACAATAAGTATTAGTGTAGAAACTACTCACCCTAAAGAATTTTGCTTTTAGATGATAGGTTCACCAGGGTCTATGTACACCGATTACAGCTGCGCGGGACCACGTTTGAACTTGAATAATTTCAACATTCCGACAAATTTGTTATTTTACTGATAACACACTGATAACACACTGCACAAATTACAAAATGGGCTTACTGCCTATATATTACTGGTAGAGAAAAGAAACGTGGTAGTTCTTCCGCCAGGCTTCCATTGCTATTCAAACATGGACACAGGTGTACTCTTCGTTTTCTTTGCTCTGTCGAGTGTACTGGTAGCAAGTAAGTTTCTCGAAGCTTTGAAATCGTATTTTAAATGGGAGAATCATGTTGGGCCATTTCCCGTCAACTCGACCATTTCTGTGCCTTATGAAATTAGGAAGGGTTTACGTCATCATTCTCCAATTGTTTACCAACCCCGAGCTTTCACAGTTTACAGTTTTTTGTCGATTCGTATGAAAACTGTTTTCAGAAATTAATTTATATCTTCGAAACTATTAAACGTACGGACTTCGTTTGTCGTTAGTTTTAATTGGAAAGGATAGACCCTCCTCATTGAAATCCTGTTTCGTTCCCAAAGTCATTCGTGCAACATAAAAATAATAGAAATATTTTTATTTTCAACTTTGTTCTTAGGGCCGTTTTTTTAAAAATTTGAAAAAATGCAGAATAGAATAAAGTAACTTGCAAAGCTTTCAATCAATTTTGTTCACAGATGTGGTAACTGACGACTGGCCATTAATAGACACCATGTTCTTGCGTTTCTACACTAGGTAATTATACGATATACAATCTTGTTAAAGAAATCAATAAGCTTGATTTTATGTATACTCTACAGTATCTACTTATACATATACATACATAGGAGTTACTTTCTTTCAGGAATAATAATTCGAATATAGATATGAGCTTGAAAAATGCACGTGATATAGTACCTATGTTGAATAAAAGTCAAACGACAGTGATATACATCCATGGCTATCTAGAAGACGTAGATTCGGACACCGTCAAGCTAATTACGAAAGGTAAGTCTAGAACTGCATTGAAAAATATTTTTAAACTCTGTGCAAAGTTGAATACATATTCCTCCAACACCAGGAATATTTATCTGGCAAACCAACCTGTGTAAAATAACACAGAACATTCAGTGACAGAACTAGACGATTTTTTTCGTAAAAATGTGGGGAAAAATTGATTCGTGTGTAACTTTCACAATTTTTGTTTAAATTCCCCAGCACTGTTGCACTCTGTACTTTTTGCTGTAGAAATTACTCACCCCCAAAGCATTATGATTTTAGATAATTAGTTCACCTTGGACTTTGTACATTCTGACAATTTTTTATTTTATATTTCTTGTAAAAGCGTACATAAAAAACTGTGAAAAGTGCCGGTACGGTGATCATTTGGTATATAATTGATCCAAGCCAAAAGAAACCGTCGATTTCACTCGTTTAATAGTTCTGTACCCCCTTAATGAGACGGTTCCGGCTTTGTTGCAGTTCTCCTGAATTCTACGAGTACCAATGTATTCAGCCTTGACTATAGGGAGGTCGGAATATTGTATCCAACTTCGGTGGAATACGTTCCTTACGTTGGTGCTGCCCTTGCTGCTGCTATAGATGATATGGCGAAAGCTGGTTTAGATGGGTCAGCAGTACACATTATTGGGCACTCACTGGGTGCTCAAATTTGCGGGTACACTGGGCGCAAAACCGCTGTGAAAGTCCAGAGAATATCAGGTACGTGCTTGGTAGTTTTTACGCTGCCTCGTCTAGTAGATTTTCAGCGATCTTTGAAATAATTCCCAGAAGCAAATTATGTAACGAAGTCATTGCGGCGTCTTAACCCTTCGTGGTCACACGGGGTGTATTGTACCCCAAGAGCAATTTTCGATTTGAAATGTCGCACCTTTACGTCTTCCAAAGGGGATTTATCGCAAAGAAATAATAAAAAAATTTTTTTAAAAAATCGGTTTTTTCCACAACCACGGAAAATCGCTCATTTTCAACTACAAATTTTATCAAATCAAAATTTATGTTTCTAGAAAAAGACTATTAGACCATGACTGTATAAGTATTACGAATGTACAATTATCACTAAAAAATTAAAAGATTCAAAAATACGAAAATGGTAACTAAAAAAATGACGCTGGGATACAGTGAACCCCGTGTGACCAATGTGTGATTATAAGAAGGTGTGACCACGAAGGGTTAAATTAATTGTTGATGATTGCTGCCCCATTGTCGGCGAACCAAACGTGTCTTGTCGGAAATTAGAAAGAAACGTTGAATGTGCCACCTTCGAGATTTAATTCGAAAGCCTGGATCTTTCTTCGCAGGATTAGATCCCGCTGGTCCCCTCTTCTTCTCGGGATATTTGACAAAAGACGATGCCTCGTTTGTCTGTATCATACATACTGATATGCAAGGCCTTGGAATTGGGGTTACCAGTGGCAACGTAGATTTTAAGGTGAATTTGGGATATAGATTACAGCCTGGTTGCATCGCAGACATTCCAGAAACATTTCTTCCGCCTGGTTTGTATCGTTTACTAATTTTTTTTGCTTAATGATTTATCAGTGACTTGTACTGTGGTATCACCTTGCAATTGGAAGTTCCACTGGTTAATAGTAAAAGTCTTTGAAGTGTATGTTTCCTTCATATTCCTGCTTCACAAGCTTGAATGATAATAAATTCCTAGACATTCAAAAATTCTATTCCCATGTGATTTATCATCATTGCCTGAATCATTCCATTCCATTTCTGTTTTAAATTTCTACGGACGGTTATTTCCCTAAGGAAGAGCGTCATCATGGATTATCGCTTGAATGGAAATGAAAGCTCACGTTACAAACCCGTTGCACATGTTCTCCCATTATCATCGCCGCACACTTATTTTTATTTCGCAATTACAGGTCTTTGCTCCCACCGGATGTCCTTGAATTTGTTCGTGGAGTCGATTATGAATCCAAATGCCTTTCCGAGCGTCAAGTGCTACACTGGCCTTGATTTCGTGAACGGGACTTGTGATACGAGCAGCATAATTCCAATGGGATACTACACCCCGAATAACGTGTTAGTATCCCCTTCGTTAATAAGATGTTACATCTGGTCACAATTTTTATACTATTATGTTGTCTTATAGATCGTAATGATTATTTTATGTTCCCAGCTCCGGTGTATACTACTGCCAATCGAACTGGGAACCTCCTTACAGTTTGGGAAAGTCAGGAACCGTGTACAACCACCGCATATGATTACTTTTGCTGTGGGGCTGCTTACTGTTGCGGCTGGTAAGGGTCTCCCCGTTAGCCACGTTAATTGAGTCTTGGTATAAGCGACTACATTAGCGACTACTGTTACATTAACCCTTAAGTATTATACAGGTACATTATACAGCCTATAGTATCTGAGTTTTTTTTAACTAGATGAACTAAGTATAAACAACTTTAGTGGACCAGTAGTATAAAATTTAGGGGTAATTAATATATACAGTTATGTTTTATCCTTACCTTAAGTGGTTCTTGACTTTTTAATTATACATATTCTTAATTATGTTGATATGTTCTAAGAAGGACTATCACAAATAGTTCAGAGCTTGGTTTGACAATTGAGGCATTTGATGGAAAAAGGGCACATACGCCAAAATGCCATTTCGAGTAAATCAGTTTCAAAGCTTTCATTATAGTATAACTTAATGAAAAGTAATGCAATCAAATCCAATTTTTTTTAAGGATGTAGTATCATATCCTTCAAGCGTTTCGTAAACAGAAGTCATGATTTGAAAATGATATGTGTCTTTATTTAATAGTTTTATGCAAGTGGTTTATGTGCCCTTTTTCCGTAAATAGGGTAAATTCGTAACAAAATTGCTTCTTTGTTTAGTTATTTCCATATAATTTTGTTTACATACTTCGTTGCCAATTTTTTATACATTTCTTAAATAAAAAATACAAAATGAAGGGCAAAACTAAACAAAAAATGTTATGTTTTAAGTAAGTATTAATTTCTTCGATTTTTTGCAGCAAGCTGTCTTACAAATCAATTTCATCTTTCCTAAATTCGCTTCTTTCCTTGCGGATTCGATACAGGCCTCACTTTCCATAGTTCCTCGCTTACATTATATCAAACGTATTGCACGACCAGACAATAGACAGCACGGCAGCGCGACCGCTCAGCGGCTATGTAGCTGCATGTCGCTCACGCTACGTAACAAAACAACATTTAGCTAATTTAAACGTGGGAGAAGAAATGTCCTTGATATATTATATATATATAACATATTCCTGAGTCGATTTAACCGATTTACGGAAAAAGGGCACATAAGCCTATGTGCCCTTTTTCCATCAAATGCCTCAATTTATTCAGAAGGCCGTGAAGGTACACACGGTGCTCGGGACAGTATGATGATTTAATTCTGTTTCGGGAACGATGATTCCACGAGCAATAATCTTTGTTAAAATTCTTTCTGTGCGCTTAATGGGTAAATAAAATAGAGCAAAAATGTATTACGCATAACTGTGAAGTGTTCTTGAAAACCTAAAACCCCTTAACCCTCTCAAGACCGAATTTTTGGGAGCTGTTTCATGGACCCCAGGAGAATGTATTAAAGAAGAAACGTATCGATACTGCGATCGGGAAGAAAGTTATCCTGGAATATGTTTGATTGCCACCTAATTCAATTTCGCCGCTATCTCCTCCATTGAGAAGCGTCTTTCACATCGGCAAGTGTGAACCGCGCACACGAGAATCAGCGAAACTGTCAGTTCTCATCTAATCTCGAATATTCTAATAAATTCTGAACGCACCATTAGGTACGACACCTCGCGCAGAAGTAGTGAAGAACGAAGTGGGGCCCGGCGCGACGGTCCAGTAGAGATCTTTTCAACAGCGCCTGTTTCCCCACTTCCCTATTCGAGGCATGCGCCGTGGACGTTCGCGACTCGCTCTGTACTTATACACCTATATTTCACATAGTAAATTTTCATAAAGTTATAAACCGTCTCGACCGAACCACGGTTACGTAATGTAAGTTGATTTTATTTAGACATCTTAATCTAAATCGTAGGCTTTATCATGTTACAAGATCTAGCGATTAGATCGCTATAGGGTTTCCAACTCGCTCTCCCGCCTACAGTTCTGGGGTAAGTGCCGCGCGTTTCATCACAGTTCTGTAGCCAGAAGTCACCCTCGTCTCCCCCACTTCGTGGTCGAACCCTTAAGGAACAGAGTCCCTAGCCTTTGGCAATACGGCATTGAGTTCATTCTCTCTCTCTCTCGACGCATAAATAATGAATCCTACTACACCGAATAGCAGAGGGACCACTATTGCTTGCCGCTAAAGCTATGAGTACTTACTACTCTCACCCAGCCTCGTTCAAGACCACGCACAGCCTAAGTTCCCATCGTGAAACCCTCAAAGGCAGAATAGCATGGGGCCATTCGCCCTCCAATCAAAAACACCTTGTAGATAACAACGCTTTCATCTTTAATTGACACATCTTCAACCTTATCAGTTTCACTGTCGGGCAGCCTCAATACTGTAACAGTGTAACCTCTGCGACCCCATACAGTCAATTGCGCACCTTGTCGCTATTACGTCAGCACTTCAATAAACCTTTGATATAACCGCGCTTTGCCAAGCCTCTGTTCATTTCAGCTCGTAACCGACAGTACCTCGGTAGTACGCATCGTTACTAAACCGACCCTATAACCCTTTGGAATATAACTGCGGCGGATTGATTACACGACCATTGCCATTCCGTATTTCTGTACAAAGTATGTTATTTTTAAAAGTCTTTTAGCTACGCTTCTCGACTCGAGGTAATTTTTTCTCTAGAATTATTCGGTAATCGGATTCCGACTTAAATAATCCACGTGTTCGATAAACCTTCCTTTGCGATACTCGAGCTCGAATAAGTAATCTTGCAAGTAGATCCACCATCTTGCGACGTGAGGCAATAAATCTTTTTTTTATTACTCGCTGCATTTACGTTACAATCCGTTACTGTTTTAATTTTAATACCTAATAAATATGTAGGGGAATGCCCCTACTCTTTGAAAACGAATTCCGCTGCACCCGATTCAACTTAGCGCCCGTATGCATTTCTGTGTCTCGCTCGGGATTGAAAATAATCGATAAAAGTATAGATTGCTTGGATTATCGAGAGGACGCTGCTTTACTTCATTTTGTTCTGCACTTTTGATATTCTAGCTGTAATTCTGATATTGTCAGTGTACTTGTTATGTAAGTTTAGTTGCTGGTTCAATAACAAAGGTCGATTTTGAATTTAAAAATGTATGCACACTGACCGTCGACGGCGGCCGACAAGAGTCGTGACGTGATATCCGTTTCCAAGGCTGATAAGAGTCGTACAGTGATAGCCGATTCTAAGGCCAGGGTCTCATTGCTGCAAAGCCGCGTTGCGCAAGCCGGTTTGGCGAAAAAAGATTTTCCACGGATTATTTCGACGACTTTTGACCATTTCACAGGGTCGATTTTACGATCAGATGCGCATCGTCGAAAGGGCTGAGAAAAATTTCCATTTTTAAACGTAAATGTACTCTACGAGATTTGAAAGAGTTCTATTTGAGAAGTGTAACTCGTATTCAAAACGTATTAGAAAGTTTTAAAACGCGAACTTTAATCTTAAATTTATAATTTATGTATTGCATTTTCCTGCGATTATTGAACATTTGGAAGTCACTATACTCGCAATTATTTTACTCAATGACATGCAGAAAGATTAAAAGAACTAAAATTCAGCGGTTGTTGAAAATAGTAGCACTGCTATCAATGCAGACGGGAATAAAATTCTTCTTTAGCAGTAGCCCCCCGATTTGAATTTCGCGATGTAAAAGCAATTAAAACACTGAGGCTCCGAATTAGTTTTAGACGTGTTAAAACACTTGCTCAACATTTGCGTTTACATTATTAACACGCAGAGTCCTGCAGGCAATACTTTATCGCAGTAACAAGCAATGATTCTGCAAACGCATCGTGTTCGTGGAACGAAATACTTAATAGTATACGAAATAATTGTAACACTGAAGTGGAAGCGCTGATACATTTTTAAGAATCGAATTAAGAAAAAGCTTTTCTTAATCCTTTAGCGCTCAGTGTGACGTATACGTCACCTCATTTTCAGACGTATAAAAAAATCGATAGTCGATAATTTTGGGTCACAAAACGGTTCAGTTCTCTCAATGGCTCCGAGATGCAAGCCACTGATGCGTTTACTTTAAATAATGTTCACGGTAGCCATGCAAACGTTTCTGGCAAATACATGTTGGACATTTTTTGATATTCTGAAACGTTGCTCTTGTTTTCTTTAAACAGTTGAGAGTAAAATTATTTTTTCACATTTTATTTGGTAGCTACGTGTAAATTAATTCTTACACTAAAAGAATAATGCTTGTAAAGTTTGATTTATGAAAAAAAATCGCTTTTTTAATCCGTACACGCCCAGTTTGATGTATACGCCACACGGAGAAAATCATATTGCGACTGGATTTTTGGGACCATTTTTCAGTTAACTAATCACAAGAAATCATTTTTTTCCACCGAGAAAAGTGTCTGGGCCTTAAAGGGTTCATAATTGAGAAAAACGAGCATTTACGTGGTTTTGCAATCCGAAAGCGCAGTGTTAGTGACCGATAATGACCCTGTGTGCTGTGTATTGGTCACGGGTAAACATCCCGTATGATTGATAGTCTTGCACTGATTTTTTCGGGTATGCGTGGTGGGACTGCCTGCGTATTACATCTGTACCGAGTAACTTATCTCGCATTGACGGTACGCGAGCTATTGTCAACGGGTGTTCTCCCTTGTCAAGTATCCAATGTGCAACTCAACTTTTTGAAATTGGGTGTGTAGGGGTGACATTGGCTAGGGTGCTTCACGTGTTCGGTAGCAATTAATAGACGGTGAGTAATCGCCTAAGCTGATTAGCAGTAATCTCTCGCTATACTAATCACTATGCCCATATCTCGAATTTCAATTTGTACACTTTCAGCAGCTCGATAACTTGAAATTTGAGTAAGCATTTCCAATAGTCATACTATGTTTTTGTTATTGCGCGATAACGCTCCTGAACGCTAATGTAAATTATAATCACGGAAAAATATTATACAAACAGACTCTGTTCAGTTCCAAAAAATTCGCGATAAAGTGAAGTCGGAAGATAGTGACCCTCGATTTATTACCGGTATCTTATGTCCCTGCGCAATCGTAAATTCGTTCGCTTCAAAATAACATTATAATACACTCATTTGCACTTTAAATCAGAATCAATAAACTCTAAAGCTTACTGTATATTTAGATTATATATAAACTACCATAACTTGCAATCTTCCAAAAACACGCGGCCCAATTAGTTTACACATCGGTAATTCGTACAACAGCTGATTCTGTTAGCAATTCTTCTGACATTGCTTTACTGCAGCGCGTTATCTATCATTAGTAATTATTCTCAATCATTCTTAATTGCTTCGTCCACATTGCTATCAAGTATCCAACTAACGTGAACGTTTTTAAATGGGAAGAAGCAACACGATATCGCCGTGACATGCAAGAATAGTAACACTAAGAATTACGAACGTCACTATCGTTGTTGTTATTTTCGCCCAATATTTATATTTTCGTGGCTCCTATCACTAAAACGATGCGGCAATTTAAAAGCGACTACCTATCTCAAGTTTTGTTGCGCCACGTATTAATCATCTTCGAAGTATTCTGTCGCGATATTTGCGCGTGTGCAATTTAAATCTGCGCCGAGGACCCAGTCTCTGGCTCAGATGGATTTCGGGAGTCACGTAAATATCTCGCACGATCCTTGCGGAGGAATAAATTCGCGAGAGTGATCGTACGAATTTTCGCGGGGAGTGCATCGCCTTGAAATCGATAGGGAAGATAAATCAACGTAAAGTATTAATTCCATTTAAGGTATTGATAAGGGGCGGCAAGTGTGCAGGGATTGATAACGAAATCATTGATTGATATGATATAAACAAGTTCAAGTGAGCATGTACTTATCTAAAACGTTAAGTAGCGTGTACAATCGATGTCCCCTTTGATGTTGCTTACCTTTTAATCGAACAATGCGAATAATCTGCAGAATGGAGACGTGACTTGCTAGCGAAACACTATGTTTACAGTATACTCGAGCAATCATCGTAAAGCAGACCTATGGTACATAAAACATCTTCAAAGCCCGTGAAGTGAGACTTTTGGAGAAGAAGACTGAAGCATCAGCGAACGTTGAGATTCCGCAAAAATGATCCTGGTGATATTGTTATGCATCGTCGTCGCGGTGCTCCTGCACTTCTTCATTATTCATTACACGAAGTATGGGAGGACCATCAATGCGATACCAGGGCCACAGGTAATGCCAATCTTTGGAAACCTGTGGTCACTGCAACTTTCACCAAGTAAGGGATGAACATGAGTACCTAATCTAACTTTTCGGGAACAATGAAAGCACGGCGCTATCATTTGTACCCGTACCATCAGAAATATTCTCCTTCGCACAAGTGTCTTCTCTCCTTTCTGGTTAAAAAAATAAAACAAAGAGCCAAGGAAAGGAAGAAGCACTTGGAGCGAAATTGAGAAGAGATTGAGAAGTGTCCTCTTCTTATTGCAGGTGATCTTTGGAATACCATACGGGCATTTGGCAATCAGTATTATCCCGTTTACAGACTTTGGAGCGTTATGTATCCAATGGTTAATATTCGTCACCCAGACGACATGGAGGTAATTGGATAAATTTGTATAAACCCTTGCATTCATAATCGCGACTGCTACTTTACCATTCCTATGCGCTTGCAATTTATCTGGACACTGTTTAATTAATTCGTTCCGCTTTAGACGATCCTCGGAAATCCTAGATTCCTACAGAAGAGTCACATTTACAACCTTCTGCTGCCTTGGTTCGGGACTGGCCTCCTCACCAGCGCAGGTAACATTCTTCTCTTACGCTTCGTAACCCGTGTTGATTTTCCTAAACGAAGGAGAGAGGAGTGCAGCGAAATTATCTCATATCGCTGGCCAATTTTGGCCAGCGGGCGTGCAAATAAAATGATAACGATAATTGAGATACACGCGCCGCTGATATTGTAGGTCGGAAGTGGCAAGTGCGCAGGAAGATACTGACGCCCGCATTTCATTTCAACGTGCTCCAGCAGTTCGTGGATATTTTTATCGAGGAGGGGGATCGTTTGATCAAAAGCATGAAGGACGAAGGCGGCCCTGTTGTCAAAGACCTCATGCAGTTCTGCAGCATGCACACATTGAACGTGATATGCGGTAAATCGTGAAACGCGTTAGCGAGCAACTGTTGCTCGGTATTGATGAAAAGTAATCTGTTATGCAATGAGTTCTTTAAAGAGACGAACGATGTAACTTGTCTTTCGTAAGTGCGTGTTATGTATTGTATTGCTTAATCATTATACATACGTATAACGCACGCTTTAAGAACTCAATTTTAAGTACCTAGTGAAAAATGACACAGTTTTCTGTGACACCGGAAGTACTCACCAGGTGTACGGTGAAATGAAAATCTATGAAGTCTGCGCTTAGGGTAATTGTGGGAGAGTTGCCGCACGTTACGCAAAATTGTCAGCGTGTCTAAATTTTGCAATGAAAATGTTTTCCAAGGATATATCTTATTAGTTCAACATCTTGTGATTCTACTAGCATTAAAGAAAATCAAAATTTTAATATTCGTCACCCTTAAAAAAATTGAAACTAAAAACATCCTTTGGTAGGAGAGACGCCGCACATGCGGGAGTGGTGCCGCATTTCGAAACACGTTTAATTTTCGATTTAAACTTGTTACTTTTAACTTTTTATATAAAAAAATAATAAAAACAAAGTAAAATGAAACATTTTTACTTTATACAATTATAAAATTGGAAAATTAAATGGGTACAGTAGGAACAGATATTATATCTGCTTTTCGAAATTTTTTTTATATTCAGTTGGCATCTTGAGATTAAAATAAAAAAAAATGTGAAAAAAGAGTACATAGTCCACAAATATATTTCGATTATAAGATTATTCATTTAAAAATAAATAATTTGCCTTGAGATACCACGTTAGCTATTTGAAAAAACTTCTTCGGTATTTTAAACATTAAAAACATCATTTAAATCAACTTAGTTTCCGAAACAGTACAGTATCAAAGTGCGGCATCTATCCCAAATAAAAGTGCGGCGTCTATCCGAAATGCCTGGGAGAGGCGCCGCACTTTCGTATTTCCACATGCTAAGTCGAAAGTAACCCATTCTGCCAAGGAAATATTCTACATGGTCCCCTTAACGTATTACAAATGTTGTATCAAGAAAAACTATGAATTTTTAGCTACTATATTAGTAAAATTAGACGCGACGTATAACTATTCAGGCAAAGTACGCTAGGCTTACCTCGAAAAACAGCAAAATCTTTAACAATAATACAGGAAACACGCTCTGGCTTGACAAACTAACCCAAATGAACAGCCTTAAACAAATAAAATCGGCAATGATGTGTTTTATTACCGATATCCTTGAAATACCGATAGTTGCGGCGTCTCTCCGAGTTCGGCATCTCTCCCACAATTACCCTACTTTGGTCTGCAGCTTCTTCGTACTTATAGTGACATGCGAATTATTATGCGTTTACAGAGACAGCAATGGGGACTTCGTTGAAAGATAAAGGGCCATTCGAGTACAAGTATCGTAAAGCCGTGCACGATATGGGACATGTTTTAGTATACAGGTAAATGAAAAGGTGTTCGATAATATATACCTACTTGAGATGATAGGGCAACGGGACCTATTAAATGTTAAATTCAAGTGTAGTAACTATTATCGAGTCGATTGAAATTCTACCACGTTCTGAATACTATTGCATATTGTTTGTCGGTTTTTACAAACCGTTTATATATTTGTAAAATTCGAAAATAGGTTTTTAAATTTAAAAAAAAACGGTTTTATATACTGGAATTAATACGCCTCGGATACAAGTTTTTCAAAATTCGGTTTTTGTATAAACTCTACTATTGCAGACTCACGAGACCGTGGTTGCACTACGACTATCTCTTCCAACTGGTCCCCCAAGGATGGCGGCAAAGTAGATTACTGAAAATATTACACGGATTCACTAAAAAGGTAAGCAGTTCAATTTTCAAGTGGAATACAGCGAAGCATTGCTTAATGTTCGTATTGGGAAACTAATTCAGCACTCTCACGGTTTGGCAAGATTGAGAATTTGTATCTGTTGTGTGTTGCAGATAATCCAAGAAAGGAAAGAGTACCACAATCAGACTAACGGCAGATACTTATCGGGCTTGGAAGATGATGTAAGCGAGAAGAAGGAGGAGAACAATATTGGAAGTGAGTAATACTTATTAGGATCACCTCAAGTATATCGAGATCCATTAACGTTTCGAATATTTTAATTGTGAGTTGAATACTTGAAATACTTTTTCCTGGCTTCAGTTCGCAAAAGAAGACTGGCTATGCTCGACCTGCTGATAGCAGCGCATAGAAATAATCAAATAGACGACGACGGTATAAGGGAAGAAGTGGATACGTTTATGTTTAGGGTGAGCTTCCTAATTCTAATAATAACAAAACACTATAGTCCCAAATTTAAATCTAAAATATTATCACTTGTTACAGGGACACGATACCACTGCAATGTGCCTTTGCTTCACCATTATGCTGTTGGCTGAGCACAAAGAAATACAGGTGACTTTTACTCAACGAGTTTATCAGCAACGCGATAACATTTCGTAATATGCCAAATACTCTAATCAATTATTACTAATTATACAACTGCAAGTAAATCATACTATACGTTCCGAGGCAACCATCAGAAACGTAGTAAAGATTATTAAAAATCTTTATATTAAATACGATAATTATATAATATATATAACATACGATAATTATATGACCAACAACCGTTTCCAGGAACGAGCCAGGGCCGAGATGGTCTCGGTTATGGAAGAAAACGACGGCAAAATAACAATGTCCACTCTACAACGTTTGACTTACCTCGAGAGGTGCATCAAGGAGTCTCTTCGAATATACCCTAGCGTGCCGTTCATATCTCGTATGCCAGAAACGGATGTGAAATTAAGTAATTGTCGAGGAATCACGCGAAGAAAATGTTGCGAATGCTCGATCATCGTGTTTTGTTTCTCTTCAGGTAACTACCCGGTACCTGCCAGCACTCTCACCCACGTGCACATAGTGGACCTTCACAGAGATCCATACTACTGGCCGAATCCGATGGTTTTCGATCCAGACAGATTTTTGCCCGAAAACATGCACGGGCGACATCCTTATTCTTATGTACCATTCAGCGCTGGTCCGCGAAATTGTGTGGGTAAGTATCGTTTCACAAGTATTTCCAGAGTTAAGGTGAATTTTATGTGAGAGCTTTATTGCACACGAGGCGATTTACAACATGTTAGAAAAAGTTAAGTGTCCAATTGTTAAGAACACTTTTAAGTTTGCCCACTTTTAGTTTCACGTTCTCTGGTGGGTTGTTAAAATCCACGTGAAATGAATTTCAATTTTTATTCGAAGATTATTCGTCGTTCTCGAATAATTTCATTTTATTCGTAATTCTTATTCGAGATCATTCGAAGAAGAATTTATTCGAATAATGACTAATTCTGATGGAGGGGAATTCGGCGTTTTAATTCGCAGGTCAGCGTTTCGCTATGTTGGAGCTGAAGACAACGCTAGGACTTCTCTTACAGAATTTCTATTTCGAGCCCTGTGATTACCTCAAAGATGTTCGCTTTATCACGGATCTGGTCATGCGAGCGTCTCATCCGCTTCGCACGAAGTTCATTCCTATCGAACAGAAGTCCACACAATGTGCACCAAGCGTTGAAGGGTCGTAGACTTTGCACACTTTCGAGAGAAAAACAAGTTGATTTTCAACGAAAGGATTATCATCTTTAATTGGTTATATAACGATTAATCAGTTTTCTTACTTTTAATCGAGGTGTCGCTTGGACAAAAATTTGGGAAAAGCAGTAACTTTTGGTAAAATATAGGTACTTTTGAGGCACTTTTCGTGGTATCACGCAACCTCACCGATGAAATAATTACTTGGCCTTTTATTACGCTTGAAACACCGAATATCGTGAATTATGTTTGTTTGGTTCAGAAATCACAGGTTCAGTTGCCAGCGTATTAAGGGAATTTAATTAATTTGCGAGGCAGCATAACTTATAAGCATTGATGTATGGATACCAAATTATAATTCAATCAATTTCGGTTAAGTACCAACAGATTTATCGGAAATAAATTGATTGCTATTGTAGTACTAATCCAAGTGAAATAAAATGAAAATCTGAAATGTAAGTTCAAATCCCATTTGATTAAAAAAAAAGATGGGAAATGGGTTGCCGTGCCTTATACATAGAGTGGCGGCAAAAGCGCCAAATTTCATCCCCGAAGTACAGAGGGTGACCAAATTATTATACTGAAAACATTTGCGTCAATTTTTGGGATCATTAAAATAAAAATTTTAAATTGGCAACTACAGGTTCTGAAAGGAAACTTGTTTAGCTTTCCAAAACACTGATGAAAAATTGTCTGGGATCATGAGTTCGCAAGTTATAGGTGTTCAAAGTGAAAAGTACCTTTTTTGCTTTGATCGAGCATAACTCGGTCAATAAAAATAATACAACAAAATCAAAAAAATGCTTGCTCTATAAGAGCTCTTCGTTGGATTTACCGGAAAAAAAAGTTTTTTGGCCCGTGCATAAGTTCAAACTATGCAAAATTTTCCGAAACTTCGTTCTCCGCGCTTGATCTTGATAAAACAATATCATAATGGATGAGAAAAAAATTGGGTCTTTAATTCAAAAACGAGAAACTTCAAGCGTAAAAATCCGTTTTTTAAATATTTTTGCGACCATTTTCCATTGCATAAACTTACAAAATCTCAAGCCTTTTAGTTTGAGTATAATAATTTGGCCACCCCCTGTATCATCAATAAACACTGAAAAACAATTTTACCCGAAGAAAAAAATACCACGATTACTTACCAATCTTAGACCAAGAGGACGCTGCATGGTAGAATGAAACAGCGGCGGCGCTTAGTTGACGATCACTTTTAATAGTTGAGATAGGAAAACAATGTACAGATACAGAATTTACACTCCTAGCCGACAAAAGTTGCTAGATAAAATGTTAATCGTAGAAAACGAATGGGAAATAAAACGATACACTTAACGAGTGGCTTATTCCTTTTATCTATTCGCTTATCGGTTAGTCCTTTACCTAATTACGATGATTGAATTATTAATTATAATTATGTCCTCTGTATAGACACACAGGTGTGAATACGTAATGGGAGATTCTTAAAAGCTACACAATGTTGTTTTCTTCTCTTTACTTTGGTTTTAAAGTAAGGACTAGTATGTTGAGCTTCGCTCTGTCTCTATGTGTACAGAGAGAAAAAGAAACAAGAAACGACGAAAACAAGAAAAAAAAAACAGTGAACCAAAGAGCAACAAGTCGATGCAACGGATTCTGGCAGTCCCCACGGAAATCATCTTTACGCGCAGACGCGTTCACGATGTCGATCTACATACACGCCGTTGTCCGTTAAAAATCACGGCATGATCATCGAGTACTTACATAGCAGTCGATCCTCGCTGTACAGTGACCAATCGTGTCCTCTCAACACAATCGGGTCCACTACACGAGCACAGTTCAAATACGAGTTAAATTACGCGTATAAACATCGAAGTGGATCGTGATAGGGCGCGTACATTTTCTCCTACTAAAACCAAGTCATGATCGCGCCACGGGAATTCTTACGCGACTATCCGTCTACTGTATCGAACCGTAATGCCGCAAACAATGGTAATTAATCGGTAATGCAGTTTTTATCTAATCTAAACACGAACCTGGCGATCCTTGGGTTCCGTCGGGACGCGCTATTCTATCGATCGGGATGCTACAAGTTTCTAACCTTACTCTCTACGCAAGCGGATGTCGATGGCTGTAAACCGCGGGCCAATGTATCGCCGCCAGGTGGCGTTGTGGCCACTTCCGGCACGAATAGTCGAGCTTAGAAAACGTCGCGTGCGCGATCGTAGATCTTGGACGTTCTAATTTTAATTAAAATGCAATTGCGATGAAGGCACGAGGCGTGTTTTGTGTATCTGTGTGTCTTTGTGTGTTTGCACGCGTGTTCTGTTAATTATTGAGTTCTGTGCGGTGGGCGCGATGAGACGAGCACAAGAGGGGCTACATAACGTTTTGCCGAGCATCGCCGGGTTCGCGAGCGTAAACGGTTCCCTTTGTTACAGTCGTTTCCATGGCGACGAAGCGCGGGAAACGTCGTCGATGAATCACACAGACGACAAGCGAAGCTCACAGAGTAATGTAAGTATACCATTTAGAATTGGAAATGTAATTTAGAATTAGAATGTAAAAATACTATGTATATATACAAGTAATTAATGCGTACCAGTTGTTGGTATCCTTAGTTTATATTACACGCTCGTTCTCTCCCATTCTTTTTCTCTCTCTCTCTTTCTCTCTCGCACTCATGCTCGTTCTATAGTCGCTTCCTCGTTCCTTATTGGAGAGCTTCTTTACACCGCCTCGGTATTCATCGGTTGTACTTAAGAACAGCGACTGATTGCTCCAAAGAATTACATTTCGCCGGTAAAATTGTGATCGGCAAGAAACTTGTCGGCCGTGGCGTAACAGTACATAACCTCGTATATGTTTAATACGGCCGAGAACCCCTTCGTTTCTCTTTCTCTCTTGTTGGCACACAAACGGAAGCAACATATATATCCAATGATACGTTTAACGATTCCGCGATGTATCGTTCGCCCGCGTCGCTCGATATCGACGATAAATTGCCGAGGAATATTCGACGAGCGAGAGATCTGTTTCGAAATTTCTTGGGCGATTTCGCGTCCGATTGAACTTCGTCTAGTTAATTTTGTACATTGTTTCCGAATAAGATAAGATAAAGAACGCGCGTTGGAACGTTTCGTCAATTTTTTCTTGTATTATTTTTTTCGTTCGGACGTTTTTCGAAAGCTAGATTTCTCGCTCGTTGTCGGCAAAAGAACGCTAGAATCCATCGTCGAGGTACAGAAATTCGCGTGCCGTTCCGTCGAACGGGGAATCGCAATTGAATATAAAATCGAGTCGTTCGGGTATTATAAAAAACGATTTAAACGGCTCAGCCAGTCTTCGCCTCTTGTGCAAATATGGTAATTTTGGAACGGATAAGTTCGTTAACGGTAAAATTCGTCACGTCACTTTCGGCGATTTTAGAAATCCGCGAGTCTTCGGCTCCGAGCCCGCGATTGTAATCGCGATCGCGACGCGTCATTCTTATCTTGGCGGGCATGAATTTTTTTCGTTTGTCTTTTTGTTTTTTAAAAAACCGGGGTTAGAATGAGAAAACAAGAGCGGGCGTGTACGAAGGGAAAACATCAAAAGTGATATACGAACGTTCACCTATTTACGAAAGCTCTCGATCGTTTTCTCCTCTTAATTTGATATAATTCGTTATGCATTTCATTTTCTTCGTGTCTATCTAAGTGTATATGTACATTATATACATGTAAAACGCGTTAATTTATCCCACCTCTCGTATCCTTAATGATTGTATAATTAGGATTGACTATGTCTTAGAATAATCAACGGAATTATTAATTATTGTGTAAAATATGAAATATCGTACTGTTAGATGGTATGTCCATCTCCAAGGTACCATTTTGGACGAATATCGGTCCGTCTAACATGCCTAGCACTTTGATGAGCAAATACTTTGGAGATTACATAATCTAATAATATCAGGTAATATTTAAGTATAGATGATTTTTCTTCCCCCTCGTTATTAATTACAAATATAAAACATGTATATGTAAATAGAATTCTTAATTATGCGCAAACATGTTCTCTAATTGAGCATACGTGAATCTTTTTTTTTCTTCTCCTCCATCTTCGTCGCCTCCTTAATCATCAGTCTAAGCCGAACGTCGCGGCTCCACCCACAACAGCAGCGGTTAACAATACACGTTTTTTTTTCTTCTTCCTTCTCTCTTTTAAGCTTCGTAGAATCTATCGTAACAAATCAGTGTCCTCCCACGGTTGCAATCGAAATAACAATCAGCGCGTGCTACGAAAAACGTTATCCGTAAAACTTTCAAACGGCTTCTTCCCCAAGCATGAAACACACACGACAGCGGCGCGGAAAAGTATACATGCGTCGGCTCCGCGAACAACACCATCGTCTCGGCTCCCTTCTAACGCCGCGTTTACTTAACATCCTCCCATTCCTGGCTATATAACAGACGGTGTGTCGTCGATCGGTTCTCGCGCGGTGAACCGGCGTACGATCGACGATCGCTGGAGAACGAAGGGTGAAAATAGCAATGACGAACGCGATCGCTATTGCCGCGCGGTTCACCTTCGCTCGACGGTCACGAGACCCCTACGAAAAGTAAGATTGCTCAAGGAACATACATGTCCTTCTCCGCGCACGCGCATGGATCCGCGAGCAATCCTACTTATACGTGTTTTCTCCCTTAAACCATCTATATCCACACGATACGCGAGCCAAATTAGAAGCGGCGAATTCCTCAACGTAATCTCCATTTCCTCGTGCAGTTTCCTATTTCTGATTCGTCACCTCGTGCCGCGATTGGCGCGGAGAGCAGGTTGTTTTCAGAGACTGGGCGCGTATCGATACGTGATCTTTACGTGGAAATCGAACGAAACCCAACACACTTCCCGTCGACGTTGATATTCGATACTCTACGCGCCGATAGGCCGAGCTTTACGCGGTCGTCCTCGTATCGTTTCCATCGTTTTTTTTTCAAAAATATATGATCGACTACTTAGGCTTTCGATAAACGGAAAGACGTCGCTTCGTCCGATAACTGGGATAATCTCCTTCTCTCTTCCCTCACGTCTTTCCTCCCCTCGCTCTCTCGCTCGGATATAATATGTGGCCTAGCGTAATAACTCTATACAATTATCTCATTTATAGCTTAGGTAATGTGAGACCCTCATATGATCCATTTTTAATTACGTTTCGTCTTTTGTATCTTTTTATTTTCCTCCGGAGTGTGTGAAACGCTGAGACGTGTCCCGCTATATACAGGGGGGGGGGGGGTGATGAATTTAATGGAAATAAATGCAAAAATATATGTATGTATAAACATTTAGTTGACCTACGCCCGCTTCCCGCAGAAAGGCTCGCTCCATGCGACTGCGACTTCTAACTTGGCCGTGCCAGGGGAATAGCTTTCATTTTACTCTTAACTAAACTCATACTCGTATAATTAAACTTATGTACTATTGTCTTTTTCCTTTCCTCGAGATATCACTACTCCAAGACACTCACTTTTACTTCCACCCCTGTCTAATCTCTCCTTCTCTAAGACCCCTTCCTACACAGACTCTTCTCACTGATTATGTCGACTTCGCAGTCTCTCTTTCTCGCCTCACGTTCGGGTAGGACGTAGCACGAGCTTCGCGAAGCTACAGGATGTTCCCGGGAATGTACGCTCAGCGAAGTTTCATTAGTCAACGGTTCTCACGCGATAATGATCATCTCGCCCGCCAAACGAGTGTAAAATTTCCGCGGCACAGGAATAAAAATCAGGCAGTGAAGTGAATGTAGTCGAACTTCCGTTACTTATAAAACAATCCTCTCTATCAGTCGGTGATTATCGACCGCTTCCGGTACGCCACCCGAACGGCCAATAACGAAAAGGGTGCTACTTATCAACTATTTCGCAAACACCATCGTCTAAACCGTCGCTCGATGATATTTGCAAATATTTGGCAACGTTCTGATCGAGTCGTATAAATATCACCACCTGTACCGCGCGTTCTACTAAAAATATCGAATGGGCGATTCGTTCGTTACGTTGTGTGCCGATTTCGTTAACCGAGGCGATTCAAACTATTCGCGAACGCTAGTAAAAAGATTCGGGAGATGGGGAAGAAAATCAGCACCCCTTGGACGTCACGTGAAAACGGTTCACCGTATCAGTTGGCTGTTAGAGCCACGGATGTTTGTCGCTCGATTTTGTGCTCTGCACGTTGAAACGCAGAAGGCTCTGTAACCGAAATTTCGTAGCCACTTGGCGAAACATCAATGGTTTTACTTTGGTGGAACGGAAAGTTCATTTTGGTCGCCCTCTGTCGAAAATGTCCCTCGCCTTGTGCAAGATAAAATGCGTTTTTATACGCGCACGCTATGAGTGGGGTCAATTAAATTGTAGGTAGTATTGACTTCAGGACTCGGCAGTGAAAAACTGTGCTCTCTACGTACGTTTAAAAATTCACGTCCGCAAAGTAAAGTGTCAATAAAAAAGTCACGAATATAAAAAAAAAAGAAATGGTCACGATATGAAAATGGGGATACGTTCTCGTTTGTATCTAGTCGTGTACGGGATAGTTATATTACTGTTGCTCGGCAGATCGAATTTAAATGAATGGTGTAAGAGAAAGATAGATGGACGAAGAGGGTTTAATTATTTTTTGGTCGTAAGTGAGAGGAATTGCATTTAAATTTTGATTTATAAAATTGATCGTAGCGAATCTCTTTCGAATTGAATTCAATATTAAAACTGAAAGAGGTTCAACGATTCATCTTTATCAGTTTCCAAACCTAATTGCGCTTAGTGACTGTCTTCATACGCATTGATTCAAATTTTATTACAAATTTCGTGCAAACCTAATCGTTATAAAACATAGCAAAAGTTCACCCTCTTTTATCTTCTTCTTCCACCCTTCTTTTACGAGGGAAACGCTGAGCAATAATAATTCCAACACCCTTCACGTACTTTCCATGTCATAGAGCAAGGCTCGTATAAAAAAAAAGATTCTAAGTAGTGCCTGTAACTTTCGAGTCGTCTATTCTTGAAAAATGGCGTTCGTGGAAGGAACGCTGGAATCTCCATAACATCAGAAATCCGCGAAAAGCGCGTCTATTCGCGTCTATTCCCTCAACTTGCCACTGTTCCGAAGCTTGCGAGCTCGGGAAGAGTGACACAGTGTGACTTCCGCGTCTCTTGGCGTTCCGTGAGCATTTGTCTTATCTAAACATCGTCTACCATCATTTACTACCTATCAACCTCCTCAAGTTCGTCTCGATTCGCCAAGCGTCAAGATTGGGCTTGTCCTCTCTTCTGGAAGAACGTCTATGTTCTCCTGCGTCGCGCGTTACAAGGTTCCAAAACGTTAAGACTCGTTCGATCTAACCGAGAGCGCGTCGTGTAATGAGCAAGATTGGGGGGGAAAGGGGCTAAGGGAATCAGTCGGACCACTACCGATTACAAACCTTGCCAACTGTTTCCCTGTGTAAAACGATTGTCTCGCTTCCGTCGAAATTTCAAACAAGACGTCCGCCCATTGCCTGGACTGACCCGTTCTGATAGACCAATCTCAAACGTAACCATGGACGGTCTTACGTATTCACGAAACGAAGAAAACACGCGATCGTGCGACTTCATGGGCGATCGTTAACCTCTTAGACACGGCTGAGTTTTACGCGTAGCTGTTTCTCTGTACGGCAGAGTTCAACGTGAATTACGTGTAAACGATACAGTGAGCCACTATAGTGGTGTGTCGTTCAGAAAGATGACATCCGCGAAAGCCACTATAGTGCCCAAGAGGTTAAATCGAGATTGATTTGAAAAAAAATCGCCAGCGATCGCGAGGTGCCGCACCGGCAGGCTCCTGAGCACGAACGTAATTGATTTAGCTACGCGCCAACGAGGTATAATTAAATACAACCGTTTTCTGAATCGATCACTCGAGTCCGCAAGAGTATCCTATCGTTGATTCCCTTCCCGCCTCCCGTTGGGCCGCGCGAGTTGATCGGCAGACGGTGCAAACTATAAGTAAGTTCTTCTCCGCGATAAGAATAGTTAAGGCATAATGTGATGGTGAAATCCATACCATACCTCCGTGCTCTGTACCAAGCGAGGTTGCGAACACCAGACGCGCGTGGAACCAGCCGCGTAACGGCACCCCGATCCCACTATGAAGTCGTCACGATAGCAGCCCAGCACGCGCGTGCAACGTAAAGTGATTTTGAACAAGCGCCACGAGGATTGTTCCACCCGACGCACGGTCTCACTCGGTCGGTCGATCGATTCTTCAAGCACGCCTGATATGCGGAAACGTAACTACCCAGATAAAGCGCGCCGTGGTATAGCTTCCAACGAAAAACCAACAAAACCAACCAGCCGAAGGAATGCATTTCCACGTCGTAACGATGCACCGATTGCGTGCTTATTAAAAATTACGTTAATAGACCGTACACACAGGCGGTACGGTGATCATCTCTGGTATTTACATGCTTCTTACTTTCTTTCGTGTTCAAATGGGGGTTGGGGGAGGGTTTAAATGGTCGTCGACGCACCCACACCGAACTCCCATCGAGTTTTGGTCGCCAGTAGCGTCCATCTTCGCGTGCACACGATCGATCGGCGAACCGCTCGGGTTCGCGATTAAAGCCGGGTGGTTCTTTCCGTAACGGTGACAGCCTCGTCCCTCGGTACGGCGCGATACTTGCCGCGCACCGAACTGGGGCCGAAGATCGGTGAGCCTCAGACAAGATGTCCGTCGATGTCCGAATAGGCCGGCGTTGGCGTGAAGGTTGACAGCGGGTGGCCGTGGGTGTGCGCGTTGTTGGACACAGAACGAGCGAACGTGGTAGGCGGTGGTGGCACCGAGGGCGGTATCGGTGACTTGGAGCCTGCGGTCATCACGGTGACGTCAGGCGGCGGGACAGGACGCGGCAGGGTCCTGCTGCGCGTCAGCGTTCCCGTTCCGCTGATCACGTGGCCCGGGACCATGTGCCCCGTGGGACTCATGGACGGGTAGTAGGAGCCTGATCCTGGCTCGCCAACTAGTGGTATTGGACTGTGGTTCGTGTCGTACCCCATGTAACGGCCGTTGTCGATCTCCACGCTGTAGAAGTTGACGTCGCTCGGCGGCGCTGGGCTCGGGTTGCCGATGTAGCTTGACTTCGATACTGCAATTGGGTGGAGGAGGAATGCCTTCGTTACTAGTTTCGAGGTTCAAGCTGGCGATAGTTAGGGGCGTCTTAACGTATACAAGTCGTAGGGGGTGTTTTTAGAAGAGTTGCAGCTGGTTTTAGTAGAAAGTCGGAATGGAGACTGGTGTGGTGGTGGGTGTCTTGTGACTGGTTGCTCATTCATTTTGTATTTGTCTGAGGCTCTTAGCTGGAGCACGACTTACGCTTGCGGCTGATCAAATTGGTTGTTTCTGTGGTAGATAGAGGGAGTAAGATTGAATCTAGCAGGCGGTTAGTATTTGTTCTGGGGTGGTACTTCATTTTAATTGAACTAAGTCAAGCTAGCTATAGAATGTTAGGAATCTCTTCGTTTCGATCGACTTAGCCGTTCATATAAGAAAACTGCACCGAACTATCTCGTGAAATACTACAGACGTCATACCGGAAAGCGTCCCACTGGCTGTCGTTCGCTGAGGTGGCGAGTCCATGCTCATAGGCGGCTGAATGTGGTTGCCACGACGACCAAGTGTTCCTTGATGATGCACCTGCATCTCCAAGTTCCCTTTCCCAAAATCTTGCATAGTTTGATCTATTAAATACGTGCTAGCTGCTGTCTTTCGGCCCTCGTCCTGTTGCGTCACATAGAGAGAAATCACTTCGTTAAATCAATGGACAACGGCGCGGCAAACCCGCAACGTTATCTATCGTTATCATTAAAACGCAGATCAGCGAATCAGATAGTGACGGGGAGCAACGGGCTCCCGACGTTCGTAGCGTATCAGTATGAAGTTACTTTACCAGATGCCGGCATGCACGGAAGCGACAGTTCTATTTCGACATTAAATCTCATCATTCTGATACATTACGAGAGTTCTCGATGTGCGCGTGTATACGTGCATGGGAACTATTTCTAAACATCCGCCCCAAAACCTGCCTACACTTAAGGGATACTGCAAGAAACGAAGTAAGATTTGTTTGAGTATAAGGATATTGAAATAAAAAAGGAAAGAGAAAAAACGTATCGCGAACAGAACTTGTGCTCGGAAGAGTGTATTACCGATCAAGCTCCGAAGGGAATCTATTACCGAGTGCATAATGTAAAGAAGGATAGACACGATGCAAGAGAAATAGAAGAAGCGAGAGGATTCGAGTCGCGATTCTTCGGCGAAGATCCAATCGAGGCGAAGATGCGGTAGGGGGTACCGAAACGAAAAAGCAAAACGGAACAGAAATGTGTTAATAGAACTCAAACCTACCCTCCGGCATTACTTGTTACTAAGAACATACTGACTGATCGCACTGACCACGTAATCGTTAGTGTCGAAGTTAACGTCGCTCTTCTCGTCCGAAACCGAACTTAATTCACCGGTCATGGTGTCTCCATTCACTGTGGACGGTGCGTACATATCCGCTGTCTGGGATTTGTTAATTCCTGTGGCAAAGGGAGAAGAGAAAGCACACGATTAGTACTGGATAGCTTCCTCCTTCTGCGGCTGTCTATTAACCCTTGGCTCAACGGATACTTCAGATAATTCAAATTTTATATCAGAATCTGAAATCGTTATCTTTCTTCCAGAAGGTATAGAACCTAACAGTGGGCCCTGTATCCGTTAGGCGAGGGTTAATCGATCACAAAGAGCGTCTTTTCTTTTCATTTATTTATCGACTTTTCAACGAAACGATTCGCCTCTCTACTCTCCATAAAGTAGCAACTTACGATCTTTATTTCGCTTTCTCATAATGTACCACAACACGACGATGAGGATATTAATGATAAAAAAGATGAGGGAGGTTGCTGCAAACGTATAGATATAATTCATTGTAAAATCCCCCTTTTCCAGGAGCACGTCTGGCTGGCTATCCGCGTTATTCGGCCCTATGGAAAATAAGCAGAAAAGACATACATATGAGAGTGATCATATTTACCGGAGCGTTGGGCCTTCTTTTTCGATTTTAATGTAGCAAAGACTATGGGCGCAGCAATGAGTAGGCAAACAGAGGCGAAAACAGTGATGATAATGACGATGATGTAGGAAGAATTAATCTCGCTGGATGTCACGTCTGTAGGTGGTGCCTCCCCTGTAAGCCAAGCCAACGCCCCCATCACCGAATTGTTATTCATGCAACGACACAGTCCACTAATTGTTAGTTGTACATTTAGCGCACGCCGATCGATCATTAAACGCTCTAGCACGGACGAGATCTCATTAGCGCGTCTCAGTCCATCAGCAATGGTAATCTTTCGCTTAGCTCTGTCATCAGGCATACGATTAAACGGCCAGTTTACGTTACAATAGTCAGCCCGAGGATATTCCGCGTTTCATTGTTAATAGACGGTCACTCGATATTAAAATGTCTCGTTAAAATGCTTCGAACTTATCAAAAAGAGGCCGCGACCCGGCGACCAAAGCGTAAATGCGACGTGACTCGATTGCAGATTCTACAATTTTATTGGCTTTCTATCGTGGATGTCACCGTGGATTAAATAGTACATGTAGGATTCTGTTTAATGTATTTTTGCAACGGGTGTTTCCTTCTAGTAAGATGGAACTTTAGGGTTGAATTTAGCTTCAAAGTTTATGATCCATACTCTATACAATTAATATGCCAAGGTGGTAATTTCGAGTACTCGATGTAAATACAAGCAAATGGACCTCCACCAGATGTAAGGCCACACAAGTCACTCGCTCATGTATACTCTATTACCCTCGTCGTTAAATCCAACCCTAAACTGAGTCCCACCGTTCAAACACCCAGCCACAGTCTATCAGCATTTCATTATAAAAGCATGTAGCATTTCGGTTACTCATCTCATCCTACAAGCTGGCTACTACTAATCGCGATTCAGGTATGAATTAACTACGATCGACTACAGAAAAATGATTACTACCTCTGAAACCGCACTACCCACTGTCAAAAACGTAAGAATTTTCCTATCGTCGATCCAGATGGCAAATAAAACACGTATCTCTGGATCTTCAAAGGATTCGTTTCAATCTCTATATGGTTAGTGAACGTTTACCCCGTTGTCGGAAATACGATTCAGTTAGACGTGTTAGATCGAAATGGTATTCTAAGAGTGGCAGGGTACTACAACAGTGGTCAGAAGAGAATTTAAACTGTCAAAGATCAAAGAAAAAAACATAGAAAAAAAAGGTTTGCTAGTTTATTACACAGCTACGTAATGTTTCTTTCGACCACCGCTGTAAGTATCGCTCTAGAAAGCATCATCGTTACGGCACATAGCGTTACGTTACTCCGAGCTGGACACGAGGACTTACGTAGCGTCTGGACTTTGACAAGGTCGGGCAGGAAGCCGCTGTCCCCTTTCTCGTTGATGGCCTTCACGCTGAACACGTAATACGTTCCCAGAGATAGCCCCGTGATCGTGGTTTTATATTCTCCAGGGGAGACGTCCAGATAGTGGTATCGATCCTCGTAGTCGAGGGCCTGCCGCCAACGTATTTGATAGGAGGTAGGCAGGCCTCCGTCGAATCCTCTTTTCCATATGAGGGTAACGGAGTCGTGGGTGACGTTGTAGACCTCCAGGTCGGTTGGCTTGTCGGGCGGCGACGTGACGTCCAAGTGTATGATGTCCGTCGAGTGTCCCATCTTGTTCATCGCCCGGCACTCGTACTTTCCATAGTCGTGGGACGTCACGCGGTAAATGGTTAGCGTCGACTCGGAAATTAACTCGCTTAACTGTAAAAAGAGAGGAAGAGGTGCTCGATAAGCAGGCTGCAAGACGGTGCGATCGATTTTCGTCCGTCTCTCGGCGGACAAAACGAGGACTTTCAGTGGTGGGTTGGATGGGGGTAGTCTTGGAGCTTTAGGTACTTGCGTTGGATTTCTGGCAGAGAGAGAAATTCTTGTTTTCAAGGATAAAGAATATTTTATTGCTGAGGATAAAGCGACTTGAGGTGTGCGTGTGATGGATTAACTTTCGTGTGATTTTCGGAGTAGCTATTCTCAAAGAATTGGAGTTTATGATGGGGTGAAATGGGGACGGAAAAATAGAGGGTGAAGAGCGGGGAAAATGTTTTTTACTGGGCCTTCTTAGGGAATTACTTCTATACCAGACGAGACAAGCAAGTAGAATAGTCTGTATATGGTCAGACGTATCAGTAGTTCACGTTATAGGGACGTTTGAAGTGCTTCGAGATGAGTTACGAGGATGCCACGAGCAAACAGACTACTTTAATATTCAATACTATATTGGAGCATGAAAAGCAAGATGTTGTCAAATATTTGCTATGTGAAAAAGTGAAGAATCAACTATGTGTATCACGCTCTGCACTGATCGGTGTAAAATATTCACTTGTAATGGTAAAAATGAGCTAAGAAATATCTCACATCTGTGTGCGTGATGCTGTATTTGTGCTCCGTGACGTTCGGTAACAGGGTTTTCCCGTTGAAGGTCCACGCGAATCGTGGTAGCGGAGAGCCTCGAGCCTTGCAAAACAGCTGCACATTTATCCCTTTGTTCGCTGCTGCTCTCCTCGTCAACGGTGTGTTCATCATTTGTGGCTTAACTGTAGCAATACGAGGAATCATTAACAACCTACACTAAACCTTGCGACGTTTAAATTGCCATCTACGAAGGGGCTCTATCGATTGGCAGCTGCACGTACAATTTGTGACGAAGAGAATAGGCTCAGAGGTGACGTTCCCGATCCCGTTGTTGACTTTGCACTGGTACTCCCCGACATCCTCTTGATCGGGATTCTCGATGTGCAGATAAGAAGTCTTGTCGATAAAAGAGGTGGAATACCGCCCCGAGAGCTCCGAGTTCGAGCCAACTTTCTGCCATGTGACGTATTCGTCTCCTATGGGGCTGCCATCCACTTCGCAGAACAATTTCGCCTCGATTCCTGGCGGATACACTATCCCCGATTCCGAGGTCTGTTTGATTTTCGCGGCGTCTGCAAAGCACACAGTCGAAAATTCAACATAATTCAACTCCGATCATTCGGAGCGTTCTACGAAAGACGTAGGTGCACTCTATATGTACTCTATAAATGCCGCGAACATGTCATTAGGAAGCCGTTCCCTTGAGGCTTCTGCGATCCCATTCAAGATTAGAGGCGGATCGGGTAGAACAGATTGCACTCACATTGAACGGTTAAATTTAGCTGATAGAACGTCGTTCCCTCGTCGTTGCTCGCTTCGCAGGTGTATGTGCCAGCATCGTGGCGATCTAGTTTCGTGATGTTCAGCGTGGAGCTGCGAACGGATATCCGTCTGCTGCTGCTGACCAACGGCAGGCTATCCCTGGTCCAGGTGTATTTTATGTCGTTGGGGTTCCCCATGGCGGTGACGGAAACGACGAACGGCTCACCTTCCATTCCGATTAATTCGTGGGGTTCTATCGAGGAGAATATCGGCTTGTCTGCGAACCAGAAGCAATTCTTCAATCGAGCCGCAGGTTTCTTTAGAAAGGTAATCGATAGACTCTTGCCTCTGACATACTCGATTTATATCGCATTCATGCTTTTTCCTAGCTCACTTCCTCTTAGCGTACAAAATTCCACTCTCATTGCCAGTTGAATAAGTTAAACAACCGACAGTTTATGAAACTGTCGCTGGCTGCACTCTTCTCTAATAAAGCCACAATACTCACACAATACGTCGAGGGTAGTAGCATCGTGGATGGACCTCTCCATCTGAGTATTCCTCGCCTGGCACGTGTACACCTCCCCGTTCATCTCTTCCGTCACGTCCAACGTGAGCTCGACGAATGCCAGAAATCCACCGTGTAAGCCTGGCTTAGTGCCGTTTTTTGTCCCCTGCACGGAGATCCCGCCCTTCCACCACGACATCTCAGCCGCTGGGTTGCTACTGCTCGATTCGCAAATGATACGGCCCTCCTTGCCGGAGCGCAGATCCTGGGGCTCTCTGGTGATCTTGACTTTGTCAGGTGGAACTGTGACAGAAACGTCGATTACACCCTACAGGTTATACCAGAAGCGATTTCTTGGAAGAAACAGGGAATACGAGATTAACAGAGGAAGATGGAGTTAATTTAACCCTCTGGAGCTAAATGAATTGAAACTGTCCCAAAGTTCTCTGATGAATTGACGTGTGAATAAGTGGGATTGCGAGGGATTAAAACAGGGGTGCCGCGGAAATATGTGCTGTGATTTGGTTCTTACAGTTGACTTTCAGGGCGAGAAACTTGATCAGAGGAATTTCGGTGGCCGAATTCGCCGCCTCGCATCGTATTCGTGCGTTATTGTCGGACGCGTTCACGAGCATCGTCAGCTCGCTGGAAACTGCGTGGTCTCGTGTTCTCGTGTTTCCTGTCACCTGGAACAGAAGGTGCGTCGTTAAAGTCGATAACGAAACAGGGGAGGGAAAAACGGGTGGCGGGATGCGACCGCAGGAAACGCGACATTTCAGATGTAAATCTGCTTAGTGGATCATAGGGAGCTTAATCCTGCGACTGTACTATTTCATCTCGAGCTGGCAGCTCAATTGCTTCCCGACTCTAACACCTCAAAGAGGAGCATCTAATCCGAGCGTTTAAGTCCTTGCCAAGCTCAGTCTCGAACATTCGGTAGCGATCTCAACAGCGCAGAGTATAGCAGAAGTGAATTTTGACAAAAGACTAACAGCGTTTTGTCAATTCAACCTCGAACTTGGGTGATCGTAAAAGGCAGTGCTGATTCGCTCACCATCCTGTCGTTCTTGTACCAAGACAAAGTGGCCAGCGGGTTTCCCGAGGTGGCAGTGCACATCAGTTTCAGCACCGTGCCGGCATCAATAGTCTTCCCTTCCTCGTAGCCGGTGATGCTGAGCTTCGACGGTGGATCTGAGCGAGCGGAAAAAGAACGGGTCGAATCCCCATGAGCATCGCGAGAAATCGATGGCAGGACGGTAAAAATACGATTCTCCGAGTAAAAGAGCACTGGGGAGGGACGAAGGTGGTGGACAAAGTCGAATCGCGTGCTGGAGCATCGTTCGACCGGAGGCAAAATTAATTCAGACGCGAGCTCGAATTCCACTCAGACTACACTGGTATATTCGCAGTTGGATCGAAATTCACAGGATCTGGGGCGAACCGACACGATACAGGAGCCCGCGCAAAGTCTGAAGCTCGCTCGGGATTAGTTTCATATTAATCCCGGCCCATGGTGCAGATCGTGGCCCAGGATTACGCTTACAATCGCGTTTAGTCGGCTAATTGGCCGACGTGTACTCACAGATCACGTTGATGGTGTGCGTCCTCACGACGTTCTCCGTTAGCTTGACGTTCGACGCGTCGCAGATGACGACGATGCTGCGGCTGATCCGATTGATGTTGAACGTCACGTTCGACGACGTGATCCACCCACCTTGGGGCGCCGGCTCGGTTCTCGAGGCGTTACTTTCGAAATTGTGCCCGTCCACCGTCCACTTTATGTCCGCCGGCGGGTTCGAGTTCTCCGTCGTGCATGTGATCACCACTTGCTCGTCGGCCTTCGCCTCTGTTGGACCGGTGATCGTCACCCCTGACGGAGCGACTGCAAGCAATAATAGTTTTGCTTAACTTTCATGTTCACTCAACTTCTCTGATAGCTTCTCTTTCTTGGAACTTTGGGAACAACTGGGTTCAAAGCGGGGGTAGAAATTTCAAATACAATTCAGATTACTTATATGTAGGTACTAGCTGACCCGTTACCCGGTTTCACCCGAGAATTATTATTATTATTTATTATTTTAGATAACATATTTATAAATAGCCTATAATCTAATCTAGAACGTATTTAATGTATATTCAAAATTTCATTGAAATCCGTTCAGTTGTTTAGGCGTGAAAGAAGGACAAACACACAGACAAGGTTTCATTTTTATATATTAGTAAGGATTACTAATGACACTGTCGATTAAAGCAACGAGAGTCTCTGCTAAAAATCACTGAATTCGATTTTCCCTTTCTGAAACCAATCTTCTTTCTAGTATCCCTACTATAATTCTACTAGAACGCAAATTAAAATCGAAAGATCGCATTGAAGCGAAGGTAGTACTCACAAAGTACAGTCAGATCGACGTGAAGCTTCATGGGGTCCACGCTCATGATGTTCGACACCTCGCACCTGTACCTCGCGTTGTTATCCTGCGCTTTCGCGATGATCGACAACACACTCTCGGAGAAGCTACCCTCGGAGCGATACTCCGTGGTGACCTGCTCGTTGTTCCTGTACCAAACGATCTTCGCGGGCGGATTTCCGCCTCGCGATCGGCAAGTCAGCTCGAGCTGCTGTCCACGTTTCACTGTCTCCCCTTCGGTGTATCCCTCGATGTACGGCTCGCCAGGCGGGTCTGGAAATTATTCAATCATGCGAGCCTTGAGTAGCCGTGGAACCCTGACACCTCTGTTCCTCTAGTAATGGAAAAAGTTTCTTAATAAAAGTTCCATGACAGGGGTTGGGGCGGGGAACACGATGCAGCGGAATTAATACTGGCGGATTGTCGCGTGACAGCTAATTAATGCAGCTCAACCGAGATGTCGTAATCAACAGTTACACAAGCCGGTTGTAATTGCAGTGATTGACAGCTAAGCAAATGCTCGGCGACGCGCGCCGGAGATAGCGGCTGCTTAATAATTATTGTCGGACAATGCAGGTGATTGGTGTTGGATTCAGAGTTAGATCTTTCTCCTAGTTTTTGTTGTTCGAATGATTCTGCTTGGAAGAAAACATGTTTCTTTCTACTTAGTCGCTAGGTGAATGACGGTTTCTTGAATTTTGAAGATGTGTGGGAGTAGGTATGTATAAAGTGACAAGTTTGAAGAACGAGTAAATTTTGATTTTGTGTTTTACCGACTGAGAAAGGATTTGAGAATGTGTTACTTACAAAAAACAGAAAGTTTGATAGTGGCCCTTAAAGGTGTAAGAATGGGTATCGCAGGGTGCTTGGCCTCGCACGCATAGTCCATGTCGTTGTCATCCGCGGTGGGAAGAATGGTGATGGACCCATGGGTGTCATACTTCAGCAATTCCTTCTTACTTTCTCCAGGCTTCTGCAGTTCCTTGTCTGAAACACCAGCGCAGAAGCGAACACGTTAGAACTACTACTTGCAATGATGGTAAATCTATGTATACCTAGAGAGTTATTCTCCTTTCACACTTTTAACCCCATTTCCGCGGTACTGGAATTACATAATAAACTAATTCAGAACATCCTTGACTCTCAATTCCATGGTAATCCCCAGGGCTGTGAATCAAATATTCCTCCAACAATCCCATCCATAGAATTCTCTATACAGATCTGCCAATTCCCTCGCCAGGAAAGTAATGGTTTCCCATCATTTTTATTTTAATTAGTTCCAACGCGACGCATACGGAATCGCGTTACTACGCTGACAGAATATCGGTGCGGGAAAAATTCATCAGCGCCGAGGCAGCTTTTCAACGGGAGCAGAAATATTCGCCACGCGACGACGCTCGCTCTCGATATCGGGAAATTTATATTAAAGAAGTTCGACGGCCGTGACATCGCCGTGTTTCCGCTGATATTTATTCAGCTTCACGCTCCCCATCGGCCGCGAACAAAACGCCGACGGCGGCCGCCGTTCTTAAACCGTTAAATCATCGTCAAACAAGGCTGGACAGGCTTTTACCCAAAGCACCGATGCCTCTTTATTTCATTCCAGAAGTCACGACTTCCGCAAACGACGCCAGTTACCGATGCCATTAAAGCGGAAACGCGGCCGCGGACGGGCGAAAACCAATCAGAAGATCGTCGGATTTGTACGATCGATTTACTTCTCACGGTGATTGACGTTGTACGTTCCATTTCGTATCGATATCAGTCGTTACGATAACTTCTCTTTCTAATCCACCCCTCAATGTGCTTCCCCCTTTCTATTCAACGAAATCGTCGGATTCCATTTCTCGTTTACGACCCATGTGAACGCGTAAGCAGGGTAAAAACGCCAAATGAAATTTAATTAATGCGGTGAGAATTTCAATTATATGTTTTACGTGGCTCGTTGTAAAATACGATTCTATCTGTGGAACATAGCTGCCTCGAAAAACTCGAACGTACACAGTGTTTCAACGTTTAATCGAGAATTACTTGTTTCATGCCCGGCGCTGTTTAATTTAATTGTTCCTTTTCGAACGGAGCTTTTAATATTGAAATATCGTGGACCGTCGTCTCTAATTGTATATGCGAAAGGGTAGCAATCTATTCCTCGTTTCTGAGTGTGTGATAATCTGTAAGCTGAAATTGTTGCAATAATTACGGAGCAAACTTTAATTAATTATGAATGGCTCGTATTGACTTAGAAAAGACGAGCTTCGGGATTCAGCGTGCTGAGGACGTGTGTGAACGACAGGGGCCGGGAAACTTGCGTGCGCACAGTTAGAAAGTAGACTAACTCCGGAGACTAGTGGTAAACTAGTCGTAAACCACCGAAATTTTGCCTCAAAGTGTGAAATCCGATTGGGACCAGGCTGGTATGCGCGGCGAACGTGCCGTTCGAATTCGTCTTTCATTTCCAGAGGAGCGTTCAGCGTGCTTCCAACGGTAAATGAAACGAGAATTGGTTATTAGACATGGTTTTTAAACAATTTTAACTCGTTTCGATGAGGGACGGGGTTTAGTTTATGAGAAATCGTATTTTATTTGGAAAGCCACTGGAACGTTTAAGTATCTTCGTGTAGATTTAACTATCTCTGAGGTTTCGCAGAATCGAAAATAGATGGTTTTGATTGATTCCTATAAAATTCATGCAACTGACCGTGGATTCCCCCTTTACTCGGGAGCTCGTAGAGATTTTGGTACTTTCTGTTAAAAAAATTCCATTTCCCTTTGAACAAATACATCCCGAATTTCCTATTTCCCGGCTCGTATTTGCGCAACGAAAGTTGATTTTTAATTTTTCAAGGAATCCCATTCCACTGGCGAGTGATAGGAATAACGCGTTTCGTTCCCGGCCAATTTTCTTCTCGGGAAAATTATTTTCCGTTCTGCCGGGACGAAATAATTTCCCCTGCTACGTGTATAACAACGTTTTCGCTCGCCCTTCTTCCCTTAATTCCCCTTGTTAATAAATCAGCCAGCCAGCCAGCTCTCTCCGCTGTAATACAGCGAAATGCAAGAATCTTGTTATCTCGCGATTATTTCGCGAGCGAATATTTGTCGAATTCCGGTGTCCTTGTTCCCACACTATTATTATACGTGTTCTCTTCTTACGATGCAACTCCCCTCTGACATCTTATCATGTTTAGCGAGATAACAAGTTCTCTAGAGGAAGAGAGAGAGAGAGAAAGAGAGAGAGAGAGATTCTAAGCCCTCTTGTGACTCGGTGAAAGAAATTACTATGCCCGCGTTGGAATAAGTTACAAGGATTTTAATTGTTTTAAATCTTTTAACTTTATTACAGGTGTAAGGGTAATTTAAGGATCCTAAATGGAATTACCATTTAATTTGTGTGCGTTCGAAAGCACTTGCTAAGCCGAATAATTTTTATTTGAAGGAATTTTTAATATAACACAGACATCAGAAGTTATAGCGAGATACAATAGTTCTAGTGATGTTGGTCAGCGAAGAGCGTCTGACCGGGTACGGTATAATTCCACTTGCTTTCCTGCACTTTGCTCCGTCCGTGCAGTATAATTCTATGGATCGATCATTGTGTTCTACAGAACGTGCAGCATTTGGGAAACTGTGTTCTATTAAAAGTTGCTTAAATTAACAAAAATTTCGCGAGTGTAAAAATGAATAATTCCAAGTCACATCGCCATTTAGACTTAAATGTAACTCCAAACTTTTCCACTACTAAATCTTATCCCGCACGCTATCATTATTGTCAATTTTCCGCACTATTACGTGCTCGTATTACAAACTACGCAGATTAATTACGAAATCTCTGACGCGCCTTTGTTATCTTATCCGTATCACCCTCCAGTTTCCCCGCTGTCGATACCAAACCGAAACTGCATATTCGCCTAACCGAAGTGAACGTAATAACCCTTCGCCAATTCATGGATCATGGATTATGGAAGCTGTAAAACGCGGGAATTAACAGCATGACGATGCACGTATCAAATTCCCATCCAGCATTCATTTCCCTTGCGAATCCGTTCCGCGGGATTCGCGGCGCGCGTGTGGCATTCACGCTGGAACAAAAGTCTGAACGGAATTCGGGTCGCGGCCCAGCTCCGCTTAAAACTTCCCTTCGACTTCCACCGGACGTTTTTTGTCAAAGTGGCCACTTGCTTTGCCGGATTTATCAAAGAACACGAACATGTCCTGCGGGCCAAAAGATCCGTGTCATCCTCCCCTTTCTCGCTCGTTACATCGCTCGCTGGAATAGTTGCTTTTGTGGACCGTCCCGGAGACACTTGTTCGCTACCTATCCCGAAAACTTTTCAGACTTCCCGCGCTGTTTTCTTTTTCTCTCTCCCTCTCTCTCTCTCTTTTGTCACCGCGCCCAAGTGGCTCTAACATCCACGCGACAGAGCATTTGCATGTCCTGGTGACAGAATTTCTGAAGCATTCCCTTTCAACGTCCCAAAAGTCACCTCGCGATAAAAACTTAGCGTTGGAGCCTCCCACATTTGTCCGACAGGACGGTTTAAACGTAGCAGCAAAAGGCATCAGCGGGATCCTTCTCTTGTCTCGCGCTTCGAATCATTTTCCCGCTCAGTGTTAATATTTAAACAGCCCGCCATTCTGGCCCGTGCACCGTTTTTTCGAAGGCACACTAGAGAATAACTTAATAGAGTGTCTTAGTTGCTCCATTATACCCACTCCGGCAATGCACTTCCCTCCGTGTCCGCCCCATATTCCCTTCTTTCCGTGCTCCTCCAACATAGTTAACATTTCATGATCTCCAGGGTCGTAACTATGGCTGGCGGTACTCGTTCCAGCCGCGGCACCCCTGCAAATTTTATCCGCGGCCTGCGCACGAAGATTTTCCGTTCGTAAGTCATGTCAGGCACGCCTGTCGCGATAAAGATAGTACCTACCCCCAGAAATAGTATTAATCGCAATTACTCCCCTGGTCTACTTTGTCTCTGCGATTCAACGTTGTTACTCGCGTGTCAGTGCTCGAGAGATGGGACGTTTCCCTTTTAGACAAACAGGAGTCAGTCACGGGAAACTTAAGGGGTTATGCCCACCTGTGACGTCTGAAAAAACATGTTTATTCGGTAATTTTTGGAGGAAAAAGTTGAAGGTTTTTTTTAAAGAAACCTTTATGTATTCGAAAGTGTACACCTTATAATACTTGCAGTAATTATTCCAATGAAAAATATAAATAAATAAAGGAAATATGAGTAATCTCGCAGCAGCGATTTTGTTTTCAGTAGTTTGCGGTGACCACTCTAATTTTGACCTGATTTATCTTAAATAAAAATTTCGAAGGAATTTAAGTAGTATATTAAATTATCTGATCCTTAATCGTTCATTATCCCGAAAAATTAATCTGCTACAGAATGACGGCTGTTCAAATTAAAATATCAATTTTCGTCACAAAAATCGCTCATTTTTCATCTGTAAAATAAAAACTACGTAACGGAAATGAAAAAGCCACGATTAAGGACAAGATTTTTATATATAGAATAAGTCTACAAAACCTGAATTAATTCGATGCAGCGGTTCTCAAGATATTTTGGTCACCGATTCTGAAAACGTAGTTTCCAGAAAAACGCGTTTAAAGTTTTAAGTTAGCTTTACATCCTGCATGAAATACCTATACTAAAACTGGCACAGCTCCGCCAATTTTGGTCGGATCAAATTGAAACTTTCACACAATACATTTGAGATGTTGTACTTTAAGAAAATATCAAAACCCCAAAATCCATTTCTCCAGATTTTGCAGGTGGGCATAACCCGTTAAACGACTCCCAAAATTAACGCCAGGAATACCAAGCATCTCGTTTCCCCAGCGTCGAAATAAGAATCTTACCAAACTGTGCTTCATAAAACGGAATCACTTCCGACAAACTTTACGAACCATCGCATTTGCATTCGCATTATCGGATAGGCCGACGGTTATATCGCGGATGAGGTGCCCCGTGACGCCACCCTTTCGATTTTTATTCCACTCCCGCACGGGGTTGTTACGCTGCCTGGTGTCTGAAGGGATAAACAGATCCTTCGAGTTGATTGAATCGCGACGAATGGCCCGTGCCCCGCGGGATTTAAATAAAGATAACGAGCCGGCTGGCTCGCGACGAGCGAAGTCTGTTTCATATTCATTAATTACTGTGTACAATCGTCCAGCTTCAGCTGCTGGATGACAGACACCGGCCTTTGCTTGTCGAACCATTATAGGTCCCATTTACTCTCCCCGCGGCTATTACTTCTGCTTCCGCGGCACTCGTCTTTTATAACGTCTCCCTTCCCAGCCGCTGTTGCTTCTCGTTGTTTTCCTTTATCTCGAAGCGCGTGCAGTTCGACGTGGATCGATAGCGCGCTCGAGAGAACCGATTTTACTTCTGAAAATTGCTCCTTCGTCTCTACTATGTAGCAAGAGAAATCGACCCTCTTCCTCCTCTCGCTCCAACCCTCCCTCAATCACCCCCCGTGCTTTTCTTCCTTCATCCCGGCGTTCCGTTCTCGACTACAGGCGTGTGTTCTTCCGTCGGGACCAGCCCTCGCCGTTCCGGGGCTGGCCCCGAGACTTTAATTGTCAGTAAAAATGGATTAAGGAGAATTAGGTCCCGGGGAAGGTCTGCTCGAATCGACGCGCGGAATCCACTTTAAGCGCTCCTTTTGTCTCTGATCGATTAACTGGTGTTCGCTGGGATCAAGCTGGAAGAATTTCTGCTTCGATTCCGAGGGACAGACTACTACTCCGCTGCACTGTGTTGGCCCCTCGAATCACGGCTGATCAGATGGGATTTCTTGGGGAGAGGGGTGCTCGGTTTAACTGCGAAATAGTAAGCGGATGCTGGGCTTTGGGGCAAGTTGGTGATCGTTTATTAACCGTGATTAGTTAAATGATTTTATTTAATGTATTAATTATGTTCTGTGGAAATATAACTTTAGGGGATGCGTATTCTTTCGTGAATTTAATTAGCTATTTTTAATAGACTTGGGAATGATAATAAAAGATTATGATTACCTTGCGAACTTGTCGTAGATCTGAATGGATGTTTTAGAAATTGCAAGTGAATGATGAAAATTCTTGTTCCAAGGTCAGTGTTGTATATTCTTTTACTTGTAAGATTAATTCGGAGAGGGAATGGTTAAGGGGTATTCCAAGAAACTAGTGGGGTATCCGCTTTTTTCCTTTAATTAAACGAACCAACGAATGGCTGGGGTCTTTTAAAAAGATCCTCGAACCCCACTCGCCTAAATTCGATTAACGTGAATCCGTTGATCCCCGTCGGCCCCGAAGGCGAAAATAAAACTTAGTTCGTAATCCACGATCACAATAAATAAAGATTAATCATAGCTCGAGGAGATTCTAAAAGGGGAGACGTAATTTCGGCCAGAAAACTCATTCGTCTGGTTCGCGTCCCAATTGTCAGTCTCCGTCAATTATTTCTGCCCGATCCATCTTGTCCAGCCTCGAGTTTCGCCCCACTCTGTTATTTCGTTAGGGCTGTCGCGATATTTTCATATTATACCGCAAAATCAAATTAGGAACTCGTCTTTCGGTGCCTAAGAAGCTCATCTTTGTGCAATAAATTTTAAATAAAACTTGCAAGCCTCGGAAAAATATTATCGCGATCACTTTCGTACAGACACACCTTAGTACACAATTTTGCAGGGGTTCCAAGTAGAAGAATCAATTTTCTACAAAATTTATTGACAAAGAGGAAAATAACGATTCTCTTCAATTTTCTTTCTTTCCAACCACAACTGCACATGTAGAAGTATTCTTCCTTTCCAGGTTTGAAATGTAGGAAACATTTTCAGGCACCGTTTACACCGTAGATAACGCCATAGAACAAAAGCCCGCGCAGATCCTTATGTAAAGGAGATCTCCGGAATCTCGTCGATTCTTATCGCAGCGATAAGAACGGTCCCGGCGCGTGATAATACTCTGCCGGGGTCAGGGGGTGAAAAGCGAAGGGATGAATTTACTTACCGCCCTCTATGGAGATCGGCGTGATGGTCGTGCCACCCCCTTTGATTTGCACGTTCCCTCGATACCAAACGATCGACGCAGCTGGCTTCGCAGATCGAACGACGCATTCCAATTCCTTCGATTCACCGACTTTCACCACGATCTTCTGCTTGTTCGGGTGGTTGCTGATCTCCACGTCCTGCGGTGGCGCTGTAAAAAAAAATAGTGAAGCAATGGTCAATATGTGGATAAGAAACAGTGCAACGAGCATTAAATCAATAATTTTGCTTTGCAATATTGCCTCGATCGGTATTCTTCAACCCTTCACAACCACTGTTCTGAAAGTTTTGGTACCATTATAGTTTAGATTCATAGACCAAAAATTATAAAAATTGAAAGCTCAACAAGTGTTTCCCTATTTTATAGAAACATTAAGAAGGTAAGCTAGGCTATTGTGCTCTTGAATATTGAATATCGAGCTGGAAAGGTAATTATCCAGAAAAAATTGCACGTCGCCGTATGTCCTATAATCGGAGACGAAAGAAGGATGCCGTGGCACCAGAATAAAGCACATGAAACTTGTTAATGCGCCCAATAATCGATACGCGGCTAAATAACTGAATACAGGTATTCTTTTTCATCGCGTCAGATTATTTATACCATACTCCATATATAGGCTCGCGTACAAAGCGCGTTTAAATATAAACCACCGGCTAATTCCCCCGCAAGCAGCGAAGAATATTGCACACATCCCCTAAAAATCCCATCACGGTTACAACCAAATAGAAGCGCATCAATTTCGGTTCTCACAAAAAATTCAACCTAACGAACCACAAACTACCCTACTAACTTTTTACAGTACACATCTAAATATACCAGTGTACAAATAAACAGGTCCAAAGAGTTCTCGAAGAAGACGAAGAAAAAGAATTTTAAAAGCTACCAAAAACTCCTGCCCCGTTTCTCTGCTCGACAAGCTACGCTCCACAGTTCCTCCGCGTTCCAAATTTTGCTTTTTCGCTTCGCCGTCTGACTACGACCCCCTTCCTCGCGCCCCCTCCCCGCCATTGTTGCCCACGGTTTATCGTTACGGGGATACCGTCCGCTTGGAATTATTTTTTCTTTCCGCGCACGCCAAAGCCACTCGACGGGCACGTAACGACCGATAAACAGGAGGGTCTGCGAAGACTGCGCGCACGGAGAGCACTCGAAAAATCAGGGAACGTTACCTCCGCCGGAGTTTCGGCGTGGAAACGATCTTGCCGAGGGGGTTGGGAAGAAAAGGGGAACAGGAACGCATTGACCAGGAAGCACCGTAGCACCGGTTATTTGCCACTTCATTTCGCCTGATGCAACGTGCTTTTCGATCGGTTCAACGGCACGCCGCGCCGTCGAAGAAGGGTAGTTTCTATCTGGGAAGCCGGCTATCGATATTGGAAAATACGTTCTCGGCCAACAGGCACCGCTGTCGGGCGATACGCGTAGGAGTAGCTCTTGATTCGCGAGTTACCCTCCACGGGATTCTTCATGCGCGTACGGACTCGCTACGTATTAGGGGGATAGGAAATTAACCCCGGTCTGTTCGAGGCAACCGAGGGTAGGGGTGTTGGATTTTCCTCTCCATCATCATCTGTTGCTCCTCGACGAGGATTATAACTCCGTGGGCTCGATGGAGAAGTGTGGGAGCTTCTATCACTGTGCGCTTGTTAGCTTGTCAGGGGATGTTGCTGGATTTCCGTCGTGGACCAATTGGATCACTTTTCTTTTGCTATTTCACGAGGATTGTGGGTTTGGGATAGTTCGACAGTGGAGAGTTGAATTTTCTTTGCGAATTGTATGGTTGGAAGAATCTTCAGTAGGGGAGACCGGGGCTGGTTGGCACCAGGGGTAGGTTGACTAATTGTTAATAACTTTCCACCGACGTATGCTCTACCGCGGAGCGATTTTCTGTAGAAATAAGTCACTCTTACTATGACATGCATTTATGTCCGACCCCGCGATCGCACGTTTTTTTAAAGTTACCAGCGTTTATCGAAAAATTGGCTATGTAAGTAAATATATTTTCTTAAAGATTTTATGTTTTCACGCTCTATATAGTTAGAGTAGAATAAATGTGAAGGGACTATTTTAAAGTTTGTTTATTAAACGACCTATTGAGACTGCGTTTTCGATTTTACATAAATAATTAATGGTTATATAGAGTATTGAAGTCAAAATGATCGTTCGGGGCTGGTTGACTAATAACGTCCGGGGTTACATGGCTAAGCTGATAGCCAAATGTATGCCCTATCAAATATAGTAATCGATTTAATGATATTTCGCCCACATAATTTATTAAAAATCAAAATCTGAAAAATTGGCCTACCAGCCCCGGTCTCCCCTACTTCTGTTCGTGTGTAGAATCTTATAAAATTAGAATTCTTTGGAAGAGCTGTGTTCAGTTTTTACTTTTGGCAAGTTCCAGCTGTTCTCTGTTATCCGGAAATCAACAGGCTAAGCATTTGTCCTCATCTCTTCGTCGAATTGTCCAAATATGAAAAAGTTCTTAAAATGATTCCCAGCGAAAGCTAATTTGCGAGGGTGGAAAGGGATGGAAATACAGTGGGAAATCGAGGAGGGGGTAGGAGCAGAAGGAGCAACGGGAGACGCGATACCAGGCGCAGAAGAAATTAGGGAAGGTGGAAGAAGCTCCCGCTTAAGTGGCGAAAGAACGCGGGGCGCAGGGAATGGGAAACACCGCCTGGCGATGCTGTTATCGCGGTGGACAGCGAGGGGAAATATGGCGCCTATTATTCCTTGAATACCTTTGCCTCGCCGCGTAATTCCTGCCGAGAGAATGCTGCACTACCTTCGTTTCTTTCCCCCAAGTGGATAGAGGTCAGAACATTCATCTACGTTCGTTTTTTATCTGTTGAAATTGTCGGTTGTCTCCAGCGTGCAGATTAAGGGAAGTCGGTGGTGGAAAAACCGGCGAGAAGCCAGAGAGGGAAGAGGAGCTAGGGGAATCTTTATTTTTCCTCCGCGGTGTCCTCCTCCGCGTATTTTTTTGCCCGGTGAGTATGTATCGCGGAGACTTTCCGTTATCGATACCCTCTGCTCGCTTCTCGTCGAGGAATTAGGGCTGCAACGCGGTAAATTCGCGCCAAAGGCTGTACCAAGTTCCGAAAAAAAGAGTAAAGTCGTTTGTACAGGGAAACAGCTGAGTTGAGCACTTTCAAACAGATGAGAATTCATTTTATATGCATGTGTAGTGTAGCGTTTAGAATTAGGGAAGCACTTGGGTTCATGCAACTGTGGCGGGTCGAAGCAAAATGTAATCTCTGACTGACACCAACCCACAACTAAATTCACGCATCACCTGCACACCAAACGCGCAGAAACAGATCCACCTAAATTTCGCAAATCTACCGTACAATTCATTATCACGCGAAACTGTTGCTCCGCAGCTGCACACAACGAAACCATTAACTCAGCACCCCTTCCCGCCCCGCGCGAGGCAAATATTTCACCAGCAATATCCGCAGTAAAAACAGCCCTCCCCATCAATCGCGACCTTTAATCCAAAAAAAGACAGGAAGAAAAAACGACCTGCCAAAAAATAACGAAAACAGCATAGGGGGATAGGAACAAGAGAAAGCCGAATAAAAGATGCGTCGCAAATTGGCCCAGACTAGACGCGAACGTGGATGAAGCAATTCGCATTCCTTCCACCCGGAAGCCTGCCACCCTCTCGTTATTCCGTTTCCCCTGTCCCCATCCCCTTTCCGCGTGCGACGAAATTGAACGTGATTTCGTGCGCGCGCGCGGAGAAACGCCTATTTTACATTTTCTAGAACAGTGAGCCGGAAGTCCAGCAATATCGTTGGATCGTGGGATTGCAGCGACGTCGGCGACGGGGCCAGAAGGGGGTTGGGGGTAGCGGGTGGATTCACGCGTTGCGTTTCAAGGGGACGAGGGGCGGGTTGGAGGACGCGCGAAGAATGGATGCGGGATAGCAGGGAGGAGAGTTGTTTCAGGGTTTAGTGATAATTGAATGAGCGAATGCTGTATCGTCGCGGGATTTCGAACGGTATTGAGTGTACCGAGTGTGTCTGAAAAGTTCCCTGGCCTGTTTGAGCGTGGCGACGCCACCGTGCAGCTGGCGAATACGTTCGTCCACGGGGAAGAAAGGATCTTGCAACTTGCACCCCGAGTACCGCGGAGAAAACTAATTATTTCCCGTCTGGCAAGAGTCGCCGGGTTCTCGTCCCCCCTCGAGAGGAGCTTTCGTCCTCCTGTTTTTCGGAGGGGGTGGGTACAGCGTGGGTTAGGTCTGGGATGAGTGTTTGTCGGGGACAATTGATTCGTTTCGTTACGAATCGATCGGCCGTTAGCTCGGTCGCGCTGGGGAATTGAATTTGTCCGCGAGTCGAGTTTGTGCGGCGGAAAGCAACGTGCGGTGGGGGATGCTGTGCCGCTCCAATGAAGCTTCTCTGCAGCGTTTAATTGGTCGAAACTTTGACAGCGTTTTACGAAGAAACGCTTCGATTGTAACAGTCGCTTTTTTCCCCCCAGCGTTTAATCCCCTCGACGAGTGGGGTACACAGAAAGGAGCAGGAAGTTGACTTTGAGTTTCAAGCTTCTCTAACTGGCCTCCGGCGGCCCAGACGCGATTAGATTCCTCCCTTGGAAACACCACAGCGGCGTTCCTCGTATTTTTCCGCGGCTCGACTTCGCCTCATCCACCGTTAATAGGCGCGAGAGTGTGTCCTAAATAATGCAAAGTGTCCCTGAATAATGCATACGGCCCCGTGCACTCAGGGCCACGTGAACGGCGCAAGTAACGCATTAACGGGCAGCGTTAGCACGTGGCCTGGTCGCGAAACCGTGTAGAACAACGGCGAAACGCTTTTCGCGAAACTAGGCCGCGAGAACTTCCCACCTAGTCTTCCGCTTCTTCTCCGCAGAGGAACCGGCGGGTAAAAGCGAGCAGCTGGTAAACGCCGTATTTCCGACCTCCTAGACTCTCCCTGTGAAATAAGACGATTGTCAGGCGATAACTTTGTTTTAGGGGAGGGGGCCAGGGGCCCGGATTTTTGAACCGGCGACGAAAGTTGAGCGTGTAGGTTCGCGTCTTTCACCTTTCGCCCCCTCTTTCGTCGTTCTTCCGCGAAAAGTTCGCCGGGGATCGTAAAAACGGTGGGAAAATGTTTCGACGATGTTGTATGGAACTGTGCTCTGCTTTTTATTCGCAGGAAAACGGGGATGTCTGAATGGAGAGAAAGATTTGTTGCGCGAAGATTCATGCCGCAAGGTCCTCGTTTCGAGGGACACTCCCACTTCCGAGAACGACTCGTCAAGATAGGGTGAGTTTCTCGTTAGTCGATTTAATTAATATTGGAACTGCGTAGAAGCTGCCATTCGTGTGGTTAAGTAGTCTAAAGTACTTAGAGGTCGTATAAGCTGTATTTATATTAACCCTTTAGCGCCAAACGTATCATATATGATGCATTACTTTTTTTTGCCGTTTCGCCGTTTGCATTCGCGTTTCGCTGTTTGCAACAGTTTAAGTGATACATGTTTAGTTTAGTTTTATTCACTGAAGAAAGTTGGACCTATCGGAACCCTGTATTCTTTGGTTTTATGCATTTTGACCTCTGAAAAAAATAAATTAAAAAAAAAATTTTTTTTTTGTTTGGAAATATATAAATTCAGACCATTTTTAACGATAAAAACAAAACGGGATATTATTCCTTCAACAGGATCTAGGTGCGGGCGCTAAAGGGTTAAGGGAGGTTTCTGCCTTGTTGGGCCAAAAAATGTTCGATTTTCATCAATTTTTTATGTGAAAAGTATTACATATAGGATCGTTGGTATTTGGTATGTTGACTAAGCGGTTTTTATTGAACATAAAAATATTTTTTAAAATTTGACAAAACCTGGGAGTGGGAGGAGCCACGTATGTCGGTGCGCAGACGATGACATTCTTCGCTTGCGGAAGTCCTAAGTCCTGGACAGGTGATGTGACGCAAAAAAATGAAACATAATTTTAAATTGTACAATATTGTATATAAGTTGAACTAGAATTATCCAAAAATATTCAAACGTTTTTATTTAATGAACAAAAAACTGCAAAAAATTTTGGTAAAAAAAACAAACTTTCCTTCGATCGCTCACTATTGTTTTATGTTCCAATTTTTCTTCTCGATTCTAGTTCAACTTATACACAATATTGTACAAAGTAAAAACATTTTTCATTTTTTTGCTTCAGATCACCTGTCCGGGACTTAGGACTTCCGCAAGCGAAGAATGTCATCGCCCGCGCACCGACATACGTGGCCTCTCCCACTGCCACTGCCATGTTTTGTCAAACTTTAAAAAATATTTTTATGTTCAATAAAGACCGCTTAGTCAACATACCAAATATCAACATTCTATATTTAATGCTTTTCGCATAAAAAATTGATGAAAAATCGAACATGTTTTGGCCCAACAAGGCAGAAACCTCCCTTAAGATCCTGAATCGAGCTCGAAATGGAAGAGCTGCTGGCCTTGAATATTTAAAATACAAGCTCTTCTTGCATCGTAGCTCGTCTCTTCGCTACGGACATCTCGTGGGAGCTGCAAATTTGTAAATCACAGAGTTTATGGCATTTGTTAATATTCGTTAAGCGGTGCCACGTGGCCGGGATAATCACCGTCCTCGAACCAGCCCTTGACGAATCGCCCTCGTTGACTACAGAGAGACAATCCCGCGAATTTCCACCAACGGATCCTCGTTTTTGTTCACCCTCTCTTTCTCGAATATTTTTCAGCCGGTGCGCAAGCTCCTGTTCCCAAGCCAGCGCGATTATTCTTTATTTATAACCGTGTATACACAAGAATCTTCAGGCAGGAACAATGGGCCACGTCGTCACGATTGTTTTCCGCACGGTTTCGAATTCAAAAGGACGCTGCTCGACAAAACGAATTCTTCTTTTCTAATTACACTCCCTCGCATTCGCGGGACGCTTTTCGAGAGAAATAACTGAACCGTTTAAATTTCCGAGTCTCCACGTTCTGCGCGAAACGTCGGGCGAACTTTGATTCGCTTAAACCTTAAAGAAACAATCAAGCAATACATAATCAGGCATATTAGAATTAAGCCCTTAAATTAAGCTCCTTGAAAATTCGCACTGCCACTTAAATTCATGAATACATAACGAAAGGATCTTCGTGATCTCAAGTATTCCATTTGCAGATTGTTCAATCGTCCATCGCTGGAGTAAAAAAGTCGCAAAAAGTTCCTTCTGCGAATCTCGCGACTCTGCTCCAGAGGCAGCGCGGTAGCTTTGAAATGATAATTACCGGGGCGGGCTGCAGATATCGCGAGAGGCAGTACATTAATATTTCCCCTGGGAGCTCGTAATCGAATCATCCCGCGCTACCAAATAAATTTCCACGTCTCTGAAATGAGACTGTAAAAATGAACGGATAGAGCTTTTGCAAATGTCCGTGCAGCTCTACGCACCCTAACAATTTTGCCTCTGTACAAATGTGCGACGGGTAACTTTACACTGATTACCGTGAAATACGGCTTCGTTCCGCAAATTCCAGCCCCGGCTATAGCCCGGAAGAATGGGCAGGTTCGATTCTCACTCCGCGCGTAGGTCGACGGCCGGTACACGGGAATTTATTTTGCAAAGCGCTCTCGGCCGGGAGCTCCAGGGATGATCGATCGTCCATCGATCACCGGCCTCCGGAAATGCAGTTAAGGCCGGTCGAAACGCAGACGCGTCTGTCGACATCAAAAGATACGGATACACTGGCCATCGAAAAAAACACGACCCGAACGCGTGCATACAGCGAGCGAAGCTTTGAAAAGCGAGCCACGGGGATGGGGGTGGAAAAATGCCAGCTGGGGGGCTCTGACATTCAGGCATTCAAAACGTCGGACCTTCAGCCTCATTAACACGCCGCCACGTCGAAAAAAAGGCAGGCCTGCACGGGGTAGCAGCAAGTTTCACTCCTCGGTGAAAAGGGGGCGGGAACGCGAGTAATAAAAATTCTGGAATAAAGAAGGCATTCGCCAAGTCGCTGAGCGTTGTGCCTCCGAGAACTCGCAAGGAGCGAGTGCGTCCATTTTTCTGGGCACAAAGGGGGCGCTGCTCGTTTCGCCGGGCGAGACGAGTGGATGTGTTGCTTGAATTTGATCGAGGGAAAATTTAGAAGTACGTCTGAGCATGAATATGCTCGCAGTTCGTAGATAATTCCGCGGAGTTACCTCTGCTGTATGGTTCCTTCAAACCCATACAGCATACTCCGTTGCAGAAACGTTGCAGAAAGGTTGGAGTTAGGTTGCGGTGCAATGTTGCATGGGGGCGGACATAGGAAGATTTCTGCAACCTTTCAGCAATGTTGCGGTGCAATATTACTTTGCAACGTTTCTGAGATTTTACTGCAACGTTTCTGAGATTTTACAGCAACTTTTCTGCAACGTTTCTGAGATTTTTCAGCAACTTTTCTGCAACGTTTCTGAGATTTTACAGCAACTTTTCTGCAACGTTCCTGAGATTTTACAGCAACTTTTCTGCAACGTTTCTGAGATTTTTCAGCAATTGTCCCGCAACGTTTCTGAGATTTTACAACGAAGGTCCCACAGTAAGCAAGGCTCAAAAACTATTATAATATCGATTTAGTATATAGATTTAGTACAATATCGTAGTATTCCCACTACACAGTGTATATTAGGTTACGCTTTGTTCATCCGTAACGTATCAGCTACATACCTGCAACTTAAATATTTTTACTCGACAATACGGAACTTTTTTAGTATCTATAATGAATTAAATGGCAATAGTAGGCACAGTGGCAGTAATTGGCACATGGAACACTTTTTTACAAATATCTTTTGTTGCTGTATATAGTTAATGAATTTGGTTAAACCCTATAGTGTTAACTAAATAATTGTATTAATTACTTATATCACATATGTCGACAAACAGAATACAATGTTACATTTCACAGGCAACCTCCGAGGGAATATATGTAAACACGGACAATATGTAATATAAGTAATTAATACAATTAGTTAATTCGCACTATAAGGTTTATGGAAACTGTTAAACTGTATACAGCAATAAATGATATTTGCAAAGAAGTCTGAGCTGTGAAATGTAAATCCACAAACACTAAAGACTAGAAAATAAAATAAATGATGTTAAACGATTGTATTAAGAATCCGCTAAAACTAAAAAAAAAAACATTATTTTCTTGTACTACGCAGGATATTTCATAACAGAATATGCATCAACTTAATACAACATCAAGCGTCGAAATTAATTTGTTGTGAAATATCCGACTCCGCGATTAGGGTGATGTAATTGAGTTTGTCAAAACGAATTTTCGTTTTTGAATAATTTGAGTTTAAGGTGTTGCTCGGTAGGAGTATAAGTTCGAATATGTAAGCAATCTTCTCAATCAACAGTTGTAGCTGCAGCGGTAAAGTGTTCGTCTACGGTCCTACAGGTTGCGGGTTTGAATTTCCCTGGGGTAAAATAATTTTCTATTTTTTCTGTTGCGCGCATTCATGTCGTCGGCCCCCCTCGCAGCGCGTCCGATATATATAAATATAAAATACCGTAATTTTTATTTTTGGCCCTACTGCCCGAAACGTTGCAGAAAAGTTGCAGAAAAGTTGCTGTAAAATCTCAGAAAAGTTGCAGAAATATTTCATGCAATGTTGCACACGGGCGGACATAGGAACATTTCTGCAACATCTCAGAAATATTGCCTGCAATGTTTCAATGTTGCATCGTAACGTAACTGCAACCTTTCTGCAGCCTTTCTGCAATGTAGTGTGCTGTATGGGAAGGGGGTGGGAATTCTTTGCGAAGTTCACTGGGGCTGAAGAAATTTCAGGGAAATTGTTTTATGGATCTGGGGATGGATTTTGTTACCAACCTAAAAAATATGGCCATCAAAGTGATTTAATAGGAAATCCTCTCGGTGGGGAAGTAATTCTCCTTCATCTTCCGTGGTAAGAAGTTTTATTAAAAATCGTTCCATTCGATCCGGAAGTTGGAGTAAAAACTGTTGAACTGGTGGGCCAACTGCGGCACTCGTTATCTCTCGCTGCCCTGTTCGATTTACGCCGTGTTCGCGTAACTTGGTGACGCGATAATGGCCGGGCGAGAATCTTATTAGCGGGAAGACGTGTCGCGGTTTATGCGCACGGTTCGAGGGACCTTTTATCGGGATTAATGCTAAGCTTTATGTTCGAAAATTTTACGATGGGGCACCTGGGAGAATGGAGATGGTGGAAATGGTAAGATAAAACAGACACCTTTATCATGTTTCACGGGATAATTGAAAGTGTCCTTTACGATTCCCGTTGCCCGCGAAGGGTACCTTCGTGGCTTCTTTCTTAAAAACAGTAGAGAACTCGGATAATATTATTATAACACCGAGATATGAATGTAAAATGGAGAAGCTTTCCGCAGCTCTCTCTGCAGAACTTGATACCTTCTTTCGTTACTTCGTTTTAATAGACACGAAGCTATCAGTGCTCCAGAACATAACTTCCAGCATTTTCTTCGTACCTCTCTAGTCTCTTGTACATTGTAATTGAAATACCGTTGTATTTAAGAGAGTTCCTCTTATTTGTACCTAACAATAATTCTAACGGTATTATTACGAAATAACCAATACTGTATCACAAGTAAAATACTTTCCTCTGAAAAATCAGAACTCCGATCAAAGTTCTATCCACTAATCAAGCTTCATTATCTTTGTCCACACAGAAATAATAATCGCTGGGTATACCATCGAGATTCAAAGTAGCAAATGCATCGCATCATTTGCTAAATACCAGAACGCATAAAGTATCACCCAACCGGGGCGATATTTCTTTTCCTCTTTGAAAAAGAAACTCCTCGGCCCACAAAGTCACGAGCAATTAAGATATCCACGACGATCGCGATAATCCGCTTTCAGCGGCCACTTTAATTGGCACTGCGCGCTTTAGCTCCTTTTACATTTAATATCCCTTATCGATGCAGATCCCGAGCGACGATACCATCTCCTTCTCAATTACGGTTTTCCATTTTGCTGGCTACCAACCGGCGTGAGGATAATTCCCTGGTAGTTCGACGGGAAATGTCACAAGTCGGCCAAGGGAAAGGGAAGAGCAAGAATAAGAAGAAGTTGAAGTCGAATGCGTGCGGGGTGGCATTTAACCAACCCGAGGGGTGGAGTTCGTTTAGCAGTGCTCTTGAAACTTTCGAATTGGCTTCCACGAGTGGCAGACGACAGTCATTATGTCAACTAATTACACTCGACGCGGGGGAACGATGCAACTGCTTCCTGTGGAGCACGAACGAAAGGGAAACGATAAAAAAAGAACCGGATAAAGAGAATTAAGTACGCGAAGAGGAGTATGATCTACCGTCGAAACTGTGCAACCCCCCGATAAATGAATTCAACGGAATTAATGGACCCAGTGAAAGATATTGACAGACTTTGTTTTCAAGCTCGCTCGAAGATTTGCCAACGACTTTTTATTGCTCCGTTTCGTCGGCGCGTCATGAAAGTTTTAGCTAGCAATTGTCTGCCCCTCGTCTCGAGCAAACTCGCTCCAGATTTATTTTATTCGCTGTCCTATCGCGGCCAAATCTCGTTTCGCCTGTTCGCAAATTGTTGTCGGTGGCAGACGAGAAAAAGAGGAGAAAGGAGAATAAATAAAGAAGCAAATAGAACGAAGTTCCGGTAGAATGTTAAAAAAACACGATGAAAGCGAACACACCTTGCGGGCATACGACCGAACGTTCGCAAGGTTTCTTAACAGGTCCGCCTCGTTAGCACGGGAATTAAAGCGATGTTTTCGAGCCCGTTTCAATGCATTGAAAAACCGACCGAGTGCCCTTGTTCCGCGCGTTTCCCCTTTAACCGTGTCTCCAATTAAAAATTCGGATTACTCGCGCGCTCTGGGGACATTGTCAACAAGGGTGTTATATTAATCGTCGTAATTGCTAGTACGATTAACGGATGGCATCGCCACTTACCCTATATTAACAATTATATCGACAGCTTCAGAAGATACTGGCAGAGATTTGGCTTAATTAGCAGTGCTACAGTTCAATCTACTGTACAAGCATTCCCCATAGAATCTTGCACAAAGCAATCGAGGGTTAACAGGGCACTATGAAGCACGCGAGGGTGTCTTACTTCCGACCCTCCCGCAGCAACAAAATCTCCGAAAAAAAAACAGAAGCTTGAATAGCAAGTAACTAGTAAAGAAAGTAAAGGGGAAATTATCCCCACTGATGGTATTCAACCACAGGCTGTTCCCTCGCGATCCTCACTTTCCCTCTCGACTACCCCCTCGCCTACCTACTCGGGGGCTCGCCTCCGGGCTGAGCGTGTCTCACGTATCGCGCGCCTGAATGGCTGTTTCTGAATGACACAATGAGTTTGAATAGTATCCTTTGCTAAACAAGCACCGAGAGTCTCGTCAGGGGCCCGCGCTGTTGTACCCTTGTCCCAGACGAAAAGAAGTCGGTGTCAAAGGGACTTCTATCCTGTATTCGCGGCGAGTACTTCGCCTGATTGTCGGGCACGCATCCTCCGTTTGGTAGGATCAAGGCTCAAGAATGGGGAAAAAGAGGGAGGGCGTCGTGGTTGTATTATGCGACTAGTTATGGGAGTACCTGGAAAATTATTCCGGGGGACGGAGGGATTACTTTTCTGACCCGCCAGTGGATGGCGAGCTTCTGGGGAACGAGGATCTTTTTCGTCGATTACATTTATCTCGATTACGAGGCTCGAGGAAAGTTTCCAGAATTGTTGAGTAAAATGTATAGTGTCTTAGAGGAAGGGTGATACTTTAAGTAAAGTGACGTATTTGTTCCGCTTGCTGGTGCTCTGGGATACAGTGAGTTTTGCTTTAAATTGGGTCAAAGTGTGCGTTCGCAGTTTCGAAACGTGTAAAGAGAATTTGGGGATAAATTTTGGATTCTAACTAAGGAGGTAATGAGGGTGGAAGTTGTTTCTGAATGGGAGTAATTTTATGGTGATCAGCCCCTGGATTTACCTAGGGGTTATATGTAGGGTCGTGGTTTTTTTAACCGACTTGCAAATCCTGTTGCACGATCGATTTATTAGCCTGCGAAATTTGACCTCGCAAATATTAATTTGTATGGGAAAATTCCGTGGCATCGTAGCCGCACAAGTCACAAAGACTGTTTTCCAATTATTCAGCTTTCCGTTGCAAATATTAATTATTATTTTTATCGATATATTTACCATTGTTCAGTTTTACGTTATGAAAACGCGCGCTTTTGTGCGGAATATGTGGCAGCTGTTGATTTTTGCCATATAAATACTGATGCCTTTGGATTCTATGGAATCAACTAATTTGAAAATTTCGCATTGTTCAAACTTACCCTTGCGAATGCTGCTCACGTTAATAGCTATGTTTAATTTTCTATATATCGTTTTTCACTGTGCCCACCCTCCGAATAAAAAGCCGGCGAATTTCATCATTATTAAACCACCTTTGTAATGAATTATTAGAAGCTTTCACCGAGAAAGAAATTCCGGTTATTTTCATACCATTTCAGCTATAAAAAATTATATTTTTCAGATCCATAATCAGTAGATTTATCAAACCTTCCAAATTTCTAACCCTTGTAACTTGAGAGACCATACTCAAAACATCCCCCTTTTTCAAACCCTTAGTCTTCATCTAACCTTCTACCCATAAAAATTTCAAACAAATTAAAAGAATCAAACACTCATACTATTATCCACTATACCTCCACCAACCCCTTAGCTTTCAGCAGATTCCATTCGCACGTAAAATCTCAGCAAAATACAGATCAAGCCATCTCACCGCCGAGCCATCCATTTCACATTGAGTTACTGCCGGTTGTACGTGGAAATTCCTGTTGAGAGCAATTCTCCCTAGCTGCGAGGCGAATATTCCGCGGAAGCTTGTTACGTCACTTGAAATTCTTTAATTATACTCGTCCCACATGCAGCCGCGAGCGGCGGTGCCGGGGGAACTTTATTGTAATCGGTTACTTTCTCGAGACGTTCGTCTCGCGGCGTATTTCCATAGAATTTCGCGGAACGCTCCCAACCCTCTTTGAGGGCTAAAGAGTACGCTTGCGGCTGGAAAGGCTGTTAACTGCTTAGCAGCGCCTCTAAGGGTGAAACCCGCCCGCTCTTTGCGTCGTAATAATTGCGGATAATTGCGCATAATTTTACGCGTTTAAGGGCGGCAGTGGGTGGGTTGGGTGAAATGCAAATCGCGATAATAAAACGCCTCGATGGCGGCGCACACGTGCACAAACAACCGTGCACGGCCACTACCTATCGTTGTATACAAGACAGGGAAGTTCGGCAGAAATAATGGCGACGAAACAGAAGCTCGACGCTATAGAAAATACAGAAAGGAGTTATCAACCCTTTGCACCACTGGATTAGCATAATCGTGTGTGGTTCTTCCTGCGCGAAACACGAATACGCTTGATGCGATTCGCTAGCTTTGGGTACAATATGCGTTAAATATGCTGCTGGCAAAATATTGTAGAGTTTTTGGTGGTAGGTACCAGGGGTTGCTCCCTTGTTTCGCGTTGTGCACTACCAACGGACTTAATCTTCTATTCGAGTAATTCGAGTAGACTTTGCAAACTTATCATCCCTTTTTCAAACTTCTTTTGGAAAAGTGTCTCGATAATTGAGCGAAGGATGCAATCAAGAGCCAGATAATTACTGGATGTAAGCATTAATAATGTTTCTTCAGACCAACCAATCTCTTCCCCTCCAGAAAAATCAGGAAATTGATAATGATGCACGCAGTAATTGGAATTTTGTAATTTTTTTTGTTCTTCCACGTTGTAAATCTTCTTCGATAATTTAGCTAAATCCGTCCTCTGTTATCCTTGCAATAACGGTGCTCTGGAGTGGCCATCGACTGACGTTCGAGGAACATCGTCGGATCTAGACATCATCTAGCTGAAAAGTTGTAATAACAACCTGTCGCGTAGCGTGTCACACGCGATTCGTCTTCATCAGTGACAAGAGGGCGGGGGAGCTTCCGGTACACCGCGATTATGGAAGTTACAGCGTGCAATCAATTTTTTAAAGTCCCCTGTCTCCACGCTACATGACGGCTTATCTTTTCCACAGGCTGCAACCATTTTACGCTCTTATCGCTCATTTTCCCAAATACAATACACTTGCTCGACGTCATTTAACATCTCTTAATCTCAACCTCCATTAATTCCATTTTCCATCATCGTACGTTCAACACCAAAGTCTTCTATTTACAAATTACATATCACCAGCCATTTTACACTTCAATTTTAACTCCAAAAGAAGCTGAAAATAACATACGTCTATTAAGATCGATGATAAGGTGGGAAACTAAGTAGACACAACTTTTTCTCTCATTTCCTGTTATCAACTCGGAAGAAACGATGGCTCACTTGGCGAAAGGGGAATAAAGCAAGGATGAAGACGCGGAAATAGAGAAGCATCAAGTAAATAATACGAGAAGACAAGTCGGTCCAGAACGACCGGTAATTTTCCCAGTAGGCAGACTTGTCTGTGCTCGCCCCTAGAAAGGGGTACACGAAACGGAGACAAAGGTAAATTCATCACGCGCTATATTTCCAATGCGACATTAATGTCGTCGCGCACAGAATAATGGAGATCATAACGACGGCTCCAGGGGCCCGCGGCTGGATTTATAGTTTCCACTTAGCTTCGCGGCTACGGCAAATTATAATATTAATTGGCGCGACCCAGATTTCGATTGTTAGACAGCAAACGAGCACCAACTTCCGCAGCACCGACGCTGCGCGCCGCTGCGCAGGTATGTTTGACGTTAGCACAGGCGAAACATCCCTAGTAGAAATTTGTCTCGTTTTTCCCTATTTCTGGTGAGGTAATAGCCAGGTTTGGATAGGGAAAAACTAGAAAGGAAAAACTAACCAAATTCCGCCTAAAACCCAGTCCGTAAAACTGGAACAGTTGTAACTCGACTCTGGCTAACTAGTTCACATCCAGTTTTTCCCTTTTAATTCCTGGCTATAGTTATAACCTGACTCAAGCTGTCAAACATGGAATCTAATGAGCCGAAAAAAAATTAAATGCTAAACGAGTGCGTAGGTGTAGAAAAAGAAAGGAAGTGTTAAATGCTAAATATCACGGTAAGTTCTAAATACGTTACTTCATATATCAAGATATTCGTACGTGACAAAATACTAGTTTTTCCACACTATCGCCTGGGAGGGAAAAGCATTACATGACTAGTAGGGCGCTAGTTGCACCAAGGGAAAAACTAACTAGTGCCCCACTTTTTCCCCAGTTATATTTCTACTAGGGATATACTTCCTGGCGAGATTCGTCGATGTCCATTCAAGACAAAACCACCCCCGTGTGGTTTCCCCTCATCGTATGTTACTTTAATTTCCACATCGACATCCGTTTTATCCAGCCTGCCTGAAACTATACGACAGAACTATGAGCAACGAATCGTTGGTTCAGAAATGTTTCTGCCTCGTTATTACAATTTATATTCTTGTCTAATGGATTCAGAGTGTATGTATTTTCGCTCACAATAAATATTAAATTATTTAGGTACAGGGAATGTGTCCCTGTAATTAATATTGTTCCTTGAATAAGACTTTTAAGAATTTTAAGCGATGATTAAATGAGAAGCAAATTTAAAGCCTTATGCCGAGTTTAAGTGAATGAAATTTCGAGGCAAAAGTGTCCAGCGCGTAATCAAACTACGTAAGGGTTAACACCTTACACCGTGTCTGTTTCCGGGTAACCGTTGCGAGACACGGCACGCAACAGGAAAGGGGGAAAATAGGGAATAACCAAGTGGATATCAGATTTGATCAGCATGCAGGCAGAAAATGCATTTGCACGGATCCTCGACGGGGAATAATTTGTCCCTTCTCTTCCGTGAGCTTTCTACACGCGGCGAATGCATGGCGGAGAGGAGGTCGTGCCTACCCGTTCGTGCGTTACCACTCGGGGATCATGAATTTTTATAAAGCCTGATAAGCACGAGCGGGAAGCTTGTTCCGTGCGCGTTCCCTTTATCTGGTCTGAGTTTAATAAGGCAGTCACGGAATTCATGAAAATTTCTTTTCGAGGGAAGATGTCGGGAGTCCATCGCAGGTTTCTACCCGTCGTCTTCCAAGATAGTGCACACGCGTGACTTCCATCCCTCTCTCTATGGGAGCAACCCCTACCCGAACCTGAATAATGGAGGATACCGAGAGCGGTCTATCGAAGGGGTGACGGGGGACGAAAAAATCTGACGATTTTGATAGCGGTTGTTTCTTGAATTTTGGAACCCTTAATTTTTAAAATGTGTACCTACTTAAGTAGTCTGGAAGTTACAAAAGTCTTGACTTGCGAGGTTGGTTAAGGGGGAACACCACTGTGAAAGTTGAAAAAATTTCGATTTTTTTTTTATTCACTTTCTTAATGTTTAACTCTTCAAAAATACTCTCTGAAAATTTCAAGTTGATATTCGAAGAATTGACGAAGATACAGTGCATTTTGTGAGACGCGTCACGATGCCGTTCCGAGCGCGCTATGTTAGCGGCAAATAGCGCGCCGACATTTTTCTTACCCACTGTTCCCCCACATTGTTAAAGGTTGTAAATTTGGGGTTTTTCCCGTTTTTACGCACGGTACGCTGTTCATTCGAGAATCGAAGAAATGCAACCGTTGATCGGGCATTCGAGTGACAATGAACGTCACGAACGGAAGTGTGATTTTTCCCGTGCAAACTTTAAACGCGATTTTCTCGAAACGACATTTTTCTAACTGATCGAATCAATAGCTCTGTCAATTTTTATCCGATCGACTTGAAATTTTGATAGGATCTTTAAAACAAGAGTATCTTCAGATGTACGTACCGATTTTTTGATCGAAAACATATATTTTTAAATACGCTCGAAAAACTGTCCATTTTTTTGCGAATTTTCGAAACTTTTTCTTCCCAAGCGCACCATTTTTACAAAAATAATTTTTTTTAAAAATCGGTACGTACAACGGAAACTACACTCATACCGATTATATTAAAAAATTGATTTCAGAGTTGCCGTTCCAAAGATATCGTTTCGATAAGCGACCTATGTTTTCTTGTGAGGGATGTAGGAGATTAACTGTATATGGAAATCTATGCAAGTTTTTCTATTACTTTTTTTTTATAGTCTCTTAAGACATTGTACTAAAGATAGGTAATAACAATTTTATAATAAAACTGTAAGTTATCCCTTAAAAAGTCTTAAAAATGGGCTCATTTTTCCGGCCGTCACAGTGATGTTCCCCCTTAATTTTAGAATTTTTTAGTTTGCGAGTTTTTACAGTTGGATTTCTTATGTATAATGGTTTCCAAGTGCTACCTTCAGACTCCAGAAATCCAATGTAGCAAGTCAAACACGTGGTATGTACAAAATGGAAGGCTGTAAAGGAAAGTTCATGCTTTAAATATAAATTGGAAAGACAGCAGAGGCGAGGGGTGCAGGACCTGAAAGGTTAATGCGGTAGAAGAAGTGGCTGACGTCCGAGTTTAATGTAGAAGGGAGTAGATAAATAAAACGGTTTAATATAGCCGAGGAAAGATTCAAAATCTCGATTTAATATGATAGGAGAAGAGAAGGAATTTTAGGACAGACAATCCCCAAGTTTAATACAAGAAGACTGGGATACCAGATTCGAATATTAATCTTGTAAAAGATTGGGGAACGAAGAGGAAAATCCAATGGCTTAGTGTAACTGGGCAACTATTTACTAAAAACGAAAATTTCATCGAGCGTAAGGTAGCAACTGGAAATACAAATGCTCCAAAACCTGGCCGCATTATGGGACCACAAAGTCCAGCTTTAAAAGTAAATTATTCAACATCACTTTACTAACGTTTCTCAAATTTTCTCCTACCTACCTCCTCCCGAGGTTTCGACTTTTTGACGACTATTTATAAATCATCCAGCAATCTTTAATTGAATAAAATCGGTATACATCACCATTCTCACTATCGCTTCAACGACAGTCTTCCCAACAGCACACTCAGCAATATTGCGCGAATTTATTTGCTACACTCTTCATCCTGCTCGACGATCTCCACCCCCAACCCCCTGAGCCCTTTCCAATTTCTAAATTGTCCCCTTCCCCGGGAAAAGCTCTTTCGATTCCAGTCGCATCGAGAACGCTCGCCGAGCAAAATTAATTTTTCCCACTGTCTCCTTGCTTTTCACTTCGCCCCCGAGCAGGCGCGCCATTCAATCGTCGACGTGCACTCGAATCTCGTTGAAAGGCGGCCACCAAAGTCCACCGAAAGTCTATCAAGAGCTACAAAATGGCGGGCCGTGGTGCGTGAAACGGGAGAATTCTCTAGGATACGAAGGGTTTCGTTAGTCAACGTCCACCCTCCACACCCATCCCCCTCTTGTTCCTTAATTTATCGCGGGACGTTACTCTTCGCGCCACTTCCACCCCCTAGCGTCCTCGTACCTGTAACTTTTCTGCTCGAATGCGCCTCGTCGTTGCTCCACGCAGAACGAATCTATCGAGGGGGTAGTTTTCTCTCGAGGATCGCTCCAACGCCCACCTTTTCGAGCGATTAAAGCAAATAACAGTCGTTCGCGCGGTAGCATTGAAAATAAGTAGTAGCGATTCGATTCTTGCGCCCGTTAAACCATAAAGTATCCAGGTGTAAGCTCGTATACACCAGCGGTCTTCGAAGTCGATCGTCTCGAAGCTTCGCACGAACCTTTCTCCCCAGATTTCTCACTTTTACACGAGTAAGTGACTCGTTCGCTAGCGCCGTACATCAGACTTCGACGAATATAGCAGCGCAGACTATTCCGTGACTGAGAGCTCACTTGCTCGCCGGCTCAGTCACCGGGACGCCCCGCGAGAACCGTCGAGGAGCAGTTCGTTTCCAGTAAAACGAGAATCACTCAATGTTGGAACGTCGTGGAGCTTGGAGAACCACCCCAAACCCTCCCCGTATCGCGGCGCAGCCAGCTGCCGAGGCCATCGATTTCTCACAAATATTCCGTATCGTTTATTACGGGATAAGGTAGTCCGACGGAATTCCGTGTCGATAATTCACGCCCCCGAGGCTATCGTTCCATTCGCGGCGCACTGTGGGCGAAAGTGAACAATGGATCGGTACGGAAGAATACCTACCTGTAACGGGAAGAAATAGCGGGGAAACGGTGGTCGAGGGAGATAGCTCGAGGGGGAGGAAGTGTGCGTAACGCGAATGATCGAAACTCGCAGCGGGTCGTGAGTGAACAGAGGGGGAAGTGCATCCGTTTGTCGGCCGTTCGCTTAAGCGTGGCTGTTCGCGACGAATTCTCGAAGCAACGGCAACGACGATGAAGTGTTTCGAGGAGACGATCGAGGGCTTCTTATATTTACTCTGCAGAGTGTTTGAACTACAGCGCCACTACGGTAGAGAAAGGTAAGGGAGGTAGGAAGGGTTGCTGAAAGGGTGGATTGTTCATTGTTGTTTCGCTCATTCTTCTGCCAGGGTAGGTATATTTGATAGAATTTCATTGATTTTCATTTATATAATGGACGATATTGAAGTAGGTCGTCTGTGAGTAATTGTGTCACAACAAATCTTCCAGGTGAGCTTTCACGTACGCTGTTTCACGCCTGCTTTTCCAACCAACTTTTTCTCTGACACATAGTTTCACACGAGCGCAAACACTTTAAATCCACCCTCCGACGTAATTCAAAGCTAATTGAGAGTGCTAGGTTAAAGGCATTCTGGGTTAAATATTCCTGGGATACAGAAGACAGTACACTTTGAGCTCCCCTTTCATGCCCTCATTCTCGATCAACAACGGAGAAGCGAGGCTGAATCATTAAAACCACGTTGCCGCGAGTGCGGAGGATATTTAAAGTTGAAAGCTTGGGAGACGCCACGTTAACCAGTCAAGAAGCTGTTAAATTATTCCTGCATATACGTTCCCAGTAAAAGATCGGTCCAATATAGATTCATTTCTGGACATCCAAGCTTTTCAGTGGTTTTAATAGCCAGACAGCGAGAAACGGTGGACAATGCTTGTTTTGTTGGTAATCGCGTAACGAGCCGTAATTAGATATTTCCAGCGATCTCTATTCGGGGATCGCGCTAAAGGAGGCCATTAATAACGCAGATCTGGCGTGGGGATAATCTCCGTGCGGAATTGGAGGATTGCAAGGGGGATGAAACGCACCGAGTAGTCGCCCTTTAGAGATTGAACCGTGCCGCGCCCCATTTCAGACAAATGGTTCCGCGCTAATAGAGATCCGGCCAGATTCATCGCGCAGGGTACGCGTAGCTTTGATCGAGGATACAGAAATCAGTCCCCAACTGATACCGTTATGGCTGTCAACCGCTGTGCGTATTACACGCCGCGCCGCGCACCGGAAATGCCGCATCTTTGAGACACGTGCTCCCGTAGCGCGACGCTACCTGCCGCACGTCTGAAATTATGGTATCGCATGCGATAATCATGAAGTTCCAGCAAGCCCTGGTGCAGAAACCTGTAATATTACGAATCAAACTTCTGCGAGGATTTACAACGTCGTCTGGGGACTAGGCGTGGATGAAATGCTGTGGTTGTTGAAGCAGACATGGAGAATTTTGGTCCACTATTCTATATTGTGTGTATTAGGGTTTCTCCCTTATTCGTCCCTCAATTTATTTTCTCGTTCGTGGTGCAATGAAGTAGTTATTATTATTATAATGACGATTTAACGCGAGTTATTTCACCGTAATCGATTTGCAAGCTGTTTATTAGTTAAACCACGTTGGGCAATTACTTCCTGGATATTGGACCATTGTTCTGGACCATCTTCGAGAAGTTTAGTACCGTGTACGTATGTATTACTCGCATTTACATGCGTACCACATTATCTCGACGTAATACCATATAGCCCGTGCCATATGGCGCGTTATTAGTAGGTACAAGATACGCTCGCGCCACTGAGACTGATTTGCATATGTAAGATTGCGCCGTTTGTTCCTTATTGCGTACCGCCTCGGCACCCAAAGTGTCCAGTATTCTTATCCCGACTTTCCAAGCATTTTGGAGGGTCTTGCCTTTACCCTAGATTCTTCATTGAACCGCATCTTCGTGTCATTATTCACTGTTAACCACCCACTAACCCCATATAACTCTTTCATTCTCCTGCCTCTTGAACAAGCAAGAATTTTATATCCGCATTATCTTCGGAGATACCAATCCCCATAACAACGATCTCGTTTTACATGTGTCCCTCGGACACATTCACCAATAAAAGTCTCGCGTGATTTCCATAAAAGTGGAGCGAGGACTTTGCTCGTAAAGTTTAAGCCCCGGGCGGGAGCTCGAAAGGATATCGATCGATTCGATGGGATCGAATAAGGTTTTGACATCGCGGACGTTTACGTTTCTGCGAGGTGGACTTGGGGTTCGTCGCGTGAACGCGATTAGTCAGCAATTAAAGGAATCGCGAGGATGAAGCCGCTTCGAGGGGGCGCGCTTTCCAACGCTTCTTCCGTGGCAACTTCCCCAGACGCTCAACATTTCCTCGCACAAAGAACATAACTCGAGCCCTGGGATCTTGCTCCGTGCGCGGTTGGAAGTTCAGCTGCCGCGAGCACCTATATTTCTTGCGACTGCGCCGGAAGTAATTACTCAAACGTAGACCCCGCGGCGTGTACGCGCGATGCCCTCGGATTTTCCTCGTCCCGCGGGCTATGTCGAGAAATTTTCCGCGGGCCAAGTTTCGCGACTACCCGGCCAGCGTGCTGAAAGTCGACGGCGCGGTCGGGGATCTCTGAGGATTGCTGGCGATCGATTCGTGCGAGCTCCGTGGGAAGAGATGTGCGCAAAAAGTGTGGCGAAAAGAACAAAAACATTTCCTTGTTCAAAGTTCCCTTTCTTCTAAACCAGCGAATAATCACACCTCTTTGTTTACCCACAACCCCCAGGAAATAAGACAGCAACGCTTGAACTACTCGCTAGAAAGGTTCCCATTGCGAATCGAAAAAAACGATCGGATTGTAGGGTGACCTGTCCAGTGAATGAACACTTAAGCTGCATGTCTGTTAAAATTAGTATTCAAAAGTCGTTATTTAACCCTCTGAATGTTATTGCTATAAGCGAGTTGTTTTATTACTAAAGTCAAACATCCCGGAACAGAATTCTAGCAATGTTTAATAGTCATAACTTTTATTGAAAATTTGGCAGAGGATTAAATAAAAAATGGGACAGTGAATGAACATAAATTTCTAATGAATGAACAGGATTACCCCAGTGAATGAACATGATAATAACAACAGTGTTAGGTTTCCAATGTATTTAGACGATTTTTTGTATAAATAATTTTTCATTCTCCAATTGTAATAATATTATTGGTTTGATACTTTACTAGTCTTGTAAGATGATAATCATGCAGAGCTGAAACTAATTTTCTAGGGTGGGTTACGAGAAAACCTGTCAAGAGAAAAAAAGACACCTTAAGTTGTTCATTCATTGGTAAAGTAAGAAATGTACGCATTTGCCAGTGAATGAACGGTCGTGAGGACAACTATTAAATAAACAGAATTAATGCCATGTGAGGTATAAATAAAAAGAAAAACGCTTTTGCGAGACGTCTGTGAGTGTCCACTCTAAATTTCGATGTAAATTTCAAAGTGAAAAGAGCGCGATGGACGTTAATTTTTCGTACATACATAAGCAATGTTCATTCACTAGAGTGTGTTCATTCACCGGACAAGTCACCCTAATTACCCCTGACCAAAAACGTAACAAATTTCCGAGTCTCATTTACCCACTTTCGTCATCGTCTCGATAACCATCCCCTTACTATTTCATAGATCCCATTCACCATCTATTTCCCTCTGAAATACGGTAAAATAGCCTTGGGTGACTTCGTGTCCTCTGTCCTTTAATAATTCACAATTCGCCAAGGATGCTGAGAGGCGGAATAACCCACAGGTTCCGCGAACGTCAGTGTAGTACAATCCGGTGACGCAACGTATCATTCTCGTGGCGCGAGAGTTTATTAAGTGTATTAGCACAGTCCTCCCTCTCTCCCCCAACCCCCAGGACCGTTGACCTGGATAACGCAGGATGTGCACGAGGGGCGCACGCTATTTAGCGGGCGCATAATAAGCTACGCGCGAGCTTCCCGCCCCGGCGCGACACCGAGGCTGTCACGTTCCCGATATTTGTTTCCCCTCTAATAAAGCCGTATCCACGGCGCCATGGAAACCGTGGGATCAGCGGGCAAAGGAGACTCGAAAGATCGGGAAAAGTTTGTCAAGAGGGATGACCCGTGCGCGGAATTCTCGCGCTGGCGCGGCTCGACATCCCGTTCCACGATCAGCTTCAATCATAATTGCCAGGGGCTTTCATCCCGCGGAATGGTTTACTCTAACCTCTTAATGGCGGGTGCGTGACGACAAACCCGTCCCTTTATCAGAGAAGCGTAATTTTAAGTTTCCACGGGGATGTTCGGCGCGGAAGTAATTGGAGTCGAGGTGTGTGGAGGAAACTGAGACGTGTCGTGCTTCCTGTTTCGATGAGGGCGGCAACGATGGCGGAGGAAAAGTTCAGATGGTTGAGGAACTTGTTCCTCGAGGCTATTAGGTATCTGATTCCCCTTGAAGAAGTATCTCGCCAATGTTATTCTCCTTTACCTTCCATTCGTTGATTGTGAGGAATAGGACTCTTGAAAATCTGTCTACGTTAAAAAGGAAATTAGATAATGAAACGTTAATAGCACTGTAAGGCGTCTGGGATCCTAGCCGGCATTTCCAGTGGCTCAGGTTCTAATGGCCTGGCCCCTTGAACCAATCGTTAGCGGATAAAGTAGAACGTAACCCCGGGTGGAGGCTGGGGATATCGAGGCAGAATTTCTGCGTCGCTGATTTAAGGCGAGCCCGTGCCTTCGCCGAGGCGATGGGAATTCGAGAAAGCAGCTGGGAAAATGGCACCGCGGCACGAATGTGTCGGAACGCCCGCGCCGTGACAATATATCGGGGACGGGAATTTTTTATGAGATACGGCTACGGACCGAGGGAACCTTTTCCCAGACAAAATCCGATGGAACCCGATGGTCGCGAATAATACTCTTCGACGGGAAATTACGTCAACGAAATGGGAACACACTGGGTGTGCCCCTGAATGGGATGGTCTCCTTAAGGAAGACGCTTGGAAATGTGAAACGAAGCAAAAAAAGCTCTCATACGCATGGTATCGAAATTCTATATTTAACTAGATAAATGACATCGAATTTTGGTATCACTAGTTATAATAACCTCTGGAAATTTCCTGCAAATTCAGTGACGGCTTTCTTGGAATACATTTGGGGGTGGTATTTTTGAGTTTAGTTGGTGAAATGTCTGTATTAATATTGAAATTAGACTTGGATACCATTTGTCTACTGAAACAGTTTATACACATACTGCCCTCTTTAGTTAAAATGTCCTATCTAGCATTTTGAAACAACCGAGAAAACTGAAGTTTTATCATTTACTTTGTACCATACTTATTTTCCTTCATTCAAATTAAAACATGTTGTCATTATTTCATAATAGCCTAATATCATTTTTTTCTAATAGGTGTACCGGTAGGGAATGTATTATTAATGTACCAATTAATTAATTGTTTCAGATAAGATATTTTAACCATTTTGAAAGAACTTAGGTTAAATACATTAGACTGTTTATAAATCGTTACGAAGCACGTAGAGGTTTCTAACTTTACTTAAAAGGTAAAAGATGTGTGGAACTTCAAATATTTCAACATATCTCAAAAAATGAAAAAATGCTAGATACGACAGTTTAACTAAGGAGGGCAGCATAGGTACACGTGAAATTGTTGCTCGTGATAAAGAGTGACAAAGGAAAGTGCAGCAAGTGAAAATGGCAATTTTGCTCGACGAGGTTTGAAGCTTAAAGCTACAATTCCGAACGCTTCGTTTCCAAGCAACTGCTCCCACTATTTAAACATAATCGAAATATTGATGAAAGCGCGAGGAGAAGCGATCACTGTATTTAGGGGAAACAACGGGTTAGTATCGATCCAGTTATTTCGCAAGCTTTCGAGGATCCTCGATGCGAAGTGGTCTCAGGGCACTCGGGGCGGGCGCATCGGGAAATATTTTTATAAATGCAGAAATTGTGGAAGCGGGGCGATTAAACGGATCGACAAGCTCGAGTCCTCCACTCTTATCAGACGCGTCTATTCTATCGATATCTCTATCCCGCGCTAATTGCACGACAGTGTTGAATATTTATGTGCCATCTGTCTTTTCGAACGATAAACAGGAGCCATTGGCGACATCGACGCGGAATAACTGGTTGAAACGCGATAATGATCGACGACACGGTTATTCAAATACCGAAAATCACGGTTAACGAACGCCCCCCGCATAACCGAGGCAAATTGATACACGCTGTCGAGAATTAAATACATTATTCTGCAGTGAAAAAATCCTGTTGCCCGTTTAGCGTTTCACCCCGTCGAGTCACTCGGTCTTGTTTGAAATATTGTGGTGAATACGATTGATAATTGTCGTTTCGATAACTCGTTTATTTCGATAACTCGTTGAACAACATTTATTTCTCCTTTTGAACCTCGTGTAAAGTAATCTCTTATTTCTTGAGTTTAAACCCTCTTCAGAATTGCTGGTGAAATTATACAGTTTTACGAAGCTTTTGTTAATTGAACACTTTTAAGCAACTTCTCTAAACAACTCGTAACAATGGTCAAATTAATTAATAAAGACTTTAACTGACATGATGAGATGCAGGGATATGTGGTTGACTCGTATCACTGAAGTAGAGCGAGTAGAAACTACCTAGCTATGGTCAGACATCTTCTGCGAACCAATGAATGAAATTTTTCCATACACGTGTTATATGTATTGGAAATTGTTTTGTATAAAAATTGTTCGTATTATCAAGAGCTTTGGCAACGTGGAACAATTTAACAGCAATTAGGTACATGCCATCGCGTGCTTTATGATTTTATCTGTTACATACACGTGGGACTGGTAAACACTTGTCAGCAATTGTCCCTTTTATCATTTCGAAGTGTTTGATATCGAAATAGGTAAATATGTTGGAGCGCAAAGAGTGGACGCGCAATACCGTAAAGGCTGTACAAATGAAAATAAAAAATATTCCGCGGAAAAATTGAGTTTTTGCAAAACCACATTCGAGACGATTAAAGTGGCTTATTTCCTGGAGCGGAATAGAGCCTGAAGCGGCACGAAAAAATTTCGTACGAGTTAGTTTGAGACGTACGTTTCAAAGAGACCTCAACATATCATAGGCAAACAGAGCGCGCCTGTGTAAAGAGATTCCACACGGGGTATTACTCGAGTAATCCCTTCTCAATGAAGAGTCGATTCCCCGTTAATCCGCAAATAGTTATGGAAGATCACGTCGGTGGGCAATTAATTCTAAATTTCTTTGAACTGGCCGTCCGACAATTTCGTTTTAAAACTCATCTCTCTGCACACAGTTGAGGAAAAAACGAAAGTAAAGCAATACTGGACGTATTATAAATCAAACTACCCAATAATAATATATAATAATAAGCTTAAGTAATAACAAATGCTCGTTCTGTGTCTAGGTACAAAATTAAATTCGAAATATCTCTTAAAGTTGGAGAAATTAAAGCCGCGATAAATAAAAAAGTGAATCTTTGATAAATCCGAGCACCTCCTCAATCATCCCCTGGAAATCCCCTTCAATCGGTCGACGAGGGTGAAATCGTCGCCGATTAAGAGGCCGCGCCCTACGGCACATTAATTTCTCTTCTCGCAGGCGGTGTTATTCCTTCGTTGGCGTGGATTTCTGAAATATGGGACATCGTTGGACGATTACTCGACTGGTCCGGCATGCTTGTTACCGTGCTCGCTCGTCTCGACGCTTTTGACGCTTTTTCCGGCCGAGTTTATTTTTCGCACGGTGCAGGTTGCCGGATCACGCGAGTGTCTTAATGCGATGAAATATCGCGGAGCCGTTTCACACGGGCCTGTCACACGGCGTGTCTATAACAAATCGGTGAATATAAATCGCGAATGTTTGCACGGCGCGCCGGCAACGCTCGAGAGGTACGCTCGTGATTAAGTTATTTACGACTGTAAGGGTATTATCGCTCGCAGGTGTGGACGCGTGCACGCGGCGTGCTCGTTGGAACGTGGTACCAGCGGACGCGCAGGCGATCCCTCGGAAAAAGAGCAGACAAAAAATATACGGTCCACCTTTTCCATTTATCGCGTTGTTTCCGAGGGAAACAGCTTTGAAATTGCTTACGAGGCAATGCTCGCGCAAACAAGCCCGGTCCCTTTCGATATTCTTTTATGGAACGTAACAAAGTTGCTACAAGCTGCAGGATTTATCCCGCAATCCATAGAAAACCCTACAGGGTAGGTACACCCTCGATGATCCAAACACATTTCCACCAAAAAACATGAACCTTTCAATAACCTTCAACAATAAAGTGACATGTTCTAGCAAATCTAAAGTAGTCTCCACTCCTAAATCTCAACGTTTCCACTCTCCCTAACGTCCCCCCTAAAAGTACACTTCATTCCCCCATTCGTCAGCCCCTAAACCTACTGCTGAAGCTACAATCAACCGCCCCTACCACCGTCTCGCACATAAAACCAGGCTGCGAAGCAAAGCAGACCAGGGAAACATGATGACCGGTGCCAGTGGGCTCTCCGAGAGTCGAGCAATCGTGGCGTCACGGCGAAACGTTTCGCGGTCCTATGCGTAACGCATCGATCGTCGCCGGATCCGTCAGAAACGGGGGCAGCCGAAAAGGGTGGCAGTAACGTTGGCGAGAGGGTAGGGGGAGTGAGCAATAATCTCTTGGAGCACGATTGCTGATTCCAGGCACGGCGCACCGATCGAACGCCATTTCAAAGAGCAAATCCGATTCGGCGGCCGGCTGTCCGCAGCGGTGGCTGGATCATAAATAAACGCTTGCTAAGGCCCGGATACCTCCGTGTCGGTTTGTCATCCGTGCTGGAGAGTCATCCGTAGTCCTGACAAAGCGTTCGTCGCCGCTTTAAAAATGCTCGTCACGTAGGAACAGCGCGCCACGGACCCGTATACATGTCCCCCTCAGCCCCCGTTTGAAAAATCGCCGGTGTTACGGCCTCGTCGCCGAGCCGCAGTTCATTAATTCACGATTTTCCGCCGATTGTTCTTGGCCAGCGGCGACCAACGCCGACAATTCGACCCTGACTGTGGAACGGGCCCTGGGCCCCTGTGAATAATTGGGGAACGTTACTGTAGGGAAATCGAAACCTTCGTCTCGTTATGTATTCTGGATTGAAGGAACGTCAAGGTTGGAGAAAGGGTTTGAAAGAAATCGGAGATTCTTCTGTGAACGCATTGCGTCGCACTTTGAACGCTCTCTTTGAGCAAGAATCATCCCTCTTTCGTGTGAGAAGTAGAGAACAATGTAGGGGAGACCGGGTATGGTTGTCTCATTTTTTTATTTTGATTTTTTTATGGGTCATAGCTGCAGGGAAGTTTGTTTAAACTTAGATTAATATAAACTATGTACGTCTGACTTTATAAAAAAAATTGGTCCTGTGGATTTTGTCAACCAGATTAGGAGGTAATTCATATTATTTGCAGGAACTATTTTGTGACAACGTACCCCGAGGCCGGGTTGGTTGTCACAGTATCTCGATAGCTAAGTTTATGAAGAAAAAGTCGATTCAATGAGAATGTATCGCAAACGAAACTCGGTCGAGGTGGCGCTCTGATCGGAGTGCGCAAGATGGCGTCTGAGCATGCGCGTGATGACGCTGTGACGTCAAATCAATCAACGCCAAGATGAGCTTGGTTTTGCGCTTGCGTCGATTTGCGCCAAGATGAGCTTATAGATAAACTTATACATTTTTATAATAATTATTTACAACCAGCAATATTTGATAAATACATATATAAAAATTACCGGAAATATTTTTAGATTTATTATTTGTTAAAAGTTATTATATGTTAAAAGTTAAGTAAAACTATTTTTATAATAATGTTAAAAAATTCATAATTCTTTGTTAAAAGTTAAGTAAAAGTATTTGTATAATAATACAATATTTAAAAAATCCACAATTCTATTTTTTATTACGATTTTTCATAATACACTCTTTGAAATTACATAGCATAACACAAACTCCAACGATCTCCGATGTTATTGGCACATAATAGTAATTCAATTTAGTAGAAAGTATTTTATAAGTTTTTAATAATCCTATTATTCTTTCAACATGAACTCTGTACTTGGATAATTTGCGATCTTGCAATAAAGTTCCATGAGGTAAATAACCTTTACCCTTTGTAAAGTGGGGTGTTAACACTGTCACATTATATGGTACAAATATATCTTGCACTGCAAATCCTCTATCTGCCATTATTACATCACCAGGTTCACATTTATTCTGCAATCCACTACGTTCTATCATTTGACGATCACTGGTTGAACCACCAAATGAAGAAGTATAAAATGAAAATAACCCGCCTGGTGTGTTGCCTATGACATTCTTCAAAGTTGTTTGGTTTGACGTCACAGCGTCATCACGCGCATGCTCAGACGCCATCTTGCGCACTCCGATCAGAGCGCCACCTCGACCGAGTTTCGTTTGCGATACATTCTCATTAAGAGAGTAATATAATTTTGTATTGTATTTCTCACAATATCGCGCTAGAGTGCGGTAATTTATATTATAATCCTTTGCAATCCCTCTTATTGTGTAATTGTCTTTTATAACCTCTCTTGCCGCACGTAACATTAATTCTTCTTATAGGTAAGTTTGCGGCATTATTATTGAGAACTGTTGCCAAACAAACAAGAAAATAATATCACATGATAGATACAGCAAGTTACACTGGGATTAGTTGTCACATGCGGCAAATACTTAATCCCAAATGTTCTGTGACAACTTGCTCCAAACCGTTAAACAATTTCACCTCTCTATTCATGTATTAAAAAATGCAAAAAATCATTACAGTAAGTTAGAAAAAACTCTAAACTACGAGAATAATGCAACAATGTTATAGTCAATACTAAGAAACAACCTATACTTGCTTGATAGAAATACGGCAAAATTTACTTCGAGCGCACGAAACCAAATAATGATAATGATACATCGTACCTCCATGCGACTCAACAACGACTTGTGCGATGAAGGGGGAGGCAGTGATATGCTTACGCATCGCCACGAATTATTAGTACGTTCCTATTGTTTATAGTTTCTTTATTATAATAGTTGTGACAACCAACCCGTGTGACAACCATACCCGGTCTCCCCTATGTGTCACAGAAATTCAACGCACAGCTACTTACGTGCCATTTTCGATTTGTTAATGCATAGATCGCTATGCTATTGACTTCTTAAGTCAAACGGGACTTTCTGTGTGCGATTCGAGGTACGCCTCGCGGCTGTTCTCAGCACGCGTCGTGGATTGTGACAACATACCCATGTATTAAGTAATTAGTTTCCATAAGTAAACCGTAATTGTGCATCGGGCTGAAGCTCGCCGTCGGTGAATCGTGCACGCGTTTATAATTGAGCACATTCAGTGCCGAGCCCCGGCGAGAGGGATTCGCGCTATAAATGGTAGACCGATGCGATGAGCGTACACAGATGTTTGGTACTAGGCGGCTTTGTGTTCTATTAAACACCGAGTCGGTTCTTGCCGCGAGAATTATTAATAAGTGGATTAAACGGTGGTTGCCGGCTCATTACGCGGCTCATTTCTTGCTTTTACACCGTGCCCGGGGGGTGAAAATCTTTGCTGCGTAATTAATGCATTGACCTTATTTCCACCAATCGTCAGCCTTTATCAATACCTCATCCATTCACTACATTACCATAGTAAAATCGATTTTATTCCCACGTTATATCTCGCTCTATCTCTCTGTTTTTATTATACATCTCGCTGAGGATCCATCGACCCCATTGCTACCCCCTTTTCACCGTCCCTTTTACCACTGTTTTCAGTCTAATTTTTAATTCGTTGCCATCATCTAGCATGAATTCCAAGCCTTGGAGAGGCAGTATTCGTAGGAGCAGAGATGGTGGCCCGTTCGAAACGGTTTTATTAATGAGATACCGAGAGGGGAGCACGGTCGAAGGGAGTCCGTGCTCGAACAGCCTGGCAATCATCTTCGAGGCCCTCGCCCCGAAATACCGGCCGGGGTTTCTGGGTCATGTTTGTGGACCGTTGATAAAATATTCCGGGTTAATTGACGGGGAATTCGGGTCAGGCGGAAGCGCGTGATGAAGTGACTAAATATGCGGAAAACTTGGCGCACGTACGGCAGCGGGGATCGCGCCTCGTTGATCCGTTGTCTCTCGATGCTTTCACAGACTTTTGAACGGCTCCGCCGATCCAGCGACCATGGCGATTGCTTTGTCGCTGGAAATGCCCCTCTGTATGCATATTATTCGCGCAGAGCCGCGGCTCGTTTCACGCAGCCGAGAGCGGCGCGCGTGCACCGAAACTTTGGCCCGATAGTTTGAATCAATTTTCGACAAGTTTGCCACCGTTCGGCGCTCACGCTTAACCCGAGGGCTGCTTCAAAGGCCAGACACGCCGCGCTCTGTGTAATTAATTTTCAATATGCTACGTGATTGTTATTATTATTGCTGTGCATGCACGTTACGCGTATGCAGACCTGATTAGCGCTCGGGGAACGTTTACTGCCGATATTGTTTACATGGATATTGCAGATCCGAGGGTGTGAAACTGTTTCTGCATTGGGTCAGGTGGGAGATGCGTATTTTTTATGTAATGCGATTTAAATGCCTGTCAGGGTGAATGAAGATGAATATTCGAGGAAAATCGTCCGATTTAATGCAGTGATTTGAGCTCCTGTCGGTGTCTGATTAATATCGGGGATATACTACTTGCTGACGATCTGGGAACCATGTATATAATCAGTTTAATGTACTCTACTTATTGAATTTCTATAGAATTATTGATATTTATTATCTAAGTTAAATTCGATTCTCTTTGGAATGCTACTTAATTCCATTTTTATTCGTCTTTCATTTCTCACAATATCGAAGGATTGACTTTGTAATACACTCTCACTCTATTTTAAACCGAAATTGAAAGAAGAATCAGCGAGCTTGGACGAGACGAGTATCACCTTGAAATTGATCGGCCACCGACGAAGGTGCAAATTAGGTCGGAGGAATTCATGTAATTAAACTTCCAAAGGGAATCAAGCTCGCCTTAACGAACCATCAAAACTATGCTCGCGATTCGTAACTTTGATCCCGTGATTCAGACGTTCGATCTCGCGATCGAACGATTCCGATGGCTCGCTGTGGCCTATTGTTCCCAGCTGCCAACCAGGTACAAGAAATGCAACGGATTAATTCGCGTCGTGTAACTTGAAATACCGTCAGCACTAATGATACCCCGATACGGGATCGTGTCTAGCATAACTCCAGCGTGTAGGTACATTCTGCTCCACATACTTCACGGCAGGGATGAAATACTCGCGCGTGCCATCGTTATCCCCGCGGAATATTGAGTATAACTAGGAACGCATTAGGGGAATTCGAGCTTCATGAAATCTTGCACGGAGCTTAATTTAACCCCGATGGGTATGACGTTACGTGGACACGGTGAGAAAAATCGCTGCATTCCTGATACTCGGTGGGCTGTGGCGAATGATTTTGGCACGAGATACGTATAGACATCGTGTACGTGATATCCCGCCTTGTGAAATTTTCAGGAGATCCTCTCACGATACCCTCGGACAATCCACGTACATCGCATTGCATCAAAGTATCTTATTTCATCAAGATTTCGCTGTGTTCAAAATATATCCACCCCTTTCAACATTATACTAATCTAACATATCAGCACTCATTTCCTCTGTTCTCTTCCCCTAGAGACCCTTTAAGTAGAGTCACGCAATCACGTCTAAGTTAGGTCGGTTTGACGCCATGTTTTGTCAAAGGTGTGAAAATACAATTGTCGGCATAGGGTAAAACTATACAATACGCCCCACTTTTAAAGAAACATCTATAAAACCTATATTTTTTAATAATTCTTTAAATTTTTTGTGTAAACACATTACGTGTTCATTACTCTTCACAACTACACCGAAATTGTGATAAAAACATAACTGGAAATAACTGGAAATAATCATTTTCCTGAACCCTACATGGGGCGTTTCGTAACACAGTCGTCAGGTAAAACGCCCCATCTATGCGACAAAACGCTCCGACATAAATAAGTAAAAATTTGCCAACTTACCATGTGTTTGAGACTGCATTTTGGTTGCAATTCAATGGTACAACGATACATATTTGTAAAAACACGTGGCATCTCAAATTTTGACAACTTACCTTATTTAATACTCGTCAGGTTATAACCTGACTGTAAGCTGTCAAAATTTGGATTAGATTGCATAGTGAAGATAGCGATTGACGAACGAAACATGTGTTAATTTCGCCCGTAATGTAGTCCTTATATGTGTATGTATATTTATGTGACGTTTCTGTTATCCAGGAAAAAGAAAAGAAATACGTTACTCATGAAAAATATGATTTTGAGGTGGGGCATATTGTAAATTCTTTGCTGGGGCACATTGTAAATTCTAGAGTACGAAACGTCTCGGCTTTAATTTAGCAACAACGTAGTGAAAAAAGGTTCGGGCAATAACGATTTAAAGAAGTTAGTTTGTCTACTTTCGAAATATATGTGTGAATTTATCGCAAATACAATAGTGACTTAGAAAATTGAATTTCTCACATACTAACCGCAAATTGTCTGAAGGCCGAAAATATAAATTCTTGTATATTTTTTTAAAAGCCGTAATATTTGCTGGTATTTTTATTGCGGCAGTTGTGGCCAACTGAGGCAAGCTCGAATCTGGTGATCGCGTTGATGCATCCTGGTTTATGTGCGTAAAATAATGGTGGGGCGTTTTGTCAAATGGGGCGTATTGTATAGTTTTATCCTAGTGGCGGTATATACAACGTTGCTTGAAAGCATTATTTTGATTGGTGCCGCCATTTGTATTTTCACACCTTTGACAAAAAATGGCGTCACCAATCAAAATCGAGGCTGTGTTTGCGTGACTCTACTTAAAGGATCTCTATCTTCCCCCATTCTTGAAGCCCTCGAGAAAATCGTAAACCCCCAGATTGGACGTTGAAGAAGAATAAAAAAACAGCCGCGAAAACAAATGACCCCGTTCTAAAGTAATACCTATACTCGTCCACAGATTCGACCAATATTCACGTGCCACGCTGTACAACCCCAACTCCCACGCTAATCATTATTGTCTCTCGAAATCACGACTCAATTCCCAGTCCAATTTAATCCAGCCAGGGTGGAATGGCGCCAACGTCAGCGGTCGAGGACAAGCGGCAGGGGGTTGCGCGATGCGACTGAACAACGCGATATTACCAGCACGCTCTTTTAACTCTCCATTTCATTATCGCGTCGCAATAAGAGCCTCCCGTGCTCTTTGCACCCATCGCTCGCCGAGCAGACCGGAAACAGTGATGCACAGACGCCTACGAACCCAGAAATCCCGCCCCACAGTCTCTACATTTCCCTCGATTTTCCAACCGCTATTTTTTTCGCCGCCAAAGTCGACGTTCACTCGACTGCTCGGCGTTCATTCTTTCCTCGGTACCGCGCTCGTCGTTTCCCTGGTGCGCGACTCCGACGGGCTTTCAATTATCGCCACTTACGGTCGGAATTTCGTTGCTGTGATGAAATGCGAGTCGCGGGGGTGGAGGCCGCGCAACGGGTCCGCGTTCCCTGTCAGCCGTCATCGACGCCAACGACAACTTCGTCGTCGTATATTCCCGTAATGCAATCGAGTCGAATCAGCGGCGCGTGAAAGCGTCGAAGCGAGCTGGCGTGCGCGCTGGAACGCGGCTGATCGTTCGCCAGCAATAAAACCAGCGCTCTGGACCAACAAACCACCCCCACTGGTCATCCCCTTGGTCGGTCGGATGTAATATTCCAGGGGCCGACGTTTTCGCGTAATTGTGTTCCTATGCCCGTGGGCGAGCGCCGTGTTTCGTTCTCCGGGGGTGGATGTTTTCGGGGTGGAGAAGCAGGCAGACTTTTGGAGGAGACTTCAATGTGCCGTCGTGCCCCGGGGGCGTTTCTAAGCGAGACACTCTCTGGGGCACGCGAATGGTATTCTGCTTTCAGTGTTTGTGTAGAGTAGTGCTTGAAGGAAAGTTTAAAGTGTAGATGAATAGTTCTGTTGGGCAGGATTATTTATAATTCTTAAAATTAGGGTGGACCAGTAATGAAAGGATAATAGGCAGAGCTTAGTAGTGTGAAGTTTGTTACGCAGGCATGTAAACTTTCTCTTGGCTAGCACTGTAAGGAGCGTAGCGGTGGGAGGAGGCAGATTAAGGTCGTTTTTGAGTTTTCGTGGTTCTTGTTAGAAGTTTAGCTAGGACTTCTTATTTGCGTGTAATCTGCAATTTAGTGGGTGGAATGTGAGAAGGTTTAATTTCGCGAGGTTACAGTTGTATAATAGTTTGTATAATTAGTATGTGATACTGTCTCTATGGCTGTGTAGTATTATGTATTACCTGTCTATTAGAATTCTATTGTACCTATCCCTACCACCATTTTCAATTTCTATTGGCTGACACGCCCGTGTATTACGCTTTTATTTAACGCGTAAATTCCTCTTTTACCGTTAAAGCATAAAATATTCCAATACCCAGGAGCGTTATTACCATTTCATAAACCCTGTGCCAAAATGAAGCCGCGAATAAGCTGTACACGTGACATGTTAACAGCGCAGTTACAATGCCGTTAATTAATACCGACGATTAATAATAATGCAGCCATCGTTTACGCGGATTTCCAGCGTTGCATCAAATTTTAGGATAGATTACACGGATTTGTTTCGCTGCTGTTCCGCCACGGGATTGAGCAATATGGAGCAACAAAGTTAAATCGATCCTCTGTCTGACTAAACTCTGTCCCATACTACTGGCGCCCTCCGCGATAAAACGACAGTAAACACGCGGTGCCTCTCAAACGCCGTTGCAAATTTCCCCTCTACTTCGAAGTAAATGCATTAGTCAGACTCCAATTTAAAGTTGCTCCAGCGATAAATTTTAATTCACTATCTCCTGATCCAAGTAGAATATGCACTATATACCTTTCCCTGGAAAGCTACTTCATTTATAGCATAATACGAGGCTGGGATCATCTCTCCTGATTAATTTTAGAACGGGAATACATATTTATGTTTACTGAAAACAATGGACATTACGAATGTCGTCAGTTAAATAGGAGTACAGGATTGAAATGTCCCAATAAAAATTTGCCTGTCGACCGTCGCTATTTGTGGGCGGCATTTCCGGATTTAAATCAGGCTGACACACAATATCGGTGCATCGGGCTATGTAACTCGACGATAAAACGACGATCAAGATACCGTGCTCGAGTGTATCATATTGCGAAATTTCTCCGGCGCGGTATGTCGTACTTGGTTCAAGTTGTCAGACGCAGGCGAAGAAGAGAGCGCAGCGTCTTCTCCAAGTGGCTGGTACGTTGTCGAAGCACTCGCGAATTTTCTATCACCGTATCAATCGACGCAGCTTTAGAATTCCCTACTTGCCGCCTCGAAAAACCGAGGGAGCACGATTCTTCCATCTTTCCTTTACTCCGACGTCCAATATATCGTGGCAAATATACCTTTCGTTTATCAAACTCTCAACGATGGTTAATTCTAGGAGCTTACTGGCCCAAGTTTCGTTATCAACACTTATTTCTTCTGAAGACAGATCAATTACCATCTGATAAGTATAATAATCTTTTTCGAGACTCCATTAGTTTAGTCAAAGGTAGTTCTATCAATGAATAATGAAAAAGCTTTTTCCGATAAAGTTTTGAGGACTTTACATCGTCTTAACGGGTGCAGCAGAGTCAGATACCTCGAAAATAAATTTCCTCGGTCAAAATGTTCCAACTTTCTCGTAAAAGCTAGCAGACTTAGCAGTTTACGAAGCCAACCGCTGTTCTTAGCGGTTTGGCGAGTCCTTGATGGACCAGTAAGCCTCCACTTTTAGCGATTCACTGTGGTCTCGCGATTTCACCAGCTCCCCTTCCCGCATGCAATTTTAAAGGTATCGAGGGTAGTCTTCGAGGTCGGTGTCTAGTTTAAAGCCATCAGTTGGTCTCTGCTGAATATCGCAACGTTGTTCGAGTTCTGAGCTTCTAATACGTGCCATGGGACATCCTCGCCACCATCGAGTTAGGATAAATATTCTATAGACGACGCAACTGGGTACACTATTTTAATTTATCGACAGAGTGCAACAACTGTGCTTACTCCGAGTTTAGCGTCTATAACAAACGAAAGTTTCATGGGCAGTTCCAAGCAGATTTGGAAAGTTTTACTACGAAGATGAGTGAATTAATTTGCAGACTTGACGCTGGTTTTGGACAGTAGAGTTCTTTTGTGGGAAATACTGGCAATTAAGAAATAGGCACTGTCCAAATAAAGATGGAATTTTAATTCAGTAAGTAAATGCTATTATTCAAAGACAAAGTACCAATCCAGAGTTCCCCATGTTTTAGTACTATAAAAATGAAAGAAGTTAAAGTCACATGGTCCCTTAAAAAATTCAGTACAATCGGCGGGGGGATTTCGTAGAAAGTTACCACCCAAAACTTCGTTAAGATATCTCCCTTGTTCGTTCGTGAATCACGAATTCATGGCACCGCAGGAGGGGTAGATGAAAGTTTTCTGGCAGGTGACACGGTACGGTAATGCCACGAAAAAATTACCCCATAAAGAAAAATTGAAACCTCCAGCCAAGTCATGCTTCCCTCGTTACAAGGGTGATTCATTAAAAAAAACTATATACTTGAAGAAATATTCAAGTTCTAACTAACTACAATAATTCCATCCATTGTCAGTGTGAAAAGCTACGGCAGAGAGATTGTTAACGTTCGGAAGAAAAATCCTAAAACACTGAAATTGATCCAATTCCAGGGACACAACGACGATTTTCAACCCGGAATGGAGACGCGTGCGCGGAAAATTGATTCGTTTTAGGGGGTTCTCGCGTTATCCCGGGGCTTTTTTCGGTTGGACAGCTGCTAGGGGAACTTGCCCATCTGGATGGGTGACAGGGAAATACATCCGCTTTTTACGACAATCCCAAAATCGTTCCTTCAGCTTCGATTCATCCTGAAGCACGCAATTCCCCCCTTGGCTACAGCCTCTCTCTATCTCTCTCTTTTCCCTTTTTTAATTCAAATACACGGGCTGACGAAATAGAGCCACCAACATGGCGAGAACGCGGCCCGATTCCGTCTCTTTTTAACAGCGTTCCATCCCCCCAACCCGGTGGTTTTCGGCCGTGGAATTCAAGCGTCGCGAAGAATTCCAGCGAAGTCGCGGGCGGAGCTCGGAGTACATAATTGGTTTCCGTCTTTGTCGCCTTCATTTTCAGTGGCTCGTCGCTTGCCTCCAAGAAACGCGGCACTGGAGCACGCGAAGTACCAAAGACACGTGAAACAGGCACGTTTAAATTGAAACGCTGCTCTTTAACAACCTAGACACCGGTGAATTACGGCGTTACACTAAGAACGTTAGCTCCACCTGACAATCTCTGAGCAGCAGTTTTATTCCGATCAAGTCCACGACTTTCTTCTAGTCCATTCGCAATTTGCAAATTCAGGAACTTCGCTGTGTAGCGTTAGGGGAAAGATGGAAGAAGATTTAACTACAAAAATTTTCAAATTTTTAGACTCGTCGTGGAGACTTTATTTTAAAATGAGTTTGAAACACAGAGTACCTAATAAGGGCAATCAGGACGCAGAGCGTTGGCCATTGCGAAGATTACATGCTCCCCGAGGCGAACATCCTTTCTCATTTTCTTTCCCATTTTACACTCAGAGCAACACTTTCTACTTTCGCCCCTTGAGCTCTAATTGACTTGCGGCGAAGTTACACGCCCACTAATTGTGTACACTTTCCTCGAAATTGCGATAATTTACGCTACCATCTGTTTCGCCATCTTGTGGCTCTGTAATCCAAAAGCCACCCAATTCAGGCAGTAATGGATGGCAATAAACACGAGTGTCATTCAGCTCGTAAGAATAGTAATAACAGCGAAACGAACGAGTTCATTTTCCTCACGCACAGTTTATTTCACCGCGGAAGAGGTCTGAGCGTTGCGAGCCGCCGCTCCCAACTACGCCCGCTCTGTTTCCCGATCCCCCGTTTTTCCGCCGCCTCTCAGAAACATGTAATTACGTAGCCAATGTTCCTTCGGGTCGAATTTTCCAGCAGTGAAGGAACAGCGGGCGGTGGGCATTTATTACTCTTTTCGGGTTACTTTCCCGGCTGGAAAAAGGATTCGCCGCTACACGTCTCGCGCTTTCTCATTTCTTCTGTATCCCACGGGGACGATAATGGACAACACAGCGGCGAAAAAGGATCGACTGGAACGGTGGCTGGTTCTCGGCTTCAATTACGCCGGCTTAATAACTCACGGACGATTCAATCTTCCGTGTGATTCGTGGAAAAGCGTATTCTCGCGATCCCCGGCGACGCTACGTCACCGTTAAAGCGAGGGGTAGGGGAGAGGTGGGATGAAAGGGACACGTATTGAAGGGGACATGGTCATTATCTCAAAGATAAAGGATCTGCCCAGGCCAAAAGTGTTGTTATTTTGTAGCCACATTCATTCATGTGTAATCAAACCGAATTTCAAGCCCCTATCGTATCTACGACGACAGAAATACACGATTGAATTTTTTTGAGGTTCAAAGTATAACTTTTAGTATTTCCTTGAACTGCTGTTACCAGCGACTGATTTCTCTATTACTGCATCTAAACAGGTATTTATTTAAGAACGATATCGTATAATGCCCGATCCTTTTTGTGTCATATCGTAATTGTAGCAATTAGATTTTCAATTTTGGTGTCTTATTTATGAAAGGGACACAACAAAAATTTATGAAGGGGACATCATTTTCATACCTGTCATCTTGAAACCTTACTATTCTTCACTTGTTTCAGTGAAAATATGCCACCTAAAATTCGGGTTAGGATGCTAGTAGACAATTCATTATTTACAGCTATTAAGATCATTTAGTTACATAAGCTTAAGTGTTGAGTTTTTAGTTCCTATTACGAATTAAAATAGCTACTGTGAGCTCGGTACCTGCATAAATGATAATTAAAAAAATGATATTAATATTTCCTGTTTTTATTACACTGTCCCATTCATAAACATCCATGTCCCTTTCAATACAGCCAATTTATGAAAGGGGCAAAACACACTTTTTTAGAAAACGAAAAATATGACATGTAAATATAGAGAGAAACTTAATAGGCCCGTGAATTATTATTACCAGATAACTGACCTTTCTAATGTTACCAATTAGAACTCGAATGGTTATTTATTTTTTTTACACTCTGGTCCTAAACACAAGTGTCTCTTTCATCCCACCTCTCCCCTAGTTATTTGCGAAGGGACGTGAGAAACGATACGAATAACGACGCACAGTGTTCTTGATCAGTGAACTGTTTTGAAAAAGGTGAAAGGAGGGGTATCTGGCAGCCAGATCCGAGCTGCCAACGATTACCGTCACTTCCAACCGAGTATAAATTCCCTATTCAAAGAGGAAAACCCCTCTCGTCCCCTTTCTCTCAGCTAAGCGTCCAAACCACCTCGGACCATTTTTTTGTCACGCCCACACGTAGAGCTCGGGCACAGGGGGTGAAAACAAAGAGGAACAACGGATACCAGTAGCAGAGGAAGCGACTGGATTGGATCTCATAAAATATTTATCCGTGGAAAGGTGATACAGTTTCCTGGCCGACTTTCCGCCGATCGAACGCTCGTATCAGTTTCCTGCACCCTCCTCCCGCTCTCACCCCCGCCCCTTCTTTCTCTGCAGGCACGTACGGGACCCGTGAGGTCGTCGCTGTGGACCCCGCGCCGTTTACGGATCAACGAGACGAGGCCGCGTAGCGCTCCCTTCGCGTGATTTCAAATGCTCACGTCCAGGGATCGTGTTCCGCGATCGAACATCTACGTTCACGTGGTAATACGTCTCGACAACGGTGCACGTGCATTTATGCTGGGGCGTACGATCGCTTTCCGGCTCGGCGGTGCACGTACGATCGTCGCTTTTGTCGCGGACGATCATAGCCTCGCGAACAATTCACGGAACTCCGTCAGAAGTATTCCCCGAGAAAGTCGAACGACTTGTGACGCCCACAGGTGGTTAAACTTCCTTCCATTCATCTTTAAAACAACAGGAAAAGCGTCCTTGAAGTCTAGAAAAATTTATCAAATTCCCCGCGAAAGAGCGCAAGAATTATCTCGGAGTAAAGCAACGAAAACAACCTCTCGGGCACCGCAACTTTTATCAAAATTCCTGGCCGCGTTCCGCGCCAGTTCGGTATGTCCAAATTAAATGGAATCCCCGAGACAGAAGCCGGAATCGTTAAAGCGACGAGTGGGGAAGAAATTACAAAAAGTGCCGGCATATTTATTGCTTGTCGGCTGCGCGAACAACTGTCGCCCCGTGAAAGAGGGATGATCCCCGAGAAGTAGCCCGCGGGTTAAACGGGGAGGCGCGTCCTCGAGCTTCAACGGGGGCGCGTCTCGTCTGCTTTCCTTCTCGTCTCATTTTTTTCCGCGCCTCGGGGGCCACGTGTACACGGAGCAACGACAACACTCGGTGGTCAACTCGTTTCCGCGCTTTGCGGAAACGACCAGTCCACCGGAAGGCAAGTGTCGCCACCGCGAGAAGGGCGGGCGGTCGACGCTCTCTGGACTCCTGTGAAATATTAAAGAGACTCGTCTGCCTGAGGATCGCCACCGAAACGACAGACGCTCCGTTTCAATCGCGGATCAGGAAGCGACGCCCTTCTTGTTTCTGATATAAACGACGCTCGTTTGTGACGTTAGGGGTCGCTCGTAATGTGAAGGAGCGCGTAGAAAATCGTTTCGAGGGGCTTGAATGAGAATTTTATGTATGGGTAACTGATCCCTGCGATTGTGGGTGGAAGTTCTTGAGTTTCGTATTCATTGCTTAGTTGTTTTACTGTGTTTAGTGATTAGGTGGGGGAGGGAGGTGGGATGAGGGCTGAAAAGGGGAGAAATTTGTAGTGGATGCTGTAGGTAGGTATAATTTGCTTGGTATTCTATCTCCTTTGGTATTGAAAATGTGAAGTGATCCAGAATAGTGTTAGGCTTACGAAATTGTTTAACCCTCGTCAGGCGGCATAGGTACAATTGTAACTTTTGCGTTTTTTTAAATTGGGATAACTTTTTTGCGAGAAGCCGTGGAAAGCTGATGTTTCGTGTCTTCTCTAAATATTTGGTCTAGATTACATAGACCAAATTTCAGAATAATATCGCTACCCCCTTCCGAGATAGGGGATTGAATTCAGGATTGCAAAAATGTGCCGCCTGACGAGGGTTAACTTTCGGGATCTTCACTGGTAATTAATATCTATTTATCCTGAAATTTTCTACTCTGTTAGTGATAACCGCAAGTAAAATCTTTCGAGTTTTCAGTATCATTTCGCAGGGCGAATTGGGGGAAAGGCCTCCAGTGTGAGCAATGACACGAACATTATTTAGGAAAGTTTAAAACGCGCGTCGTCTGAAAGAACGGTCGGCCACGACGAGAAAGAACATTTTCGAAACTCGCGAAACTAGTTCGCCGGTGCATTCCAAGGTTTACGCCGCGTCGTTGATAATCATGCTTTGCCACCCTTGCCAGCCACTTTGAAATAAGTTCCTCGGGCAACGTCTTTGTTAACGCGCAAAGTTGACCACATCGACGCCATGGCTTAACGTGCACTCGATTGTATAGAACTTCCGAAAGTTCGCCTCGGCTATTCCCAGCGTTGTTAATAAAACGAAATCGGGTATGCTCCCCTTTGCACGAAATTTCTTGTCCGATGGTGAGAGTCGAAACGATTTGTTAGTGTCGTCTGACATAGAAAAGTTAATTCTGAATTGCTCAACTAACGTAACAATAACTTATGATAAGTCGGGCGTTGATCAAACTTTTCACATCGCACCATTCTTCATCTGTTATATATGTTTGATTTGCTGCACCGTTGGAGCTTTGTTCAAGGTTTAAAAAAATATCCAACTCTTTTGCCTCATTGTCACAATGCCCGGGAAATCGAGTCGACCGTATCTCGCGATGTTAATGAATAATATTTGCACGGGGAGGTTATGAATTATCGCGCTTTCTGATTCGAGAATTACCACGTTTTGTCGCTGGTGTCAGAACGCTGCGTCGTGAAATATCTACTACAATTTTGAATATGTATATACGTGCTCACATAGCAGCGATCAAGACGCCAGTTCATTTTTCACGGCGAACAATGCCCAGCGAAATAACGGGAAAAAACGAAGTACCATAGACTCCGTGATTGTTTGAGGGAAGCAGAAAAGTTTCACGCTTTAATCGAAATACACGGGGTGTTTCGTTAACACGGTTGCAAGGAGTTTTCGCCAACTACTTATCGACGATATCGAAACAATATTTCCACTTTTCAAGCTCCATCGGATTAATCGAGGATCCGCTTGAATATAGGAGGGTTTGGCGAAAGAATTATCGAGTACTCACATATAACGACGAGATGAGCGTTGGCACGGATCGGTTTAATGCGCAAATATGGTCCGACTTGGCACTGATACTCTCCATCGTCGTTCAAAGAAGCGTCTGTGATCTTGAGATTGTAGATGCCAGCGTTTTGATCTCCTATTAGTCTGAGTCTTGGATGTCCGACGATTTCTCCAGCTGCAATGCAATAAAAAATCAACTTTATGATATGTATCGCGTGGAATTCAATTGTTTAATAAGAACTCTCAAAATGCCTAAATCTTAGCGATTTAAATTGACTATACAACCACTCAATAATATTACTAACTTCATTCGTTTGGTGAAAATAAAACAGTCGAATATAATTCTTAACGCCACTAGCATTCATTCCTCGATATTTTTACTATTATTCGTAAGATGCTAAAAATTTCTAAACCACCACTTCATTCTACCTTTAATTCCACTAATATTTTCTCAACTATTGCAGGAAGCTGCGCGCCGTTATATCTCGTGCTTGTACCATTATTTTATCAAGAACACGTCTTTCATATTTAACGAGGAACGAGGCCATCGTCAAAGGTCTCGATCGATGAGGAAAATAATAGAAAAGAACAATCTAGGGCTTACATTCAGCCCCGTTTCCTTCCTACGGCAAAATGGGACTTGTTACAATCATAACGAGGAAAATTGAAAAAGGGGTATTATTCCGGCTCGAGCGTTCCAGAAGGATTCTTTATTAAAACCATCACCGTTTGTCATCAGCTAATTCTTATTTCGATCACGCCCCCACCCTTCCCGCTATTCATTGACCTTTCGCGCCCAATCATTTCCACGAAAAACCCAGCGACGATCACCGAGGAAACAGCTTTCCATCGAAATAAAATGGGAAGCAAGAATCCCTATATCCACCGGGTTTTTCAGGTGAAACTTTTATCTCGATTAAATCCCGTTCCATTAACAGGCTCAGAACCCCCAACACCTTCCTCCCCTTCGTACTCCCCTTCGATTCGAAAACAATTTACGAATCTCTGTTAGAATTCGATTCCAGCAGCCCGATAACGGATCACGCTATTTTCCATTTTTGCTGAGCCATTTCCCATGGATTTGCAAAAACTAATGCTTCTTTTCCGTTTCCCGAATAGCCTTAGCATTGGGGGGAGGGGGCGCACTTGTTATAATTCATTTTAATAGCCAACGTAGAACATTATGGCTTTCCAATGCTCGCGGTGCAAATGTTTACGGTAAAAGGTCGCCCTTCGGGAGACGGGGGTGGAAAAAAAATCATAACCACGGTGCATTAAGGTCGTATCGTAACTCAAAGGATACGGCCCACCGTAAACTACACGCGAGCGGCTTCTATAAAGGGCGAAGACACATGTCTGCCAGGATACGCCGCAACGCGTTGCCACTTGCTTTTTGATAAAAGCGGGCTGATGTATGCAGAATCGATAGCGCAGGACGGCCTCGCGGCGGCCATTACCCTTCTGTCAACCTTGCCTTTTGCGAAAAATTTACTTTGCCACGGGGCTGCACGGTGATCGACAGTCGAACGGCTAATTATCCGCGCCAGCTTTCTGCTAATTATTCAAGAGTCAAAGTCACGCGAACCGCTTTGATGACGGTCGGCGGTGAAAGCGGAAGGAGCGGTCTTGTATGATTTATAAATTCGCGGCTTGACACTTGGAAGTTAAGTAACAGGCCAATGATTGATAATATATTGTATCGTGCCTAATTTCTTTTGTAAATATTCCTGAACATGTTGGTGGTATTCGAGTGAATTTTCTTTTACTGATATTTTATTATGCGAAGGGTCTTCTTCTTTAATGACACAAGTTAAAATTCTTATTTGGCAGAATATTTTATGCCCGAATAATTCTGGAAATTATCGATACACTTTCAATTCATTATTCTCGAAGGAAACTTTGATTCGACTAAATTACCCCGTCAGTTGCTATTCTCAGCGCGGTTCGCTGCCCTTAACGATACAACCACCGCGCGACGTGTTCGAAAATTTGGGTCGTGGTAAAAAGCACGCCTAATAAAGGTTTCAATAGTCTAGGGTCTAATTATTCTTCTTTTATGCCGCTGTCGTCGCCGGCGAGATCGTCCGAGCTTCCGAATGAGAATCGAATAATACACTGGGGAGAACTGGAAATCGTGACACTGGCGGGGAGGGATCTTTTGTGTTGCTTTTTTTGAAAAAGGAAACAATGACGTCACGTCACAACTCGGTGAAATGTATTAGGACACGTGAACGAAGAAGAATCCAGCTGGAGGAAATGTCAATTTCGTTCCACTCGTATCATTGGCAGTGCTAATAGAGTAAAATGATTTTAAGTGGACGAAATGAAGTTATTAAACGAAGTTTCAAAGATTCTATAATAGAATGGAAAGAGTTGGAGAAGTATTCTGGTCGGCTCGACCGCATCTGCATTCTACTTCAACTTATCCTCGAGAAACCGAGGAAGCTGATAATTACTCAGAATCTGTGCAGAATCTATCGGGCTCATTTCCAACTCTGGCCAACGATACTCGTGGAATTGTTCGATCCGAGTGTCAAGGAACTTAATAGAATGTTTTACAGTGATATATTCACTGTGGAATTCTACTGCAATACGAAACTATTTGTTCGCAAAATTGCCTCGCAATTTTTCACGCACGTATTTTAATTATGATCGTGTATCTTTCTCCGCTCTTGTAAAACTTTTATTTGCCTCGTTGAAATCGCGAAAAGTCAATAGATACTTCGCGCAAGGGTGCGTCGAGTGATTTCTCGTTTAAAAATAAATCAACAGCGTGGAATGAAGTTTTTTTCCCACTGATTCTTTGATTTTTTTAGAGGGAAATATAGCTTCGAAAAATTGTGGAGCACGCAGCTGGCAAATGATATTTGGACTTTGAGGCGCCATTGTATCATGTTCAGTTTCAATTGTCTCGAAAATGAAGTGGTGTGTTAAAAAGAATATTGAGCATAATTTTGATTCGTTCTTGAACGAGGAATCGTTCGATATTGGGTTTTGCTTTAACCACTTATCAGTGAGTCACGGAAGTCTAAAAATCTTTGGACAGCACCCCAATGTTTAATGAATGCTTAATAAATAATAGCAGATTTAATCTACTTACTTGGTTGTATGACGTACGCAAAGCCATCTTTGACCCACTGCACAATGCCGACCCTGTTTCCGACCTCGCAAGGTATCGTTACCTCTCCACCCTCGAGGACAGAGCTGTTCCGTGGACTGACTCGGAAATATTGCCCTCCTTCACCTGCAAGAGAGTCGTAAATTACACTTAGAGCCAATATATCCAAAGGGCAATTACAATTACGAATTAATGGTACCACATAGTGAAGATTTGCTCGAGGTGGTCGAGGAACCTTAACTATTCATCGAAATTGATGAGCACAAAGCAGAGTTTAGAAACATGATGATAAAACGCAAAGGACCCCCCATGAATATAAAATAAAATATTCCAAACTCTAAGTGGAACTTAAATACTAACTCTTGAAATCTGAAATACTTGACGATGCATTCCGAGATGTTATAAATTAATGTAATAGATGGGAGAGTGAATATTGAAAAATGGGACAATATCAGAGGAAATTTCGCATGGTTTATTTGTCTCGCATCTTCACAAAGCCCTTTTGCAGCGTGTCTTTTGTTAATTCACGGGGCTCGTAAAAATACGCTCACGGAGAGATTTGAAACAAAACCGCCGGATATTCTATGCCGCGGCGGAAACTATTCGCGGACGCGGCGATACCACTTCCGTGAAAGGAACGGAAGCCAGAAAAGCCCCAGTAAACATGGCGACGTTGAATCCGGTGAAACGTTCGCGGCAGCGACGTCCCTCTTTCAATGTAAACGTCTGAAGGAGATCGAACTTAATAAAAAAGAGAGAAGAGGGAAAGGAAAGGGGGTGTATCTAAATGGCAGAGGAGAACGTTACAAGCCCCGCATTCATGAGATCGAAATAGAGGCTGGCGAATGAATATCGAAAGACGTAAAGTGAAGTCGCTGTAAAAAAAAAAGGCGGAACACTTCTCTTGCCCGTCATTCTTTTTAAGAACCGCTCGAGAACAAGAGGACGGTAGAATGCATTTGTTTGTTTTCGATGGAAGAAGGAAGCTCCGATATTGTATATACAGGGTGGTCCACGTAACTGGGGCAGGTCTTATCTCGTATTTAATCGAAGCCCCAAAGAAAAACTCCTTTAGAAAAGTCTAACTTTCTATACTTGCTAGCCTTTAAGGGGGGAACCTGGTGTAATTTTTCCGGATTTTTTTTTAAAGAAAGTATTTAATCGATCTTTCTGAAACTTTCAGGATATTGTATTAACAGGTTAAGGTAGGTAAAAAAAATTTTTATTAAAAAAGAGCAACAAATAACAAAGTTATAAGTGCTTATGCCCAGTCCGTTGGCGACACAATTGGTCCACTGCGGGCAACGTAGCGTTTTTTGGTTTCAGATGAAACCAAAAATCGAACAATTTTCATTTAGTTTATGAGTGTACGGATGAATCGTATCAATTTATTTCTTAAAAGATGCAAAATTGAACAAATGGCGGCCTCTTGAAAAAAAAGGTCCCTCTTTCGAACGAAATTTTGCATTAAATGTGTAAAAAAAAGTTATTTATTTAAACAATATCATTATACCCATAGCTTAGATCTGTAAAGAAAATGTTCACAAATATCCGTGCACAAGGCCAAGTCGATTGGTTGAATATTTTTGGAGTTACATTGCCCGCAAATTGTAAAACTGTCGTTTCGAGAAAAACGCGTTTCAAGTTTTCTGGTAACCTGGCGCTCCGTAGTAAAACCGGCTATATCCGCTTTAATTTTTCGAATTTCGTTTTGCGGCTTTGGGAGCATATTATCGTGATGTTTAACTATTGATTTATGCAAAAAAAATCGATTTCTTCGACCCGCTACACCAGGTTCCCCCCTTAAAGTTTTCTGGTAACCTGGCGCTCCGTAGCAAAACCGGCCATATCTGCTTTAATTTTTCGAATTTCGTTTTGCGGCTTTGGAAACGTATTCTCGTAATGTTCAACTATTGATTTATGCAAAAAAATAAAAATCGATTTCTTTGACCCGCTACACCAGGTTCCCCCCTTAAGGGGGAACGCGATACAATTCTACATCTACAACTTCCCCAAACACTTGCCCAAATAGAGACCGATCTCCACTTCAGTCTCCCTTACAGCAGTTCACAATCACGCTGGCATCGCGGAGCTCCGCGAGTTCCCCAACCCCTCGCGTCTGAAATTCACGATTCATCGTCAAAGCAACATCAATCATCCCCAAATTAACACTTCCCAGCGATTAGCGCCGCGTGCAAGAAAAATCCTCCGACAGCTCCCTCATTCCCGACTTCGCTCAGCCGCTCGCTAGCTCTTCAACCCTCATTCACGGCTAAATCGTTTCCCGCCGAGTTCGCTCCAAGTGACGGGCACAACGGCGACAGGATGAAAGACAAAATCTGGCCGGAAGATCAGCGTAATCTGCTTGTTCGCCGACGATAGGATCGATGCTCGCCGCTGCTTCGTTGCCTCGCCCCGTTCACGGGCTGAGCACAACCTGTGGCCACTGTGTACCTGCGGCGGGGGTTACACGTTTGCCTTTGTGCGCCCGTTCGTCTGGTTCGTGGTCACCTGCTGCTCGAATTTGCACGATGCAGCCTAAATACGGCCCCAATGAAACATACAGGCACGGCTGCGTCTGTTAACGCTGCCAGCCTGCAAACAGTCGGACCCCATCAACCCTCTCTCTCACCCTCTCTCTCTCTCCCTCTCTCTCTCTCTGCTCGATGGTGCCGCGAACATTCGAGCAGACGGATTTTACGCGCCCGTGAACCCGAAGCGTCCTGGTCGATCAACGGAAGAACGGGACGATTGTTTTCGATTCCTCCAAGCAGATATGACGTCGGCATCGTGCTTGCTTCCCCTCCCATCTGGCTGCTCGGAGACCCGTCTCGTTAAGAATGCCGTCTGAGTTCCAGGCGGATGGACACCGTCCTGTCATTGGGGACGTCGGACTTTGCTCGTTCGCGGTGAAATTTTAATTGTTTGCTTTCTTGCGCCGCTGCAGCGGCTCTCCAGGACTCTTTGCAGCGTCACTAATTGGCAGGAATACCGACCAGCTCGTCGCTGGATTGTTTGCCCACCGGGGCGATCGTGTACACGCGCGCACTTGGCGCGGGTGATCGTATGGAGGGTGGCTCGGCGTAGGTGGATGGCTCGGAGTTTTGCTTTGTCGCAGGTATTTAGTTGGTGTTTGCAGGTGCGATTGGTTGATTAGAAGGGAAAGCGCGACGACAACTTTGATTTGAGTTATATGAATGCTTATGGTGCAGTTGAGTACAACACACTATTAATATTGTAATCGACGGGGGTGGTTCAGTGGGCGAAGATTATGTCTGAGTGGTGGGTTATATCTATGGTTGTAAGGAAAAACGACCCATGTCACAATTTCAAGAAATTTGAGTTTATGCATTAATTCTACTGTAGAATATTGGATGTATGTTTTTATCAGAAAAAAATGCATGAAAACGAATTTTATACGTTGAAAAAATAATGCAATTTAACCGAAGTCCAATATTCAATTAATACGCATTTGGCAAAACAACGTAAGTCCACAAAATTTGGAGAATACAACGTATCTTTCCTTTGTGATCGCTTTTTATTTTCTATTTTTATTTATCTGCATATACTATAACGTATTTTATGTAAAATAAAATGAGCAAAATTATATTTCATATTTTTATTTTACTAGAAACAGCACACTATGAAATACCAATAATACATAATGTAACTTGTATTTTACAAAAAACAACGCAAAGCACAGAAGAAAACGAAAGAAAACAAAAAAAAAAGAAAGTAAAAGAAGGAAACGTAATCAGAAAAACTACTTAACTGCGACACGTTCAAGCAGAACTGGACAAGTCCAGTGGACTTGTGTCGTTCTGCCTAAAGTGTATGTAAATTATTACTATTTTGTTTATTATTATTTACGTTAATTATACGAATATTGAATATTATGCAAAGTGAAGGAAATATACATTTATGTGGTAAGAAGAAAACAAGGAAACATTGCTAATAAGAAGAATTGGTGTTTAGAACTTTCAACGACAATATCTCGAAAGTGAAAACATGTGACATGGGTCGTTTTTCCTTACAACCACAGATATTTGGTTTGGCTAGGAGGAACTAACTACTCTTCGGTAGACTCAGGTGACGTATGTTCTTCGAGCAAGGGAAAAGGTGGGGCAAGACGTAAACAGAATTGTAAATAGTAAAGGTGGCACAAGGACGTCAGCTAGTATCAGTTAGAAGCTTACTGGCGGTGGAAGTGCTTCTGTGACACAGGACTGTGCTTCGAAAATCTTCAGTGTTTCGATGGTGAGTTTGCTGCGTCGTTTAAAATCATTACTTTTTGAGTGATTTTTTAAATGGGGGAAATTGATTGTCGTGAATGAAACTAAGTAGTTTGTATCAGAAGAACCGTGGAACGAAAGCTTGAAGAAATCATGTTGTACGTAGAAAAGCAGATTTTGAAAAACACATTTCGCGTTTTGGGAAGTATTAAAAACGAAATGTTTACTCGTTTTCGTTGATGAATATTTTGTGTACTCGTGCATCGAAATTCTTTTAAAATCACCATTTTGTAAATCAAAAAGTTTGGAAAAACAACCATTTATTCATCAAAATATTCGTGTATATTCGGCATTTCCTATTTCTACATGTATTTCCGATAGTAAATATCACGTCTGGGTCGATGGAACGGTGAAATGAAATTTCCATTTGTTAGGAAGAAGCGGCAAAAGTTGCAAGGGGATGGGGGTGGCGGCGGAAAAATATCACTTGGAGTCTTCAGTTTCGTTGGAATACATTGAAGTGCTCTTCCCAGCAGACGGGAAATCTTTTATGAACGTAAAAGCTCATCGGTGTAATCGAACTGCCGCTGGCTAATAGCGTTAAGGCTTGAATTAATAACCGCGTTCAAATAGAACCAGGTACACTCGGATCACAGTTCGATTCGAATATACCATAGCACTGTCCTCTGCGTTACAACGTGATTGAAATACGAGCATTACATAACGTTTCGATTTTTACTAGGTATATTTCAACAACCGCACAGCAACTCATACAACTCGCTCGAAACCTCAGGATAACAAAAAACATTTCACATATACTATTACACCTCTTCCGATAGAGTGAAACACCCAATACTTCAACTAGCCCATATTGATAGCCCTGTCGTATATTTGCACCACCTCCTCAATTCAAACTAGACACAGCAAAATCACTACTTCAATCACCAGTAGCCTCTTTTAAGGGGTTACACCACCTTAGCGCTCGGAAAAATAGGTATAAAAATAAACCTTTTTTTTTGGCGCTGCCATTCAGTATATAAAATGATCTTTATTTTACACATATATATAGTAGTTTTATGAACAATTTACAATATTGATGATTAAAAAAAAATAAAAAAATGGCGGAGATATAAGCCGATAAGTAGGACCCGCTTTTGAAAATCCTTGCTGATGGTGTACATGATTTCTCTGTTAGTCATCGTCCAAAACATACAAAATAATTTTTTTCTTATTTAAAAGGGTAATAGCTAAAATGTGACGTAGGATTTTTGTGATTGGGTGCCATGTTCGAAAGTTATAAATTTTTTAAACTGAAACGTTCGATAAAAATTCGATTTTTTTTCTTCAAACAGCTGTCATTTCTACAAAAAAAATTTTAAAAAATTTTCCCTACGTTACATTTTAGCTATTACCCTTTTAAATAAGAAAAAATTTATTTTGTATGTTTGGGATGATGCCGAAAAGAGAAATCATGTACACCATCAGCAAGGATTTTCAAAAGACGGTCCTACTTATCGGCTTATATCTCCGCCATTTTTTATTTGTTTTAATCGTCAATATTGTAAATTATTCATAAAACTACTATATATATGTGTAAAATAAAGATCATTTTATACACTTAATGACAGCGTCAAAAAAAAGGTTTATTTTTATACTTATTTTTCCGAGCGCCAAGGTGGTGTAACCCCTTAAATAAACCACCCCAATAAACTCCTGAAACTCCGTGACATACCTTCATCCAAATAATAACAAACGCTCCTAAGTTCTCCAAAATAATTCCCCAGATAAAATACTTGCTCAATCTCGAGGTCGTGCAATCATTAAAAAATTCCGTCCGCAACAGTGTCGTTCGTCTGTTCATAAACCGCTTTCGCGACAAAGGATCGATTAACTCGCGCGATTTCCAGCCCCCATCGAACCCGTTGAAAAAAAGCTGTTCCACGAGGATCATCCACCATCGTCTCCTTTTCTTCTCTGTTCCATCAGCGACCAAAGGAAAAGGCGATGGACCCGCGCGGAAGAATCATGATACGCGTCGATTGCCCTTTTTAGGATGTGTAAACGACGCTGGCACAGAGACCGACGATGGAAAGAAACAAACGGCTGCAGCTCGTCGACGCGCAAATCCACCCGATGAATTATACGATTATCGGCTTTGCGACTTTTTATTACGCTGCGACGCGTTGACGGCGCGAAGCTTCGCGAATGACACGGTCGCTTTTAATAATCGTACAGTTTAGTCGTGCGTCGCGATGCTCGTCGACGAGCCAGCTAGAGGATTAAGCCGGTGTCCATTACTCTTCGACAGGTCTGACTGGTTTGTTTGAAGCGGAGTGATTTGAAGCGGGACACTCCGGGACGTTGATCGATGGAGGGTGTAGGTGGATACATATTTTAAGTGTCCTTAGGTGTTCTTAGGATTATAGGGCTTTCGGTGCTTGGTGAAGAATAAAGTAGAATTCGCGCAAGTGTATGACGATGTTAGGGGTGTTCGTTAAAATGCAATAATTAAACTTGCAAAAGTGAATTAGAAATAAATTGATTAAATTTTCGACCGTATATATGAAATAATTCAAAATTAAAGTGGTTTCAGCGCAATGGTTTTTTGTTTACCACATTATTGATATTTTAAGCGGTGTGTTGTGAGATTTGAAATATCTGTTCCTTCAATTTTGGAATTCAGATTATAACGTATTATGTTCAACCTTTAGAGGCTCCTGCTTTGTTTTTACTGTTTACCTCAGTCACGTTCTAACCGGCGCGCTCAACGCACGTCTCTGGCTAACGTGTAAATTTCACCTAAAGGCAAACGCAGTTTTATTTCACTTTCCTTGATAAGGGTCACAATCAATGACCGAAACGTCGGAAATATAACGACTGCAAAATAGCTTTTATTAAAATTTTAACTGACCGAACCATTGCGCTGAAACCACTTTAATTTTGAAAAGTGAATTATGATAATCGGAATTTCTTAGCGAGGTATAAGATCAGTTCGGAGTGTGGAAATTTTCACAGTTTTGTGACTAGGGTAAGAGGAATTTCAATGAACATTCGAGCGTGTCGACTATCACTGAAACGAAGCATCATGGTCGATGCACTTTCGTGAAACAGCGTCCAATTAATGTTGCTTGCGTTTCCTCCTAGTTTCGCCGTCGCAAAAGGAGGGGAACTTGTCCCAATTTTCCGACTTGTGCTGAAAAACCAACGCGAGTAGCTCCGCGCACCGTTCGTCTCGTTTTAAGTGAGAATTTCGCCCGATGCATCTTCGAAATCGATCTTGAGCACGGTGTATTCTTCGAACGGGGCACGAATGCCACGGCGCCGAGGACTCTTCAAGCCCCTTTCAATCCCTTATCCACTCGTGCTTTTCGAGTAATATGAAAAAGCAGCCAACTATTTACCTACGTTTCGCAGAGTCCTCGAAGGAGAACTTGTTCTTTTGTTTTATTTCACGAGAGAGGGATGCTTGGGGGAAAATTCGGGTGATTTAGGGGGATCCAAGGGATGCTAATTATCGGCGCCGAAAGTGCAGCTCGGATGAATGTTGATCAGTGACTTCGAAACGAATTCCATCGTCGGTTTTAATATAAATTGAACGCAAAGTAAATGCACGAATGGGAGAAGCAATTACTACATACAATGTTGTGTATTGTCCCAATATCATGGATTAATTTCCCTCGAAATGTAAGGAAATCAGTCGGATTACGCGATCAACTGAAACCCTCTGACAAATGATTTCCATTACAATGGCCCTCGGTAATTAGTTTCTCGTTTAAATGATACAATATAAATTGAGCTCCACTAGTCGATGGTTAATGGGACCTATTAATATTGCAGTCAACGCCAAAGTCGCTTGAGACCCTTTAGTGAAATAACAGAAACACAGTTTGAGTATTTCATAAAATTAGTTACATGAAATATCTGAGGTAACACGCGTGTAGAGCCATAATAAATTAAAACGCGAATCGTGGCTGACGATCTTAGGGTCGAATTACCGTAGCCACTGCTTTCGCGAGTAAACTGACGGCCACGAAATGAAGAGAAAAAAAGGGAAGGGAAATAACGCGAAGCTTACACGAGCACGTGTCCACATTTAATTTTTCCCCGTCCGAATTACAGCAGCCGCCTTGGTGTCCCACTAATTTTCAATTCTCGAGACAAAATCTCCTCTACGTGAGCTATGAATATCCCGAAACGAAGCGTATTCGCTATGCATCGTGCTTCGCCAAGGTACTTCTCTTCAATTTTGCGCCAGCTGGCGAACAACCCTGTTATGGGGTCGCCGATTATTCCCGAAGCAATGCAGCACATATCTCTGCAACTATGTGTACCAGTATGTACAACGCGTTTGAAAGAAATGGTCGATAGGCGAATTAAAAAATACATATTGTCGACTTCTCCCGTTTTGGAACAACTGCTTAAACATTAAGAATAACATTCTAATAAGTATTATTACAAAAAAAACCCTTTTCGCCAGAAGTAGAAAATTTCAAATTCAAAGATCAGAAAACTCTGCGTCACGAAAGTGTGAAGCTTGTATGGAGATTGAAGGGGCACACTTGGAAAACCTTATCTACACATCGAAGTAAGCAAATTGACAACGGAAATGACAAACAAGAGGGAACGAGTCGCGAGCGTTATCGAAAGCGAAATATTTTTCACTAAACTCGGCCAGCACTGTCCACCCTGCACTCCCCGGAGCCATTCTTTTTTAACACTCGGTGTTTTACACGCGGGAATTTTATTTGTGTACATCGTCGAAAAACTTATTTCGCTCCCGACGGTAACGCGGGCTCTCGCGGGGGGGGTGGAAAACGACGTTACGGCTGGAACACTCGAGTGCCTGTCTGTACGTGAATTCCATAAATTCCGAATCGATGGGACTTTACGTTTTACTGTTATTTCGTGGCACGCAGACGCCGCGTCTGCACGGCGAAAAGGCGTACGACGCTCGTAAAACGCCGCTTGTTTCGTTATGAAAAATTCGTTTGCCGAGACGCGTGCTTCCCGAAGTCGTCCCATGGCCTTGTGTAATTTTCCTTCCCGTGGAGAACGCCTCCTCCGGCGTAGTTTTATTTATTTTCGTCGGCCCCGAGGGAAACGTCCCTTTTCTTTCGAATGTACCACTTAAATATCGTGTGTACAGCGCGGGGGTGTGCGCGATGGTGGCACCACTTTATGGTTACTACCTCGTGTAACTTTATTTTTCAAGATTCCAGTGCATCATCTAAATATTTAAGTAGATACGTGCAAAAAGATATTGTTTGATTAATCATAGGGATTTTACACATCCCGTTGAATCCTTGGATATCTGTACCTACATTGTCATCGAATTATGTTCCACAAAACATTTGCGAAACTTATATTCATGTTTTTACGATCACTTTACATTCTGCATTTATTCTTTACGATTTTCACTCCGATAGGAAACGACGCTTTGAAGCCTCCGCGCGATCGTGTTACATAAACTTTGCAATATCTTTTATTTGTAAAAATTGTACTAGGTCTGAGTCAAGAAGACGCGAGAAAGAAGTATCGAATTGCGACCGAGTCACCGTGGCAAAACAAGCGACGTTGTTTACTTTATGAAGTATTAGTATACTTTAATTCTCCGTGCGTACATTTATTGCATTTTTCATGGCACACCTTTTGAGAATGCCCCTCGTTCCGTTTATTCTATTATCTAGCTTTATTTCGCGCGGTCGCGGGAACAGCTCGTGCCCAGACTAGTACGTAAAAATGGGATATCAGATATCCAATATGCCATGAAAACTGAATCCGGCTACGGAATCCTGTGAACCAACAGTGACTTCGAAGCATTGTCGTCCATTCTAATGGAACTCCCATCGAATAAACTGTCTTGGAACCGAGTCTTTTGAGGAAGATTCTCGTATTATTCCAGAAGCTTCAATTCTCGATCAACGTACTTTATCGACGTGTTTAAGAAATTGTTTCTATTAAATCGATTAATCTCCTTACAAGCTTCCCAAAGGTCCCAACCGATCACGAAACAGTTGAATCATTACATTGACAAATTTACTAGAATTCTCTTACCCCCCGAAATTCAACAAAGTGACCTCTGTGTCGGTATAGAAAACGCCACCCCTTATGACAATTGCGACGATAGGTATTTTAATTTGAGTAATGATTAAGAAGCAGCGGGTTGCCAAGGAATAGTAGATAAATACGTCAGGTTTTCCTCGCCGTTTCCCACCCATTCTAACCTCTCCCCGAGCAACCCTTTCGGCCACGACGAACGCGCAATTTCGAGCATTACGACGGCATCTAATACAATCCTCGCCCCGTTCCACAGTCGGCTTTTGTGCCTGCATTTATATTGCTCCTATTGTAGGGAGCGTGGAAGACGATTCGCGGGCAGAGGGGGTGTTTGGGGAGAAAGAAGGCCAGGGGGTAGAGGAAAAGGAGAAGAAGCCTCGCCGCCGCCGCCCCGGCCATCCTCGTCTCGCGTCAATACCACCCCCCGTCGACGATCCCATTCAGTTCGGTCTGCTCGCTGGATAGCATATCGAGTGAGAACGCTCGTTTATACGGCGCACAAAGGGACGAACGCGTCCCCCCATTAGCATGCGCGCGCCCCCACTACCCCCCGCGCTTATTTGCGCCGAGCCGAGGACCCTGCGCCCCTCTCTCGTTCATTTACATTAAACTTCGATCGTTTATCTTCGTTTTTCCCTCTTTTTTAATTCCCCTTCTCTGCTTTCAGCCTTCGTTTTCGTTCTCGCGTCGAGCGACAAAGCCCTCTCGTGCCTCCGCCGACACCTCCGAGCGAATTAACGCGGCCGAATGGTGACGGGACGGGTTACATACGCCGCGGCTGAAGAACTTTCACAGCGGAGGGTTCGAGGAGACGGGGGATGAAGTGGCGTGAGATTTATGTGAGTTTATTAATGTCCGAAGCGTTTTCGAGGTTCGTGGTAATTATAATTGGAGACGTTGGTTAGATTTAGGGATGCTTTATCGTTTCCGAGGGTATTTTTCAGATATTATTATTATATTTACGGGAAAGCCCTTTAGAATATATATAGTACATTGAAGCAAAGATAAAAATCCAATAACAAAAACGAAAACGAAATAGAAAAACAATAACAAGAAATATACATAACTTAAATTAGATTAAATTGAATTAAATTAAATTAACAAAAAATATATAAAAATAGAAAAAACACTACAAAAACAGACAAAGCACCACACAGATTGCTATTAAAAGAGTCTCGTTAGGAGTTGGGTCCTGATATTAGAGATATTTAATGACGGAGGCTTATGCAACGTAGCTACTGTAAATTAACACTTATGGTACCGAAAGTCACGTGCGTAAGGTACACCTTACGTCTTCATTTCAATTCATCTTTCATCCCCCAAGTACCCACGATCGCGTTTAACGAGGCGTTAAACGGGGAAGGGTAGAAGGGCGCGGGATCAGAAATTTTAATAGCTATGAAGCCAGTGCTCGCCGAACGTTTGGAAAACTCGCTAATAGGACGCGCGTGCTCGGATAAATAATAGCCAGATGTTGCATCGAGCACGTGCAGCCGTCGCGATTTTTCTCATTCCCGGCTGTATAGCATTTGCATTTATCCCGGGCGTGTTTATTCTCGCGATCGGTGGCCGTTAACGGCCGATAATTATTCATCTGTTACGCGGGGACACGTGACAAACATCGAGGCGTCGCAATCTTCGGAGACGGTCTTGTGATTCTTCGCTTTTGAACACGAAGCGGCTGCGATCGATGGATTAATTCGCGTGAAAGAAGAACCGCCTGGCGTCGAAAAACTGGGGGACAGATTGAAAACAGTAGAACGATGAATTAAAAATTCGCGTATGCCGCGGCGAAATCCCGGGGCCAGAATTGATTCATCGGGAACCCGTTTAATTAAGATACAATCCATTACCGCGGAAAATTCTAGCTTTTATTTCACCGCGGGGCTGAATGAATTAAACGACGCGTAGAAATTCAAGGATATACAGGCCACCACCGTGGAAGCGAGGGATTGCTTTCGATTATTTCCAGATATTTCGAAATATTTTTCGATTATCACAAGTTAGGATTTGTTTGGGCGGAACGGTGAACCATTGCGCTCGAATTGTTATGGATTGTTTGGGAATTACGTGTTAATACCGGGGATAAAAATCGAACAGTAGATCGTCGGCTATCAGCCCCCTCCCTTCACCCTACCATTCCGCAGCTTGGAAAATCCGTTCAACGCGCGCAATCAGCGATTAAGGCGGGCGTTACACCTGAAATTCGAATCGGCGAGTGTACACGCGAAATCGCGCTCTGCCGCGAGCCTCGTAAAAACCGGCCCTCCTGTATGTTTATGTATACGGAACGGTCAATTCATTTGCATATGTAACAGCGCCGGTTACAACGGAACGCACCCCCTTGCGGAATTAGCATGGCCTTGCACGTGCAGCGCCATATGTTCGACGCGGGGAGAAAAATTAAATGTTCCCGCCGTTTAATAAAAGCATGGCGAAGGATTTAATTATTCCTTCCTCCAGCTAGGCTGGTAATGAAACAGAGAAACGTTTTTGCGTACGAATTTGCAAGCTCCTGCGCTCAGTCAGATTCTAAGGAGAGGAATGGCAGTGTATAGTCAGATTTTCTTCGTTTCGTGAAGTATGACAGGCATCGGTATGTTTCCACGCCCAAATATTCGCACCCTCTGCGCGGTGTTTTTTTCACATCAACGTTTTCTGGAAAGTGCTGAGTGCAATTTTTAGGTAAAGTAAAGGAGAAGCGACTTGAACGAGAGTTTCTCGAAGCCTTGAGTCATTGTAAGTGTTAACGTGGTATAAGGTTCCCTCCATCAACTCGTCGCCTTCTTTCGTTCAATAATTACGCGAGACGCGAGATAAAGCGCGTCCCGTCGCTTCCGCTCGGTTCGCTAATCTCTCGCCTCGAACACGAACGGTCAATAAACGGTGTATTAATTGCGGTCGTTAATCGTGGAAGGAACAGAGGAGGGGGAGGCAGCTCCTCGGCTGACGATAACACGGTGGATTTTATTACGCGATAAAATTGATCAAAGAGGGGCAAAAGAACGAGCAGACAGGACGTTGTCCCACTTTCTTCCTTCGTTTATCTTTCTGGCTCCTCTCGTATAGCTGGTGCTTCTTATCGATCGAAACGGGGGAGGCTAGTGATTTCGTGGAGGCTCGCAGTAGAGAGAGTCAGCGCGCAGTCAGACGTGTCCCGAAGGGCGAGAACAATGTACATTCGGGGATTCGAGGGAATGGGACTGGTAACGTATCGAATTCTCATTCCTACAAGAATACTCTCGTCCAATCAGATCCCTCGATGCCTCGACAGACACGCTGAATTAACGAGAGATTGATTTCCTAATTTCCGTCGTGCAAAATTCAGTTATCGCTATTCGATAATGCTCCGAACGGAGGTAGTGATATAATTCAGCTTCGTATAATTCAGATTCCTTATCGCGCTCGCAATCATCTTCATCGAAAGTCTAGTCTCCGCGGCGACCACAAAAGTCCATCGTTGAAGAATGGACAAAGAGCTATGGTACTTTAGGATCTCGATTTTTTTTCTTCGACGTTCAAACAATACCCAATAACGGTTAACGAGAAGCCCCGACTATCGTGACTCACTGCAGACAGGACACCTCAGCAGTTCGCCGCGAAGTCTGAGGCTTCTAGACAAAGAGGAACGGTGCGAGGTAAAAAGAGGAATATGGAGATCCACGCCATTTCTTTCGCGACTGCCAGAACAATCTGGCAACGTTCACACGAGCGGGCGTTACACGCTGGCGTGACTGCTTGTGAGAAGAATCGCAATTAAAGGCGTTGAAACGCGGTTAGCCGCCGACCTGTCGACCAGAATCTTCAAACCGCGATGGCGAAAAAGGAAACGAGCAACTGCGAAACGACCAGCCTCGCATCCGGTCGGCCGTCAATGGAGGAGGGCCCGGTGCGTGACGCTGTCTGCCGTCGTGAAGGGCTAGCCACCAGCAATTTGTTTGCGTAGTCGTTTCTAATTAGCGACTGCATGGTCTATCGCGATTCTTGTTATCGTTAATTCGCTAGTTCCTGCGATTAGCCACTGCACAGCTTCTGTATTGGGCGTGGAAGTTGAACCCGCCTTGCTGTGTTGAGTAAAGTGTCATAGAAAAAGGAACAATTGTTCTTGAGATCAGAAAACCTTGCGATGAGAGCAAGGGACAAGTTCGATTCAGGTCATTCTTTGATTAGATAGCTCGATTATATTGTTCATGAATAGAATCGTATTTTAAAATCGAGGGAGAAGTGGTAATATCTTGCTGGACGAAGAAATTCATTGTATTTTTAAATTTTTAATTAAAGTTGCTGAGAATTCGAATCTCAGTGCGTCCATATTAAAAATCCTCGAGGCTTTTGATCGACAAGAGTTAAGAAAGATCCATTTACGTATTTCTTAATTTCGACGCAGGCAGATCGTAGCGCGGCGTGAAGCCACGTCGAAATAATTCGTCGCCAAGAACCGAGCGGAAATATTTAACCGGCACGTCTAAATTTTTCATGGAATATCGTCCGAAGCTGACAACAGCTGCTGTCTATTCAAAATGAACGGAACACTTTAAGCGAAGCGGGCGCAGCTTTCAAACCTGCTGAATGGGCCGCGACTCTTGCGGGCGAAAAAAGAAACCGACCAATTTCTAAAGGGGCGCAGAGAATGAAACATCTGTAAGGGGGAATCATTAAAAACGTCGATGTTGAAAGGAGGCGTGGGCGAAGTAGCAATTTAGCTGAGGCTACTAAGAAAAAGAAAGCTTGGGGGAGCATTAAGAATTAATTTCGCGAGCGACTATCGTTTCATTCAATTTGCGAGAAGATATTTCGGAATACTTCAGAACGCAGGCGAATTTTACATTCCTAGATTTCATCAAGATTTTTCAATTTAGGGCAGTTAGTTCCTTCAGTCAAATCAACCTCTGCGATTTTAAGGGGGGAGACCACTGTCTCGGCCCGAAATGTAAGGGTATTTTCGGGAATTTATTTCAACCAAACAACGCAAGTAAATCAATTTATTGCTTAGTATAGTCAATAGTGTATATATCGAAGGGTAAGAAAATTTTTTTTTTAATCAAATTCATAAATCGGTTGTCTGTATACACTCCGTCAAAATTTGCGCTCCGGAAAAAACATGCTAGTCGCGTTGACAGTCCCCAGACCATATGGTTCATCGAAATTAAAAAAAACAATAATATTTAGAAACTAGAAGCCTGCCTCTATTACGTGACGATCGCAAAATGTCAAAAATGTAAAAAATAACAAAATGGCGGACCACTGAAAAAAAAGTCATGTTTTCGGGGTACAAAATTGGGGAAATGTTGCTAAAAAAAATAGAAACAGGTTGAAAATTGAAAATGTCTGATCGTCACGTAATAGCGACGGGTTTTCCGTACAATAAATGTCCTTGATCAAGCCAATTGGACGTATAGTTTTCTCTGTACACCGTCAACGCGGTTGAGAAATGTCATTCTGAGAAAAACGCGTTCAAAGTTCCGCGTGGCTCAGTCGCGCGTTTGACACCGCTTCACGAAAATCACCATATCTCCGTCAATTTTGCGAATTTCTTCATCAAATTTGGAGAGAACATTCTTGAAACATATGCCTTTCAGAAAATGTAAAAAAAATAAAAAAAATTTCAGATTTGAGACAGTGGTCTCCCCCCTTAAATCGAAAAGGTACGCGAGCTTTCATACACTTATCGCGGTCCTTTCCTAACAAGCAATCAAAACCCAAAAAGCATATTAAATTCTTACCCCTGTCTCCATCAATCCCAAGATAGCTGTCATATAAAAATGGCATTTTATAGGTCGTATCGCCCCCCTGTCACCACTAGTCCGTCCCCAAATCCTTCAACCCCTTGCACCCCAACTCACCCACAACTCTGTCAACCATCCTCTTCATCTATTATTTCCCAAGAATCCATCTTTCCCAGTCTAACCCACCCCTGCCAAACGAATAACCCCGAAAATTCTCATTCAAAGCGTCCCTTAACCCCCGCGAAGCAGACACCCCCGACAGTGAAACTTATCGCGTATATCGAGACCAATCATCCAGCAACGCAACTCACCCCGTTCCACCTCGGGGATGAATCCTCCCTGGAACAAGTGCGCCAGCCTAGCGATATCGAGCAAACCTCGCCGTCCATCGTCCCAAGGAAACTTTCGCCATCGCGGGGCGCTTAAATACGCGGTTATGCGTCGCGAAAGACAAAGGAGGACGCGGTCTGGGGGATGGCGTGGCAGAGCGAGTAGCGAGCTGCGGGGTGAACCGGAACGGCGGAGCGTATGCGTCGAATTATGTGCATCGATTCACCCGAAAATGGGAAAACTTTCGCGACTGGGCGATCGTCTGGGGCGTATCTTGTTGGCCAGCCAAGTTCGCCCTGCCGGTCAGAGGTGGTGCACTAAGGCCTGGGGGATGGGTTCACAGAGTGGGGACCGGGAGGGTGGGTGGGGTGTGTTGTGGGTGGACGAACGGCAGAGTTACGTTTGCCCGTTACGGTCGTCTGGCGGTGCACGGCTCCGAGCTTTACTGCTTGGTTAACTATCTGTCCTACGGACAGCTTTTGGCACCGCGCACGTCGCCTCCGAGGGGGTTGAAGGGGCGAGGGGAACGGGGTCCGCCAGCCGCGTTGGACCCGAGCGTTTATTATTTAAATTAAACGTTGACGTCGGGGAATGAGCAGGGTATATTCTTCTCAGGATGAGTCTCTCCAGGGGTGGCTGACTCGTAGGGTGGTTTCCTGGCCGGGCTTTCACCGAGCCAGACGCGATTTTTGAGGAGACTTCGGAGGGGGAAGCACGACGAGTCTCGTCGTGCTTTTGCACCGACCGGATTGAAAGCTTTCGCTGCAGCCTGGGCTCCGTGGTTTGATCGAAACATAATGACGTCCGAAAGGGTGCAGCGAGCGTCGACGTGATCGACGCTCGCGTGCCACTGACATCGTATTACCAACCCTCCTCCTGTGTCGCGTTGAGGGATTTATTGGAGTCGCGAAGGTTATCGCGAAATGATATTGAAGATTGAATTCGATCGCTGAGTTTAGGTTTTGTGATATTTAGGGGTGTTACTTTTTGGGAGTAGAAGGGTTGGATGGATCTGCTGCAATTTTGTCATGTTGCAAGTTTATCCAGTAGTTAGTGAGTCGACTAATCAACAAGTTTTGAGGGGGAACTAGTAAAAAACCACGACCAGATGAATAATTCTATCTAAGACAGTTCTACTTTCGAAGAACTGTCGCTATTTACTTCAGAACCATTGCGCACACCCCAAAAAAGGTACTTGCATCATAAAGCAGAGCGGTTTTATTTCTTCGTTCGTCGTTAAATTTTATGACCAGCTAGAAATCGCCGACAGCCCAGTGCCTTCGTGATTCAGGGCGTATCGAACTATCGACTGTGGCCCACAGTTCTCGAAATTCAATTAGTCGACGATATGGTCGGAAGAACCACAAAAATTCCCTCGTTCCGAGGCCCCGACTTAACGTGCTTCTTCTTCTTCTTCTTCTCCTTTTTCCTCGTTTAATTCCACGGAAACTTCCTCTGGTTTTAAACGATCCTGCAAACCGAAGCGTATGAAAAAGTTCGGCCGTCGGGGGGGGTTTCAAGAATTCGACAGCGCGATCGATTTTCCGGCCCTTGAGCGTCGCCTCGCTCCGCGAAACTTCCATCATTTTCGGCGAGTTAATTTTTTATGAGAATTCGAAAGTTCCCGGAAAATTATGGAGCGTATTACACGGCCGGAAATTCTCCGGGAAATTGCTTCCTCCGTCTGACCTACGTGGTCTCGTTCTACTTGCGCTCTACCCTTCTAAGATCCTCTGAAGACTCTTCCCGATATTTCGTGTTTAATCCTAGAATGCATGACGTTGTACTATTTCCTGCACGCATACATAACTTGCGTGGAAATACCGTCTTTAAAAAAATACGAAATGTCTATCACGATTATTCATTTATTGATCTAGAAATATCTGGAACGTCGCGTTAGTGTTCTAATAATTTTTTCCATTCATAATCTGTTCTTCATATTTGATATTTCACGTGTTCGTAGGATGTTCTCTACGCACTTGACACGATTTTTAAATGATTTGTAATGCTTGAATAATTCCGCGAGATCGCGCTGGTATTTATAACTAACCTACTCTTCTTCGACTCGCAAGTATTTTTAATCTAGGTTCACACAACTCCGCATCCCTAAAAAATTCAAACACCCCGTGCAGAGGCGGCGGTGAAATATAAAATGACGAGGGTAACTAATTTCTCGATGCTCTTGCTCGTTTCCCGAGCGATGGAAAAAATGAAGGGCCCCGCAAGTTTGCAAAGTTCCAGCGGGGAAAATTAGTCGCAAGCAAAAAGGTCGTTTTCCTATCGACGAGACTGCTGCCGTTTCAAGTTTTTTTTAAACAACATGGGAAAACCGAGAAGAGGCAAAACAAGTCGCGAGATCCTTTTTTTTTCATAAAAAAAAAAGGCAACTGTAAAGGCTCCCTCTCGCTGTTTAGCGTCGGTTCGTTAAAGTAACGCGATACTTCACTCGAACACGGGCTTCCATGGGAAATCGTTCCGAAAAAGGAGCCCCTCAATTACGCGTTTTCACGTCGCGCGATGCGAAAGTCTGGAATAACGACGACCGTCGAAATTGTTTCGAATCGCGACGCTGTTAAAGCGAAATAATATTACGTTGGCCAACAAATTTCCTCAAACCAATTTAAACGGAAGACCCTTCCAAATTGTCGCGGTTTGAAAATGATTTTACTTCGAGTGGCACTTGAGAGGATTTTCGTGTCACTAAACGGGGAGTATTAATGAGCTTCGAAACATAAATTAACCTCGTTCGCTATCACCACGGTTGACACCTTCTGTTCATACTGTCCAATTTATTAACGAATGCAGTGGATATAATTACAAAAACTACTATGACCTCCTGCTTTTACTTACACTCTACTTTAGCAACACAGAAACTCCTTACATTATATATATATAATCCCTTATTTCTTTTAACCTTTAGAGGGCCGGGCTGGCCACTATAATGGCCACCTAAGAATTTGGATACTTTGCCGGTCATTTTGGTGGTATATATACATAAATTTTAAGAAAATAAAATTTACAATTTTAATGAAACAATCCCGGCCCTCTAGAGGTTAATTACCCCGCTTACACTACTCACCCATTTCAGTCTCAAAAATTTAAATTGCTCCGCGACAAGTCTTTACTAACAGACTAAATTCGATCTTAACCAACTACCACAAGCCTCCTATGAATTAAACCCATGCTACACTAATTGTCTATCCAGAAACGGAGCGCCGCAGAGGGACACCCAACTAAAGAAGCTCTCTTTAGCAACTTCATTTAATCTTAAATGCCTTGAGGGGGCGTAATTTGCATTAATCGCGGGGATGTCTTATTGTCAGCAAGTGGCCGAGTGAATGATAGCACAGTGTTGACACGAGTCTTGCGTACTACGTCAATCGAACGGATCAAGGGGACTGGTCCCATTCATCGCGATATCTCGATGTTTACGCGGCGTGGTTTTAATGGACGAGCGCCAGCCTCGAAGCCAGGTGAGTCGAGAAGGAAGCTAAAAAAAAGCTCGCGCTGATTCTAACGAGAGGGAAAAATTTGCACGGACACGGCGGACTGACCTTTGTCACGAGCAACTCGACTCGTAACTGCGATTCACGTCCCTTCCTGGCTCGCCGCCTGACAGCTAACGAGATTTCTTGGCCCCTGAAACGCGGTCTCCTCGGCACTTTTTAAAGTTCTCAGAACGGAGGCGCAGCGCGTGACGGCAGTCGCGATTTCCTACTGGGAATGGGAAAAGTCGACGAGCGAAAGCAAGTCGATTAAAGTCGTGCTACGCGTCGCAATCGACGACCAAATTAAAGGGGATCATCCCTGTTCCTGTCGGTCGTCGTGTCTTCAACAACGTGGAACGCAAACTGTGATTATTAACAGCGCAGGGATGCTCGGAACAGGGAAAATAACACGAGACAAGGTGTAATGCCAGCTTAGAGGGGACTTGGAGTTCGTAGATTTACAAATCTGAAATCTCTACGGCGGGTCTCGACTGCCCCAACTAACGAGGGTCGTTTGACGATCGAATCCCTTCTAATTTGCAACGAACTCCGACGGTCGAATCAGCTGCAACTAGTGAAACTGGCTGGAATCGTCTCATTGTCAGCTTTCCGTCGGTTCGACCAGATAAACCTGCCTCGTCGAATTTCATCGATCGATCGAAACGTTGCCGGACGGGGGACGACGATTAATCCGCGCCAAAGCTCGCCCCATGGAAATCGAAATTTCCGTTCCGCTGTTTCCACTTTTCCCGCTGTATCCCTAGCGGCGCTGGCGACTGATATCCCGTCGATGCCGTGCGCGCGTAATTTAAGATCAATTTAATCGACGCACGACAATTCGAGAAACAAAAGGCGGGCAGGGAAGTAGAAAGAGTGAAATCGAAGCGAAATAACGGGCGTCGTTCTTCAGTTGTTCAGTCGTGCAGCTCTGAGTCGACGAATGGGATCGATTGCGCGTGCAACTCCGCTTTTATATTTTTATCAGCGCGGGAATCGATCGACTGGCGGGAATTCGGCGCCGTTCTTCTGCGAAACGGCGGCTAAACTGTGCGATAAGGGATGCGTGGCGAGGCGAATTTTGGAAATGATGCTGGCACTGAAGACGAGGCGTGCTGTCGCGAGTTCGATTGTGAGGGACGTGGTGTAGAGGTGGAGAACTATCGATAGTGTTGACTATTGATATTATCGAATGTGATGAGAATTTAATAAAATATATATGAGATATATATAAAATAAAATGAAATACAAAAATCAAACATAATATTTTAAAGCAAATATATTTTATTAAATTTTCATCACATTCGATAATATCGATAGTCAACACTATCGATAGTTCTCCACCTCTAACGTGGTGGTTGTGAAAACGGAGAATCGTGTCTAAGTCGCAGCTATTTTATTATCTCCAGCATACTTTGGTTTAGACTTGGGAATAAATCCTCGTTTCCTACAAGTAGTAGGGTAAATGTCCCAATTACTGTCAGTGTCCATATTACTACCTCTCTGTTTATTTTACTTAATAAAAACGTAAAGTATAAAGAATAGTGCAAAACAATTATTATTAAATTGGGACTGTTCTTCTGCTTCTTCTTATTATTATTGTTATTGTACACTATTCTTTACACGTTACATTATATTAACTAAAATAAATACAGTGGTAGTAATAGGGACACTGGCAGTAATTGGGACTTGTACCATACTATGAATTCTGCTAAAAACTAGAGTGATCGATTTTTCCACTGTAAGAATTTCTCACCAAAGGGTATAGCCGGTTAAGATGGTCAAATGTGCCCCTGAACCGAATTCAAATCGCGATGAGTCATTCGAAAGCTTATAAAAAAAGAATGATTGAAAAATCTGAAAAAAATTCAAGACAATAGTAACAATGATGCGGACTTACAGTAAAAATATAATTATAGTATCAAGACTGCTTCGAAACAAAACCGGCATTTTTCAGCATTTTTTGGGGTTTTTTATTTTTCACAGCTTGGTTTTTGAATTTAAAAATCTGACACGATTCCCTAATATGTGCACCGATAACAGACATGCCTCTGAATTTTTTCAAAATTTTTCATCCGCTGGTATAGCAGAAATTCGGCAAAAACCTGATTTTCTATTTTTACCCTTTACTACCCCCCGGGTCGAGATACAAAGTTGAAACTTGGCAGAAATCATTCTTTTTTTATAAGCTTTCGAATGACTCATCGCGATTTGAATTCGGTTCAGGGGCACATTTGACCATCTTAACCGGCTATACTCTTTCCCAGAATTCATTAAGCATTCACTATGATTTTTAATCGCATTGAAAGATAAAGGGCCTGCAAGGAATCGACCACAATACCTTTAACGAACACCATGTCTGCTCTAAAGTATCCAGGCTCCACCCATCCAGCGTTAAAGGACCGTAGGACCGCTTCAAGCAGGAAACTTGGCCCAAAATGGAGGACTGCTGTTCGAGAAGCACACGACGACGCTAGTATCTTTACCTTAAGTACGGGCGCAGAGGGGGCGCGAGGGGAGGACCAAGTAAAATGCCCGTCTTCCGGGAGCCTGTACGGGACGCTTTCATGGTAATTAGTGTATTCTCTGAGTGGCCCGAGTCATTAGGTTCGCTGGCGGCGCTATGTCAAAAGCACTATCTCACCACCCCGCCGCGTGAGCATAGTTCTTCCGACCCTCTGCCTCGCGCCGCAATTCGCGACGATTTCCCTTCGAGTCCCTTTTGTTTGCTAATTTATCGCAATTTCACGACAAGCCCCCATTGATAGCTTAACGCCACCGCGGGCTTCGTAATACCGAGGGAAATATGAACTCTGGCTGACTCTAAAATTAAATCAAACCTTCTTTATTCTTCTTTAACCTTCCACTTGTAAGTCCCTCGAAATTTTCTTTTAACAACTAAGATTGAAATGTCAATTCTTCTCACTGACTACTTAGGTCTGGGTTAGGTACTGAAAGAATCTTCAGTTTCCAACTTCCTCTTCGTCTTAAAGCAATCTAAACTCTAAAGTTACTTCGCATTTCAATACTAAGCGTACTTCTTCGTTCTAGTGGAACGATGAACGTATAATCCCTCGTTTCGTATAAACTATGAGCCCCGTTTAACGCTGGACATACAGTTTACCACGGTGGTGTACTGTATTTCATAACAACATGCGATAAGGCAACTGTGCTGGTCGATTTTAAGCGGCAGCGACTGTGCTTGTCCATTCGCTCCCGTTTCCGAATACTCCGGGCGCTCCACCACTGAAAATGTACAAAGCAAAGTGTGGTAAATGCTGAGATAGTTCACTCTCTAATCATTCTCGATACGTTTGCGAAGCGAAGGTAAATCAGACAACAGAATCGATGGACTTTCGGGACGCGGCACTGCGAATACGTTACGCGCGGCATCAATTATCCATGAATAATTAATTACGCGCGCTAGACGCGATCGTTACGGCGCGGTACAAGTATTTCAACAGCTTGTAGGATGTTAATGGTTAATTTATCGCGGCGCGCGATCGTGGCACAGCATCGGTTAATCTGTTCCTTTGACGACTTGATGGAATATTACATTTATCAAGTAGGCTTACATTAGCCCGTGGAATTATCGACATCACACGGCCGAATGGATTTCTTTTGGAACGCGAGCATCGATAATTACGCTCGAAATAGATAACCGTTTACAGTAATGCGTTCATCGCTTGGCGAATTAACACATTACGTCATTTCGCTGGAACAGAAATGCGGGCTTGTTTTAGGGAGAATTCTTTTCTTTAATCCTCGGTTGTAACACCTACTTTTTCGAACAATCGTCAATTTGACCCTACCTAAAATTTCGACGGCCTTCAAACACGCACTGACGTTTCCGCACAGTTGGGAAGTATTTCTACTTGTATTTTTATTTTTTATTTATTTATTAAACGGGTTAGCCCCAATAAAAAACACATGGTAATAAAAAAAAAGTAATGTACAGGACGCGAAACACAATGCAAAGATGAATACAAACACGCCTGATAACAGTAACATTGACATTTTATGGCAAGGACATTCGAAATGAGGAAATAACAGACCGCTTAAAGGTGTAGACAGAGCCTCCAAATAAGTTAATACGGTCAGCTATCTCATTACCGCGCATACAAAGTCTAGAAATAGGATCACTCATGTGGATATTAGTTCTATGGGCTTTGATATAAAATAGCGGAGTATGTCGCAGCGGCCTGTTCGAAACATAAGAATTGATTAACCCCAGCAGTTGGGGGCAGCTAACTTGACCATTAAGAGCCTTAAACAGGAAGGTCAAATCAGCAAGCCAAAGGCGCTGCTGCAACGTCAAGAAGTTAAACCTGTGCAACCACGGTTGGTAATCGTGATCAAATATATGCATAGGTTGCCCAAGTCGCAACGCCGCAAATCGCAAGAATCTGTGTTGAACTCTCTCGAGCACAACAAGTAGGTAGGATTGGTGAGGGGACCATATAACAGAAGCATACTCCAAAAACTTGTAGAGGATACATGAAAATACTACTACATGGCGCCATTAGTATAATTCTGAATGATGCCTTAAAGATATGTGATCACAAAGTCGTACACAGGATCAATTTGACCCAGTGTCACATCCGAGGATTAATAAAACGCCACAATAAAACTTCAAGCTTTTTCTTGCGATCCCTAATATTTCTTTGTAGTCTACGTAGCAATAGAGAATATACAGATATATAAATTTCCAAGAAACTCTAAGTAACCATTAAACATTAAAAAAGCAATCACCTTAACGTGTCTCAAAGAATCTCACAAGTAAACATTCACTGATAAGGAGTGGAGTTTCCGGTTTTGGAATATATATTTTTAAAGTACTCATAGTAACTAAGAAATCCTGAAAATTATATCTGCAATGGACCTGTTTTACTCATGTTATTAATAACACTCAATATAGCCTTAAGGCGTATGCGAAAAACGACGAAATCCTCTTATTTAAGAATACTTGGCTAAAATCTGGCAGCTGTATGTTTTTTGAGGTGCTGAATCCGAATATGATGCTATTTTTTATGTAAAATAATTTTCTAAGGTAGTTTACTTAATAAAAAATTGGCTTTTCGAAGATAACTCAAAAAGGAAAGGCCGGAGAATTTCTTAGATACCTAGACGACTTCAAAGTTATCATGGGGAAACATAATGAAAACACTTACAATTTTATTGGAACACGGTAAAACAGTCAATGTGAAGATCATCGAACAATGCATTACTCACACATATAATCATCTCACAGATTGTTTCTCAGTCTAACCTAACTCTAATCTTGCCCTATGGGTCCAGATGTAGCCCCTGGGAGTTAAAAACAGGTTAAAATGGATTTTCAAGTAAATTAGTATGAATAAACCGAAAAAAATATTTAAAAAATTCTTTCCGTTTTGAGTTATCTCCAAAAAATCGATTTTTTATTAAGAGAACTATCCTAGGAATTTTTTTACACAAACAATAACATTATATTCAGATTCAGAACGACAAAAAACATACAGATGCCAGGTTTTAGCCAATTATTCTTAAATAAGAGGATTTTGCCGTTTTTCGCATACGTCTTGAGGCTATATTGAATGTTATTGATAACATGAGTAAAATAGGTCCATTGCAGATATAATTTTCAGGATTTCTTAGTTACTATCAGTACTTTAAAAATATATATTCCAAATCGGGAAACTCCATTCCTTATAAGTGAATGTTTACTTGTCAGAAGCTTTATCCACACAGATTTAAAGAACCGAAAATGGGCATCGCAGTTGAAGTACGTTTTTCCACAGCGATCCTTCAATTTCCACATCGTGACAGTTAACTTTTAATATAACTAACACAGCCTCCACGATCCTCCCCGTTCTCCAGCACTAAAACGAATCTTGCTCAGTTGCACGAGCGTCGCGACGCTCGTCATTCCCATGCAATCACGTCCCAGGGGGGATCGTGCCAGCGAGGCGAGGTTTTTGCCTGGCCCCCGTCACCGAATTAACTCGCAGCCGCAGAAATTACGGGCGTCGCGTCTCTGCCCCCCTGGACCGGTCGCCGGCTCGAAATAATATCCTTTGCCGGCCCGAGAACTGGAATAACGACACGTGGTCGTCGTTTGCCTTGGTAGGCCACCTCATCTCGGCCGTGGTTATATGTTTAGCGAGAGCCAGGCCGTGTTTAAGCCAGAAAACTAGACGAGTAGCGCTGCTCGCTCTGAGATACCAGCCTCTACCAGTTTCCCACCCCTTCCCCCGCACCAGTGGCTCGGATTATTTTTGTCTTATCGTTTCTGGACGCGAGCCGTCAGCGGGCCGCGGCCCCTGGACCCCTGCAACCCGCGTGCTCGTGAAATAATCGTAGGAAAGTTGCCCGAAATGGGCCTCGCGAATCGTGGTTCCAGGCTAACCTAGCTCGATCTTTTCGCCAAAGGATTAGGATCACCGGGATGCCTACATCTGGGATGTAGGTTAAAAGAGGATACCGAATCTGTTATCTCTAGCTTCCTATTTTCTCCTCAAACGGCTCCAGATCGCCCGATTGGCGCAGCAATATCCTCGCGATCCAGGGACTTAGGCTCGCTTGTCAGACCAACGGTTCCAGGACACGGCTTTGTGGAACGGGTGGAGATGCTTGTGTCGTGGTAGATGCGGTGGTTGGGTCTTTGTATGGAGTCATATGTATGAAGGACGCACGGAGGAATTTTATTTAATATCAATCACGCGTGTGTAACGAGGTTCATGGATTTCCTTCAGGTGCTTCCAGAGGTGGATTAAAGTCGGTTGAGGCCCCGGGCGCAAAAGAAAATATTAATAATAATAATAATAATAATAATAATAATAATAATTGTTAACGGAATTAAATTCCACTTATACATAAGAGACGGCATTAAAGCCCTTAAGCCTACAACAAATACATCGCGGGTACCTGTCAAATTAACAATTTTATGACGCTAATATACTGTTCCTCTCAGCGCCAGTTTAATTTTCGACATAAATGTACCAAAAGAGTTGGAGAAAATATCCACATTTAGAGCTAGACGGTTTGCTGTATTACAGACTCTGTTTAACGGATCTATCTCGGCCAGATTCGTCCTAAAGTAACGCGATTGAAAAAGCTCCCTGTAGCGGAGTGATCTGGCTTGAGCATTGAGGCCAACCAAACACACTAATTGGGCCCCTTACAAAAGTTACTGATAACTGCAACAGTTACTTCAAAATTGCGCAGCGTTGCACAGTCTTATACTTTTCTCGCTTACAATTTTACGATCCGCTTACAATATGAAATCAAATTTGGTGTCATTGAAAAAAAGTGGAAAGTTGGTTTTTGTGGGGCCCCTCAGAAGTCGGGGCCCCGGGCGCGCGACTGGTGCGCGTAGGCACTGTTAAATCCGCCTCTGGGTGCTTCCGAATCGGAAGTTCCGATCCAGATCGGTGAATATCCACCTTGAATTACCGCGCGGTGGCTGGGAAATGTCTGAAACGGCGCGGAGGCAAGTCAGCTCGCGGAAAGAAACGCGGCAACGATCCTTCTCACCGTGGAATGCAAATTTCCCGTTTCCACTGCGCGTGGAGTAATGAGTTTCACGTACAAAGAGTAATTGTTGTCATTAGCGGCGTGCTATTAAAGCTACCGTGGTAACAACGGCGTGCAAATAATAGTATTCATTATCGAATCCCTCAATGGAATCCTTCGTTTCGAGGGCGGGGGGATAAGAATGAACGAAGAGGAATTTTTCACCATGAACTGCTGTCCAGATCTCGTTTCTACTATCGTACGAATGGGTGGAATTCAGTGGTGCTATTAGGGGCTCGCTGCTCGGTTTTTGCTTCGGGCTAGCGAATTCCAGGACAAGATTTCGCTTTTCGATGACGCACGTGCTATTTTTCTTTGTGACGTGCTCGATACGTTATTTGAACGAGAATAATCGCTGTAGTTGCGGCGAAACACGTTCGCGGATTTCTGGATGCTTGTATGGGAATATAAAGTAAAATAATTGAAAAGTCGATAATAGCTTGGAAGTTTGAATTATTATTGTTGGCTAAGATTGAGGATGGTAATTTCGCGGGGAAGGAGATTTTGTTTCATGGTGTTATTTCGCTTGGAATCTCGGGTCCGACTGCTTGCAAAGAATCGATCCCTTCGTGTTAATCAAATGGTTCGAAGTACGTACATGCCTTTGTTCCTTAACAGAATGGTAGAGCAGGACTTTGAATTACAAAGATTTGTAAGGAACAGAAAGGTTTCGAATCGCACAGTTTCTTGGTTTTCATGGCTTCGCTTAAGCTTCCAGATCATGGTCTAATGGAAAATATAAATTTGTAAGGTTTTACCTTCACTTTTCCCGGTGCACTTACATTCATAATTCTGGTCTTAGAACACTTCTTTGGGAGGGTCGATTGCAAGATTTCCTTACCTGAAACATACAGAATAAATTATTAAAATCTGGTGGCACGAATAGTTCGGAAATTGTGCAAGTGGTTTCTCAAACTTTCAATTGGATTAGCAGATCATGTTAATTGGTGGTGCCACTTGTGAATTAAAATGGACGTTACGGTTCATCTGTAAAATATACTCATGTCGTCATTGGTTACGCAGCTTCAGATGAAACCGTTTTAATTAAAATGGAGTGGCGGAGGAAGTTGGGAATCAGCGTCGCTTCCAAGTCAAACCGTTCGTTCCCGGATTCGAATCAACTTTTTATATGTGATCTAAATGACGACTGAAAAACGATAAGTTCGCTCAATGTATTTTCTATTCCATTTAAGTCTACAGCGTGTATAATGGCAGCAGGTGCAACAATGAATATCAGATTAATTATGCACGACTTGGAGAACGCGTACTTGTCAAAGGGGGTTCCATTAACAAATAAATAACACTGTCACTCGATACCACCTAGGTACATTTCAATTAATATTATTATCACGTCACATGCGTTGCTAAATACATATTTCCATTTTGCCAAAATCCGTGCTACCTACTCGGTGAAATTAATCTAATATGCTAATTAATTAATTTCATTTTAATTAATTTCAATTTTATTAATTTCAGTATAAGTATTCCACGCAATAGTAGATAAGCTCTCCAATTAGGAGACGGAAGAATCCATAAAACAATCAGGGACAAATTCGATATGGGCAGTGATGAAATAAGTAGATTAGAGACTAGCCAGATAATCTACTATCGAAGCACTGCTACAATTTGATAGCTACTAATCAAAAACCCAATTCATGCCTCACTCCCTCTTCCTAACACTTCATCTGCAAGTCAAGGAAACCTCTATATCTATTTCTCACAAAATATTCACCACCCCAACTACAATTATTATCACAATCATTCATTGCCACAGCTACTACTTAATATTAATAAACTAAAGAAAACACTCGGACAGTCGCGAGATATTTAAAACTAAACTGTTAAATCGTTCCAGAAGTCTCGCTACGGTACCCCTACACAATTTGCATTTCAGCATCGATTTAAACATCCAATCAGCCCCAATTCTCGAGCACGGTCCACGGCAATCCGTCTCCACGCGAAAGACGAGCTATTCGTGCCCGAAATTGTCGATCCCTCGATTCCGTTGCTTCTTCCTGACTATCGACGCACAAAGGGGATTGGAATGTCTCTGGTCGAATTCCAACGACGGAAATCGGAGTTTGGGGGGTGGGCCAGGGCGGATTTCACCGTCGCGTCGTTCGGAGGCCGGATGCAAAGTTAACGCGACGAGCCGTTTCGGTAGTTAGTTAACGGATCGTTGCTGCCTGGCGTCGATTTGTCAAAGGGGTCTGGGAAAGTTCGAAAGGTCGGAGCTAAGTGAGACAGACGAATCGCTTTCGGGACGTTCAGGATGTCGGCTCGGTGGACGAGTATTAAGACTGCGAATAGGTACTGTCAGGGAACATCGGAATGGTGCATTGACTAGAATTAAAATGTTGCTTAATTTTTTCCGCAGAATTTAGAGGCGAGGCAAGGCGAATTTCCTTTCTCGAGCTTTGGCTGCCTCGATTTACTTCGTAGAAGGCACTGAATATGAGTGCAGTTCTGGTGACAGTGGTAGGAAAGGAGAACGTTAAATTGTTAAGTCTGTGGAGCGATTTATGGGCGGAGAGGGTGCCGTGATTACTGAACACCTTTGGAAAGCTCGACGAGAGGAATCTTGAGGGGGAGGATCTTGGGGAATCTTGAGAGGAAAAGAATTTAATTCGCGTAATGGGGAACATGCTTGCGGAGTTACGTATAGGTACGTTGCAAGCTCTATTCGTCCAGTAACTTTCAAGGAATACCTATTTCAAGTTCTATTTATCCTAGTACCTTTACAGAAATATAGGGGAGACCGGGGCTAGTTGATACAGAGGCAGGTTGATACAGACGAATTATCTCGACACCGTATATATGTAGCTTCATTTCAATGGGATATGTGAAAATTGTTGATAAATTCTTTCCTACGATCCAGCGTACGTGGGTGTACCTTGACGTTAGCAATCGTTTTTTAACTGTTTTCGTTTATATAAAGAAAAAGTAAATAGTTGTGTTCACTTTCCAATCCGTCTTGAGACGATATAAAGAATTTTATAACCCGAAGTAATTTGGCATCATATTGAGTCTTTTGAAGGTAAGGTAATTACGTTTTGTAATTATGTTTATATGCTCTACATTTTTTTATGGACATGTTTATACATAATGACTTCCTGTGGGGTAAGTTGATACGGTTTCTCTGGGGCATGTTGATACAGTATATTAATTTTCCCCGACTACTTTTAATTGAATTTTTTCTTTATATTTCTTGGAAAATGGTTTGAAATAACAAAAAGAAGAAGACACCTCATGTTAAAGTGGGATATTCCAGACATAAAAAAAAAATGAAAATAAAAATGTTTTTCTAGGTATGTTTGTTTAAAAATCTGTTTGATCTTTGAACTTTTGACTGTTGGAAAGGTATTTAGATTGAAATTATATTTTTCAAATTTATTAGTTACTCATTAAACAGATATTTTAAAGATGTATCAACTTGCCCCGCAGTGGGTTAAATTGGTACACTTTGCCTTCGTCCAAATAACATTTTTTCATTCATTTTGTATGTACTTTCTCAAGTTTTCGCTTACTGTATATTAAAGAGGAAGAACCAAAGTATATTTTAGCATATTTGTTATTAAGTAATTGATTCAAACAAAAATGAAAAACAATGAAAACTGAAAAACGTATCAACTTGCCCCGGTCTCCCCTACCTTTACAGAAATATGCCAAACTCTATTCCTCGAAGGACTTTGCAGAAACATTCCCAGTCTTAATTATCCGCAAAATCCAGCAACAGGTCTGCATACACGGTCTCTGGTATCATTCCTTCTTAGCACGATAAAAAATAGACATTATTACCAACTCGTGGGCCTAATAATTCTCATTTATGTACGCTGCTCGACACGAAGGGTTGCTTGGGCGCGGCGAAGCTATAGCTACGGTAGCACGTAGCTGAAAGCACAGAGTAATGGGTGTTCCGATAATCGAGACCTTCTACCGTGCTTTCTCACTTATTGTGTTCTTTTAATTTGCCGCGATTAATACTGACGGACGTACGTGAGAAATAATTAAAGCCGCGAGCACGGAATCTTTAAATTGGCTTCATTATGACGAACAGAGGGAACCAGTTGAGTGAAACAATGAGACGGGTGGGGGCGTTATTTGCGTTGCAAAAACGCGGCCGATTATTCAACAGAGATGGCGTAGAAACAAATAATACGAAGCCACACGCTCTCGTCTACGCAGTGATGGAGTTGGCGCGTGTAATTAGAGAGGGCGCGTAACGATCGAGGGAAAAGGGAAAGGAATTCATCGAAACAAATTAAATCGTATTACACAGCGAATATTTATAAAAACGGGGAACGGGTATATTTCTTTCTCGTTCGAATAACGCACAAAAGAAACGAATAAGCTCCACGCGGAAATAATTGATGGATGCCACGTGAACATTTCGCGAATATTACGTAGGAATATATTTTGAAAAGTAATTGACGTTTGTAATTACGGGAATTATTTTAACACGGGCGTTCATTCGATTGACAACTAGCAATAACTGTTAGATTCTATATGGCGGAGCTCGCTGATCGTTGGAACTTGTTGGATCAAATACAAGTTATCGTTACACGATTTTCGGCTTCGTTTTCGGCGAACTTTTAATTATAAAGCTCGACCGCGGTGCGCTTCAAATTGAATTTTTGTCTAATTGAAGCTGGGGTTACGAAATTTCTCATTGTTGTTACGTTTCATTACAGGCCAACTGTAAATTATTTCAAATTGAACAATTACTTTTCCCCGCGGCTCTATGAACGCACGATCCGCTGCTGTGATTATTGCAATAGCTACGTATTCATCGCGAATTGTTCAGAATTGAATACGTATGAAATACAGACTGTACAATAATTCAAAGGATTTCATTATTTGAAATTTTGATTGTGAACCTCGTGTGAATTATTTTATCTCGGTCTTTGTATTGTTGTTTTGTAAAAAAATCGGTGGAAATGGTGATGTGCAGTTGGATAGAGAAGATTTGAAATCTAGATAGGTATTACTATCCAGTAGAAATTTTAAAAAATTCAACCACTGTCGAGCAATTATCTGCCACAGTCGAGATTACGATTTTTAATGCAAACGCACTCGTTAAGAGGCTCGTAATAACGAGGCAACCCTGGAACCACGAGATCCTCTATTTTTCATGCCCCCTCTTAATAAAACCCTTGACTCGAGATTACGCCAGCAGCCCCCTTATCGCTGCATTATGCACGCAAGCGAAGTGTATATTAACAACACTTATCACATCAGGGTACTTACGCCCAATGAAATATTGAACGGCCCCGCTTAATATCTTATTCCGCCCCCGCTACGTACAACCGAATCAATGGGCGCGTTCCCTCGTCCCTGGGCACTGTGCACGAATTTCGCAATAATTTCATATTCCTGCCTATCCTGGCGATATAAATCATCGCATGGAAATGCACCGCGATTGCAGATGCAGTTACGAAACGTTCCACGCGCAATATGGGCCATTTATGGCACGTGAATCCTTCCGATACCTACTGGAACACCGCGTGAAGTGGGAAGCTCCCTTAAAATCAGCTTAAACGATACAGAGTTCAACTTTCTTTAACGAAATTCCACCGAATGATGGATATGAAAGCTATTACAGCTACTGAAGTTTATTTTCCGCGAAAGTTGACTTATATCCGTGGCACTTTCAAATATTCAAAACTTCTTCCGTCTAAAAAGAAACCACGTTCAAGAGCAGCGTCAAAGGTACTCGCGTGTATCGATTAAAAATTGAAACACGACGTTCGAATCAAGATCCACGTCAACGGCGCATGCATTATTTTATAAACACTTTACGGCGAACAAGATTTTAGGAAATGCCCCTTTATAATATACTAGCAAAATACCCCCGCGCTTCGCTTCGGGCCTAAGTGATATTGGGGACTCCATGAAAACACATTTTACTCCCTTTCATCCCCTTTTGGGGATGGACTTTCCACAAATCCTTAGTGATCTACTATTATTTAAAAAAATAAAAACGTCAGAACCTTCCTCTCGTCAACACGAACAAACTAATGTAACACACTTGTGGCTACAGTTCGTATTTACTGAGAAACCACATTTCAAAGTAGGTATGCAACTTTAATTATTATTATTATTATTATTATTCTACGGGAGAACCCTTTAGAGTACATAGATTTGTAACAATCAATACAAGAAAGAAAAACAGTTGTAACAACTTAAAACTAAAATAAACAAAAAGGAAATAATATAAAAAAAAATAACAAAAGATAAAAAAGACAAGAAAGAAAAACATAACAGTCAACCATCAAACAACAACAAAGTACAAAGGTATGAAATTAAGGAGGTGGCAGTATCCTAAGAAGCTGATTTTTAAACGCAGACAGGGAGGCTGAGAATAAATCGATGTCCGCTGGGCATTGATTAAACGCACCCATAGCACGATTAATGGGATCATTGGAGTAGTAGTGATATTCCGGGACACATTCTACAAAATGGGGTCTTCGACGCAGAGACCGTTGCGGAGCGTGAAAACTAATCAGTGCTACTAGCTCCTGGCAGTTAAACTGACCATGGAAAACTTTGTAAAGGAATAATAAGTCCGAAATAACACGACGGTCGCTAAGAGTAGATAGTCTCAATCTTAGTAGGGCAGGTCCATAATCATGGTCATTTCAATTGTATATAATAGTATAGATTATATACAGTAGCGGACAAAAAAGTTACCACTTTTTCGACCCACCCTAATTCTATTACTTTTCAATATCAATTCAAAATTGTAGTATATGCCTAACATACATATTCTGAAAGAGAATTGAAAGCTGTATAAAATCCAGTTACAGTTGAATTTATTTAACTAACAATCAAAAAACCGCACATAACATTAAACAAGACAACACACTTTTAAAGTCAACAAAAACTTACCACTTTTGAACATAAAAACATCTAATATTTTGTGGGGGGACATTTTGCTTTTAGGACAATCTAAAAAGTTGCTAAACGTGGTAACTTCTTTGTCGGCCCCAAAAATATGTTACCCCCTTTAATATCATACAACACTTTTGCTTGTCAGTTAATTAAATTCAACTTTAACTGGATTTTATACATCTTTATATTCTCCATCAGAATATGCATATTAAATATACCACAGTCCTAAATGTATGCTAAAAAAATAACAAAAATAGACAAATCGAAAAAGTGGTAACTTTTTTGTCCGCTAGTGTATTACTTCAAGGATGCAGTTCCGTCGGAGCGGGAACACGTATCCGCCAATCAAAGCGTTAGCGCATCACCCCTATAAATAAACCTTCGACCTAAAGATCCCCCTAAACACCTGAAATTATCGCCTCGGCTAGGAACAATACCCTCACGCCCAGCCACCTACGAGGAAGACACACGACCAAGAGCATCGCCGCGACCCGTGCACGCTGAAGGCAGAAAATAAAGAAGGAGAAGCCTCGAGAACCAACGCTCTAGCCCATCGACCTCTATCCATTTTTCATCGCGAAGGATCGCTTCGAGGGTCCATACTTCACGGAACACGCGCGTCGATAACGCGTGCCCACCCCCCCGGGCCCGTCAAAGATAAACTATCCAGCTCGCGGGGGTGGAGGTGTATTGTGCGCGGAATCGTGCGGTGCACGCGTCCCACGGCCTGTTGGCAGAAAATTTCATTCCCTCGGCGAACCGTGGGTTTCTTCGCGATCATGCCTTGTCTTTATCTTGGCCGGGACCCCTGTCTGGCCGCGTGCAAACTATTAACGAGACACCGCCGCGCGAGCGTGGCTGAGCAAGCTTCGTAAGCTCGGTCGCGCCCTAAGAAAACCACGGCGAACCAGCTTATCTCGCCGCTGGGCCACCTTCCCCGGGACGGAACTTTCCTTATCGCTTCGTTCATCGTCCTCATCGGCGGAGGGGGCGCAGGGGTAGAGAAGAAGTTTGCTTTCTGGATAACGAGAGAACCTTCTAAGCGGCGGGACGCCCGCAGCTATTCGGCCAACTATGAAAACGCTCGAGCCGATCCGGTCGTGCCCTCCATGTCGATCGAACCACCCTTCTTTTCGTCCAAGGGCTCCTCTTCGATTGTCTTCCCACCCTTCTCTCCTGATCGAGGCCCGTGCGAAGTGGCGGGTCACCGGGGTGCAAGTTCGTTTGACAGGGGAAATGGTGGATGGTGAACTGGGAGGAATCTGATGAAAGCTGACGCGTTGTTTGCGTGGTGTGATCTTTGGGGGGATCTAAGGTTGATGGGGAAGGGTAGTATTGGTGACGGGGGTGTTTTCCTTGGGAAGGAGAGTGTAAAGTTCTTGAGGCTTTCTGGTCTTATGGTTGTTTGATTCTTGGTGTGGACTTTTTAGGCGTCGATGAGGAATATATCTCGGAGTGTCTTTTTTTGAAAGGGAAGTCAGCTGTGAGAACAAAGTATCCTATAATTTCGATTAACTTTTGGGCATGAAAGCACCTCCGCGCTCGACTGGGTAGTTAATTACGATTGCCTGGTAAATTAATTTGCTCGCACAATAAACATAAAACACAGGCGACTTGGACGTAAATGGAGCGCATAAAGCATTCGATTCGGTCAGAATTACGAGCCCTTTCTCGGTGTCACTGTTGTATTCTTATAGATTGTAAATTTTGTTAAACAATAGTGTGCAACTTTCCATGAAACATGAAGTACGATGTAGCGTAGCTTCCGATACACGCTGGTCAGTGGTCAGCCGTGAAAATCTATGCCCCAGCTCAGCCATATTTTCCATACCGAAGGAATATGTAGTTTTCCGTTCCTCGGGCAATTCTTCGATTGTCCCCGCGAAGAAAGGAAGCTTACATGGCTGGGAAGACGCAGGGGGATGGGGGTTCAGTTGAAAACGAGTGTATCATGACGACGAGTGAAATTCTGAGGCCTGACAGCTTCCAGGGAAATGGGACTGCTCTTGGGGGTGGGTCCGAGTGAAACCAGAGGAGATCGAATAGCCAGAAATTACAAAGGATTAGCGATTCTTTTTTTTCAATCTCTTTAGTGAAGATTAAAGAGCTTTCTTTTTCTGGTGATTCGAAGACCTGGAAGGCGATGATAGCGGTGGGATGTAGGGGTTGATAGATCATCAACACCCCCTAGGTATTGATCATTGCGTGAAGGATTTATTGAACTACGAAGTCAGTGAACTATGTGACTAGAAATGCTAAAAATTTGATATTTGCGAAGGTTTTGGTTCAAATTCTGCTAACAGCTTGGGTGAAGATTTGCTTCGGAGGATAATGGATAAAGTTAAGGGTGAGGAGGGATGTATATAATTTGTGTAGTGAGGAAAGTATTTCTTTTTTGTTGAATTTCTTGTAGCTGTGTATTCGCGATCGGTAATTGTGGTATTATGAAAAATTATTCATTTGAAGGTCGTCAATCATCTGGATGGAAAGCTATGGGGGTTGTTCTCAAAATTGAAATGTGGTTCAGCGGTAAATGTGAAATGCAAATCTTCGAGTAGAAAATTCGGTAGGGAAATGATGGAATCCTGGATAGCGATTTAAATTGAAATATAATTCCATTCTGTGGTAGTCGTGTTTAATTCGCCAGCTCGCCTCCCGTAATTTATGATCTTCCTTTTTTAATGCACTCGCGTTCGCGATTTTCTGCTGCGTTGAAGGAAATGTACCGTGGCTTTGCTTGTCGAGGAATATTAACGGTTCACACAGTTTCGCGGGGCATTCTACATCACACAATTATCGGAACTTCGAAATGATACAAGTAAAATTATTGAAGTTGGAAATAAACATATAATTCTACAGGGTTTTAAATTTCAGCAGCATTAAATAAAATTTCTCCAAAAATATTTTAGTTAAAAATCAACATTGTATTCACAGATATAGGCACGTCATTGTCAAGACTGTTAAACTTTCAATATCAAGGTGTCTTCAAATTCATTCCACGTTTTTCACTTCTTCAATCATCCTCTTTTCCCCCATTTTGGATAACCATCATACTCTCCTCTCAACAGCATCAATATTTTTACTTACACCAAAGCGAGATCCAACCGCTGTTACCTCGATTCGTTCAGGCATTTATTAATTGTTCAAATAAATATACACCGACGCAACGCGGGAATTTCATCAGAGGCAGAGAGAAGCTTCGAATTAACTGTTTATTATTTCGCCTGGTCTCCTGATTACCTTTCACCCGAGCCCGCCGTTTTCTTTTTCTTGCTCGAGGATGGCTGAAAACTACCGCGTTGTATCCCGTACTTTCTCGATTATCGATAACAATTCCTCGAACCGTCGTTCTTCGTCATTAGTAGAATCCCGCGACCGGAATGCTCTCATTTCCGGTGAGTTACCGAAGATATCCCTACCAATTCATCCCCTATCCGTATTACGTCTCGCATTAGCGCTAAATTGCAACCTTGTCGACGCGAGTCGCCTGTAATTTTGATTCTGATCCCCCTTCGACGTGCCTCGAATTCCGTTCGCCGTTCCACCGAATCACCGTATTTCTTACGTATGTACGTATCTCGCGGACTACTGCAACCAACGTGGAGCAGGCTCTTCACAAATGAATTTACAGCTGGGAAAGAAATTTATCGCGAGATGTGAGGAAGATACTCCACCCCTGACTCGGGGGATGATGTGGCTGTTAGCGTGTGGAATTGCTGCTATGTGAGATGGGGCTGCTTTGCTTTTAATTAAGAAAGTAAACCGAGTGTTTGAAGTGGGTCACTACTTAAACGAAATGGTAATTTGTAGGTAAAAGGGTAAATGGAACTCGATGGTGCTGTAACTACTGATTACAATCGTTTATTTTGTTATTAAAGATGGGGAAAGGTATTCTAAGCAGAAATAGAATATTTATCAATGAAATCAAAAGCTTTAGACATTTATGATTTTAGTTCGATGTTGAAGCTTGCAGCATTTCCATCCCCATCGCGATCATCCCTTATGCCATTCTTCCATTTAGGGGACAAATCGTTTGTAACGGGGTATTGGATGAGTCCTGAATTAAAAAACATGACGGCAGGACGGACACGACGTGCACGGGGATATATGCGCCAACGTATGGTGCACGTACACGCGTAATATACGCGGACGAGTACAAATGTGACAGCGGGGAAATTTATTCGCGATGAGCTTCGCGAATTCTACGATTTACAATGCGTGACCTCGTCTTCGAAACTGTTTATCATCGTGGAGAGACGGGCGAAACGGTGGTACGTTTTTAGCCCCCTCCCCGTTTTCAAAACAGCTGGAAAATTGATTTGCGAAAACATTGTTGCTGTCGACACTAGCGAAATTATGGTAATTATATGGTCACCTTTGTAAGTAATTACGTCAGAAGGGTGATTATGAAAAAGCTAAAAATTGGACTATAAGAAAGACTATTTTTTCAGATTAGTTACAATTAGGGGAAAGGTGGGATAGTTGATCACAATTTTTCTTTTTTATTAAAATAATAATATTGGTTTGCTTTGTTTGTATTTAATTATTTGAGTTGTGATATACCTAAACTGATGTGATCATGTATCCCCGCTGATCAACTATCCCACCTTTCCCCTACCGTATAACTAAATAGACTTTCCAAATTCATCCCTCAAATACACACGAATCTTCGCGCAAACTTGGGCACCACAACTGTATTTTAATTAAATATCAATTACACTCGTTAAAGAAAACGCGATAAATATGGGCACAAACAATCCCACCTTTCCCCTCGTGTCGGACTAACAAGCTGAAGAATGTGGGTAAAAAAACATCAAGCAACACGTAACATTCCCCACGGACATCGCGAGTAATTTCAAGGGACGAAGGGTTGGAAAGGACACCCTAAAAAAAAGAAGGAACGGAAGTCGCGAAGGATGACTTCCTGAACGGTGGAACTTTTAATTCCCCGCGTTATCGCTCTCCCTTGCGCAGGATATACCTTTCGTTACCCTCCTTCACCCTCCTTCTTCCCGCCACCATTTCGACCATCCCCCGTTTCTTATTTTCCTCTGTAACTTCCCTTTTCCCGCGTTTTCCATCGGGGAAAACCGCTGCCAAGTTTCTCGGCCAAGTTCCGCGAAGTCCGATGGCGGGCGCGGTTCCTCTCGGCGCAAAAGAGGGTTGAAACACGGCTGGGGGTTAATTACGAGTTCGCAGAGATGCGTTTCACCCCCTCGATCCGACCAGAGCCGCGTCCTTTGCGTTTCGATCCACCCATCCCATTTTTCTCCCGTTCTTCCCTTCGTCCCACCTGTTTCATCCACTTTCCTCCGCCAACCCTTCCTCCTCCAACCCTTCTTCCTCCACCATCACCCCTCTTCCGCGTCTCTTCGTTTCTTTTTCGTCGCGCTGCCATCGCGATTACCCACCGTGGCTGTTTCTCTTGCGGCATTATCTTTTCCTTCGTGTTTCCTCCTTATTGTCCTCTGGTACCTTTCTTCGCTTCCCATTATCCACCCCCACCCCTTCGACACGCTCGCCGCCCCCTTCCCGGACCCAGAGCATTTCCGGCTCCATAGCCTGCGCCCCTTTTTTCCGCGCCGTTATCATCCCCATCGGATCGACTACCCCCGTCCCTTCTTGCAATTCTACTTCCCCTTTCGAATTGTCGATGCCTTTGCTCGAGTGTGCGTACCAAATCTTTAATACGGGGATCTTCTTATCCCGGGGATGAAAATTGATTAGATGTGTCATCTAGATTCAGCATCCAATGTTTCGATGTGGTGATCTCGAAGACGTATGAAGTGGGCGGGGTAATTACAGAATTTACGCACTGTCCTGTGATAATTCGCCTCTGAATATTCAGTTGAAATTACAGAATGCGATATTAGCTCGTGTTATTGATGTTTATCATCACCAAGGGAGTGTAAATTAGTTTATTATTTTTCTGTAGTTTTAGTAGAATATATACAGTGTCCTAGAATTATGGAAAAAGTGGGAAAATGAGAATTCTGTGTGTCAGGTGATGTAGAAGTGTTATGCACTGCGATTTGGGGTTTCTTTTCAAAGAATTCTGGGGGCTCTGCTTATGGCAGCGGCTATTTAAATAACGTACCGGTGGAAGAATCAGAATATTGTCTCGAAATGCAGAATACAGGGGAATGTGGGGCAAGCAGCTGAGAGACGTGGAAGAGTAGGTCAATGGTACGAGCATGCAAGAACTAGGAGAGGATAAAGCCCGAATTTCGTCGTGGATGTTTGTTCTTCCGGACATTGTCGCTGTTAAACCGTACAGTAGACATTGCCTGGATTATCCTTAACACGTTCACTGCCACTGGGCTAATGCAGGGAACCTGTTTAGGACGCTGCTGTCTGAAATGAGAACACCTCTGGCACGAAGGAAAAAAGTTTCTATGAAATATGCCCTCGTTTCGGGAAGGACGTGCAACCTCATGTAAATGAAATTGAACATTCTTCCAATTCATCCCCTTTCAGCAAACCGCGATACCTTTCTTCTTATTAATTTTGATATGATTTGGTTTGCTTGAACTTGCTCGTGGGTTGCTAATTGACTAATTCTAGTAATTGACAGTCGACACGTTAATAAGATGGCAAATAAGAAAAGAGGGAAGAAGAGAAAGGTATTACACCTTTTTATCTAAAGTTAGAAATTACAGGAAGCTAGAATATTCAGACTAGTGGACGAATTCTCAATTGTGTACCGTAATGTCGAGTTCAATGCCAATATCCTCCTAAGGTCGAAATCGACCGCAAGCGATCAGTCTTATTTTGATCGCCGGCGCGTGAGCTTCGGTGTCAAGTGACAATTCTAATAGTGATTCGTTACAACTGAGACGAAGCTGTGCTAGAAGTTTCTGTGAAGCGAGGGTGAAGTGAAACTTGTTTTTTTTTCAGCTTCTTCGATGTACGGACCGAGATCAAGTAACTAGCGATGGGGAAGAGGAGTTAGATGTAAGTAATTAATTCCACTTGCCACTTATTTCCAAGTGTTCAATTACACATTGAAGAGAATTATCAAAATAATTTATCATTATAATATTTCGAAGTATTAAGGAATTTTTATCACGCAATTGTAAGAGTCCTTAGGTTATATTTCTCAATATCGATATTCGAATCCTAGAATCGTGTTTATCTCCATATTTCTCTACGCTACTCTTGTTTTAACAACCGGAACCCTTGTTTGGACGGTGTGTTGAAAACTACTGTTTTCCTATCCTTCGCCTTTATCTTCCGTACGTATGAAACGGAACGATTATTCGACGGAGGAGAACGAGAAACAGAATTTCTATCCTTCCCGGTTTAAACTCGGGGATCGATGGAGCGATTGTTTGGACTGCAGTCTTCGCTTCCTGTAGCTTCTTCCATGGGGACGTTTCTTCGATAGGGGGATGTTTTGCAAACGCTGGATTGCCGGGAAATAAGGACAGGCGGGTGGAATTAGCTTTGGAGAGAATTTTCTGCGCTGCATTCCCTGCTCTTCTGGGATGTTGTCGGGTCGTTCAGGGACCATCTCTGTTCAGAGAGTTTGCGAAATGATCGGGGTGGTATTTTGGGCGAGTCTCGCGCTCACGGAAAATTGGCAGCTGTTACACGCGCGGCTGTGTAATTTCACGTGCCATTCGTGTCCTTTAGGGTTCATACAGGCTGGCCCAAGGAGGGGATCTTGTTGAAATTACTCTAGGGACAGACGGCAATAAGGGTAGAGAGGTATTCTTTAATTAACGCATAGGTCTCAATTTGTTTCAGTGTTATGTGTGTACCGTGGTGTTCTTATAATTATTTTGTACTACTAATATTCAAGATACTGTTATACATTACTCGAATAAATGAGGAATTATAAATTATTTTTCTGAATCCAATGAGTCAAAAATTCAAAGAACTATTGCGTCTACGAATAATTCTTAAATTTTATTTTCTACCCCCATATTGGACATGGAGGGTGGACAAAAATACTTCGCTACAAATATGTACAATTTAAAGTAATCTATTATCACATCTTCCTATCAATCACACTCAATTCACCTTACTCGATTCAAAATGAAAAAGAAACATGCATCGCCCCTGGTAACTTCATAAAAAAAACACAACTTCGCGAAGAAGCTACTCTGTATCCAGCAATTTAATTTTAGAACCAGAGTTTAAAGCATCATATCCAACTTTATCCGGCGCATTCTTTTTCATATCCTCGGATGCAAGGGGGTTGTTCGAATTCTCTTCCTTCCCCGCCACGCTATACTCGGTGAAATACTACTCCATCGGGGATTCCCCGTTGCAGTGTCTTACAAATTTACAACGCGTCTGGCCGCGATGCATCGCTTCCAAGCCGAACTTTGCATGCGTTTCGATTTTCGTTGAACGAGAAGGTATGATCAGCGTTAGACCACGCGGAAAAAGTTACGTTGTCCGGGTCAGTTACTGTGCGCGCTCCCACCCACTTCCCTGCCTCACTCCCATCCTTTTTTTCTTCTTTTATTCCCCACGTCCCGTGATTGTGATTTATGTTGCCCGGCCTGCGCACGCCCCTGCATTTGTTTCCCATTGCCTCCATTCATTTTCACCGGGTGAACTTCTCGCTCGTCCCGTGTTTTATTGCGTTTCATCGCTCGTTTGTTTTAATACCGCCACTTTTTCGAAAGACCGCCGACAGTGCAAGGCACACGCTCCTTGTATTTTGGCTCCGCCACAGAACAGAGCAAACACGCACTCTCACGTCGTCCAATGTTCATTTGCGAAATGGAAATCTAATTGTATAAACAATAATAAGAGTCGTTATTATTTGCATAATTATGACGCTCTCAATCAGGGTAATTGTGACAACTTGTTTGGTCGAGCCTCGCTTCGAGGGAATAATTTAAAAATATATCCCTTCTTTTGGAGTGCAAACTCGTTTTTTTATCACAGAGAAATTTATATTTTGAATAGGAATGAAGCTTCTTACAAAAACTTTTCCCCCATTCTTCTACATTCTTTTTCTATTGTCCTCGTGACTATTTAAGCTCGCAGGTGATATTATATATAAAAATAATAAACTCACGCGTGCGCGAGGGTGGCAGATGAACGTTGAACGATATTTATAAAAAATTTCGCTGCAAGCAACGAACGACCACAGGAATTTTAATTTACATCAGCTTTTATAAGACGGATGTGAACATACAGGACACGGGTCGATGGCTTCGTGAAACCTTTTAATTAGAAGAGAAATATTAGAAGCTTGCATCGTCGAACGCGCAATTAGCAACGCGGTTGGCACACGCGAGTAACGACGATACAAATTTCCCGTCCGATGATTGGGTTTCTCTAGCGTCGAGCCACCAGATGAAAATCTGTTTTTCACGGTGACGCATTTTCCTCGTTTTTCCCTCTTCCCCTTTTTTCATTTCTCGCCCGATCGAATCCGCTTTTATGTCGATTTCACCCGGACAAGCTCGAAGAATTACACCAATCCCCCTTCCGTTCCTCTGCCTCGCGGTTTCTGCCCCTTTTGTTCCGCTCCCCTTTTCACATTTGTTTCCCTTTGTTCTTCATTTCGAGTGTAACGAAAATCATCGGAACACGTGCCTGGCAAATAGAATTCGCCATCGTGCCCTTCTTCCTCTGCAAGCTCCTTAGAAATCAAAGCCAGTTGCCTTTCCGACGATTTCTCGCGTTATAAATCGATTCTCGAAGAAGCGGAAAAAGGGCAGTGGAAGTGGATGTACTAAACAGGCGAAAGTTCCATATGTCGCTTGACTTTAGAAATATTGTCCTTTGCGATACCCTTCAGTCTGCATCTTCTGCACACACTTCTTGAAATAGATCAAGCTGAAAGGAGAATCTATGAACCAACATCTGCAGGATGATCTACGAAGAAATTAGATCTTTGCATCCCCTTTCATGATGTTCCAGAGAAATGAATTTTATTTAGACCCCATTTACACCCCATCGCGTTAAATTGCATTGGAAGCCACCAGAATTGTGATCGGAGCAAAAGAGTCACACCTCAAATATATTCCCTTTGCTTTATCACGAATCGAAGCAACGGATCACGCCATCGAAACGTCATCTTATTCCCCGTTAGCCGATCGAGCGCACAGAAGAACTTTTTAATCTCGATTACGGCGGAAGGAAATTTCCAGCTGAGATGTCGATTTAAGGATTTCCAGCTACGAGTAAATTAGACCCTCCTACCTCGTCTTTTTCTCCTCGTTCTTTCGTTCTCGCTACGAGGAGGAAAAACAAGGTGGATCGAACATCGTTAGCAGCGATTCTGCGTCATCGCGATCGCTCCTCCACTTGACCGTGACAATTGAAAGCTTCTAGCTGCTTGGCGACGCGATATCCCGCGTCCCAGAATTCCCAGGGGCGTTCCCCACGACCTCTCGTTTATCGACGTGGAAATTTTTCGCATGGTTCCCCGTGTCCTCGTAGGATATCCCGACGTCTGCTGGCAACCCCAGACAGGGCGCCTTCGAAGACACGCGAATGGGGCTTCCAGAAGGTGCTCCCTCGTCCACGTGCACGGACGTTCTCTGAAGGCTGCCAGACTGTTCCAGAGAATTCTCCCTCTGGAAAACGGCTAAATTGTTTCTCGCAGCTTTCAGTTGCCAGTACCACTGCCCACGATTTTCGTGTCGGGAAATTCCGGGCTGCTTAGGCGCCTCTGGCTTCGGTAGAAGGTTTAAGTTAAAGGAGTGTTGCTTCGCGAATGGACTTCCACACTGGGAATTACATGTCCAGCGATCAGAATTGTATTCAAAGTCGATGAAGAAGTCTAGCAACGATGTAGAAGTTGGTTAGCTAATGCCTCTAACAAGGGAAGATCCCGTGTTCAGTCTCTGTTTGCCCGGTCTGCATCAAACCGATCCCTCTCGAAGAGTTTTACCACTTACCGAGGCGTTCCGTTAATTAGGGTGAAATATTTGTAGCCACGTAGCTGCGTCGCGCCGTTTAGGGTTTTATTACTGTCATGCGGCCGATTGCCGGTCCTTCGTTTTTCTGCATTCTCGAGTACCGACCCTTACCGTAACTGTCCTTGACTCGGGCCTTACGCCCTCGCTCAGGAGGTCCCCAACGTACATCCTCGTTCTTTTCCACGGGTTCATCCCTTCCTTGCGACCCGAAAGCTTTTTGGGAATCGACTTAGCAGTTAGTTAACTCAGAACCACCAAAACGACAACACCTCCGCACCTTCGTAGTCTTAATATTTTAGTAATTAAATCGGTTATTGTGTTTGAAAAATATATTTGTGTTAAGTGTATCCCACGACTCAGTTACTCATTCCATAATCAGTTCTATTGGAGTAGTGTCCAATAGAATATTCGTTTCCGGTAATCTAACACGGGATTTACGACCTCGTGAGATGGAGCCGAGATAATCGGGACGAAACATCCCGAACCTAGAAATTTAAAAAATTCTAAAACGTTATGAATGTGTAGGGGATTTCCTCCTGATTACAATGCGATTTTTGTTTGATGCCCAAATTCACTCTAAGGTGGTGAAATTATCCCCTGAGAATCCGGCTATTTTTCGATTTTGTGTTATAACTCGCGAACTATAAGAACTTTAAGACCACTACATGATAGTCTTTTGTCTTGAAACTTTTTTTCTATCTCTTACAGTTCGCGAGTCATAACACAAAATCGGAAAATAGCCGAATTTTCAGGACTCAATTTCGTCCCCTTAGAGTGAATTTGGGCAGCAAACAAAAATTACATTGTAATCAGAAGGAAATCCCCTACATACATATCTACAAAGTTTAATAATTTTTTGAATTTCCGGGTTCGGGATGTTCCCATGTAAGTAGTATATGAACGTCATTAGTCAGACGCGGAGATACAGTGTGGGTCAAAGACAGTCCCCAACAAATTCTGAACGATTTTAAGTGAACATACATGAGGGAAGATTCGACCTCTCTTGTTAACAAATAATTTGTAATTGTAATACTATCTATTAAGTTAATTTCGGATCAGGCATAATAACAGCCACGCTGAGTCTCGCCCATTCCGTTAATTGCGATATTAATTGTTCTGCTTCTGTAGCATATGTTAAAAAAAGGAACAAAGACGATTTATTTTTATTATTATTGTAAGGAAGTTTGCTTCCTTAAGGTTAATTTGAATATTCCCGCGCTCACACGCGGGCCGATAAGGCAGTGAACTAGTCATGCAGGAGAGTAAATGGAGAGAGAAAGACCGTATAACGGAAAGTAATCGTTGAAATAGAAGACACATGTAGTGATTATAAAATTGATTGTAAAAGCTAGGCTAATAGGGTAAAGAATAAACATTGAATGTAGTTTTTTAATATGTATCTGTTATTGACAGCACTAAGGGATTACGAGGAATAAACCAGAATTGTTTCTCTGAAATAAACAAAGGTTTTGTCATTTATTAACATTTACATTAACTAATCCCCTAAATTTAATAACAATTATTTACACACCTGAAATAAACAAAGAAACTACATTCAATGTTTACTCTTTACCCTATTATTATTATTGTTAATGTTAAAAATATATAATGTTTCCAATAATATGTTCCCAATACTAATACGAAGCCAGATGCAGTCACCAACCCGTTAAATATTGAAACAGTGCAATAAACGTTCCCCACCGCTGCATATTGCACCCACGAACGACTCCTTGAAGAAGCTGCTCTATGCACCACTGTATCCTGCCTCCCTTACCGAGTTTCCAACGATAACGACGATCGAATAGAATCAAATAGCGATCGGCGGAGAGGACATCCTACCCGTGGAATCTGGGCCGCCCGTGGAACGACATCTTATTGAAATGCGGCGAGCGAAACTGATATTCACGATGTCGCTTCCTGACGAAGCCTCGCTCGCTCGTAAAATATCCCCTTTCCTGACGGTCCAGCAGTTTTCCTCGACGCTGCCAGATGGGCTATTATTTGCGGAAAGTGTTATCCTACTCCCGTGGCGTGATTCGAATATGGAATGGCCGCGGCGACTGTGCGCATCACGTTCGCGAAACCATAGTGAAACAACGGACTCAACGGCAGCCTCGCCCATCGCACCGGCGGAGCTTCCGAGCCCTTCGGTGATCCTATCCTTCCTCGCGCGAGGGACGATTCACGGGAATGCTCACCCATACGACGGAGCGGACGTATCCAAAAACACTTGGCTGACGCTTCCACTCGGCTGTAAAAAGACTCCCTTTTTACGGGGCTCGGGGGGTAGGACTTTGGGAGAAAGCTGTTTGCGTATAGCCACGGCGATTTCCCTGGCAATATTCTGTTCGGTCGCTGAGAAAGTTGACAAATTGAAAATCTTATGGTCGGTATTCAAACATCTCTGCTTCCTTGGATATATGTTTCGAAGCCTCTTTGGTATCGAACAGTTAGGGTGGTTTTCGTGGATACGGGGGTGTAATACGAAAATTGTGTATCTCTCTGGGAAACTTTAGTTAGAGATATCAAATTATTCATTCACTTTTCACTTGCACTGCGTCCGGTTTGGGAAACAAGAATTTCATTTCGCGGACGCTTGCACCGGGTTACAATAACAACTGGATTGTTGCGTTGAAATGGAAACTTCCCGGTTGCAGTGGATACGCGACAGGTTCTGGCGGATGTACTATTAAAATTCTGTAATTGAGAACAGTGTGTCACGCGCACCCATTGATTTTTCATATTTTTTCCCGGTGATACAGTCTCGTGATGCAACCTGTCGCGGACTTGCAGGTCAGTTTTTTTTCCCCCACCCCCGGTGGCGGATAGCCGATGTCACGGCGGAGCCACGATTATACGAAAAACCGCGGGACACGCGGTAAAAAATACGTTATTTACGGCGCGGCCTTCATAGCCGGGGGTTTCGCAGTGTTTTCGGGAAATTGACGTCAGGAAAATATTCATATACTCGCTGTGCAGTCACTTGACAAGGGAATAATGTCCGCGGGTATATTTCCACGTCGTTCGTGACGGATTCAGCAACGCTTTACTGCGATACGAGCATTCGTTTCACCTTTTTTTTTTAGAATACGCTTACATTGTCGTGGGGAGTTGAAAAGATTGTAAAGGCTTTTCGTGGATTCTGACTTCGAAGCCAATGTAAGGTGACAGTTAATGAAAGTTGATTAAAGGGTTGGAAAGCTTATTAAGCATGATTAATGCGGGTCATTTCGTACAAAATATATAAGATCTGGAAGATTTGGTTGAGAGTTGGGTGAAATCTGGGGAAAATTTGGTAGTCCGTGTATTTGAGAACTTGGAAGACTTAGAAAGTGTAGTCGAAAAGATACGAAACGCGGGAAACGTGGAAATCTTAAAGAATATAAGTAAAAACTCATAATACCTATCTGCAAATTTTTTAAAACTTGGAAGATCTAGGAGATTCGAGGAACCTAATCAATGATCAAAAAAAGCTGGGAAGTTAAGACTTATTTAAAAACCTAGAAAATCTAAGTACTAAAGATACATAAACATATTAGACGTTTTGGAAATAGAAGTTTTGGAATCACCATCTATTTTAGAAATCTTCTTGCTTCCACATAGTACAAATTCTAAGCTAATCCAAGCTAAGGGGTCGTCCTTAAATTACGTAAGGCTTTTTTGGGGAGGGAGGGGGTCGCGAATTTCTTATGTTTTCTTACAAGGGGGACGGGGGAGTAAGGTAGCGTCTTAGGTAATATTTTTTAATCTAATTTTCAATAAATACAAATTCTATCATTAATGTTCTAGAAAAGCTTTTTAGTTTAAATTTCCCGAAACAGAGTTAAATGAATTAGATAAACCTTTAAAAGAATTTTAATAATTGAAAAATTTCAATGTAAAAAGTATTACGTAAGAAGGGGGTTGCAATATCAAATCTTACGAATTCTTATACTGGGGGAGGGAGGGGGTAAAAAATGGTCAAAATTACCCTTACGTAATTTAAGGATGGCCCCTAAGTGTGTTCTGGTTTTCGAATTTTTCATTCGCAAAGAGGGATTACCCATCAAGAATACATTATATATAAAAAAAACACGGGATCTCCGAATCCACCATGATAAAACAGATATATTGTGATTTAGCAGCATGGACACAATTTTCATGGATCACTTAGCTGCGTGATTGAATACCTGTCCTCGACAAAAACGTTATAAATAAAGCCGAAATATACAGATAGGTTGAGGCTATTCAGTATTCAATTACTGAAATCGTGGACATCTTCTCAAATTGGATATTATCGTTGCAGTATATCACATTTTGTATATTTACTTCGCCTGCTCTATTATCAGGCTGATACTACATCGTAACCACCCTGTAGGTGAATATTCAATCGCGAATAATAGAAGAATGGGGAAGACATAGTCAGGTACAGGGTGTTGATAATATTACACGAACCTGATAAGGTAAAAAAAGATTTTGCTTTATTACTGAAATATTTAATAACGAGTGGGATGGGGACATTCGAAGATGAGAGGCAAACATATTAAAATTTAATGGAGAAACATCGTAAAATGTAGTACAACTCCCGTGGTAGACGTCCTTCACAGTCATTTAATAAAACAATATGCGCTGGCTCGCGTTTCAGAAGCACGGCTAGGTAAGTGGATAAGTTTCTTGACCATAAATCGCGACGCTGCTTCGCGAACCATATTTTTCAAATATTAAACGGAAATGGCCCCTCGTATCAGCGGTACACGCGAAATTCATTTCTCATTCGGAACGGTGAATCAAAAAAAAAAAGAGAGAGAGAGAGATAGAAAAACCGACGCGGGCACGAATTTCGAAGCGAAAAATGTATGTCGCTCGAGATTGAAGCTCCGATAAAATATATTTTATGCGCCCGTGTGTGCGCGCTTTGATTACATCTTGCATTTTAAAAATAGCAAAATATCCTACGAATATTTTATCTCGTCCCGTTCTAACGCGGCAAACTGATGCTTCTCGTTAAAAAGAGATGTCGCGCCTTTCGCACTGACGAGTTGCTAACAAGATGTTGGAGATTCTTGTTGACAACTGTTCGTGTATTTCCGTGGCGATCATTAACGCGAGTGTATAAATTATCCCGCGGGTTCATTGATCAATTAAATAAAACATACTGCATGTTTGCACGCGACACGATAATCTAGAAGAAGGTGAAAAATAATGCCAGCCATAAATATGAAATTAAAAGTATATTTAATTGCTGTAAGAGTGGGACGTATCGCGGATGGTTATTAGCGCCTGAACAAAGGCTGATTCAATGCTAATGAAGGGAGGAAGCGCGAGGTATCAGAGTCGCGGTACTCTCCAAGGATTACACTACTGGGCTCACTATTATGCGCTCGTTAGAAGGCTGAAATCACAGTCGAAAATTTCGAAATAGGGTACTCATTCCTTCGTTACCTCGCGCACGCAATGCTATCATAATTATATCTCGAAATGGAACAGCAGAGGTGTACTTCAAAAACGAAGCAACCGTAAAATGAAACGACGTACCATTTAGATAGTACTTTCACTATCGTTACCTCACTATAACCGTTAGAAATTGAAGAAGCTTTAAATTCTGGCAGCACGTACGTCCACTCAAAATAACATACAGAATTCTATCTCCGATCATTCTCATCGATTCCACCCCTTTAAAGCGATCTCGCTCATCGAAGCAAGCCAAAGTATCATTAACACTATTCCTACCGACACATTTCACGTCATTTGACCGGTCGCGTTAGATAAGGCAGACTACAAATTTTTCTCAGAAAATAAACAATAAAACAAGAAGTGAATATTCAAAAATGTATTATACATATATTTGAGGCAAAGTCGTGAAGTTTAAAGGCGATTCAATTACGTTGTATATAGGAAATTCTAATCGTTATTTTAAAAACGGTCATTTGACCGGTTCATGGTAGGAATAGTGTTAACCCTCGTCAGACGGCACAATTTTTGCAATCCTGAACTCAATTCCCTATCTCGGAAGGGGGTAGAGATATTATCCTGAAATTTGGTCTATGTAATCTAGACTAAATATTTAGAGAAGACACGAAACATCAGCTCTCCACGGCTTCTCGAAAAAAAGTTACCCCAATTTAAAAAAACGCAAAAGTTACAATTGTACCTATGCCGCCTGACGAGGGTTAAACAACCCCCGCCATATTCCAGAAGCCCAATTCTTTAAATTGACCCTTGAAATCCATCGAGGAACCCTCTCGATAATTCCTCCCTCCAGTAGGCGCGCCACTCTCAAACGCCAGCCAAAATTCTCGGCCCCGAGTAACCATAACCACCGTTCGCAGGTGGTTGTCGTCCATCGAAACCCACGGCGTGGCCCTCGACGTTCCACGAGGAGCGAGACGACGAAGGTCAAGAGTCTAGACTGGCCCCTAGGGGCCATCTTAGAAGCGAACGTATAGCGGCGTCATCGCGGCAACGCGACCCGTGGGGTCGCTCTCCCTCGGGAGCTGGTACGTTGCGCACCGAAAGTAATGTGGTAGATCCACTCGAAACCGAGCGTGCAAGCTAGCCGGTAAGTGAGACTCTCCGAGTCGTACAAAGGACAGGGGGAGAGGGCGAAGAAGCGAGGGGGAGGCTAAGAAAAGAGCACACGGACGGGCGATGAAACGAGAGATAAAGAAATACAGTGGAACGGGGAGAAGGGGGAGGAAAGAGAAACGGACGCGTATCTTGGGCGTACGCACACCGTTTCGCAGGTGGGTTTCACGCCGGTTCCCCGGAAATTCTCCCGGCGAACGCTGTAAATATTTATACCGTCTGAGCGTGAGAAAATTCTGAGGTGCGCAACGAGCGGACCGTAAGTGCGCCCCAAGACAAGCCCTCCCGCCCCAACCCCCGTACGAAAGAAACGGTTGGGAGAAAGACATTCAGCCGGATGAAGATATATCGTCCGCGGAAGTTCGAAACTTGGAGCCTTCCCTCATCCCCCCTTCTACAGTCTCGCAAGCCGAGTGGAACGAACCCCTTTTGACCGATGTGGGCCTTGGCCTCTGTCACCGAATCGCCCTCGATGAATGAAATTTGTGGACGGAGGGGGGCATTTCCACGGTTTATCGCGCGATCGCTTTACATACTCCCCCGCTTATTCTTGGACCCCTCTTTATAACTGTGTCGCAAGACATGCGTGTATTAATTCGCTGTTCGTTGTATATTACGTGCATTGATGTGCGAGGTGGGGTAATGGTGGTTTCCTTTCAGGTTTTGTTTATGAGGGGAGAGAGGTTATTAAGATATTTTTAAAAGGGGGTTAGATGTTGGAGACCGAGGGTTAGTGGTTTTATTTATATTTAATGTGGGTATGTAGGTATTGTGGTAGAAGTAAGGGGATGTACTCTGCGGGATGACAGTTGTAATCGGAGTTATTGCAGCGTGTAAGAGGGACGAGTAAATTTTTGCGAAATACTGCGGTTTCTCAGCTTTCAGTCCGCGGATAATAAACGTGTTTTCCATTTGTCGAAATGGGAGTTTTTATAAGGCAAAAGGTTTTACGGGGCGTTAGTGCGACTGCTGCTAAGTGAATAATACAGAGGGTAAATAGTTGCGTAATAATCGTAATGGTAATGGTAATGATAATGATAATAGTTGAGGGGGAGGACTGAGGGCGATGAATTGCGCTCGGAGAACATTCTTAATGGGTATTGCGTTAAAAATAGAAGCCCTGGGTGCGGCGTAGAGACCCGGGCTGTTTTTAACCTTTCCGTGTAAATAATAGTGGAACACATTTTTCATCTTCTTGGGCAGAAGTTAATTACGCTCACGGTCGTGGGTCGTGCTTTTCTTAATTCTGCTAATTAGAACTTCATATCCCCGGGAGGTTTCAGCGATTCGGCGAACGAGGTCCGCTGAAATATTTAATCGTCCTCGAGTAACGAACACTGTGCGAATTAGTGCAGCAGTTTAATAATTCTTTCTCTACATATCTCGCGATTCCGCGTGTCCGCCTCGATGGCTCAAACGAAACCTTAAAATATAAATCATCACTGCACCAGGAGGAGCTAAATAGAATCTAGAATTTCAATCTTCCTACCATCAACAGCCACAAAATACCCCAATACAAAATTCCTACTTGCAATAACTAAAGTTGTCCACTAACACCTACAATTTTAACTAAAAGAAAACAAGCTTCCTTCACAATAGACGAAAGCTTCCTCCATTCACAAAGGAAGTCTCCAAATCCCGAGCACCCAAAGTACCCAATTGACAAATGTCGACCGCGGGTAGCGGAAAAGTTGTTCCATTTAAGCTACAGATGCAATAACAATTGCAAACATTGACTTACAACTCAACTAATGTCACAGCAACCGAAAAACCGGAGATAAGTAAAACAGTTAAAGGGTAAAAAATATTATCATTCAATCTTCTCAACGCAAAACGGTAATTTCGTATGAGCCATGAGGATCTAGCTTCTCAGCTCGACAAATGGGCCCGGAAGTGGTTTTTAGACCGTTTTATCAGGGGGTTATTATATAACAGAGGCTTCATCATCGAAGTGGGCCAAATTTCGTTGCTGGAAGCATGCTCGCCTGTCTTAAGGCGAACCCCAACGCGATGCGCCACTTCCTGCTACGAATCTACTTAAACATCCAAGGGCTCGTACGACCGTGGGCGAAGGGGGACTGGCAGACGCAGGCGGAGGGCACCGAAAGATGGTTCCGGTGCGTGCTCCCTGTGGGATTCTCCCACGACGCGGATCCTCACCTTTCTTTTAACGCGGCGCTTTTATCGGCCCGCGAAGATCTAGCCATCGACGTCATCCAGCGGCGATAATTAGAAGCCAGACAGACGTTGTTCCACGGCCGAGCGGAAGTGCAACGCGCGCCCGTAACCCAGGGCGCCTGCCATTAGGGGTCCCGTAACGACGCCATCTTGGATGGAAACTGAATTAGAGCGAGTCGTCTGGTTCGACTTGGAGTAATTGGAAATGAAGTGGGATTTAACGCTGCGACGATTGATTTCATGCTCAAGTCCACTGGTTCTTGATTCGCGATTGAAAGGGTTGGGTGGTGTCGATAGAAAGTGGGTGAAGTGTTTCTTGTGACTGGAGGGTTGTAAATTTTGAAGATGGCAAGACGGGAATGTTTCAGTATTACTTGTACGCTTTGCTACCCCTACCAGTGACTCACAAGGAAACATATCGAACCCGAAAATTCTGATTTTAATGAAACTCCGTACGATTGTAGAGCATGTCGTAGTATGTAAGAAACGATTTTTTTTCTGCGGAAAAACACTCTGAGGGGGTGAAATCAGCCCCCAAATTTTCAGCGATTTTTCGTTTTTCGAGTATAACTTTGTAACAGTGCGAGATAGAAGAAAACCGTAAATGGACAAAATGTTCAGTGTTTGATGCCGTATAACGCGCTGCAAAAGAAATTTTTGTACGTCCAAAATTATACTCGAAAAACGAAAAATCGCTGAAATTTGGGGGCTGATTTCACCCCCTCATAGTGTTTTTCCGCAGAAAAAAAAATCGTTTCTTACATACTCCGACATACTCTACAATCGTACGGAGTTTCATTAAAATCAGAATTTTCGGGTTCGATATGTTTCCTTGTCAGAGATTGATTCACGTTTTACTGTCTCAGTATTTATTCTTTGTTCTGGAATCAGAGAAATAAAATGAGTACTGGGTACTGAACTTAAGGGTGTGTACCCGTTTGAAGCCTCGAAAAATGTGTACATTTTGTGGATTTTTTTACAAGTCAACGGCTTGTTGTAGATTTCTCGTGTTTTTACTATCTTTACATAGTATTATGAACTACTTTAAAGAAAAGTTTGAGTTAAATTACTATTGTTTTTCGGAAGTTATGGATACATATCCGACAGTCTCCCGATTTTAAACGGCTAAACGGCGATTTAAGCATAGAAGGAATACAGCAGATTTAAGGGGGTAGTGGACTATTTCAGTTTCAAAAAATCGATTTTTTTTACTGCTTCTGAAAGCCTTATCCTTTACGAACATTTTAAACAAATGTTCATGAAAAAATTCAAATAATTGTCGAAGTTATAGCACCGAACGTAACACAGTGTACCGCCGAGTAGGTAACCGCGTAGGTAACTTTGAAGCCGGATAACTCGAAACACGATTTTCAGAAACGGTGTACATCATAACTCTTGAACCAGTGAACATTTTCACTTGAAATTTTAACTGGAGCTGTAGAATTCCATTCTCTATCGTGTGGAAGTTCCGCATCAACATTGGATGTTTATAAAACATTTTAGGACTGATTAAAGACGATTTTTTCCCATAAAAATGTGGGGAAAAAATTGATTCGTGTGTAACTTCTACAATTTTTGTTCAAATTCATCGGCGAATTTTTACACTGTAGAAATTTGTGTATAGAATAATCACCTTAAAGCATTTTTGGTTTCAGATGATTGGTTCACCTGAATTGATGTACACCACCTGCCGCGGCGCGCCGTACAGGACCATCTTCAACGATTAATAACTTCGACAATTCTATACATTCCAACGATTTTTTTTTTGTAAATACTCGCAATCGTGCCCACAATAGATTGCCAAAAGCACGACTATAACGATTGTTTGGTATTAAAGTAATTTAGCGTCAAAGAAACTAACCATTTTACGTCTCCAATAGTCCACTACCCCCTTAACGAATTAATTATTCTTTTATTTTTACACCACCCCGGGCAAACAAAATAAGTTCAGCGTGGAGCCTGTTCAAGATGGATTCTCGAGTGGCAGTGATTACACATTTCATTTCGTTCGCGTTTCCAGAGTACCAGCCCGCTCCGGCCGGTTTCCCTCATATTCGGCGATGTACGCGCGATAAAAATATCGCCCGGACCGAGTAGGACCGCGGGAATTGGCTACACGCACCGAGCCGGGATAAGAACGCAACGCGGAGCCGGGAATTATGAGCAATAGGTTCATTCTGACCTGGAAAAGTCTATATTAGGTGCAGGTAATAACGCGCAGCCCTGAAGGAGCGAATAAATAAGAAACGAGGCACCTGTTAGAGATCATATCCCGAAACATTCTTTCGTTCAACGTGAGAGGGGCGCGGCCATTAAACACGCGTCATGAAACTGAGGATTTTTCTCTCTCAGAACGTAATTCAATCTTCCAGTCAAATCTTAGTCGTGAAATATTCGACGCTTAAAATGGATCCTTGGAAACTCCGCTCCAAGAGCAAAATCCCATGCTAATTGAGTGCATTGTATTCTGCGGTGCAAGTGGTAGCCCGAAGCACGATTTGCCTTCTCTACAGACCTTCATAAAACTCGTTTCTTCTCGCTACGCGAAGTACAAGCTGCGGAAATGAATTTTATTTAAAACAGAGGAATCCACACTTCCTCGAATTTGCTCTTGAATAGATATTAGGTTCCCGGCATTGGTATCGGTTTCGACAGTCGCGGAACATCCCTTTACAACGGAAGAGAAAATATTCCATTGAAATACGAGAATGCTCAACAGGGCATTCGCAATAATGAGAATCCTATTATTACGGATTCTATAGTACTACCCCTACAGAAGTACGTCGATCATTCCCTCGAAACAGAGGCGAATCAGACTTAACCGAGATGTTCCTTTTTCCACCGACGGAACTGCTCAGTTTTTTTCTCCTCGAACGAGCTTCGAGTGGAAACACCTTGTCCCAAGCGTGATATTATAAAATATTACGTATCTTGTGGAAGGGATGGGTGGGCGAAACGTTTCCAATTTCTCATCTGTTTTTTGCCAGTCGCACGGCCAGAGCACGGTGTACCGTATCAGAAATGCAAATTGCGAGACGCCCACGGACGATGGCATGGTTTCGATACCGCCAATGGAACTGTTATTCTTATTGGCGGATTACTTTCGAACAGTTTGGCCGGTTACGCGGCCGATTTGCATAGCCACTATAGGCGGGAGGAATTATTTTCTGTCGCGGCGGCGAATCGCGTTTCCCGAACGCGCTGCAATTAATCCCGCACCGTAACGAGCTGCGCGGATTTTTCGTACGTCCCGAAGGGGGTGGGAGCGTTTTCTGAGACTCGTATTTTTCTCGTCGGGCATACGGATCTGATTGTTGAACGCACGTGGAGTGGCGATGTATGTGGGGCACGGAGGAATATTAATTGCTTTAACAAAGGACATAGATGCTGGGCTATGAAATTCTATACGAACGTGAACGAAGGTTAATTAATTTAAGACTCAGTGTGGAGGGTAGTGAAGCATAATGGCAGATATGTGGGGGTTGTCGAATACTGCGATTACGTATTGTGTTATAAACAGCTATGCTTCAATGTTAGTAGGGGAGACCGGGGCAGATTGCAACACGGGGTAAATTGTAACATAAGTAAAATCTTCTGAACGACAAATCTGACAACCCACAGCATCCGAGAGCTGCTTGACGATATTAGCACCGTCAGTTTGAGTAAAACAAATGAGCGTTGTTTATCCATTTTGTGGTTATAGCCTAGAATTTTAGTATTTAGGTTACGTAAGTAAATTTTGTCCTAGCACTTTGATTTCAATTAACCGTTATTAGAAACCGCTTGAATTTTTGCTTCTTTGTCGCAAACGAAGCAGTAGACATTGGTTTATCATAATCTATACGCATTTCAGTAATTTGATGTTTAGTTTCTCGTTAGCTGAGATAAAAGGCAAAAATTCGACCTCGGGGTGAATTGTAACAAACTGCTTGGGGCAAAATGTAACATGTTACAACTTACCCCGCTCTAAATGGTGATAACGCAAACATGATATTTGCTGAAATATTAGTTACTTTTAGGATGAGAACATACAAGGAAAAAACAGAAAGGGGGAAAAAATGAGAAGGCAAAAGTAAAAAAAGCGAAGAGGAAGATTTTGATAGAGTCTGATAATTCCTCAGAAGATAAATATTTCTGCTTGGTTTGCACTGAAGCATATAGCAACAGTAAACCTAACGAACGTTGGATTATGTGCAATCAATGTAAAATGTGGTCACATGAAAGTTGCACTGTGAGAAATATTCCTTATATTTGCCACAATTGCAATTCGGATAGTGAATAAGCACTAATTGTGCAACTCATGTATATAAAACGTTTATTAATGATATCTCTTTTCATTTATATATGTTAGAAATGTTTATGTGCGTTTACGTTTGCGTTTAAATAAATAAAACAGATGCGTTACAATTTACCCCACATGCTGTTACTTTTTACCCCGGACTGGGGCACATTGTAACAAAGGTTCAGGTTTGTTTAAGATGAAGCTAGATGTCTAAGTGTCCAAGATTTTGTCACGTACTTTCACGCAATTAGTTCACCACATATGTAAGTAGTAAATCACGCAATTTATTTCCCGATTGAGGAAAACACTTTCGAGAAAAACCCGTGCAAACTTTTTTTGTTACAATCTGCCCCGGTCTCCCCTATATTTAATTTCCAACGCATTCATACGTGTTTTGTGTTTTCTATAAAGCACCGAAAGAAATCGAAGTTCAGAATTCACTTCACCCCTAGCTTCCCCGTCTGAAGCGATCGCTCGGGAAAGCCTTAGCTTAAAGTGGTATTTCCAGGAGCCTTGCTCCACTGGAAGCGTTAATAGAAAAATCATCCCACTAATTCAGCCGCGGACTCCCCCAATCCTTTTTCATTTCCACGGTGGCAATGGAAGGAATCAACGAAACGCAAAGATTACCATAGCGAGAGGTACCCATGCCACGGCGCAAAGTGACACCCTCGTCGCCCACCTCCCCCTCTGTCGAAAGAAGAATCGCGCACGTTCGAGCGAACCCCTTCCAAATTCGGATTTCATTCTGACAGTGAATCCCCCGATAGCGAATCTCGTTCCCGGATGTCTCGTTTCACCTTTCTGAAAGCTTTCAATTCCTCGGCAGCCCCGTTCCTCCCCCTTGGACATTCCAGCCAGATTGAATAATCCCGGGCAACGTCGCGTGAAAACGCGATTCGAGGCGATCGCGGCAATATGATAAACGACACCCTGCAGCCCGGTGATTCGTGGAGTTACTGCAGAGGACTTTTCAAACAAGACTCGTCGCGATCACGAAAGACACCGATCCAGATTGATGGACTTGCAGAGCTTGGGAGAAGGGGTGGGTAGATGGACGAAGGTAGACGGGGGTTGTTTAGGGCTGTGGGGAGCGAGGGAGGGTTTACGATACGGACACGCGATCAGTTATCGGTTCGTTACTTTCGAGGTGGATATTCCGAAGGAATGTTTGATAGTGGGACAGTAGGTGTGAATGGAGGCTTCTGTTAAAACTTTTTCTGCGATGCTTTTGAAGTAGAGGGTTTGTGTATTTTCGTGTAATAATAAATTTTACTGTAATTCACTTGTTACGGATTTGTGATCGCGTTTTAAATAGCACGCGTATAGTCTGTTTTCGAGATGGAAAGATTGAAAGACACCAGGCGCAATGATTCATGGTTTCATTGGTTCAAGAAGATGTCTAAGAATCCTTGGCACGGTTCACACGAGCTACTTTCAGTTCGTCCGTACTCGTTCGAACCAACGAGCATCAGCGAACAGCATCCATCTTCCCCAATCGTTTCCATCAGGCTCGATCCTATTAATTTACGTTCGGAAGGCGGGACGAATCGAACGAATCGAAATCAGCAACCGTCGAAACAATCAACGCTGACCTACATCAATATCGCGATGGCCCGGAGGAAACAAGTGCTGGACGTGGCGAAACAGAGTACGTAAGGATATTTGACAGGGCTTTTTTCGCTTGATGATTAGAAAAGTCTAAAAAAAGATACAGTACCGAATCCCAATATTCATATTTTTATATTCCTCGTGAATAATTTAAGAATAAAAGTAAATCGAAGCGCGGAATAATTTAATCTTGAAGAAGCAGATTTTAAGCACACATTCTTAGAAAAAATCATCGAGTACGCCTTACGTGGCGTGGATTTCGACTGTTCAGCAGCCGGGCTGTGAATGACACGTAATAAAGGTCCGCTGCGGTTTAGTTTCAGCCGGCGAATGCGTGAAATCGGATTTCTAGATAGTGGACGTATCAAATTGGATTTTCAGACAGAAGGAAATACGAGACAAGTCGGAGAAAAATTGGGAATACCTGAGATAGATGGGAACGGAAATTGCGACGAAACACGTGACAGGGCCGGTGGGGAAAAGGGGTGGCTCGCAACGGCGCAGGAAGTTTCACGTATCGGGAATAGACGGGAACGGTGTTCCACTGCTAGATCGAATAGAGTTAATGAACAGTCTCCAAGTCTTTTATTCTATCACGGTGTAAAGACATTTTGCTAACGCGTTTAACGCTAAAGACTTGCCCAAAGCGGCGGATTTAGACCTGTCGAGTGCAAATGTCGGAGAAAAGATTAATGCATTAATTAGCAAGTAACTTGAGAATGTTTAGAATTAAGAGTACAGTGGGAAATTGTAAAGAAATTGATCGTCTTCGCTGTTACGTGAAATTCTTTATTAACCTCGTTTTATCTTACTTTATTTCAGTTTCAATCTCACTTCGTTCCAATTTCGATCTCACTTTGCTCCCCTGACAAGGATTTCCTGTAACACTCTGTTCTCCAAACAGAATTTCTTAGCCGAGGGAAGTGAGCACGGGAAACGCGTTTTCCCATTGCAATCCAAAAAATCCATTGCAACGATCAAGTTTCTGGCCCAACTTTTTTTACCAACCGCAGATTTCCGAGCTGTCGATGTTTTTTAGTCCATCGAAACTATTAACCTTGGACGAACATCCGATTTCTAAACGATAATATCTCTGAAACTCTGGTTTTTCGAGTTAAACAGTGGGAAGTACGATTATTCCACTAAACAGCCCCAAGGGGATCTAAGAGTTTGAATATCGAAAGTAAACTTTCCCCAGCAGCGATACTTTCTGTATCGAGGCACCATTTTGGTACCAGTCTATTTTGTTCGAAAGCTAAGATTCATGAAAATTAAGGGCACTCTTCAAAGTGATCCCATCGGACCTCGAATTTGCGAGTGATTTCGTTCGCTTCGTCTTGTCAAAATCTTTTCCACGGTGCACAGAAATCGTGGTGAACTCTTGCGTCACAGATTCTTTAAATAGCGAATGATAAAAAAAGAAAAATACACATATTCATATTTTAAAATCTTCCATAAGACGATTTCACAGGTTCCAATATTACTCGGATTCGTACAGGAAACTACAGAAATGTACTCTTCAACCATCCCGTCGACCACCACCGTGCAATTTGCCATTCCCGCTTGGGTATGTTTCCACTTTCCGAACAATCATCACGCTGGACCAGCAATTTGGCCAAGATCCACGCCCAAAAGCATCTACGTTTGTGTACCTTATTGATGCATATTCCCGGCACGGTAGTGCGTTTAATACACTAGAGCTGTGTACAGTGGTACAGTCAATGTTATTACTGTTATTGCCGTCGTAATGTCAGGACACAACTAGACGGTAGAATGGGAGATGCGGACGGTGCGCATCTATTTACACTGCTGAACGAAAGTATTGACATGGGAATATGTACAAACATTTGCAACTGTTAAAAGAATCCCTCCTGGACGCGTGCTTATTTGGTATGGGTTTATACATATTCACAATATATCATTTGCCTGTGTAAGAAAACGAAATAGATGACAAATAAATAGTAGGCATGTATTTCAAAATTACTTTATGTCTGTGAGAAATTACGAGACCGTTGAAGAACTCTATTTACTCACAATATTTAATGGAGACATTGCTTTCCAATTGTTAAAGCAAATTTTTTCGAATAATCTTTCACAGGTGTATGCAATAATTTTCTTCGAGCTTGGAATAGCTGCAAAGCTGAAATATATTATCTATTCCTAAACTTCTGTTTCTGTATCGAGGCAAGTGAAATGGTAAATAACGAGGCATACAGGAGAAATATATATACAAGTAGACATACTGTTGTGTGCTATTGCGTCGCCTGTTTTTGGAGGTCGTAAATCTCCGACGGCGCAACGTCACTCTCTCTGCGGTGTCTTACGACCACAAGAGATCACTGGATAAGGATGTGTTTGAAGGTTGTATTTCAATAAACTGAGGCACCGCACATTTAACAATAACAATGTAAACTGTATTTAACTGAACTAAACTTGAACAAAGGATTATGGCAATTAATAAAGAGTTGTAGGAGTCCCTATGTTACCCGTGTGGGTCTTGGTTTTGGACTGACTTGCGACTCTTTCGCTGGCAACAAGCTTACGTCGAAGATTCCTTTTAAGGGTGGAGTTTTACAAAATGCAGTGGTAGGAAAACGCTGTCTATTGGCGGAAGTGATTTGGTTGTAGGTGGTATAGTACTAAAAGAAAGGGAAATTCCGTTCAAAGTGTTCGTGAATCTGTGTTACGGCGATCTTGGGACCCTTGGCCCTGACTTGAGCTGATCGCCTGAGTTTCCGTAGTAAATTTATGTATTTACAACGGTCCCAGGTTTACGAGGCGCGGACTGACAGACCAAGTGTCTGCCAGATGAGGTTTTTGAAAAATACAATGCGCCCTTGTGCGGCCTTGGTAGCCCGGCAACGAGCTAACGCTCAACACATACAGAAGAAATATATATGCAGTAGGGTAGATGTCCCAATTACTGACAGTGTCCCTATTACTGTCACTTTAATTATTTTACTTAATAGTGAAATAATGCGTGCAAAATCGTAAGGGAAAAAAATTTTAATGTTAAATTAGGTTTCCGTGTTAGATAATAATAGAGAAGCATTGCATACTGATATTTATAAATTAATATTAAAAGGTGAATGACAGTTTTAGGGACATTGGACTTCCTTATACTTTTTCAATTAATTAGCAATTTAAACATACTGTTTATACTATAAAAAAAATTTCTTAGATAAAAGAGTTCTTAAGCATTAGTATGCTGCAACTTGGAATGATTTTGAGGCTAAATAACTTCTGAAATAATTAACGAAAGTTACGCGATGAGCTTAATGTGGCAGTAATTGTGACATCTACCCTAGTTGATTCTACATGAGAAAATAAGGCAAATCAGAAGAGTAACAAAATTCTGTTGGAGGCTTCATTTCTCACTTATCCTTGTATAAAGATTCAGTGGTACTGACCTACCTCACGGGCGCTGGCGCCGGGTTGCCGCGCACCAGGCGTCCCTCACCCTGATCTTCAACCGTTAATAACTCGAAAACGAAGCCTCCGTTGCAATTTCGTAACTCTTGCTTTCCACCTTGTTTTGCCACGTATTATAGAATCGCCCCTTCCATTCTCTACCACCTGTTACCAAATACCCTGTACAACAAATTTCGTACTTACATGCGAGTAGAATTTGAGATACAGAGCGCTAAACAGAAGGGTATACATATACGATGAGCGTTTAGAGGGGGCGGACAACCGGTGTTGCGAATAAAAAGAGGAAGGAAACGAACGGTGCTGAATCGCAGGATGTGAACAGACGAGCCCTGGAGAGCGCGAATGAGCGCGTAAGGAGCGTGGGACCACGATTGTTCGGCCGCGGAAATGACGGTGCTCTAATAACTCTGGCGGTGGTTGCTGTTTGCCAGTCGGTGTCTCGAGACGCGCGCTGGAATTACTTTTCGCGATCGTAATTGCGCGAGGAAAGAGAGGGGCGAGGCGAGAGCTGCCGAAGCACCTTGGAAAATGAATTTCGCCGGGTGTCATATCGCAGGCGCCGTCGTTCGATCGACGGTATCGCGTGCACCCTGGAAATCGTGGCCACGCCAACGTGGAAACGCTGAAAGGCGACCTTCCTACGAGACGGAAAATGTGCACAACGGGTGGGCGGTGCTGCAACGATGAGAATTCCTGCGGCTTAACCGCGGGGATGTTTCTTGAGATGCGATCGGTTGGAAGGGGTGAGATTGATCAACGCGTTCAAACGAAATCTTTAATTTCTCCCAGTGCCACGGAATTTTGGAGCCAGCTCATTACACAAATTTGATGAGATTGTCGAAGGGTGTGGGGCTCGAGGTATGTGACTAAATAGTGGATGAAAAGATTTTAATTGGGGGAATTTATTTTTGCACTTACGATTATGTTTAAATGGGGTTGCTTCGGGGCAGGGTTCTTTGCAGGGTAAAGAACGCCTGGGGCTGAATTTTTATTGGAAAAATGAGTGAGCTTGGGGTGAAACTCTACTTTCTCTTTGTCACTTTTTGGATAATTGTGGATAATATTGAAATTGTAATAATCGTGGTGCTGGATATTAATGTCAGAGGTAAGAAGCTACTTTCTTTTACTTTCGTTGCAGATACCCATGTGTAATTTCCCAGCAATGGCCGCGAATCCCACAGAAGGAAATGCGATACGATTCAACAATTCGGCGATGGCCACGAAACTTTGGCCATAACCCATAACCATACGTAACGGCAACCTCCGAAAACGAAGCTCTTTGCAAAAATTGCTCGGTCGTCAGGGCATTCGCAATTTAACGCGCCATTCTCAAAGCACTGCGGAAATTCAGTGGTTACAATTGTCGGTGAGGCTCGGTCGTTATCAAGTTTTAGCGATAGATTGCTTGAATCTGTACATCCTTCTTCTAAACCGTTCACTTTCTGATTTCTATTCGAAATTCTTTCCTTTAACGACTAATAATTCTAAAGTGACACGATTCTTTTGAATCTCCTACAATCCAAATATCTACCACAAATAAACAATTATAAAAATTGGTACTAAAGAGCGAGTCAAAATGAATTAAATGTATAAAAGCGTATGCAACTGAAGAAATTCAACGTTGTTAAAAAATGACTCTCTGATGAAACTAAAAATCGTACTACTTCCAAAACGTCCAATTCCCAAAAGTAAACTCAACCAAGCATCTCTCTCTTTACAAATCACTGAAACCCATGCAATTCTAGAGTTTCATTCAAAAACCCCTCACCATAAAAAGATTCTTCTAAACCGTTCATTTTCTGATTTCTATTCGAAATTCTTACCTTTAATGACTAATAATTCTAAACTAACACGATTCTTTTGAATCTCCTACAATCCAAATATCTACAACAAATATACAATTATAAAAATTGGTACTAAAGAGCGAGTCAAAATGAATTAAATCTATAAAAGCGTATGCAAATAAAGAAATTCAACGTTATCAAAAAATTACTCTCTGATGAAACTAAAAATCGTACTACTTCCAAAACGTCCAATTCCCAAAGTAAACTCAACCAAGCATCTCTCTCTTTACAAATCACTGAAACCCATGCAATTCTAGAGTTTCATTCAAAAACCCCTCACCATAAAAAGATTCTTCTAAACCATTCATTTTCTGATTTCTATTCGAAATTCTTACCTTTAACGACTAATAATTCTAAAGTGACACGATTCTTTTGAATCTCCTACAATCCAAATATCTACCACAAATATACAATTATAAAAATTGGTACTGAAGAGCGAGTCAAAATGAATTAAATATATAAAAGCGTATGCAAATGAAGAAATTCAACGTTATCAAAAAATTACTCCCCGATGAAACTAAAAATTGTACTACTTCCAAAACGTCCAATTCCCAAAAGTAGACTCAACCAAGCACCTCTCTCTTTACAAATCACTGAAACCCATGCAATTCTAGAGTTTCATTCAAAAACCCCTCACCATAAAAAGATTCTTCTAAACCGTTCATTTTCTGATTTCTATTCGAAATTCTTTCCTTTAACGACTAATAATTCTAAAGTGACACGATTCTTTTGAATCTCCTACAATCCAAATATCTACCACAAATAAACAATTATAAAAATTGGTACTGAAGAGCGAGTGAAAATGAATTAAATGTATAAAAGCGTATGCAAATGAAGAAATTCAACGTTGTCAAAAAATTACTAAAAATCGTACTACTTCCAAAACGTCCAATTCCCAAAAGTAAACTCAACCAAGCATCTCTCTCTTTACAAATCATTGAAACCCAACCAATTCTACAGTTTCATTCAAAAACCCCTCACCGTCAAAAAATTCCTACAATCCTCGTCGAGAACGAACTATATCGAAAGCAGCCCCCAACAAGCGTGCCCCCAGCGAAATGCTCGACGAGCCCTTGTAAGTGACGTGTTCGATACGCGAATATTAATTGCCCCGCGTGTACCGCGCGACAACAAATCCGCGCGCGTTTCCGTGTGCCGGACAATAGTCGGTCTCTGTTCGATTGTCCCTGAACCGGAAGTCAGGTGCCGATGATTCAACGTGGAAAAGCATCGGAGCCGAGCCCCCGTCATCCTTAGATCCTTGTACCAGCCGTTTGGTGGCTCACGCGTCTCGCATGAACGCGCAATTGTGCTGCCCGATGACGCAGAAAGGTGAAAGGGGTCGTGGTCCGCGTTGGAATCGGGGTCGGCACGTGGCCGTGTACCGGACGCTGTGTGACAGTGAACCAAAACAATGTCCACGGCCGTTTTCCTCGATTGTCGGTCCAGAAAAGTCGCGCGAGATCGCGCTTGACGTCAATGGAGGCGAAACCGGGCAACTCGGCCAACGAATGATTAATCGGCTAGCGATTGGGGCGCGCGAACACGCGGGCCCGCGCCTAGGGAGCGAACGGTTTGAATCGCTGTCAATCGAGCCCTGGCTACCCGGACAGGCCTTGAATCGAGGATGGATGGAGCTTTTTTGAGCGTTTTCGGGGGAATTTCGTCGCGCGGTTATAGAGAACGCGGCTGGTACCTCTAGTTATCGGAATGAATAGGGGGACATGGGCTATTTGGATGATGGGAGGTTTGGTTCCCGAGCGTTGATCGTGCAGCGTTTTAGGCAATGGTGGGTGTGTAGTTATACAGTGTGGCTTGGTGATTTCGAGTAATTGAAATGGGTTTGATGCTGTGAATAGTGGAACGAATTGGAGGCGAGGGGTTCGACGGATTTGGGGATTAGACGGGGTTGATGGGATTGTTTCGTTGTGGCTGAAGCGGTTTCTAAGAGTTTTAACGTTTTAATGGTGGGATTTAATAGCGCGATGAATTTAGAGGGGAGATAGATTTTGGGTGGTGGTTAATGTAGTCTCGAGCAGTATTAACTATTGTTTAGCGTGGGTGAAGTTTGAGGACGAGCGTTCTCCTTTACGCACTGCCACAGCGTGTAATTTGTATTAATAATTGCATTGTAAATTTCACTTAATTGCGCAGTAAATCCTGAACGAGGCTTAACAGAGGCCATTAACGAAGAGATCAAATTTTAGACGACAGTCCCGTGCGCGTGGCTGGGAAACGTGAAACTTATTAAATGTGGCGGGCCTTCGTATTCTCCAAGCTTGCACTAGGATGGGAAACTAAAATTCAGAATAATATTAAAAAGCTTTTCGTTCGAAATATTCTTCCAACGTGCAAGATCTTTTTTTTTTAACTCTTTTAGATATTCGCACCCCGAGATTCGGCATTTTTCAGCTTTATTATGTTCCGTGAGCGTGCGATGAAAGAAAAGGCCTCGATAAATTCGACGGAAGCCAGTTTACCGGGGCACCAGCTTTATTTGGACCGATTTACGGAGAGGAATGCGCGACGAACGAAGTTAAACGCACGATTTCGCTGCTGCTGTCTTTCTTAATAGGCTTTCCCGCTGATTTAGTTATCCAGCCGATAAAATCGTAGCCAGGGAACTGGCGAATTCGCTCGCCCGGATGTCAAGAAAGATTTAAGGCTGCCTCGTACATCCGTTTCCTTTTTTCTCCTGTCAAGGTGAACTTGTAACTAGTAAAACCCGGGCTTTTCGGAGCTAATCGAGGATTCAGACTCGTCCATCGATCTGCTCCAGCAACCGTATCGTTACTCTTTCTAATCAAGCCAATTCCACGGCATCATCAAACTTCAAACGATACTTGCCAGTCAGAAAATTCGTTTCATCACACTTCACGTGGAATTCCGGTAAACTTTCAACGTCCTATTGCGTTGGCCGTAAGCGCCCCACTCAAATGGGGAATATTCTACTCGACTTCTGTCTCCGAAGATAAATTCTTTATGAAGCTTCAACGGAAGCAAGAAACTTTAAATTTCTAAAATTACGAGTGATCAAGATTCTCCTATAATTCATAATCGAACTACTAATTCTCTCGATAATATCATTATATCATATCATTTAAATTTCATTACTTCCATTTCCTCTAAAGTGCTGCAATATTCTTGTTCCTTGCTATTTCATAATCCGCCAACTTCGAACGACCTCGCCCAGGTTTCCAAGAAGATCCGATCGCAAAAAAACGCGGAACGCAAACAGGCGATTCGCGTCAAGATAAGCGAATCCAATGAAGTATAATAGACTCGCTGGGAGACAAGCGTCCGTCGTTTGCAAACTGCTTGTGCCCGTTTCGGAACGATGTCGTCACTGTGGCGCTTCGAAAGTTGCTCGCGAAACCTTTGTAAACCCGCTGCACGTTGAACGCTGGCTAAATTAAATTCCGTCAACTTGTAATTACTTCCTTGGACGGTGTTTTTCTTCGGGATGTCGGGGAGGGTGGGAAGCCGCGGGGAAGCTTTATTCGTGTCAGGAGATCGTTTCGCGACGCATTTCTGTCTGGGCTGAGAAAGGCGCTATTTTTCCCCTGATCCTCGCTCTGATTGAACAAAACATTCTTAGCACCTGGTTGGTCACGAACGGATCCACGATTGGAATACGCATCGACGACTTCGCGAAGGTGTTGCACCCCTGTGTTTAGTTCAGAAAATTATAGCCTGAAAGTTGTCTTCGATTTTCTGGTTCATATTTTTGAAAATTAAAATTGATTGTTGAGGAGGACAATTAACAGCTGAAATTGATAAGCAGAAGGTTACTCAAGAAAGTGAATTGATAGTTTCTGAGACAACCTATTTTAATAATTTGGGTGCCCGGGGTACTTAAGTGTTGCCAAGAAATTTCGCAGCTCCTTAAATCGAGTCAGTCATCTCGTGCCACAGGTATTGTAGTACGCGCGCATCTTAAATTGCTATTCTTGTTTCCTAAACGCGACATTGTTTCTCGTCGGAAAACCCGGCGGGAACTTCGCAGGTTATTCCAGATGGTGTATGTTATTCAATTAATATTCTACCATAATTCCCCTGGCTCGTAATAACTTTTAAACGAAGCATAAAATTATTAGCCGGCGAACTTTATTGTGGTTCGTGTTATCGTATGAAATTACTTAACGAAACTCTGCTTCGTGTTTTCACCCGTCGTGATTAATCAAACAGCATAAGAGCATCGACGAAGTATGTTTCGCAAAATTCCATTTCGCCCCGTAATTAATGGCTTCGCAGAAGTCACGCATTTTATTCCTCTCTATCTGGAAGCAAGAACATTAGTATTCCGAAACTATACGCAGCGTGGCGCCTATTACAGTATCCTGCCGCGAATACTCTGGTCTCTGACCCCGAAGGGGTAAAATTACGCGGCGTCACGTTGCAAAACCACCGTGAAGAATCCAGAGTGGAAAGAAACGTCGGATGAACCGTTTCCTTTGATTCTTACGTGTGAACCGAGGGACACTAAAGTTCCATTAGCGGCGACGAGTGCTTCCCCGAAGGAACGCTTTTTCTCGTTGAAACAGAATTTCGATCGTGCCAGTTACAGTGGCGGTGTAAAAGAGCAACCTCTCCTCTCCTATCCAGCCGCGTCTCCCTTACAAAATTATGAATCACATCGATGTGAAAGAAGCGGGAACATCTATACAACCGGCAGATTAATGACTTCGCGGGAAGCCAGATTATGATGACTTAAACAAGTCTCGAGTAAGAACGACTCGAGGTAACGATCCTATTCTTGGAGCGACTCATCTCTCCGATTTCTGCGGTTTTCTCTGCTACTTTGTACTATTACCACGCGATCGGAGAAGACCCAGATATCGTTGTGCAAGAGAAAAGGGATATATCATCGAAAAGGTTGTCACGGATGGAATTACGATTTCTATGTTCCGCTGTAAAGGGGAATTATCGCAGTTTCTCGGTTCGACGAAGGTCAAAAGGGGGCGACGGCAAGGGGTGAAGGGGCGACGGAAGAGAAACGGGGGCCTTGACGATGACACGTCGTAAGCCCGAGCATGAAATCATTTATCTACTGGGATAAGCGGCGAGAAACGACGACGGTCCTCCTTCTTTCTTACATGGATTTAAACTTTCCTCTTTTTCAACCCCCCGCCTCTCTCCGTTCGCTGTTCACCCTTTCGCTGTCACTCGACCGACGATGAAACATCCTCGTAACTTATCTCGGGCCTCGAAGTTCCCTGCTTCCTCGTCAAGGAACGATCAAACGATAGAGAGTATTTTGTTGCTGGAAGCTGATACAAGCGCGTCGGATGGAGCACGCTCGAATGATGTGTTTGGAGACACTTTGCAGGGTGAAAATCGTGGGATGGCTTTTTAGTACTTATTACAGGCTCTTATGTTTGGGTTAGGTTGCAAAACGGCATATATGCTGAACCTCGCCTATTTATCACATAAGTTGTTGTTTTTTTTTCTTTTTGTTGTTTGTAAATGTGATAAATAAAGACGAATTATTATTATTATTATTATTATTATTATGTACATACCTGATACTCTTGTACAAGTAGATGTGTTCAAGGTTTTGAAGCGTTATTGGTATTTGGTGCTTCAGGGGTGAGGCTTGTAGGAGTTGAGAGGAGGGGTGGTAGATGAATGAGTCTGCCTATTTGGAAGTGTTTAATTATTATAGGGTAAACCAACCAGTAATTGACCGCATACCAGTGAATGACCATTAGGCAAAGAAATGTCAATTATAAATTTAAAAATTACTATATATTTATAAATGGAGTGTAGTTGCATTAATATCCCATATTTTTAGTTACGCGTATTAAACAAACATTAATAAGTACGATTCTTATTAAAAGTATGCGGTCATTTACTGGGCTCCTAATTCAACAATTCGGTCATTCACTGGTTGGTTTACCTTAGTAATATTTCCACATTAATTGTACTGTAACGCAAACAGATATTGCGAATTATTTTCGGGAAAACAGCGCAATGTGTTTTCCTTTTCGTATCTATCTTATATTTAATTTTTTTTTATCCTTAATGATCTGTATATTTTTTCCCTACAATATTGTGAAGTCTTCGATCTATTCATCCCTGGCATCGCATTATTTCGCTATGGAGACGTTTACTCGGAGATGTACCACTGCTTGGTACACCACAGACAATATCGAAAAAACCAAGCTCAATGCATTCCTTTATCATCGAGTCTGAACGCTCAAGTGTACTACTACCGTTCATCCCCCGCTGCTTTTACGACACGGCCGTGTCTATTCCACCGTGTATACGTCCCTCTGCGGGGATGTAATCCCCTATGTGGGGCACATCCCCCATCAGATACGTGTAGCTAGAATTCTGGAAGGATACCAGTGCGTGGCTTTCGGATTCGAGGATCGCGCGATGGGGTGGAAAAATTCGACACGGATTTCCGGTTGATAAGTGAAAGGGGATGCTCCGTGCTTGATACAGGGTTATCTTCTTCCTGTGAAGTGAGACGCGACGAAGAAACGGTGGAGCACTCGTTACTGGATCTCGGGAGAGTGATTCCTAGTCGAACGGCGAAGTTGTCGCGTAGTGCAACGCTCGATGCTTAGAAAATTCTGTATTTAGTCGAAATTTGTCGGTAACAGGCATGGGTTAGGGTAGATGTACCTTTTGTGGCCATTGCACTGTTTTTGGCCATGTGCATGATTATCTTATTTTTAAATTGCTTGTAGATCATTATTATGTGGAGAATTGCATATTATAAATATTTTGTTTAGTATACCCACCGAAATATAAGTTTACATTTATTGCTTACAGGGAAAAATATTATATTTTTTAAGAAGTGGCCAAAACTTATACAATACCTTAAAGTGGCCACAAATGGTACATCTACCCTACTGGATTATAAAACAAAATATGGATTTGTTCGTTGGGATTTGCGAAGCGATCGTTGATAAATGAAATTAAAGCAACTTTGCAGAATTAAGGAAGATATACAGAATTAAGGAGATATACTTATTGACACTTGATATTTAAATAACACTATTTAGGGATCGTGAAGCGATGTAGTAACACTGCAGTATACTCCACGATTCAGGTTCCTCGAAGTTATTATTTTTGAATTAATCAATTATTAATTTATTAGAAACTACTTGGTCTTCGAGAATAAGTGATCACAGAATTTTTAACCTAGGAAGAAGCTTGAAGTAAACAAGTATATCTCATAATCACTCCGATGGAATGAAAGAAAATGGGGCTAGAAAATCCTGAAACAGTTATCGCGTGGTGTACCTGCCGTTGCTTTTCATACATCTTCCTCGGAAAATTCATCGTCACCTTTCATATTTGGACTGTCATTTCGAAGGGACGAGTGCTCGCGCGGCAAGAAATGGGTCCGTGAAGAGCAGCGAATCGTGGCTTCCCCTCGTAGCGCACAGCCCGGCGCGTGTATTTTAATATTTTTCACTTTTCTCAGCCGCGACAAACGGCCCGACAAAGAAAAATAAGGGGATTCCGGTCTGGCCATCCGGCAGCGCGAAATTTCGAGGTTGCTACAAATGCGTCCCCGTCTTCGCGACACGCGGATACGAGGGGGGGCTTTCATTCGCAAATTCCGCGCGAAAGGGAAGAAGGATGTTGGTACATTTTCATGCCTCGCTGACGATGTAATTCTTTCTCCACCGTGCATCTTTCTCTTTTCCGCCGCACGTAACAACGACTCGTACGGGGAACAAGCGACCGATGTCGAGCTTATGCGTGCCTTGTTCGGGTGTAATCCATCCGCGAATTCTCCGCAATAATTGGAGTAGAAAATTATTTGTGCAGACGCTATTTTTGCGTCGTGGACCTTTCAGCTTGTTATGAAAAAACATGTGACTGAGGATAAATCTTTTAAACGAGAAACGGTGATGTAGGACTGTCACGAATATTCTTCATTTTTTATTATTATTATTATTATTACTTAACGTCTATATTTTCGTTATTATTAATAACCGGAGAATGGAACCCTGAATTTCATCTTATTTTCAACCGCTTCATTTTCCATCCTGCGCAATCGCAGATGAGTTTGTTGGTCGGAAGTCGAAATGCAAATGGGATTTTCTCTGTAAGCTGTACATCCTTGAGACGCGCGATTAAATATACTCTCCTGCTCTGGAATGGTGCTTACCTTTCGTTGCAGAAAGTGTAGCAGCGAGCTCGAACAGGATGTCTGAGAATAAACGGTTCCATAACTCTCGTTTAACATCGTCCTTGAGCGGCATTTTTTCGCGTGCATTAGCCTTACGCGTCGAATACTCTCTCCTCGCTTGCGTATAGTTAACCAGCTTTATTCAGTATTCCCAGCCAGAGCATCGAGCTATTCTCGTCCGAAAAGGATTTCATTTTCTCCCCCCCCCCCCCGTGAAATCACAGAAACAAGAAGAACATAAATTATTTAGCTGCTTGGAATTAAATCCGCGATGACTAAGTGACCAAACAGAACTTTACTTAACACCTTTATATCCACCGAGGTACGCTTTGCTTAAAATATAGATACTTACGATACATCCTAGACAATATCCGAATTCAGAGTATTCTAAATATTCAATAATCCCCCGATGAATTCGATAATTCATTCCGCAATCTGTACTCAGCTCGTTGCTGAATAATTTATGCTCCTCGGAAGTAGTGTTGCCGTGAAAGAAAATTAGTACCACCGCCAAACGACTAAAACAAACATCGCCAGATAGGATTAACGAAAGGCTACCCCTCTGCTCAATTAAGAAGACACGTTCCTTCCTCCTGCTTTATCGCCGTTAAAAAAGCTTCCACCTCGAACAAGCGCGTTTCCAATTATCGTATCGGTAGCTCTAGTCGAGTAAAACGATAATTGCCGGCAACTTCCGTTTCCGTGCCGCGCGGCTCGTCGTTTCCAGCGCGCTTCCCAGAGAGACGGATGCCGGCCACAGGCGTAAGTCGTCATTGACACTCTGCTTAACGACCCGTGCAATTAAACGGTCATCCATCTACCGAGCCAGTGACGTTGATTTAGTATCATTTCTGCGTCGATTCCCCCCTTCCTCCATCCCCCCACCCACGTCCACGCGCCGTTATCTGCTCGTTTTTTACCACCGGTCACCGCAAAACACGGTCGGCGCGATTCGCCTTGATCCATTCACGTCCGCGGATGGAAAGAAGAGATGATTACGCGCGAAGGTAATCACGGGATGGCTACGGAGAGCGGTGTAATTGGGAAAAACGAAAATCTGGAGGGAGAGGTAGAGAAAGATGGGAAAAAGAGGGGACCGGCTTCGCCTGACATTAATGGACTCTCTGTATCGGAAAGCACGGGATCGTCGGGCATTTAAACCGGCATTCGGTCGATCGGCCGACGGGGGAGAAACAAGAACGATGATCCCCGAGTTTCGACCAGTCCCCGTGTAATTCGATTAAAAAACACGCTATCGGGCTTTTCAATCATTCCCGCTTCGCGAAAATATCCCTCTTTTGAGCTGCGCCGCGGGCACACAGATAGGGAAGCGAATATTCGTGAAATATTCACTTGGAATCCGTGCCCTCGCTCTCGCCGCCCGAAACACCCCGTTCGCTCGAGTTACTTTTAAATAATTCTTGCACGATGGTATCAACCCTGTGTCGAATAAAACCAACCCTGTAATTTCGCCTGTCTAACTCGTTCGCCAGCCTTCTTCATATTCTTAGAAGGGGTGAAGAATTAAAACACCGCCGTTCCGTTACCACGATTGTACCCTTCGCAGCCAGTAGTCTAAAACAACCCCCGTTCGCCGTCTTCTTCGACCGCATCTGGTCTCGTAGCAGAATAGTCGAACGACGCTTAAGCCGAAGTTCAATTAAACAGAACATAACGATGATGACAAGGCCGATGCAACGAACGCGTCCTAAACCAATGACCCGCCGATGGAACGTCCGCGGGGACGTTCGTTAAGCCCCGGCCCATTTATGAACGGTCGATTTCACAGGGTAAGAAGCGAGGGTGCAACATTATCGCCGGAGCGGTACCTATTGCGGCCGGTAATCCTCGTTGCCGAACCGCGGATACCAATGGCGTTAATTAGCCTCCTCGTGTTTTCGTCGAGCCGCCCCTCGTCCGTTCAACCCTTCGCAGCCCTGTACCCTCCTCACGCCAGCCCCCGGTCTTCATCCCTCCAGCAACCAGCTACACTGTTCCAGGCACGAGGGAATTTCGGTTTCTGAGAAAACAGAGAGCCAGTAGTAAATGCAACTCGCCCCGAGCGCAAGGATCCGCTTACGAGTCCCCCCGCGCCACCTAATTCGCGCAGCTCAAACCCTCCCCCTCGCCTATTCATCAGGCGCAAACACGTTGTTTGAGGCGCCATTACTGCCGCCCGCCTGAACCGTTTCCGTTGTTGCTGCTCGCCGTTCGTCTGCTCTCTCCTCGACGCTGTGCGCGCAGCAACGCGTCGAGGAGAGAGTGGATCAACTCTCTCCGAAAGGAGAGAGGTGATCCACTCGCGTGCGAGGGGGACAGCCGCTGGTGACCGTGTTTAGGGTGGGAACAGGGTGGAATTCAGGGCGAGTTTTGTGGCAACGGCGGGCTGAAGGAATGTAGGGGAGGATTGATTCGGGTAATTGCTGTTATCTACTTTGTTTTGTTTGCGGGGGTGTGTTCAGGTTTGCGTTAATTGCTGCGCGTAGTGGGCAAACGCGGGGAGATTGGAGCGGAGCCCGGTTGTCACGTTCTTTGACGAATAGAGGCGACGCGGGAGCGGGAGATTGGTCATTGGCACTGTTTTCGTGATGGTAGCTTGTGGAGGCGTTGAAAGTGTCGCTCGAGTGGCCTGGAGTGTTTGCTTTCGATCGATTTGGAACACTGACTGAGTTAATAAAAAGGCAGGGGGCGTATATTTGTTACGTGCATATGTTACGCTTGATAATTCAAATTTGCTGGCGGAAGATATTCGGGGAAATTGACGAGGGAAATGGGAATTCCCTGCTCGATAGAGGGAGGTATCGATTTTTCATAATAAAGTTTAATAAAAAGACGAAGTCAGAGAGGTGGTAATTTTTGTAAGCGACGTTTTCAAAACTCCAAATGCAAGTAGGCAGTTGCTTGGCTGTCGCTGTCGATCAGGAATAAAGCAACGGGATATTTCCACTCGAAAAGGGAGTCGCTAATTGCAAGTGAAATGTTGTCGCGCGCGCGTACACATTTCCACGAGAATAAAATTGTATACACTATACAGGGTCGATAGAAAAAAGACACAATGAATATGACTTCCACCGTTGCCTCGCAATGTTTTATTTCTCACCTTTTGTTCTACCCTCGAACGCTATATCGCTCTTTGCGCTACATTCGACGCTCCCTCTCAAATGTCACTCTCAATTTGTTACTAACGCCCCCTTCTTCACCTCAACCTCCGTTTCGCTTCGTTTTACCGCGTTTCCGAGGCGACGTCGCTCTAAAGTGTCATTCACAGAAGCCACCTGTTCATTTGTATTATCATTTGATAAACCTCGTTCCGCTGCAGATTAAATATCGCGCTAGTTTGTTTGTTAAAAATCGCGAGGCTGTTGCGCAACCTTATGGAACCATAGCGCTAGAAGTTACTAGAGAATCTTTGAAACAGAAATGGAGTTACTGCTCGGCAAGTGGTTCGGGAACCAGTGGTTTAAGAATATCGTTTCATTGCCGTATCGAACACAAGGTATATCTCTGAACCGCTGATATCGTGGTTACTCGGGAACCAGAGACCTAATTGTTTTGAGCAGCGTGTTTCGCCGTAGCCTCCTGCGCGGCCTTAATCTCACCCCTCCTTCTCCTACACTGTCTGCCCAAGAAACACCCTAATCTCCTAACTGGGGTAAATTCCTATAATTCTGCTCCCGTCTGAGAACAAGCCCGCTTAGAGGACTTCATTTGTGTACCGTACATTAAATAATCAAGACCCATCCGACGTAATTGTAGCCTTCCCGCATTAATTCCCAGCAATATTATCGTCCGAATTAAGGAAATAATCGTAATCAATGTTCCGCAGCGCTATTAAATTATTATTATTATTATTATGATCGACGGGAAAACCCTTTAGAATACTAAGTATAAACAGATAAATACAATAAATAAATAAAATAAAATAAAATTATTAAATAAACTTCATCACTTATTGAATCGAGCTTCTAAACACTAAATTCTATACCCTATATGAAATGAGTGTATCCTGAAAAAGAACAGGCTCCTGAGGAACCACTCAAATTAAAAAACACTTTTCCGACAAACTCCCAACCAGCAACCCAGTCGCACAAGAAATGCACCCCTCGAAAAGCGACGCACAGTGTACACACCACTGAAACTCTCAAGCTAAATCTCCAACTAAAGAAAGCCCTCGAGACCTCAAGCTTCTCCCCTCCTATCGACTTATTTCTCACCAGTAATGACCAGTGGCCGGAGTCGCGGCGTCGAAAATACGCAACGCGAATATCTCGCGGCCGGACAAACGCGCGCCTCGGATACTGCAGAATAATTCATGGGACCGGTGGCCGCGCTCCCGTCGCCTGTACGCCCATTATTTATTCGGAAATTCAAGGTGGAAGGAGCGCCGGCCGACACGTCGGTGACTCACGTAAGAACAGGATGAAAAACGTCTGGCCCCGGGGGCTTCAGCGGAAGTGACGTGGCTCCTCCTGTGTCGCCTAAACTGTTTCTCCTGTTGTCTCGGTCCCCACCATCCTTCCATCAACGTTCCAACGTCTATTCAGACCTTCCCTCGCCACGCGAAATCGCCGCGAGGAGACAATACAGAGGGCGAACAGCCGTGACCTCTGACCAAGGATCCGTCCGCGTCTCCTTCGTCCGCTACGTGGATATCGTGTCTACGTTTAATTTCCAGCCGTTTATCCCGTTCCCTTGCGTGGCCCGCCTTCTCTATGGAAAAGCCAGCGTTTTCCCTCTGTCCCCGTAATAAGGAGACAATGGTCGGTGGACGCTCGAGCTTCTTTTTTCCTTATTCTTCCACTTCGCTCCCCTTTCGCGTTTGGGGCTCCCTCGACTGGCGTAATGGGCGCGCGGAATGAACGGTGCGTGAATTACTGAGGCGTGCGGTTGGTATAATCGGAGTAAAGGGAAAATGGTTCTTTCGGCCAGAGAACTTGTTTCGTTTGATAAGTTTCGAGGGTAATTTGTTTTTGCGCACGATGCAGAAGCGGAAGTTCGGGGTGTATGCAGGGGGTGGTCGTTGATTAATTGAATGAGATAGGATTGTATGTTGGAATCATTGGAGAGTGGACTGTGAGAGAGATTGTAGGTGATGTCTGACCGAAACGGAATATTCTACTTATTCAGTTGTCTTTAGGAGGATGGTAGGAGAAATTGGTTAGAGTTTCTATAATTATCAGGGGATTCTAGTGAGACTGGAGTATGATGTAGTCTGTCTGTAATTAGGGGGGGTTTAAGTCATCACTTTGCTGGTTTGGAATTTGTTTAAAAAATACAGGCAATTAAAGTTTATCATTTTTGTGCGATACGACGTATACGAGTGATCGATGTGGGCGTCCAATGACCCCTTAATATTCAATTCCATTTTCTCGAGTAAACCAGTAAGAAATACGATCAAAAACAGTAAGTTTCGCGGAGGAACACCATGCCGTTCTGCGAACGATCTTCTCAAACACGGAGCCTCGTAAGAAAGAATTTCTGTTCTCGTCCCCAGCGCTCATTTCCATATAAAACATCGTTTCATGGGTCCATAAATTATGCCGCGCCCTGTGTTGCTTGCCCATTTAAACTTCATGATCGTTTACTCGGCTGAACGACGAACAAAGAGGGATGCGCGACACTTTCCTTCTCGACGCAGTATTTGCGTTTCGTTCAGCTCGGATCTCCCCCCGAATTTCGAGCTCGAATCGTCTCGTTTGGACGATTTCGAAAGGATAAGGAGGCCGGTAGCTCGAGTGGCTCTCGTGGAGGGTGTCGATTAATTGAGTGAATTGGAAACAGGCAGTTTGAATAATGGACCCTTTTCGGGGTTCGCCAGAGGGGGCTTGTATTTGGCGTGAAACAGTACTTGCTGCTCGTCGAGTGCACGGTTTATTGATTGTTATATTTAATCGCTGGTTCCCTTCACTTCCGTTTTTGTTACCAGCGTAACGCTGGAGAATTCATTCTATTTAACGGTATTTGTAATTGATAATTACAAACGTGGCGAAGTAGCCTTTATTGCTGACTGCCAATTAATATCAGGTAATTAACTAACACGCGCACAGGGCAGGACTCTGCAGTAGCCCGTTTGTTTCCAACAAAGCACTGCTTCCATTATTAAATAAAAATGTTGCAGTTGGGGCGATGCAAATGATTCTTGTATCCTACCAGGGAAATGAAGGTACCGGAGGTATGTGTTATATCGTGCAACTTTTGTTTGAAGAATTCCTCCGCGCTGTAAGCCTTTCGCAAATAACTTAAAGTCGACAAATCGAGTGGCCCGTCCTCCGTAATTGCCCATTACTTCTATGTCCCTGTCAGTTAAGCCGGCCTAACGACTCAATATTTCATAGCACTCGAACAGCTTCAGTGTTTCAAGAAGAAATCATATTTCCTGTGGGGAAATGCAAGAAAAAGCGTAGAGCGAGTTTTGCTTTATTTATCCCGCTCATTACATCATGCTTTTCCATGGAAAAAAGGATTGTATTACGCGCGCGAACAGTGGCAAATAGCCGCGCAATCGACGGAATCATTAACATAGATTTGTAGATATAAGAACGGCGCGTTTCACCTCAATCAATACACGAGCGATCGTAAGCCTGGATTATTATGATGCTACTCGTTATACGCGTGTGCAGAGGTGTACCGTAACCGTAAATTAATACCAGTCGTTCTGTTTGAATATTGCAATTCCAACAGTGCACGATCCTGTATGTCATTCAAGCTAAAGTCAAACTAGTACAATACGAAATCGGTGGAGCTACCCTTCGAAGCAATGTATTAATTAATATTCATCTGAAATTTATAAAAAATTCTTCTCAGCAAGACCTGGTTCAAATAGTTTGCCACTTTGCTTTCTGTTATATGCAAATGAAAAATTCACGACAAATTAAATCACAGTTTCCACAGCTTTAGGGTGATTTTAATGATATTGAGATACGACGTAGTCGACGAGAAATTAGGGAGAAGGGGTTAAGTCATCACTTGACTGATTTAGAGTTTGTTTAAAAAATATAGCCCTTCGAAATTCGCAATGTTCAGCCTTTAGTAACGTTCACGTTTAATGAAATAACCCAAGAAGACCTAAGTGATTAGGGTAGAATATAATGCTGATCTAGATCTTAAGGGATCAATTTCGGAATCTCTCATTTGCTAAGACAGGGTACGATATTGGGGGAAATTCCGTCGCGACGAGGCGAAGAAGAAATTCTGGTCCAGCGATACTAAAGAGTCGTGAATTGAAATCCAGGGTGACTTTAAAGCCTCTAATGTCGAGGGATTTCACGACCTGGAACCGCGAAGCGTAAACGAGGAAAGGGGCAGAAATAAAACCGCATTGAAAATAGCCACTGGAGTATACAGTGTTGGTTTGCGTCGCTCGGATAAAGCAAGATTACGGTTAATTGAAAAAACCTCGAGTAGCCGCGGTTTCAAGAAACAGGGGAGGAGAGGAACGGGGAGGGTAGATTATAGAAGACGATGGGAGTGTTGAGAGATAATGTTGACTCGGTTTTAAATGAGAACGGAGCAAGTACATACGTGTATTTAAAATTTGAGAAAATCTGAGGTACGTTAAGGGATGTGTGCCGATGGGGGCACGTGTTTCGTAGGGTCGTCCCCCTTTCCCCTGCCATGTGTCGCTTAAAGTATAACGAGTGTTTGTATTGCAAGGGGTTAAGCAAACATAGTTAGGCAACATTGAATGGAACTTGAAGTACTTGCGATAGGGGCACGGTGCACACAGTGAATCATGAATGTCTGTGTTCTATCAAGTCACGTCTCTCTGTCATAGCTTGCTGAAGAGTGCAGCTGAACATTGGCTGATATTCATCGCGATTGCAGCAGAACCACGTCGCAGGTGTTGTATAATAATTGTTAATGATTGCGGAAAGCAGAGGTGCATCTTTATTTTCTTCAAACCGAAGTAGGAGCCTTCATTGCGTTCAGTGAGGAGAAGAGCAAACAATATGAGATGTTTATGTTAGTGCGTAGATTTATTGTTAATGTAAGAAAGATATACAGCGATATTGCTAAATTACATGTATGGATTTGTAAGAGACTTTGAGGTGAGAAAATGAATTTTCCCCCAAATTACATGTGTGTATTTATTGTAATTCTTTGTTATAGCTTGGTGGTATATTCTTTCTTACAATGTTTATACAAATTATACTATGTTCTACATATTATTTGCAGCGTTTGCAGGCTACTGGGAACACTACATGCGATATTCATTTTCACTTCTCACATTGTTGACACAATTTATGTTACTCATGTTACTTGCGTCATTCATGCTAAATCACAGCACTCATTTACTCACACCTCCACCTCCTCCTACTTATTCTGTGATAATCAGGCCCAGAATACATTCTCTTTAATTTTCTTCCGCGGCTATGGACCCAAAATAAATTCTATTTAATTTTCTTCCGCAGCTATGGGCCCAAAATAAATTCTCTTTAATTTTCTTCCGCAGCTATGGGCCCAAAATAAATTCTGTTTAATTTTCTTCCGCAGCTATGGGCCCAAAATAAATTCTCTTTAATTTTCTTCCGCAGCTATGGGCCCAAAATAAATTCTCTTTAATTTTCTTCCACAGCTATGGGCCCAAAATAAATTCTGTTTAATTTTCTTCCGCAGCTATGGGCCCAAAATAAATTCTCTTTAATTTTCTTCCGCAGCTATGGGCCCAAAATAAATTCTGTTTAATTTTCTTCCGCAGCTATGGGCCCAAAATAAATTCTCTTTAATTTTCTGCCGCAGCTATGGGCCCAAAATAAATTCTCTTTAATTTTCTTCCGCAGCTATGGGCCCAAAATAAATTCTCTTTAATTTCCTTCCGCAGCTATGGGCCCAATATAAATTCTCTTTAATTTTCTTCCGCAACTATGGGCCCAAAATTCTTACTCACCGCAGCCAGAAAGCTGTCCAACGATGGTGCGACAACAATGAAAGCCGACCAACGTTTTTGATCGGTTTAATTAAATGCGCCGATCGAACCACGCGCTTGGACTTTAATGCAACTGCGCCCGGCTAATGGAACCGCCAGGCAGTCCGACGGCAAACATTAACAGACATTTACATTTCAATGGGAAGGCCCAGCGTCGCTCCTTTAAATTGCCCGTCCACCGCGGACGGTTACACCGTTCGCTGGAAGTTTGCAAGCGATACTGGCCCACGGGTACCATCCCTCCTGGCGTCTTCGCCAACCGCGCGTCGAACGTATACGTATCTCACGCGCAATTAGTAGGGCGCAGGCCGAACAATACCAGAAACGATCCCGAGTTTGCGAACGATACTTGGCTGGATCTACGGCAAACAATGGAAAGCTCATGGGCACAGGGTGGTCAACACCTTCGACGTCGTCACGGATACAGAGCCGCGTGTATATCCTGCCACTTGGCCACGGACAAACACCAAAGGCGCTCGGTTATAATGCGAATCGAACAATGCCGTGAACACCGATGGGATCGCGCGTGCAAATGATTTTCATTTAGCCCCTGGCACAAGGGGTGTCCTGTGAATCGCGTGCGAGAGATTAAACCCTTTGCCGACGACCCCCTTATTGCTTTGAATCTGAATAGACTATAGACCGCGATCTAATTTCCTTTGATTTGTGTAAGCTAGAAAACCACAGGACATGATGTATTTTACGCCACCATCTTTCACGTATTTCTACCGTAGAAATTCTATCCGATTTATGGAGATAGTAATTAAGTGGTTCTGGTTAAGTATTGTTGTTTCGTACTTTTGAAATATACCCTTAATCCCGCCTTTATAATCCCTTTTATGGAAGCTGCAATTTCAGCGTGGAAAAGTTACAGTTTCTATTTCCGTTATTAATTAGCTTTGTTAAAAGGCGAATGAAATATGGGCTTAAATGATCTGCGCAGGGAATTAGATTCTAGTATAATATTTCTGAAATTAAAGCACTCGCTTGCACCGTCTCTACTCGCTGCGAATATTTACCAAAAACCGCGCCCGAAATTCGCCAACAAATTTTCGTCCGAATTCCCCGAGATCACGGGCGCGCAACTTCGCAGTCGCCGTTCGAATTAACCGACCGAAATCCAACGGCCTCGCTAACTAAGCTCGAACCGAATTAAAATCAGAATTAACTGAAATCGACTCAGCCCGCGGCAAAACCCGAGTCGCCCTGAATTAACCCAGATTAAGCACAGAATTTCCAACTTTCCCAATTTCTTCGACTTTCGCGATCCCCCTCGGTTGCCTCCACCCTCTCGCCGGACCGTTCCACAAGGGGCGACATGTTCCGGATCCTCCAGTTGAATCGTAGATTCCGCAGAATACCGTGCGACGAGCATCGACGATTCTCTTTTTCATTTTTCAACGCCCACGTAGAACCGCGCCCCTTGGTTCCTCTTCGGCACGCGTTAATGCGCGTGAATGAGGCCCCGTGACGACGATGAAGCCCCTTGAGCTTCAACGTTTATTCCTAGCTCTCCCCTCTCTAGATTAGCACGATGGCGATTATCGCGACAGCAGATGGCGAACGAGCGATCCTGCAATTCTCAACGACGCTCATTGTGAGCCTCCGAAAGGAGAGGCCCTGGGCAGATTCGAATTTCGTCGCTGCAGCTCCTAAAGGGGACCCTCGTGAAAATGTGCTTTGCATAGTCGGGGAACGTGCGATGGGAGTAGGGCTTGTTTATGAAAGAAATTAAGGGATATTTGTTGATTATATTTGGCGCAGTTTGATACTGAGTAAATTTCTTTGGTAGGAATTGTGTGCACTTGTTCACGTATCTCAAGAATTACCAAGTTTGAGGAATCAAAAGTGAGTGGGACGTATTAGGAAATATTCTAAGAGCGCCATCTACTAAAGTAAGCTCCGTAATCGGATCAATCGCGTTACAGGACTGGTGTTACACAAGTATTGAAATATTGCAATAGTGTTTTGGTCATTAAATAGGCTGTTAAATTTTACAAAAGCGATCATCAAACAGTCGAAATTCCCAATACTGCCAATTATGTAGCTGAAATAAGAAAATGACAATTGAGAGCGATTGCTTTTGTTTTTATTATGACTTGGAAATATCTTTGTTTCCAATACTGAAGAAGATTTAGATAATTACAATGCAAGTGTAAATAGTTATTGCGAAACAACTAAATTTTAGACAAGGATAATTTTGAGTGAACGTGACTACCTTTCTACGCAACATTTAGACATCTATTCGCCAAGAAATTATAGCAAATATAGTGAACAAGTATCACTCAATTCCTTCCATTAATTAATCCTGTTATCCCACACGAAGCACGACTACAGAACCCAGTTTTCATGGTCGACGAGGGTTATGGGTCCCCTTAAGAAGGGTGCTGAACGGACAATTAGCCAGCGGTTAGCTCCCCTGACCAGTTCCCCGCAATCAGTGCGACAATCAGACACGCGTGTTGGTAAACGATACGCCTCCTGCATTAAGCCCTAACCCTGCCCCAGAAATTACGCGCCACGCTGCTTAATTGCATATCCAAGCTATAACACTTCAATCATAACACCCACTGTAAATAATTAACTCCAAAACTCTCTTCCTTCTTTATACTTAGATTCTTATCATTAAACCCATAATTTTAATACCCCTAACCTATAATCAAATATTTTCCAACAACCATGTGTTCAATACCAACTAAATCCCACAACAAACATTCTCGCTCCCCAATCAACCAGCAAATTGAAATGCTAACATTTAAAAAGAACATACCACCCGAAGCAACCGTTTCAAAGTCTCTGCAAGAATTTTGAAAGATAAAGAACGAGGTAGTTCCCTGAACTAAGCCTACTCGCCCGTTACCTTCAACATTCAGCCCCGTCCCCGCATCGTTCGACCGCTTTAAATTCAGACTCGTGTACCCTCTCCCCCTAGTCTCGTAGGAAACAGCCCTCGATGTGGAGGGAGCGCGAGGAAACTCGACGACTCGGAGTCTCCGTATCCCGGGGGCTGCTTCTTGGTTATATGGGACGCACTGCACGACATCTGATGGTAACCACCCCCTTCTGGGCCGCCACCCCCTCGAGCAAGAATGCTGCGAAGGAGCTGTCGCGTCGGCTGGCCCCAGGGTTACCCGGGGACATCTTTTGCACTTTCCCCCCTTCTTTCTCCGCGGCTTCCTTTCCAGCTGGTTAGCCGCCGCCAGGAAACAGGACGAAGACGCCGCTCCAGCTTGGCACGAAAGGATTTCCACGGGCATTGCCACCGGAAAACCGCTATGATTCTGTTCTTCTACTCGAGAGGAATTAGCTGTCAGCCGCGGGCTCGCTAAAATCTTTGGGGATACGTATCGCTGTCCTCTTGTTGACATAGTAGATTATTGATTTGGGATTGAAACGTACACTTCCGTTCATAAGCATCGAGACGTCGTCTATCGTTTACCATGTCAACTTCTCGATTATAAATTCTCAGACCACTGCAATCGTATCTGGGGGCTGCCACTCTCATTTGCGATTTTGTGACGGTGTGTCAACTGCCACCTAGGCAGTTGCAATTTTTTCGAACTGAAATTCAATATGTAAAGAATTTATAATTTCGACCGTATTTTTAGAATATTAAAAACCAACAAGTGATATCAGCGCATATGACCGAACCTGTGCGCTGATATCACTTGTTGGTTTTGAAATTCAATATGGTTGTACAACATAGTCTGCGAATCCAGTAATAATCTATTAATTGCTGCAACGTTTGTTGTATTTTAATCGCAAACCATACTGAGGATGATATGTCCTGTTTCTTCGACAGCTTTTACAACAGTTTTGACGAAGTGCATCAACTGATTTGAGGACGTTTTGCATTTTGTAAAATAAAGCAGTGAGAGCAACAACGGACTAACCTACATTTTTCTCGAAATTGAATTAGTAACAATAACGTACTCCAATAGGCTCTACGAACCACATAAAATAGGAAAAAAAATGTTTTTAATGTAGATTAGTCCGTTGTTACTCTGACTCCCTCAAATAATAAGCAAATTCGAGTTTCCAGTTCAACACGATACCTTTTAGCATAAACACTAGTACATGCCCATATTAAATTTTATTTTAGTTCAAAAAAAATTCAAACTTCCTAGGTAGCAGTCAAACACTGTCCCAAAATCACAAACGAAAGTGGCAGCCCCCTAAATCGTATGCTTGGCAAAATCCCAGACACTCCTGTGTTCCCTCGCAAGTTTCATTGCACGGCAGAGAGCTATGCCTCTGTCTTTCCTCTTGTTATCATGGTCCAGCCGTGGATCAGCATTCGCCCGAAAGGTCGTAATTAACCGCGGCATTCTGTCCCCGTTTGTTCCTAGCGCGAGGATCTTACGAAACGCCGGTGAAATTACGCCACGGTGAAACACCACGGCCCCGTTTATTGCCCCGTTACACCTTGCCCCGATGCACAGCGCCGCCGCCGTCGCGTACTTAGCCCCGTGATACACGCTGAGAGCACACATTGTATTTCATCGGTTTGATACTCCAACGGCTCCCTTACGACGCAACCCTACGCGCAACGGGGCCGCCCGGACTTAACTCACTGCACCGTGTTTGCCGGGCCATAGACTAGTAATGTTTTGCTCGGTGCCTCGCTTGCTGAATGTAGAACCCCTCGGAATAGGGACGGAGGGCGAGTAGCGCGATTTCGAAATTAATAATTCATGTAACTCCGCGAATCATGAATTCATTCATTAAGTTGATACCGCCCGTTGTCGAAGCAAACCCTAACCGCGGACGAGTCGATCGCACTCGAGCACTTTGCACACTAACATCACTGATCGATCGATCAAGCACTTACCGAGCACAGAACTCTGGAATAGAAACAGATGCAGCATAACGATGTAAAAATCAATCATAAATTTAATTCTACGAATTCCACGCGAATTCTACGGGACCCTCCAATTACGCAAACTTTAATGATACCAGCTCTTCAAACTCAAGCTTTGGGGTGTCTGAGAGGCATGCTTCGAGCGCGAGGGATTAAAAAATGGGATATATATTCCGAAAATGGGACGATCTGTATCGTTGCACTTGATAAGAGAAAGGAATTGGGGCACACTCGGGCTGATTACGATGGAAGAAAGAGTCCCCCGAGGGGGGAGTTGCAGCGAACCTGTGACCCTAGACTGTATTGTGAAATTGACACCAGAAAATACGTAACACGGTTAGTTGATTTCGTTCGATTCTACAGTAAACGAGACGCTTTCGCTGTGCTCCTCGGCTCCGCGACGATATTTGGCGAGGATGCTTCGATGGAAGCATGGAACAGGGGGTGGGAGGGCAAAGTTCGAACGCTGTCGAGGGTGTGGAGGGGAGACGTGTCGCGGAGATGTTCTATAAAGTTCCTCTTGTTATTTTCCGTCGAGATGGATTCGCTCGAGTTTTCATTATTTGCTCCTTACCGGTTATTGTTTATTGTACGCGGTTGAAGCAGCTGGAGGATTGTCTGTTTAACTAAGTTTATCGGTCGCAGAGTCGGGATTTGGCGAGCTCCAGTCGTGGCCAGTGTTTTTTTTTTGTTTAGCGAGTTACTGTGAAAAAAACTGCAGTGATCGATGGGTCCTCGATTTTCTTCGCTGTTATTTGGTGGACGATGAAGTGCACTTTAAAGAATTATGTTGCTTTCTTGTGGATGTCGAATTTGTGAAAATGCGAAAATGAAATGGTTTCGAATCTACTTTACAAGTTGTTGGGCCATTTGCACGTTCGTGACGTCAATCTTCGGAGCTACTTTGCCTGGAATTTTCTCCACGTAGGAGCACAACAATTTCTACTTGCCTCAGACGCGCCACGTGGAAAGTTAATATGTGGGACAATTTTGTTTCGCAGAGATCCCATCCTTGTCTTATGAAACTGGCTACGTGACTGCAGCACGAGGATCAGGCTCAAGGGTGTATGATGTGGATTAAGGACAGCGGACGGGAGTTCATGTTGGTGCGTGAGGGAAATCCAGCGACAAACTAATTAAACGAATGTATACACAACACAGTGGACGTAACATTCCTGGAGTTCTGTGAATCCCTAATCGTTAAGAACGCGGAGCATAACCATTGAATGTATTGAGAAAAGTTACAAGATCCCGAGGATCTGAATAGCATAGACAAAAAAGCTAGACAATCTAGAAGATTTAGAGGTCCTAAAAGTTCTCAAAAGTCTAGATGATCTAGAGCTCCTAGAAAATTAAAAATATTTAGAAGACCCAGAGTACCTAGATAGCCTAGAAAGTATAGATTTCGAGAATCTAGAACGCCTACCAAACTCAGAAAAAGTAGAGAATCTAGAAAATCTAGAAATCCAAAAAAATTAAAAGTATTAAAAATCATGATATTAAAAGCAATAATACTTTCACGATCCCTTGCAAGTCACGATTAACGACGCAATCCACCCCAACCACCACGATTCTTCTTTCATTTGATTTTATAGATCGCAATACCGAAAGCTCGACGTCGCATACGCTTTACGCGAGATATTTCCGCGAAAAAACTGAGATTGACTTTCACCCAGACATCCCCTTCGTATTCAAACTCATCCCGCCGTGTAATTTTTGACGTTTACTACACGAACACGCTGTATTTACACGCAGACAATGTGTCCACGCTCGGTTTATCCGCGTATCGCGAAACAACGGCTAATGGAAAAAAAAGAAGGCTCCTCTTTTTTCCATAAACGGACGACCCTTTTTCACGTGCAACGAGATAAGGCAAAAATATTCTCGTGGATGAAGCTATCAGTCAAAGGCTGCAGGGACAAAGCTGACAAAAGAATATTCGATCCCTCCCCTCCTCCACTACCTTTGGTCGCCCTTTTGTCAAAATTCATTCCCCTGAATGGATCGTATCTATTCTCCGTCCCTCCATATTGTCGCTAAAGGCTTGTTAAATCACCGAGGCGCTTTCAATCAACAATTGAAGATCGCGAGTCCATCCTACGCCAGCAAATTTCCCTCCAAGCATCAGTGCACAAAAATCCTCTGAAGCACACGCGTCATGGAAAAAAAAACAGAACACGTTTCGCGGATTTCTTTATTCCCTACACTTCCTTTCGAGCGTCAGATTCCCCAGCAAATTACTTCTATCAGAGAGAAACAAAGAAATGTAAGTTCTTTTCTCTCGATCCAAGCTTCACGAACAATTCCACTTCAATCCTTCGTTTCATTTCCAACGAAACGTGCACCCTTCGCGGAGAACTTCACAAGCGTTTTACATTTGCCGTAAAGAAGACATCGTTTCCCATTGCATTTGTATTCTTATGTTGACACTTGGCAGGATCATCGGCTGCAGTGAAACAACGGTGCACGTGGACCTGGACGTTCGTTAAAGGCAATTTTCATTAAATCCCGAAGATGAGCTTGGTTACAGAGATGGAACGTGTAACTTTATTCGTGACTGCCAGAGCGTTACGTTCGATGTAAAGCAGACCTAAACCTACATAGAAGTCGCGGGAGGACAACTTCAACGGCGACCTGGTTTGACAGACGCTTCCAGTACACGCGTGAAAATGCTCGAGGAGGGTTGTTACACGAGGGCTGGCGGAAGAAATTAAACTAAGCTTACGCGTGCTGATTTGAACATTCATTTTTATTTGAAAGTGAAGGGATTTCTGAAAAATATATAATATTCAACGTGGAATAATAATAAGTGTAAGTACTTTTCTTCCCTTCATTTTGGATTTGGAAAATTATATTTGTAATTTTAATGCCGCAATAATTACATTTAATAATAAAAATAAGTGACATTTAAATTTGAATTATTTTAGACGGCTGCAGAAAGTGTTGAGTGGTTACTGAATGAGTTTAATATTGATGACTATTTCCAGTCGATGTGCAGTAAATCTCAAAATTATTGGCACAGCCAGGAATTTCGGATGAAAAGTTGATGAGTATGCTGTTAATGATGGACATTTTGGGATGTAGGAGATGTAGCTTTTAATTTGATATTTTTGAAAATATATCTTGTTTCGTGGTTTATTTAATCTAAATGCGAAACTCGAATTGATTTTAATCTGCTGAAATTCGAGCTGACTTCGTTCCACGGTGGCACGTCGCCTATCGGTGCAGCGTTTATATGGGAAGTCGATCGTAGAAACATGTATTATGCAAAGTATCGATTATTCGAAATACTGCGTGTGGCTTGCAACAGCGTGGGGATTAATCCACGAGATTCGATAAGGTTTATTCCTGTTCGTTAATGCAAATAATCGCGCGTATGGTTCCCATTGTTATGCGATCCTGATGGGGAAATAAGAGGAAAAACGTGGTATTGAAGCCAGCCAGGTCCAACAGAACTTGTGCCCTCTGGAATTTATGCCACTTTGAAATGAAAAACAAAGGGGCGTTCATAAAAATTTGCGCGAAATTAATCGCTATTGGCGTGAACGCACATCAAATATTCAATTCATTTTACGATTGATAACACATAATAATTTGCTTCCCGCTTGTTCCACGATATTCAACACCCTGCGATATCTAATTTGCAAGTAAATTTCGACGCCCAAATTCACCTACTTCGCACCTATCGCTCCCCTGCAGAGTTAAATTCATCGTTTTCCCTGAAAATAAGTACCCGAAAAATGTTTGTCTATTTTCCTTAAACTCCTTCGAAGGAAATTCTCTATAACTTTCTCAAACTTCATCGATCCCAACTAACACACCCCGGGTGCTACTAATTCTAATTACTAAGCGTGGAAGCAAGATATCCCCAATGGACAAATATATATTCAGATATGACGAAGAAGAGAAGCGGAGAATTCTTAACAAAAATTAATACGACTCGATGCAAAGTTCGCGCGACGAACCTTTCGCAGTATTAAAAATCGAGTGGCCCCGTTGCAATAAAATTCCGCGTCAAAATTCGCACATGTCTAATGCCCAAAAGGGGAATGTATCGCGAAATGCTTTTGACCCCATATTTGGCGATTCACCGGGCATGGACCACGGGGAAAACATTATTCGACGAGCAATTTGAAATTAACCATCGGGGCGGAGGGGTGTGTGAAAAGGGCCATTATGTTTTATCGTGACGGTGGAACAGGGCGGAACACTTGGTGGCTCGTGTCGGCGTCGAGCAACAATGCGTCACTGTATAAATGCGTCGCCTAACACTCGAAGCGTCCATGAATGTGGGGTAATTGCGCGAAATAGGTTCGGGCCGGTGGAATAAAATCTGCAACGGAGACGTTCGCGCGTCCCCGCGAAACGAGATTAACAAACAAACGCACTTTATCAACCGTGTGACGTGAAAACTGTGTTCACAGAAACGGTTAACCGCATTCCTCCTTCGTCCATGCTTTTCCCTACTTTCCCCCCTTTATCTTTTAATTGTCGAGCGACGCCGAAAGCGGCAGTTTTAAAGTGCCGCAAACATGGTATCTATGAACACTTTATTTACGCACCGCGGAGAGGATAGCTCAACTTTTTCTACAGCTCGTTTATCCTACCGATGCGGGAGCCGCTAGGAGGGTGGTTCCGATAAAATCCAATATTTGATGTTTGATATTCGAAATATTTCGAGTGGTATCGCGAACACTGTTTGCGTGGGAGGAATCTAGAGCATCGATCGAACGGGAGGAACGTTTATATAAAAATCGAGGAAGCTTTGATGATAACAGCAAACGCGATAAACATTCTTCTGAGAATTTGAGACTAGCGAAGGCTTCCACAAATACTTCCGTGGATTTTGTTCCTTCAAATATCCAACACCAAAATTCTCTACCAACCCCTACTATAAGATGTACCCACAAAAACGCGAGGTCACGTTGAGAAGAATCCTGCAAAGTGTCGGATGATCCCCCATTTCAAACAATTCTGTTAATTAAATCCCCTTCTTTCGCGAGTCCCAGAGTAAGTAAGTCCCTTGGACTCACCCTTCAACGAGGATTCTTCGAGTCGAGGATTAAGCGTGGCGCTCGATGGGTGGTGGTGCGACGGAGAAAGTTGGCGAACGTTGCCACGGTGTTCGAGAATTTGATTTCGGTACTGAAGGGGCTCGTTTCGCGATCCACTTCAGTGTGGGGCGTGCTGCGCGCCTTGCATTCTGTTGCGTCCAAATTAGAGGGGCGGGCGTTCCTGCGGGGTTTGAAACGCAAACGCGACATCGTTGAAGGGGAAATGTCAATCGGGTTAACTCGATGGTAAACCGTAACAATTTGGCTGTCTGTAAAGAAGCCTTTTCACGGAGCCAAGAATAATCGTGACGGTTACGGTGGTGCGGAAACAGAGTTGGGCATTATTCGGCTAAATTTTCATTCGCATACGGATTCGTATAAATCCCCAAGATTTATTCGCGAATAACAAATGACGATTTTATTCATCGAAAAATTATTCGTTATTCGCGAATAAATCTGTATCGTTATTCTAGCCAGATTCGTTCGAATAAGAATTTATTCGTTATTCGACCTGAATGAACGACGAATAAATGTGATACCCTGTCGGATATCTATCGATGGAAGTCTGTACTGTGTTCAACATATGTTTGGACGTGTGAGTCAGGAAGTGTGCGTATTTGTATGTATTTAAAAACATTCAATGAACGCTTATAATTTGAAGAGATTGATTTTTTCATTAGTTTAAATGAATTGACGTGAGCAAATTTTATTTAAAATAAATCAAAACGCCACTCTATGTAATACCGCGGTCATACATCTTTCTGTAAAGTGCGAGCTATGACAAGAGTTACTTAACCTAAAACATTAGGTCTCACGGGTGTCAGTCAGTGGTGTCACGATACATCGCTGAAACCACGTGATCACTTTATTCGTCCGTTGAGTCGACTAAATTTTTATTCGAATAAGAAATTATTCGAATAAATTTTCAGTCCAATAAAAACTTATTCGTTATTGTCGAATAATTTCATTTTATTCGAATTTTTTATTCGAAGATTATTCGAATAAAAACCTATTCGCACAAATGTATTCGAATACGTATTCGAATAAAAATTTAGCCGAATAATGCCCAACTCTGTGCGGAAATTAGGGCAAGAATTTTAAACAACCCTCGCGCTTCAAAGCTAGAAATATATATTACAAATATTATCAACGAGGCAATTTACTAGTCCAAGCGTTCATTAAAAAATGGTAAGCTGGTTACTTATATTCAATGTATTTTAATCCCACTTCTAGATCCTCGTGAGCGCAACCCCTACTTCCAAGTCGCTCGTGTGAAACTATCTCTTGACCATTCCTTTGATTATTCAACCTTCGCGAACACTAGCAACCCCCAAGTTCACGATCAGTCGAGCAGACCACGACTATTTATATTCGAACCACGTTCACTGAACTCGAACACAGAAATTCGCAGCTACCCCGCGCCCTGAAGCAACATCCCCAATTCCCTCCGCTGAATTACAGCGTGTAGGCCGACCCGGCCAGCGGCGGTTCAATTTCACGGGGCGAATTAAAACGTAAATAGGGTGCGAAGAGAGAAGGACCCTCGTAGCCAGCTAAAAAGTTAATAGAGCCACGATTACGCGTTCACGGTCACGAGCAGACCGAGCGATCGTAAATCGCGACGGATGCACGCGGCATGGAGAACCGTGCCGCTCGTAAACCGTAGGAAGAACCAACGCTGGATGCAAGTTCACGCTGCAGAGAAGAGCACTCGATCTTCCTTCGCGACGAATTGCAAGGACGTGCTGATCGTAACGGTTGCAACCCCTAGCAAGCGGCGAGAAGTGGTTGTTTTCGGTGCCACCCTTTTACGTTCGCCCCTTGCCTACCTGTTCGATTCGACGCCTTTGCTCGCCTCCCCTGCAACAGATTAACCTTTCCAAAGCGCAAACTGTTCCCTCGAGTCTCCAGGGAGACGTCTTTTCCTCCGCTCCACCGGCGGCGCTTAAACGAATATTTCCGTTTCGACTAATTTACGCTTGGCCTGTGTTCATTCCATACACTCGGTTCTTTCTGAGAATCGAGGGATTAATTGACGGATTAAAAGCGGAAATCAAGGGGAATGCTAAAGGGGACGAAAGAATATCAATCACACGTGGACGAGAACTTAACCCTCGTCAGGCGGCACATTTTTTGCAATCCTGAACTCAATCCCCTATCTCGGAAGGGGGTAGCGATATTATTCTGAAATTTGGTCTATGTAATCTAGACCAAATATTTAGAGAAGACACGAAACATCAGCTCTCCACGGCTTCTCGCAAAAAAGTTATCCCAATTTAAAAAAACGCTAAAGTTATAATTGTACCTATGCCGCCTGGCGAGGGTTAAATGGGATTTCAACTCTCTCGTTAGATTATCGAGAATTTAATAACATTCGTTAATGACGCTCTAACACAGTGGTGGTATCGATGCGGTGGGTTGGAATGCCCATCAAAGGGGAGAAATTATTTCCATGGTTTCGTAGGTGTGTGTGTAGCATAGGGGAAGGAGGAACCAGTTGGAATGAATTGTTTAAATGGATTTTAAATAAGCACGCAATTGCGGAAGTGTAAGTATGCTGGGGTACCTTTTCTTCTTCCTCTTTTCGTGTTTAACGCGGCTAGATGTGTTTGAAAGGTTGGTAGAAAATTACAGAGCCCTCTTAAATTTCTCATCGAGCATGAGTCTGCCGTGGGACGCATTAACGCTCAAAGTTTACCTTCCCACGCGTTCGTACGCGAAATCTCATCGGCCACGGGGAAATGGACTGTTCCCCAGAGAAAATATTCCGGGGATGATTGAAGAGCGAGGGAAAACAATCGGTGAAACGGTTCCACGTCGTTATCGTGAATTAAAGCGTTACCGAGGTAATTAGAACGGGAACAATACATCAAGCAGAGGATCAACAGTATAATCTGACTGCTCTGTTCATTTGTCTTCTCCCTGGACAGATTTCGAATTACTTTCTGATAGGAAGGATCCTAGAAAGAGGGGGTTGGTTGCGGTGTACCTGTTGGGGGACGCTAAATTAAACATTTGAATTATTTTAAAAATGTTCTGCTATTGTCAAGTGTTTTGAGAATTATTCCGTAGGTGCATGATTTGATTGTAGCAAGCATATATTGTAATTATATGTAATTAATGAAAATTGATTTTAATACTCCACGTTCACTGCAGATTACTTCCAGAGCTATAGGCTGCTTAATATCAAACTAAATCTGATTATGATACACCAGCTCTACCTCTGAATCACTCTAGACCTAGTTCTGAGCCTCCAGGCTTCCCTTCAGCCTATCCGAGCCTAGTTTCGATCCAAAGCACCTTCCTACTTAATTTAAATCTCATTGCGAAGCCAAGCTTTTGCTCTGAATCAAAATCAGTCCAGTCGTGAAATTGTAATCTTGTTTGATGTCTGTACAAACGTAACTCCGAGATACCAATTTCCTTGTTAGTCCATTTATAGCTGTGTTATTAAAACTTTTAATACAAAAAGCACAAAAACCCTGATGAAAGCCCTGTAAAATTTTTGCATGCTCTCAAAATACTCATTAATCTGAGCAACTTTCAAAATAATACACCTATGCAAAGCTATGGAGGCAGGAAGCTGTACCTCCAGTTATGCTAGTTTGTACGTAGAGTCTGACTATACACGCGGCTATTCCACTTACTCCCTCGCATCCCACCATTCCCTCGCAATTTTAATCCCACGAATCACGCGCTATCTTCTGTTCGTTAACCACACACGTTATATTCGAAACACGCTAACGACGCGATTAGTTAATTATGAATACGAATAAGTCGTGTGACGGGGTAAGTCGTGCTCCGCGCGGGCGTGAAACACCGGCACCCATTGATTCATCATCATAATCTGTAAAAGCCGCATCGGTCGCGCAATTCACCCAGCCGTTTCGACCATCCGAACGATGGTATCGCGCGCATTTATCAGTCTTTAATTATCTGGCCGCATTGTGTCGGCCGTGTGTAAGCGTCCCCTCCTCCACCGCCACTGGGTCAAATCGCGTTCAATTACAATAAATACGTCGCTACAATCGGCGTCGCATCGATTTCCACTTACGATCCTTAAACGACGCATTCCACTTGCGCGATACCATCTATCGGCGCGGAAAAAGGATCGGCCGAGCGCGAGGAGGGGTAGAAGGATTGCGAACCTCTCGATTCATTTCTGTTTCACGGGCTTCCAATGCGTATACCGTCTGGGATAACAGAGGGGTAAAAAAGAGAGGAAAGTTTGTGAAATTTGCTCCCGGAATTACTTTTAACGAACAATGATCCCATTTGCTTCGCCTCACTCTATGCTGCCGCGTTTCCGTTACAACCTCGCGCGTTCCCCTGCTGCCTTTTAACGACAGAAGCGTGTAATTAATTTCGTGACGCGGTTTAATTCGACGGATCGAGGGACGCGGCTACATATTGTGCGTTCGATCTTTCTTGTTTCGCGTTTTGCATGGAATAGTATGTATGTACGCTGGGGTTGAATACAGAGTAGTAAATCCATTCTTTCATTCGCAGGCTGTTTTGTGATCGTTTTGAAAAGTTCGCTGCTCGAGCCCCGCGATATTGTGTTCTATCTATCAGACCACTGTTGTTTCCACGTTTGAATTTTATTTTATTTTATTTTATTTTTGGGGATGTATTCTTTGATTCTTCCTTCTACTTATTTCGTCTCTTCCTCCGTTAAATGCGAGGACAGTGTAGAACAGAGAAATTCAGACACTCTATTTATTCCATGCACCATATAACTCATCTTTAAAGAATTGTAGCGATAGTTTAGACCCGTCACAGTATAGGGGAGAGTTGCCAATATCGTACTGGTCACCTAAATCGTACCTCATCAATTTCTAAGTAATTAATGAATGTAAACGTCATTTGATAATAAAAATATCAAGTAAATGCGAAATAAGAAATAGAAACAAAACATTTTGAGTTTACACCCTATTTTGTGCGTGCTATAAACATTTAAAAAAATCAGGTATGATTGATGTAACTTTTTATCAGTTATTTATAAATAAATTGATCATGTTTCCTAAATCGTACCACTACAATCCTACTAGTAGGATTTGACAACTTGTATGTTTATAGGTTATGTACATATATCATTTACATAGGTTATTGCGGCCTGTGTGTGATCCATATACATTTGTATATGTAACTATATAATAATCATTACTTTATGTTGAATATTTTCTTCCCTATTTGTTATTTATATTATTTTTTAGTGGAGGTACGATTTTGGAAACCGAGAGGTACGATTTAGGAGACCGGTTGTCCGAATCGTATCTTTGACAGTATGTGACAAAAAGATTAATAACAAATTAATTTGTTCTGAACAAAAGGCTAAGCATATAATAGTAGGTGCCTAAAAGATCAAGCTACAATATCCAATAGTCATTTGCGTTCATATGAGTACCAAATATGAAATATAACGTAAAATGTCTTAAGTGGTACGATATTGGCAACTCTCCCCTATATTTACCATTCTCGCCGCTTTGTTCCCCTCGCGCAGAAACATCGTATCCACAAACCATCCCCTTCCTCGTCTCCAATTTCCATTCCGTCTTATTTCCCTTTTCCTTTCGTTTTCCCCGTTACAAATCCCATCAGCCCGTTACACATACCCCCGAACCTCCCCTCGCGGACCGAAAAACTATAAACCGCGAGACAATACAGCGTCCGCGGCTCGACGGGACAATATCGACAGCCCAGGAATCGAGTCTGTGTTCAGCGAGATAAAGGCTGCGCGTTGCAAAAAGGAGCCCGTTAATTGAAAGCCAGAGGTAACCGAAACGTCGCGTTAACCAATTCGGGGCGTAATATTTCTCGAGAGCTGTTACGGGCGATGAAAGGGCGAGGCCGTGTAACTTTTTCCAGTCTGCCGGTGAATTGATAAAAAGTGTTTAAACGAGATTTCTAAAGGAGCGAACGTCGCCGCGCGATACCGCCCGGAAATTACTGTCAACGCGTCGTAGCCTTGAACCTTTCGAGGCATCGATTTAAAAAGAACGCGCCCCGTTCCCCGTGTACCCCCTTGTCGCGTTGCGTGCTTCGAAATAAATTGGATCCCACGCGGCGCCCCCCGATAGAATTCTGGATAATTTTCGAGCGAGCGAAAAGGAAACGTAACCGCGTTGGAACGACTGTTGGTAGGAAGAGTATAATGTCTGGGCAGGAAGGTGCTTTCACTGGTGGCCATCTTGGCGTCCCTTTGTACCTCGCCCAGAGAGAAACGGCGACAGGTACTCCGTCGTTGTTACGAGGAACGCTTCCCGACCCGAAAATTCCAATTTCGATGAAACGTTGTGGGCACGCGGAGCATGTCGAGCAGCGTAACAAACAATTTCTTCTGGGGGTGGGAATTTGCAGCGAGGCCGAGGGACTGCCCTAGGAGCCTCGAGGCACTGTTTATTCTTTTTCACACGGCTCGGTAACTGCGAACGTTGCTGGAAAAAGGAACGTGGAAAGCAGTCGCTAGGATGAGGAGGAAAAGTTAATGGTACATGAAGGGAATGTATAAATGGGGTGATTTTGTAGTTTGTGCTTAGAGTGTGCGTTTAAATGAAGGGAGATAATATTTGTTAAGTGGTCAAAAACACTCTCATGGATGTTACTTTGCCTTCGATGCTATAAGGGAAATTTTCTTTTATACCAGAATGCGTAGGTTGTGTTAATATTATCTTGGTTACGCTATTAACCCACTTTACGAAGAATAACATAGCCATGGATGATGCAAGAGCAGTAACTAAGGGAGCTCGTAAAAGACTTCGTTTCAAGTTTCCTTCCGCGAACTGTTTCCATGCCAGATTAGAAGTGCAAGTAGTAACGCCCACTATATGGTCAGGCGGGGTCCATAATTCACACTGTGGTCACGTGAAACGTTTCACTTGGAATTGTATTAGGAGTACACCGCTCCAGGAACAAGCTGAGCCATTCCACTAGCAAACATAATTTCGCGAATATATCAGTTCGAAAGTACGCTACTTCCTTTCACACAATTGGAACACTTTCGGTTCATTCTGCTTACTATAACCCGTCTATCGTAATTGCAGACGTCGGCAGAGTGTTAAGAGTTTAAACAAACTTCAAGAACGTCTAACACCTTTCACTGGTTTTAAAAACGCCGAGAAGTCTCGTCAACGCGTCATTCGCAGCGACTGAAAAGCTAAACCACCGTACTGACGTGTATACTCGTTGACGGGCAAACAAGCTCGGAGAGGCAACGACGAATTTTACAACACACGCCGCTGCTTACACGCACGCACACAGAGGGCCTCTTTCTCTCTGAAAATTAATTAAAGCGATACAAGTAGAATGAGATAATTACGGTGTGGCGGTCGGGCGAAAGGAGCGCGGAAAAAGCGTGGATCCGGCCGATAATCCGAGCCCGAAGGGGTTGGTTGGCCTGCACGCGCGACGCCACGCTCCATCCCTCGGCGGTCTTTTTTCCAACCCCCTCTGGCCCGCGCGCCTTCTTGCGCATCGCTGTGCACAGGGTGTTTCAAAACTGTAGATACAAGTTACGCGGATGAACGGAACTCGTGGAAAGAAACAGAGCTACCAATAAATGAAGATAAATGTATGTTTCGTCGGTCGGTGGGAGGAAACTTGTGCACCTGACATTTCACCCTTTGCACTCTGACTTATTCTTCAGAGACCTTATTGAATAAGAAAATATAGTGGTTTTAAAACTGATCGTTCGTATTATTTTATGGAACCTAGAATTCTTGGACTGCTTCTGCGAGGTTTAAAAATATTAGCACGCAAGGGTGATTTAATTTTCTGGCGTTCGAGTGACACAGTGGAGGTGCAGTGTGTTAATATACTTAAGTCATCAATATTTAGTCACTAATGCGTGGCAATATTAAAATAATTATAAAATGTTTCGCTCATCAAAAGGAAAAGCGGAAAAGCTACGCCACCCTCTATACGTCCACACTCCTACGCGTTTAATATTCATCCAGCTTTGATATCCGCAACTATGAACCACCCTGTACGCGTTCCTTCGTTAATCGAGGCAACGACCGCGCGGCGAGCTAAACAAAATTCGAAAGCCGGATAAATATGAATTACTCGGGCGAGAGCTCGAGCGGGGTTGATGAAACGGGACCCGCGACGTGACGCTATAATGGCATTACGAGAATAAACATAAGCAAAGAGGGGGCGAAAGAGAGGACAGACAAAAAGGGAGGATGCGCGCAGAGACAGTGTGTTCGAGCTCGAGCACCAGCATCAAAAAAAGAGGGAAAAAATCGAGAAAAAAGAGGTAGAAAAGAAGAAAAAAAAGAATGGGAGAGCAGGACGCGTGGAAAGCAGAGGGGAAACGGGGGTGAGGGGGTGGTGATGCAGATTTTTCGCTGATGTCTGTGCGCGGAAAATGATACGCGCGTAGAAAAAGGGTTGGGATAAAAGGAATTTAGTTGGCGACCATCCCGTTGCGTTTCGTTATTTCTGATGCTCCGGCATCGGCGCCACGAAACGCCGGGGCTTTATAAACATTTCTAATACCAACTCCCCTTTGTGCGACAATGCGAGCCCTCTGCTTTCACAGCCACGCTACACCTTATAAGTATTCGTTCAGGTTGTTTCGTCCGCTTCCTTTCACCGCGAAGGTGACACGAGGTATTAACTCTACGAACCCTGACATTTCCACCGTGTGTTAATTAATAATTACACGAAAAAAGAAGGATCGATGTTTCGAGGGGAATTGGAAATATAGTTAGATGTACCTACTATCTCGTCGGTTCAGTAGAATACAGTTTCCGAGTTTGTATAGGTACAGAATATTTCTAAAAGTAAACGTAGAATTTCAGATTGATGTGATTAATTTGCCAGTTTAAACGTCAGCGGTAACTTTTATTCAGATCTCTGCCCCCGGCAGGGTTCCATGTAAAAAGTGTACCCCATTAATTAACCCTTTCAGAACTAAGGTCGTTGCGTGAAATGAAATATCCTTTGTGCACGGAAAACTGAATGGGAGCCCCGGTCAGGGCTTTTTTGAGAAATTAACAGCGACGGTCTTTCCGAGGAAGCCGGCCACGAAATGATCGCGCATCCACGTGCACTTCTCTCAGCCCTGAACCGCTTAAGCGCTTCGCGATGGAGTTTAGAAAGGGCTGAAATTATTTCACTTTATGAACGGCAACCGAAAGGCACGCATTTCGGCCCATTAATTCCAATTTAATCTCTATATCAAACAGACTGGCCGATGTAACGAGTAAATGATATTAACGAGGACGAGAGGGTGCTCGAAGCAGTAACGTATGTTCGTGCGTTCCTCTTTCTCCCTTAACTCCAGTCCCGCTAAATAAAGCGTGCAACATAATTCGGACTAACTCTTCCATGCTATTTCTCCTGCAATGATTTTCTCCGATACACCAACTGTACGATCAAATTCACTAAAAAATTACAATAAAATCTCAATTATGGAACACGTAGATATCATCGAGCTTCCTTCTGCGTTCGATTATGAGCGCAGAGAATTTTACACTAGTTAGAAGACAGCAGACTTGACGGTAGGTTTCTAAACTTCACAGCAGATACTAAAGATAACAGACAGGTTTAAGTTTGACGGAAGGCAGTAAACTGAAAATTCTTCTCTGAACAAGCCGTTGGCTAATGCAATTTCCCTAGATGGGATCAATTTATTATGCCAGTTAAATACGCCGGTGTCTAATAATACAAAATGCTAATACCCGCGTGGTTGCAGAGGCAAGATCGATATTCGCAAAGTCCAATGGGCGTTTAACAGCCATCGAGGGACTTCGCCCACAGAAATGTCGTCGCTTTCACCAGCCACTCGACGCGCAAACTTCGTTAAACAATTATTATCGCATAACCCGTGTTTCGTTGCAGTTCACCCGCGTTTATCCAGGCTTAAGTAGCAAAGAAGTTGTTGCAATTCTACATTACCGAGCCCCGAAATAATTTGTGTATCCCCCATCAAACTATGCAGCGATTACCAGCAGGGAAATATTTAGCGGCCATTCCACGTCAAACTTGATCACCGTCTGTACCCAATTTTAGCGATTATCACGAAACTGAAATATAATACAGTTCGCGTGAGATTAGAGGGGGTTTAAGTCGTCACTTCAGGGGTTTCGGAATTGTTTAAAAAATACAGGCATTTGAAATTTACTATGTCCACACAGAAAATTTGCACCTGCCCTCCGACTTAACATTGCAAACTCTTCTGGGAATTGTTTTGCGAATTAAAATTGCACAAATTATAAAAGTGTATGCAACTGTGCGTTGTTACTGAATTTTGTAACAAGTGTATGTCCAGGGACGTTTAATAAAGCAAAGGCTTGAATTATAAGCTGTAAGCTCGACCAACGATCAAATTCAGTTCGGCCGGGTATCAATATCGATTAATTAATATTTTTAAATTAGCCAGGCTGGCTCTCTGTAATGACGAGGTGTACAGCCAATTAAGCGTTAATTGCACGTTAACACACGAACATCGTGTTTCGCTGTGCAGCGCGTTAAATCGAATTTCGCTGCTTCTATCACAGATTCCACGGCATTAATAATATTAACAATTACCAAGATAACGATGCCTCCTATCGGCGGCAAGTAATGTAGTTTGCGAATCGATTAGAAGAAGCAAGAGAAAATAGCACACCCCTCAAAGTAGTTAAATAATCTTTTGCCTAAAGAATCGATTAATTAACTGAAAATTAAATATCAAGAATATATCTTCAAACTTCTGTTAAACACTCAGTGCAAGTAATTTCAAAATAGTCGAATCCTGATTCTATTACACTGCCACACGCGATCCTCTAATTATTTCCAATAGCGTACTTTTCCGTTATCGCTATCTCGTTCGCTCGTGCCAATGAAATTCTACTCTGTTCTTCGATGCGAGTGTTTTCAGCGGAAACAGTTTCACGGAGTGCCGCGAAGCAGATCGGCGAAAAATCGACCCGATAACGGTTCCGCAGATAAGAAATTAAAAACCAGATCGTAAGCAGCTCAGCGTGCAGGAGAAAAGAGAAGCTCCGATGTGGTGGATGGGTGGGGGCAGTTTCCAGGCGAGATATTGGATTCGACTCGACCCTACCCTTCTGCTTCCAATTTTTCGACACGAGAGAGCGGCCCGCCATCCGATTCCTTTGTTATTCCGCGATCCGGCGCGCAGGTACTTTTCACAAAAGCCCCCCGATCCGATCGAATCCGAGAATTCCCTCTCAGTCGGAGCGTCAGGCTGCAATCGCTATGATAATCGTATCGCGAGACGTCCCATTCCTCCTTTCCCACCCCGTTCAACCCCCCATACTTTCTAAATATCCCCGAGCACCGCCACGTTTAACGAAATATGTACACTATTTTTTAAAACAGAGACATGACGAAGATTGAAACTATTTAGTGAAAGTATTATATCGGAATAAGCTTGGAGACAAGATTTTGAGAGAGATTGCAATTTGCAAGACGTCGAGAGGAAATAGTTGCCCCTTACTTGGCAGGCATTGTAATATATCACGGTGGATCGAGGCTCTGATAATCGCGGAGCTGACGATGGGAACGATATTCGAATCAATAACACGTTTCGCCGCAAAGCTGGTTTACCCTCCACTCATGATAAATAAAGGGGCGGCGGGGGAGGAGGGAGGGAGGGAGCAGAGGATCCTATGTACAGCAGTTAACCCAACTTCCCTAATCTTCAAACTAATTATGAGTTTAATCCATGACCACGAATATTCAGTTTAGCTGGAACAGGCAATGCGCGTCTCAGTAGGATGCATTAAATTAGCCCGTCGTTTAGGATCCGCGTGGAATTTTTCTCACCCCCTGTGTGGGGCAAAGACTCGTGTAAATTATAAGATTCACTATATCTTTACGATATCTCTCACTTCTCCCTTTGCCTTTTCGCTAACTCAAAGCCGAGCAGAATATTGCTCGCATGTCCCGTTTTCTCACCCTCTTATTATTGATTTCGGATAATAAATCATACGCAGAAGCTTCTAATTTTTGACCACACTTAAAGCACTCCCACCTTTAACGGATTTGAATGAACATTTTCATAATGCTTCTAATTATTAGGTCACCGAAAGAGAAAGCTGCTAATGCGTTATAATTATAATCACACTAATGGGGGATGATGAAGCGATTAAAGCCAGTAACAGCCATGAAGCACTGCGTCGATAAATTTCATTACACAGTCAAGTTACCCATTGGTAATCACTCAACTAGTAGTTAGCGATTATTAGTCACTCTATCCTGTCCCGAAATCTTCGTACTCTCGCTTTTCAGTAGTTGCGAGCATCCCCCAGAGAGTTACGAAACCGTTATTATTAATACCACATTAACTACTCACTTCTTAATTCACCAACGAGTTCTTCGTTCTCGAACGCAACACTTCAAAGGAAACTCTCGTATTTGACACACGTTGCCGCGCGGCTATTCATCGTGGCCAACACACAAAGCGCGTATCACGCATAGAACTGTTTCGCGGGAATGTCAAGCTGCGTTCGTGCGCTTTATTCCAGCCTCGGCGTTAACGCGAAGCTTTCGCCAGCGAAATAAACAAGCACTACGGAGAATCAGGGCTTCTGGCCACTCTGCATCTCGCTCACTGCAACGTTTATTTTTCCGTCCCGAACAATAATGCGGTGCAGGCGCATTCATCGCGTTTCGCATCGACGCAGCAAAAGTGCGGAAACGCTTTGACCTCGTTAATTTCGTAACCTGACGCGGGGCAATTAACAGGGGGCGCGCAATAAAGTTAAATGTTCCGGGCGCGGGCGCAACGGCCCACGATGAATGCCCGGCAAGTTATAATTAATTGTAAAGACTATTTAATTAGCCCCCGCCCCCGTTTATCGCGATACGTCGTTACAATGCTCCGAACTCGCGAGGGGAGGGAGGAGAGAAAAAAAGGGAAACGAATTCAAAGCCGAGTAAAGGAGACGCAAACGAGCTGGGACACTTTCGACACTCAACTTCGCCTTCATCGCCTGTCGAGTAGAGTGGATGAATCCCTTTTTGTGCTGTTTACTTTACGTCCTTTTTCATTTGTTACAGATCTGCCAAGTGCCTCGTGTAATCCATTTTATCGCGATGAGGACCGACGCACGGATTCGCCTTGATGCGGGGTGAGAGAAAAATGTTACTAAAAATATTCGACGCCAGAGCTTCTCTTATCACCATTGTTCTTCGTTGCGTAACGCAGCTTCGTTTTAACGAATCGCCTGTTTGCAGCTTTCCACCCGTTCGGAATTTAAGACGCTCTGGGAATCACGGGGAAATGGGTCGCCGAATAGGTACGCTCCAGTTGAGAGAAAGAGTTTTTCGTGCGCCCGGGGAAGAATCAAACCCGTCTCCCTCCGCCGGCGGATGTCGAAATCTGGGATCCGTGCGCGCGAAAAATAAGGCTGGAAATGTGCAACCCCCGTATGCGGAAAAAAAGAGATGAAAAAGATGGGAAATACCGGGAGGGGGGGAAAAAAAGAGCAGAAAGAATCGGAGGCTGGAGTTGCACGCGAGCTTTTGAACTGCGAAATTTAAATGGCTGTTCCCTGAACTTTTTCTCCGGCGAGCAACCCTTTTTACTCGGCTACGGTCGCGCGCGGGGTGATTATATGGTCCTGGAGTGCGTTTGCACTGATCTTCAAGCCCCCAACACGCGAATAGATAGGAATATTTTACCACCCCCGCGCTTCTCCCTGCTCCTTGGGCGCTGCCTAATTTCACTGCCTGTCGAGGCGGTCCCGGAACAGTCGCATTTTCACTATTTCGTGCTGCGTATCTTTCTAGTAGAGATGGGCATTATTTAGATAAAAATCGAATAAGATAACTTTTCAAATAAATTTAGCTTCATCTGGAGCACCACGGATGAAGCTAGTTCATTTGAAGGCGTTCATCTTTGATTTCAAATAACGGTCTTCTAACGGTGATCTTTCATCTTATCTTCATCTTAGAATGTCAAATAACCGGCGTGAGCCTTTGCGGCCTGACCCGCGCGTGGTCCCCTTCCGGTCAGATTCTACAGAATCTGAATTTGTTTAATTTTCATCGTATCAATATGAAAGTGACACCAATGGATTCCTGGCGTTCTCAAAAAATTTACAACGATGATTAAATGTCGTCTTACAAACGTCAGAAAATTTGCTACATCCAGAAACCTGTTATTATATTCCAAGTTGTGATTTTTCTTTCCTTATTTATAAATATGTAATGAGGACGTCTGTCTTAAGACGAATATGAAATTTTTAATTTTTTGTTAACTAACCAACCATAATAATTGTAGGCCCAACAATAAATATACGTTGGCAAACTGTCGTTTCTTGTTAATTAACCCACCATAATAATTGTAGGCGAAAGCATCAGAAAGAATATGTATGTACAATCTTTCGATTGTTAAAAAGCCTTTGGGCTCGGATTATCAGGAAAGACGTACCCACCCCACTGTTTTGCTTTCTCGCTGCAAACGAAGACCTTCGGGCCCCAGTAGACCGCCCGTTGACAGCCGAGAGCAATAAAACCGACGGGCCACATAAAATGTTCATGTTTTTGGCAATATTGTTGATGAAAATATTACCAATCGATTCCTCATGTCTTCCCGATGAAAATGGCCCCAAAAATGATATAATTCGGACCATAATTAAGGATATTACGTGGAAAATTTATTTGCAGAATTCAAATCCCGTTTCGTTAAAAATAGTCCGATTTAAATTATTTTTTGCCCAATTAATCGGGAGAACGCCAGGAATCCATTGGTGTCACTTTCATATTGATACGATGAAAATTAAACAAATTCAGATTCTGTAGAATCTGACCGGTAGGGGACCACGCGCGGGTCAGGCCGCAAAGGCTCACACCGGTTATTTGACATTCTAAGATGAAGATAAGATGAAAGATTACCGTTAGAAGACCGTTATTTGAAATCAAAGATGAAAGGACTTCAAATGAATCATCTTATTTGATCTTCAAATAACGGATGAACGGAAAGTACCTTTTATCTAGATGTTATTTAGATGTTATCTTTGCCCATCTCTGCTTTCTACCAATAGCCTGTATCGCCGAAATGGTTGCAATGGTTCGACGATAAACTTCTATAGCGCTATCCAAACGTCGCACGCAATCGCGAATGTAGTTATTAACCGTTTCTCTCTGTGCAAACGGAAGCTTCCATCGTTGCGAGCAAAAGCACACAGTGAAAAATATTATTGAAAATTTTGCAACAATCAAGTGTTTAATCTCAATTATTTTACTCGCGGCGATTTGTGGTACAATCACTCATTTCTATGCACTTCTAATCCCTTGTTGGGCGCAAGCACTGAATGAATTGGGGAATGTAGAAATATTTCAATAAATTGTTCGCTGCAAAGAGGTAGATGGCGCGCAAGCATCGGCCCTATCGATTTTACACAAAGAATGCCCGTGCATCGCGGAAATTGTCGTGGAAATTTTTATATCCCCTCAAGAAACCGCGATAAGCGCGCACCATCGAAATATCGCGAGGCTTTCCCGCCCCCTAACCCTCACAGAAGCACCAGCGTTTCACGCAGGCAAAGCTTCTCGCCCTGGCAAGCGGAGATCCGAAAATTCTGGGAAATGCTCGCGCTCAAGAAACATTGTCTCCACCTCCAGCTTTTTGCATGTCCCCCTTTCTCTCCTCTCTTATTCTATTCTCTTTTTTTTTCTTCAAGAGAAACGACTGGTTGTTTGAAAAGAATTTGTAGAAGTCGTGTACGCGTTAGTTTTTCTACCGGACGAAAATGTGCTCGGAGGATTTTCTGGCGGGATCCTGATAATTTTTTTAGAGACACGGACAGATTGGTGGTTTTCCAAATTGTACATTTGGAAGAAGAGTTAAATATACATTGAATAAAGGAATATATGAAAATAAGAAATAGGGAAAAGTTGGGAAGATTTCAGATTGACGTTCCCGTTTTATTGGTGGACATTTTGGATCTGTTCTGTCGTACAGAGTTTTGGTTTCACCTAGAGAAGCATGGCGGAATGCAAATGGAAAATATGTACCTGTCAGGAAATTTATGGAAAAGAATGACTGATGAATGTCAGGTACTGTGATCTATCGTTCGCTTTATTCGTTGTACATCGCACAAAGAGGGATTCTACTATGAATATCAGAAAAAAGGTTTGTCAATTAAATAATACGTACCTATACGTAGGATCATAACCAAGAAACTAAAGGAAAATATTCAGTTTTCCAAAGTCGATGAGTTAGGATTTCAAAATTATGCAGAGAAATATTACACGAAGGTAATGTTTTCTTAACTCAGGCAACAAACACGTGCATGATGAAATTGTTAGACCCCTTCCATTAAAACTGCTGGGTTTTCTGAAGAGCACCTTTTTTACCCAAAACGAACGGCTCAGAGGGAAGTTTTACCCCTTGGCAAGGGAGAATCTAAAAAAAACTCTACGAGATGCCCTCACCCAGGAAACATTGTCGCCTTTAATTCTCCGCTGGGCTTTTCCTTTTAAGTAGAAAGGGTATTTTGGGGACAGACACGAGTTCGTGGAATTTTCTACCCGCCTGCCAACCTTCTCTTTGCTGCTCTTATTATGATTAACAGGAAAATCTTGTACGTCGAGGATTTTTCAAGATATTCCATTGGCATCAACACACCCCTATCTGAATTTCATAAAAGTGACAATATATAGGTAAGTATCCAAATATTCACCAAAACTCTTCAATGAATTAAGCTCTCCGAATATTCCAAAATAAAATGTGGCCCGAACAGTTCACCACAATGTATAAGAAATTGACTAACTATGACCTACTACCAACGCACAGTGGTTCGAGTATACTACATGCTAGCTGGACAAAATTATTTTTTCGCGGGTTTGGGTTTATATGGGGTTCAAATTGTTAGAAAACAAACCTGATTCGTATTACAGTTTATTATTTCAATAAAAATATCAATAAAATAAAAATATGACTAATTCAATAAAGGAAAAATAACAAAACAACAGTATTGTACTTTAAATATAATTAACAGTTATAACATTATAAAATAAACTAGAAAGTCTCTACTTTCCGTACATTCAACCCTTGTCGCGTGGATCGACGTGGAACATATAGTAAAACACTATTTTAATAGCGATGCAGAGAAGACTGATTTCAAAAACCAGGTTTTAAACATAAAAACTCAGAAATTACAGGAATAGACATAATGTTATAACTGTTAATTATATTGAAAGTACAATACTGTCGTTTTGTTCTTTTCCCTTAATTGAATTAGTCATATTTTTATTTTATTGATATTTTTATTGAAATAATAAACTGTAATACGAATCAGGTTTGTTTTCAAGCAATTTGAACCCCATATAAACCCAAACCCGCGAAAAAATAATTTTGTCCAACTAGTATGTAGTATACTCGAACCACTGTGCAACGTCCAAAATCTCCAACTTAACATCCCTTAACTTCTCCACAAGTCCCCCGTCTCAATCACTTAATTCGCTAAACGGTATTATCTCACCAATACAACCCGATTTATTCTTACACCTCGCGCGACAAAGAAACGCCTTGAGAACGTTCGCAATCCCTCGGTAAGCCGATTCAAGCATCTTTCCTGCGCAGACGTGTACCTCCCCAAAGAAGCTTTGCGTATCTACCAAGGGGTTCAAAAATTCGACGAAATGCTCTTCCGCCACGCTCGTTCATCTTTTCTTCGTCGAGGGAAGGTAAACTCGTTACCCCCCGGGGGGAAAGAAGAAAGCTCGTCGAAATCTGCTAAGACTCGTGGCAAGAAAGCGCCCCTGCTTCTGCCCTCAGCCTCTGGCCCCCGTTCGGTGGCTTTATTTCACTAGGGACGAGGCAATTTCAACCCCCTCCCCGCGCTCGATTTTAACGAAAGCTTTCCCGCGCACAATGCCAGCGATCAGTTTCATTCGCTGTCGCGCGGAAAACCGGCACGAAGGGCGAGTCCTTCGCTCCTCGTTTTTCCCTCGTTACAAGTTACCCGACAGTGAACCGCGGGGAAGGTTTCTTTCTTCGCTACCAGCGTCTCTCGCTTCAATGCTAACTCTATCGCCGGACAAAAGTTCGCGGCGCGGGCTTTCATCGCGCGTCTCTCGGCCCCGGAACGCGCGTACTAACCCGGAGCAGCGGTATCGTAAACAAACTCATTTGCAAGTGGATTCCAGCGCCTCCTCCTTTTTTCCTCAACGTTCAGCCGTCTGCCCTCTGTTTGCCGGCTACTTGTAAACAACTTCATTTATTGTTCGCTAAAGCAGGCATTAACGGGGGCGCAGGAGACGCGGCGAGTGTTATGCGAACTGTTTCTCGTTGTCGGGCACGAGAAATGAGGGACGAGCTTTATCCGCGATCCTGGATTTCCTGTCCGCCGCCGGCGAAACCGGGGCCACCTTCCACCGTGTGGAAAACAAGCTTTCCTTGGTTTGCTCAGACGGGGCGAGGGGAACGGCTACTCCATTGGTACAGGCGAGCGGGAAGAGCTCCGGGGGCAGGATTTCTTCCCCGCTGCACTGCACAGCGCTTATGGCTGCTTTATGATCTATTCGCACTACTTGCGTTCGCGTGCAGACTCTTTTCCTCGAGGGCTCGACGGTGGCCAGAGTTGGGCATTATTCGAATAAATTTTCATTCGAATACGAATCCGTATACATCCCCAAGATTTATGCGCGAATAACAAATGACGATTTTATTCGACGTAAAATTATTCGTTATTCGCGAATAAATCTGCACCGTTATTCTAGCCAGATTCGTTCGAATAAGAATTTATTCGTTATTCGACCTGAATGAACGACGAATAAGAAATGTGATACCCGGCATCTATCGATGGAAGTCTGTACGTTTTGACGCGTGTGTCTAGAAGTGTGCGTATACGTCTGAACGAACCGAGGAAATCCCGCCTTAAAGAAGTATTCTCTTCTGGAGGCGTCGGCCATCGGTTGTAAGCGATATTTGGGATATTTGCGAGCTATGACAAGAGTTACTTAACCTAAAACATTAGGTCTCACGGGTGTCAGTCAGTGGTGTCATGATACATCGCCGAAATCGCGTGATCATTTTATTCGTCCGTTGATTCGACTAAATTCTTATTCGAATAAGAAATTATTCGAATAAATTTTCCGTCAAATAAAAAATTATTCGTTATTGTCCAATAATGTCATTTTATTCGAATTTTTTATTCGAAGATTATTCGAATAAGAATTTATTCGCACAAATTTATTCGAATATTTATTCGAATGAAAATTTAGCCGAATAATGCCCAACTCTGACGGTGGCTAACACGTTGCCTCACTGTGGACGGTGGAACTATTGTTGCGTAGTATGAATTTATTTGAAAATGAAAGGTTGGGGGAAGGTGGAGTGCTTAGTAATCCTAGTGGTAGCAGTAATCCTTTAGTTAACGTGTTGAATGTGGATTGAAAGTTGAATTGTGGGAAGAATATTGTAGTTCGACGAAGGGGAAAGTGTTGTATGGACAGAGGAGGAGTGTTTTTTGGTGTAAAAGAATAAATATTGTATAAATAAATATTCCCTCTCGTATTCGTGTTTCCCTAGCTTGTAATAGATGTCTAAATTCTGTAGAAGTCAGTTTGCCGTGAAAATACCGCTCTCAATCCACAGGCAAAAAAGTGTGCATACACGACGTAGCATAATCTACTCGCGGGTGGAATCAAATTGATTCAACCGATACGAGAAATTTAATCCGTAGGATTGAAAGTGTTAATTTAAAATCAATCAACGAGACCGACAAATTATGGAATTAATAACGTTATTGGAATCGATTCTAGCACGCTGATGGAAATTCCATCTTGGGCGTTCATTATGGTTTCCCTGCCAATCCCGCTGCAATTTCGAGCACTCCGACATGTAATTATAGCCGAGACCTCGCTCAATTAATAAACAATCTTTAAACATATTTTCTTCCCACTTTGCAATTCAAAAATTGTGTTGCTAAACTACATATTCGAAAACCTCTGTAGACTAAGAGTGAAGTCGAGAGAGTCCAAGGAAAGCGCATAAAAATACATGTAATAGAAATTTCCCGCGACGATCCACTTGAATAAGCAACGTCTACTAAATGAATCAAAGAATGTCAAAGGAACAGTGAATTCTTGAAAGGCGAATGACATAGCAGCATCGAGTTAATATATACACTGGAATCGCGAGGCAATTATTGTAACAAGCAAGAAACGAGCATCCGGAAGAAGCTGGAAATAGTGGAAATGCAGTTCAGAGAGGAATAAGATGTTCCCTCGGCGTGTACTCAAAGGAAACCTACGTTTCCCTCGTGAAAACGCAAAGATGACAAGTCCAAACATTTCGTCAAACCAGCCACGCTTCAAACTCGATGCAACACCGTGGGCGGTGGTTCCATTCTCCGCTCCAGCGACCTGTTTCCCTAGTAAATACAGTTTCACCGCGCTCAATATAAACTTCGGCTTCGATTCTCGCCGGCGCAACGTTAATTGGCTATCTCCGCGAACCCCTGTTTTCTTGAGTCCACGTAGAATCGGTGCAATTAAATCGTTGGCTGCCTCGACAAAGGACACGTCGATAGTTGCCCCGTGTCGCGACTGGCCGCGCCAGGTGTAGCCCCAATCGAGCCACGTCAAACAAATAAAAAAAAAGAGAGAGACAGAACGCAAAAAAAAGAGTCGCCGGGACACGCAACGGTGGACGTTAAATTAACGAGCAAATAACTAGTGTGGCTGAACGACCGCGAATCGACGCGAGCACCATCGGAACTGAGGTTTCCGCGATTTCACGGGGAAATATTCATTGTGGCGTGCACACGCGCAAATGCGTTGACTTCGTTATCGCGGGTAAATATTTGTCTGTGCCTCGTGGTTCCAATCAGAGAAGTCTTCGCGTCTGTCGAACACCCATGTCGCGTGAACAGTATTTATCGCAGGTCTTGAAACGCTGATTTGGATTTAGGTACCTACTGCGAAACTGTCGCGGTGAATTCTGCATGGAGAATTGTCTAAATTCAGTGGAATAATCCTGTTTGAAATCAGTTTCGGTTTCGTATCGCTACGGTTCAGACTTATTAGTAATATAGGACCTGGTCAAACAGGATTCTGCAGTAGTTCTCTTATTTGAAACAAAAAGAATTGATAAAAAAACGATTGATAATAATACAGTGGCTCACAAAAAAAAGTTTAAAAAATGACATTTACTATTTTTGTTTGCTATTCCGACCAAGTGCATTTTTTTCAAAACGACGAAACACATCCCTTAGCAAATTAAACCTTTTAGTTTCTCAAAAAAATTCAACTCGTTTGGATTAATTTTATAAAAGTTATACGATTTTAAAAGTAGTAAACTTTCTCTCGTCCGCCACTGTATATTCGAAATATCAATGCTAACTCACAAATGTATCTCACTTAAAATGACCCCAATTCAATTCAGGGTGGTTTCATTCCAAAGAAAAACCTCTAAAAACCTACTGCAACGTATCATTTTGCAGTAACCCTCAATTCAAATGAAACATCACTTTCTCAATTTTCTAAACCAACTACGTCACACATTTCATATGTGTATGTAATGAAGCTAATAAATATTTCACTAAACGACTCCTCAACTCGTTGTTTCCTGTCTCCGTTACCATGCACCACGCTCGCCAAATGATTGATCATCGATAAACCACGCGTGGACGTGCACGTGCACCCCCTTGCAGAGAAGGCGGCCCCTAAAAAGATTAATCCTTTCGTTGCCCCGAACACGGCAGCCTCGTCCGCTTTCATTCCACCCCTAATAACGTCCGCGTGTAGGCGAGGTGGCAACTCGTTCCTCCCGTTCATCAAATGGCATGCCTCTAAACGAGCACGCGCCCTCGGGGGTGTGTGTATGAGGGGCAGCTGATAAATTCATGGACAACTACCAGCTTTAATAACGTTCGACTAGACGCGCGTTTTAATGAAATTTTCATGTGATTAAGCGCAGAGTTTTCAGGTCACTGGCCTGGGGATGCGATCAAAAGGGCGACGATTTCGTGGACTGATAATATCTATAAACGAGATAGGAGATTTTTTATCTTCTGCCTGAAGATCCACTTTGGAGAGAAAGGGTTGTGTATTTAACTGGAATTTGATTTTTAGAGTTTGAAGGTAGAAATTGGATGCTGGGTATTGTTAGGAAATTAGTGATTTTTAGAATTTAGAATTTTTTCCCAATATTAAAGGAAGATCTGTTCTATTCTTTGGGGTTTCACGAATTCCTACGCTCTGTAATTGTAACGTGATTAATCCATTCGTTAAGCAGATTCTGTGGTCCTGAGTAAAGTGTCAAATTAGACTTAGCGAAGCTTACAGTTTACCCTGTTCAATTATTCGAAGGGGTGCACTGACACAAGTTTGATTTCTGCGGGGGTAAAAATGAAAGATTGATAGAGGATGGTCCGATAACGTTGTTGAAAGTGAATATCGATCAGCTCGACCCTCGGTTTCCTTATTAACCCAATTAATCGCACGGCTACCGTCGAAATGCAAATCTTGTCACCGTTCCAAGTGAAACAGGTCGACGGAAGTTGCGCCCTGCCGAATAAATCCGCCCCGAACGAAGAGAGAATCTTTTTCCCCTGGCCCATGGAGATTCGTTGGCTCACCTGAAACAGAAGCAAAAGATCACCGTCAGTGGAATCGGGTTCAAGGAAAAAGAACGAGAAATACGTGTCGCTAGTCATTCACATTTAAAAAAAAAAAAAAGGAACATCGTAACGAAACGGTGGCTCGTGTTACTCTCAGAGTGAGATTCAGACAGCAGGGGCATTTGAGTGACTGACATTTTCATTCACTTCAACGGAAACAATGCGAGCAGTGGTGATGTATGAAAAGATGTGTGCGTACTCGATCAGTTTCGAAAATTACAGCAATAGATCGAGTTTCACCTGTCCGCGGTGGCGGGCTAGACGAATCTCGATCCCGGTGAATTTCATTCGATAAAGCCCCCGAACTACAGGGTAATACCGTTTACGAGCGGAGTATCGAATTACCAGGAAAAAAAGATAAGCGAACTTGCAATATTTCCCAGCAGCTGCGAGCCCTTTACAGCATCGACGATCAAAGTTCGATGCTAACAACTCGAGCCCCTCTGCACGACGCACCGTAAACTTTTTCAGGTCTCCCTCCCCCACGTGTCCGCCTACAACTCTGCTCTCGTATGTGTCGACGTGGAAATTAAGTACGCGAGGCTACGATAACTCCAACGATTTTAAATTACTTTATGCCGTGGCGGGTGAGACGTACCATCGATCAGCAGCGTGTGATTTTCGGCGTAGATTGAGAATAATTCTCATAAAATTAATCTATTTGGGGAAACTCTCTGAGCCTCACAATTTTCTAGAACACATGTAATCCCAGAATAGGGGTTGAGAAACTCGATTTTCTTATTTAAATGCCTGCTTCCCGATCAACTCCGCATCCCCTAAGAACCCTCGGAGTGGAAAAAGGCTATTCTGCATTTTCCATTCATTTTTCACCCAACAGCCCACCACCCCACTGCACCATGACAAAGGGGTTGGACGTAGTGAGCTTCGTTAACCGATGATTAAAGATATTTGCAAGTGGAACAGTGCAGCTCGACTCAGCATCCCTCGTCTGCTTTAGGAACCCCTAGACGGCCTGTCTATCGCGGTTTAACCACCAGGGCCGGGCTTTTTCCCTTTGGCTGCGTTCCGCGTTCCGCGAGCATTTCGTTTTTGACTGCACGCCTCGCTCCCACAGATCGATACGCGGCAGAGATACGCGAAGGAAAATGTCTGTTCGCAAGCCGCGCCCACGTTTTGGCATCGCGTTCCACCCTCCCCTCTCACCCTCTGGTCCCCAGGCTTTTTTCCAACCCCCTTCCTGCCACTTTCCCGATCCTTTATTAACCCTTTGAGAGGAAACGCCGCGCGCATATACAGCGCGATCCATTTGACTACGCGACTCTGAATTACATTATGTTCTATGGGGGAAACGAATTTATTGACGTCGAATTTGCATGGGGGAATCGACAATTTCCCATGGATCACCCTTCCGTGACGTGTAAACTATGGTTTCTTTATTATCTGTAAATGGAACGTTGAATATCGCAAATATTTTCAGGGGTGGATTGTCTCGAGTCGTTTGCTGGCTGGGAAATAATAGCTGATATTTCAGTGCTATGGAAAGTGGAGGGTAATTCGTGGTAAAATTGAAAAAAAAGCGATGGTTTGTGTACGTAACTGATATTTCAGTTCTACGCAAAGAGAAGGTTAATTTTTGGTAAAATTGAGGAGAAGCTGAATGGTTCGTATAAAAGTGAAGTGGAAATGTGAATTGAAACTGTTTCTAATAGAAGGCCCCGGTTTCCCAGGAAATGATCATTTAGCTGACACGTCTGTATGTTACTAATGCAAGCTATTTCGTATCAAATGTCGATCGCATTTCGTAATCGCTTCGCCTAAATGGCGAATAGACCCACGTGCCTCGTTTAAGGGATTAAAATCTAACCCCATTAACAGCTTTGGAAATCAGCGTGAAATTACATAATTCACGGTCGGCTGTGCCCAACAAGCTTAAGACCCAATCAAGTGTACACTATTATTTTCTTCACTAGTTCAACATAACCGCCAATACTTTTTAAATATCTAGATAACGCTGGGAATGTCTAGAAATCGCGAATTCTTTCTCCGACATCTATGCAATCTTTCTAAATACTTTTCTCAATAAAGGCTGCGATGAATCATCGAGTTACGTGAACCAGCCTGTAGAACCGATCCAGTTCCCTGCCTACCCGATATCCCTTAACTCGACAGCCTCGAACTGTCGCTCTCGGCTGCTCCGTCGTGTTTTCAAAGCTCTGTGAATTTTTAAGCGCAGATCTAGTCGTCCTTTTTATCTACCCGCTCCTTTATCGTCCTCCATTCGCCTTCCGCTTCTTCTTTGGGCGTGTAACCACTCGCAGGTGAATACTTGAACGCGACAGATGGAAGCGTGCAACGTGGCTGGAGGGCTCCTCCTTTTTTCTATATTTCGAAGCGAGTCGGTTAAAAATGCAAGAAATCGCCGGGCACGCCAGCGCACGAAGACAGAGATTGATGGGCCCGAGATGCTCACCGAAGCATGGCGGCACACCGAGAGAATCTTCCAGGTAAAACCTTCGAATCGGTATGAACTCAGTTTTTCATATTCTGTGTCTGATTTATACTCGTTCAGCCTCCAAATTCAAAGAAATTGGTATATATATATATAATCCAGCCTCGTTTGAGATGATACACTAATCGAGACTGAGAAACTAAGTACACTGAAAATAACTCCGAGAGTAAAAAGTCTATTTTATTCTCGTCGAAAGTTTCGTGACGCGAAGCTAGGGAAACTGGATCCAGGGCACGAAGAGACTTTGCGCGAACGTTTGCAAACGGAAACACAATCGGATACTTGGAATAGCGTTAAGCAGCCGCTCGTAATGCCCTTGTACAGTCGACAAAACGTTTGATCGCGTCCGCCATGCTAATTCAAAAAGGCGCGCGCTCCTGCTCGTTAAACTTCCCGAAAGGGTTTCACGGCAGGCAAAAGCTCATTTTCTTCGCCCGGTCGCAATCCACCTGCCCGCGGTTTCTTTGCGCACAGAGCAGAGATCGCATTCAAGCATCGACAAGCACGAATTGGCTCGTTGCAATACATTTGCAATTAACGAAATTGTAATTTCGCTGGACCCCTTCATAAACGTGGACTTAGATTCCAACCGAAGCATGGTTAATACATATTCATTTTGTTTTAAATTGCAGTGCAGAAATTTCACGAGTTAACTCACTTGCAGTAAATACCACGTGTAACATCAAGCTTCTGCAATTCGTAGAGAATTTAAAGTTAGAAGAAGTTGTGGATGTAAACTTGTAAAAGAATCGTGCTTCGATTCTTTTCATTCGCCCTGGAATTGACATTTTAAGATATTCAGGTCTACCAAGTTCATCGTTAACTCTTCTTCTTCTTCGCACGCTTACAGTTCCCAAAGCGTGTGCACACGTCCCGGTGAGTTTCTTCAAAATTTCACGCCGTCGACAGACTCGTTTCCGCGAGGGGGTCGCGAAATAACGCGGAAACGAGACTTTTTAACTCCCACAAGCTTTTCGATTTCCTGCTCGGCGTCGTGGACGTCGGGGGCTGAGGGAGGCTCGATTGTACCGTCAATCTACTACGTTCCCCCCCCATTGGGGTGCAATCGTCGCGGCGACAGCGCGATTTTCACGTTTTAATTGCGGTCACCGGCGCGATACTCGCAACCGTTCGTCGAAGAAACGCCGCGGAACGATCCACTTCGCCGTTTCAAGCGCCCTCGTTTCCACGATCGCGGCTCATTAGACCTAACAGCCCGCCGTCTCGCGGAATCAATTCGCGCGATCGTTGCTGCGAGCGTTAAGACGATTACGGGATAACCGGCGGAAATTTCACAGCAAACGGGACAAGCTGCGGGAATATCGAATCCGGGGGAAGGGGGCAGCTTGCGCGAGCACTCGACCGATCGTAATTCCGCAAATAGCAGGAACACAAGCACCGAAACCACGCTCCCTCTGCGTGAAACGCGGTGGATCTGTGACCAACTCAAATTCCACGATGCTTCTCGCCGCGAGCTGGGAATATTTACGGTGCGTCGAAAATTCCGATCGATTCGGAAGAATATAGGGTTATGAAAATATCAGGGGGCTCATTTTTTGTAATTTCTCATAGAAGTGGGCTGCGCAGATATATTTTGACCTGTGTGTTTAATGAAGAAACGTTTCTTTTTCGGAAGTGAAGATTGAGGGCGGATTAAATGGAAAGTGTGTGCGACAGAAGATCGATAGATTCGAGTGAAAATTTCGACGCAGTTATTCTGAGATTCCGGGACCTAATTCAATCAGACTTGAGCTGCGTCTATTTACTCAGCTCACACCGCTGTGCGGTTGATCAATGTACCTGGATACAGGTACACATTGTAACCGTGGCGTTAATCGATAATCGATAGCGGGGCGTTCGCAATAAATTGTTTAATTCAAACGTATGGTCTACCACAGCCATTGATGGATTCATCAGGGCGATGTTGGGTGGTGTGCGAAGAAAAAGGAATTTAACAGCAACGTGAAACGTCCCTGTTTTTTTATTGAAAGTGGTGCTGCTTTAATTTCATTAAACGTTATGTATTTGACGTGCAATTTGAGTGGCCAGTTTTGTATTAATATCAAGTTAATTGAGAGTTTAAATTGGAGAAAAATATGAGTTTCGACAGATCTCGTTTTATTTTTTTTTTTTTTCAGGGAGGTGGGCAATATAGCGTGTGTTTTATAGATTAAACTAATTCTAACGATCGAATGAATGGCGAAAGCACGGACTGCCAAAAAAGTGGTGGTGGAGCATCCGTTTCCTAAACGAAACCAATTATTAAGGACTGATAGTGAGCTCGGTAACGAGTGTCAAAATGTTCGATTTCAATTTTTTAATTGCGTCCAATAACCTGCGATTCGCACACAGCCCAATCAATTTACCCTCGTATACACACTGCCTATAAAATATTACCAGTGGTACAAAACCGAGCAAATTTAACACATCCAGGACTCGCCCCAAAGAATATTCCCAAGCGAGCTGAACCCCTAACAACAATCAAAAACTCCAAAAAGTAAGAACAGAAACAATTTGCACTGTTACAATCACAGTGTTGAACTCCTCAAAAGAAAAGCACACTTTAACATTACGCTTTAACACTTTCACTTGCGTAAGGTTTCGACGAACGCCCTCTTACAACTTTCATACCTATGCACAAAGCGAAATGCAAGCTTCGTTTGTTCTCGAAGTAATCCCTCGAGGGTTCTCAGACGACAGAGTTGGGCATTATTCGGCTAAATTTTCATTCGGATACGGATTCGTATAAATCCCCAAGATTTATTCGCGAATAACAAATGATGATTTTATTCGTCGAAAAATTATTCGTTATTCGCGAATAAATCTGTATCGTTATTCTAGCGAGATTCGTTCGAATAAGAATTTATTCGTTATTCGACCTGAATGAACGACGAATAAATGTGATACCCTGTCGGATATCTATCGATGGAAGTCTGTACTGTGTTCAACATATGTTTGGACGTGTGAGTCTGGAAGTGTGCGTATTTGTATGTATTTAAAAACATTCAATGAACGCTTATAATTTGAAGAGATTGATTTTTTCATTAGTTTAAATGAATTGACGTGAGCAAATTTTATTTAAAATAAATCAAAACGCCACTCTATGTAATACCGCGGTCATACATCTTTCTGTAAAGTGCGAGCTATGACAAGAGTTACTTAACCTAAAACATTAGGTCTCACGGGTGTCAGTCAGTGGTGTCACGATACATCGCTGAAACCACGTGATCGCTTTATTCGTCCGTTGAGTCGACTAAATTTTTATTCGAATAAGAAATTATTCGAATAAATTTTCAGTCAAATAAAAACTTATTCGTTATTGTCGAATAATTTCATTTTATTCGAATTTTTTATTCGAAGATTATTCGAATAAAAACTTATTCGCACAAATGTATTCGAATACGTATTCGAATAAAAATTTAGCCGAGTAATGCCCAACTCTGTCAGACGATAACTTCAACGCTCCCTAGCAAAATACAGCTCGAATACGCTCTAAATACGCATACAGGACGCAACTACCTCGGCGTGTTTCCGCGCCGATGCCAGTGAGAAGTGTTCGCCAAGTTGAAACAGCAGGCTCGAATGAGCGAGGACACGGTCGACGCGGCCGATTTATCGTCGTCGAAGGGGCGGCCGCGATCGTCGATCGAGGGACGAAAGCGAGCCAGGCTGGAACAAGCCAGCACCCGAGCTCTCTTTTTTTTTACGGCGCCCGTTCGGTTCGCGGATCGATAACGACTGTTTTATATCGACGTCGACGCAGCCGTCCAGGAATCGTTTGTCAACGTCCAATCAACGTCGCGTCGCAGATAAGCGAACGAAAAACGCTCGAGGAAAAACCGAACTCCTAGAGGAGGAGAGGGAAGGGTGCACGGTTCCTTCCACCCCCTTTTTTCCATCCCTTACGCGGCCACATCTTTAAAAAAACACTTCCCGCCGCCTTTTATTTCTTCCCTCCGCCGTCAGATTACCCCTACGTTAGAGAGCAAGGGGGCTAATCTCGGCGTCGTTCCGCTTCGACGGACCCAGGCTGTCACCCTCCGCGTCCACCCTGCCCGTGGGTCTACGGGACATCATTATCGGGCGATCTTTCGGGCCGACTTATCAACACCGATTCCGCAGAGAAGCTCAATCGACTTGTTACGTGTCCCAGGACGATGATAAGTGGCCCCAGTTTTTACCCATTCATCTGGGACTTTTCGCGAGCGACCCCGTGGATGTGTCTTTTTAGTGGTGATAGGGGGAGAGACAGGTCGACGGTGTTTGACGGTTTAACTGGTGGAGGCTGCTTCAGCAAACGTGTCATTAGGCGAGGTTGGAGAGTTTTAATGGACTGAAGTTAATGTTTCGTTTAGGGAGAGGATTTTTAAGATTGATGGCACGTTGGTTATTTTTTAATTATCTGTGTCAGATATTTTTGGGAATGTGGCGTTAGTTATGTAGTGGTCGATGTATTTAGGGTTGAGATAGGGGGTTCTGAATTTTGTGGAAAGATTGAAAGCTGCATTGCATTGTCATGAAATGTTTAATACATGTTAACCCTTTAACGCCCAGTGTGACGTATACTTCACACCAGTAAGAAAAATCGATAGTAAATAATTTTGGGTCCCAAAACGAATCAGTTCTGTAAATTGCTCCGAGATGCAAGCCACTGATGCGTTTACCGCTGCAAATTATGTTTACTGTAACCATGGAAACTTTTCTGGCGCATGCATGTTGAGCATTTTTCGATAACCTGAAACGTTGCTCTTGTTTTCTTTAACACGTTCGCGGATAGTAAAAGTTTCAACGAGGTGCAAAAATTGACAGCCTTTGTATTTGTAAATTGGTTGTGATATCCGAAATTTGATTAAACACATTTTATAAGGGTAGACAGATTGTCATATTTTAATCGATTTGAATGCTATAGCATTCACGTCCGCGAACGTGTTAAAAAGTTGAGAGTAAAATTATTTTTCTTACACTTTATTTGGTAGATACGTGTAAATTAAGTGATTAGATCAATTTTTATTTTGTAATTACATGTTGTAAGTCGTGTGAAGTATACGTCACATCTAGAAAATCATATTTCCACTGGCTTTTTTGGGAAAAGAACAATGAGGTGCATGGATTGGGACCATTTTTTCAGTTAACTAATCGCAAGAAATAATTTTTTCCCACAGGGAAAGGTGTCTGGGTCTTAAAAGGTTAATGTACCTAGAAAAGGCAAAACAGTCAGTCTTTTTTTGGAAGAACCAGAACCCCGATTTCTTCGCGAATATTCCACCACGTCCCCTAATATTTGACAGGAGTAATTAGAGCACCTCATATCCCACCATCAAATCTAAAAACTCTGACGCTAAGTCTACATCAGCTTTTATGGAGATGTAATAAATGGAAGCTGAGGGTTGGGTACGAGTTAATTTTTTTACGTTCGAGTCCCCTTGGATTTTAATTTCTTTAGGGGGAAGAGCTCTCGCCGTGAAATAACACTTCCTGCAATAAACAGGAGTTTGACGATCTAGGAACGGACGAGAAACCATAAACGAGGGTATACCGGGTCCCAAGGAGCGCGCCTCGTGGGGCTCGTGGCAGAAATGAAGGCCTGGACTTCGCGTAGTCCTCCTCGATTTAAGTACATCGTGCTATATTTTCTCACGAGCCCTAAGACCCTCGTTTCCCGCCTCAGGTTCCGCGGATACGCGTCTACTTTACTCGCGGCTTCCTTCCTCCCGACGGGGCGCGCGTATTTCAACCCTCCCGTGCTTATCTCTCGGACGAACTTCTTCCCGTTCATGTACATATTTCTCGAATAAATTTTTGCGCCCCGCTAGGTACTCGCCCGCATCCACCTCCCGTTCGTAAAGTAACGGAATACAGTCGCGAAATCGGGGCAACGGGGTCGCGATTACGCGCGCGTGGCTCGAGGAGCTGAGTGATGAATTGTCATTTCCCTGGGGGAGGTGGACGTTTGACTTCAAGACCGCTGGATTTATGAGAAACGAATGGTGTATCGCATTATTCCCGAGTAAATGCGCCCTTCTGTGGCTGATTAAATAAATAGCTATTTCAAACTGATATAGTCCAAATTCTTAAAAAAATATGCAGAATTACTATGGTAAATTGAATTTCAGGAAAATAAAAGCTATCGTCGCCTCGATAATTTTCAAAGAAATATAAATTACTATTTTATGTGGTTACTACTTTTGCTCACGAGGAAATTGTTTCTATTATAATTAAAATGTAAGTATTATAGTAATTATTCTCTGCGGTGTCAGTTTGACACAGCTTCAGAAATGGCCAAAGATTTCATTATCCACGGAAAATGCGAGTGGGCAACCGGACAAAGGAATTTTCATACGAAAATTCTTTAGATCAGCTGTAATTAAAGGGACAAGTGACTAGACTGGGACAAAGAGCAGGAAGCAGCGAATGGATGTTTACGCACGGTGAGGAGGAATTTTTAATGACTCGTTGGAGGAGAGATTTCAAAAGACCGACGTATTCCTTCCCACGTACGATTTCCGTGCTCCTCGCGCGGAGCTGGCGCGGATTTTAATTATTACTCGCTTCTACGATCCTCCAAAGTTCGTCGCCGTATCGAGGAAAGCACTTGCGCGGCGTCCATCTTGATTTATATGTAGTAGAAGCCCCTCCTCGTCTGCGTGATCGTATGCATACATTTCCGCGCGAGTCTATAATTGAATGCTTTTGCAAGACAATTATTATAATCATTGCAGAGCGAGCACGATTTTTCGATCGGGTTTTATGTTTCTACGGGCACGTTTCTAGTTTTCTGTGGAAATATTCATGATCATTACGAAGTGGAAGGGCTGTAGATTAATTTCTGTGTTTCACCACTGGTTCCATTGTTTAGTGTTTACTTTTAACGTATGAGGGATTATAATTAGTTTCCGTACTTCTATAATTCAGTGTCACTAGGGGATTATTTATCGTTAATTTAGGGGAAAATGGTTATTGATTTAGTCAGGTGCATAGTCACAAAAATGTCAAACAGCCCACCCGTGAAATTTCCCGAATGCCGGAATATTCCCCCAATATTTGTTTACCAAAGTCCCAAAATCGTGTAAAATGCAAAACTTTTCAGGGTGGAAACCCGCCCAATATGGCTCCCTCTCTGTTCCCGCGATTTAACACCGCGATTGCGCCATTTGCGTTGCGAACTTCGCGCTTCGTTTGCTTCGGATCGGTACTGCAACAGTTTCCAAAAATCCTGTAAAATTGTACCTGAACTCTATTCGAAAAAACTATATCGTGATAGGCTTTCCTCTACGACCTACGAATCGCTATAAAAAAAATGCAACTCTATCCTCTGCTGTCACTTCAATCGGTACTTCAAAGAGATGACGCGAATTTAAAAATTTATTATAATTATAAAAATAAAATATATATAAACGTGTCGAAAATTCCAGTCGCCAGCTACGCAAGTGTCTCGCGTGAAAGGGTCCTAATTATTTCCTGAAATCGGTAAGGTAACACAGGCGAGTGAATCCGAAGGTCCCAGTGCTAGTTCTCCCTTCGCGTGTCGAATTCGTTGTTTCTTTTCAAAGCTGCCGACACCGTGAAAGGCGCGACGGGGAAGAGAAAGCAGCCTCCGCAGTCGCCCATAAAAATTCACACGTGAATCGATTCGGCGTCGAAACTGCCGTTACAGGCTTGACGGAAGACGCGGATGGTTCCCATGCCCCAGGGAGGACACGACGACTTCCGACTCGAAGTGCCACGCTTCCCACGGCTCAATGGCGTCACTTAGCGATTATGAATCGCGACAGAAACCGTGGATGCGCGACAGTCGTTATACTGCGAATAGTTATTACGGTGCATGTACACTTGTGGTGGCGAAGAAAGTCAACGAACGAAGAAGACGCGTGCTATTTACTGTCTCTTTTACTCAAAAGTGGGTGAAATTATAGTTACAATGCTATATACATATTTTTTAAACCTATTCGAAAGCAGCATAACGATGACTCAAACCCCCTCCCAAATTTTATGTAGACTACATCATATTTCAATTTTGTTAAAATCCGCGAAAAATTGTGCAAACGGTGATCGATTTGACAAGGAGTATCTAAAAACAGAAACTTGTCGCATAAAAAATATAGGGAAGGTAAAAGACTTGAAAATGTATGACTGTTTTACTTTTTCAAGAGTCGTCTGAATGTCTACTGTACAGTTTATTAATAATAACACTGTCAACTATCAATTGGAAAATTATTTGTACTCAAAAAACGAAGCTTCAGATTGCAGAACAACCTTTGATCTCGCTTTGCACGAGGAATTTTCATATTTGAGCCTATAATCTCAAATCTTGGGGCAATCCACGAAATCGATCTTCCACCTTTTTCCTGTGTAGCAACGAAAATTTGAATCCATCATTTTCTGACCTTTGTATCTCTAACCCATCTTTTATGTTCGGCTCAAAAATGTTTTTCAGTTACTTGCCCACATTCCTGCAACAGTCGCCACCCACGGATTTGAGAATATCAGGCAATATCACGAACAATCCATTGACGAGGCGGTGCTTGGTAAAAAAGGATCGTCAATTTTCCCCTGACGCGTATCCAAGCGTTTCAGATGTTCCCGTCGGAATTCCGGTCGAACAGTTCGCACGTGAACTTCCTTTCCGCTTGGAAAGCCGAAGAGGGACACGGAAAGCTGACCGTTCATTGCGCTTTTTTGTTTTTTATTCCCCAACCAGTGGCGGGCACAGCGCGAAACGGATTTTTGCGGAACGATTCGAGAGCAGCTGCTCCTTTTTCAAAGAGGGCCTGGCGAGAGATTTTCAGAACACGCGGCCGCGGAAATTGCGCCCTCGAAGCTTTAATTTGATAAAATAACCTCGGCAGAAGCACTTCAGAACCTAATTTCGAGGGAGCCGCGACCGCGCCCGAGGCGGGCCGAGCATTAAAAAATTATATCAGTACAAAATTTCTGCCCGCGAGTTACTCGAGGGCTGCCGGCCAGTTAGCAGATCGATATACGAAACTCTCAAAGTCCCTCACATCGAATTGCAGGGGGGATGGAGAAATGGAGCCACAAACGGGGTTGGAACATGGGCAAACTTTCTGATAAACTTACCGTTTTTGTAGCTACGTAAAACTGAAAGCTTGTGCATGAAATTTCAATGGGAAATAGTTATCCGTGAGCTTTCATTTCCCTAATTTTCTGAATTTTTATAAGTCTTATAAAAACCGGACCCGCAAACTTATAGAAAATTCCCCTGGACACTAAATGATTCTTATAAAAAACTAGCAAAACACACCCGCGCTTCGCTTCGGGCCTAAGAGAGATATTGAGGACTCCATGAAAATGCATTTCACCCCTTTTCACCACCCACCTTGGGGGTTGATTAGGACAGAATCCTGAAATTGTTTCCTTGGCAGTTATGTGCGTAATTTTTTAATCGGATCTAAGAGATATTAGGGAATGAGGGAGTCCGAGAAAAAGCATTTTACCCCTTTTCACCCCTTTTGGGAATGGAATTATCAAAAACCCCTTTTTAGTGGGTGCCTACGGATCGAACCCTCGGCCATTTATTCCCGCCGCGGTGCTATTTTGCAAGCGAGAAGCGCACGTCCGATCGCGAACTACTATTATTTAAAAATCATTATTTAAAAAAATAAAAACGTTAGAACTTTCCTCTCGCCAAGACGAACAAAGTGATGTAACATACTTGTGGCTACAGTTTATATTTACTGAGAAATCGCATTTCAAAGTATGCAACTTCAATTTTATATAATAGTGTAGATTAGATTTTAATTTGCAAGATAAATCTGGGGTTACCTCGTTAAATAAGCAGCTCTATGTGCCATAGCGAACAGAAGGGTGTAAGAAACACTTTCAGTACTGCAGCTGCGAAAGAGCAGATGCCAGCATATTCGGCCACAATCGAAGGAAAGCGAGACATCCCTTCGCCGTTCAATTTCGTAGCGCGACAGAGGGCGAAGAATGGCGAAGCGGTATTGAGTGGAGGAAAAACTGTTGGATGGGATTGATCGGAGAAACAATTTGGGACAAGTTCCTGGGGATAGAGCGGAAATCAAGATCGCGAGCGCGAGTGCCTCGCGGATCGAGCTTCGACGGAAATCGAAAATGAAGAAAGACGGGAAAAAGCGCAGTCTCTCCGGGGCGGGATCACTCTGGTCGTTTCAATTCCAACTTCCTCGCGGTGCGGCAAGAAGTGAGAGATGTGGGGCAACTGGCTGATCCCGATCATGCCTTCATCTCGAAGGTGTGTTGATGTAACGTCTGTGTTAAATAACGTGGTAACGATTTCGACAAAAGTATAATCTCTCAGTTAGAATAGGGTAGATGTACCATTTGTGGCCACTGCACCATTTGTGGCCACTGTCTTATTTATTCCGATATATTAAGTATTCTTAGTTCACTTTCATTACAATGAATTAAGCTGTCTAAGGATGGGTTGTTGGCACCATTTCTACTGTTTTGTTGTCCCGTTTTATTTAATAATCATACGTGGCCACAAATGGTGCAAAACAGTCCGGCACGATAATATAATGATTTTTTAAATAATTATGTTTAAAACATTGTTCAACGTAGAATATTTCAATTATCTGTAGATTTTGAATTACACTGATATATTCTTTATTTTTGTGTACATATTCTTTTGTAAGTTATGTATCTGTGAATGGTACGGAAATCCTTAAAGTGGCCACAAATGGTACATTTACCCTAATCGCTAAAACTTTCTTTTTTCACTGGTGCATCTGATCACGTCCTGAAAGAGAATATCATCCCCTACCGAATTCTTTAAAATTGAAATTCTTCGGCGTGAAAACGACGTGGAAAGTAAGCAAAGAAAACCGCGATGCTGCTCGTGGATTTTTTCTGCGAGGTAGCCGAGATGAAAAGAAGAAGGGACGAGCGCAACGCTTCTAAATATCATAGTCAGAGGGTCGCGGTGGGCCGTGCAGAAATGAAAGCAGGGTGAAAGGGAAGACGTCGTCGGCGACGCTGTTGGGCTCGCGCGTCAGGCAAAGGGTGGCCATTTTTCTCACATCGGAATCCGTGTAATTTTCTCGCGCGTCCTCGAACCCGCTGCGTCCGTGTTTTCAAATTGAAAACAGCCCCGCGAGATGCGACGACACCCTCGCATCTTCTTACGACGTGTCTCGGTAAACGCGCATTGTGGCCGCGCTATAACGAGGGAGGGTGCAGCAACTATAAAGTTGCAAGCAGGAAGCACGTGCCGAAATTTTCCAAGCGAATTTCGGTCAGCCCTGGAATAATAGGGGTCCATCGAGTCAAAGGGTATTGTCTGGTTTCTTTAATTCTTAATCGAGATACCTCGCGGCGTACAACTGCTTGGAAAGTTTGGAATAGGGGTTGTAAGGAAGTGATCGTGTGCTTGTAAGCGCTTACTGTTTTGAAGCAATTTTTTTTATCCTGATCTTCTATTTAGATGAACGAGGGGGAGTAGCAGAGAGATTGTGATTCTTTAGTGAAGTGAGGGTGGAGGATTTAATTTGGGGAGAAGCTTGTTCGTCGAAGATGGATGCTGGAATTTTGGAGATGAAAGAGAATCGTAGACACATTTCAAGCTCTTTGAATTCGCTGGAAATTACTACTTAGTTAGTAATGTAATAATTTTAATCAAGATTGTTCTATTTTTGTTAATAATATCTTTTATAATATATATTCTATAACATTTTGTTAAAAATACTAAAAAGTAATCACTTTTTTATGTCGGGGCGTTTTGTCACAGAGGTGGGGCGTTTTATCAGACGACTGTCTTACAAAACGCCCCATGTAAGGTTCCGGAAAATGATTATTTTCAGTTATTTCCAGTTATGTTTTTTTCACAATTTCGGTGTAGTTGTGAAGAGTAATGAACACTTAACGTGTTTACACCAAAAATTTAAAGAATTAATAAAAAATATTTGTTTTATAGACGTTTCTTTAAAAGTGGGGCGTATTGTATAGTTTTACCCTAATATATTCATAGCATTCTCCACGTCGGATCATGTTTTACCAGGCGACATCTGAGTAGAAGTATTGTATCGTAATTAGATTTCCTGTCTTCGAAGCTGTCAGATTCAGTGGACCGTAGAAAGATCAGGATGTTATTAAAAATCTGTATCCTGGTTCGAGGAGGAGTAGAAAGAAAAGTTTCTTTTAAAATAAGCAGCGACTCCGATCTTGCCTTTGGAACATCCCCTTGTATCTACTGGAACGATGAGCTTGCAACTGAATGATTAAAATAACACGGGAGATGGTTGCAGGACTGGGAATCCACTGAATATAAAATGTATCATCAGCGTGATTAATGTCCTCGCTGCTCTAATCCCGGGTGATTACTCTGGATCGTTAACCACTCTTAAAAATCATGTAAGAAAGTCCCGCTTTATCGTTCAGCGTCCGCGTCGTTAACTACGCGGCTTTAAACGTTTTCGCTCTCGAACCAACTCGAAATCCCCGGGAATCACAGTTCAACTCGCGGGGATCTTCCATTCTTAAACATTCTATTCGAAACTGCCGCGAAAATTCCGGGAAATGATACGATCTTCAAAGTGGATAACTTCTTATATGAATTCTAGAATTGGGCCGTTCTGAACTCAACGAAATAAGCTTCAACTGTTCTCATCGGTTTAAGGGCTATCTGGAGTTTAGCAAGGTTAAGAAGGCTGAGCTTTCGCTGACATTTCTTTCAATAAGTGTCAGAAAAGTTGGAAAGTAGTGCGAGCCGTGTCATTGGACGAAACGTGACCTGCATTATTAAAAATACCCAACGAACGGTAGAGAATGATCAATGCAAATTCTCGGGCTTGAAACTTCAAAGACGTGCCCGACTTCGAGCCCTAACGAAGCCGTTGCCCTTACTTAAAATTCCCCGTCGACGTCCATAAACCGCGATTAACAATGTTGCAAACTGAAGCTTGGGACGCAACAGTACCAAACTAGTTTGCGAGCTCTGAGAACGTCTCGCCTGCTGAAGGTAACTTATTCTTGGGCCCTTTGCAGAGCCCTGCTGGTTGACCATAATCGTCTAATCTACTTTCCACGGTTACCGATTCGGATAGTTAGTTTGAATAGTTCATTGTAGAACGATATATTAACGACAGATGAGGAATCTAGTACGAAGAAATCATGCCCACGTTTCATCTACAAATCCGTATTCTGTGATCTGAAATTTCTACTGATCTAGGATGAACAGAGAAATTCTAGAAGAAGGTTAAATAGCTAAACTTTAAGATACCCTAGCAGCACAGTATATACATCTTCTCCCAAAACTTTTGTAAGAGAAGTTAAGAAAGAGAACCTATTCCTTGAACGGAGAAAACTGAAGAATTCTCTAAGTATCCACAATTTAGCACCAAACTTGTTCAGCCCTCAAAGAAACATTACCAAGTCCTCCAATTCCTCCCCTACATAATCCCCAGCGAACAAATTCGTAGAAGATAATAGAACGAAACCAGCACGTCCTACCTCTGGAATCTTAAAACCGACCAAAGAACCTCGTCCCACGCGTTGACCAAAGAAATCTAAATAAATAACTAAAACCCTCGTGCACCCAAGGCCGTGACGCGAAACTCGTTGATCCCTCAAAGACACATCATCCAATTCCTCCAATTCCTACTCTGCATACCCAGGCGGATTCCTGGAGAATCTTGAAAGGGGCCTGAATAACAGAACCTCGAGACTCCGCCAGCGGCGTCTACGCTACGTTTACATCGTTCCTCGAGCACAGCTTGGCCACGGTGCCGCACAGTGGTTCAAAAATGGGAAATTTTGGAAAAAAATTGGGTTCTCTATGTATTCTTATAGAAAATTTTGCGCTGATTCCGAATATATACCATGTTCCTATACCTAAAATAAACGATTCATGTGTTTTTTGGCCAAAAACCATGAAAAATACATATCACAAAAATCACATATTTTGCGATATTGAGCAGTTTTCTTCTGCCTCCATGTAATTTTGTCCAATAGAAAAGTTGTATAGAATTAAAATATGCGTTTTAAATTTTTTAAATTTATTTTTAACTGTCAATATTCGTTTTTTGAACGGATTTTGTACTTGTACAATGTTTAGGGAATTTTGTCTAATATATCTATATATATCAGTCAACGATATATTTTCTATACAACTTTTCTATTGGACAAAATTACATGGAGGCAGAAGAAAACTGCTCAATATCGCAAAATATGTGAACAAACGTGATTTTTCATGGTTTTTGGCCTAAAACACATGAATCGTTTATTTCAGGTATAGGAACATGGGGTATATTCGGAATCAGCGCAAAATTTTCTATTGAAAGGCGACACCCACAAGAGCGATCGACGGTCAACAGTAGCAATTAGGTATTAACCTTTTTTTATGAAAAAAACTTACAAAAACGTTTGCATACGGTACAGACGGTGATGGACGGTGAAATTTTTTAATGGGAATTGTACCTCAAAATATGTACTTTCAAACCTTTCCAGTGTCGTTGCGGAGGTAGACGGAGGTACCTGAAAAAAATGGTGATTTCTAAAACACCTCGGTATTCTTTGAGATATTGTTATATTCTGACAACAGTTTCAATTCTACTTCTTTTTGCTCTACACTATGTAAAAATGAGTAATAAAACTACTCCGGAAAAAACAGGTCCACTTAGTGATATGTAGAAATTTTGGCCATACTTCTTTAGTGCGAGTTTTTCCGCACTTGTAATCGGTTTTAGAGGCTAAGTGACAGGAAATGATCAATACATAACCCATGAAAAAACATAGAGGAAGTGCAGCATATTTGGAATACTGTTGGTAATTTGGAATACCGAAGTATCTAATAAGTTTATTAGATACTTCGGTATTACTTTGTAGTTACTAACGCTATTTAATTTGTAACACCGTAGATTATAGGGGCTAATGACCTCTTAACTAATGACATTTGTGGATGAACTGCAATTTTTACATTTTCGACTTAATCTGCAGAGGAAGAAAACGTCAATCTGCAAAACTTTTTCAGCGCGTATTCAATCGTTCCAATCATGGTTAAAATATGTCAAAACTTTAGTGTTAAACACTTAATCGACTCATTTGCATGTTCCTTCTATGGTTCCGTGCCAGTTTTGCGATAATTTCGAGAATACAAAGTGTGACATGAAATTTTCGGTTTCGATGCCATGTTGCTAATTCGGAATACCGAAGGTGAAGGTAATTTGGAATATTCCAAAGCCTACCGATGCTTTTGTTTCACGCGTAATGGATACCACCGCGTCAGTTTCATCTGTTACCTGTATAACCTTTTAGGACCATTTGTGTAAATAATGTCTTATAGACATCTACATCTTCAAGATTGGTAGAAACGTGTGAACCAAGAGCGAGTGCAGTATGTAACCGTTCTTAGCATATTTATAAATATTCTGGTATACATATCTCCTCAAAATATCTATATTTTAGGAATGTCGACGGTAAACAGATATTTAAATAAAATTGTTCCTTAATTGTAATTTCTTAGCCTCATTACGTCATAAAATAAACTAATTTTATTATCGGCATGTTTTGTTTAAGTTTATAAAGTGAAGGTAAATTGGAATACCGGTATTCCAAATTACCTGCACCTTAAGGGGTAACACCACTCTAGGCTCCATGTTTTTTTTTTTGCTTAAACCATACTTTAGAAAGGAAGGAGGAGACGAACATCGACCTAGATGGCCAAATGTATGGTGCAGACATCGCAGATTAAAGAAAAACAAAAATTTAAAGGATTAAAATGTTCATAAAACTTTAAACGCGTTTTTCTCGAAACCACTTTTTTCAAACTGGGAGGACGAATTTCTCGGAAACTATCGCATGAATCGATTTGAAATTTTTACAGTAGCTTTACAACAATATTCTCTTTGGAAGTACGTAGCCGTTTTTTGATTGAATGTAAACTTTCTTTTTTATAACCAATTTAATGCTCATTTTTAGGGCAAAAAATCGATTTATTTCTTAACAACTGCACCACTTCCACAAAAATTGATTTTAAAAAAACCCCTACGTACTTCCAAAGCCAATTGTATATAGATTATAAATTTTTTTTATTTTTTGTTCCACGACTCGTACATGCCGAAAAATCCGTCCTCCCGTGGCGGTGTTTTCACAAAAGCTGTTTCCGACGACGGGCTCTGTCGTCGCCATTTTGTATGAAAATGACACTAAAAAAATTATTTTTCATACTTCAATATGTGTTAAATAAACCCTCTGAAAAGAAATTCTATTCCGTTTGTCACACTCCCAAAATAAATTGTCAAATTTAGGTATTTTTTTCTGCCTCTAGAGTGGTGTTACCCCTTAACGAAATCGATACTTCTTGTCATTTTTCATTCAAACCAAAATTTCAGTTACTTTTTGTTTTTTATTTTTACTGACACTCAGAAATATGAAAGTTTATTAGTTTCCCTATGATATTATGTAGTTTAATTTGATCCCATCCTCTGTCGTAATTTTTTATTCGTCTTAAACAAACTGGTATTCCGAATATACTGCACTTCCTCTACCTAAAAAAGCAATACGAAATTGTGACATGATTTTTTGAGTTTTTTTCCGCCTCTGAACCACTGTGTGCCGTTGCCCCGAATAGCGAGATATGCGTCGTGCCAGCCCGACTAGGTACATGCGTGAACAAGCCGCAACAGTGCCTAGGGTGGGAGTAAAAGACAAAAGGAGGCAAAAGGGAGGCAAAAGGGTGTGCCGCGGGAGACGACGTCCATACTCTTGCCATGCAATTTCAATGCAGTTATACTTTCTTCGAGCGAGCACCGGAAACCCAGCCTGATCCCTGTACCCCGGACACTGATGGTGTTGGTACCAGTAGAGGTGTATTGATCGGTGGGTGGCGGAGCAGTACGCTTCTTCTCCCTCCCGCCCGTTCCGCGCCGTGTAATCCTTCTTTTTCCTTTGTTCCTCTGTTCGTCGGCCGCAGCGCGGGCTCGTTCCTCTCGCCACCGTCATTCCCACGATGGCCGGTGTCATTTGTAATTAATTTGCCCGGTGACGTCGGGCCGTGCCAGCCACCCACCCAGCCAGAGATCGCTCGATTCGGCGATGGAATGCACGGAGATCGAGTGCTGTGCGTCTTTTCCTGTCTGCCAAGTACGTGGCTAGCTGCTGATATTTTTCTGCTGCCGCCGGTTCAACGCGGATACGGGGTTCGGGAGAGTCGGCCACCCCCTCGGGGAACGTTTGCTCGATACGTGCGGTACGCGCAGATACGGGGAACGAGCCGGGGAGAAAGGTGTTTGGGAGACGAGCTGTGAAATGGATCGGCCGCGGGCCACCGATCCCGCCTTCACAGAAACGCGCTTTTCACTGACTGGAGGGTAATATACGACGCAGTGTCCCTCGGATCGTTTAATTGGTATCTGCGCTGACTGTATGTGGGATTTGAACGGGGATGGGGGTATAAATGGTACGATTCTGTGGAGAATGTTCGAGGAAGATCCATGATCAGTTATTTGTTGAGGTTGGAGAGAAGCTTTGCAAGGTTCCGTGAAAAGGATGAAAAGGTTTGAGGCCTTCGTTTGATTTTAGATGATATTTGTATGGTTGAGTCGCAAGGTGGACTGGCGTAAACGGAAAACTGGGAAAGTCGATTTTCTGGTGGAACGTTCCGGTTCTAAGAAATTTCATTAAAATCAGAGATTGAGGTGGACGGTATTGGGACGTCCAGCGGCGAGGGAAATACGACTTGGAGTCCAGGCGGTGAGCAACGGCGCAGGGAAATTATAGAGAAATTGCAGGGGAAACAGAGAGAGATGTGTGTGCACGCGCAATAAAAGTCACCGTCGCAGTAAATTCACCTGTTACGTCGGCTCAGGGCCCGTGTAACACTTTAATCTGCCCCTTTCCCGTCGCTCACACTTCGGTTGAATTAACACGGCCACGGTGGTACCGCCGATATTAATGAACCGCCGCCACTTGGCGAAGATTCCTCTAAATAACATTGGACTTTACCAAGTGAGACTCGTGAACTGGATTGTGTCTTTCCTCTGGAAGCCTTCCACGTGTTTCTTTATAATGTCTGTAGTCGGAAGAAGATCAACTGCGTTCGCAGCCAACACCTTGGCTCCGGGCAGAGTTGGGCATTATTCGGCTAAATTTTCATTCGAATATGGATTCGTATAAATCTCCAAGATTTATTCGCGAATAACAAATGATGATTTTATTCGTCAAAAAATTATTCGTTATTCGCGAATAAATCTGTACCGTTATTCTAGCCAGATTCGTTCGAATAAGAATTTATTCGTTATTCGACCTGAATGAACGACGAATAAATGTGATACCCTGTCGGGTATCTATCGATGGAAGTCTGTACTGTGTTCAACATATGTTTGGACGTGTGGGTCTGGAAGTGTGCGTATTGGTATGTATTTAACAATGTTTAATAAACGCTTATAATTTGAAGAGATTGATTTTTTCATTAGTTTAAATGGACTGACGTGAGCAAATTTTATTTAAAATAAATCAAAACGCCACTTTATGTAATACCGTGGTCATAGATCTTCCTGCAAAGTCCGAGCTATCACAAGAGCTACTTAAACTAAAATATTAGTCTCACGGGTGTCACGATACATCGCTGAAACCACGTGATCATTTTATTCGTCCGTTGAGTCGATTAAATATTTATTCAAATAAGAAATTATTCGAATAAATTTTCAGTCAAATAAAAACTTATTCGTTATTGTCGAATAATTTCATTTCATTCGAATTTTTTATTCGAAGATTATTCGAATAAAAACTTTTTCGCACAAATGTATTCGAATACGTATTCGAATGAAAATTTAACCGAATAATGCCCCACTCTGGCTCCGGGTTACAGTGGGAATGATTTCTAGTGCTGTTCTTGAACCTGCTGGTGTGAGGCTTTTGTTTCAGGCGCAGATTTGCGTGAGTGTTGGTTGAAAATTATTACGGAGGGATAAACTGTATGTAGACTTAAATAGAGAATAGGTATTTAATTATTATAGAATTTATCACCCCTTTTTCAAAGGTCCCTGCATCTACTTCGAAGTGGGTTCAATTGATACTGGAATACTGTGCTCCAGTTTCAATTATAATAGTTGGAAAATTTTCTAGGTGACAAATTTTAATTTAGGATTTCATTGAGGAAATTGCAATTTCTACGGGGCACTGTTGTAGTAATTTACTTGGTACGGCGGAAATTTCTATTGGCGAGCGTGCACTGCGAAATAGTTGAAAAACGAAAGCGAGACTATTTAATGAATATTTCACGCGAACTGTAATAAACGTGTATACTTTCGCGTTTTCATGTTTCCTGTAAACGATCAAGCTGCTTTCGACAAAATTAATCTCGCGTTTTCGAATGTTTCATTTCCTCTTGTGAAAGCAGTAATAAATGCTTTATTTGCGAAAGGGCATGGTCAATTCTGTATGGGACGCTGAAAGAATATTGCTTAAATATTTAGTTAGCTTTTATTGGCTACTAAAGTAAAACAGAAACGTGGCTTGCCAATATAAAAGAAGTTCACGGCGTACCATTGAAGTCAAACAAATTTACACAAGTCAAATAACTTTTTCTTATTCTGGGAAATCATTAATTACCCTTCTGTGTCAACAGATTGGGAAACGTTATTCTGTTCTTATTGCACAAACTTCACATTACCCTGTCTTATAATTGAAATAGAATATTTCAATATTGACCATCCCTTGTCTAACAAAAGCAAAGAATAATCACATTTAGAATTAGAAACTATCTTTAGTATCGGTAAAACACAAGTGATTCGTGTGCTGTGCAAAATAAATGAAACCCTAACAGTATGCTTACTTTGATGTAAAAAGAAATTACTCTGGTGTATCTACTCCTTCAATTTCCAACACTCTTTACACCTTTCCAGCACCGAGTTCCCTGCTCTTTCGAAATTCCCTGGTCTGTGCATGACAGGCATTTTCTACTAGTCACAGGCAATGCTACTTGCCACATTATGAAACTACGAGGGAATGTGATCTATTAATTACAATATTCATGACATACATCTGTTAACCTTTAGACTGCCGCTATTTTTTCGTAAAAATAGGGGTCCTTTTTTCCAAAAATTTTTATGTATGAGTAGTCAATAGGTCCCATAGAGTCGAGGGAGTAGAACCGTGCCAATATAGTGGCTATAGCGGCAGCCTAAGGGTTAATTAGATTCAATCTACTATACAACATTATAATATCCAATTTCTTACAAGCAGTGAAAATAGCTCACTGACATCTCCAATAAAGAAAATAGCTTCCAACTATGGAGCAGCAATTTTTCTACTCACGTTCACTAACCACTTCTTCCTCAGTGTGTGTATACTTTACAAAAACCAATATCCAAAAAATTCAGTAGACCCACAAAATGACCAACCAGGTCGCATCACTGACACAGCTTCCTTTCGACGAATCATAGTTTCAACAATTGAGTCAGGTGACACCACTATCTCCCATTTCGAAGCGGATTCGAACTTCTCCAACACTCCATCCGGTCCCAACAAAAATGTCCCCGAAACAATCCTGCACCCATCTCTCTCACACACCAACCCTAGTCAGTTTCCAATTATTCATGAATCGACGACGATTCCTTTCTGTCCTCCCTAGTCCCCCGGCGGCGTTCCCTTCTTTGACTATCGCCTAGCCGAGGCAGAACAAAACAGAGCGTTAAACTCGACCGTCTACTTCCCTCTCCCCTTGTGTTTGTTCCGTAGCGCTGGCTGTATGTTATTCCTACGGTTCGACCATCGAACAAAAGGCGCGGAAAACGGAGCAGCGATCCAGCTTCTCCGCGTTCCACCCACTTCCAAACCTCCTCCTCCACCCTGGCCCCGCCATTTTCCCCTTTAACGTGCCGCCAGTTGGCGCGTTTTCCTGTGTTTCGCTCGCCGAATACCTCCGGGGACAGCTTAAATCGGGACGCGGCAATAAACGAGCCCCTGTCTCGGGGCTATCTTTCATGCATCGCATGCAGACGGGCCCCGCGCCACCCTTTCCGCGCTCCGGCTAATCGACTATTCCCGTATCCACTCACCCCTCTGCATCCGCGTAACTGGCTAAATGGCGCTCATGGCCACCGACACTGTGATTGGGACTTTCATTTTGAGGGATGATTACGTGGGTAGCAGGGATCTGGACTATCCTCACCCTTCCTCCTTCTTCGCTTGTTAAAATTAAGATTGAGTTGTTGAGGAGAAGTTTATACGAGTGCGATCTTTTGAGTGAGATTTGATTTCTCTCTTTGCTGGAAGAGGATTGATTTTTGTTTAGAATATTGATACTAGGTGTTGATTGGTGCCGGATGTAGATTAATTTATAAACCACCAATTACACCTTAACCCTCTAGTGCATAGATTTTTAATTCCGTTGGAAAAATTAGGCTACTCTAATTTGGAGATGAAAAGACCAAATCCGATGTCTGTTTTCAATTTGGGGGAGATAATAATAAATTTCGCAGCGTGCGTAGCTCAAAAATGCACTTCAAACTAGATTTCTGTCAAATTGAAAACTCAGATTGACATGTTTCTTAGACCAATATGTGCTCTGTGACACTACTTTAGGACTGGCAAATGAGAATTCCCAATTCCTGGATTAAACAGGTGTCTGCCTTAAGGCAGGCATATGCACTAGAGGGTTAATATAATTTATATCAAAATAATTACCTACTCGATCCTTAATTTTGAATTAAATTTGGCATAAAATTATTTAACTTTTAAACCTAAGACAGACTCTTTCTTATGCTCAAGATACGAGGGTGGTCTGAAAAGTTTTGAGCCTCAACATGAAGATGGCGTTTCTCGTCTAAACAATTTTGGCATTACAATCGTAAATGTGTTGTAAGATAGCTGTGAAAATTTCAGTCATTTTAGACACCCAGTTGTTATTTCGCAGTCATTTGTGCCAGTCGGTGTCAGTGTTTTTGTAAAAATGGAAAAGATTGAATATCGTGCCGTGATGAAATTCTTGTATTTGAAGGCAATACGCGTACACAAATTAAAGCCGAGTTGGATGCTGTTTACGGGCACTCTGCCCCATCATTTGCCACCGTGAAAAGCGGGCAGCAGGATTTAAACGTGGTCGTACCAGCTTGGATGATGATGAGCGTTCGAGACGATTGTTTTTTTGGGATAGTCATGGAATTGTGTTCATTGACTATCTTGAAAAACGTAAAACAATAACGGGGATGTACTACGCATCATTACTTGACAAGCTGAAGGCAGAAATTGCGAAAAAAAGCCGCGTTTACAGAAGAAAAAAGTGCTGTTCCATCAAGACAATGCACCTGCTCACACTTCGATGGTCGCCATGGCCAAAATTTACAAATTGCGGTTCAAATTGGTTGACCACCCAGTGTATTCGGCAGATCTGGTCCCCAGTGACTTTTTCCTCTTTCTTAAGCTCAAAATTTGATTCTGAGGACAGAGATTTTCATCGAACGAGGAGATTATCGCATCCGTAGACGCCTATCTTGCAGAGCAAGACGCTAACTATTATTTGGAAGGGTTAAAAAGGTTGGAGCATCGCTGGGAAAAGTGTATTGACTTAAAAGGAGACTATGTAGAAAAATAAAACTGCATTTGCGCGAAAAAATATTTGTTACTATGTTAGGCTCAAAACTTTTCAGACCACCCTCGTATATCCCCGCTCTTCCACAATTTCACCCTCAATTAATTTCAAGATATATCCCCGCGCTCCTTTCAATAATACATACACCGCAAATGAATGAACAGAATCTTCAGTTTAGCGTCGAATTCGCCCCGAAAGTCAGGTACGGGCGTTCCCCGGCCACTCTCGAATGACAAACGGAAACGTCGAGTCCCCCGGACCGTTGGAAACGGTGAAAAGGAAACGCCTTTAAGGAAAATACGACGGGGACAATTAATCAGCGGCAGGGTATCGAGGCGAGCGCGACTAGCCCCTTCGATCACTGTCGCGGCGACAAACGGAAAACAGGAGGACCGAGAGCGAACGGTACAGCGGCAAAATCCGCGTGACCCTTCCGCCCCTTTGCCGCGGCGCGCCAACCAACAATGTAACGGGCAACGAAATTAATTTCCCGGGCGCAATCATGTTAACGCAATAACAGAGGTCAAAGTAGACGTTAGCCCGTTAATGCAGAAGCTGGCTCAGAAGCAAGTAAATCAGGTTAGCCCCCGCGCTGATATTTTTATGCAATTAGAGCGTGTCTCGGTGTTCGTTACGCGGCAAAACGAGCAACTTTGACGCTTCCTAGAAGACTACCCGCAATGCCTATACCTCCCATTGCTGTACACTCACAATCAGAGTCGTTCCTGTTGAATAGAGAGACAGGAACGTCCACCTGCACCCAATAACGAAATAGGGTGACCTGTCCAGTGAGTGAACACCCCCCAGTGAGTGAACGTTGCTCATATATAATACGAAAAATTAACACCTATGGCACTCACTTCACGTTGAAACTGACATTGAAATTTAGACTGAAGACCTACAGATATGTCGCAAAAGCGATTTTTCCGTTTAATTATATCCGGTACGGTATTAATTCCGTTTATTCAACAGTTGTCCTCGCGACCGTTCATTCACTGGCAAACGCGGACATTTCTTACTTTACCAATGAATGAACAACTTAACCTGTCTTTTTTTCTCGTGACAGGTTTTCTCTTAACCCACGCCAGAAAATTAATTTCAGCTCTACATGATTATGATCTTATAAGACTAGTAAAGTATAAAATCAATAATATTATTGCAATTGGAGAATGAAAAATTATTTATACAAAATATCGTCTAAATACATTGGAAACCTAACCCCTGTTATTATCCCGTTCATTCACTGGGGTAACCTTGTTCATTCATTAGAAATTTATGTTCACTCACTGGTCATTGGCCAATTTTTTATTTAATCTTCTGCCAGACTTTTAATGAAAGTTATAATTATCAAACATTGCTAGAATTGTGTTCCGGAATGTCTGACTTTATTAATAAAACAGCTCGCTTACAGCAATAACATTCAGGGGATTAAATAATGATTTTTGAATACTAATTTTAAGAGACATGCAGCTTAAGCGTTCACTCACTGGACAGGTCACCCTACTCGACGCGTGAAACTCGGTCGGGATTTCGTTCGATTGAGAGTGAACCAAGAGTTGCCCAAAGAAATGAATCGTTAAATCGATGAATTGGTTCTTACGACACTTCGATATACATGATAAGTCGTTCTTTGTCGCGAGACAAACGAGCGTGGAATTTAATCAGTTGGAACGGTAGCCATAATTGTCGCCCGTTTCTCCACAGAGCATTTAAAACGAAGCTTTTTATGCCAGCCCCAGGAGACAAGCGAGCGCTTCCACTGACTGGGTATGCTCATTAATTGACATTATGTTTGTTCGACGTGATTCATCGCGACGATTCGCACGAATCTGATTCCAGCCAGCGGCCAATCGATATCGAAGCTGGGAGATGGGGGAGCTGATAGCGAGCCATTAATGACACTCATCTGGCGCAAAATTTGATCCGTCGTCGCCCATTCGAGGTCGTTTCACCTCGTGGAAAACGAAATCGAGTTGTCGGCGACGGTGCGTGACCACCGTGGTAGCGGAGCATGACGAATTTTAGGGGAGATTCGAAAAGAGGGTGTGAGAATTTTAAGATAGCTGAGCTTCGTAACGCTGTGGTTAATTTTATGATCGATTAACTGGGACCAAGATTTCAATATTCCTCTGTAATGCACAGTTATGTTTCCCGAAAGCTATGAAAGCGATCGAATCAATTTATTCCGCATCTGCTTTACCTGTGCTTTCATAAGGAGTGACTTTCTATCGATAACGTAACGATCGACTCGGTACGTACACTTTCCTATCACGAATACGAGATGAACGAAGTTATTGTAATAATAGAACAGCCCAGGTGACGGTGAGAGGTCCGAGGCGATTTTAATTTCCACGAATAAAATTTGGTGGTGAGATCGATATTGTATGACGCGACGAGTGGGTAACCCAATCTGGGGACAGCGAGGCGCTGGCGAAATATCAAAATATGTGGACGGGAATTAACTCAATTTGGAAAAAGTAGATTAATCCATGGTCAGGTTTGCCTGTCTCGTTGAAGCCCCCGACACTAATGCGGGAGACTAATGGCGAGCGAGTTACAGCGGACAGTGTGCAAACGGAACGGTGGACGCACATTGAAAATCGGTTTGGCGGCTGGCTGCGTGACCCATTAAAGCAGAGGAAAAAGAATGACAAATGCGAGCGCGAAAGCGAAGTATCAGGAACGTAACCTCCGACTACCAACTGGTAGCTGGTACACATTAAGAACATCTGGACACTTGTAAGCAGAGTGGGGCATTATTCGGCTAAATTTTCATTCGAATATGTATTCGAATACATTTGTGCGAATAAGTTTTTATTCGAATAATCTTCGAATAAAAAATTCGAATAAAATGAAATTATTCGACAATAACGAATAAGTTTTTATTTGTCTGAAAATTTATTCGAATAATTTCTTATTCGAATAAAAATTTAGTCGACTCAACGGCCGAATAAAATGATCACGTGGTTTCAGCGATGTATCATGACATCACTGACTGACACTCGTGAGACCTAATGTTTTAAGTTAGGTAACTCTTGTCATAGCTCGCACTTTGCAGGAAGCTGTATGACCGCGGTATTACATAGAGTAGCGTTTTGATTTATTTTAAATAAAATTTGCTCATGTCAATTCATTTAAACTAATGAAAAAATCAATCTCTTCAAATTATAAGCGTTCATTGAACGTTTTTAAATACATACAAATACGCACACTTCCAGACCCACACGTTTAAACGTATGTTGAACACAGTACGGACTTGCATCGATAGATACCCGACAGGGTATCACATTTATTCGTCGTTCATTCAGGTCGAATAACGAATAAATTCTTATTCGAACAAATCTGGCTAGAATAACGGTACAGATTTATTCGCGAATAACAAATAATTTTTCAACGAATAAAATCGTCATTTGTTATTCGCGAATAAATCTTGGGGATTTATACGAATCCGTATCCGAATGAAAATTTAGTCGAAGAATGCCCAACTCTGCTTGTAAGAACTTGAGCCCAAGAAGGCGTTGTAATTAAAGGTTCTTTCATAGCTTGGAGATTTAAAACCTCATAGTTGAAGGAAGCAAATATCCTTGCTTCTATAATTACATAAAAATTGCCCGATTCCATGTAGAAAATTTGTCTATGCCCGGTTCTGTACCCCCAATCAGTAATTCCACTGATAGCAGTGAACGCCCACCCACTATCAGTAACCCAATCCACAGAATCACTCTCTGCCTCAATAATATCCATTCCCTTCACTACAATCAACCTCAGCAAGAAGCGAGCTCATTCAACCCTACAACACAAATTCAGCGAAGCGGAAGAGGCACCCTACCAGCCAGAACGATCAAAAAGAACATCGGATGGTATTCATTCCAATCAGCTACCCCAGCGACGTCCCCCTAAAAAGATCATCCCGGCGCCGTGAACACGCACCGAATCAATGAACATTTTCCTCTCCCTATAGACATTGATCCCAATAAACCTCTTCTACGCAGCATCCTCCTACAATCGAAGGAAGCCCTGTCGATAATTAATCTATTTCCGTCCGGATCAGCGAGAGGGTGGCAAAGGTAAGTACGTGTCCCCTGGTTCCACGAGGTGCATCCTCTGCCAGCGGCTCGGACCTCGACCCAGCTGGCAGCTAAAGTTTCACTTTAATCCAGAATTCTCGCCAGTATTTCTCGATTCCCCACGGGGGCACGACGCGGCGGAGAGCGTAGTCGTGCGAAACAGGGTGGGAGCCGGGAGCACGGTAAGGGCGGAAGAGCGCGTGAAACAGAAAGGGGCGACGGCGAACCCTTAGATAATGGAACGGGCGTCCTGACGCGAGCTCCGACGGTCAAGTGGAAAAGCGATCGAGTCGAGGCAATAAAAGGGTAGCTGCTCTCGTTAGAGCTACCCCTGATTAATCGACGCTAATGTCTCGACACGCCGTGGGCGCGTTTATGACCCATTCGAGTGGAGTTTGAGGCGACGATTCGGTTCGCCTAGCCTCTACCTAATTGTTTTTTTGTCAACTGGGTCCAACGACTCAGGATCATCCGAAACTATGAACCCTAGGAGTGACTCTTGAGTTATGGGGTGGAGGTTTGAAGGGTGAAAGGTAGCGCGGTAATTGTAAATTTGCTTCCTCAGGAAGTGTACCACTTTCGACACTTTCCGGAACATACCGACGTGAAAACGCGCCGAAACTATGCACAGAACGCGAATGCAATTTATCCACCTTCCGTTGCTCTGTCTTGACAATTCTACCGTCAAAGTTAGCGAAAATTCACTTTCTTATACTTAGGATAAAACTATACAATTTCACCCATTTGACAAAACGCCCCACCATTATTTTACCCACACAAACAAGGATACATCGACGCGATCATCAGATTCGAATTTGCCTCAGTCGCCCAGAACTGCCGCAATAATAATACTCAGGCAAGTTCGAATCTGATGATCGGGTCGATGCATCCTTATTTGTATGCGTAAAATAATGGTGGCGCGTATTGTATAGTTTTACCCAGAGTTGGGCAAAATGTAATCTAATTACAACTTACAAATTACGATTAAAGTGTAATTTTATAGTTGTTTACACATTATTTTCTCAAAACGTTAATTTAGGTAATTGATAAAATTGTGGTTAACCACCTACATTAACGATTACAGAAAATAATGTGTAATCAAGTACAAAATTACAGTTTAATCGTAATTTGTAGAGGAAGTGCAGCATATTTGAAATACTGTTAGTAATTTGGAATATCGCAGTATTTAAAAAACTATTACCGTTATTTAATTTGTAACACCGCACATAACAGGGACAAATGTCTTGTTGACTAATGACATTTGTGGACGAACTGCCAGTTTGACATTTTTTACTTAATGTGCAGAGTAGGAAAACGTCAATTTGCAAAACTTTTTCAGCAAGTATTCAATCGTACCAATTATGGTTAAAATATGTCATAAACGTTAGAGTTAAACATTTAATCTACTTAATTGCATATTCATTTTATGGTTTCGTATCAACGTTGCGATTATTTCGAGAATACAAAATGTGACATGAAATTTTAGGTTGCAATGCCATGTTGCTAATTCGAAATACCGAAGATGATAGTAATTTTTTTTGTACAGCGATGACAAAAGAGGAGAAGAGTGAGTGCAGTGTTTCATATGTGACATGTGGATACACTGTGAATGTTCTGGTTATGACTCTGGAAGTGACACTTGTGTCTACTGCAAGTAAATCATAAGATTTAGAATTGATACTAACCCAAGATGATTTTTCCCATACTGTCAATCATAAGAAAAAATAATTTAATTATCTACTTGTTTTTTGTAATTTTATGAAGTGAAGGTAAATTGGAATACAGGTATTCCAAATTTCCTGCACCTTAACAAAACCGTTACTTTCTGTCATTTTGCAATTAGACCAAAGTTTCACATATTTTTTGTTTTTCACTATTACTGATAGGGTAGATGTACCATTTGTGGCCACTGCACCATTTGTGGCCACTGTCTTATTTATTCCGATATATTAAGTATTCTTAGTTCACTTTCATTACAATGAATTAAGCTGTCTAAGGATGGGTTGTTGGCACCATTTCTACTGTTTTGTTGTCCCGTTTTATTTAATAATCATACGTGGCCAGAAATGGTGCAAAACAGTCCGGCACGATAATATAATGATTTTTTAAATAATTATGTTTAAAACATTGTTCAACGTAGAATATTTCAATTATCTGTAGATTTTGGATTACACTGATATATTCTTTATTTTTGTGTACGTATTCTTTTGTAAGTTATATATCTGTGAATGGTACGGAAATCCTTAAAGTGGCCACAAATTGTACATCTACCCTAGTTTGAAATATAAAAGTTTATTAGTTTCCTTATGATATTATGCAGTTGTATTTATTCCCATCCCCTATTGCAATTTTCTATTCATCTTATACAAACTGGTATTCCAAATTCACTGCACTTCCTCTAAGTTGTAATTAGATTACATTTTGCCCAACTCTGGTTTTACCCCATTCGAATATCAGTCCTTCCACGACCACTATTTAATAACGCTTTCGAGTTTGAAATTTTAAAATACGATTCTCCCAATGGAACTATGTATATTCTCTCACTTATCCTTCGCAGTTCAAGCTTTCTTCCAACCACCACCGTAGGCACAAAGAATCTAAAGAACAGTAAATGCGAACGATGCACCCGCAAACCCGTTTACCATTCCTCTAAATCACCTACCCCTCGCTCCCCCCAGCGAGAATTCTGTATAATCGTCTGAAAATGATTCCGCCCGACCCGTTCTCCCTCCAGCCGGTCTCTAATTCACCGAATTACGGGCGAACAAAGGGTAGGTCGCGGCCGACAGAATTATTAAGGGCCGTTTGTCCCGATACCGCGAAAAGGACGGCCGGCGTGGTCCTCTTTCTTTCGGCCGGTTACAATCGCCGAGGGGGTGGCCGGGGTCCAAAGCAACGGGGTGGTTTGCGCGACAGCCACGCCTAGTCCACCACCACGGGTGGCCGCGGTGGCCTCGCGGCGGAGCGTAAATCGCGTCCTCGTTGTCGTCCACCTCGTCGCCGTCTAATTCCAAATAATTCTCGCGCCCTCCACCCCTAAACGCTGTTACTTCGCGGCGCGTCGGAATGGCCCCGACCAGAGCTAGCTGCTCGCTCTAGGTGCTCCGTGCAGATGCTGCAAATCACCGAGACAAAACAGTCGTCGCCCTATAAAGTTTGCCTCGCTCTGAAACGCTGCTTCGAGAGCCTCCTCTTTCATCCCCCTCTCGCTCTCAGCAGCCTCTGCGCAGCCACCCCTTTCCCAACAGTCCGTCCTTCGCACAACTGGGGAACGGACCAGCGATGGAAGAACAGGCGACCGCGGGACGCGAAATCAGACGGCAGGTTCGCTGGTAACTGCGCTAATTATCCACGTCGCGGGACAACGATGTAACGATGCATGATTTCGGGGCTGACGGTGCGAACGCAGTCGGCCCATCCCTTCGTTCCATGTGTTCCGTGCGTACCAGCACACTTGGAAGCCTGGTCATCCACGGGGAACAGGCGTGAACGCAGTTGGGGGTGTTTAGTCGTGAAACGCGATAATTAACCGTTGAGAACGCGGTTAACTGGGCTTCTCTTTGTCGCGACGCCACGGTGGGCCTTGCTCTGGGAGCCCGACACATTTCTGGCTGGGGATTGGCTTCGAATATTGTCGAGCGTTCGAAGCGGTGGAAGAAACTGGAGGACTAGGCGAAGGTGACGGGAAGTTTGGGACGAGATTGGTTTTGCGGGTTCTGCGTGAGGTTCGCTGTGATGGGCGATGCTCGGAGTCCTAGATTATGGGGTCGAAGGGGTGGGAAAGAAAGTTAGAGATTGGAGGGGAGAGGGGTGTAGGATGTAGAGATTTAATTAGAAGATGATGTTAGTAGAAAGTGATAACACCTTGGGTCTGGAGACTGAGGATTCTTGAAGGGAATGGGGTAGATTCTTAGGAGGCGTTCCTCGCGAAAGAAATGTTCTGAGAGTAATATGGAAGTAAATGGGAGGATTCATAGTAGTTCAAGTCCATTAGTATATCATCGGATCTTCCATGCAACTGATTCTTGAAAGCCGGGGAACTGGTAGGTACATACTCCGAGATAGCACGCTTTAATCCCTACGTTTAATATTAATTCCTTTGCTCTGCCTTCAATTTATGTATTATGTACCTCGCCTGCATTAATAACTTGTCCAATAATAGCGTGTTCCATTGCGTACTGACGCAAAGGATGGTAGTAGGTACTTTTCTTGTTTCCTCGATTATCATCGAAATTCCTTATATAATACCCGCCGTTCCGCTATGAAATTCATTTCCGACTCTGCAATTAATCGCGCCGAAAAACATTCCTCGCTCCGTGTATCTTCGCCCGAGTCGAAATTATCATCCAGTTATTATAGGGGGAAGCAGCGGCTTCCCTAGACCCCTTTTATTATAAAAGGCATCCAACTTCGGTAGGTGGATCCTGTATTAAGCAACTTGAACCGAGGGTAATCGATCTTAAACTTGGGCTAGGAGAATTACTCGTGTACACTGTCGACCAACTGCAAGTCCTGCTCAAAGTTTCAGATGGGATCAGATAAAATATGATAAGATTAAAGTATCTTGCAGTGGCTGATGAATACACTGGAAATAAACTTTGTCGTTTTGTCGCCGAACGCTGAATATTTGTAACGGTAGTAAGTTTACCGTATAGTATAGTGGTTAAGATATTTTTCAAAATTTTACAACACTCACACGCCTGGGGAACCTTGTATGTAGCTTTGGCTCGCAGGTATTTCTCAAGGAAGAATGTAAAATGATTACTAGAGTCCCTTACCTGTAACAGAGAAATTAATAAACTTTAGATTATATTTTACTCCTTCAAATTTTGTTTAGAGTGACATTTAAATGTTTTATTTCTAGCAACACTTTGTGTACAGTAATTAAAAGAGTTTCTAAAAATCAGGAAAAATATTTATATGAAAGATTTACACCTAAGCCAGGAACAATATATTCAACGAAATATCGTTTATGTTGGTACAAACTTATCTCATCAAACGAACCGGCTTTAGAAGTTCTATTTTACGGTATATTCGTTGAATATGAAACTCGATGAAACCCGAAGCATAGTCCCTGGTGACATAGAGCTGCAAAGGATTAAAATTCTGCAGAACAGGATTTAACGTGGCTGGGATACCTCGTTATCCGGCTTTACCACTGAAAATCGACGAAATCAATTGATGACTGCGCGATGATTCTTCGGAGAAACGTAGCTCGTTTACCATCCATTAACCATTTCATCAATGACCGTAGTATACTTCAATAAAAGCCACCTCAGCGAAGTTGAAACGATCAATTTACCTTTCCTAATAGCTTTGCACCGTAATCCAACGATTTCATCGTTAATTCTTTTTTACTTCGATCAGACATTCTGCGGGATACCTCGGGTATCGAAATTTCTATTTCGTTTGAAATCAGAGTAGCCATAATTCCCGTAACTTCGTCAGAGGGAGATTTATATGAGGTTAAAAAGGAAATATCTGCAGGAAAGGATTTGTTGGGAAGATGAGCAAGTCGCCACAAATGCACGCAATTTTCGTGTCTGCGTTGTTAAGGCGGGTAGTTTAGGTGAAAGAAGGCATGTTTTGATGAATTTTTCACAGAGAAGCAAGTGCATAAGCAACGTTCCATACAGTTTAGCGAAAAAGAGATGTAGAAATGGCTTTCGCCACTGAGAGCCCAGTCGTAAGTCGGATAAAAATTCCTTTGAATCGCTGGTAACCCAGCTCCTCCGGGTTCGCGACCTAAATTTCCGCGAAACGCAACCAAGTTCCTTGAAGTGAACTTTGTATTCATAACGGGACGATGGAAAAAGCGAAGACGTCGAAGCCACGGGAAACTTCGCCGCCTGTTGTTCCGATTCCCTTGCATGGTAATAACGTTTTCAGAACTTAATAATAGCCGTTCGTACGAATTACGCATAACGGATGGGGCGCGCGAGATTCTTCTCGTCTCGCGGGAAAGTCTATTCCCCGGCACTAATCTTAATCCCCGACTTGGTAATTCTAAAACGAGGCAAACAAACAAGGCGCAATCAACGTACTTTGAAACTCCAATATAGCGAGAGATACCTCGAAGCGTACACGTAGCATCCCCGAACTTCGCTCCTAGGCAACGCATAAAAACGTAAACCTTCCCTAAATAGAGTAATTTATTTCCCAACGATCATCTCATTTTTGAAAGTCGAAGATATAAAGAGTAGCTGCAGCTGGATGTCAGTTCTATAGCTCCTCCCTAAATTACATATCTACTGAAGTAGTTCGCTAACTGCGATAAGGCGACTTGAGCTTCAAAGCTAAATCTCCCTTTAAAATATCGTTGAAAATTATGGTAGCAGAGGATTCATCTTAAATTCATTTGAAAAGCCCAGCAGCTATCTTCCACGGGGTCCTAAATATCAGAGAGACGGTTGAACGCATTCCACCAGATCCAATAGAGTAGATCACTGAATTAAAAGAGGTAGGAAAACTACAACGAATCTACTCAAGACGGGCCTTCCATCGACTCGAACCACTTGGCATCCATGCCCCCATTACTACCCCTACCACCCTCTCAAGCACCCGGTTGCATTACGCAATTCCAAAGCACCCAGCTCTAGAATCACCCTTCCAGCAAGCAGCTTCGTTGCACCCACCCTAAAAAAAACTCGCAACCCCTTCCAGAAAGGGGCGGACCCCAGAATCGAATTAAAATTCTAACTCGCCCGTATCTACCAAGGACTCCATTTTACTATAGCAGGGTGGGAAAGCAGACGATAAAAGCGAAGCTCGCAGACAGTGGAGAGTCTCCGCGGATCGGGGGGCACCGGAGGGGTGCGCAGACACCAAGGGAACCGAGGGGGTTGTAGACAGACGCAAGTGGAATGCATCGACCTGGAAAAGAAACGTGCTTCTTTTTTATATATATATATATCGCAGGTGGGGCCAGGTGGGCAAGAGTGCGGTGAAAGGAAGCACGCCCGTTTGTATCTGCTTTCTAGCGAAGCCCGGACGCCGCTGAAGCACCGCATACCTCGGGGGAGAATTCCGCCGTTTGATCTTCCGTGTCCAACAATGGCTGCCTACCCCAACGACGGAATGGATTCTACACGTTATAACGTGTCTAAACGACAATGAAGCCCGCGTTTCGCCGACGATGGCAGGAACAACCCTCTGTGCCCAAGCGCCCTTCGCCCAACCCCTTTCCCTCTGTCCCGCCAACTTCGCCCCAGACGGCACACACCTGCTATAGTGAACTACAACGTTGAGACCGGTGCGCGAAGATCGCTCGGCCGCTTCTGAACTTCAATCGCCACCCCTGAAAATGACCATCGCCGGGCAACGTCCCCCGCCAGTTTGCCGCTTGCTTTCGGGGGAAGGGGCGGGATGTTCGGCTTTTCCTGTGCCGGGGTTGCAACTGTGTTCGGACCTTTTTTAGACCGCGCTTCGTGGTACGACGCGCCAGACAGGGGATTTTTGAGGATCGGAAGCTTTGGGTATCAATCGGGCGAGGTGCCGGGGGTGTGGATGCTGCTCTTTTGTTGCGCAACGTTTGGAGTCCGGCTGGAGGGTGGTTGTGCTTTAGTTGTTTTGTGATTTTTTGGAATTTTTTGGAAGCTCGATTTTGAATTTATTCGAGGTTTTTGGGGAGTCTCTGTGGAATGGGATTTTACTGTGAAACTGCTTAGTGGTTCAGAAGAATTTTGGTTTAATTAGAACAATTTTTACGGTCGAAATTCAATTTATACTATTTTGAATTTTGGTTTATTGCTGAAACTGGAAATTTGTTTGTACCTAACCTATTTATCCTCTTCTTAGACATCGAATGATTGTGCATCTATCGTGTTCGATGAAAGAATCGATACTTTCGAGTGGTGTGATTTATTTGAAAAGCTAACTACACTTTCTGAGGTGCCGGGGGTGTGGATGCTGCTCTTTTGCTGCGCAACGTTTGGAGTCCGGCTGGAGGGTGGTAGTGCTTTAGTTGTTTTGTGATGGAATTTTTTGGAAGCTCGATTTTGAATTTATTCGAGGTTTTTGGGGAGTCTCTGTGGAATGGGATTTTACTGTGAAACTGCTTAGTGGTTCAGAAGAATTTTGGTTTAATTAGAACAATTTTTACGGTCGAAATTCAATTTGTACTATTTTGAATTTTGCTTTAGTGCTGAAACTGGAGATTTGTTTGTACATAATTCATTTATCCTCTTCTTAGATATCGAATGATTGTGCATCTATCGTGTTCGATGAAAGAATCGATACTTTTTCAAGTGGTGTGATTTATTTGAAAAGCTAACTACACTTTCTCCCCGGAGAGATGACTTTTCTCCAGTGCGAGATCGAAAGAAAAGCAAAGTCCGTGGATCGAGGGAGCTGGCTTGAGCTGTACCGAGAGAGCTAGGTTGTTGGTGCAAGTATGCTACGAATATTACGCTATAAATCGACAACGAAGCGTAGTTGGCACCGGTGAAATGAGTTTAGCGGAGATCAGTAATGGTCACATACATCTCAGCCCCCCTGAGACCTTGGAATCGAACCGAGGATGGACTTGGCACGGAGGCCCCTCATATGTTAATAACTGTGGAGAGCTATGAGAGCTTTTATGGCTCGAGAGCTTTCTGCGAGAAAGGCTTTTCGATGGTTAAGGGGATGAAAAGTGTCACTCTAAAGATTTTCATCGACAACTTCAGGAACCTAGAACATAGCACACTTAAGACGTGTGCAACTGCTTCAAACTTTCTTACTTTCAACTCTCTACAACTCCACGTGACTTTAAAGTAACATATTATCTGTATATGCTGCACAAATTTTATATTCAACTACTGTACACATCAGAATCACATATCAGAATCACAGACCTGTAGTTTGCAATAAACTATTCTTGAAATAGAATTAACATGTCCCCGTCAATTTATATCGTATATTATAAAAATCCAGTTATAGATTAACAAAATCCTCGAACAAGCATGGTCACCACTACAGCAATTCTTAAACGGAATCTACATCGAACAAAAAAGAATACTCCTCGAGAATTAGCAGACCGTGAAACACCAACATCTGGCGACCAGGTGACCCGTTTTAAGATACGAATCTGAAATACACATCCTTCTGAGCAGAGCTCTTCAACAACGTCTGAGAATGCACCTCCCATCAGCACAGCAACGAAGAGAATAAGGAAATCATCACAACTGATGAAGAGTAGCAAACACTCGATCAAACTCCCAAATCAATTGAAACCAGAGGTCCGCGAAAAAGTACTCGCGAAAACTGCAATGTCGTTCTATAAAAGGGTCTATCGGAGGCGACTCTCTTGATTGGTCGCGATGAAATCGTGGCGTGGAATGAAAAAACGCGGAGGCGGAGGGATGACTGCGTTCGTCAGCGGGACAATGCCAGCCATCGATCAGGCGAATGTCCTTTCCATGGGGGCGATCAAACGAGCAAGGCATGATCGCCGGTGAAAGGGTGCGAGCGAAACGTGTAGCACTTCATCTCGTATGCCAGCCGCCGTGCGCATACACGTCGGTGCATCCTTCGACTTCGCTCCCGATGCATCTGTTTTGCAAGCGGGGGTCTTTGGTGACTCCGCGGGGAACGATTTTAAAATTTCGACAGGTCAGGGGGCAGGAGGAAGGCTGGAGGTGGAAAGTGGCACGGAAAAAGGGGTGAGAGACGCGCGCTGCATCTCGGATTCGCGAGGTGGACTGAGGGATGTTGGAGGAAGGGGGATGAAGAGATTGAAACAGGGAATCTGAAGGAAATATGCTGCTCGAGCAAGTTTCGTCGTGGGTGGAGTGCAGCGGTATTCTGATTCTGCTATATGCTGTTGCAGAGTTGCGAGTGCAATAGGTAAGGGTGGGGTCTAGTTAGATTTAGATTAGGTGGGGACCGAAGGTGTTGAGGTTGCATTTCTGGGATACTAATGTGCGCGTGAAATTATGTCACATGGGGGAGGCTGAAAGTAATGAGAATGTATCGCAAACGAAACTCGGTCGAGGTGGCGCTCTGATCGGAGTGCGCAAGATGGCGTCTGAGCATGCGCGTGATGACGCTGTGACGTCAAACCAATCACACTTTCTCTAATAATAATTTGCTCCGATTTGAAATGATGCACGCAAAAATCATGATATTTGATTTGAAATAAAAAGGTTATAATAATAAACACTATAAACGAATCGACGCAAGCGCAAAGCCAAGCTCATCTTGGCGCAAATCGACGCAAGCGCAAAACCAAGCTCATCTTGGCGTTGATTGGTTTGACGTCACAGCGTCATTACGCGCATGCTCAGACGCCATCTTGCGCACTCCGATCAGAGCGCCACCTCGACCGAGTTTCGTTTGCGATACATTCTCATTGATTGAAGGTGGTTCAAAGGTGGTAGGGGAGAATGGGGTAATCGCGGTCAGAATCGTTATTATAAAACAGCATGTCCGAAATGTGTAATTTGTTTTCTTTACATTCCACGATATCATTCAGTATATTGTCGAACAACCTCGCCTTAATCGTGGCGAAGCAACCAAAAAAAACAACCCTTTTTGTGTTTTAAACGTCGTTGTTGTTATATTTTGTACGCACCACGTAAGAAATAAGAATAACTCAATATATTAATTATTTTTGTATGCTACGAATAGATTGATAGTTTAAGTTTACAAATAAATCATTTTCAAGAAATATTGCACCTTATATCTTGGTTTTATTACACTTATTTCGTAATTGACCGCTATTACCCATTCTCCCCTATATTGTAATCTTCACTGCAGGTATTCTTGAACACCTAGAATATAAGACTATGTAAATAAAGTGACGGATAGGGGGTCGTCCTTAAATTACGTAAGGCTTTTTTGGGGAGGGAGGGGGTCGCGAATTTCTTATGTTTTCTTACAAGGGGGACGGGGGAGTAAGGTAGCGTCTTACGTAATATTTTTTAATCTAATTTTCAATAAATACAAATTCTATCATTAATGTTCTAGAAAAGCTTTTTAGTTTAAATTTCCCGAAACAGAGTTAAATGAATTAGATAAACCTTTAAAAGAATTTTAATAATTGAAAAATTTCAATGTAAAAAGTATTACGTAAGAAGGGGGTTGCAATATCAAATCTTACGAATTCTTATACTGGGGGAGGGAGGGGGTAAAAAATGGTCAAAATTACCCTTACGTAATTTAAGGATGGCCCCTAGCTGTGAGCAACGATGGAGAGTCTATCTCAGTTTAAATGCGAATATCGAGATATTCGACTTTATCCTTCAAGAAGGAAGGTAACGACAAGGATCAACACGTGTGGCGAACAACCTGGCTGCCTAAACCTTGCAGCAAGCGTTTCCTAAATAAGTACCTGACCTCGAGGTGAAATAGATGGCAGCGTTTCGAACAAGAGGATCTTGAAAAGCAGCACAACACTCTCCCTTCTGACCAAACAGCTCATAGCTGGTTTCCAAATTTCTCTCGTTAAAATTCTCCTCTTTCGCTGTCGCAAAATTCAGCAGCGACCAATTTCTACCTACGCATCAGACGCTGCATCCATGCAAGCATACGCGAATCCGCGACAGATCCTCGAGATTACGTAGCTTTGTTGACAACCCCATCCAGCAGGTGTCTTAGACATGGGAACACAGGGTATTGAGACAGGTGATCTGCTTAAGCGGATCGATGCTTCCATCACGGTGCATGCGTTTATTGAAGACACAAATTCCGCGATCCAAGTACCTCCAGCCGCGGAAATCTTCACGCGTGCTCGATTCTGCTCGCGAGGTGGTCTATTCTCTTTGAAAACAGACCCCAGGCGCGCACGTTTAACTTTAAATTAAAAGCCAAAGCAAGCACTAAACCCAGGAGGCAAAAGAAACAGTGTGCACGCGTTTTCTGTGCCCATGGAAGCCATTATCGCGAGAGACGAGAAAGAGTGGCGAGGGAATCAATCGGTCCGCGGACTGGTGAGCCTCCATTCAGTCTGTTTTGGGCAGGCTGGACCGATACTTCTAGCCTCGATGCATATTTCGATGAAAATCCCTCGCAACCCGCGATAAAAGTTTCCACCAGATAAAAACGGAACGAACTGGTTAATCGATAATCCGTGCAGCGAGCTCGGCGCTCGAAATGTTTGATATTTTAAACGAACGCTCGACGGCTAGCTATGCAGTGGATAAACAAAATGCTTCGTGGTAAGAATGAAAATATCCTGCGGCTAATTCCGCGTGCTTTTGTTGCTTCACTTCTTTCTTACTTTTTTATTACTCCTAAAATCGAGGAATTCTTGGGATCACACTGACTCCAACCGCGATCTTAATCCTACCAATTCGATCTTTCTCCTATTTATCCTGTTTTTACTATAATTCGTTGTTTGTCCTCTATCCCTGCTTTTAAATGTGCTGCCCGCTCTTTTATTCTCATCCACTATCCATAACTCCCTTGTTGTTTGGTTCTTTCTCTTGTTCTTCTGTTGTTTCACTAGCTTTATTTCTGTTAGATAAACTTTGGGGTTAGGTTGCAAAACAGCAGGTCTGCTGAACCTCGCCTATTTATTGCATAATTTATGTAATTTGTATTGAATAAAGTCGAATTCTTATTATTATTATTATTATTATCCTACAACTTTCTCGTTTGATGTAGACGACCAATAATTGCTTCTCACTTATAAAGTCCTCAGCGAATGAATGGATAGACATTTACCGAATCAGTCACGTGAAGGACCATAGATACTTAGAGGGTATTTATCCACCCTGGTCCAAGACTCAACGAATACCCTCCGCTGCCAAAGAGTCACATAGAGATCTCCAAAAGATTCATCCGAAAAAATGCTCGCTAATCAGCGGTAGATCGCCGCGTGCCGCGACAGACGTCGAACTCCCGCTAAGCTGCGGCGCGTCGAGGAACGGCATAATCCGCGGAACGTGCGTGTAAATTGTCCCCCGGCTAGTTAGAGCCCAGTGGTGGGCGGCTACCTTCGGGGGCGCGTATTCCTGGGGGCCGAGGGAGCACGCGCGCGATTGTGACGCTGCGAAAGTACGAACCGCAAACACAATCCTTCAGGCAACACGAGCAACTATGTATGCAAGCTCTCCTACCGCTCTTGTCAACTCGGCCATTTATCGTGCCCTCCTTCCACCGTTCCAGCGGACTCGCCAACTAATAGAAGACACTCACGACGTCAGCACGGCCGTAGAAGTTGCCGCAGCTTGCCAACGACCCCGAGGCCTTATCCGAGCCGTGTCTCAGCTTAACTTTTCCACCGACGTCCCCGCCCTCGCCCCCAAGTGCCGCTTGAACCATTCAAATTGTTTCTTCAGGCAGGGGGCAGTGGGAAGGGCTGTGGAGCGCGATAGAGAGATAATACCCTGATTCCTCGAGCACCGTCGTCCGAGCTACGTGCAGAAGTTGCGGAATACCGAGGCCCCGCCGTCAAGAGGACGTCCACTTCTCCGTCGAAGAATATTCCATCGACACCTTGCTCTAGAATCGCTTCTCTTCTTAACATCTGGGATAGGTTCACTGTACCGCTTGGATGGGAATGGATACGAAATGCTAGAAACTCTGGATATTTTCTCAACTAATGTAGGTATTATTAACCCTCGCTCAACGATTACCGGGTCATCGTGACCCGACTGTTGCTACGGTCGCTCCAGATTCAACACGAAAACACTTACGGTGCTATATCTGCATTGGAAATGACAATAAATACAATTCCAAATGTCAAATTTGCAACAGACATGTTTGAAAAACCCACACGACAAATAGGGGAGAGTTGCCAATATCGTACCACTTAAGACATTTTACGTTATATTTCATATTTGGTACTCATATGAACGCAAATGACTATTGGATATTGTAGCTTGATCTTTTAGGCACCTACTATTATATGCTTAGCCTTTTGTTCAGAACAAATTAATTTGTTATTAATCTTTTTGTCACATACTGTCAAAGGTACGATTCGGACAACCGGTCTCCTAAATCGTACCTCTCGCTTTCCAAAATCGTACCTCCACTAAAAAATAGTATAAATAACAAATAGAGAAGAAAATATTCAACATAAAGTAATGATTATTATATAGTTACATATACAAATGTATATGGATCACACACAGGCCGCAATAACCTATTTAAATGATATATGTACATAACCTATAAACATACGAGTTGTCAAATCCTACTAGTAGGATTGTAGTGGTACGATTTAGGAAACATGATCAATTTATTCATAAATATAAATTTAAACTTTATAATGAATGTAATATGCACTTAAAATGAATGTCAAATATTCTACATTAAACCTACTTTTAGAAAAATACAAAAATACGGGACAAAATTGTATTGTTTGATTATTATCAGCTACGATAAACTGATAAAAAGTTATATCAATCATACCTGATTTTTTTAAATGTTTATAGCACGCACAAAATAGGGTGTAAGCTCAAAATGTTTTGTTTCTATTTCTTATTTCGCATTTACTTGATATTTTTATTATCAAATGTCGTTTACATTCATTAATTACTTAGAAATTGATGAGGTACGATTTAGGTGACTAGTACGATATTGGCAACTCTCCCCTACAAGTGTTATATGTAAAAATTTCAGTATTCCATAATAAACGTTGTATGTACATATACGTATGTATGTTCAGTGAATATTTCTTCCCTTCCTTTATTATGTAATATTTACCACAGTATTTCCAAAAAAATAATAACAAATTTCGTACGAAAACTTTAAAAACTTTTACGATGGGTCAAAATGACCCTGTAACCGTTCACCGCATCACTGCGAGCGTCCGTAGTCCAAGGGTTAAAGAAACCTTGTATATCAATCAGGGCCGCCTTAACAAATTTGGGCGCCCTGACCTAAACAATTTTGGCGCCCTAGCCCCCAAGGCTGCAATTTCTTCGCAATTGGTGCAAGGCAGTACATCACAACCCCGGGTCTCCACCAAAGCAAACACGAACAAAAACAATGCCCGTGAACGAAATTTTTTTCTCCAAAATTGAAGAGAAAAAAGCATTTCAACATATTTGATTCTTAAGCGTCCTTGGATCAGGGGCGCCCCTGGGCTATAGCCCATTTAGCCCATTGGTAAAGGTGGCTTTGATATCAATATATCTAAATACCACCTTAGAAGACGCGTAGGTATTCTTTTCTAAAATGAAAACCAAGTTAGGAAGTCATTATGCGCAAGTTAGGAAGAGGAGGCAAGGGGTGTTTCGTTCCCCCCGACTTTTAATGAATCATAATCGCCGTTCGCTGCTGCACGGTACCGTCCGTAATTAACCGATGCAATATTAACTGACGCGAGAGTGGGTGCGCGCGCGATACACCGGGAACGCCAGATGGAGAAAGGGAAAAGTTGGCGAACTCGGGGAACGGATGGACCGGTGTCCGCGGGCCGAGCCCCCGCGACTTATTAGAGGCGCCATTACCGCCAGCTTCCGGCGCGCGAACGGATCACGATGGGAAAAAAGTAGCTCGGGATTTATGGCGGTCGTTACACGGTCACGTCGCAGCCACGGGGATTCTGGTGGCACCGGCGGACCGTTCGCCTTTCGTCCCGTCCCAACGCCATGTTTCTGGTAAATGACACGAAATAATAACGCCGGACGGAAGGGCGAGCCGCGTATGAATTTTTATCGCCGCGCGTCCTATTGTACCCCACTTACAATCCGCTCCGCGTGAAATAAACGACGACTGGCGTATGGACGCGAGCTGCATTCGTTTAACCTTGCATACCTTACTCGCTACATCACATCCGTTTCCTCTAATCGTATTGTCCTCGTGACAACGGAGTCTGTAACGGCAGAGTGCCTCGGATTCGATGACAGTGGTTTTTATACATAGGGTAATTGTGGGAGAGATGCCGCACTCGGAGAGACGCCGCACTATCGGTATTTCAAGGATATCGGTAATAAAACACATCATTGCCGATTTTATTTGTTTAAGGCTGTTCATTTGGGTTAGTTTGTCAAGCCAGAGCGTGTTTCCTGTCTTATTGTTAAAGATTTTGCTGTTTTTCGAGGTAAGCCTAGCGTACTTTACCTGAATAGTTATACGTCGCGTCTATTTTTACTAATATAGTAGCTAAAAATTTATAGTTTTTCTTGATACAACATTTGTAATACGTTAAGGGGACCATGTAGAATATTTCCTTGGCAGAATGGGTTATTTTCGACTTAGCATGTGGAAATACGAAAGTGCGGCGCCTCTCCCAGGCATTTCGGATAGACGCCGCACTTTTATTTGGGATAGATGCCGCACTTTGATACTGTACTGTTTCGGAAACTAAGTCGATTTATATGATGTTTTTAATGTTTAAAATACCGAAAAAGTTTTTTAAAATAGCTAACGTGGTATGTCAAGGCAAATTATTTATTTTTAAATGAATAATCTTATAATCGAAATATATTTGTGGACTATGTACTCTTTTTTCACGTTTTTTTTTATTTTAATCTCAAGATGCCAACTGAATATAAAAAAAATTTCGAAAAGCAAATATAATATCTGTTCCTACTGTACCCATTTAATTTTCCAATTTTATAATTGTATAAAGTAAAAATGTTTCATTTTACTTTGTTTTTATTATTTTTTTATATAAAAAGTTAGATGTAACAAGTTTAAATCGAAAATTAAACGTGTTTCGAAATGCGGCACCACTCCCGCATGTGCGGCGTCTCTCCTACCAAAGGATGTTTTTAGTTTCAATTTTTTTAAGGGTGACGAATATTAAAATTTTGATTTTCTTTAATGCTAGTAGAATCACAAGATGTTGAACTAATAAGATATATCCTTGGAAAACATTTTCATTGCAAAATTTAGACACGGTGACAATTTTGCGTAACGTGCGGCAACTCTCCCACAATTACCCTAATAGGAGCACCGGTAGCCGAATTACTGTGGAGACACGATCGTTGAGGTAAGAGAATTTTTTGGGAGAACAGTAAAAACAGGAAATATTCTGAGGTCGATTCTTCTACGTGTCTGAAAGAATAATGTCAGAGGCAAAGATCTTCCAACATTGTATATTCTTGGTAATTTTCAGGCACTCTCGCTGATGTATTTTCTAGCTTATACGTGCTTCCTCTTCGATGTTATTACATGTAAGATGATTACAACTGCAATGCCAGTTTCGTACTAAATTAGTGTGAACAGTATCCAATCGTAAAGGACATAGCTACATTCGGCATACCTAATTATACTGGAAATTTTGTCATACACGAAGACTGTTGATTATTCCACTGAATTCAGTGAGCCCTGTACTCTTACTTCATTCAAAATATGAATATGTACCAGTCTACGCAAACTGTATCCTCACCCTCCATACTCGTACGCAGCTCCAACTTCCCCATCTTTTAGTCTACAAATTCTATACACCCCCTGCAGACGTGACAAAGAAAGGAACAGTCTCGCTCCGAAAACAAGACTCAAGCAAGCACCCCCTTTACTAACCAAACTCCTGTAGAAGAAGAAATAGGAGAAGACAAAAAGAAAAAAAGTCCCCCGCCAAGGTCCACGTGTGAACTGAGCGGTCCCCATTTTCCAGGGGACCCGTGTGTTATCCCTAGCAAGTGAAACCCAATGGCCGCGCACCTTTAATTCCTCGGATCAGAGTTAAATGGGCACGAGCCCCGAAACCGCCGGCGGAAGTCGATGAAAGCGGCGTCGTGTCTTTATAAAATGCGTCGGGAGGGGGAGGGGGGGGTTGGCTTTGCACGCGTCGAATTAAACTAAACGAGCCCTCCCCGCGTGCGACGCCTTCATCCCCCTTCGTCCCCCCATTTCCCTCCAGCCACGTCCTTTTTTCCTCTTCGCCATTTCCCTGCTTGCTCCCCACCCCCCACCCTCCAAACCCTCGCACTTTTTTCCTCCATCTTCGCTGTCGCTTTCCCTCCACGTTCCGTGGCGCGTGTATGTGCATGAATCGCGCACACGGAAGCAGCACTGGGGCACCGACTCTCTATGTCGCGTTTAAACGAGATTGCTTTTAATATGCAGTATACTATAATGCTGACTGCACATCCCTCCCTCTCCCCCACCGGCGACGGGTTTATTCCTCGCCGTAGCCAAAAAGCAATTCTTTCAGCGACCCTCTGCTATCGCGTGTCTACGCCGCCGCGTTGGATATAATCAAGCGACATGGCGCAGTTTAAAACCCTCCGCCCTTGTGAATTAACGGCGTGTCTGGGAAATTTCATTAAAGAGGGGGCGGCGGGGGCGGGGTGTCTTGTTCGATGAATCCGTGACGCGGGTCACGCGACGACCGGGGGATGCAAGCTCAATCGATGACGCTGTTGACTCGCGGAAAACGATGCGTACTTACAATTAGCGATTCGAGGAGTCGGGGAGGGAGAGAGGGGGGTGAAATTGGCAGCTGCAGTCGGTGGCTTGTTGGATAGAGGACCGAGGGTGTATTCAGGGACCTTTTGGGGGTAGGAGGGCGAGGGAATGTGATGGAGCATGGCTTTGTAATTTGTTGGAACAGGTATGCGGAGGATCGTTGTTTGGGGATTTCTGAGGGATTTCAAGGGGTTTTGGGTTACTTTACTGTTTTCTGTGTGATAATGTGTACGTATGGGGTATTCGTTGAGGAAATAATTTCTGCAAGTTCTAGGAGGAAATTAAAATATACCGAGGTAGAATCGTAATACATATCGTCTTGCAACTGAATCCCTGTGCAGAGCACATGCACGGTTATATTTCATTGCGGCAACTCATACTCAATAAACCACGGCAAGTGAAAAGATAAATACCAGTTTAACTCAATCACAATTATCTTGTTGAAGTGGAGTATTCAGTGGGACAGACGGAAGACTACGGTTTTATTTCGTGGCTATTATTAATTAGAATATGCACACTCGAGCGATAGTCTGCTGTGAAGTCCTTTGAACCCCTCCGGATCATCGGGTTAGAAGTTTCCTCTACAGATACATGCTTAGAATTATTCAAACTCAATTATTTTGTTAGGGGTACTTTTCTAGACATAAAAATAACTGCGTTGGAGGATTAAACGTCGCTTCTGTCACTAATGAATCCAAATTTAAAATACTTAAGTTCAAAGAACGTGCACTTTCTACGCAAAGACAATTACTCCACAATTACTCCGCAATTACAGCAGCGAGGAATACGAAATGACTTAACTGTTACAATTATTTTTCCAGAGCAAGAACAGCAGGTTCCCTCAAAATAGATGCAAAAGAATGATTAAAGAAACCTAGCGCAACTTCTTCCACGTGATAATGAATTCAAGAAAGTTTTTCCCTGACAAGAAGACAGCGTTGAGAATGCGAAGCCGAGTTAAGAGGACGAGAACACCCGGACATCTTTCTCCAGCTAGGAGATACACAAAGATCAGTGGCACTTTCTCCGTCTTGAACGATCCCAGTGGCTACAAAAAGGCAGGCTCCATGTCGAAGAGGAAACGGTTTCTTTTTCCATATTTCGAGGGAGTCAACAGTTTGAGGAGTTCTCCGTAGCAGGTCGAAGATGCCGAAGTGGAGCAGCTAGGAAACTTAGCGGACGCGAGGCAAAAGAAAGTTCGTTTCAACTGTTGCACTTAACTCGCGCGCTTATGAGATTTTCATCATCTTGGATATGAAACTCCGCCTCGTAACGGCTGCCTTCCTATCCGCTGCGCTCGGGTCTCGCCGCCCAAATGATGATCCAGAGTCAATGTTTGAATTCCTCGGGCAACTCTAGCCCTGCAATCTAATTCCGCATTGCCTCCCGCGGTGCAAATGAATTCTGAAAATTCGCAACAAATTTCGCTGCCTCCTTGCAGCCAAAAAAAAAAACAAATACCTAAGTATCAGAAATATCCCCAACATCTATGGATAAGATAAAGCATGTACACACAGAGTTGGGCATTATTCGAATAAATTTTCATTCGAATACGAATTCGTATACATCCCCAAGATTTATGCGCGAATAATTCTTATTCGAATAAGAAATTATTCGAATAAATTTTCCGTCAAATAAAAAATTATTCGTTATTGTCCAATAATGTCATTTTATTCGAATTTTTGATTCGAAGATTATTCGAATAAGAATTTATTCGCACAAATTTATTCGAATACTTATTCGAATGAAAATTTAGCCGAATAATGCCCAACTCTGTGTACACATACATAAGAGCCACTAGTTTGCAAGAACAAGATCACACGAAATTATACCCTCTCCTGACAACTAACAAAGTAGATAAGCTAGCTACATATCAACAATGTTATCAACCACTACCAACAACACAGAGATAGGTAGGTGCGGCAAAAAATGTCCCCGCAGGTGTCTGTTTTGCATACTTGCAACATATTACTCGTAATCCTTGATGCTGGTATTGATCAGGCACGGAAGTCACGTAATCACACAGAAACTCCGCCGACTGGCAGAAACCGAGTCGACGAGGAGCAGGAGAGAGATGAGCGGGAAAGAGAGAGCTGCAACGTTGGCGCATCGATTACGAGAGAAGAGATTAAGGAGCGCGCAAACGGGTATAGCCGTGTAATTTAGATGAGATTGTCTCTCGTTACATTTTCAAATCTCCGCCCTCCAAACGGCAGAGATCGGCTGCTGGCGGATACTCAGGAGAAATGTTTATAAAAATTCACCGTAAGCGGATCCTACGGGCGATCGACGAGAAAAAGTGTTCCCGCCTCGGAAAAGCTCGCGATGATCCTACGAAGAGCTGTAATTCCAAAGCAGTCGCGTGTACAGCACATGCATATTTCGTCGGGCGAGGCTTTCGGTGATCAAACGTCGCGGATGCGCCGGCTGGCGATGCATTAAAACTGCAATCACATCGCGCGGGCTTCTCGCAGAAATGGCGAGGCTGGGAGACGTGGAGAGAAAGTGTGGAGCGAGGAAACAGGCAGACGCAATCTTGCGAAAAGTTGCGCGGATCCGTGCGAGCTGTGGGCACGCGTGCTGGTTGGATTTTGGTAGAGATGGGACTTACGCGAAAATTGGTCAGAACCGATTGGATTATGCGAGGGTGTTCGGGGTGCGAGCGAGGTTTGGGTTCGACCCAGTTCGGAGTCGAATTAGTTTCACGGGGAATTGAATTGTACTCTAAATTACATCGGATTTGACCATTTGCTGGGTAGAAGAGTGGCTTAGGTAGTGGGATTGTGGGAAAGGACAAGTTGCCTCGAAAGCGTGTCCCGTTTTTTAAAGAGAGAACGGTTTCTTTGGAAGATGGGAGACGCTGGTAATGTTCAATAAACAGGAGCAGCATCTGGTGCTCAGATGATCGCTCGTGGCACAGCGGGGACGTAAGTTCGGTCTGTCGAGTCTTTCTCTGAACTGTGCGCGCAAAATGTGCCTCGCTTCTCCGGCCCTTCGGTGGTGGAAATAATGGGGACTGATAAATTAGAGACTGTAGATGAAACTGAGCGAGTTCCTGAGCGACTGTTATCTGAATAGCAGCAATCACGATCGCCAAGCACTAACTGTCTCGCTTCAAAGCACCCTGAGCAATTCCCCGCGATGCAACGACTGACTTCTTTCCCTTAGGAACTTCGATGGAAGATAAAAGGATCGCTAATTTCTTCGTGCTCCTGACTAACAATAAGAACCAGTGTCTATCGCTTACAAAGAACACCAGCTCTACCACAGAAAAGGGGGCCAAAAACTCGTCCCTGAGGAGTAGAATCTAAAATCAGGTGTCTCTTCTATCTAACGAAGAAAATGCCGAAACACGGGTATGAAGACATCAGAGACGAAGCAGTGTTCAAAGACGCATTCCTCCCGCGGCCACGTGGCTGGATGGTGGGAGAAGCGAGCCCGCCACGCTTCCAGCTTCGAGAGTAGAGGAGCAAAAAGCGTGGCGAGGGACGCGAGCGAGGATCAGCGGCTGCAGGGGAGCGGTGTCGAAGGATAAGAGAAACAAGACGACGAGGAGTAGACCCCTGCTAACCGGAGGTAGAAAGCGAGATAAAAGAGCGGCCGGAGGAAGAGGCAAGAGGCGGTGGCAGTCTTGTTTTGGCCTACCGGACACTGTGGGAAAGCGTCTGAATGTGGATCGTCTTCTCCCTCCTTTCGTCGCTGTCCCTCGTCCGCGTCCCTTTCCGTGCAGAGGCGGCCAGCACCGAGCCTGCTGCCTCCGCTCAGCATAATAATCGATCGAGTCCGGTCTAATTGGAAAACACCGACGGCCTGCGACGTCTACCTGCTCCAGGGAGTCTTGGATACGCCCAGATCCAAGTTCCTATAGCGACACGATGACGTAACGGGGGGCTAAGTTAAGGGGGTATACCCGTTTGAACCCTCGGAAAATGTATACATTTTGTGGATTTTTTTACAAGTCAACGCACAGTGGTCTGGAAACCCGTTTTTTGTGGCCAAAAGTCAATTTTTCAAGTTTAATATATAGAAAATTTTTTTGTTGCTATAAACTTACAACCCTTCAAAGCTCCCAAATCCAAGATATTATTCATTTTAAATACATCTGTGATGAGATACAGCGTTCTAAAGACAAAATCATAACATTTAAAGTAAAGTTAAACGTTTTAGTTACCAATTATACAATATCAGAAACTATGCTTTAATGATAGTTTTATACGTGTTAGCAGGTGTATTTCAAGTATTTAATCCAGTTATGAGCATTTTGTAATTCATATACAAATAGTACAAACTGTATAACAATTTAAGCTTTGAGAAAGGTTTTAAAAAAATGCTTAAAAGTGCTAAACCTCGGACTTATTTTATAAGAAAGTTTAAACATCTGTTAAAAGGAATATGCAAGGTTTAGGTGCCACCTTTTGCCACTTTTAGCTCTGTATGGATTTTAACAAATAGACGCGAGGTATTCTAGCGCTGCGTTCAGAACTTTCGCATTTATTAATAGCCGAAGCAATAATATTGAAGATATATTTAACAGAGCAATAGAAACTTCAGATCCTCTCATATCACATATAAGTTTACGAAACAGGCTACAAAAACAAAAACTCCAGAAACTTAAACTGCCTCCCGAGGTTTTGGCATTACTATGTTCCCCGTCTATTGAATCAGAACCAACAACATCCACATTTATAGAAGAGACAACTGACGATGATGAAGATTTTGATGAAAATTATGAAGACAACGAAGACACATTGCTGATCTTTAGGCACTTAGATAACTTAGAACTGGATTCAAATGAACTATACTAGGTATTTAAGCTATTACACATTTTCAGTACGTTATGTCTTCGTTTACTTGTAAAGATAGCGTTAAGATGGTTCTTTTCTTTTTTTTACGAACTAGTTGTGGTTTTTTAAAACAACTTTATCATAAAAATGAAGTTTTCTTCAAAATAATCGCCACTAAGGGGGTTTCATTTTTTAAATACGAAATTTGTTTTTTTTTTGCAAAATAATTGAGCATTTTTAAATGTGCTACTGTAAATAATCAAATTGTATCGTAGAAAGTCAATTCTTGTTCAAAAACGTCGCTTTAAAGGTATTTTTAATTTTGGCCACAAAAAGCGGGTTTCCAGACCACTGTGCAACGGTTTGATGCAGATTTCCCGTTTTTTTTTTTTTTTTTTTTTTTTTTTTTTTTTTTTTTTTTTTTTTTTTTTTTTTTTTTTTTACTATCTTTACATAGTATTATGACTTTACATAGTATTATAACTACTCGAGAAAAAAGTTTCAGTTAAAAAACTATTGTTTTTGGGAAGTTATGCATACACATCCGAAAGTCGTTCGATTTTAGACAGCTAAACGGTGGCCCTGAAAACAGCTGTATGCTGTGTCTGAAATCAAAAACCATAAAATTTTTTTATAAAGTATGTCAATAGCTATCGTCCAACGAAGCCTTTTTTTATTCCTATTCCCCGTTTATTATTTATAAAGAAAAAAGGTGGATTTTTCTCTTAGAAAAATTTAACTTTACCTTTGATCTCTCACCATTTCTTTATTTTTCAAAATTTTCAAAATCGGCTTCGTTGGACGATAGCTATTGATATACTTTATAAGAAAATTTTATGGTTTTTGATTTCAGACACGGCATACAGCTGTTTTCAGGGCCACCGTTTAGCTGTCTAAAATCGAAAGACTTTCGGATGTGTATGCATAACTTCCCAAAAACAATAGTTTTTTAACTGAAACTTTTTTCTCGAGTAGTTCATAATACTATGTAAAGATAGTAAAAACGGGAAATCTGCATCAAACCGTTGACTTGTAAAAAAAATCCACAAAATGTATACATTTTCCGAGGGTTCAAACGGGTATACCCCCTTAAGGGGACTAGGCAGTCGTTTTTCGTGAGAAAGAGACTCTGTCCTTTATTTATTTGTAAAGAAATGAAAGCACATCCAGGTGTACCCTTTTACCCAATGTTTATTACTGCCATACAGATTGAGAAATAAATGGTAAGAAATATATATGTGCTTTAAAAATGGCGCTGCAGACGGGTAAACATTTTAACGGTTTTCCGTCGTTTTGCCCTAATATCGGTCTTAAAATGTGACGTAATTCGATTTTAAAGGTGTGATTTTTGTTTGTTGGATTCATAGTTTCCGACCAAACCTATAAAAACAGAAATTAAATCAAAATTATACGATTGGTGGCCGAAAAACGGCGATTTTTCCGAGAAAAATTCGTTCTTACTTGTGCGCTACTAAAATCCGGTGACTTTTTAATTTTTTATGAAAATCTCGAATTTTTACGGACCATATCAGAGGTTTGGTCGGAAATGGCACATGTTTTACACATCCTGTAATTTTTTCAAGTCGATCTGAACCTCCATTCGTTCACAATAAGGTAAAAACGAAGAGAAGAAAATATTCGAGAAAAACGCGTTTAAAGTTTCTGGGCAAAGGCGACGCTATAGGTTGCCGCTTGACGTTTTTAGCTGTCAAATCTATAATTTTGCGAATTTTACTATAAACTAAGCGGCATTTTATTCCGAAAGGATAGTACTTTTGGAAAATGCAATAAAAAAAATCGATTTTTCGACTGCCTAGTCCCCTTAAGGGTGTCAAGCTCTAGGGAAGCGTGCACATAGTTGACGAACCTACTTTTTGAAGATTAGTGTGTCAAGAATGTCTGCGTAACACTGGGGTGTCTGGGAATCGGATTAAAGAACCGCAAAGTTGTAGTTGGTAATAGACAACACTTTTTCATGTTGAATCGCGCTCGAGGGTGCTGAGCATGATGTAAGGACATTAGGTGTGCTCTTGCGCAATCCTTCTAGATTAACCAATAACGTGCCCTTCCCAAGATCCTCCATATTGGATCTCAACCAATAGAATAGAATGAATTTGTCAACATTTCAATAACGCGTCAGTACACATACATATGCATTCATGTCCATACATATTTTAATATGGCGGAAATTGGGAATACGAAAGTAGTATACGCAGTATGAATACGAAAATGAGCTGCCGGTCGAGCACACCTTATGTTCTTACATCATGGTGCTGAGGAACTTTTCTCGATCGTTGATGGGATGTCGCGAGGTTCTGCAGAAAGTAGCGAATGGAAACGAGTCTATCCCGCGTGCTGAATTTTGTAACTCGCGAAACGCGTGTATTAATAACTCGTTAATGGAATATCGCGGTTATTGTTATTAGTTTAAACAAGTTCCACAGCGGCATGACTAACGCGTCCGCGTATTAAGAGTCAGAAGCTGCGGTATCGAGCGTGCATATAGCTCAGGTTGCAAGCTACTGCTGCTTTTGAAAATGAAAAATTCCACTTCAACTATGTGCTTCAACATTCTACCATTTTCGTTCAGAAATATCGGAGAAAGGAAGCACCTCTGTGCACGAAATACGAAAGGCTTCGCATCGAAACGCGAAAACACCATTGACTCGAGCAGGCAATTATTAGAGCTACCAGGTACCACTTTGGTTACTACTGGTACCAACCACCACAATATCGATTTACGAGGTTGCGTTTCTACTCGATTTTACCACGACTTGTGCGTGCTTCATTCATCCGAGGAACACACGTCTACGGTGCATCCTGCTAGTCCAGGATTGGCGCCACTTCCAAACCCCCCGCTCCTCCCGTCGCCACGTCGTCGTTCAAGTTTTCATTGAAACCAGTCGGGATTCACGCTACTACGATCAACGAACACGCATCGACGCCGCGTTATGCAACGTCGAACTGGATCTGAATCCGCGACGAAAGAAGTCAGGAGCCAGGAGGTATTAATGAGTCCGTCGTGATCCGAATCGCCGATCTTAGTGGACAGCAGGCAGGGAACTGGATTATAAGTGTGCCCCGTTACTACAAGCCAGTCGTCTGCCTCGATATAAATAACCAGCCACGATCCGCGGCCGGGGGAAACAAGTTTCCTGGGGGATTTTTAAAAGACGGGAAGAGTTACTGCGGCACGGGCGTGCAATTTCGCGTAGTTTGAATACTTAATGTTAATTGATAAACGCCGGCCCGCTTTTAAAGCGATAGCTCCGGGAAAGTTATCGAGGATCCGGCGATAAAGCTGCACCACCGTCTTCCCACGACTGGCAACAGGAGCGCGGAACGTTTGCATCGCTAATTTAATTGAAATTCTGCACGTAATTCGCGAACAGCTCGTGTAATTGCGCGTTATAGACAGAGGGTGCAATACTGGATAGTTTGGGAGAAAATCGAAAATGAAGCTGTAATTCAGTTGCCGTGGAAGATCGAGTGTAATTTTTTACAGTAATTCCAAGAGTTGGCATATATATCTTTATTAATTTCGATTATTCCTGCGATTAGCGAATCTTTGAACTAGATTTTTTTTATGAAGTTTTGAGTATCCTGATACGTTTTAAGCTCCTTTGATGAGGATCTGAAGGTCCTTCAGAGCTCGTACAATTTGACAGGTCATTCGATGAATGGATTCCCTTCGAGGATCGAATGTAAACCTTCATGGTAAAAGATAGGAGGCGAGATTACGTCCTTTCACGAAGTCCTGAGGATTCATCTATTTGCTTCTCATATAGGTGCGCAATGAATGGTATAAAATTATAATACTTGTACCCCTAATGGTGTAGCATTAAATGTGAACGTCGTGGAAGATTGTGAGCGGAGCGAGGCTGATATTAAAGTGTCACGGAATAGTAACAGTTAGAAGCAGCTTTTAATTTCCCACCTTCTTTTTGCCAACCAGTTCTAATCTACCGGAAAAATTTAGCCAAGATGGAGTCGGCTTGTAACAGCTTCCGACAATCTGACCTCCATCGCTTTATTCCGTTCGATTCCCCGACGTGCTTAAAAATATGAACAGTAATTCGTTCCCACTTTGAATATCCAATTCTCCCAAACCAGCAGCATCAAAATCAGTTATCCCTTAAAAACACTCTAAAGAATTAGCTATTATCGATCAATAACCTTTCATCCACTCTGTCTTTAATCTCGACAAATCTGATTGAAACTCCAAAACATATTTCACCTGTGACCGAGTAACCAGTCAACTGTGCCCCGATTATGATTCCATTCACGCCTTTGCATTGCAGCGCACCATCACCAAGGTTCAATCCTGCTCACTATATAATATCACGTACGGTAAGAAAATTTCGCTGATTCTTTCCACAAAAAATTCAACAACTGATTAAATTAAACGATGCTAAAAGGTTTTAGCGAATGCGAAGTAAGCACGTGGCGCGAATAAGACCCAAAGTGTGCCAATTTTTAACCATCATTACACTCCCTCGCGTAGAGTAGAAATCCTACGCGATATTATCCACGTGGCGAGCGGTGACGCTCTGTCGCAAATATCGAATATCACGCCCGCGCTCATGGACAAAATTTATTCGACTACGCGAGGTCCAGGATCCCTGACTCGACAGGTGGTATTTTTGAGGAGGGATACAGATATACGAACAACCTACGAAACTTGTATCCTCAAAGCATCGAGAGAAACGTTCAGTCAAGGGGTGCGCTCATCCTCGATAGGCAACCAACCCTCCATCCTTAATCGACGTCCGTTTCAAGGGAAAACCGATTTCGCTTTTAAAAGCCCCTCCTCTTCTAATTGGTAAATCCCTGGGAAACAATTACGTTTTTCGATTGCCCGTCGAGCGAGCCAGTCGGAACACGAACTTTCCTCCTTTCGCGGCCGGAGTCGAGCGGGTCGACTCTCGCGAGGGGCACCGAGCAGAAATTCGATGTCAATTCCGCGCAATGATCAGGGACTTCGGATATTCTCGTGCTCCTGCCGCGAATCCTCGGAGGGAATGATAGAGTCAGATTGATTTTGAAATCTTTCTTCTTGGATCTATAAACGGTGCGAGCAAACGACTGAGTTCGATTAGAAATGATAATACAGAGGATATTTAGAAGAACATTCGCGAGGAAACGCTTTATACGTGGCATCCCTCAAGTATTCATAAGTCCCTCGAAGGATATAGCGCATACATTACGAGAGGTTGAAAGATTTTATGAAACGAAAGTCGTGACGAGTTACGATCACCGAAGTGTCACTATCAAAACTTTAGCGTCTATATAGTTGGGGAATCTATTACGCTGCACAGTTTGAAGAGTTTTAAGAGAGCCTAGCTCTCCACCTCATCCTCATCGACAGAGATTAAGAAAAGAATGATTACCCAATTCGATTAATCGCGTCGTAATGTACCTACAATTGCTCCATCAGCGGAAAGACCAATTATAAGAACAGAAGAAGCTGATGTCGGTGAGATCGAGCAGGTTTGCAAATGTGATCGACGGGTTTAATCAATTTTTCTCGTGCAGCGATCCAGTGATCTTTGGGCGAAGCGCGAGTGGAAATTGCACAGTTCGCGAGCAAAAACGAGGCTGGCGACCCGCGAAGGCATTCGTGCAAGAAGCACGTCGCTGAAGGAGCTTTCTATTGGCCCTCGTTCCCTTCTGTCCTCTCTTGCCTATGGCGCAGGGACGAGTCAGACGGAGAGCAACAGAGAAAGAGAGAGAGAGAGAGTGAGAGGCAGAGTGCACAGATTCCTGTTCGTTAACCGGTGGCAGAATCCACTCGACTTAATCGATCCTTTCGCTCTTGGTCGAGTCTCTCTATGCCTTCCACCCTTTGTTCTCGAAATGGAAGGCAGCTAGCCGCACCTCCACGTATTCGGCCGTCCTCCAGAGGACGTTCATCAACGCTCGCTAGCATTTACAGGTAATAGTACACGATATTGGCTGTCACGGGGATTCCACGGGGTCGCCGGTGTCTCGATCGGGAATCGATGAATCGCGAGAGGGGGGATCGCTTTCTCGCGTCCACGCGCCCTATTGTCCACTTCTCGTTCGATTCGCTCTTTGCGATCCCGCCGGGACGTTAATTCGCCCTTGTTCTCGACGGGACCTTCGCGATCGACGGGGCTTCGCCGTTCGACGGCAACGAGAAATGTTCAGCTCCTTCCTCTGTCAAGCGGGAATTCTCTTTTCGTAATTTTAATTTTCTTTAGTGCTCCGGTGCAGCTGCAGCGTCTGCGCTCTCGGAAGATGAATGAGAAACGCGTCGCGGGCCGTGAGAATAAAAGTTGATGGTATTTATGAATCCCCGATCCCCACTTTGACCGAGAAGCGTGCGCTTACGCGCGCGGAAAGAAGCGCGCGAATAGCTCGAAACAAATTTCTCAATTCTTAATCAAGAGAGCTTACGACCGAACGTGGCACCGGCGGGACTTTTTTTCCCAGAGTGCTCGCGGAATTAAAGCAATTTCGCGCCGCCGCGATTTTCCTTTTCTAATTCCATCGTTATGTATTTCCCGGGGACTGTATTACAACGCTTTACAATGTCGTCGCGCCTTTATTCTTTTTAATTTCAGGACAATCTAGATGAGCTTTATTCGACGGAGAAATCCACTTCGTTCTTGTCTCTTCGGGTACGTGCTTCGAGGAATCGCGGCGAGTTGGTTGTACGGCGGGAAAGGGAATTTTCAAATTGCTACCTGCGATCCAACGATTATTCCGGAAATCCTCGCAGGCAATGGGGCGGCAACACGCACCGTCTTCGATTATTAGAGTCGTTCGAGATCTCGTTTTAGCTGAAAGCACGCGTAGAGCGATCGTTGCTGACATGACTATTTGAAGAGACTCTGATGTAGTAAAAACGATAATATTCCTCGACTACTTCGTACACTTATTTTCATGCGATATTGCAGCGACATTATTTTTTGCTAATCAGCAATAGCAATTTAATTCTTTATATTTACTCTTGTTATTGTTCAACTACACACACAGGACGTTAATTCTTACTCTAGATTACATTAATTGGCTGTCTGCATTTACTTTTCGTGTACACTATCAGTGTTAATTTTAAGTAACTTTGAATGGTAAGGTTAACAATAGCTGACAAATTTTCCTCGCCTTTTGCACTCCTCCACTGTTATAAGTGTTATTCAAGTCTATATTTTCTTTTTTTCCTCTTTCTCGCTTTCTTATATGTTTTCTTTTGTAAAGTGTGTTATGCAAAAAAGAATTAATATTATTATTATTATTTTCATTCTGTCGTGGATTATATTTTGTAAAGAAATAAAGATAAATTCGTAAGCTGAATAGTTCCAACAAAACTGAACGAGTGCTAGTACAGCTCCAAAAGCAAAAAGCTTTAAAGTAGCATTTGAAATCCTAATTATGTAAATCCTCGCCAATTTTTTCTGAATTTTGAATAGAAGATAAAGAACGTCGGACTACCAAGCTCCCATTTTTTGAACCTATCCTTCTTCGATCGCCCCATAATAATGTGTCTAGCCCCATAAGTAAGTATAGTCACGCTACCACTAAAACCCAGATAAAAACGTGAACACTATTATCGTAATTTCACCCTGTACACGAATGACGCGAGTAATTATTATATGGATCCGATTTGCCAACGGTATGCAGAAATTACCGAGCACGGAATTCCTGTTTGCCTAGCAAACGATAAACACTGTCGACAAGTTAAATGGAAATTGCAAGAATAGTGGGGATGAAATCCCAGTAGAATGTAAAGCCTCGAAATTCCCGGCAGGCGACGCGGGCAAATTGAAAATCCTATGGTTTCGATAAATAAAATCTTTTGTTCGATACTGTTCCGCGGCAAGAGCCACTCGACCACCGGGTAAACGATTTTATTTTCCCGAACATTTTTTAAGCACGCGACCGCTATTTCTTCCTTTTTTTTTCATTTTGCGCCGCTCCAATAATTTCGAGACTCAGGCGACACAGTTCGAAACGAAGCACCGTTACAACGAAAACGAACTCGCTGCGCTGTTACAAAAGATGCAAAACAATAATCAGTGGAAAAAGATATTTTAGGGAGATAACGGCAGCGCTTTCTGAATATTTTATGATCGCGTCGCTTCTCGTTTTCTTTTTCAGACTGCTGGATATTGGGGATGCAAATTGCAACGATGCAGTTGAATACAATCGTTCTTCCTCTAAGAAAAAAACATCTTTCCACTACGTCACTCAAGCATTAGAGGTAAGATACACTTTTTGAATATGCAAGGAAATTAATTCGCAATATAAACGAAAGGGTTGTCATTCAATAGAGAAATTTCATCATATGAAATATGTGATAGCATAATAATTATTCACAACACCATTCCATAACTTAGAAGTTACTCTACAAATATTCAACTTAAAAACCCCATAGAGCATCATCTAAAGGATACCAAATCAATACAACAACTCTTAAAATTCCTAAAGTACATATATCAAACTGTATAATAAGTTGTGAACGCAAACAGTTTTCATTTTGAGCCTCTAATAACCCATTTAAGCGATTGATGCGATCTAAAATAACGAAAGGACAAATAATAGCTGTCATCTAACCCAAAAAATTCCTCCCAAGAAAACTATACAATATTCAAGATATCGCTCGATCGCATAAATCTAGGCTCATGCAAATAGCTTATGCAAATTCAACCGTTTAAATAGACTAATAAAAAAATAATTAAAACCCCCATCATTATTGTCAGCGTCATCGTCATCCTCATCACCGACGTCGCTATTATCACCATTACACCAGCATTCCATGTCAGAAAAATTCTCGTTGAACGCTGAAAGCCTTCGTCCGTACGGTGTCTTCGCCATGTATTTTCTTTTCCATGGACAGAAGGAAAGTCCGGCAATTTCTGTGACTCGCCTGTCAAAAAGGAAACGTCCAGTTCCACGTGAAAAAGCTGCGACCGCTCGGGCATCTTCCGCCGCACGTTAAACAGGGCACAAAGGGGACAAGAGCGTTTCCGCTCGCCGGGATATGCGAATGGGTTAAGTTGGCTGTTTTGTGCGGCGTGAGATTGGGTTGATAGCCCCGGGGCCATCCACGGACGAGTTCTCAGCCGAGCAATAGGTAGCGATGGCCACGATTCCGTGATCCAACGATCTTTCCTGGGTATCGACTCCAAAGAATCTGCTGCGGGATATTCAGAAGGATTTTAATGCGTTGATCGAAGTGGGTATATTTCATCGAGAAGCGAAAGAACAGGTTCCTCCCGGAGGGAATGAAACGTTGCAACATCGAGTGTTTTGCATCTTGTTTTCTGGTAGATTAAAGCAGAACCGAGGATATTGGAAAGTATGGCGATAATTACTGGCGGCGAGCGTGCAGCGCACAGCTTTTTTAATTCTTCATTCTAATTAGGAATTCTTATTAGCTACGCTCGCTCTTTAATTATTCTGTATCCAAGAAACACTGCGTCTGAAGTTCTTCAATATTCCAAAATCGAAGGAGGCAAACCGAGTAGCGCAAGTATACTCCGCCGAAGTATCTCCAACGAAATCATAAACTTGACTCTTCCGAAGACTAGCCACCCCTTCGAACGTGCGCAGGCCCACGTCATTAACAAGACTCCACGCAAACTTCTCAGACTCCATCGTGTCCTGAAGCCCGGAGCTAATCTACCAAGCCCTAGAACGAAACCGCGCCGGGTCGATCCAGCCTTTCGATCGATCATCAGCCTACAAGCCATCTAAATCGACAGATCCTCCGCAACCTGACGCCACCATAGCCCACCTCCTCGCCATCTTGGCATCTTTCCACAAGCAACCCACACCCATTAATCTACAACACATCCACCTCCATACTTCAAACACCATCATTCCTACTTTCCTCCATCTCCCACCAACAGCTCTCCAACACTCCACTCCAAATTCCCATTCTACCCCTTAACAAGTGTTACGATCCCCCATAACCACCCCACCAGCTGCCACATACATAGCATAGCACCTAAAGAGGATATACCAGCTCGCAATAACCTCTGGAGTCCCAAAGTTTACAGCTTCGAGGTTTGGGAACCGGACGTTTGGCATTTTTTTGCAATCTAAGGTTTCCAGACTTCTTGTTCCAAAACCTCAAAGCTGTAAACTTTGTGACTCCCGCGGCTTCTACGACCACGCTATATATTTACATAGGTGCTATACCCTATTTAAACTCATCATCCCAGAAAAATCCATCACCAACAGCGGCGAGAACGAACAATGGGGTGTTCGAGCGTGGCTCGAGGTCGTCGCTAGCGAAAGGATGAATCGAGAGACGCGGGGATGACAGGCGAAGCAAGAGCGCGCGAGTAGACCAGGCGAGGATGAAAGAGGGGAGGCATGGTGGGTTGATGAGCAACGGTGAAGCACGGGTGCAGGTGCATCGAGCTGGTCGCTCGACGTTCGCGTGGCGAGCGACAGGGATAGCCTGGGCCCCGAACGAGGATGCCAGCCACCGTTGAAGGGGGACCGGTGGAAGCCGGTTTTGTACCGTCGGTAGCTATACTCCCCCCTCTTCTGTATCTCTGCTGTTTTCTGGTCCTCTCTGCATGCCGGGCAGCCTCGAAACCACGACAGCCTCTCCTTCTAGGCTTTTCCACCGCACGCCCCACCTCGCCATCTGCACGCCCGCTCGTCCTTTATGTCTGAAGCTGCGTGTATCGCGATCGCCGGGCCCCCCTTTTATGCTCACGCTGCCGGACGCGGAGCGTGGTCAGTTTCCAGCCACATTTATGTACGCCTTTGATGACCACCTCGCCCTGGGTCCACGATCGCTCCACTGGCAGCCCGCTCGAGTTTTCACAGGCGTGGTTCTGTTGACTGTCAGCTACAGCTACGACGGCTTTGTGTTCACGTTGGTGTGTTTGGAGTTCCTTTCGTCTGTCAGTTCTTCATCTATGGGTACCAATGTTTTGACTTTTGGGTTGCCTGGTTCGGGTGGTTATCCAGGGGATGAGGAAGAATTTTGCTTTGGGTGTGATTTATCGTTTTCCTTTGAGTTGATTGCAGCTTGAAACGGTACGTAAAGGGATGGATAAAGTTAGTTGGAGGGATTTAGGTAATTATGGAGATGACCAAAGGAGTAACTGCTGTTGGAATAATATTCCCAGTGCCCAGAAGGCAAGAAATTGCATGGAGCTTCGCAGTTTGAACGCTTCTTTTGAAAGGGACCGGGTCAATGCCTGCAACGGAGGATGACTTCGTACAACCGAGGTTAGCCTTGGCAGAGAGCGAACAGACGTTTGCATACAGCTTCCATTTACCCTGTAAAAGTGTAAAACGACAGGAATGTGGATCGAACGCGTGTTTCCTCGGACAACAGGTTCCCTGAATGCCTTCCACTCCAATGATTTATTTTGAATTCCGCCAATCTATTCTCTATCGCGCATTCCCTCCCTCGTGGAAGATGCCTCGCTGGTCGGACGTACATATTTTCACTGTACATAACCGTATATTTTCAAGCCATCAGGAGACTAGGTATGAAACGTAAAATTCCGTTCGACGAGCACGCGCGGCGAAGTCAAAAAGAATAATCTTGAAAATGTTGATGCACCGTACCTTTCCTTTTACCCTCTCATCCCATCTCTCTGTTTTCTCTCACCCCGCCGAGACCCACCCTCTTTTCTTTCCGCCGCGTGCACATCTCGGAGGAGCGTGTAATTTTTCCTTCCATCGCAATTCCATCATCCCCCGTGGCGCGGAAGAGGGACAGACTATCGCGATGGATCTTGACCCAGTTTATCAATCATTTTTCGAAAATCCTAATGGACCTCGGCAATCAAATCCTAATGCATTTTCGCAATCAGCCAAGGGGAAAGCCAGCGGCACACTTACGAAAATATACATTAACGTTCGAGGAGGTCGGGGCTGGTCTGGCTGGGCGACCGTGAAAGACTGATCGACCGAGCAACTTTTGCGGAACTATGATTCGAACAGACTGCTCTTACGCCGCCCGTGCCACTAAATTCACCTGTCGCCCGCGAGGGGCGCTGGCGTCGCGAAAAATGGCGGTCCCTCGACCTCCGTCGTCCAACTGAGAATTATAATTCCGTCCTATTCTCCTCTGCTCTATTTTTCTATCCTTTTCTGCCAGTGTAATGGCGCTGGGACGTGGCACAATTGTGATAACGTCGATAATGCGCGTGTAGTTTGCTTGGTTAGCGCGAAACGTTCGTACCGAGTGCAGAGCACTGCAAACAGCGCGGATCGAACAAAACCCATCGAGAGATGTAATATAAATCCCCCGCAACTCGGATTTAGGATGTTCACCGGTATTTCTATAAATCACCGCGGCCCCGAACGCGTAATTAGAGATGCCGTTGAAACTGTACGCAATAATCGAGCCGCCATTTAAATCGTTAAAGGGCGGACGGATACTAGAGACAAATCGGTTTCGCGCGATGAAAGGGCGAAATTAAACGGAGCGAAAGTGTATCAGCGTTACTTGTTTTCCGAGTCTGCGCAATGAAGTTAATTCATCCACGGGGTGGGGGAGCAAATTCAAGGGAAATAGGTGGCGAGGTGGGCTGATGGGAAAAATGAGAAGCAGAACAAAAATTCCAACTACTTGCAGCGAGCACGTTTTTCACGGAAGAAAAGCGAGCGAAGCCTCTTATGGAAATCAATGCTCCAAGGAAATCCCTGAACAGGATGCTGGATATCGGTCGGTGTACCTTCGATTGAAGAAATCGATCCTCGTCATAATTGCTTTCCATGCACGAGGCTTTTGTGAACTTGTCTTTGTTGCTTTTTGTGTAACTTTGTTGGCGAAGTTGAATACTTCGTGGTACACTTTAAGCTTTAAATATCCAGTTACGTGGGTTATTAAAACTACTTACAGATTAAAAATCGCGGTGAGAATAGAGCAGGCAAGAGAGATGACCGATTAAATCAAAGTGGGTGTGTTGAACTCACAAAAGCTCATTAAACAGTGAAATAATCATTGTACCATCGGAGAGAAAATTACTCCCATCAAAAGGTACCCCAATGCTGCGTTCATCCAAAAATTTTGCGACTCTTAATGACAAACCGGAAATACTCCACGCGGACTTTCACCACACAGTCGGATCCTTTCGTTTCAATTTCACTGGTTCGTTTCCATATCGATTCCATAGGTGGTGAAAAAAAGGTGAAACAAAAGGCACGAGAACGCGATACTCTACAGCAGATTTCACAGTTTTATCGCATCGAAATTCAACGGTCGTAATCTGATGGCCAAAGAGGTAATTCGATATCGGGTTTCATGGTTAAAAGATCGGATTTTATGAAGGGCCAGGCAACAATAGATTTAATTATCATTGGAAATTTAAATAAAATACAGGAATACCTTGGTCCCCTCCCTTGTCCCACGGCAACGAATGTTTCAACTGAAAATCGGACGGGCGCAATCGGTATGCACGTTTTAATTACAACATCCCGTGGACGCTTGTTTCCAACAGTCGTTCCCTGGCATTATTACTGCATATTTAACGTCGATTATACTATAATCGTACCAATTGGCTATAATTATTGCCTCCTATCGGTGTGATTAAAATATCGTTACTTTATTATTCGCCGTTCGACGCGGCTTCAAGTGGAGATCGCCAACGAAGCTCCACAAGCGTCATCCACCACGCAGTGGTGGTGAAAGGAAAATTTAAATCTCTATTATGCACCGATGGTCAGTACCAACGGTCTGTTCTGGGCAACCCCCCGATTTACGAGACATTAATTTCACATAAACCTTATTTCTGTTACCATGCGCAGTTTAAACCCTGATCGACGACAAAATCCTAGAACTATTATTCCATAGAACGACGTCATTTCCCAAGCTTCCAGTTGCCAATAACTTATGTAAACGCAAAAACGAGTTCCCCAATTAAACAACTTAGATTCACTATTTCTCTCGTAACAGCTGGCATTCCACGACCAGCTACTAATCGTTGCCCGAACGGCGAGATAAAAGCGAGAAACGCAGAAAACAATCGAACGTTCGAGGCGCGGTCGTTGGCTAGAAACAGAAAGACCTACGTCGACGCGGGAGACGTTGCCGGTTAAGGGTTAAATCGAGGGGATGAAAGGCCTCTGGCATCGAAATCAGGGCCTGAATTGTCAACGGGAGCACGCCGCGCGGAATCTCGGGAAACCAGTCACGTCCCGGGCTCGCAGGATGCGTGGTCCGTCTCCCGAGGTGCAGTTCGCAGATGCTGTGCGCTTCGAGGCTGCTACCGAGAAACCGTAGTTTTCCTTATCCAGGGCGAGGCAGCGGCGTTGCTGAACGCGCGTGCCGCATACAGGAACGATCCCAATTCCCTTCGTAAACGGGCCGAGGCACCCAACGAACACCTAAGGGCTGGTCCAATCACGCAACCCCTAACTTCGTGGCTTGGTAAAAGCGTGGAGGAGATCGTTGCTCATTTGTGGCAAGTGCGTGGGATTCGAGTGGATGAATTGTCGATAGAAGCGATGTTAAATACCTAGAATAACTTTGTTGGGGTGTGCGGAGTGGTAAAGAGCAAAATTGGTATAGGGAAATGAAGTGACACTATTTTTCTATCGAGCGATAGGTGGAAATTCGATGAGTTAAGAAGAAAATTGTATACACTTGGCATTGTCCAAGGAAAGTGCTAGATTATTTACAAAATAATTGTTAGTGTTTGGAAATCCTGGATTTGCCCCGTTAGTTGAAAAGATTCCGCTAGTATTACTAATCCTAATGTCTTATTATCTCGGTCACGATTAATCACGTTCGCGGAGTACGCAGGTCAAGTGATACAATTTTTAGAAAAAGCCAATCCACCGTGAAACAATGGCCTGCGGCGCAACAGAGACAGGGTCCAAGAATGCCACCCGACTGCATTCCGATCTCGTTAGCAGTTCGGCAAGGGGAGTTCTTATCGGTGCACGTGACAATGCCTTACAAGCGCGTTATGCCTCGATAATCGATTCGATCCGATACACAGACCTGTCAAAACGCGAGTGAGAAAAAATGCGGACGGGGGAAAGGACAGTCCGTGCACGCGCATGTTATTTCCTCGGGTGATCGATATCAGAGCGTATGGTCTCTGGTACGTGGCGTGCCTCGGGATTTCCCCTCCGTTAAAAAGAGAAATTATTGCCGTTGCAACGGGGGAAATATGAATTCGCCGGGTTCCTTTAGGAAAACGTATTTATAGAAAGCTCCTCGAGCACATAAATTCCCCGGCGCACTTTTAAACCAGAAATTTATAAAGCCGTTGCGACGCGTTACGAAGCTTCGTGATTTACCGAGGAAACGGGCAACCTGGCATTCGAAACCGCGTAATAATTGGCGCCGCTCTGAGCACTGAGACGAGAGTAGAACAATGACGCTGTTTCTCGAAGAGAATAACGTCGAACTTGCCGGATGATCCGAAAATTTGAATAAAAACAGAGGATAAATCCTTTGAACACAGTGTACCAGGGGCAAAGTAAGAAACAATTATTCCACCGTGAAACTCGCATTTGCGGGGCTCGTAACTCGGAATGAGAATGAACAACGACGGCAAGCACGATGGATTTTATCCGCGGCAACTTTTGCCTCGAACCCCTCGGTACCGTAAAATCGAGGCTTTTATCCTGCCACGTGCCGTCGGTATATCGCAGAGCGGTGTCAGTCGATTAAAATGAAACTCTGAGGAACCGAGTCCACGGAAGATAATAAATTCCAGCGATGCGGCTGCATTGACGTAACTGACTTACCGATACTGCTGAATGAATAGCTGGTACGCGCGTAGTACGCGCGCCACCCCCGCCGCCTCGCCCTCCTTTCTCTATTACGAATTTCGTTGCTGCGGAGTATTATTCAAGCGTACCTGTACAGCATAAATATATACAACTCCTGCGCGAAATATAATTCAATATTGAATGCACGGTCGGGCGAAAAAAGGAGCTCTGGAAAAAGAATGAACCAACAAATAAATATCTGCCAATGGCAACGAGCCCCTGGATTCAAAGCGCGTATCTGCGAGCCAGGATTTTTGAAACGTTGCCAACCAGCCTGCTAAAATATTAATTAATAGGAGGGAAGATCACGCGGATGGTTCTTTGAGAAATTACTGGCACGACGTTCCAGGGGAATTGGTTTTGTTTGAGGGGTTGAATTTTCGTTTAGGGTGTGAATATTTGAGAGGTGATCGAGATCTGCGGATGAAGCGTTCGATTTTTAAGGGGAATCGATTGAGTCGCACCTGATTTACTCGAAGGATATTGAGGTATTGATAATTGTGGTAGATAAGAACGCTCGAGGGTGGTTTAATAAAGAAATTAATGGCGTGGATTCCAAGGTGAATAAAGCCGAGCTCTATCTAATTACGTCGAAGGAATTATTGTTGAGCAAGACTAACAGTAACTATGCGGTTGGAAATCGAGTTAGGGATCTTGTTAGAAACAAATAGTTGCGCTTAAGAACAGGGGTTCGATACTATACACCCTGCATCGTCGACAAACCTTCTAATTTGTCGATAAGATCGATGTTCCGCTGTTGAGTTTCTCCGATCGACTGCTCAGAAATGTTTGAAAGACAGGAAGGAATGCACTTGATGGGAAATTACTATGATGCAGCTAATCCTAAGATTTCTACGCTTCTCGCGCCACTGCTCCCTGGAAGAGCCCTTCAGCTGGGAAAGGGCTCTCTGCACCTTAATTCCATCTGCTTCCTCCAACAAGACCATTGTCAAAACCTTGTTCAAACTTCTGCCGGATACTTGGATAGACGCCGTTGCTGCTAGAGCGACGGGAAAAAGTGCAATCGATGCAACGATGCACGCGACTCACTCACCTTCTACAAGTACACTCGTTAGGAAGAAGTTTTTCAACTTCTAGAACCTGGATTCATGTTTGATGTTACCTACTTTGAAATATGTCGCTGATAATTCCAAAAATGTGCAACAAAAGGCACCCCTTTTATTAATAAAAATAGCGATCTGAATATTATAATACAACTCTATTTAGGGTAACTCGGGGTAATATGCCACCGAAGGTAATATGCCACTTCTCAATAATTTTTTAAATAATGAACAGATGGCGTTTTATTTGCGCTTATTCCGTTCAATTTAGTGTTCCTGGTAAGACGACAACAGATTTGGCTTTTGATTTCTTTTATTTTAATTATTTTATTAATAAATAAAAACAAATATTTTAACTCAATGAAACGTAAAATTTATTTGAAAAAATAGCTATTTCTTACAAACTAAACAGTCTCCAATCTCTACGCAGTCTTCATGAACCCACTTTTTGCAACAAGTAGTTTTTACCCAGTAGGCATGGTTCTGACACAAAAAACTACTCAATGGCATTAAATAGAAAGAGTTATAAAGATAAGAGTTTGTCGGTATATGCCACAAGTGGTATATTATACCGACAAACTATTTTTTCAAATAAATTTTACGTTTCATTGAGTTAAAATATTTGTTTTTATTTATTAATAGCTTAAATAGTTTAAAATATTGTTGATTCTCCAAAATTTGAGTGATTAGTTCGCACTTCATAGCTTGTGGCATATTACCTCAGACCTTGTGGCATATTCACCCACCACCTGGGTAATATGCCAGTTTCGAGGACTTTTGTATTTGTACGTTTCTCATTGAACTATAAAAGTTACATATCTCTACTTATTAGTCAATACACAGAATTAGTTTCTAGAATTCACTTTCGTATGGTTTTATCTTTTTTCCTGTATCTACTTATACTTGCGAGATATCGCGTTTCAAAGTTAACTATGGCATATTACCCCGAGTTACCCTATTTACAATTCCACGCTATTAGCGCTTTGAGAAAAGCAAGTTTCCGTGAAACGTCCCTAGACAAAATACCTTCGATGCTTTCGGGAACAAATCAACGTGAAAATACGACAAAACAGTTGATAGGGTGACCTGTCCAGTGAGTGAACGCTTAAGCTGCATGTCTCTTAAAATTAGTATTCAAAAATCATTATTTAATCCCCTGAATGTTATTGCTGTAAGCGAGCTATTTTATTAATAAAGTCAGGCATTTCGGAACACAATTCTAGCAATGTTTTCTGGTTATAACTTTCATTAAAAGTCTGGCAGAGGATTAAATAAAAAATGGGCCAATGACCAGTGAGTGAACATAAATTTCTAATGAATGAACAAGGTTACCCCAGTGAATGAACGGGATAATAACAGAAGTTAGGTTTCCAATGTATTTAGACGCTATTTTGTATAAATAATTTTTCATTCTCCAATTGCAATAATATTATTGATTTTATACTTTACTAGTCTTATAAGATCATAATCATGCAGAGCTGAAATTAATTTTCTGGCGTGGGTTAAGAGAAAACCTGTCAAGAGAAAAAAAGACAGGTTAAGTTGTTCATTCATTGGTAAAGTAAGAAATTTCCGCGATTGCCAGTGAATGAACGGTCGTGAGGACAACTGTTGAATAAACGGAATTAATGCCGTATCGGATATAATTAAACGGAAAAAACGCTTTTGTGACATATCTGTAGGTCTCCAGTCTAAATTTCAGTGCCAGTTTCAACGTGAAGTGAGTGCCATAGGTGTTAATTTTTCGTATTATATGAGCAACGTTCACTCACTGGGGGATGTTCACTCACTGGACAGGTCACCCTATACCTACCTTCATTTCTCAATACCTAAACGAGATAGAAATACAAAGTTCTTCGTCCTACAGTGTCGCACGATTTACCTAACAAACAAGTTTACCATGTTTTGTATACCTATCCAATCTGATTCAAGCGCTTGCAAAGAAATAAAACACAAAACCATCGCTTACACACGACACGTTGTTACAGCGTGACTAATCAGGGTGTCAGAAATACGTGGCGGCGTGCTAATTCGCAGATCGATCGCAAACTTTCGCAACCGCCAGGAAATCCAGCTGAGAAACGAGCTTTAGATACGGAGTTGCTGGCGACCAGCGGTTCCAGCCTCCGCTTGGTAAACCAGCGTCCCATAATCCGCGAGCGTTCCGGCAGCGTGGTCCGACCGCGAATCGTCGATGCGTTTCCGCTGAGACAGGAGTCGGACTTCGATGCCGTCGATCGCTGAGAATTCGATTGATTTCAGGGCCGTGTCCGCGTTGCCTTGCACACGGGCACACGCATCTCGCGGTCGCCTCTCGTATTACCGTGAGAGAAAGGGAGCCCTGGACTCGTCAGCCCGGTGAAAACTCGATCCTCCGCCGCGTTGTCCCGTCCCCGACCAATTGATCTTTATGAGAAATTCAACGAAGCAGCCCGCTCACGGTTACACAATACTCCTTGACCGCCTCTAATACTCCTCTCGCTGCCTCGGCTCGGTATCAATGATCCGCACTGGGATCTGGCTGGCTCGAATTCCTGCCAATGCTAGGATCCACCGACCCACCTCCTCTGCGTCCACTTGCAACTTTCGCGCTATCGACCATCGATATCAACTTTCACGAGCGGCCTTTCCGCGGACTGCTTTCCGTTTCCAGTGTCGTTCAGTTGATGGGAAAGAGCTTAGTGATTCTGCTGGGTGGATTTCAGAGATGGTTTGTGGGATTTAAAGAGGTAAGGAATTAACTTTCTGCGGGAGAATTTGGTTGGGAGGGGAAATTTGGAGGAGGATCACGAGGGGCTGCAGTCGTTTAAGTAGTACAAGTCAATGGATTCTGATGTTTGCTTGGAAGTAGTGTTGGGGGTGTTTGGAGGATACTTGGGTGATTCGAGGACAGTCATCCTTGAAGTGCTTGATGGTATCTGTCTTAATAAGCGATCCATATCTAGATTTTTTCAGAGCCTTTAATCTCGAGTCTCGTAAATTCAGTGAAGGACTAGTGGTTTTTCGTGAATTAATCTCCGTTTCTGTTCCAAAGTGACTTAAGGGTACTAAGGGAAGTCCTTCTTGTTGAAAATGAAGCATTTCTTTTTCATTTAATTACAAATAAATAAATTGAAGCTGAGACTTCCTCTTTGACACAATGTTTATTGACACCATAAGCTTTAAAAAATATGTCTGTTTCAATTTATTTCTTTGTATTTAATTGAAAAAGAAATGCTTAACTGGCGAACGTTGATTATTGTTAGATTCTCGTTAGACTCGTTGCGCTCCTAACCCCGCGTGAAGCGAACGAATAACAGTTAAGGCAACGAGCAGAAAGTTTTCCAACCCCTTTGTCCGTCTTCCTTCGCGAGGATTTGCACCACCCCCTAATATTTCCAAGTTTTAATTCGATATCGGGGTATTCGCAATACAGCTGATTGCTCGCCCGTTCGATCGATTCATCCCAACGAAAGTTTGACGCGGATGAAAGGCACGAGACGGTGGACTGACTCTGCCCGATCGATATATCGAAACACCAGAATCGCTCCATTTACTTTACGAGGATTCCAAGGGAAATTAGTTACAGCAACGCTCCTTCGCTCCGTTTACCCACGTACCACCGAGTTACTAATCTAAATCCTACTTCAACAGACAAAATTGAATAAAAGAAGAAACCCAGGGGTACCGGAAGTAGGAATTAAAACGGAGCCTATCTTCTATCCGCTCCTCTTAGGTCTCGCAGAAATTACTGAAAACTCCGCCGACAGCGCAACTATTCCTCACCCCTTGCTCCATAATTAGCGGAAAAAATATTTAAAGCAAACGGTGCTCGCGAGCGGAGCCAACCACCCTGTTCCCTGTTAGTTTTAATCATCACCGCAGAGTTGGCAAGTTAAGGGCGCAAAAACGGCACGGTGTTATCAATATGAGAACCCGCAGTGTTCCATCGCCGGAACTTTGCAGTTTCGCTAATGTAAATCAAAGTTCGTAAGCTCGCGGCAGCCAGAACGTAACAGGGCCCCCTAAGGCAAGCCAACTGCCAATGGACATCGCATTTACTTTATTTATCAGTCTACCAGCCGTATCGATCCTGTGCTTTCGCGTTAATCAACCCCATCCCCTGTTCGTTTAAAGTAGCGAATTTCATGGGGGGAAGGGAGTGGAAAAAACGAGTCCAACAGTCGTTCGTTTGGCGTCGATTAATCGGAAATCAGCAACCCCTCGTCGATACGGAGAAGGTAACAGACGCTCGACTCGAGTCGAAGGGGCTGGAATGAAATGATTGTCTCGAAGGAGACGAGCGGCGCGATTGGTCGTCGATTAACCGAGCTCGATTCCTCGTGCACCGACGCAACACAACGTTCCCAAGTAATGGAACTAGTGAAATTTAATTACTACCGCTCCAACGACAGCCGGGCGTCAAGCTTTGAGTCAACTCTTTGAACTTGAGTCGTGACGGAGTGCCGTCTCGACCGAGCAGGCCTTATTGTCTCTAAAATTGCCATTGCTATTCACGAATATCACGCTATCCGGCTTAATTGGCGTTCAGCGATGTCAACGATGGTGGATTGGATTATCGTTGGGCAATGGTGTTGAAAATCTTTGAAACTACGATCAGGGGGGATGAAAAATGGGGAATAGGGTGCCTGTGCTCGAGGATAGGGTGAGATTAGAGTTTAAATAAAAAACAATCCCTGATGTGGTGATAAAATAAATAAATAAATAAATAATGAATTAGGGATATATTTTTCTGTTCAAAATTAAAAGTACCGTGTGACGAAAATAATAGTTAGAGGAATCCAGAGATTCTGGATGAGAGGGCAACGCGCCAGAAATATGGTACAGAGGAGAAAATCCTCTGAACTCGCTTCCTGTCTCTGGTCGATCGACTCAAGCCAGTCGGCATACGTGGCGGAAGTGGCCTTTCATAATTTCATGTACCGTTCATACGTGACGGAAGCATCATTGCGTCGCCACTTAGAAATTGCACGGCTGTTTACTGCAGCGAATCCTTGCAACGCGCGTCCACCGAACGTGTAACTTTTCAGGAATCCAAAATCGATTGAGAGAAGTGCCGTCAGAAGTTTAACCTTATTATTGCACCGATTTTCCAATCAAAACTCAATAATAACGCCGTTGCATAAAAAAATAGATAGTTTCATTTCATATCCTAGTTCCTCGTCGAAGTTAACATTTTCATGCTTAAAGTTATTTCTAATAAAAATTGTTATGGTCATTAGTCATCCCTCCCTCCAATTATGTAGCTCACAATTGTTATTTCAAGTATACTCAGTTCATAAAAACAGCGTTGGTTTAGAAGAAATACAATTAATTATAAAACGTGTAGGACGTAGGTATATTTAGAACGCATAAATGAGCCTTAAGACTCGACGGACGAGCTGGTGATAAAATGTATTCAGCCACGTTCCCAGTGACGGGGTGTTATTATCGGATTTTCATAAAATCGCTTAAAGGTTGGATATTTAAAAAAGAAAAAAGTGAACCCAGCATACGCCTTTACTTTGAGCCCTTGTTTTCCCTTGCTCCGTGCCATTCTTTTTCGCTATTCACCTCCTCCACTTTTCCTCCTATTTCCTTCCTCCACCCTTGCCGAGCCCTCGTTACCCTCCATTATCCTTGCACACGCTCGCGACATATTTTAAGGTTAATCATCCAACGGACTGATGAACTAATACAATCTCCCAGGCTTTAGAGGAAAACGACCAGAAGTGTATTGTAGTTTTTGCAACGCCCTTACAAATTCTATACAGGAAGGACAATTTTGGCTATCTAGCTTTTACTAAAAAAAATCAGATAGAAATAATTCCAAACTGGCCTCAAACTTCGCATGAATCGTGGATTATGATATGATATCGAGTTGTTAAGCGAGTGGTACTCTCTTGCAAAATCGATGCAAAAGAAAAAGCATTGGTGGATCAGCAAAAAGCAGCTTCCTTCCAGTTACGAGTCATTCCTGTCTCTTTTATCGACTTTTCTTCTCTTAGTAATCAGTCACTTCCTTGGGCTCTTGAGTCTACCAATTTCTCAGGCTTATGAGAGTGTTTCTCGTGTGCGTGATATCGGGAGGAATAGGTGCTTCTATTGGATATAATTTTTAAGGGATTCTGAGGAACATTTTCGTGTGTAGGTGGATGAATACTGGCGGGTGAGAGCGGAGGTTCGATGGATCGCAGTGTTTTTGCCGCCCGTGGATTTCGAACCGTCTGCCTCGTCGACACACCTCTAGTCGCCAGTGAATTTACGAGTTGAAATTTATCTTTCTACCTGTCCGTCGCGTTTCCGCATTCCCTAGCCAACTGTTTGCTCCCTATACTCGCCTGTTCCCCTTTATTCCCCAAATTCTCCTCAATTCTGTTAAGAAACGATATAAAAGTACCTGCTTTTCTTTCCAATTTCCTTCACCATCGAACATTCTTCATCCCTTAATTATGTCGAATGATCGACGTGTTCTACTGTATCAAGAAACAAAGACTCACTAGAATTCAAGCTTCTTTGGCTCTGTCTTTCGTTCGGAGTGTTTCAGACACAGGAGGATACGATTTATCACGTTTCAAATCCAATGGAGATAATATCGTAGGGGATACCGGGGCAAGTTGATACGTTTTTCAGTTTTCATTGTTTTTCATTTTTGTTTGAATCAATTACTTAATAACAAATATGCTAAATTATACTTTGGTCCTTCCTCTTTAATATATAGTAAGCGAAAACTTGAGAAAGTACATACAAAATGAATGAAAAAATGTTATTTGGACGAAGGCAAAGTGTATCAATTTACCCCACTGTGGGGCAAGTTGATACATCTTTAAAATATCTGTTTAATGAGTAACTAATAAATTTGAAAAATATAATTTCAATCTAAATACCTTTCCAACAGTCAAAAGTTCAAAGATCAAACAAATTTTTAAACAAACATACCTAGAAAAACATTTTTATTTTCATTTTTTTTTATGTCTGGAATATCCCACTTTAACATGAGGTGTCTTCTTCTTTTTGTTATTTCAAACCATTTTCCAAGAAATATAAAGAAAAAATTCAATTAAAAGTAGTCGGGGAAAATTAATATACTGTATCAACATGCCCCAGAGAAACCGTATCAACTTACCCCACAGGAAGTCATTATGTATAAACATGTCCATAAAAAAATGTAGAGCATATAAACATAATTACAAAACGTAATTACCTTACCTTCAAAAGACTCAATATGATGCCAAATTACTTCGGGTTATAAAATTCTTTATATCGTCTCAAGACGGATTGGAAAGTGAACACAACTATTTACTTTTTCTTTATATAAACGAAAACAGTTAAAAAAACGATTGCTAACGTCAAGGTACACCCACGTACGCTGGATCGTAGGAAATAATTTATCAACAATTTTCACATATCCCATTGAAATGAAGCTACATATATACGGTGTCGAGATAATTCGTCTGTATCAACCTGCCTCTGTATCAACTAGCCCCGGTCTCCCCTAACTATAGACGAGTATAAATTTCAAAATTGACAAAAAGCAAGGTCTTAAAATACCTGCGATACTATCGTAAACAATACCACTGAAGAAGATGTCAGGAACTTCTCATTTTTCCTACCCCGAAAACCAGATACCCACATACAACCAGTTAACCCACATATCTCCAAAGCAACGCGTCGAAAATTGCTCTTCATCCCGAACACACGCTCCGAGTGCTTCCAGATAAATTAACTTTCGAGCCAAGATCCCATACCGACCTCGCTGCGTGCTCACCCAAAATTATCAGGCCCCTTTGAAATCGTCCGCCTAAATCTCTCGATTATAATTGTTGAGACACGCAATATCTCAAGTTTTCACCTAGTTTCCCCGCCGGGCTTAACTAGCTTAATGCTGGATAACCAGGCCGAGACCCTCGTTGATAAATCGAGGGATCATCTAATTACCTGCCGCATAACGTACAGTTATACCATCGCCCGACAGACGATATATGCACGTTATGCTCGGATAAACGAGATCGTCCCTTTCCACCGCGTATACCTTGTCCACCGAGCGGCATTAACTTCGTCGTTCCAACTTGAAACGATATTCGACGCCACTTTGATCGGACACCGATCGAACGACGTAATAACGGCCAGATCGATGATCCGCTTGCTGCGGGAGGAAAAGATTACGGATCATCCCCTATCGCCTGGGACGCTGTGTACGATCCACATTGGTTTGCTTCTGGGCTCTTTGAAATCTCTGATTAAAATTTGCTCTCTGTGCCAACGCGTGACGGGCTGAACAGTGATGCAAAGCGAAGTGATTAAAAGCGAGGGTTTAATTTTGAGGAGGTGTTATAAAATATGAAGGCTGGAGGATTTTGTTATGTAATAGTTTGTGCAAGGAATTATTTGTGCTCTCAGGTACCAACTCGTGGTAATTCGTTTTTAAGAGTGAGATTTATGGGGTGTATAAATGAGGGTTGTAATGCAGAGTGACTTTTATGTAGCGAATTTATTGGTTCTTCGGGAAAGGTAAGAAAAATAAAGATCATCGATTTGGAGTGCTCGAGTAAAAGCGCTTAAGCGACTGAATAAACTTGGACGAATCAGATTTCGGCTTGCTCTGGCGAAACTAATTATTAAAGAAACAGTGAATCCATTAACGCCTTGTGGAATTCGTTTATTCTTCGAGGATTTTAACCCAGCCATTTGCAGCGTCTCTAGCCGCCACTCTGTGATTATTAAAATATATATTTTTAAATCAATTCAACGGTTGAGTGATTAAGTAATTTTCTTCGATTATTCTTGTAAAACGGTTTTAGCGAACGTTGGATTGTAGAGATGGAGATAGGTACACGTTTCGCTTTAGAATGTAATGGGAATTAATTCGTCGAATTAAATTCGAATCCTGATAATTTTATCGCAAGCTCCTGCATTCTATTTTTATACCTACAGCTAAATGACTGTAAAAAGAAAGAAGTTTAGAGTTCCAAAGTCACAATTTCTTTGAATTCTGATAGCCAGAAATCACGATCTCGCATTACACCAACTCACGCTTGTCAGTCAAACGAACAATAACGATTCTAAGACCACTTAACCCAGAAGAGTGAGTATCTTCGATTATTCGAGCCAGTGGAATCAGAAACCATCCCCTGCAACCACCTAAACCCCCTAACCTACAAAGTACAATTTCAATTCACTTAAAACAGTAATCCCAGAAACTCAAATCCCCAATTACTAACTATTATTACCAAGTGACCTAAAAAGAAACACCAAGCCCCCGTCAGACACTCACTACCAACGCATTAAAATGAAGACTCCTATCAAGACGCTGTGCACGCCGCTATCCATGCAATTACACAGAAACTTGAAACTCCGTTCGCCCCGAAAACAGAAAGTCACCCCTGCTATACAAAAAGTACCCACCGATCGCCGAGGGACAAGTACAAATGACACAAGTCCGTGCCAAAGGTTACAGGCCCGAACTAACGACACGTAGCGGTGTTCCATCAGCGTGTTACCGTGACTCATCCAACTCCTCGAACTTCTCTTCAGGGGTTCCGTCCACTGGCGCCGAGTTAAATGGCGAATGACACGGGGCCACGGGACAATCGAGGTTAACTTCTCGTGTCAATTGCTGCTCGGATTTGTCGCAGGCTTCCAGCTCCCCCTGCGCTAACCTGGCCACGCTAAACATCGCGATTTAGCATCTCCAACAACATTTTATTTAGCCAAATCTGTCTGTGGCTGGAATACACTGCTTACGTTGGATATTGGGTGAGAAGCTTGCTAACCGATTGTACCTACTGTAATACAATTCTTTGTAATTGTATTAGCTCGGTGGGAAAGTTCGCTCGCTCGCTGTTGGATGATGTTAAGTGCCAGGAAATGTCCTTTTATCACTAGAGCAGGGTTTACTAAAATTCTAAAGACAAGTTGGTTAGCGATTTTACATATAACTTGGGAATAGAGACTTCAGTTTAGAAGCTAAACGGAGGACGAAAGATCGCGCGACTCTGACCACGCGTTAATTGCAAGCAATTCGTGGTGCACATAATGCGGAGGGTAACATTTGAATTTAAATTAAGGACGGTAATGTATGTAACGTGCGAGAAATTAAGTCGCGTCGGTGTTATTATTAAGGAAGCAGCGTCCCGCGGACACGCTCCTGAACAACGAAATGGACTTTACGGATAAGCAAGAATTTCGTTATGAAAATCATGGGACCAAGTCGCCTCTCCCTTCTGTCGCGACTTTCATGATAATCCGCGGAGCAGAGTTTACGAACGCGGAATTATCCGTTTAAGGGATAGGGAGGGGTGGCTGTAAAGTGGTGGACACGTGTCACCGTTATACAGTAAAAAGAAGCAGGGTTGGCTGGTAGGCGTTGTCGTTAAATTAATTCTCATTAGAAATGCTGAATACGCAAGGCGCGCGCCACTTCCCTGAAATTAACTTCCATCGTCGTTTTCACTGCCGCGTTAAAAACGAATTGAAAACACTGCGAGCCCCAAGGCTTTCTTTTAATCCACCTACGGTACCTCTGTTTCGCTTGTCCCCCTAAAGAGCCACTCACGCATGCGAGTTTCACTTTTAAATCACAAGGGCGAAGTGATATCAAGCAAATGCAGAAATTCAATCCAAGTGATCTCTTCTTTTATTGAGTTACCAGGGCTGTTTAATTCAAGGAATCGTTTATTGGAAGAGGAGAGCGGTTATTTGTATCGCGACAAAGGTATAAAGCCATTGGGATAGAAGAGTGTAGTTGAGGCGAACGGAGATCATTGTTAGAGCATCACGGGTACAGGAAAGAAAGACTCGAAACGCGGCAGTTCCCCCGAATAAATTTGTGACCCGGTCGACGCGGGGCCCGGAAAAATACACGGGCTTGCGAAAGAAAGGAAAATCCAGCGACAAATCTTCCGCTTCCACGGCTTTTACTTCGAAAGGAGCCATCGCGACATTACCGAACCGCCAGCCCATCTTGAATCGTATGTAAATGCCCCGCGGCTGAAAGTGGAACACTGATAGCGATTCCGCTCTAAGTTCGCCAGCCTTCGAAGGAATTCGGGATTGACTGATTTCCACGGGACGAAGTAAGAAAGTAACTCGGCGAGAAATTAGCATCCCCCTTTCCCACTGAATTATCGCCGCTTCGGGGATTAAACGACCGCCATATTGGACGTCGTTGATGAATCTATTTTCGGTGGAGATCGAAAGGGGAGCCTTGGTTGCCCATTCGCATGCAGGATTATGAAGACATCGTGTTTTAGGGGTTAGCTCGCATCAGGAGGTAGAAAATGTATCGATTCTTTGGGAATTTATTTCAGAAAGTACATGCATATTATTATGCAATGGTTTTTATATTCAAATGAGGGACACTTTAACAGATTATTATATTATATTTTGGTATAAAAATATTTATTTATTGCACAATTACAATTGGTTTCCCGGAAGCTGTTTTTAGAAATACGTTTCGCGGTGACCAACATTATTCGGAACTAGGTTATCTGAATTCAAAAAACGGAGAAGATTTAGTTAGTACAATAGTTTATCTAGTCTTTAATCGTTCGATTTTATAAAATATTAATGTGGGACAAAATGGCAGAAGTTTTAAGTGAAATGATCGATTTTCGATGAAAAAAACACTCATTTTTCATCCATAAAATAAAAATTATGCATTGGAAAAACAAATGCTTCGATTAAAGACTAGATTTGAATGTCTAGAAGAAACCTACAAAGTTGCAGAAAGATTGGTGAAGCGGTTTTGGAAAAATCGTGGTCACCGCAATCGAAAAACCCGTTTCGAGAAAAACGCGTTTAAAGTTTCCTGGGGTCGGCGGTACGCTTCGCGGCGCGTACACTCTAAGTCGTATATCTCCCACAATTTTAATCGGATCGACTTAAAAACTTACAGAAAACATTTTCAGGATGATATACTTTGAGAAAATGATAAAATCCAAAAATCGATTTTTCTGACCTTACTGATGCTAAACCCTTAAAACAGTGCTCGAAATATAATTCCAGAGCCGGATTTACCTTTCAGGGGGCCCCAGGCTGAATATTTGGTGGGCCCTCGGTTAAATGTAAAAAATAAAATGACGCTGATTTGATTTTTGTTTATCATAATACTCGTATAATCTAAATAAGAATTTAATTTCAAAATTAACATTGAATATCTAAACTAAACATAACATTAACATAAATAAATATTAAAGATACAAGTTAATAAAGATAATATAAAAAATGCTAATTTTTTTAAGAAAATATTTAAAATGAGGGGTCCCCAGCTAAACGGGGCCCTAGGCTTCAGCCTTGTTAGCCTAAGGGTAAATCCAGCACTGTAATAATTCCGCTGGTTGCTTGAGCGAGCACAGAGTTAAACGTTCAGAGAGCTCCTGTGACATTAAATGTACAATATTTTATACATTCTTCATTATTTAGATTTTAATAATTATCTTGCTTGGAAGTCTTGGAACTCGATTACCAACATGAAATAGAAGATAAGTTTAAACTAGATCGGTGACTGCTAAGTAGTACATACTCTACAAGTGCGCATGCGCTTTAAGTGCCTTTTATCAGCAACTCTCATAAAACAATTAAGAAAACGATGAGTAAAATCACTTTAGAAGACACGATAAGCATAACGGAAATCTCTTACAGATTATTCTACCACTAACTTCAATCCGCTTAAGGGGGGAGACCACTGTCTCAAATCTGAAAAAAAATTTTTTTTCTTTTTACATTTTCTGAAAGACGTGTGTTTCAAGAATGTTTGCTCCAAATTTTATGAAGAAATTCGCAAACTTGATGGAAATATGGTGTTTTTCGTGAAGCGGTGTCATACGCGCGATTGAGCCACGCGGAACTTTGAACGCGATTTCCTCAGAATGACATCGAAAAAATCGATTATTTCTTACATTTTCTGAAAGACGTATGTTTCAAGAATGTTCTCTCCAAATTTTCTGAAGAAATTCGCAAAATTGACGGAGATATGGTGTTTTTCATGAAGCGGTGTCAAACGCGCGACTGAGCCACGCGGAACTTTGAACGCGTTTTTCTCAGAATGACATTTCTCAACCGCGTTGACAGTCTACAGAAAAAACTATACGTCCAATTGGCATGATCATGGACATTTATTGTACGGAAAACGCGTCGCTATTACGTGACGATCAGACATTTTCAATTTTCGACCTGCTTCTATTTTGTTTAGCAACATTTCCCCAATTTTGTACCCCGAAAACATGACTTTTTTCTTCAGTTGTCCGCCATTTTGTTATTTTTTACAATTTTGACATTTTTCGATCGTCACGTAATAGAGGCAAGCTTCTAGTTTCTAAATATTATTGTTTTTTTGAATTTCGATGAACCATATGGCCTGGGAACTGTCAACGCGACTAGCATGTTTTTGCCGGAGCGCAAATTTTGACGAAGAGTATACACGAAACGGATTTATGAATTTGATTGAAAAAAAAATTTTCGTACCCTTCGATATGTGCACTATTAACTATACTAAGCAATAAATTGATTTCCTTGCGTTGTTTGGTTGAAATAAATTCCCGAAAACACCCTTACATTTCGGACCGAGACAGTGGTCTCCCCCCTTAATGCAAAATCGTTGAGGATGATATCAAGGATCACGTGTCTGAGGTGTTCAGCAGGAAAAACAAGAGCTTTTATGCTAATGGCCCGACAGATGAAGAAAAGTTGGGAACCAGGATCATGGGTAGGTACACCGTTAATTAGGCATTGTTCGCGTGAACGCAACGCAGCTAAAAATTTCCAGCCAACTTGTTACTCAACCTAATGAATCCCTCCCAATTGCTTGCGAGCGGAGCAGCGATAGCGGGATTCTGAAAAGCGAGTTGCGAGTTGCGAGAACTTGTAACGATCGACTATAGGTATAGTTTCCTCGTCGTGGAAGTAAAAAAGAAACTGCAAAGGATATTAGCATTTTCCTTTTGCCCCAGTAGTCTCTTTGGAAGAACAACCCGCGAGCTAGAAAGTTAAACGGGCCACATATTGGATCGTGCTGATTCGATTCTACTCGTTGAACCCGCTGGCAATTGACCCCGGCGATGACGTCTGAGCGAATCTTCGTCCGTACGCATGACTGATATCACTTTAAAGTGATTGACAGGTCGGGGCAGTGCCACTCGTTCTTTTGCTCCCCCCTCTTCCACTCGCATTGTCGTTCTTCTTTTTTGGGCTCCTGGAAAACTCCATCGAAACGTGTCACCGATTTCGTGGGCAGGCTTCAGCTGATTATCGTGGATCGATGGATAAAGTGATCCTATATTGGGCTTTAGATCAAGTGTCAATTGCCAATTGAAGGGATAACTCGAGGGAACAGATTGCTAGCGAAGTTTGCTTGGGTGATGAGGGAAATTTCATGTGTATGAGTTTACGAAAATGTTATTTTGATATTGGGATGCAGAAAAGGCTTGATGAATATTGAATGTTGGTTTTGGAAATATGAAATTTTTTCGGGTGAATCGAACAAGGAAATACGATGGGCAAAAGTTGTTGCTTTTGAAGGGAATGTATATTTGTTCCTGTGTGGAGCGATACTTTTTATGTATGCTTCAATTTCGTAGTTACCAGTTTTCGATGTTGTAGTTAGTATTAATCCTCAATCGTTGAATGCGATTATTATGGCGAATTATAGAAAAATTCTCTTGAGACTTGAACCCTCGATAACTAAAAAAAACTCAGTAACTGACCTCGATACAGTACTCCGATTGTAAAGTGCAATTAAACACAGATTTCTGGTAAAAAAAGAAGATGGTATACATATAGCGAAACGTGAGAGCAAGTGCCAAACGGGTCGTATTACGAACCGAGGGTAAACTTTACAGTGTGCGGAGAGAGTCGTGTGTCGTCCCCACTGATGCATGTCACAAACCGCTGTGCTTCTACGAATGCCCCTGAAACTACAGCAGACACAGAATTTTTTTGTAATCCGATGTCACTGCGTGCCCCTTTTTCGTGTTCAAACGATGAACTTGCCTTTCGACATCCCCAGAATCCCCTAGCAAAACACATTCCACCCCCACCTCCCACGTAGTATCAAGATTGACGTAACGAACGTGAAAAAAGAGGAACCCCTGACACACATTATGTTGACGTTCAAAAGCCCTGGAATATTGTACATACTTCGCCATGTAACGAAACTTTTTATAGGACTTCAATGCATATTATTTTATAAAATTCAGTTTTATCATATTTAATACTGCCTGCTGTGTTATTTCATGTTTATACACGTTCCACTGTGTTATTTCACGTTTCACGTGTCCTATCATGAGTAAATATTTTTCTTTCAGCTTCCTTTCAAATAGACATTAACGTAAATATTTTTCACGCTCGTCAAAGAGAATTGTAATGTTTCACGTTTTCAATACCTGTCTCTGAATACATAACAAATCCAATAGGATTGCGGGAAATATTTCTGCCACGATACGCATATTTTACGCAACCTAACGAACACGTCATACCTACACTAATGAGAATATAATAATCGGGGTTCATGAAGAGGCCAGAAATATAAATCAGAAAAGTGATTCGGACATGTACTCACGCAACAAAGCTCTCCAAAAATCGAAATTCAATGTGATGTGGAAAATATTCATCACTCACCTGAAACAGAAAAACAATGAATGGTTAGTGAAAAGTATTGAAATTCAATATTAATATAATATTATTCTTTGCCAAGTGAAAATGTTTCCCACGACGCGAGCGACGCAAGATTCACATAAAAATTGTTTGTTTAACGCAGAACCCTCGAGTTGGAAAGGGGATGGGGTCACTTCAGAAGCGGTTGATTCAAAAGCAAGGCTTCCATAATCTCCAAGAATTTAGAGATTCTCGTGGGTACACCTAAAACTACTCCAACTAATCTCCTATTCGTGGGAATCTCCCATTCTAGCTAGTTTTATTTCTGATTTGTAATGTTTTGGGGTTAGGTTGCAAAACAACAGATATGCTGAACCTCGCCCATTTGTCACATAATTTATGTAATTTGTGGTGAATAAAGGCGAATTATTATTATTATTATTATTTCTCGTAATTCAGATAACACATGATTAGGGGAAATATGGGTAAAACCGAGACGCTAAGGATAAAAGCTTATAACTTTGACATTATTAACGAAAAAAAGAAATTGAAATTAGGATTCATTAGAATAAACTCTTTATTAAATAATAGTATATACCCATTTTTTTTAATACAATAACAGATACAAAAAATTACGATTTAAAATATGGTTCGTTTTTACGGTTTTACCCCATGGCCTGGGTAAAACCGGGTACCATAGTAAAAACTGACTCTAGCACCTAGGGTAAGTGTGGGTATTACTGCGGACTTTTAAGGTAGGTTAACTTTAGAACCCTCGATACGGCGTTCAAATGAATGAAAGTTCCTCCTTCTTTTTTTAAAAGAAAGGTGGGACCTTAATAATTCCATAAAAAAATATGAGGGCGGGGTAATATGTACAGTTAATTAAAAACACAGAGATTTGTCGATCAATGTCATTGCATGAGTTACTGCAGACATGCATGTATTACTGCGTGCCAGTTACTAACGAAACATCAGTTACTGCGCATGTATTACTGCGGTCTGATGTCAGGCGAAACATAACCTTAATACCTTTGCAGGTTACGTAGACAGAAGTGAATACGGTCGGAAGAAAGGTTAGGTGGCGCAATGGTCGGTCCGCAGTAATACATGCACATGGTGTAAAGTACTGCACCTAATACTGCGGTGACAAATAAAAATTAAAACTAAAATGTAGACGACTGATTGATTGTTTTTCTGGAAAAATAACTCTTATTCTACCGAGCAATAATGCTACATTACATGTATTACTATTAATAACAAAAATATAAATGTTTTTCTAGTAGGTGTTCATGACCGCCATACCGGGAATCGACCGAAGTTTCGCCTTGACGAATTTCAAACTACGATAAAAGAATTAATAATAACTTTGCTGTACATATTTATTAATAATTACCTGTAATAGAGTTTAAAATAATTTTATTAAAAATTTTCAAGAGATTATGTACTTTCTAACATTAAATATGATCTGTTTTAGAATATCCGCAGTAATCGGGGCATCCGCAGTAATACCCACACTTACCCTATAACAACGGAATTCGTTCAATTCTTCAGTCTCCCAACCAGTGCAGCCTTCGTGGCACATTTATAACAAACTGTACACTGCACGGGTACCCGGTTTTACCCCGTACGGTTTTGCCCCAGCATACAATTTTGTAATTATAAATTACAAAATGCATTACAAATTATCAACAATGCCAGGGCGAAGTACAAAAAAACTGTCTTAGTTATTTACACTTTAATATGCAACAATTAACATAATTCGCACAAAAAAGTACTTACCTGAACACTGTCAAAAGTATCGAAGTTTCTTAACTATCGAAAATTAGATCAGAGCCTTTAAAAACACATAAGTCGCTATAACTTTAGTAAGGACGCTTGTAACACAATCATCTTTTGTTGATGGAACAACGCACATCGTGACAATATGTGGCTTCAACGACGCGGGAAAATTTAAGGCCGTTTTAAAAATAATAGTCCGTCCCGGTTTTGTCCATATTTCCCCTACAGAATAAATAATTATCAGTTTTCAGTTCTCTACGTAATTCCTAAGTAGTTTAATCACAAAATACTTCTCCACACCCTCGCCTTAATACTCATTTGCAGACTTCTCCAAACTTAAATCTAAAAACCCCAAAAATCCCAGACCCCCATCGTCCCCCAAAACAGTTCCCCTCGAAAATCCGAGAAGATCCAGAACGAAATCGTGCCGTTTCTACGGCTAATCAATTTGACCAGTTTGAACGAGCAAGGTCCTTGGGGAAGGCTGCTCTATTTTACGATTTACGAGTCGACCCCCATCGACGGTTGCAGCTTCTTGGACGGAGCATGGCGAACGTGCAACGACAAGCGTTCCCTCGTCGAGGGGGGCGTCGGTACACGGAGATAAAAGTGTGATCCCGAGCTCTGGACGGCGCGCGAGCTGCAGATGTTGCAGCTTTGCGGGAGGAGCCGGCCAAGACGAAGCGTTTCCCTGGCCTCCAGCGGTGGCAAGGAGCACACACACTGCGACCACATGTTCCTCCAACGAAAAATCAACCTTCCACCGACCGCCATGTGTGCGAGCCGGAGCGTTTTCGAAAATGACACGAGCCACCGCGAGCTGACCAGGCCAGATCGCGTAATGACAGAGCCCGGCTACGTGGAACTGGTCATCGAACACACCGGCACTCGCTGATTCCCTTCTACGAACGGCGCGGATGAATAACTCCCTTCTCACCCCCGTTTCACCCACCTCCTCCCATTTCAACCCTGTTTTTTCTCCTTTTGCTCCCAGGGAACACGGGTGTCAGCGAACCTCGAAATGTGGGTCAGAGGGACGCGTCCAGGGATCTGTGACAATTTCGAGCGACTTCCTGCTGAAGCTGGAGAACAATTGGTGTACGCTGCTGCATGCTGTTGACTTAGGATGCGCCTTTGACACGTGCTGCAGTTTCGACACTTTAGGCAGCGAGTGAAAAGGGGTATAGTTTTCGGGAGAGATTGTTTCATCCAGTGTTTGGCGTTATTAGAGTATGGAGGAATATTTGACGAGCAACAGCTTCGAGGATAGTGGAACGTATGCATATGCAGTATATAGTTCGAGTAGAAAGAATTATATTTTGAAATTAATATCTCGTAACACGAATTATTTATTATACAGGAGCGTGTGTAAGAACAACATGAGTTCTAAACTTTCTTCTCACCACCAGTATACCTAATGGATGTTTTAGCGTTGTGGCGCAACTTTTTATGAATTCCTAGGTTAAAGTTGAGGGTAGTTAGTTTAACCGAGGATTTAATTGTAGGGGCACGCTGTTAACCGATAGCAACGCTGCTTATCCGATGTAATGACACACTTAACTTCATGCTACGAAGGAGTGGCGTTCGATCCACGTTTCGCTGGAGATAAAAGGACCCTATTTATCCGCAGCAAGTGGGTGTACACCGTCGAAAATTGTTTTAGGAAAAGGCTACTTAACTCGCGAACCGACTGACCGATTTAATTTGTCGTCTCCTCGGAGATCAGGATAAAACATGGGCCCCGAGCACGATTGTCGCAGACTGTAATTTGCATTTCATTATTGAGTGGATGCATATCGAGTTACGGGCACGATCACCTGGCTAGAGACGAATGGTCTGTTTAAGTTAACCTTTGTGCTTAAAGGATCCTGCTTAAAGACACAAATAAGATTCCGTCTAAGGAACCTTAGTGTATATTTCGTAAATTGTTTCTGATGTAGTTAACCCCACAGCTATTTTTACATTTCATGTATTATTTAACAGATTTTAAGGCACTCAACCCTCTGGTGACTGGCTTCGTGGACTATTCACAAATCCCTTTCTCCCTTGAAACCTTCCCTCGTATTTGCTAGCAAGCTCGCTCTACGTGGCTTGTCGCTGATCATTAATATTCAGCCAAAACACGTGCCATAGAGTCTGCGACCCTATTAATCGAAACACACTACCTTCGTTAGCTTTACTGATTAGGGTGATCGAAAGGTGTGACGTCTACTCTAACAATTTCAATGTAGCTAATACGTAATTGCTTTCAGAGATAATTATTAATATTACAGTTTAGAATATCCTGCTTACAAGATATGAAATCTTTTCGTCAGATATCTATCTCATAAAGCACAGATCTCCCCCAAAACTCGAAAATCCCTCTGGCAACCGAGGACCCTCTAATTACCCTCACCACTGTAATCATACTTTCTCCCCAAGGAAATCTCAGTCTATCCCAATGTTGCTACAAAATCGAGAAGTGGAGAGATGCAAAATTGGAAATTCCGGGAGCCCAGTCGAGCAACTCACTCGCCCCTATCGAAGCCTTCGATCCACACAGAATTTTTAATTAAGCCATCGCGTTGCCCTCGACGACTAAACGTGCAGTCGATCTCTCGGAGTAGCCAGCTTCTTCTTCGATTTTTATAGATCGATCGCGCAAGCTTTCAGAATAATTTCCAAGCGATCGCGCCCCTTACTCGCGACTCACGCAGCAACGATCAAAAGAAGGGTTCGATGAACTCGAGCTACGTCTGCCGTGGTAGACACCTTTCTACTTGCGACATTGGTTTCCATACGCGTTGCTCCCGATTCCAACGTTGCAAGAGCCAACGAAGATGCACCCTGGGGCACGCCGATGTTCCATCAACGTCGACGACGAGGCGTGCAGCTGAGAATTTTACGGCGTTAATGGCCAAACACAGGCATGCTTTTATTTTGTTTATCCAACGCCGATGCTAATTAACGGGGATTGGAATTAACCGTGCTCGTGGAAAGTTAAGCGGCAAGTTTAGAACCGCGTCCACCGTCGATGCAGCAACTTTCTTACCCGACGTTAACGATACCGCGAGCTAAAGAGCCTCGAAACCTGTTCCCTGCGCGATATTTCAACCCTCTCCACAGCCTCCCCCTCACGGTTCCTGGCTGGGGAAATTTACTTTCCACGGGGAAAAATGGAGATTAATATTCTCGGGATAAGACGGAACAAATTTTCCGTGGCCGGATTAACGTGGCGACCAAAAGAAAAGGAAACTTGCTCGGCGCCCCTGGAAATCTTGAAGCATCGCGTGCAACGCTAATGACGATGAGGATATTGAATTTGATTTTGCTTAGTTGGAGGATACGAGTGGGTGTGCCTGTCGAAGAGTTAAGGAAGATGCAGATTGTGAGAAAGATTGAGTATACTAGTGGCGGAATTGTTCAGATATAATTTAATGTTCGAGCGAACTTGTGACTCGGGACAAATTAATTTCAAGATAGCAAAGTTTCTGGGGCTACCTGTTGGTAACTTTATGAACGACGCACTCCTGTATTAGGTATCAAATAACGCGATAAGTCTTCTATTAAATTACCGAGAAATATAAGAAACAGGTATACATTTTCAATTATCAGACGTCATCTTCAGACATCACCTGATAGTACGAACGATTCCCAGAGTTACTCGATTTTCATTCGATCATCCTTGGATTTTATCACCAACAACATTTTGCGTCTCGCATTCGAGAGAAGCTGAGATTACAAGCATCGTCGTTCTCTATTCCCACTGCTTTGTCCTTCGATTATATTCTATTGTGACGATACCTATGGCAGGCAGATGGGAGCTAAATGGTAATCCCGATCCGTGCAACATGACGTCCCCTATGATCTGCTTCAAACAGAATCTTAATGTCTTAATCCATTCCGAGTTCCGGATCTGGGTTATGTAAACATCGCGATTCACGCTACGTCAGAGTACCTAAACGATGGATCTTAATAAACTGTACCGGTAGAAACTTGCCAATCCGAATGTTGCACTTACCTTTACCAGCAACGAAGCATAACTTCCAAATACATTCCCAGGACACCATTAACAGGAAAGCATTCAATTATCAACTAACTATAATTCTCGCAAAATAAAATGCTATATAATTCGAGCATCGCTCAGTTTATCCAAAGAACGTTTCCCCCGAAACAATTCCATGTTCCTTGAATATTCTCGAAATAGTATCCCTTTATTCATAACCCAAGCTACCCCGAGCCAAGGAGTTGGCTATATATGTATAAAGATTGACGCAATTAAATGGAACAATCCAAGGCGTAGCGACGGCGCTTCCCCATCCTAGGAGACTCTAATTCCCAGAAAACGTGGCCATTCCCTCGTACAATTCTATCGTGGCCATTAAAACCGTGGAAATTACGAGCGAAACTTCCGAGCATAATTCGAGAAGGAGGCTTTTGTGGTTCAGGGCGTCGTCGGCCGGCGAACTTCCTCGGCGATCAGGTGTCAGGATAAGGGTTTCTCCTTCGGGGCTTCTCCGCCGACACGACGGGCCCCGATTTTCGTCCAGATAGTAACATAATATTCCCACGTCCGAAAGAAATCAGGCTGCAGACGGTTGCACGGTTCCCTCGGTGGCCGTCATCCACGGATTCGTGTTTTCTTATCCAGGGAAGATATTCCTGAACATCGACAGAGGGAAACGGGCAACCTCACACCCTCTCAACTCACTAATCTGTCTTCCTTTAACGAAGGGAAGCGTAATTCCCTGAGACAATCGGTTATCGATCGCGTCAACTGTCGTTCTGATTGAATTGTGCAATTTCTGCATCGGAAATCCTCTTTACGATGCAGCGCGCGGAATAGGCAGTCGACGTTACGTGCTCCCATCGATCAGCCAAGTTTTTATTGCGAGCGCACTTGAGCAGGAGCCTGGCGCACCATTGGACGTTCGATAACTACTTCTGCGTGGCTTCCTCGAATGGATGTTCTTTGCAACAATTGCACCTTCGGCTGGTGGACCATCGGTGTGATATACTCGAGTACATACCCCATACTCAGGGTAGATAATTTCTATCTCCTTTCTATTTTTAATTTGTTTATTTAATTGCAGCTTGGGATTATCAACAGTATAGCCTCGCCATTTACTCGAATGAGTGTTACTAAAGTATTACATAATAATAATCCCACTCGGTAACAGAAGAAACCACGGGAAAATATTTCTTTAGATTGTCAGCAAAGAGAAAATACAAGAACTGTTGTTTGCCACGTGGAGCAGTGCATGAAGGTCCAAGACGAATTAAAACAGGCGGAGAGATGAGTTGCCCAGTTGCCCAGGTTGAAAAACACCGCGTAAAAGAAGAATACAGGGAAAGCAGCCACTTGGTGTCGGTCTATATGCACCCAGCATACATTCGGTCCGCATGAAAACCGCAGAAGTATCGCCTCGTGTCTCCGTTTCAATATGAGAAGTATGTACAAACGTTCACCGCGACCGCTATAATCGTCGTTCCAATGCAAACACGGGCCAGGAAAAATGGCGGTGGTCGTGGCTGACGATAAAGCGAAAAGGCAAGGTTGAAGAACGACGTCGCGAATAAATACGGATAGAACGCCTTGGGGAGTGCTAAATAGCGGAGATCCGGGGCTAGACCATACCCGGAATAATATTTAAACAGCAAGTAGAAAGGGGGAAGATGCGCTGCTCCAGCGGGGAAAGAGGAAACGCAAATCGTTTTATCGGCAATTCCTTTCGCCTCTCTGTATCTCCAGGCAACGGTGATTAAATGCTAATTCTTCCTAACTAAACTAATCACTAATGTAACTCACGCCCCACCCTGGACGTCCATTGATGACTAAAAGCAAATTCAAAACTCGTATTTTAGATATTTCGTTTTCAGATATAATTCTTTCGGATAGAACTATTTTATTTCTACTACTATTCAGTTCAAACTTTTTTTCGACCACTACCCTTGATTTCGTCCCTTCGTCTTTTGCTTCTGAAAGGGTAGGCATGGATTTTTGGAATGGTTTACCGAAGTGGACGTTCCGAGGAGCGATTTTCTATTACTGGAGGAAAAGATTCTTCGTAGCTCTGGAAGCGCTGTCTTGTTTCACTTTAGCTGACTTATCGGCAACGACCTGACCGAGAGGAATTTCCAGGGACCGTCTATCTTGAAATTACTCCGGGAAAGGCGCTCGGTTTCCCTTTAAAGGCGTAACTGTGGCAACACAAATCACGTTTAAAGTAAATTGAAGACTTCGCGCGCGACCACCTTTTTTCGTTTCCCTCATTCGTCCTTCCTGCTCGTCCCTTCTCCCTTTTCCAATTTTCCGGCTCGCCTTTTGGTACTGTATAACTCGAGCAATATTTAACGCAGGCATTAGCCTGCTTCGTGGATCCAATATTGAATCTCGTCGTCCGCATGTTTTTATTTACTTTATTAGTTGAGGCGAACTTTAGACGGGATGCGAGTTAACGGGAATTCAATTTAAACTTCATTTCTGACCGTTTACCCAGGGCCAATTACTTTTGGTAAATACTATGACGGTGGTTTCAGAAACTGATACACTCCCGTGCGTCTCTGTCGTTCGAAATTCCTCCCCGCAATTTTTCGAACTCTATGAACCGAACGTGTCAAAGGCGAGAGTATGTACTTGTCTGGACGCCGAGAAGCTTATCGTCGAACACTGGCGAGGTACACGATGGTATTACATCTGTTACAGCAAAAGTAATTGAAAACTGGAACCAGTCCACGCCTCGGGGGAGGAAAAACGCACGGAGTTTCACGGCCAACTGGTTCTCTTTAAAATCACTGCTACTCGATCTGCTCGTTAGCGACGCTTCAATGGAGACGATTCTAGCTGGTTACCCACATTCACGAATCTTTCAGAGAATATTTCATGCCATTTATTTATTCACAGGATGTCCCATTAAGTATCAGCCTGAACAGGTATAAAACTCATAAAGCGTTGTAGCATAGCATTAAATTAAATTGTAGGTAACCCACATTGAAGAAAAATAACTTTTCTTTCACTAACTGAATTTCCCCAAAAATAAGGGTTAGTCCATTTTTGCTCTCAATTATATTACTCCAAAGAATATCTCTAAAGCACAACACAAGAAGTCCAAAGCTACTGTGTTTGCTACTTTTAAGTTTTAAGCTACTTCACTAACGATAAGTTCAAACTCAAATAATGCCAATTTCAAATAATGCAAATTTAATTTCCTTATTCAAACTAACAAAGTAAAAGTATAAATTAACATTTTAACCCCTACTATATATCAATCTATGATTTAGTGAGAACTTTCAAGAACCGGAAAGTCCATCTTCAAGTGCTGACGTCTTCAACAAAGTGATCTTGAAAGTTACAAAAGATCGCTACTGCAATGGTCAATAATTGTAAGTCAATGGTTGGAGAAATATTGCATGATTCGCTGGCTGCGAAGTGGAAAACGAGCTCGTTATTGGATCCCAAGTGCCTTGCATCGATAACTCATGAAAATTGTAAGTCATTCCTGGATGAACGGAGCAGCAACCGCGTCTCCGCGCGAGCAGGCTACTAAATTCTTGTCCATCATCGTCCCCAGTTTTCCAAGGTGCGTTCGCTGCCTGGTCTCCAGTGTGCTCGAATTATTCTCGTTCATACGCCGGTTCGTGCCTGGCGCACACTTATCCCGCGACGTTCGACGTCGGCGTGCGTGATTGCTGAACGGTAGATCGGATTGGCTGCTGGTCGAGAAACACTGTAAGACCGGCTTTGCCATTTCTCCAGAGCCTGCGATCCGGACCGTTCCTCCAGCTGCTCTCATTTCCCCGCAGCTGGCTCGACTCCTGCGTTTACCCACGTTCCCTGGCCGTTGGACTCCATACAAGGTGTCCGAGAAGCAAGTGCCTCGGAGGAAGCTGCTTTAAACACTTCATTTCGAGATTGAAACGTTTGCTGCACACCGTGTGCGGGAATGATAGAATCACATCTGACGAGCACACTTGGTACACGCCTATGGGCGTTCTCCGCGGCAGGGGTGGTTAGTTCACGAGGGTTTGTTGTACTTGAAGGGTCGAGCAGAGAAATTGTGGGGTGAAGGGTGTTGTAGGTGAGGTTGAGGTGTACCCTTGGCAGGTAGTTGATGAATAGTGGTGCTCAAATTTGAATATCCGCTTGGAAGAAGATGGAGAATGGAATTGGAGTTTGTAGTTTTGAGTTGAACGGTAGAGAAAATTAGTGGAGGATTTGGATCACAGTGGATGGTGTTTGAAGATGGATTCAAGTGACACCATATCGCTAAAACTGAAATTACCATGTAGAGTTCCGGTATTGATTGGTGAAAGGCACATTTAGTGGCTTTCAAAGGGCTTCCACTGATGTGTGAGACATTCTGTATAATCTGTATGATCAGTACGATTCAGGGACACGTTTTAATATCTGCTCGCCCCGATCGTTGTAATTGCATGGTGCGTTTTCACCCCATAGCAAAATATAGACTAATTACACGGATATGGGCGATTTGCGCGTACTATATCGAGGAGATCATTAAAGTAAAAAGGGTTCGCGACACTTCGTTATCCTGGAGGATAGTAATCGAGCTCGATGCGTGACAAATATCGCAGTTTATGTATGCACGAGAACTGTATTAGCAGCTTGCATGCACCTTAAAGTGATCTTCGATAATGCTAGAATATTACGATAAGTGATGAGCATTAGAGGGGAGGAGTTAGATTGTGTAACTTTACGAGAATGTTTCAATAAATATTTATTCTTTATAATAACCGATTCTTTGAGGTAAACGATCTATCTTTCGGTTATCTATTTAATTAGAAAACTGGAAAGCAATGGACAGCTATTTTTTAAATACATATCAGACTACATTTATTGTTAGATTTGTTTCAACCCTCACGAACGTATCTTCGAAACTCGAAACTGATACTTAGAGAAATTCCAAGGGAAGTTTGAAGAGAACTTCCTTCCCAGAGTTGCCTGTATTAATAACTTCCAAAATGTGCACGAATTTGCCCTGTCAACCCCCTCTCCATTCAAACTTCGACAATTCCCCTGTCCTTACGCGCCTGTTTGCCAAAAAAGAATCGCTGTTTTGCCGCGCGAAGTTAGGACGCCCTTGCGCGCAAGAAACTAGGAAGCTCCGTTGCAACTTGTTTGCAACATTAAGCTAACACGCGTTATTTCTACCAAACTTCCGTATGAAAATTACGGGAAGCGCAGGGAGCTCCAGCTCCAACACGACTGTTCACTTCACACGTAATTCGAACTTAGAAAATTTTCCATTTTTTACGACAAAAATGTACCACGGATTTACAGTAGCTTTTCTGAAGCTTCAGTGTGATTCTAAATATACTATTAATAAAAAAATAACAAATTTCCTTTTCCAGAATACAATAAACAATTTTACAACCCCAAAGATAAAATCATTCATCAAGGCTCCCTATACCACAGTTCGACATTAACTAAATAAAAGATTATTTAAATAACAAATCTAATAAAAGTTACTTTAACTCCAACTTCTCAACGAATAAAGTAAATATTTTTATTCCCAACCCAGACCTAACCCGATTTAACTTTATTCAACACATGACGAATAAGTTTCTTAACTTTCATTCCTTATTCCAAATTTTATTTAAATAAAAAATTTGCCCACCTCTGCTATACCCTCACCCATTAACAACTTCCCTAATTAACCACATAAAGAACAAATTCCGAAAAATTCTAAAAGATCCCAATCCCTTCATTCCCACGCTTATCATTCACATACCATCACCTACCACCAACCACAACCCCCGACCTGCCCCCAAAATAACTCCAACCCAATTCGATAAACAAAACCCCTAAAATACCAACGTCCACGTCGTCCAAGCCTGTCATCCGTATTCGATAAGAATGCATGGCCATCAGGCTTCAGTGGCACTCCAGAGGATCGACCCGTTATTTTTCTGCTGGTTCGTCGCCCGCGAGCAAGCTCGAACGAGGAGCATGAGTGAGCAGTCTAATTTCGAAAAGCGATTTGTCTGACCGTGGGAAGGAACGATTTCGGGCACGGTACCGGCAGTAGCTCGCCTATTTCGGCTGCGCTCGGTACACGCGGAGAAAAACCAAACGAAAAGGAGGGGAAAAAATATAGGAGGGAGACGCGCTGGCAGAAAATGACGGCATTCATCTTCTTACGGCATCCTCCACGCCCGACCTGACATATTCTACTGTAAGAAAAACGCGCGGCGCTCACGGACAACCAGAGACGGATGGCTGGCTGCTCGGATAGGCAATGAACAGCGCAATTGCACCGCGTCGAGCAAGGCCTCAAAGCACCGTCGAATAACAAGCCTTTTTGCGGGATAATGGAAAAAACATATCGGTTTCCTGGACCGTGCAGGAAGCCGTCTGTTTTGCCAACCATCCGAGGGAATTCATCGATTCCTCCGCGAAAACTCCGGCCAAATCCTTCGGCCCTTGCATCAGGGTGCCTCTGACGCAGTTTTAGCTAAGGTAAATGGCTCAATGCTTAAACAGTTAAGGCAAAGGTTGCGGTTACTAAGACTTTTTATAATTAAAAATAATATAATTTGATCTAAATGTTTATCCAATCGTTAGACCGAGTCTTCTTCTTTCAAAAGATGTATTATAGAGTATCATTTATATAAAGAAAAAGATTAAAATTTATAATTTATAAAAGCGTCCAATTGACCCAGTGATTAAACAGAATTTACGGCATGTCCCAGTGATTAAACTTAGCTGTCCCAGTGTTTGAACATAAAATAAAATTGAATAAAAATCGTTGATAAAACAATAATTAACATTTCTTTATATTACAGAACTTTAAGAAGTTCGAAAACAAATACGAAAACAATAAAAAAGTAAAAATAAAAGCTATGACTTTATAACCTAAAATAAGGTAAATGGCCCAGTGAATAAGTACCGGCGCCTAACCACCATGCCACCATTAAACATGCGTTTAATAACTGGTCCGTGCCATGTTATCGTGTACTAGTGAATAAACGCAACAATTTAAATATTAAAAACCAAAAATTAATAAGAGATCCAATTAATTTTCAAATCTTCAATATTTAATAAATCCAAAACAACTGTACTATTTAAAAAAACGATAAAATATTAATTAATTACAACCTTAACAAAAATATTCTGTTGCTTGCTTGAGCCCATTAGGTAAGAAGCAAGATTGAAACTGTTGAAGCTTTACTGTACAATAATATTTTTTCTTGACATAACTATTCAGTGATGTATGCACATAATTGTATCTATATAAAGCTAATACATTTTGCAATTATATTTCGATCAGATTAAACGTTGCAAATTAGTAAAACTGTTATTATTAGCAAATTTTCTTCTCAATTTTTAATTATTGGAGCTTGTTTAAGCACTGGGCCATTTACCTTACGTCCTCTTGCTTGTGGTCTCTTCGATGTTGAGATCTTCTTTCCATGTGTGTTTCAGTGTTGAGTTGGATAAAAGGCGATCTTATTTGATAATCTAGTGGGGAACGGTGAGTTTGTGCGACGCAGGGTGTAGTGGTGTTTAAACTGTATCTCTTCTTTTTTAAAAGATTTGATAAAAAATTGAATAATTCTTTTTTTTTTTGTTTACCACCGAAATGGTATTTTACCAGGGCGTTGGAGCCGAGCTCGAAGCTGGAACGTGGAAAATTTCTACTACTCCAAGATTTTTCTATTATTTGAATTTTCTTTTATTTTATAAGAGCAGATGAATGAATGTTTTTAATAAATACCAATTCTCAATTTTTTTAGCATTGAAAAAATATTATATCGTAGGCAGGTGATAAGGAGGCATAATACTTTCTGTGCTCGAAAATTAAGCATTCTTTATAAATTTGTTTCTGTATCAGAATGAAAAGCTAGAGAGATGGGGATTGTTGCAATTGAAAGATCGCTGTTTGAAAGTATTAAAAGAATTTTTATATAAAAAAAGCAGTTGGAGCGGACCAGGTGCGGACCTGGAGCAAGTATTTTGATGTCAGAAAAAATTGGTCTGCTCCAATCCCCTGTATTTTACACTATCGAGGTAAAGCTTCGCTCTTTATTGATACGAAATAAAATTGGGGTAAACTTGGGCTCCCAAATATCAGAGCACTCCAGCGACAGAATCGTTGAACACTACTAGGTGTAAGAATAACCGAGCAAGCTTCTCGAGATTATTTATAGGTTATTTTTCCAGTACACCGTCCAAGTAATTCCTCACTCTCATCTCCAGTTGAAAGTTGGATTTCTTTTCTAGTTCGCGGAGGATGAACGAGGAGCCAGCGCTCGACGTTATTCGCAAAGTGTCTCCATCGATTTCAGGCAACCATCCCCAGACCGATGTACAGCAAACTACCTTTGACAGGCTGCGAACAATTAATGCACCTTGCCTAAGTACTTCGTAAAGCAAGTGCCGGCATTGTTCCCGTTTTGAAGGCTGCGGAGTGTGTAAGTAATGCCTTAAATGCACCTCGTCCGACGTGTTACCCGCTCGACATGTCATGCAACAGCGACTAAACGCCCTGAATAACTGTATCCTCTCAGGCTACCCGCGGAGTACAGGTTTTAACACGTGGCAATCTACACGCGCACCTCTGGACGATCACTTGGCCACGTTCCCAATCGATATTCCATTTAGAATCCTCTTAATTAACGCTGAGGATTCTCGAAATCACGGTTGCTTCCTTACTGTCAATTTTGTGGTTTCCAGACGGGAATATGGAACGTTTGAAGTGAAGAGAAACGAAAATATTATGATACGGTATATTAAATTTAGAAATTTTAATTAATAAAGAAGTATATATCTGCTATCTGCTAAATTCTTCGTTTTATGGTATGCTTTTTATGAAACATATTTATTGACTTGAATATTCAAATACTCAAGGGACTGTATTTCTATTTTTGAGTAAAAGAGTGCCCATTTCCGTACAATACGAAATTCATTTTCGTAGAATGGAAATGACAGTCGTACGGCCGTGCAATCTTCCATTTTCACGAGCTGTGAGACCATACAGATTTTAGGCGACGATGGCTTTTATCACCACTTCACCGGCCGTGCAGCTCGATTGCAAATTGCCAACGTCAAACGAAACGGGTAAATTATTCCGGTAAATCGCCCACCAAGCTTTCGACCGCTAAATTGTTTCCCAGTCGGTCAATCTCCATCTTCCACATTACAGCCCGGAATAATATTCTTCTGAAAATCGAATTATTATCCATTCGGCGTACAGTGATTATTGGGAATGCAAGAATCCGGGACGCTTTTGCGCCGTTTAATTAACGTGTCAATCTCAGCAGACTGTCACACTTTTTTAAACGTTGCAGACACATTTGACACTCCCTCTATTACACGTCCCCTTTTATTTGATCTATCAAGTACCAAAATCTCGCCCGAATGAAACACATTGATTTCGAGCCAATGAGCCAATTCGAGTGCACTGTGAATTAAATGCAGAGCGCAAAAGCAGCTATTCAAACGATCGACTTCATAAAATAGATCTCCACTTCTATCATGTCAAGCTGGGAAAGTTGGGAAACGCGACTTTGGAAGTCGGTGAAACGCGAGCACCATTGAACAGGATTATTACCAAACAACGAACAACGCAGAGGAGTCGTCGGAAAGCGACCACTCGAGGCTGCTTTCCACCTGGCCACGTCAGGAAACGACCCCATTACCGACGAAAGGACTTTTTAAGGCCCTGCTTTCGAGGGCTGGCCGTTCGATAACGATTTCCGTTGCGTGCACCGAGCCAGGATGAGAATCCTCTGCCTCGAAGGTTAGCCGTGATCAAGGCCACTCTGCTCGTTCTGCTTTCTATTTTTGCGCTGGCAGGATCCCCGCCCAGCTACACGAGTAGGTACACGTGTGTGCGCAGAGCGATCCGAAGCGGTCGAGATTGCTCGACAAACCGGGATGATCTGCTTCAGATCGCCGTACCACAACTTCCCCGCGAGCTCTCTGGCCCATAAATTCGAGTTCACGAGATAACCAAGGGGCCGTAAAAACCGGCAAAGTTCGCCGTATCGTCGCATCTGCGCGAAATATTTCCAGCTGCCAGCTATTTAACGAATGCTAGAAAAACAGATCCCGAGGACAAAAAAGCGGGATACAAGCTCGAATGGTCTTGCTGTGATCCGGTCACGGCTACGTATCGAGTTATCGAAGATGGATATATTCCAACCGGCACACGCGAATCGCGGTGAGCTATGTAGAAAATTCCGCGGTTAGAATACCTCGGTTACAACGATCGTTTAAGCATCAAAGGATCTAACTGGATTTCAGAACTACTCGCCCCGCGGATTAGATAATACACTTTAGGGTAAAACTATACAATAAGCTCCATTTGACAAAACGCCCCACCATTATTTTACGCACATAAACCAGGATGCATCAACGCGATCATCAGATTCGAACTGGCCTCAGTCGGCCACAACTGCCGCAATAAAAATCCGAATAAATGTTACGGCTTTTTAAGAAATATGCAGGAATTTATATTTTCGGCCTTCAGATAATTTGCGGTGAGTCTGTGGGAAATTCATTTTTCTAAGTCACAATTGTTTTTGCGATAAATTTACATATATATTTCGAAAGTAGACAAACTAACCTCTTTAAATTGCTATTGCCCAAACCTTTTTTCACTACGTTGTTGCTAAATTTAAGCCCGCGCGGTTTGGTACCCCAGAATTTACAATATGCCCTAGCAAAGAATTTACAATATGCCCCATCTCAAAATCATATTTTTCACGAGTAATGTATTTCTTTTCTTTTTCGTGGATAACAGAAATGTCACGCAAATATATAAGGACTACATTACGAGCATTCTGGTCAGAGAATGACCTTAATGAAGCAATGGGAAAAGTTAAAAGTAAAAAAATGGGAATTAATGAATGCAGCAGGATGTATAACATACCTTCAAGGATCCTAAGAAGACACGTACAAACAGGAATATCTAAAATTCCTTTAGGTCGTTCTTCGACTTTGAATGTAGAACACGAGAAAATGTAAATAAGAAATAATGTAATAATTTTAATCAAGATTGTTCTATTTTTGTTAATAATATCTTTTATAATGTATATTCTATAACATTTTGTTAAAAATAATAAAAAAGTAATCACTTTTTTATGTCGGGGCGTTTTGTCAAGGAGGTGGGGCGTTTTACCAGAAGACTGTCTTACAAAACGCCCCATGTAAGGTTCCGGAAAATGATTATTTTCAGTTATTTCCAGTTATGTTTTTTCGCAATTTCGGTGTGGTTGTGAAGAGTAATGAACACTTAATGTGTTTACACCAAAAATTTAAAGAATTAATAAAAAATATTGGTTTTATAGACGTTTCTTTAAAAGTGGGGCGTATTGTATAGTTTTACCCTACAGAGTCACAGAGGTACTCTTCACTGTCCAGCGAGCTTGATGTTGAAAACCGTGGAACAAAAATAGAAGAAAGAATCAGGAAACACCCGAGTCCTCCATCAAATCTAAACCCTGGATCTTCAGGAGTCGTTCACAAGTACCTACGGACGATCTTCTTCAAAACATTCACCCCAAGTTCCCTGCGCCAACTTCTCTCGCAATTAAACCCGCTAAAAAGAGAACAGCCATCCCGAAGAACAATCAATCGTCCGGAGCCGCCCTCTCGGCATCCCCGAAGAAGCAGAAGATCAAAGAACAGAGAAAAGATCCCACTAAAAGCATCCAGAAACAGATTCCGAAACCGCCCATCGCTGAAGCCTGCGGGCGCATCTGGAGTCGTTCCCTTTGCCGATTGATATCCACCCGATCGCGGGGAGCAAGGATGGAGGCAGGTGGAGCAAGGATCTACCATAGAAGCAAGGACCGCCATCAATCTGACGCGGGCAATATCGTTACTCCTCGCCGAGGGAATCCACGAAAATGTTATTCAGGACGTCAGCGTCCTTTTTGCAACGTAACCACCGGGACAACAAAAGACTGACAGAAGGGAGGGATGGGTTAGCGGAGGTTCAGAGGCAGCCACGACAGAGCGAAGGAGCAGAGGCTCGAAGGAACGAGCAGTAGAGGCGAAAGCACCGGCATCAGCATCAGCAGCACCAGCAGCTTCACCTTTGCCACGGTGAAAAAGGAAGAAAACAAGCCGCGGCAACGGCTGAGGAGGGCTGAGGAGAGCCGAGTAGAGCTGAGAGAAGGGGAAAGGTTCGAGAGCACGGTCTACGCGTGGCCTCGACGTCGTTTCCTGCCCTGATTGGACGTTGGCTCGTGGCCGGCGTTCGCCATTCACCGGAAACCCAGCAGCGCTCCTCGAACGTTCGCGTGTACCAAGCTTCTCTCTCGCTCAACCTTCTCCCTTTCTCTCTCATTCTCTCCCTTTCGCCTCACCTGCTGCCGAGCCTGCCGTCCTTCTCCCAGGACGGGCTGCTGCCCAGGCATCATCACTGGTCAGACCGCTCTTTTTCTTCGCTCGACCCTCGACGATTTTCCCCACTCCTCCCCTATCCTGGCCACGAATCCAGAACGGGAACCTGTTCGACCGGTTCCGTAGGTGCTACCTGCGTCCAGGGGTACAGAGAGCTGGGCTGACGAGCCGGGACCTTCTCTCGTGGGCCATAATTGTAACGACCGCGAGATGTCTTCTCCGTCACGAGGTGTTCGCTGGGTTTCAACCTAGTTTCCACATTCGCAGGTGCTGCGGGGGATTATGAATGGACACTTGCTTTTTCGATCTTTTAAATCTCCAGAGATCGCAGGCAATTTCGAATTGAACCATCTGCAGTCGTTACTTTGCCAGCTGGGTGGTTTGGACAACAGGTTCTAGCATCTGATAAGGATGCAGTTGTATAGCAAATGATGGAGCTTTCTCTTCGAGGCAAATTAGGAGTGGTGTGACGTTTTAGGCGGGAGAAAGGTAGTAGCGCTTTCTTAGAGGTATAGGAATCATCGATTTTGTCAGGGCTACTAGTTCCAACCGGATAACGGTTCTAATCGCTGTAGATAGACCTGTCTCTTTAATTAGACGCTCCGTTGATAACTGGTCGGTGTAAGAGAGATAGTGACTGGAAACGCTTCGGAATTGAAGAGCAATTGGATCTCGATAGGTGAAGTCGCTGGACGGGGAAAAAGGGGGAGCAGTTTTTGGTGCCAGAGTCCTCCGTTTTCAACGGTTATCTCAGAGCTCCTCCGTTTTCAGCGTTCTAGTAGACGGCGCTCTTTATTAACGTCTCCGCCTTTAAAAAGATAATGGATTGTAGGGGAGAAACGGAGCGAGCGCTGGAGGAATACGCCTCCGAAGTCGAGGGGTGGATTTAGATAAAGGAGTATGGTAATTCGGCGAGCGCAAGCGGCAAACAACAAGCACCGGCGCAATGGGAAATTCGATTTCTGCTCCTTTCGACGTGGAACTGCTCGCCCTGGAAGATCATTAAGGGGGATGGGGGCAGCGAAACGAGGACCACCGAGTGAAATGTGCTGCGCATTTAATCGATGCAGTTACTTTCAGCGACGGACGCGCCTCTTTATTCATAGCCTCTACTGTATTCCCTGCAATCGCCTTAGTTTTGCGCGTCCAGGGTCGATGAAAGGGCGGAATATTGCTCGCATACAGAGCTCGATGTTCTGTGCCAGAAAATTCTAGTCCACGAATTTCCAGTCCTTCTCGGTTCGTTTTTCCTCGGGTTTAACTTTAATTTCCCGACACAGTGCCATTAAATGGGCACAAATTATTCCAACACCGGCGAACAGTTTGGTCGATTTCGTTGAAATGTGGAAACATTCGATTCTGTCGAATGAGCCGCATTGTTCGACCGAAGTAAATCGTGACGTTCGATACCGTAGAGCTGTAGAATTTATTTCGGAATGGGACTCGTTTTCGCGCCCGATCGTATCGCGATATTAATGACGCGGAGCGTTCGCAGTAATGCCACAGGAGCGTAAGTTGGTATAAATTCAGCACACCCGCCGCCCGGAGCAAAGATGTCCTTTGTCACGCGTGCCCCGCCGTTTTATGACTTCCAAACGGCACCGTTTCGGGCATAACGCACCGGGAAGATACGGTCCTATTTAAAGGCATAAGTCGAAACTTTCGCCGTTCTACCGGCAGCCGTGGAAGCTGTGTAACTCTCGTCCGAAGGCACTTATTGCCCTTCCTAACTTTTGGCATTGAGAAGATAAACGATTGCTTCCTCACGACCATCTCTCGTTTTCGCGAGCCACGCGAATTATACTTTCGCTTTTATGCTAGGTCATTGATGCTCGATTGCCACGAGTCGAGGTTTAAGGGCTGCTCGTTAGATTGTCGCTGAGAAGCTGTGTAATGTACTACTTAGGGAAGTCCTTTTGAATTTTATTTCAAGTTTCTGCAAGATTGCAGCAGAATAATTCTTGTATTGGTTTATGAGCTTCTTTGTGACTTCTTCTGGAAGTTGTAAAGAATAGGATCGTCTGTAATTTTATTTATTATTTTGGGCACTCAAAGGATAAGTTTCTTTTTTATTAAAATTTTAAAGAAATCGAAGTGAAACGGTTCTCTGTGCATTTTAGTTTCTTTATGGCTGCTTATCGAAAGTGTGACTGATCGTTTAATGAAACGATCAATAAGTTTGTCTACTAATTTCGTTCTAACAGATTTCGAAACGAATCAATTACACCGCACAGTGTATCAAGGCATGGTATTAGAAGAAATTCTGCAGACGCTGAGGAAATGAAAATTTTCATGTAATATCTTTAGCTATTGAAATTTTTGTTGAAGTACCTGGTCCTGTCATTAATGATGCAATTACGTAATCGATCATCAACATCGACAACAGTTATTGCCCCATCAATTCGGCCCGGCCGAATATTGATACTAATTTTCCCAGGTTTTCACGCAAAATCGATTTATTAGTTTGCTTAAAAAGTAATTAACGAGGGGCAAGTTTTGCAGGTGGCGGTGTAACACGCAATAGAAAGCCGTTTACGCCCTGTTATATATTGTTTCGCGATATTGACTCATTATTGGCCGTAAATATTATTCCACTAACCACGCTGGACGATATTGGATCGATAATAGCACCCCGTCGTTCGGCGATGGAGATCACAGTATGGAGTACCATTTAATCGATAGTGATCTAGCATTCCCTACAATCGGCCGGCATTGTTAATCGTAAGCTCCTTGTCCCCCTTTACAAACTCAGAAACGAATCCTCTGTGTACAGAATACATAATTCCTGTATTCCTCATGAATTCGAAAAGAGATACACGTTTCTCTCGCGTTAAAAAATTCCATGGACCCCAAAAGATTCATAATCCCTGAACGCCTTTCCCATTCCACCCAGTAAGTAGATAATCACCTCTAATCAAATATCAATTAACCCCCTCCAACCGAAAATTCTACAAACAGAGCTACCTTTCCTGACCAAACAACTATAACTAACATTTTCACAATATTACCAGGGGTCCCTCAAACCTCAACAGAAATATCTGAAATGGTATCGACGCACTGGTTCGGTCACTTTAAACAATTATTTTTTTTATAAAATAAAAAATAATAAATCATAGCTATTTTGCAATTACGAATGACCGAAACGTCAGAAATTAATATAAATATTTAATAATTGCAAAATAGCTATGATTTATTATTTTTTATTTTATAAAAAAAATAATTGTTTAAAGTGACCGAACCAGTGCGCCGATACCATTTCAGTTAAGCTCTACGGTCGAAATTCAATTTATAATTTTTCAACAGAAATATATTTCAAACTAGCAAAATACCCCCGCGCTTCGCCTCAGGCCTAAGAGAGATATTGAGGACTCCATGACACATTTCACCCCTTTTCATAACCTCCCCCCTTTGGGTAGGTATATAAAACACGCGCGTATTCAAATGCAACGTTGTGTCAAAATTTCAAAACAATCGGTGAAGAACTTTCGGAGATTTAAGATTTTGAACAAACGAACATTTACATTTTTATTTATATAGAAGATTCTTCTAACTTGCTAATCAAACCCCCTCCCAAATCCTAAGAATCTTAATTCCCTGAATCAGAAACATTACACAATAAATAATGCTTTCACTAATCAATTATTCCAAGCACAATCGCTACAGAAAATCAAGAAGCAACAAAGTTATGACCCCTGGCGCGTATCGAGACAAAGTGCCGACCATCGGACGACAAGGGGTTGGTCCACGGAACCACCGGACCGCCGCGCCGGAACTCGGACGGTGCAGCACCGGAGTCAAAGCGAAGTGTGTGGCGGCGGGAATTTTAAAACAAACGTCCCCCGAGCGCGAGACGAAAACAGGGTTAGAGATAGTTTCGAGAAGGGGCTAAACTTGAGCGCTGAGAGCAGAGGCGTCGCTTCGATTATCAAAAGGGAGTTAACGGTTATTTTATCGAATCACAGCAGTTGGAGGCGAGCGGAGAAATTGGCAACAGGTGGAACGGGATTGCCGCAGAAGCCACCGCCCTGATCAATACTTAATTACGTGATTCTGCACGACACGCTCGTGTCTCGACGCGCGGCGCGGTGTCTCTCGTCCCGTAACTTTTCACGTGTCCGCTTAAACGTCCCTGCCACCAGTCCCCCGCCACCCCCTCGTCGAGTTAGATTTAAATTATTCCAGATAAAGGCGACACCCTCGCCCCACTGTTCCCAACTTCGTAGCCGATAAACGCCTGAGACACCGAACTTCCAACGGGCACGTAAGTATCGCAGCGGTCTGAAAAGGGGGGCACCCCCCGTTTGTTTTATCTGCATTTCAGGGACTGCACTACTGCAGCGGCTGATCGTGTCGAGTGTAATCGTTTTAAAAGCTTCGCGAGATATCGCGCTAGAACCGTGTTCCCTGGCGGAGGTGTGCCATTCAATTTTGTAGGGGTTGCTGGTATCCAATGCTGTTGGGATGATTCAGTATTCATTTCCTTCAGATGCCGCTCCTTTTTTGTGCATTTATTTTCTCGAAATATTAGCACACCGATTGACTTGCGCTACTCTTTACTACCCTCCTCTTTCCTTAACCTGGCGTTGGTGAGGTGGGGAAATTGTAACAAGAGTAGTAAGGTGGGGTCCCACAGACTCCAACAAATAATTGTAGGGTATTCTACAATTCCATATCTTGTAATTAATATGAGATAACGTAGAGGCGTGATATTTTACAGAATAGGGTAGATATCCCAATTACTGCCACCTTAAGATTATAACTGAACTTCATTTAATCATTTCACGTGTTGTTTAACCTAAAAATCGTCTCAGTTTGAAACATAATATTATGTAACATCTCTTTCATTAAAAAAAATAGTTTTATGAATTAAATATGAAGAATTGATTAATAATTGATTAAATTTCGCGAGCGATCCTAGTGTACCTATAACTGTCACCTCAAAAATCGTCTTATCCGAATGACTGCCACCCAATAACTGTCGGTCCTAATAACTGTGACCAGAATCTCCGTTTAATAATAGGTAACATGTTTTTGTACATTTTTTTATACGTTACGTTTTTTATTACATAAAATAAATAAAGTGGCAGTAATTGGGACATCTACCCTACACCAAATTCAATTTTTATTACCAAGAAATACTTAACTAATTAAAAATCTTTCATTTTCAACAGAAATTGAGGCACGACTCACTGCAACGCGTTGTTAAAAAATTATAGTCAATTTAAAATCTTTGAGGACTGTGAGACCCCACCCTACCAACGCCGGATTAATTACGTTCTTCCAAAAGTTCGCGTTATATTGCGAAAAACAAAGAGCATAATACCACCAAAAATACTACGTGCAGAAACCTCGCTGATGCAATCCGCCGTGCACTGTCTACCCAGAATCAAACCGATAAAAGCACACACAGCCCCGGCCCTCGAGATACCGCCACTCGCCGCGGTAATTCGCGAAGCGCCACATCCAACTCAATGAAGAACCGCTTGCCCAATAATCCGAGTGCTCTGGGACCAGCCCGGTCGTCGACCGAGTTGCCACTCGAATCGGATCGGCCAGGGTATCTATCAGCGGGCGCGTATGCACAAAGGATATCTGGCTGCAAAAGCGCTGTCGTTTCCAGCCGATCGACCCGAATACGCCAAACGCCCATCAAATCTGCACGGACCCTCGCGGCGCAGTCATTCCACCTTTTATTTTATTCCATAAGCTGAATAGCGAAGGGCCGCCGAGGTCTCTGTCGTCGAATTAAATGGCTGAATGTGTCGCGAGCGATGCGCCTCGGTGTCCCTTCTTCCCCGACAACCCCTCGCAACCACCTCGCGGCAAACTGTATGCGCAGAGGGGCGAGGGGTGGCCTCCATGGTCGTTGGAAAACGATCGAACAGCCGACGGGGCACGCGTCACCGTCCGTAGGTTCATCAAGAGCTGACTCATTAGCTGGCATTGTGCGTGCGTTCGACTGGCAACTGCATTACTTCGCTTTGATGCGCACCTGACCGAGTGCCGACCCGTTCTACTCGCCGCGTGCAGGCTCCATATTCAGCGCACACACCCCCGACCCACCGCGGTGGGAGAGGGGAGGGGCGCAGGAGGGATTTATATCTGTGTTACGAGCGGGACGTTAATTGCTCGCGACTAATTTCACCCCGGCTCGCCCGGAATCTCCTGCCGGTGACACATACCCACCCGCGGGACAATGGCCTTTGTTGCTCGTTCGGCTGCGTTTATTTTTCCCCGTGCCTGCCCCATGGACATCGCGAACGCGTGCTACTTGGCCCGTCGGAGCTCAGTGGACCGCCAGGTGCGTGGGGGTTCATTCATCCGCGAGTGGATGAATAAGAGTTCGCGGAATAACGTATCGCGTGTGGGGGTGAAGATGCTTGCGGAAATGGTTTTCGAAGGGGGGTTGGTGAGTTGTTAATTGAGGAATATTGTTGGGGGTAGTAGAAGTCGAGGGTGGTGTTACTGCAGGTGTAATGTAGGGTGTACCCTACGACCCATACAGCACACTTTGTTGCAGCTGTATTGCAGGAACGTTGCTGCAATATTGCGTTGTTGCAGGTTGCATTGCAAAATTGTAGAAACGTTCCTGCAATATTGCCGTGCATTATTGGAGTGGCAATGATCCTATAATATTGCAGCAATATTGCAAGAACGTTGTGCTATGTTCCATTGGCAACGATCCTACAATATTGCAGCAATATTGCAAGAACGTTGTTGTGCAATGTTCCATTGGCAACGATTCTACAATATTTCTGCAATATTGCGCGCTCATCGACGTGCAATGTTCCAGTGGCAACGATCCTACAATATTTTGGCAATATTGCGCGCACATCGATGTGCAATGTTTCAGTGGCAACGACCCAGCAAAATTGCCTACATATTGCCGTGCAATACTGTAGTGGAAATATTGTAGAAACAGTACAGCAATATTCTGAAGCAACTATGACTGTGACGAAATTTGAAATATGACGTCGAGTAGATTCTACAGCATGTTTCATTTAACTGGATATGCTAGAATTTCTCGTTGCCGTTGAAGATATGAAAAAAATGTTATTGTGAGAGTTGTTTGTACATGAATTTAAATTATAGAAGAGATTTGAAAATGAATTTAATTTGTTTAGATTGAGTAGATACTATATATTTTAATGAGTGTAATTATTATTATTATTAAACGTCTTTATTGCACAAACACGTATATACAATCAAGCAAGAAAAAAGAGAGATGAAAAGACAAATGCAAAGGTTTAGTCTAAAGACTACTTTCCAACCTAACCTAAAATGACACCGGGTTATAGTTAGAGTCCGCACCTACAGTGTTAAAAATCCCTAATAGGTTTGTCAAATGAGCCTTCGTTTTTTAATAATTTGAGTTTAAAGTTTTGCACGGTAGGAGTATAAGTTCGAATACGTAAGCAATCTTATCAATCAGCGGTTGTAGCTGCGGCGGTAAAGTGTTCGTCTACGATGCTACAGGTCCTCGGTTCGAATCCCCCTGGGGTAAAAATATTTTCTATGAGAAAAAGACACACGGGCGTTATACTACTACGATTCTGCACACATTCATATCGTCGCGTCCCTCACTGCCCGAAACGTTGCGGTGGGACCATTGCTGTAAAATTTCCGAAACGTTGCGGGAATATACTCCTGCAATATTGCTAATGCGGACATAGGAGTGAACCTGCAACTTCCCTGCAATGATGCGGTGCAACATTACAATCTCGCACCGCAATATTTCCGAAGAGTTGCAGGATCATTGCCACAATTTTGCCGTTTCGTTGCAGAATCATTGCCGGAACGTTGCAGGACTACATGTTTGCAATTCTGCCGCAACATTGCAAAAATACACACCTGCAATATTGCGAAGGCGGACATAGGACTGAACCTGCAACGTCTCTGCAATGTTATGGTGCAACATTGCAATCTTGCACCGCAATATTGCGGAGACGTTGCTGCAATGTTATGGTGCTGTGTGGGGAGGGGTGGTTTTCTACTGGGGATCGATGATGAGTCGATCAGGTAACCGATGACCCCGGGTCTCCACCAAGGCGAACACGAACAGAAACATTGTTGGCTAACATTTTCCTCTGTTCTTGTCGTGTCCACATCGCCGCAAACAGAACAAAATATTCATATGCGATTCATACGCCGAGTTTTGTTCATGTTTGCGGCGGAGTGGACATGACTAGAACAGACCAAAACGTTCGCTAACACTGTTTTTGTTCGTGTTCGCCTTGGTGGAGACCCGCGGTGAGATACTTTGGGTTTGTCACTTTAGATTGGTTTGTGGAAAAATAATGGAATCTACCCCCAGAATGATATCCACTTGTTGAAGTAAATTCTTCGTCTTCGTAGTACGAGAGCTACCGGGACGTGTGTAAGTACCAAATTACAGGATCGCATCGTCGCAGTTGGATGATAGATAAGAGGAAAAGGGGTGAATTGCCAGTTAGGATTCTCAGGGCCGAATTACCTCGAATCGAAGGACTTCCTGGGGAAATCATGACTGCGAGTAACGCTGTCATAAATTGCAGGGTCTGTCACGCCGCTCGACCGTGCCGCTGCTAATTTCCCTACGACTCAAAGTATCTCAGCATCGACGGATCGGAGTTCGAGCGCCCCAAAGGCGAATCAATTTCCCCAGCGACAAGTGCGAGTACTTTCATCCAGCGAAACTGATACAGCAGATCAAACAGAAGAGAGGAGACAATTCGTAGCGGGGTGTACTTTAAACCGATCCACCGCTTTCGCTACAGAAATGCCACTGACTCTTTCGTGGCTGATAACGGCGCAACCTCGTCGAATGCAGATGCTCCACTCCAAGAGTAGATCAAAGCTTCGATCAGAGTCCCATCCCTCGGATGTTTCGACATCGTAAAACAACACCAACCCTCGAACAGAGCGAATACGAGCCCACACAATCCACTTCCATTCTATTCACAGAAATCGTACCAATTCAACCGTATCTAAAGTCAGCACGACAAATTAAACCTCAAGTATCATCCCCTAAAGAAGGTAAATAAGACCTCTGTCAACTAGATAGAATCATTTTTCATCCCCCACAGCTTTAAACCTCCGAAAGATGATCAAGCATAATTCTCCGCCAACACTAAAAACCTACCCCCCGCGTTCCAAACGTTTCACAACCCCCTAAATCCACCCTTAACACCTAAACAGCTCCAGATCGCCAAGAGAGGGGGTAGCCTCCACTCGACAAATTGAAACATCCACTCCGATCGTCACCGTTCAACGGCTCGTACCATAAATTTCCAACCCCCTCCCCCGAAGGTGGGGCCAGAGGTCCGTTGATCGTTAAGGACGCGAGGGAATTGCAAATCCGCTGATTATCGCGTGGATCCGCGGCGAGAGGACGGGAAAGGTGGACGAGGAGAGGGGTTCGAGCAATACGGTACACGGCTGCACACCCGGTACCCTGCATTGGGACGATTTTTCCAGGCGGAGGCTGTGAAACAGGTTGTTCCAGCGAGCGAGCGAAAAAGAATAAAGAAGAGAGAAGCAAGATTATATAGCGAGGAATGAACGGAAGGAGGCGAAGCAGCCGGTGAACCCGCCTTTTTATTCAGCCCCACTTGGTCGCTCGGTTCAACGTACGACGAACCGCGCGCACCCCTTTCTTACGGGGGGACCGCCGTCATTTCCTCGCTCCTCCAGCTTTCTGTGAAATTTCGCGCCGCCAGGCAGTCGAATTAATCGCGTCAAGTGGATTTCCACTATTTCCAGGCAGAGGCTGCTCGCTTTTGCCGGCGAGCGTCGCGTCGCTTCGATACGCGACGCTCGTCTTGGGGGAAGCTGCCGCGACTTAAGGCGTTTGGTACCACTTTGCGATTAAAAATCTGCTTGCAGATGCTGGTGATTGGTTAGGCTTATTATTCACTCAAATTATTCTACTATATCACTGAGTTCACGTGTATTTTCCTGTAATGAGTTTAACGAAGACAAATAATAACAGAAATAATAATAGGGACCTTCTTGGATTGAGGGGTGCGTTGAAGTACGGTGTACTCGAGTTTCTTGGAAGGTTGTTATTCTTGGAAGCTAATTTGGGGTGCTCTTGGAACGTCTTGTACAGAATGTTAGGATAATAATGTTCCAAGAACATATGATGATCTTTGGAGGGGTGTTAGTTTATGATGCAACTTGGTAAATCAATAGTGTCGATTGCTAAGTAGTGAGTAGGATGAACTGAACTTGTAAACTACCTGCTCATGAGTTCATCCTACATGGAAGTTCAAATTCAAGAGGGATCTCAAATGTCTCAAAGGAAGAGAGGTGAAACTCGAGAGAATCTCGAGCCTAACAGTAGAATCTATCCCGAAAACGTTTGAAACGTTGACAGGAAAATTTCTTATAGAAAATCCCTGGTGGATCCGAAGAGCTGCGACGCTTAGGATCGTCTGAGACGAGCTCGGTGGCTGTAATCGAACCGGCGAGCGCTCCTGAATGGAACGAGTTACGATGGGGCGCGTAATAAAGCTGACGGCCTTGTAACGCGATCGTAAATAATCGTGTACCCTGTCTCGGTGAATCCTGGCCCGATAAAAGAGGGTTTTTATGGTAATCGTTGGGAATATCGGTGGGGGAAACTTCGCGCCACGTCCTCTAAAACTATCGCCGTGTTTGAGCTTCCTATTAAAATATTAAAAATTCCGTTAACGGCAGAAGAGAGGAAGCGTTCCGGGGAAAAAAATTAACGAGCATCCTTGCTCTCTTTTTCTAAAGGCGTAATACGTTTAGAGCACTCACGTCTTTTTTTGTAAACACGCGTGCACCGTTAATTATCCGAGGTGGTCTGCCGTAGCTTAACACCTTAAGACTCCTTTATTTTGGGTATTCGAAAAAAGCCTCAAAGTAGAAATATGCTTTTTCGGGGAGAAACGTTGAACGAGTGAATGCAACTTTTTTATTCAACTCGCGGGTTTGGAAATTTTACTCTGAGTCTTTTGTAGGTATATAATAGTGCAAAGGGGAATTTAATTCACCTTCAATTCTCAGACTCCGTTTGAAGCAGGTAGATTCTTGATAATATTGCTTGCGATGTTGTAGGGCATCCTATTATTATAATATCTAAATGAAAGAGTTGTTTAAAGCGCTAAGATAAGGTACTTATACAAAGTACAATCGATATCGCGATTCCTTCTGAAGAAATAAGTAGAGAGTCCGATAATAAATTTATTTAAGTCCCTCTTTTAATCAAAGCGGAGCTGGAAAGTATGCGAAGTATACGACGACGGTTAAGTACCTTCAAACTAGATTTTTCTTCCAAAGCAAAACCTCTCGTTTTTTATAAGGAATCGTCACGCTTCGAATTACACCCCATTCTGTATTTACGAGTTCCTGGTGCTCGCTTTTATGCCGCGGATCACGCGGGAGACTTCGATTAACTGGAGAACTGTATTCCCCATCTATTCCAGATAATCGAAAAGGAACCACACCTTCTAACGCCATATCAAGGTGTCTTGCTTAGCGAAAGCAATATCCCAAGAAAAGTATTAAACGCAGCACCTCCGCGATTTCTCCATCAACATTACACAATTCTCCCTCGAAAATTCTCGAGAATAACTGCAGACGTTACAACTGAAGACAAACGACTCCTAAAATTCCAAGCTGGAATTACGATCGAGCATAAAATCAGATTATAAACCCAGCATTTTGGTACCATTTAACATTATTATTCCAAGACCTTTCTAACTGACAATATTCAGAGCCTGGGTATATTAAAAATAAAAGGAAAAAATGACGAAAACTTCTGTTTTCCATGAAACACCGTTTCCCGCGTTCCTCGTCCCCGTAGCGCGCGGCCAAAGTGTTTCTCGAGTGAAATGGAATCGACAGGAGATATATCCCGACTAGACGAATGCGAAATCGCGCGATTGCACGTAGCCGAGCAAGCACAGCGCTTTAATTGGCGTGTAATCGCGACGCAGCTCGCCGTAAACGAGCGCGAGTCAATCGTTAAAAAAGCTTTTTGTTCCGCGAGCGCAGGGGAACAGTGATTTTTAAAAACGCGCCGAAAAACACCGTCCCGAGATAAACGTGAAAAAGCCCGTCGGATAATATATAGGCACGCGCTAGCATAGATATAGGTAGAAGCGAGTTATAAGCGGGATGATGACGCGTGTAACAGACACGGAAACGCGCGGGTTGCCTGCTCGAAGGGGGCGTGAAAAGGGCGTTTCTGATAGCCTTGGATCGAAACGCTCCTATCATTCACGATGATGTTACGTTAATCTAACTGCTAACACGTAACACACGCGCTCCCTCCCCCTGATAACTTTATTCAAACTTCGCTGCGTTTGACGTGCGCCAGCTTTCCAGCTTTGTTGCCACTCGGGAGATAGCGCTCTCAAAGGGATTGACAGCTGGGTCTCTATGGGCCACGTGTCGCCAAATTCTGCGTGATTTTCGAGGAATTTGTGGTGCTGCAAGTTTGGAGAATGGTTTGGTGCGAATGATGAATCAATTAGCTGGGGGATTTATTTTGTTTACTTGGGATTATTTGTGGCATTTTAAGCTTTGGAATAATATCTGATCCGTAGAATTGGATAAATTATAAGCGTTCGAAGTACCGCACCGTGCCTTAAAATACTCAATTCGGGAGCTCGTAGTAGAAACTATCTCTGGTCGCTGGCAGAGTGGATAAGCGGAAGCGCAAAGGGCAAATTGGAACGATGTGATTTTCGCTTTGAAATATCGCAAAGAGTGTCAAGCGAGCGCCACGGCTACAGGAAGTACCACTTTCATTCATATTTAACATGAAATTCAGGACATCGCTTAACTGCCTTTAAATACACAGTTTGAGTGACTCTTCATTGTTCCCCGCTGGTAAAATGATTACCGATGGTGAGCTTTAATTTTGTAAATGGCACCGCATGATTTCAAATCGTCGCCAGTAATGTGGCATTCATTCTGTAATTTGTGGCATTACTTTGTTCCTTTGATAACAGACTCGAGGCTTTTTATTTCGTGGTTCCTTTTTTCGCTTTGCCATTATGTGGTATCCATTCGCATATCATAACATTTCCGCCGACATCCCATTGATCCTTAACTCTGCTACAGGATAATTAATCGTAATTAGTACTTCACTCCAATAAATTGCTATTTTTTGCCACGTAAAGGACACGCGGCTGGCTTGCTTGCTTCGGAGCCATAAACCAGAGTTTAGAGCCACGCTAAAGACGCTGCCAGCGAAAGTATGCCGTGGAGAATATTACAGCCTTCGTAACCGCAAATGGTTAATATCGTGCGGTTAGTTAGTGGACGGATACCGGGCAACAGCTTTCCTCAGTCGTACCTCTTATTTGCAACTTCACTGCGCGCGATTAATCCTCGCTAAGACGAGGAGTTATTCGATGGGCACTATCTGCGAGGATGCAGGAAGAACGTTTCTACGAAGGGAAATAAACAGGCTAAAGAATTCGAGATATAAATATTTATCCCATTGAAAAGAAAATATGTAAATAAAAGGAATTTGGATTTTAATAGGAGTGGATTTTCTCTGATTGGATTAAGTAAGACACGATTTTAATAAGTTAATTATTGAACAAACTACCTACTCATTAAATGTGAACTGCAACTTCAAGAAACATGTACACTTTGTTACACGATCTCTACACCTCCTCTGTATTTTTTCTCCTATTATGATCTTCCATTTTCAAAGTAGACAGGCTCTTTCGAGAACTCTTTGAAAGGGTAAACTATGCGATGCTCACAAGCAAAGAGCTGCTATTACTAAAAAGAAAGTGCTCCTTTGAGACAGTATACTATTAACACACATCTCCGAAAGAATTCCTTTTAAAATTTCTTTGTTCTGTCGAAAACTTGACTAAATATCAGTAGGTATTTTGAGATCGAAGAAATTGATTTCTTTAGAGAAATGTAATTAAACAGCCACTGTGCTTGATTTTTCATTCTAAACTGAAAGCGCGTATCAGTTGCACGTCCCTTTTAGAGACGCCACGCGAGCTCGCGATTTTATTTAGCGATAGGCGAGAATGGCACGCAGAACCGGGACCGTCATGCACCGATTCGTTATTCATCGTGCATCGTGTAATCGCGGATCACCGTTTAAGCGCAATTTGACGCTACGTTGCTATCAACTCGCTCGCCTCATCCTGGCGCGCTTCTGACTCAACCTTGAAAATTAAGTAAATGCGGGCAAACGCATCGCTGGGGATGTTTCTCCGATAAATGGATCGACAAATTGCAGCCTCCTTTCCTTTCCCACGACGTCCTCGCGTGGCCAACTCCGGCTGCCCTTTAATTCCATATCCAGCAAAAATTGTAACTGCTCCGACAAGGTGAAGAGAGGTACGGACACACTGGATTACAGAAACTTGATACAAGCTTGCAAATTTCAAGACTCCGTTCTATGAAGGAGTCTTATGATGTTGAGAGGTTTGAGATTTCAAGAGTCAGGTTCCTTTTTAGACTTGCATTGCTAGGAATAGCCAAGATTTTGTTGCTTTTGAATATCTTCAGGGTGATCAAGTACTTTAACCCTTGGATTAACACGAATTTTGGAGCGAACACATTATTTTTTACATTGGATTTTCATTCTTAATATTCGAGTAGGTATGTATATACGAAAATCTCTTGCAAAGTGTAATTGAATGCATTGAAGGGGTAAGAGAATCAATATTGATGCTTAAGTAGTTACTGATTTCCATTAATTAGAAGTTGGAAGTGTTATGGCGAAATTATCTCGTTCGAATTTGTGATAATAAGCGACACAGCAAACCATAAGGAATTAAGTCTATTATCTCAGACGTATTAGCTGCTATCAAAGCGAAAACTACCCCAAACGAAAGGGTCGCTTAAGAAGCCACTCGAGATACCGAACTCAAGGAACGAATTACACCAGCCGAACTCTTAATCCAGCATTGTTTCCACTCCTGAAACGAAACCCTCCAGCACACTACACCCTGGCGCCGAGTTGTGAGGCACTCCGAAGAATTTCAACGACTTGGACCGACAAAAATTAGTTTATCGTGCTCCGTTGCCCTCGATCAGCGGCCGGACGCATTGCGCGGAATGGAAAGCGATACCGAGCAATAATGGACAAAAGAATTACCTATGCGGCTAGAATTTTGCCACCCCAGAAACTGAGAACTGTGATTGTTTACTTGTTTCATTCAATTCTCCACTCTCGATGTCTCGAATTAATTAATTAATTAATTCGTACCTCGCGCTAACTATTCCAACTTCACGAAGATTTTCTCAAAAACTGAGTCTCAAAGTCTATGCACACATATCAGTTTCATGACTGTCCAGTAAAATATATTTTTTCTGTTTCTGAGTGAAGCATTTTACAATAAAAATTCACGAAACTAACATATTTGCGTAGACTTTAAATCTACACATTGGCATCACTATTTTTGCATTAACCATTAATAACCTTCATCTACAAGCTACATTTCGGGGATAAAAAGAAGTGAAAGTCGTCCCGGTTCCTGAATAGAATATTGCGAATTCCTTGGATTAGATTTTTCTTCAAAGAAACGCGGTTAGTCAATTTGTCTAGGAAATATCCTGCTCCAGAGGCAACGATTTTCTTAGACCGGCATTTATAATACATTGTAATTCCCGCAGACACAATAGCGTCTGCGTGACCGAAAGGGCATTAAGAGCAGCCTTCGCGATTTAACATAATCGTCGGTAAAGCGTGCTGGCGAGCCCGCGGAGCCGAGGGAAACTTTCAATTCGAGTCGTAGAGGCCGTCGCGTCAGGTGTAGATAGTCGAGTTACGGACGAATAAAATTGAATTTTAGTGGCCGTCCAAGAGACGCCGCGGCCCGAAACGTGTCTCTGCAATGTAGCCGGAAAGTTAGCGCGGAGAAACGCTTTAAAAGCGAAACTTGGTCACGGTTTAGCTCTGGAAAATCGGCGTCATGCTTCGAGCAAGGGTAAAAAGTACAATAAAAGACCGATTCCCTGGAAAACAGACCAGCTTTCGATATTCTCTGTTGGATCGATCCTACAAAAGATTCCATAAAGAATGCAAACGTGACGAAGGATATTTCGAAACTTTTTGCAAACACATGTAAGATCGATAATAGGTATATATTTCTTGCTACACTTGGAGTAGCGTGAGGTTTTGAATTTTCCAAATATTTTCCAGGAAACATCAACGTGAAAATGGATAAGTTTCCTTGACTTGACATGATAAAGTTACTCGATCGATGTTAGTCACGATCGAAAGCTGTTGGAGAATTGAAATGCTCGCGATTCGAAGAGGAGCCGATTCTCGCTTTGATCGAACGTTTCAGCAAATACGAGTGGAATATTTATTTGCCCCTGATATTTCGCGTTGGCTGTTTTCGGGGACAGTGGCTGCCGAAAGTGGTGGAATTTATCGAGTAAAAGTGCCGGGGAAAAGGTCTCCCGTAGCCCCGAGTCATTCGGTGTTTCAGCCGTAACAATAATGTGGAACTAATCGCTGTTTTTACAGTCACATTTAATTTTAATTGAAGTCGGAGATAAAGCTTGCCGGATATTAAATTCTCGCCGGCGCTCGCTGCTCCGTCGAGAAAGTACCACGGAGTTCAGTATAATTTGAATCGAAATGTACATTTTAAATGAGAACTGCCTTAAACTGCTGCTAAAAAAAACATTCGTCATAGGTACTGCTAAGTTAAACACTAACGGACCACGTTGTTTCACCGCGGATGGCTTAAGTCGCGTTCCCACGTGTCTCGCTACGTAATATACCCTCAACTCCCCTTACCCAAAGAGTTTAAATTCATAACACAAATGAAAGCCAAATTTAAACGCGATCTCTTTAAAAATTCCCTATTTAAATGCCTTTTTCTTATGCTTTTTCTTATGCTTCTTATGCTTACCCTGTTCTTAGTTATTTTATTTTATTGTATTTAGTGTTAGTCTATTTGTTTTCTTTCATTTTTATCTATCAACAACTTTTTAGGTTAGGTTGTAGAGCAGCAGTTAATGCTGAACCTCGCCTACTCTCCATTGTAATTTTAATTGTAATGGTGCAATAAAGACATTTAATAATAATAATAATAATAATAAATACATTTCATTATCGCAAGCTGAAATAAATTTGAAAGCACTGAGCCATCAAGCAAAAAACCCCCCAAAAAATCCAAGATTATCCAACCGCTTCCTCCCAACCCCGCAAAAATTCTCGTACCCCTTTTCGCAGGAAGTAAATACATTTCCGGGTTGAGTTCCTCCCCCCAATCAGCGTTCCACCTTTTTACAAACTCGTCCTTGCGTCGAGGCCAGCGATGTTACGTCACGCGACAGAAAGCAGCCGATTATCGAGCAACCCTGGCGAACGGAGCACGCACGGCACATCAATCATCAAGACTCCACCCGCCCGTTTCGACAAAATGACCAAGGATCACGTAAGACACCTGTTGACGGCCAACGGATCTAGCAGATCCAACAGAACCAGGCTGTTTGATAGCGAAACCCTGTCGAACTTCGTTACTCCGGGGCCCCGCATTAATTCACGCGCCCCTGTAAAAATCTGCACGTTCGACGAGGTGGTGGAAACGAAATCGCCCAACGAAGGGGAGGGCTAATGTCCGTTTCCATCGGTCGGAGGCTCGTCGCCATTCGTACGCAAATTTTATCGTCCCGCCATGTCCAGTTTTTTCACGTTACGGGTTGAATTTATTCGACCGGGCAACTCTATTCCCCCGAAAGTCGAGCGAGGCTGAGCGAACGAGCGCGTCGATCATCGACGTCGACCTATGCAAAGGTCCCCCCGGGTGGCCTGGTTGTAGGGGCGAGTGGGTCGACCGGCGATATCGACGTCACGATTGTAATTCCTTGGCAGGGTTCACCGTCGGGACCCATGGATCCGTGGACCCACGCGGAGACACGGCCGCGCCACGTTAATCCAGTGGAACACGGGCGGTAAAACTTTCTAAGTCCGAGATCGCTGTTGGCGAACTCGGGCCGGGGGTAAGTGAACGCGCACGAACCGCGGACGCAGTGAATCTTCTTGGGGAGTCGCCTGTAAAAGCGAAGGGAGGAACGTAAGGGATGTAACCAGGATCGTCTTCGCTCCTGCGAAGGATATCGAGCCGCGGATGACTGTGAGAGATCCGAAGCCATCAAGGACTCGCCTCCTCACTAGGAACACTATTCGGTTGATGATGGAATCGCGCAGATTTTTGTATATAGATCGAAAGAATATATCACCACGGTTACAGAAATGTAAATTAAAGATGCTCCCAAAAGCTGGTCTGACCTTAAATAATCAACAAAGGTGGAACAGGGGGAAGAAGAAAAATGAGGGAAAGAGAATGACAACACCGGCGGTTGAAATTGAATTATTATTATTATTATTATTATTATTAATCGTCTTTATTACTACGGTAAAAGGCGAGGTGCAGCCAATGGGCTGTTATTATACCTGACCTTAATAACAAACAAAAAAATAAAGTAACCAACATGATACGACAAAAAGAAAAAAAATAAAAATCAACAACAAAGAAAAATCATTATAGCCATCTAGAATTATCTCTATTATATGCAAATACATTATATTAAATGAATGATAATAGATTAATGATAGATAACAATTAGAAAAAAATTAATGATAATAAATAAAATCAATGATAATACTATTGAAATCACAACAAGCAAATTTATTGGGATACATTTTTTTGACGACAAGGTTTGTCGCTTTGAATAGTCACTTGTTTACTAATTCTTAAATTTGAAACAGTATGCCAGCTTCTTCTTGCTGTCTAGAATCTTTATCTTGAATCTATTATTGCTTCAATCAGTTTTTTAACCCTTCTTGTCGACAAGATTATCATAAATGTAATGGTTAATTACCCACTGGCGTGATTTCAATAGTATTAGGGTCAGGCATAATAGCAGCAGCGCTGAGCTCGCCCTTTCCGTGACATTCGCTACGGTCTCGTTTTTTTTTTGTAAATACTTTTTTTTTAAACAAAATGGAATAAAGACGTTTATTACTATTATTATTATTATTATCATTAATTTTATTTATTAGCATTAATTTTATTCTAATTGTTATCTATCATTAATCTATTATCATTCATTTAATATAATCATTTAGTATTTTCATATAATAGAGATAATTAAATTTTAAGAGACGGTGTTATCATTCTGTTTCCCTCATTTTTCTTCTTTCCCCTGTTCCACCTTTGTTGATTTTTCAAGTTTAGACCAGCTGTTGGGAGCATCTTTAATTTACATTTCTGTGACCGTGGTGACATATACTTTCGATCTATATAAAAAAATCTGCGCGATTCCATCATCAACCGAATAGTGTTCCTAGTCAGGGACAGCGAGCACTGACGCGCGAATAATTTCAGTCTCGAATTTCTAAGGTCGTCGCAAGTAGCTTTCCATCAAGAGTTGGGCATTATTCGGCTAAATTTTCATTCGAATACGGATTCGTATAAATCCCCAAGATTTATTCGCGAATAAATCTGTACCGTTATTCCCAAAAATTGTACCGAATAAGAATTTATTCGTTATTCGATCTGAATGAACGACGAATAAATGTGATACCCGACATCTATCGATGGAAGTCTGTACTGTGTCCAACATACTTTTGGACGTGTGTGTCTTTAAGTGTGTGCATACGACTGAACGAGCCGAGGAAATCCTGCCTTAAAGAAGTATTCTCTTCTGGAGGCAACGGCATCGGCTCGCTTGTCATGCGAGGTATGACAAGAGTTACTTAACCTAAAACATTAGGTCTCACGGGTGTCAGTCAGTGGTGTGACGATACATCGCCGAAATCACGTGATCATTTTATTCGTCCGTTGAGTCGACTAAATTTTTATTCGAATAACAAATTATTCGAATAAATTTTCAGTCAAATAAAAACTTATTCGTTATTGTCGAATAATTTCATTTTATTCGAATTTTTTATTCGAAGATTATTCGAATAAAAATTTATTCGCACAAATTTATTCGAATACTTATTCGAATGAAAATTTAGCCGAATAATGCCCAACTCTGTTTCCATCAACACGATAACGAAGTAAACCCTTTCAATATTTCTAATGTCACTCTGGGATCCAATCGTCTAGCCCAGCGCGAACGAATTCCACATGGACGAATTACCTAATCCTCCCCCTTGAACGGGTTAGAGTTACGCGCCTCGAAGTACCCACGAAGGTATTTCAGCGTCGAAGCGGCTTAACGGTTCCACTGGACACGAAACGGCAACGTTCGACGTTAATAAAACAGCATGAATCCTGGTCGAGTCGCGTAACGCGGTATCAAGTACAAGATCAAACGCCCCATAAATGAAAATTACCCCTTAAACTGGGATTTTACGGGCCAGCTCGTATCCGAGTCCAGCGTGTATAGCCCGAGATCCAACGCTGGGGCGAAAATCACCGACCCCCTCCTCTGTGCCCTCGAATCCCCTCTCCACGAATGCTCGTTTCCTGGTGGCACCGTCGTTGCACGCGCGGACCGTGTACCGTGCACTTAGCGGATAACCATGATGATCAACAGATTTTGAGGAACACGGCATGTGTCACATCGTTCCCGCGCCACGTCTATCAAGCCTGGTTTACAGGATTAAAGGGCACGCAAGAATCAAAGCGTGCGGTGCCCCGGGAAGAACCTAACTCTCTGTGGTGCCTATCCCAAGCATGATCGTTAAAGCAGCGTTAATTAATTTCAACAAATTACTAATGCTGCACTCCGACTTCCCGTAATTAGAGGCGATTAATTCGAAAGCTATTCCCTCTTCATACCCCTCTACACATCGGGCCTCTATCTTGCTAGCTTTCTCTCTCTCGCTCTCTCTCTATTTCTCTCTGTCTACTCCTCTCGATCGATATCAATCGTTTAGCGTTAGAACTGGGGCGTCCTAACGGCCTTCTCCGCCTCTTTCGGCGGGCGTAGACGCGTCGACGCCGATTAAAGGGAAGATCCGTGCGAAACGCTCGTTAGAGGGGTACACTTTGCCCCTCGGCTTTCGAGTTCGAGGATCGACACCGGGACATTATCGCTTTGAGCCGCCAGCGAAAGGGCTAACACGCTCCCAGCCCAACGAATTCTAGTAGATCGATGGCGATTGGCGGGCAGACGCGTTGGGGTTTTTTTTTAGGGGGAGGGAACTGTGGTTCAGGGTCAAAGGGAATTTGTGATGATTTTTGCTAGGCTTTTTGGGGGTGATGTGGTGGAATTTTTTAGGGGTTTGTGGGACTTGAGATTGGGGGTTGCTGGTAGTGTCCCTCATTTGAGAAGATGGGGTGTTGCCTTTTTTTGCAGAGAGGGACAAAGTTTTTATTTAAATAAAATTTCGAATAACGAATAAAAGTTAAAAGAATTATTCGTCATTCGTTCTTTAACCCGAGTTAGCTTTATTCGACACATGACAAATAATTTCATAACTTTTATTCGTTATTCGAAATTTTATTCAAATAAAAATTATGCTTTTTTTATAGGAAAATGGAATTTTTTGAATGACAATTGTCAAAGTTGTAATTTAAAATATGAGAAGGAGTCTGAAAGATAGACTTCGAATGGGATGTTTAAAAAAAGCTGCAAGCTATATCGAATTGAACCTCGCACGAATGACACGCGAGTGATCGATAGACGAAACTGACTTACTCGTAACAGATGAAGCCCGGTCGCTTTGTAATTAGCGCGGGAAGAAGGCGCGCACGTCGGATTCGCGTGGAAAAAATCTCGAGTGCTCGGAATGGATCCAAGCTCGGCACGAGAGACAGTCTGGATGAATTTATCGCTTACCTGAAACAGAAAGAGGATCCTTTGATTAGCATTCCCGTTATTGCGCGGATGCAAATTTCGCCAAGGTAAATTACGCGAAATTCTCGTGAAATATGGCGACTTTGGAAAATTGCGCGCGGGTCGCTCTGCGAGACGACGCGCCTTGATCCAGAATTTGATTTATCGAGTGGCACGGTGACAAAGCCAACGGGGAAAAAAAACGAGGAAAAAATAAACCTCGAGCAATGAAACAGGATAAAACCAAATTCGATAATTATTATATAGAGATCTCCGCTTCTACAATTAGTGTGCTCACTTTTAAACTCATAAACGCTCAATTGGTAACGAGCAGAATTTAAATTAGAGGACAAAGCTTCGGCTTAGTGAATTGTGATTAAAGCGCGCTCTCAGTTGACAAGCAGACGCGTATATTATTAACAACTATTTCAAACAACGACACAAAGCGTGTCCGACGCGGGAAAGTAGATTTACCCGTGGCCACGCGTTATAATTTTCTTTATCTATTCATCTACCAATTAAGTCCAACTTTTAACCTTATTAGGTGCATGAACGTCGGTTAAACTGTTCACGTGCAGCAGAAACGGATTATGTCCTTTTACGCTTAACGGCTCAGATAATATCAGTTACGAACTGAAACTAGCTTCGCACACTGTAACGCGAATATCGCCGCGATAAATCATCGCCACTAAACGCAGTGAGTTACGGGTCCCGTTGGATCGTAATCCCCTTTTCTCTGAATCTATCGAAAATATAATTGATAATAAAACTTTTCAAACTAAAGCCGCGATTTATTGTTAAAATTAAAAAAAAAAGAAAGATACAGCGTCCAATATCCCTGAATTTCCAATACGTTTTTAAGTATTCTATCTTCAACAACCCCTTCGCGTTAGAAATACTGTTCCGTAATTAAAAGTAAAACAATTTATTAGCTTTGTATCGCAGGTAAAATTGCTAGAGAAATTTTCTTCGGGCTTGGGTGAAATGGAAGCTGAGAAAATATTTGTGGAACCTTTCGTTGACGCGTTACTATGGGCTTAAGAATTATTTATACCGCACTGTATTGGAGGAAGCATTTAGTGCGACGGGTGTTTATAGGGTATAAGCCACGAGCGTGCCTCCTGAGACTTCTTTGGAAACCCGTGGCACGAGCTATGGGTACTCGACAGCTACGAAAAAGTACCTGCCAGGTGCGTGGCAGGTGAGAGATTCACCTGCCTACAAGCTGCTGCCGAACATCCCTACCGAATTCGTACAAGGACCGTTCGCCACATGGATAGCATCTCCTTCCAGGGGCCCTATCATTAGAGAGCGGAATAAGGGGATCCAACCAGAGAAACAAAAGAAATTCCTCTATCATTCTCCTATAGATTCAACTTAGCCAACAAGCTGCGTCTCTTCGTAGAATTTCTTAAACTGTCCCACTTTGGGTACCTCCTGATATTTGCAAGATCTGTGAACCGTATTCACATTATTCTAAATGTGGTAAATCATTTTGAAGAGCTATTAGCAGAGTCACTTCGTTAAGGGATGCTCGGAGCGTGTGTAATCAGATTATTTGGAAAACTAACGAGGAAAAAGCCGATTAACTTGGGTAACCAAGTTGAGCAATGAATACAAGAGTAATCTATCTCTTTCAGGTACTCAGAGATCCAGTAGACAGTGAAGCATATCTACATATCTACATATCTTGAGTTACGTTAAATTAAGCATAGAGCTACTTAAAAATATTAAATTCTAGAAATATCCGAATTAAGTCGTAGGAGGACTTTCGAAAATGGGATCTGATTACACAATTCACAGCTCTGCCCAAACTTCTTCTCAACCTTCCTCTGCTGAATGAGGCTACTTTCTTCGTGAAAGGCGCGGTTAAAGCTCTTAATGGCTTTATGACGTAAGCTATGTCCTTTCGGAAGATTCTGACGTTTTGCCAGCATCGTGGTTAGCTCCACCGATGCTCTATATAGCGTGGGATATAAAAATTTTACAAAACATATATACATTTACAAGGCTTCAGTGTCAGTGTGCCCTGAAATCTCGAGTAGGAGTGACTGCGAAGCGAATGGTTGGAAATGTAGGAATTATTTCCTCAAAGGACGTGGCTTACGTCCGGAAGCCTGTGACAGTTTTAACTACCCCCTTCCCGGCCACGAGCATTGGCCTGTTTTCTTTCAAATCTTCGTGTAATCCCTTCAGCTAATTGCTACGAGATTCTCCTCTTATGCCTCTAGCCTCTTAAACTGTATTTCGCCATTCCCGTCCCGCCATGTAGATTCAAGACGTAAGCTCCTTACGTGTCTGCAGCCATTTTAACGACTCTTAAAAGAAGGTAATAGTGAAAGAAAGATGGCGATTTCTACGGGGAATACACCTTCAGAACTATTCAAGTAGTTGATGATCAAAACGCGACGACGAGCATATTACTGCATTCTTCCTTAAGGGGGTATAACCGTTTGAACCCTCGGTGAATGTGTATATTGTAGATTTTTTTTACAAGTCAATGGCTTTATGCAGAATTCCCGTTTTTTACTATCTTTAAATAGTATTATGAACTACTTAAAAAAACGTTTCAGTTAAGAAACTATTGTTTAGCCGTCTAAAATCGGGAGACTTTCGGATATGTATCCATAACTTCCGAAAAACAATAGTTTTTTAACTGAAACTTTTTTCTTAAGTAGCTCATAATACTATGTAAAGATAGTAAAAAAAAAAGAAAATCTGCATCAAGCCGTTGACTTGTAAAAACATCCACAAAATGTACACGGGTGTACCCCCTTAAGCTGACGATCTAGCTTCTACACATTTAATACACAAAATTTTATATACACCCAGCGACATGTAACACTCGAGATGTGAAGTCGAAATCTCATCCATCAGATTTCTCAAAAAATATTGACTCCCCCACTATACACTGAATATCTCCGACAAATTTCCTGATAATTCTACCTAACTTATTCCACTTCTCAAGTGTCTCTGTATCATTAACCACACCCCCTACACAATTACAATACTCGAAGCCTCCCCTCGCCGCCAAACAACCACAAAAGCCTCAAATACAAAAAACTCGACCCACTAACCTACCCACGGCAATTACAAATTATTTTTTTTTTCACCTCGAACAAAGAAGCCCACTCGTCGAGGCTCCCAGCTCCGTGCGTCTCGACGTCGGAGCCACGTACCAAACCAAGGTTCATTTATCACTCGGTGTAATGAATTTCGCCGCTCGTCCTCGACTTTTAATTAGTCTGTACCAGCCAGTCGTCGCCGGGCCCCGCCAACGATCGAAGAATATCGGCGAGCGAAATCGCTTATTTAACGCGGTTTAATCTACACCCATCCCGTTAGTCCACCGGTAATTACTATCGCCGATCGGTCACGCCGCGACCAATAAAGCACAATAACCGTGCCCGTCCGCCGTTAATTATACCGTCGGGCCACTTTACAGCGCGAACGTCCACGCAGAAAACCAATTTCCACTGTTTGCCGGACTCTTTAATCACGGGATCCTTTACAATCGAATAAACCTCCAGCTGCATTGGACTGCAAGGGAGGAAAAGAAGCAGTCCGAAACGGCCAATGAGGGAGGGGTTCGCGCGATCTCGCGACTCGATAGCGGCGGATGGAAAATTCAGCGGAACGTCGCCGACCGGCTGACGAAAACAACGGACGAGTTACGAACGCGTGAAATGCAACGCGCGCCGATGCGGCTCCAATCATCACCAGTCGCTGGCCGTCGCTATTTTTAAAAGGGTTTCCAATATTCCACCGTATTTGGGGAAATATTGATTGATAACGATTTTCCGGGGCTCTCCCCCTGGTTTCGCGTGCGCTCAGAAAACAAGCGTTCTTTGCTGGGTACGTAAGGTTGTGGTTCATCGTCCGCAAACTGAGAATGAGTGGGATGTGCACTCTTTAACACTTTCAGTGAAGCAAGGCTTCGGAAAAGGGCCATTTAAGTCGGTGAAGTCTGCCCGAGTGATCGCTACTGGCGAGAAAGTTTCGGGGACAGTCGAGCAGTACTGTCGATGCTGTCAAGATAATGTAAACGGGAATGGACGCTAAGAGCGTGCACGGCGTGCAAAGCCCACGTGCAGAGGACCGATCGAAAGACCGTTTGTAGAATTATTGAGGGGTTACACCACGCTGACTAGTGTTTTCATGATTCTGTTACAGAAAATATATACGCTCTGTTGGAATGACCTTTTCAACGCGGGTAAAGCATTTCTTGAACTTTAAAGATTAATTCTTTTCAAGTGTCTATAGCTACTATTATTATTATTATTCATAAACAGGTTAAAACCAATTACATAATAAGAACACATAACATTTTGTGTGTGCATTGATTGAATAAGAAAATAAATCTACATATATCAAAATATACGTAACTATGAAAGAAAAATGGAAAATAAAAGTGAAGAATGAGAAATGAAAAATGTAAAATGAAAATAGGAATAAAAATAAGAATGAAAGTGTGAATGAAAATGAAAATAGAAAATACATACAAAAATAGAATAAAAGTGAAAAGCGATAGGTGAAATTCAAAATGTACCTATATACCATTTAGTTTCAGTTTTACTCGCGTTAACGAATCACAAGTTATTTTCTGTGTAATTTCCCCTTCAATACGTCCGCAGATTCATGAAAAAAATCACTTGAATCAGCGTAAAAGTTTGCTTGTTATAGTAAGTATTCGATTAATCGGATCAGAAAATTCATATTTCGTTTTATAAGTGCTATGACAGAAAAACGGTTTCTTTCTGAGCAACCTTTGCGGAGCATATAATTTTATATTGATTCGTAACGTAAAATAAGGTAAATGTCCCAATACCTGGACATTTAAGGTACGCCGGACACTCGTTTGAGAATTTTTCGGTTATACAAATCGATTTATATACAAACGATTATGCAATTACATGGGGCATGGTGTGTACTTTATCATTAAACAAAGAAAACAGATTGTAGGATTGAATAATTTGGTAAAATATTGAAAATTCGTAGTCCTTACAATGGCCCAATACCTGGACAGCTTAACTAGTATATCCCGGTGTCCCGATTTTACTGTCCCATTACCTGGACACATGATTTTGGATGTTTCCTAGGGAAATTAAATAAAAAAAAACAACACAATAGTTTTTTCTTTTAGCATATTTCTCCTGTATAAGAAATTTATTCAGATCAGTAAATAAAGTTAAGTAAAAAGAATCTATTAGTGAATGACTAATTTTAAGGTTATGTGTATTCGTGTATTACACACGAATTTTACACATGAATGAAATATTATCATTAAAGCAAGATACAAAGAATACAAAGTGTTTGCAGGGTGCAAATTATTTTTAAGGTGTTAAATAATTATTTTATTATTGTGTCAACAATAACATGTACTTATTTCACAGTTAGTACACGTGGTCAGGTTTGGGGACGTTCTGGGATTTCACTGTACCAGAAGATAGACACGCGAATAAAAAACTAATGCGAACTTTAAGTTTAATTTTCCAATCAAAAAATAATACTACAAGGTACCATTTTTCTAAAACTGTATTAGTTGTACCAATATACTAAACATTATTAATAATATTCGCTTAAGAAAATATAGAGACTGTTTACCAAATCAGACAAGAGCAATATTAAAATGGTGTAAACTGGAGAGTTCAAGAAAATTTACTTTTATTACGATTGTTACAAGTTTACTAAGAAAAATATGTATATGAATATATTTTATTAAATATTTGAGTAATTGAATAAAATAATTCTTTTATGGATAAAGCAAATATTAAACGTAATAATCAGCATTATTTGCACTAGTGTCCAGGTATTGGGACGTGTCCAGGTATTGGGACATTTACCTTAAACACCCTTGTTCCCATTTCTTTTAGCGCCTTGTTCCATGTGACTTGTCTCGCATTATTTACAAAGGTCCAAACTCTCCTTTCGTGCGAAAAGAAATGTTTTGGATCCTTTGTAACCGTCCTTGCGACCCCTTAAAGTCCCGTGGTCGTTGTCACGCGACAGGAGCTCGTGTTGGAGGGTCTGGTTTGCGACGACGTTTGCGGCACGAGCCCCTAAAGAGCACCGCGCAGCCAACGCTCCGTATCGAGCAGGAAGATCCGATTATGGCTTAACCGCATTAAACGCGGAAAGTTTGCTTTCGGTAATTCCACGAGTCTGTGAGGGGGTAAGGGGGGAGGGCCGCGGGTGGAGCACCTGCAACACCACCTGCTTCGCGCGCCCCTTTCCGTGAGAGACGTCTCGGTTTCGTCCCGTCTCGTCCGTATCGTTCCGCACGAGCGGCGTACAATGCGGACGCCGCAGTCTTCGAGACTGTTTGCGCTGTGCAGGGGTGCGCACCACCACCCTTATTGCGTTCTGTTTCCAGGACGAACGAGCGTGACGCGGCGGGGTTCGGTGTGGAGGGCGCGAGAAGGGAGACGGACACAACCCTCACGGATGAATCTCGCGTACACGCTTCGCCTGGATCAGCGGAGATTGGTTAATGCAACGTGCTGCTTGGTCTGTTCGTCGAAATTCAAGACGAGGCTTCTTTTCGGTCTCCTTCTATGAAATATGGTTACATGGTGCACTCGGTATAGTTACATAGTGTTCACTTAACCAACGAACATTCCCAACCCGAGAATTTGGATACAAAAAACAGTATTTAATTTTTTCTTCGTTAATTTGAATAAAATGATAACAAAATTTAAGCGAATATTAGGAGAATGGAAATGATGACTTCCTGATTAGTGAAAGAGAAAACGAGGCGTTAAAAAAATGCTGTAATTGTAATATGTAAGCTATTAACAAAATATAATGTTTTAAATTATATAAGCAGCATTGAAAGTAATGAAGATCCGAATTCAACGATTCATTAAATCTTTTTAATTATTATTTGGGTGACAGTGATTGGTACAAGCGTTTCGAGCATTTTGGTATTACTGTCATAGCAGTAGTTGCTCATGTACATGACACGAAGTAACCTTAAAATGACATAAACAGTATTTGGTTAGCTGGCAGTAATTGGAGTGTCAGTAATTAAATCAAATACATTTGAAGTGTGTCAGTAATAGATCCCCAAATATATTTTTGAAATTAATGAATTTATAACATAAACATCGAAGTTTTAAGATCCACCAAATTTGTGTCATCCAGTAAACATATTAAACAATAATAAGTAACAAGAACAACATATACTTCTATTTAATCTATAAGTACAAAACTAAAAGATAATGTCAGCGTGAACGTTTAATGTGTCAATAATTGGGTGCTTTACCCTATCTACGGAAATCAGTCTGAAGGGGTGAATTCATCTCTTCGAGTTAAACTTATCGCGTGCTTCCGTTTTTTTAATATAACTTTATTTTTCTTTTGATAACACGATGGAGCATAAAAAGCTGAACAATACTTATATTTAAAGTTTGCTTCTACCTCGCAGCGTTACAAAGTTATATTAAAAAAAATGCCAAAGCAGGATAACTTTAAGGGTTGATATCGCCCCTTCGGGTTGAATCTCCGCGGAAGGGAAACATTGCTCCTTGCATACTTCAATATGCTCCGCATTCACGCGACGTTTCATTTAAATCAGAATTCTCGTATTGGGAACGTTTCCTTGCGAGCTGCGGAAATAAACCTCGAGTTCTGAACCCGTTTCTTTCCGATACTTAAAACACAAGTACCTGCGTACTCGGAGTTTCTAAATACCCTCTGAGACATCCGTGGAAGCCATTAATTAACACGAGTAATTTGAAATACCCTGAGCGACCGTTTCTGCTCCGTAATAATCGCGAGGGGGAAAAATGCGAGCCGGAATAAGATGGCGTCGACGACTCCAACCCTGGCAGCAATTTCCCATCGCGTTCCTTGCCTGTGGCAGCAGGCCGTTTGCAGCACGAAGCCTCTTCCATAGCTCGTCCACATTGTAAAAGGGAATCTTTGTGTCTCCTTACGCGTCGCAATTTCGATGTGCCCGGTCGTTCAATTAATCGCGGGGCCTCGGCGAGTTTGCGTAACGCGCGTAACGTATAATTGCGCGCCTAGGGAGCTCGCCTCTAATGACGGCGCGATTACTCTTTAAGGGGGTTTTTTGCACGCTCAACAGCCATTGTCCCCCTTTATTCGTCCCTTCGTGTCTACCGTTGCCCCTCATTGTGTGCAGATAACTCTGGGAACGAACCGGGTCCCGTGGCCTTACGCGATCTGGCCACCTCCGTGTCTAATTCCGAGGGTGACATGCAGAAGAACCGGGAACTCGAATCTTCGCGTTAGCTTCATTAATAAATAGGTAAATCATGCAATAATTGCACGCGCTCGCATTGAAACGCTGCAATTTAAAGTGTCAGTGTGTTTTACTTGGAGCTGGGATCAAGTTTCTCAGAGCTAAGCTATATTATTTAAGTAACAATTAAATACCTTGCAGTAAGAAGGGTGCAACGCCATCGTTACTAAATTCAATTAAATTAGAAAAATCTGTTTAAGTTAGTTTTGACTTAACATTTAAAAAAGAACGATAAAGAGTTGATAAGTTTTTATTTCTATTTTTGACAAATTTTCGAAATCAATTCGATTCAATTTCGATTCAAAGTTTGAAATAAATCGTTCATTTGTAATCGGATTCGCATAAAACGTGCACCAAACTATGTAGATTTTTTATTATATATATTACACGTTTTAGCTCATAAACTTTGAACAATAAAGCTGCACCCCTCTTGCTGAAAGGTCCTCAATTAAAATCCCTCAGCTTCCGTGGCGATAGACTAACAGGAATTGGTAAAATTCATCAATATAATTGGTAAAATTCAAAATCACCCCAATGCTGAATATCAAGCACTTAAGAAAACAAAAGTTATGAAAATTCGAAACACTTCTCCACGTCGCCATGCCGTGCTGTAACGGTACGATGAATCCGGTATTTGACGCAAGAAACGTAATATCGTTCGTACGTTATTAGGGAGGCGGGGGCAATAAAAGTGAGATATTTTCCAGCAGCGTGGATAAAAGTCGTGGGATTTCCAACTTTAATTACGCGAACTCCTAAGAGAGAAATCACCCTGACTCGGTCTCGTTTGACGAGGCAAGTTTTATTCCTGGCATCCGGTATCTTTACTTCTATTCCGTCTACAATTGCTCGATAAAGATATCGCTTTAATTACGACAGCGTTTCCACGACGAAGCAGCCCGACCGTGCATACGTACTTCTTAAAAAGTTGCGCGCCCCGAGTGTCCGGGTAGTCCACGATGAAGTCGCTCCGGCGATGGAGAGGGGAATTTTTTTGCTCTATCGGGGCAAGGGAAACGAGCTGCGCAGCCCTTTCGCCGTGAGTTTTAATTGTTTGGGATGGAATCGGTATCTGATGGCAACGGAGCAGAGTAGCCGATGCTGAGCGTTATCTAGCAACGTGAAAGTAAGCGCAAACTTTCCTGGCGTTGATTAGCCACGGTAATGGTCGTACTATTACCGCTAATTCTTGAATGGTTCTACTTGGCGAGAGAAGATAGCGCGGAGATCTAAGCGCTGTAACTGGGGACGTTTCGGAGGCGCAGAAATGCCTATTGAAATATAGAATGGATTATTAATTGCAAAGTGATCCTAGGATGTTGCACCATTGTGGGATTAATAAGAAAGTTGTGGTAAATGGCATTGTACAGGGTGTTTATAAAACACCTGGTATATTTTTTCAGGATCAGTTCTAGGGGAGACCGGGGCTAGTTGTTACAGGGGCAGGTTGTTACAAAGCAGTTTAAATTTTTTTCGCTTGCACTATCACTTCGACGATGAAGTGGCTGATGTGTTTCAACCATACACAGTTGTGTATGTTGTTTGTTTGTAGTCGGTTCACGCGTTGTCACTTTATTACAGTTTTTTGTGTTTTCGGTAATAATAGTAACTTTTCTCTTTCTACTTCAATATTTTCTACCGAACAGACAGATAAATGTATGCAAATTAATATTACTACGTTTGAATCAGTGTTCTTTTAGCTACAGATTGGCACCAAGAACATAAGAATACACCAAACTGGTATGAACTTATAGCTTTTTATACACAATGGTGTCAACCGGGGCAAGTTGTTACACAAGACAAGGGGCATGTTGTTACATACGAAAAAGGACATGTTGTTACAGAGGGAAAGGGGCATGTTGTTACAAAGTGGATTCAGTGCATAGAGTGCAAAAAGTGGGCACATGAGAAGTGTGCAAAACCTAAAAATCACATTTATGTGTGCATTAATTTGCGCGTCCCCTATGAAACGGACGACGATAATTAGTGCAACTGATTTCAGTAGTTTTTTTTTCTTTTTAAAATACATTTTTTATTGTATATTCATTATAATAGATTCTTACCATTAATAACTGTACTTCTGTTCAAGAAAATATAAGCCTCGTTTCGTAAAATTTAATCCTGTAACAACTTGCCCCATATTGTGTAACAACTAGTCCCTACTCGGGGCACGTTGATACAACATGCCTCGACCTTCAAAATGGCTTGTTTCAAAGTCATGGTTTTCGTATAATTACATGCGATAGCGGTAATCGGTAGAGGAAAGAACATACTTTAAGTGAGAGTCATTGATAATATTGAATATGGAATGCAAAAAAAATAAAAAATAAAAAACTGAAAAGTGTAATAACTAGTCCCGGTCTCCCCTACTCACAAAAATAATAAAAACAAAAAGTATACACATTTTTATATTCCGCAAAATATCGACCTCGGAATATCTATATTTATTATGAAAAAGGTAAACGATTGTCTGGAGCGTCCGTATTTTCATTCTTTACTCCTTGTCTTTGGAAATAAAAAAGCGAAATGATCATCAATATATCGAACCGTGAAAACACACAACTGGGATTCGTTAAATATTCATTTGATACGCGTTTTAAGAAATAAAGAACTGTATATAAAAGTATACCAACTTATTTATTATTTTGATGAGCAGAACCGATCCTGAAAAAATGTCCCACATTTTTATAAACACCCTGTAGAGTTCTAGCAATGATAGAGACTATTAAGTGCCAATATTGCACGAAGCAGAAGCGTTAAGTTTAGATCCAACAAGCCCGTCAGAATCCCCCACCGCCGAACAAGCACCCTCACCTACTAAACACAAACCTACCCCTCTATTTAACACAAGCATAAAATGCAAAACCGATATTCCCCTTTAAACACCCGGAAACGAAGCAACACGGTCGCGCCTCCCTATACAAACAAGCGTAGCAGCCTAGCAGGCGTTCAATATTCATAAGAATTTTCCGTAAACCCGATGTTTACCAAAATTAGCCGCATGATATTTGCCGGTGGGTTCCCCGCGATGTCGGAAACGCTTGAAAAATTCATACTGGAGTCACGCGATTAACTGCCCTTTTATTTTAATCCAAAATCCATATTGCTCTTTTACTGTTAATTACTCTCACGTCATTACTCCGTTTCACCGGGAACAAACAAAAAAAAACATTCAACGGAGGAGGAGCTTCGTGTTACTCGTTCTTACTAATATATAAAAGTGAAACGTTGTCTGTTTGTTTGTCCTTCTTTCACGCCTAAACGTCTGAACGGATTTTAATAAAATTTTGAATATACATTAAATACGTCCTAGATTAGATCATAGGCTATTTATAAATATGTTATCTAAAATAATAAATAATAATAATAATAATTCCCGGGTGAAACCGGGTAACTGGTCAGCTAGTTTCTATCTATTCCCGATTAATTTCCCCGTCTGGTGACAACGCGGATTGCCTACTTTTAACGGCACCCTCTCGTCGATCATCCCCCTCATGGGCGTAGTCAAGGGGGGGCAGGGGGCGCTTGCCACCCCCCCTGACCGGAAAAAAAAATTAAACGTTCGTCCAAAATTAAATTAGTTTATTACATTATTATTGGTTGCGTTCAACAATGTCGGAGAATCGACTCAGTGGACTTTGTATGCTGAGTGTGCACAAACAAATGGTGCGTGAGAAAAGGAAGAAGATAGAAGAAGAAGTATTGAGAAGGTTTAGTGAGAACCCTCGGAAGCTAGCTTTAAGTTAAATGTAGCATAAGTGTTTTTCTTGTGTATAGATTATTTTGTGTATCTAATTATACTTTGTACGTAGAATGTAATAACAAAAATTGTTTCACCATTTATTGCCCCCCCCCCCCCAAATGAAATTCTGACTACGCCCATGATCCCCCTACTTTCTGCCATGGTTAACGAATAATCCACGAAACAGAAATTCCAGCAACAAAACCGGGATCGTTAAGACGTTTTGACGAGCAGCGTCCACCAAAAAGTCACTTAAAAACCGCTGCAAGGGTCACTCTCTGTTCGACGAAAACGCGTTTACGTGCTCGATGGACACGATGTGTCGAACGGCGAGGTATCGCGATGTCGACCAAGCAATTTTATCGACGACACCTGACACGTACCTACCTACAATTCCTCGGCCGTGCCCGCGGACTGCGAATAAATTCGACGAGGATTCGCGGAGTCGCGCAACTCGCTCTCCCCCAAGTTACCAAGGGGTAGTTTCGCAACTCGATCCACCCGCCGCCCATCCAGCTTTCTCGGCAACTCGAGCGAATTCGTTGAAACTTGGGGAATTTATTTACGCCCGCCAAAATGTCCGCTGCTACGTATTTCCATGTAAATGGTTGACGCATTAGGCGGGCCACGCCACTTTTGATAATGTATTAATATTAATGCCACAGCCGTTAGCGGCACCAGCAACTCTAGGAAGCTCGAGAAACGCGGGATACTTTGCTCGCGGAGCTGGTTAAAATACGGATCTAATTAATATTCATTGTCGCGTTGCTTGTCTAGGCTGCCGTGCGAGCGCGAGCTGCGGGCAAACTAGCTCATTTCTTTCGCTGATAATTAGCTTGAAGACAAACTGAATATCCGACGGGGAGTGGAGAAGCTTCTGCGCTCCTCGCAGCGAGCTTCTTTGCTAGCAAAAAGTCTAATCGTCCGAGTAGGTACCCCAAGTGGAATACAAGAAACAAATGTCATCAGCTTCCCGTTGCGACTGGATGAAATTTCTCATCCTACTTTCTTCTGTTTTTAGCAGTCGGGATGACACAAGAGTCGCGCTATCGTCCAGATATATCAAGCTTCGCGAATTACAAGTTAACGAGCTTCCGCGCTACGGAGAAGACCTTTTTCTCAGTCGCTACAGCGGCGAGCATCTTTGACTTTGACCTTCGTCATTAACATCGTTGTCGTCGCGGGGCAACGCTGACAAAAGTTTCGTCCGCTTTCTCCAACGAACGTCGACGCCCACGCGGCCGCGCGATTGCAGCTTGTTAACGATAACGACGAAAATTATCCTTCACGGAACCAAGAATTTTAATTGGAGTAAACTACGGGCTCCTCGCGAAATTTTGCCCGCCACGCGTCGAACGACAACTTCGACGAAACAAAGCCTCGCAAAGTGGGTAGGTATATGCGCTCATCGATATCGCGTAATTAACAGCAATTAGCATCAACGGTTACCTACACGTGACTTTCGTGTCTCTGTAGAGTAGGATGCAACGAAATACAGGGGCAGAGTTTTTTTATTATTCGTGGGTAATAATAGTTTGCAAAAGTTGCCTTTTAAAATGCTATTTAAGTTGTGAAAATCTGAAGTTCATTAACTCTCATCCGGTCCTCATTTCACGAACTGAATCTGTCCCTATGTGTCAAATTAACACAGGGATAAAAAATTGATGACATGGTAAGCAGTTATTTTTGGATATTTTTTTACTCAAATTGATGAGTTAACAGTTACAACTTAGATTTTTCACAACTTTCGCATTAAATAAAACGATGTGCAGGATATACTGCTTGTTTACAAGAATCAGGAATAATTTAGCAATATAATTTGTTGGAGGAAAACTGTATCAAATTAACACAAGGGGCGGATGAGGCTTAATAAATGTTTTGAGGTACCGCGAGTCAGTGAAAAATTATTATTTTCATTATTATTATCATACGATAGCACTTCTTTTTAAAAGAAACTTCCTCGTTAGATTTCCCAGCCGTGTATCCTATCTGACTGCTAATTCCAACGAAAAATCGAGTAATGTGTCCCGTGCGCTGTCATTATTGTGCATTTCCGTAACGGAGATTTCCGGGATCGAAATTAGAATGCCACAGCGGCTATTCAACTTGGGTTCTCTGATTTGGTCGATATTGGCGAGATGAGTAGATATTTTTAATTAAGCTCCGAGAAACAGATCCACGTCGCGGATTATCATTAGCTGGACATCTTTCCTTTACCTTGCTGTGCTTAATATGCCCCCAAAGTATAAATCCACCTCTTTCAAATCGGATTCAGTGAAAATCCTACGATATCGATCGGATTTCCTTCCAATTGCAGCGCTGCATTCGCATCACACAAAAGAGATCCACTAATTATTCGGAGCGATGCATAATCCGGACCCGATAACTCTCGCCATTAAAAGTACCAATAAAACTATCCTCCGTGAGAAATTCGCAGAAGCGACTTGTCGAGTCATTTACGGAGGCCTTTGATGCGAGAATTACGTATGCATGGTCGAACAACGCTATACAAGTCGAGATCCAAATAAGAGCACACAAGTAGGAGCTTACGCGCCGCGTAAACCCGGAAAGGATGCTAATTAAAATGCCCCTTCCTCGTCGCGGGCCTTCTTAATTTCAGCAACGTCTGTCAAAAGGAAGACGGGATCTCCAACGTTCTTTCAGCTTTCCCGTCACCCTTACACAGGGTGACCCAATCAGAATTTTATTATCATCCCGAAGGTCTCCGAAATCTTGGAAGCAAGCGAAAAAAAAATTTTTACGACCCTACGATGGGATTCGTAAAATTGATAAAGTGATTCGTGCCCAACTTATTTTAGCCAAGATAGTGAGGTACAAATTTTTGCGATAATTAAATTTTGCAATTGTATTTTCCTAGTGCTAATAACAGGAGAGGTATTATTCGTATTATTATTCGGCTGTATTATTCAGTAAATATATAAAGAAAAGAAGCAGTAATGCATTAAAGTAGATCGAAGTAAGAGTGTTAGTGTCGTTGGTGATAGTGCAAAACCGCGTATGAGCAGTTTGTAAATACCGCGGATCTGCAAAAGTAGCAAAATTGAAATTTCACACTCAGGGTTGCCAAGCGCTGTTTCGCCTTTTTTAAAAGTCACACCAAACCATTGATGTTAGTATTTAGTACAAGGAATGCTAAAACTACCCCAAAAAAGTTCAGTCAAAGAAATCTCTTAAAATGGGTAAAATATTAAGTTTCTTCTTCCTCCTATAAAATTGGTAAAACGCAGATCCGCGGTATTTACAAACTACTGATACGCAGTTTTGCATTATCACCGACGATATATGACCTTATTCGATACAAGTTTATTCGAGCGGTAGAATAAATATTTCCAGTACTGGGCGTATCAACTTCTTTGCGCAGTCGTGTAAAAACGTCACTTTCAAACTTCCCTCTGACCGTCGCCGTAACTTCGAGGCGTGGGTCACTAATGACTCCGGCAACGGCGAACGCGTTGAAAACGTTGAATTTGGATGTTGCCTCGAGCAGGTTTCACCACCATTTCAAAAGGGATCACCTGGGAAAAAATCAAGACCGCGTGTTCCAGGGGCCATCCAGGCCAAGTAATGATTTAATGACGCCTACGTGGCCCGTTTCATAATGCGTTTCCGCTATTCATTTATACGCAAGACGGGGGCGATAATGCACACGCGAAAGCGTTGTTTCTCACGCCGTAATTTCGCTGGCGTCTCGAGCCCCATAGACCAACTAGCAACCAGGGCTCCAAGATGGTGCGCCGGGCGAACTTTACCACGGAAGAGACGCGATAATTGCACCGCGGCCAATTTTACCGGCGTACACCTTTTTCCCCGCCGTCGCGGTGGAAACGCCGGCCGACGCAGAACGCGTTAATTAATTTAATTCTGGTGATTCGAACGTTACTGGCTTCCTCGGCGGAGATCGTTCAACCCAGCATTAAAACAAACAGCAAGTGCTTTAAGTTATGAATTTATAAGCGTGCTTATAATAAACAGTAAATCTTTTAATCGTGTGACGAAAAATTTGAATTTATTAACAGTTGTGTTTTAATTCATAAACGTCGTTAAATGTGTGAAAAGTTTGATAAGTAAATAATGCTGAACCTCGAGAAGCTCGATTTTGATGTGTTAGAATTGAAAATTTAATTATCTGGCCAAAATACTTCCTTGTTTGTTGAGCAGAGTATGTGTAATAATAATATGACATTCAACAAGTAACTTTACAAAGAGGGAACGTGGCTCGAAGGGGAGAAAATCGTTTCCACGGAGAACATTCGACTTTTTCTATTTATCCGCGGTTTTTCCGCGCACCGTACACGTATTGTGTGCTGGAAGCATCGCCGTGACCCATCGTGGGATGTGGCTGAACTTGGGTGGCGATTAGACGCTTCATTTTTTAAGCGTGCGAACGCTGCAGGTGGCTGCTTTGATTAACGAGTTAGGTACTGCAAACTGTATTGTTCAGCGTGCTGTTATGTTGTGGCTCGATTCGAGCAATTCATAATTGCTGCTTCGATAGGAGTGGAAGTGTGTGATTATATAGACAGAGCGTGGAAGATTCTTTCCTCCATTTTTAATTGATAGTAGGGCTACAGTGGAATACTTAATCGATAACTTATTTCACTTGTTGTTAATTGTTAGCGAAGGAAAGAATAACTATTCTACCATCCTTAGTTAGAAACAACCGAGAAAACTGAAGTTTTACCATTTCCATCTACCATTCTTCATTCAAATTAAAACATCTTGTCATTATTTCGTAACAGCCTAATACAAGTTTTTGTAATAGGTGTACCAGTAGGTAATGTATCATTAACGTACCAATTAATTAATTGTTTTAGGTCTGGTGGGATATTGTAACCATCTGGAAAGCAGTTAGGTTAAATACATCAAACTGTTTCTAGATCTCTACGAAGCACGTAGGGTTTTCTAACTTTAGTTAAAAGGTAAAAGACGTGTGGAATTCAACTATTTAAACATATCTTGAAAAATGAAAAAAGGGCAGTATTAGAACCCTCCATTTCCAAACTATCCACCTTATGTATATTATAATTTCCCTAACGTCCGAGTATCAGAAACATCTCCATTCCCACGGGAGTTCGAAGCCCAGGACAAGCTTAATGAAAAAGCAAAATGGTCAGGAGATTCATTTTGAAAGTGTTAAACGGTCGATTGTACGTTGGAACGGGATAAATGTACTGCAACGGTCCTCGGGAGCGAGGGGGAAAAGCGAAAAGGGGCGCGCACAGAGGTGGCTTTGTTACACGGAGCTGAAAACATTGCAGTTCATTCCACTTGCAGGACGATTTGATTATTGTTCGACGGCAGTTCGAGCTCGAAACGCGGATCGAACGCGGATCTAAATAGAAATGCGCGCACGGCCAACGGGACAAAGACAACGCTAACTCGTTTCCAACTGTCTATCCGGATAACTTCCCGGAACTTTTTAACAAAAACCCACCCCCATCCCCCGCCACCACAGCCTCTCCCCCTGTCCGCTAGTTGCAGCAAAAAGAATCGCGCCGAAGTTCGGTAACTGTTTTAAACTTCCAAATGGATCCCACTTGCTGCGATACGACTGCGAAAATTGAATATTTTTCTGCGCCGCGCGAAATAAATGATCGCATCTCGACGAATAGAGTATCGCGTTTCACCCTGCCGCGGGTAAACATCAAAGCGGAGCTCGAGGAATATTACATTTACGAATAATAGAGTTTTCTTAAAGGCACCATAGTTTCTACGAACTTCTTCGATTAATTTCTACCTCATTATCTTCTCACGAAATGTCTAATAGTAACCATCTTATATCTAAACGCGACTCTGTGAGTCAGAAAATACCAAAGAAAGTAAAATTGTCCAATTAAAATGGAATTGAATATTACAAAGAGTAAGTCAGTGTCTTAATACTTATCTGCTAATTCCATCAGCGATCTGAGATCATATTTCGCGACTAACCGAGCCAGTAATATCACTAATTCCGTCTTTGCTTTCGAAGCTTAATAGTAAAAAAACAATCGCGACGATTAGCCGCCGTGCTTCCTCTCGGGTAGACACGAAATAAGAAGTAAAATTCCGAACGCTGAAGGCAAAAGAAGCTGGAGAGAGGAAAGGGTGGGGGTGAAAGGGGAGAGTCGAACTCTCAGTGGATCTGTCAGGGCGGAGAACGAGAGACGAAGAGAATCCCTTGTTTAAACAGAGGCACTTCGTACCCGATCCGACGACCGGCGCTTCGGTCCATGAACAAATGCGTCTGTTCTTTGGATACTTTAATCCCGGGGATTGGCTGTAATTTATATCATTTGCTTCCACCCCCTCCCCCTCGAGTTTTTCCCTCTCCGTACCTACATCCTTTTACTTCCACCTGTCCCTGGTATTTGTAAACCTGGCGGAATCAACGCAACCCCTTCCGCCTCCACGGCATTGTCTTTTTACCATCGTTACTCCCGTCGCTGAGCCGTGGAAAATATTAAACGTTGATGCTGTACAGACAGTCTCGAAGGGGGATTAAAACGTTGTTTGTCCACGACGGGGGGCTGGTAATTATTTGAAGTTAAAGTCGCGTCCTCGGAATGCATTACGTTGCGGGGTATACTCTTTTGAATAATTCAGCTGTCATTGAGATCTGGCTCCATTCTACTGGAACACATTGACTCTCGAACAGTTGCTCGGACAAAGAGGGGCTGCGCGATCGAAGTTGAAATTTTACGCGGCTCGATAATGATTTAGGGAGAAGCCTGGACTCTCGATTATGCCTTTAAAAAAGGAGCATGAAGGGTGAAAGGGTAATGTTGAAAAGAAGTAGCCGGAATTAAATTGCATTTTGCTATCCCAGGGTAGTAACATTTTATGAACCTTTGTGGGGACACTGAGATCTATGAGGTAGCTGCAATAGCCCACCAACCGATTGATGGATATAATGCAGCGGAGTGCCTGGAATTTTTTCATTTACTCCCTCGCTGAAATCCGGACGATGACATTTTTTTCTGAAACCCCGCGACACCGCAGGAATTCACCTCGAAATCCCTAATAATCCAAAGCGTGTCGACCCACCTGGTTCCAGGTATTTGAAAATAAATAGAAAGCCGCTATGCAGATGCAGCATCCATGAAAATCTTTCAATCCTTCGCTCACCCTATCTGTCCGTTAGGGTTTGTCGGGTTTTAAAAACCTTTTTTTATAATATTTGTAAAATTCGAAAACCGGTTTTATGTACGAGAAGTAATATGTAAAAATGAATTAATTATTTAATTAAAAACGATAACTGCAGTAAATAGGATTATTTTTTCCCTTTCGGACTCAAAATGGGGTTATATGTGTTGTGTGTGCAAGTGTTTCTGGGACTATTAACTCAAGATTGTGCTTTCGTTTTGATTTCTTCCTTCATCTTGAACTTCTATCTTTCTCTTTTTTTTCCAGAACCGTACGCATCCACTCCGCTCCATCTACTTCTCCCTTTAGTATCCCTCTTATCGTTGAAATTTCACGTTTCAACTCCTTACAGTCCTGTACTTAGCATGTGACCCAGCGTCTCTCTGGCCCCTTTACATAGTCTGCATACTGTCTCTTTTTCTGCCTTCCGAGTTCCTTCGTATTAACATTTTGAATTGAAATCGCCTCGGACACAAGCATATTGTAGTAGATAACAGTTTACTGTAAAACTAATTTTCCTGAGTTCATATTTTCGAACCAAAAATACTAAATGAAATAAAGATTTATAATCTACATTTTGTACGGATTTTAGTTATTTTAGTTTTGTTTTCGTATGGTTTTGTATGCAGTATATTGTAATGTGTGATACTTTTGTAGACCCATAAATATTAAATCAACTCAAAAATTGTACGGATTTTAGTTTGCAATATTTTACTCTAATTTTTTAGTTCTTAATTTTTTAAATAAGTACAAATATTTATTTCCTATTTTACTTATATCTTTTTTATAAAATCTCGAAAACTTGTTTTTTGGAAATAGTGGAATTCGAAAACCGGTTTTTCCAAAACTCGATTTTTGTATAAACCCTACCCCATTCGCGCGACTTGCTCCAAATTAACAGAGCCCCTTCCCACCCTCAACCGAACCCAAGCACTTTACCCCTTAATTAACGGCGCATCCTCGAATTCCAATTCCCAATTACTCGCCTAAAACGTAAGACGTCCGCGAGAAAAAGGGAGGCACCCCTCTCAGAGGATCTCAAGCTCCACGACTCTGTCCCACCCCCCATTCGAACGAACCCTGACAAATAACGAGCTCCATTTCATGCAAATTCGAACAGCGACCGCTTTAAGTGTCACTTCCTAGAATATTACCGCCTCATAGACCGCGGAGCCAGCAACAGAGAAGTCGTTCGAGGCCCTCGTCGTGAAACAGGAGGCGCAGATGAGGTCGGGGCTGAATTGCTAGGACAGAGGAGACGCGACCAGCCTGACATTCGAGCCTCTCCGGGCTGCTTGAAAGCCAACCTCGGAAATTCGGCTTTGCGCCGTGTTCAATCTACCGCCGGCACACGTACACGTATATACCTACTTCACCTACGTTTCCGCCCGCGCGCAAACACGCTATTAACGCTGCGGGATAATGAACTTGCCGTTAGCCCGATATTTTTGGATTACGTTTGGGGGTGAAACCACGCGCGAAAATAAAGTGGGTCGGTGTTGTCTTAAGGTCCGACCAGCGGCCTCTCTAAAAGAGAAGACCGCGTTCAACGGACCACTCATTAGCATGGTAATGGCCGTGGTGCGAGCAGGTGCTAAATTTTAGGTTCGCGGCCGTCCCGGCAAACCATCCCTCCTCGCCACCGCTGCAACGCCTAGCCTGGACCGCTCCCCAGCTTCCTGTGACCCGGCGATTTGCAGGTAGTTTTTCTGGTCACCCAGCCACCGAGCACAGGAGTGTAAGATAAGAGGACTTGAGTCTCTAGCATTTAGAGTCCCCATTGGTTTCGGCGAGCCCGAAGACCTGGTTCTTTTTATGGATACACGGGGAAGTTGATGGCCAAGTGTGCAGCGACACGGAAGCCCAGGAAGATCCTTGAAGGGTTTCGGGTTGCGCAGGAAGTAGGTGTTGAGTTGGTTTGTAGGTAAATAGGGTAGATGTCCCAATTACTGCCACATTAAGCTCATCGCGTAACTTTCGTTAATTATTTCAGAAGTTATTTAGCCTCAAAATCATTCCAAGTTGCAGCATAGGGTAATTGTGGGAGAGATGCCGCACTCGGAGAGACGCCGCACTATTGGTATTTCAAGGATATCGGTAATAAAACACATCATTGCCGATTTTATTTGTTTCAGGCTGTTCATTTGGGTTAGTTTGTCAAGCCAAAACGTGTTTCCTGTATTATTGTTAAAGATTTTGCTGTTTTTGGAGGTAAGCCTAGCGTACTTTGCCTGAATAGTTATACGTCGCGTCTATTTTTACTAATATAGTAGCTAAAAATTCATAGTTTTTCTTGATACAACATTTGTAATACGTTAAGGGGACCATGTAGAATATTTCCTTGACAGAATGGGTTACTTTCGACTTAGCATGTGGAAATACGAAAGTGCGGCGCCTCTCCCAGGCATTTTGGATAGACGCCGCACTTTTATTTGGGATAGATGCCGCACTTTGATACTGTACTGTTTCGGAAACTAAGTCGATTTAAATGATGTTTTTAATGTTTAAAATACCGAAAAAGTTTTTTCAAATAGCTAACGTGGTATCTCAAGGCAAATTATTTATTTTTAAATGAATAATCTTATAATCGAAATATATTTTTGGACTATGAAATATATTTTTTCACATTTTTTTTATTTTAATCTCAAGATGCCAACTGAATATAAAAAAAATTTCGAAAAGCAGATATAATATCTGTTCCTACTGTACCCATTTAATTTTCCAATTTTATAATTGTATAAAGTAAAAATGTTTCATTTTACTTTGTTTTTATTATTTTTTTATATAAAAAGTTAGAAGTAACAAGTTTAAATCGAAAATTAAACGTGTTTCGAAATGCGGCACCACTCCCGCATGTGCGGCGTCTCTCCTACCAAAGGATGTTTTTAGTTTCAATTTTTTTAAGGGTGACAAATATTAAAATTTTTATTTTCTTTAATGCTAGTAGAATCACAAGATGTTGAACTAATAAGATATATCCTTGGAAAACATTTTCATTGCAAAATTTAGACACGGTGACAATTTTGCGTAACGTGCGGCAACTCTCCCACAATTACCCTACTAATGCTTAAGAACTCTTTTATCTAAGAAATTTTTTTTATAGTATAAACAGTATGTTTTAATTGCTAATTAATTGAAAAAGTATAAGGAAGTCCAATGTCCCTAAAACTGTCATTCACCTTTTAATATTAATTTATAAATATCAGTATGCAATGCTTCTCTATTATTATCTAACACGGAAACCTAATTTAACATTAAAATTTTTTTCCCTTACGATTTTGCACGCATTATTTCACTATTAAGTAAAATAATTAAAGTGACAGTAATAGGGACACTGTCAGTAATTGGGACATCTACCCTAGTTGTTATAATGGAGAGATTAAAAACACGGACGTATTTTGATTTATGATCAAATGGTCCTTGATTCTGCTAATTTAGAAAAGTATCTTATAACTCGAGGCGTGAGAGTTACTCGTATATACGTTGTTCCTTGGAAACTCAGCACCGCGACAGATTGCAACCCCGCAGGAGAGCAAGATCAACAGAAGGAGTGAAAGCAGTCGCGACAAGCCTACCCGAGGTCGCAACAAAAATGATACGAGGTGAACGGATGCTATCCAAGGAGACAGAAGCGACTGGAGTCACCGCTGGGCCAGGCCATCCCCGTCGGTATCTGTCAGGCAAGCAAGACACGTCTTCTGATCCCAGGGACAGGAACACGGTCGTTCTCGTCGGTAAACAGACCAAAGGCTGGAAGTTTGCTGCCGTGGCTCGTGACGCTATTAAGGGATATGTCTGCGGTAAGATCTCTTACTCGATCCCTCTATCGTCAGTCGCTTCTCTTCTTCCTTCTGCCCCTGCGCCCTTTCCCCGCTCAGGGCGTCGCTTCGTCCAAGTTACCGTTTAATGGCAGCCACGCTCGCGATCCGTAGTATCCCTCAGCTTCGAACAGCGGGCGATCCGACCCCGTGGCGCTTCCTACGAGACGAAACGACCACCGACGGGCACGCGGCACGATCAATTACGATGGGCGACCTTCTTTTCTGGGACGGGGTGGTGGGTTATCGAGCTGTGTTTGCCCAACGAAACGACTCGTCATTTGAATTCCACCACCCCCTTCCGACATCTAGGATAACTCTGGACAGCCGTGAATGGCGAGAGCAGAGCGTGCTAAGGTCACGGTGAGCTGTGCTCTTGATGGCTGTTAGTCGGGATTAAGGACACCACCCTGTAACTTCTAGTTTTATTTGTCAGTCGAGGCCACGCCGCGGAGGACTGCTCGTAAAAGCGTAAGAAAGTTGATAACTCGCGGGTAGTAATGGGACCATGCATCCTTGGAGATGCTCCTACATTTTTAAGCGTAAACGGTAACGGAAATAATTCTATTACTGTAAAAGAATTATTCGGTTGATGCATAATTATCAGGCGTTTTGTAAACAATATTTATTATGAAAAAAAGAAACTTAAAAATTAAACAATGACATTTTGAATCACATCTAGGTACTTCAATAATTGCTTCCCATTTCATTGGAAGACGGGCGATTTTTTATTAACAAATAACCCGCCAATACAAACGCTTGATAATTCTGCACCAACCCTAAAATATAATATATGTGGTATTGGAAATGTTTATTGCATCAATCGATAATTTAACGTGTATTCACTTCCAACAGAGATGGGCGAAAAATTATTTGAAATAAAAATTTGTGTACGAAATTTTTATTTCAAATAATTTTTGCCCATCACTGACTTCCAACTCATTTGGTACCTAATAGTATTCGAGAAGTACCTTCGCGAGATTCTTTACCAGGCATACAGACTCCGATATCTTGGTTAAAATAAGTTAATGTATACAGTATCTCCAGTACCGTGAATCCTTAGTGGTGACAAATTTGTTATATCCGTTTCAAACTTTCCAATTACTATTACTATTCAAACTACTCGATCCATAGAGACTGACGCCTAAATTAATCCGCATTTAAGCCTGTCGATAATTTATTAATCAACCATCAGTGATCCCTGTACATTCCTAACAGGACTCATCCCCCGGACTTCCGATTTCCACAAGTATTGTGCTTCCTGCTCATCGGTGTCCGTCTCGCTTATCGTCGGGGTTTCGCTCCAGGAAGTAGGAAGTTCGCCGATACCCGCAACCATACGACTGTGTCCCGTTTAACGACCTGTCGATTAACCCCGACAGTGTGCTAGCATTATCTGGGAACAAAGTAGGGAACGAAGTCCGAAATCGCCTTTACCGGGATCCAAGAATTTTCCGTTCTGTTTCCCTCGCCGCTGGGCGTTTCGATACGGTTTCCTCACGGTGCCAGGATTTAACAGTTCGTTTCATACGCCTGCTAATTCGACGTTCCCAGCGTATTGCTTCTGCACGAAATAATCTCGTGTCTGACATACGCACACACTCCCCTAGCCCGTCAATTCATTCCGGAATTCACCCAGTAGATCTAGACTTGTAAGCTCGTAGATTTGTAAACTTTAGCTAAGGATTTCTGTGCTTATTCGTTATGCAGGTAATTAAGGGACCAGCCAATTGCCTCGAGTATGTTCTAAGAATATGCTTTAAGGTCTCTGTAGGTGGCTAGAGATTATGGGTTAATTTAATCAGAGAAGCTTATTTCGTATACAAGCTTAATTAATGAATTTAAAGTGTCCTGTAATTAATACAGTTAGGAGGGTGATTAGCCCTCTGAAAATAGATTAGAAAATGTGTAATAAAGTTTGATCTCGCGAGGCTCCGTTCCCAAAGAATTACTACTTACTTTCAAATTTTCAAACATTTCATTATGCATCTTCCATTGGTTGCGTGACGATTCACAATGTCCCGTTCAGCTCGCGATAAAGATACTTCATTCCCTGAGAGCCCATCAATTTCACGAATCGTTACGCGCTCGCAATTTAATCCCAGCGCCCCAGTAGCTGTTGAAACGCTTCCTACGCAGCCCGGTAAGTTTTTCGAGGAACGAGGGAAAGAAGCGAAGGGGCAAGAAGGCAGAACGTCGATACATTTAAGACGCTTAACTAGTTCCACACGTAGGGCCGTAGTTTTTACAAATAACTTCCGCTCGATGGAGCCCCTCGGTAATAGAATTTCCAGGGCGATCCGGGGCCGGGCGAAACAACTTTAATCCGAGGGGAAACTTTTAAATCTTCGGTAATCTCGCCCCGACCAATTCGAACAATATCAGAGCCCCGAATGAATTGTTTCCTCGGCAGCATCAGCGATACCGGTTCAACTCGCACCCACCCCTCTGCGCGGGATGCTTCGTCGGAGGAGTTTGCATTCTTAAGGGTTGCTCGCGCAATTTTCGAGTCACTTGAGCACGCGAGTATTTGCACAGATCAATATTTGCAGACGGTCAACGGTGAACTTGCCATAGGAACTTCTGCCAAAGGGGGAGCCATAAATATATTAACCCTTGAAAGCTACTCCGGGCAACCTTCACCCTTTTACATATTCCGCCCCATCTTCTTTCGCCGCGCTTACGCTTTTCCCGCTATTTCCACGCGCGACGTCGAATTCCGCGAATCAAGTGGGTGTTATAAAAATTTCCAACCCCGGCTGCGCCGCGGTTTCTCGTAATTCGATTCGTTTCAATCATGGACCGATGGCTTTCGACGGGAACTTTTGTAGTTAAAATTTCACGACCCTTAAAATTCAAATGTCATTCGCGTGGCCCGATTTGCTTCACTGGCTCTGTGATATTTCAACGATTTTTTATAGCGATATTTATAGATGATTGATACGGTAGTCCCTGTGTCGAGGGCTGCCAGGAATCAATGTATAATGGCGAAGCTATCGAGAGCTGGATTGTTTTTCCTATATGGTAACAAATATCGGTTAGCCGTGGCACGCTTTTGCAACGCGGTGTCGAGGATATTTTTTTTAGAAATAACAAAGGAGGGAATTAATGTTTTAAAGACTGTGCAAACAGTTACTTTGTAGCGGTTTAAATGCATTTCCGCGATTAACAATTAAGACCCTCTAGAGATGTGGATTCTCGTTCCAGGAGTGTCGATTTACTATGTATTCAGTACATTTACTTCTCGAGTATACACCCCCGTGCTAAAGTGAATGTTTATTCTAATGAACATTTGCCCCATCGCCGGCTGACTATACGTTTACCCTAATCCCTTGCACGGCTGTCCATGGAATTGTAGGGGCGTTCACCCACGTACGATGGGGATATTTATGGGGATACAATTAGGTAAGAAGAACGAGCAAACCAATGGAGGGAAACGTTGGCAACCGTTTCCGAGTCTAACTGACGATTAACAAATTAAACTGTAGACTGTGATCTACAATTTGTAAATAAATTCGTATAGCTCCCGACAGTTTTATGATTAACAAGAAATAATTGCGAGGGTGAAATTGAACCGAGCGCAAGCTTGTTAATTTCTCTAGTTTAATATATCGATTTATAATTTCTTTACCCGTGACACGAAACACATACGTTGTTTCAGGTCAATCTGATCTTCGATGTGTTCAGGACGTGGCTAACCGAAATTGGGTCAACGGCGTCCTAATACCCAGAATTTTCGCTGAAACTTCGTCAAACTGGTCTACTCGAAAACGTCACTGGGCGTGCTCCAGCCGTCGACGTACTCCGCTAACCAACGAAGCGAAATGCAAAACGACAGCGTTGATAATACACAGCTCGACGAATAAAACTCCACATCCGACAAATATGTACATCGGTACTGACCTTCGCGCGTGTACAAAGCAACATCACCACTCCTCCCAACGATTGAACCTTTCAATTGTCAAAAACACGTAACAACTCCCGCCGAGCGTTCAAAAGCACGCCTCACAAAATAAAATTATAATCGAGACCAACCGATTCGTAGCGCATAAAACTATCCCAGCTTCGAAAAGCAGAAGAGAAGCACAATTGCCCGAAGTGCCAAATGTAACATCGAGCCTCTATTGGCACGGATATCAAACATCGTGCAAGCTACATAAAACGTAGTCAAACAGTAGAACAGGTAAACCTAGTCAGTTGACAGAGTGCCCCAGTACCCAATCCACCGTAACATTCGAATCAGCCTACCCAACAATCAAACACCCACCACCAGAACCACCTTTCAGAATTATCTCCTAGAAGCTACGTACCGACGTGCGTTACGAAAAGTAGCAGATTTCAGTTCTTTTACAAAGAGCAGCACATTTCAATCTATCACGAGAACAAGCACGTTTCAATGTTTCTGTCGATAACAAGCATGTTTTGAATATACCATGAGAACAAGCACGAATCACATTTCGCCACGAATAGTAGCACATTTCAAACACTTCAATGAAAAGTAGGGTAAACGCACCAATAAATGAACACTTAAGGCTAATGAATGAACACTTAAGGCTAATGAATGAACACTATTATAAAATTGTGTTTGCAGCGCGATTGATTCCACGCGCTGCAAAAATTGTTTGGATACGCAGCAAGAAATTAAATGAAGTCTCTAATTAATTAGTTGCTTATTTTAATAATTTGTTTTACTCATTTTAATGAAAAATGGCCATTCACTGGTACGTGTTCATTTACTGGTACATCCACCCTAGTACAATTTATTTGTTTTCTAAAGAGTGGAATATTTCAGTTTCCAAACAGTTCACAGTCAACGTTGATTATCTATGAAACGTGATATTATTCGCGGCTAAAGGCAAACCGTGCTATCTTTTGCAGCAAAGTATCGAAATGTACTACCTTTCGTCGCGAAACAACATAAAATGCTATTCTTCGTGGAAATGAATGAAAACATACTAGGGTAAACCAACCAGTGAATGACCGAATTGTTGAATGAGAAGCCCAGTAAATGACCGCATAATTTTATTAAGAATCGTACTTATTAGTGTTCGTTTAATACGCACAACTAAAAATATGGGATATTAAACGTGCAACTACACTCCATTTATAAACATATAGTAATTTTTAAATTTATAATTGACATTTTTTGCCGACTGGTCATTCACTGGTATGCGGTCAATTACTGGTTGGTTTACCCTAGGTACTTTTCAAGAACAAAATCATTCTGTTTTTCGTGGTCAGAATGAGCAGAGTGCTAGTCTTCGTAAGACAAATGAAATGTGCTACTTTTCATAACGCACGTCGATACATTCACGCCAAACACTTTCAAACGCAGTTTCGCGCTGAACCGTTGGGAGCCAACCCAAGTAAGGTAGATGCCCCATTTTTAGCCACCTTAAGATATTGTACCAGTTTTGGCCACTTAAAAAATATAATATTTTTCCGTGTAAGCAATAAATGTAACCTTAAATTTTTGATGGTATACTAAACAAAATATTTATCATATGAATATCTCCACAGAATAATAATTTGCAAGTAATTTAAAAATACGATAATTATACACATGGCCAAAAAGAGTGCAATGGCCACAAACGGTACATCTACCCTAACACCGAAGCTACCCCGATCTCAAAACAATCGCCCCCCGACTAATCCAAACTCCAATCAATTTTGAATCATCATGAAAAGAAAACTAGCCTATCGACGCAACAGCCAACATATGAGCGACATTCCGAGGACACCTGGAACCGCGTCTCCGCGGAGCAAGGGTCACAAGGAGAAGTCGCCGAAGATCCCCTGCGGCTAGCAGGGTGGCTGGCAGCCTCAGAGGCGACCGCTCCGTGCCCCGTGTCCTAGGGTGGAGTCAGCCTGAAGAGCGACGTAGAAGAGCCTTCTAGGCGGCGGAGCTGCGGGGGTGTAGGTGCTGCTGCGCCCTCGGGCAGACCACGAATCCCGGATCGATCTCCCCCATAGCTATGACGTCACGGCCGACCCACTCTCGCGACGCCACCCTCGTTCACCGACACCCCCGCGGCTCCGCAGTTCCGCAGCACCGCAACTCCAGCGACCTAGCCATCCAACCTTTCCCTTCTCTGCTTCCGGCTGGCTTCCTCTCTCTCTCTCTCTTTCTCTCCCTCTCTCTCTCTCTCTCTTCACCCTCCCTCTTTACCCTCCCCCATCTCGCTCCAGCACACCCATTCACCCTCCACCTCTCTGTCGGCTGGACCGCCGACTCTGGAGCTACTGACGTGCACGCCAATATCGTCTACCACCGGGTTCACACACCGTCCCTCATCTCCGCCGGGGCAACCGTGGCTGGATTTATCCTAAACTTCTTTTTTCCCGGGGAGCCGGTCGTTCCACGTCGGAAAGCTTCTTTCCGCGTCAAGTGGAGCGTCGAAGGGCGGCCGATGGACGCTGCCACGCGATTCTAACCGCGCGGCTGCGTCGCCAAAGAGTGCCACAGCTACGGAAAAGCTCCGGTGGATTTATTTTTTGGAACGCAGGTACTCTGCCGAGCGTTTTTGGAGATTAGGGGCTGGTGCAGGTGGTTAGGTTGGAAGGGTGACTCCGGAGGCGCGAAACGAGTAACCGAAGATTAGGGGTAGCTTGCGTGCGGTACTCCTTTAACCTCCATGTATGTATAATTGCATTAGGAGGGTCCGTAGAAAGAGGGTGGCATTACAGAGTTTTTATTGACTCAGTTTATTAGCTGCTAAATACCATCTACTTCAGTTTTTGTTAATTCGTCGCGATGGTTCTGGCACTCCCTGTAACGTCTCTTAGGTAATTTTCTAACTTCTTCTGTGCTTTATCAACTCGCGGCTCCGACGCACGCACGCGGAGAGAGCACTCCGGATTAATTGCCTGATTTTCCAATAAGGGCTGGTAATAAAGCAGCCCTTCCGGGGCATCGCCACACAGCAATTTCTTGCAGCGCGAACCGCCGCTCGGAATGCTTAATGATCACTGCTTCGGCTCCACCTTCTCCGCCTTTCTGAATAATCCACTTTTTGCCCCACTCGCCTCGTTCGCTGCTCCCCAAAAGGGATCACTTTTTCCTGCCGCTTTAACGAAGAATCACAATCGAAAATTCCGCGCAACGAGCTCCTCTATAACGATTCGTAATTCCGTATTCGATGGAACTAAAGCACCACGATGCCTATACCAGGCACATGTTTCTAAATGTATTTACGACTGGATCTGCTCAATGTTAATCGGGGTTCATGAAAAGTTAAACGATTCTTCCAGATTCCATCAAACTTATTAGCGAATGTGAATAATGCGATAACAGTCGCAGCTGGGCCAATGAAAATCTTCGTTTATGGATTCGTCGTAGAGTTTTAAAGTTCAGCGGCTGGTGGGGCGGGGTGGTGGCGGGGGTGCCCTCACCTTGACCCCTTCTCGAAGCTTGTCGCCACACGGTTCGCGTTTCAACCCTTTCGCGAGACACTGGCGACCCAGGAAGCAGGGAGGGGTGAGCACGGTGGCGCGCTTCAACATTTTCACACGTCGTTTGGGACGTAAAGGGCGAGATGGGGGCGGAGGGCCGTTTTAGTTTCTTGAAAACACACGCCCCGGCGAAATACGTGCCAGTGCTTCCTCGTCGCTGAGAAGAATACACGCGCCAGCGATAACGACCGCCTTGCGCCGCGGTTAATAAAGCATTTTTATTTCGACGGGCGTAGATTCTCGGCCGGACGCTTAGAAAAGGCCCGGCCGCGTTTCGAGGAACGTGACGACGCACGGATCTAACGCTGTAAAACGTAACAGTGAAAGGTACGCGACGGAGATTTAATCCCGTTGCGTTTAATTAAAAAGTAGCGTGCTCTGACGTTAGTAGAATCAAGGTGAACACACGTGAACGCTGCTGGACTGACATCTTTCATTTCGTACTTCCCTCCTTTCGCTGCCTCTGCTGGGTGGTTTTTTATATTTCTTTTAGTTTGCGGGTAATTCGAAAAAGGCTGAATGGACGCGTATTAATTTGCGCTTCGGAGGAGAGTAATCTCCTTCGAGTTGTTTCAAAAGCTACAACGCAACGAAGGTAACTACCTATTTTTTTTTAAGAGAAATTGTGGGTATTTAAAAATTGATATTAAATATGAAACGTTCGCAAAAGCGTCATAGATTTCCTCGCGATGACGAGGAGTTGCGTTCGGATGAGGGTAGTTTCTACCCTTGGTCGAGGGAGGAAATGAATCTGTGTGTTTGTATATCTACTAATTTGCCAGCTATTAAATAACCTTTTTCAATTTTTTTAGGCGATGCAGGTGGATACGTTGCAAAGAAATAGGTTTCAATTAAATATGTATACTGTAATAATTACAAATGATCTCTTACCACTTATTAATGGTTCATTTTCGAATATTTCACCCTCACTCGATGAACTTCAAAATTGAGGTGTCACAGAGAGTACATACCTGCAACATAAAACAATTGGCTTAGTAATTTGCTTTCTGTGAAATTATTATTTTAATAATACAGAGACTAATCTAACGACCTGCGGTATATCAGGAAGATTTATATCAATGCAATGTTCTGAACAGAGATACCTAAGTGGTTTCCAAAAGATGGATAGAGAATGAATTGAATAACCAGAATGACATTAAAACTCAATGCCTCGTTTTAGTAATTGAATTAAACGGCGGTAGGCTTGTGTTTGTTGCTGCTCTCGAAATAAAATCAATACTGTAAACCAATATTCACGCACCTCGGTGCGGCAAGATACAATAATTCAATCATTTACGCCAATCTGGCTTAATTACTGCGAATAATTTCATTCAATTTATTTTCGATAGTTCCATTCAACAAACTATTTAAGCTGCCCTTTCGACTTCATGCCTCATGCCACTCCACCACTCTTTTCCAACAATTATGTTACTAACCAACCCTCTCTCATTAGCCTTTTATTAAATAGTGCCTTAAAAAAAGACCGCACTTTAACTTCCTCTAATTATCGTGGATTCTTTAAAAAAAAGGCGTTCCATTCAACCTTATTTTCGTTTGGGAGCAATTTAATTGGCGATCGTTGTTTGGCATCTCCTAAGCAGTCATCTAGTGATTATCTGCGCGATAACTCTGACTAACAAGAATACTAAGGAGCTAATTAATATTCTCCAGATATACAAAAATGCCAACTTCCCATTTAAGATTCTTATACTTATGTTGCCAAAAATTTGCAGTAACTTCGGATCCATAGGTTTGAAAGTCTGGCAGCTTTACAAGAGAGGAGGTATTATTCACTTTTAATATACTTCATGCCAGCAAATGATATTGCTCGCGTAATTTCCAGTCTGCCACATTAAATTAGCCAATTACTCGGCCAGGCCATCAAGCCATGATGCCAGAAATTTACGTGATGAAACAAAGGAGCTGTTAAGTCGCAAAAACTCCTATTGTCTCAGAGGGATGATTAAACATTAAACTCTTCAAAATCACCCCCTCCTACCCCTCGTTTAAACAGTGCTCAACGTCCCAGTAAACGTTAATTGACAGTCCCATTATATTTCCCTCGTAAATTCGTTTTAATATTAATACACAATACACATACATCAAGCCTCATTCAATTAACATAAAGATCCATCACTTTTAAAGCATTAATCATCTTTCTAAAGTCTCCTACGTTGCTACATCGAAGCTATTCTCGCGAGGCTAACTCGTTAATCCTAAGTAAAGATCGTTAAACAAAAGTACACCGTTAGAAATTCACCGCTCTGGTGCCTCGTAACATAAAAATCTCACAGCAGATTGGTTTTTACATTCTAAACGTTTCCGGCGACATAACGCGCCCTCCAACTCCTCACGCAAACAAACATGTAAATATCGCGGGACAAGCAAAAATTCATGCAAAGTAGAAAATTACACAAAACTCTCCTACTACGGTCATAACCCGGGAACAGGAGAATTTTCTGCAGAATTAAACTGCTGATGATCGCGTCCCGAGAAAACTGGCGAAACATTCCGAAGACAAAGAAAGCTCATTGCTCCATTCACCGCTCGTATTAGCTTTCAAACAATTCGAATAATTAACGGAACCTTCGCTAACATTTCTCCCCGTAATTTGTTGAGATAATCGCCATGATTCCCATTTCACCGGTAAGTGGATATACGAACTCTATTGTCCAGGGCTTTGCTAATCCAACCGACAAGATGTTCCTTATCTCGGTGAGCATTCGAAACCACAGCGTCCGCAAAACACTGGCCATTAAAAATCTTATCTTCCAAGTCCATTTACAAAGTAGGTATAATAGGACGCTTAACAAACATTTCTCACCGATAGCCCTGACGAATCACGAAACGATAACGCGCCAGCGTCACGAATCCGTTTTTAATCCTTCTCCGGGCCAAGCTTTGAAATCGAATTTATTCCGTTTCAGCTCACCGATATATCGCGGCGACTTTCGATTAATGTGTTATCCATTTAACTCGAATTCAATTAATTCTTCCCCTGCTTGCCCAATCCGCCAATTCCCCGACAACCCTCGCCCACCCCTGCCGGGCGGAAAATTCACGGCCGAGTAACGCTGATTTTCTTCCACCACCCCTTTCCTCCCTTCTTTTTTTCCAAACGAAATCTGACTGTATCGCGCGAGGAACGTTCGTGCCCACCGAACGAAACGGAAACGTACAGTCGAACGACGAACGGTGGGAAACTCGAAAATGGGGCTGCAGCGCATAAACTAAACATATTTTTTGCTGCGCATTGTGCGACATTCGAGCAATTTGGCCGGTGAAAGCGAGAGGGAGAGAGACAAAGAATGGCGCGTCGAAAGACCGCACCGGTCCAACAAATAACGATATAATCCTGAAAAATGTAGATAGCTTTTAGCCAGCGTTTTCACCCACCCCTTCCTTCCCCCTGCCGGCCGAGATCCGCGAAATAACGCGAGCATTGTTTCCATTAAATATTTCGTGCTTTTCCTGCGCTATTCGAAATGCATTCAAACCCCACGTCCACGGGATCAAACGTGGAAATGATTATATTTCACGTCAAAAAACAGAACACGCATGTTTGTAATGATTCATGAAGCATACTCGATGATACTTTAATTAGGGATCCACCCCCTCGGGGAAGAACGCGTCCTTTGTTCGATATAAAATCGAGGGGCATAGACATTTCATTGGGGAATCCCTTTTTAAATAATTTTAAGTTCTCGAATATTCATCGCGTATGCCGGATTTCCTGCCACTTTCAATTCATCTGTGTTAACTCCTCCGCTATTATAATTACTCGCAGCTCTATCCGCTTCGGAAGAATATTACCCCTTAATTTTATATCCGCAAGAAAACGTGCGCGTCGCTGGGGTTCTTCTTTCTGCAAACGTAATAAAACCCTTCTCCCGGCACACTACACTCGTTCCCGGTACCAAAAACTGTTCCACGCGTCGACTGATCCACGCTTTAATTTCAATTCCACCGACAACGCGTAAAGCGCGGCTTAATACCCGGAACGATAACGATCTGTCCATTACCGATCCGTAAATCGTGTCAATATTTATTAACGACTGTCGGGAAAGATAACAGGCTGGTTAAACGAGCGATTCGTGGCCTCGATTTACATAACTATTTCGATCAGTGCTGTTTACCAGCGAAAATTTCACCCCGTTCCACCCCCTACCGCGCAAGCTCCCAGCGCGCATTAAGTGCGGCATTATCATGTAACCGGTTTTAATTTCGATTTCCGAACGGAAACAGAATTATGAATCTACGAGTGGCGTTTCCCCGTGCTCTTGAAATAACACAGATTAGCGAAGCGTCCATCGCCGTCCAAGAACATATTTGCGAAACAGAATATCGAGCGATCCGTCCAATGTTTTACAGACGAAATGTTCCCACGGTGTCAGAGTGTTTCGGGTGAAACATTCGTCCTTTCCTTTTTATTTGTTTCTCTTATTTCCAAAGCAGCGCGCCCGAATCTTCGCCCATCGACGTGTTCGTGCCGGGAATTATCGGCCGATCTGTGGTCGCGATAAAATAAAACAGGGGTACGAGCCGATCCGAAATTTATGAAGCCTGGCCCGCGCATGGATTCGGCCTGAAACCGAATGATACAAATCCCCGGGACGCATATTGCATGCCTGACGTTGACAGATACGGAATCAGCCTTCTGTCCCTGCGTGTTCAAATAAAACTCGCTTACCAGACACATATTTTTATATTCCTGTTCCGAATCACCGCGCTGGCGTACGCGTATGCATGCATACCGCGGCTCCTGCGAGAATCCTCCGGGTGAAATCGTCGCGATCGAACCGTTCTCGTATGCTGTGCCTTTAGAAAATCCCGGTCGCTGGGAAATACCGGGCGAACCGGCAGGATGAATGGTTAAAGTGGGAAATTTCGAGGAGCCAGGGGGCACGGAATTGGTCGAGCCAACGAACGAACGTGTATAGTGTTCATCGATCGTGTTCATAGCTCACCGAATACTGTTACGAACAATGCAATAATACGCCAATCACATCGCTGTGTCTCTGAAGTTTCTGTAACCCAGTAGATAGTAACGAAGTGAAATAGAGTAGGGGAGACCGGGGCTAAAAGTTCCGGGGGTAAGTTGTTCCGACGGTTCCATCTTCAAAATTAAAAAAGCGTTGTACTTTAAATTATTTTTTCCGTGTGATTTGATCGCGCCACTCACACGGAAAAAATACTTTAAAATACAACGCTCTTTTCATATTGAAGATAGAACCGTCGGAACAACTTACCCCCCGGAACTTTTAGCCCCAGTCTCCCCTACCTAGAACCTCGATTTTACAATTTCTAATTTACCTAGCTTCCGGATATTTCTAAGTAATACAGTGCTGTCTCTCAAATGGCACGCGTTTTCGGATTCTCTATAAGCGCGAAGCTATCCCCACTACTTCGTTTGTAGTCGCCGCGCCGCGGCATCGGGTATCGGATGTCAAAGAGAAAGCCGAAGAAAGGTTCATAACCATTCTCAATAGTGACACACCTTACACTCTGACCGCGTGAAATCAAAGGAAGCCGAATAGACTACTCGTCTCTCAAATTGCGTGCGCCCGGTCCCGACACACGCGACTATAGAGAGACAGAACTGTAATTCTTCTTACGAATTACTACTTATTATGTAGTCAGTGATATTATCCGCAATTCCTCCCCAATTACATCCACCAATTAAAATCCTCGCCTACTCGAAATATCCCGAAACAACACTTCGACATGCTCAAGAGCGAAGGAACACTTGGTCCATTCCTGCCACGATTCACAACGTCGTACGTATATACACGATGTCTTTCGAGTAGCGTTACACTGCTGTAATGGCTGGCGGTGTCCCGCAATTTCATCCGGCAAGAAGGCTCCGTCTAATGACCCTTTCTTCTGGCACACGGTGGAAAATATCGTTAGCGATTGTCACATTGGTGGCGTCGAAAGCTGCAGCTAATGTCTCCTAGCCCGCGGCTCGGCCCGGAGGATATCTCGCGTGACCGCGCGAAAATGATAAATAATGAATACACGTGTCGAGCGTGTGCGACGTGAAGCTGGTCAGCTCCGCTAGGGTACTCGTAGCTCGTGGCGTTTAATGCGTCGACCAATTGAGGGATCAACCATGGGAAGGAATCGGCCCGAGCAAGAAATAGGAAGCCACGGATTCTAGTGGGCGAGTGGCGGTGGGTGGTAACGCAAATTATTGGGAAAAAAGCAGGGGTCATCGACCAGGCTCGAATTAAGATTTTTGGAGTCTGGGATTATCGAACCTTAGAGGCCCCCGTGGTTGATTTTTGGGGCCCGGGACTACGTTTCAAACCTTCAAGGCTCTCCCGTGGTTGAACAGCGGGGGGAGGGGGGTTTACTGAGCTAATTACCCCAAGATTACCACAGTATTGCCACTACTCTGTTGACCCTATTAATCGTGCCATGAGTGTGGCTAATCAACATTTTAATGATTGTGATCCCTTTATTATACCTCGCAGTTCGTTCCGGCCATTGTTATATAGTCTGTCTATTGTAAACTAAAATGTTAATTTTGTGCACTAAGTGCTAGTAACTGTAAACCCTGTAGATTAAGTTCTGTTGTAACTATGGGATTTTCCGTTCCGTTTATATAATAATAATAATAATAATCGCTTAGAACGGGGCCCCCCTCGGAAAGTGGGGCCCGGGGCTTCAGCCCCGTCTAGCTTCCCTTTTAATCCGGGCCTGCCATCGATGAATCGCGACGAGGGAGGTTTAAAACGCACCGAGACTGGGTGACGCCGAACCTCGCTGGAAAAACTTAAGGACTCGTGAATAATCACGAATAATCGTTAACCTGTGCCTATGTTTTTTCACGTGGCCTGGTTCTTCGTCGAGACACGTGAGAATCGTGGGGATTTTGTCTATTGGTCACTGATTTAGAGATAAATCGACGCGGAATTGTGTACCAAACGCATAGGAATTTCCTAAGACAGCAGAGTGCAAAGTGACAGAAGCTCGGAAGAGGGCGAAGGTTCTGAATACGATTCCCTTGTGAGATTTACAGCAACCCCACGCGTTTAATGTATTATTATACACAACGCGCACTAACTGTATGCAAAATCTGAGCCAAATCCAGTGACCCCAATCCCGTGCATTCTTCTCGTTAGCGGTAAGGATGCGAGGGAAAATGGGAATCTGCACAACCAACCGCAGGAGATTTACTCCATAGTTTTTACTCGTTCCTCCATGAGACATCACTTCCTCGCTTCCACCACGATTTACTGAAGTCTGTATTCTAGAAATCTTCCTATTAAAATCTCCATACCGCCCCACTATATCTCATTAACGCTCTCAGCCGAAATTACAGCCGTTTGCAAATGGAGCCATGGAACCATATACCGATAACGGTGCATCTCTAATCAAATCCAAACTGCACTCCATGCTCGTGCAAATAAAAATACCCACTCCACTTCTCGCAACCATCTCTCCCCTCCCAGCCTGTTTACCGAACTTTATAAAGGCTCTCGATAACGAGCTCTTCGATCGCGGACCGGTAATCAACCTGCGAAATAGAAAAATGTTTGCTCTCGATTCCCTGTAAAGACTCAAGCGGCAACCGATCGGAGTATAGATATAGGGTAGAAGCACCATTTGTGGCCACCTTAAGGTATTGTACCAGTTTTGGCCACTTCTTAAAAAATATAATACTTTTCCGTGTAAGCAATAAATGTAACCTTATATTTTGGGCGGTATACTAAACTCCTCTACTAAATTTCTCCACAGAATAATGATTTGCAAGCAATTTAAAAATAAGATAATTATGCACATGGCTAAAAAAAGTGCAATGGACACAAACGGTACATCTACCCTAGTAGTACAGAAAAAGAATAGAGTTTGGATAAAATTATAATTTTTTTACGATGGAACCCAGGCATTAAATTCGCTACTGCGATAGAGTAAGCTTCATCTACTTCTCTACAGGATGCTTGGATTGCTAACACCGTGAGAAAGTGTTCTAATAACGAGAAACTCTCTGTCGAAATGTTCTTTCACAGTCCCGACTGATTCATTCGTCCCTTTACATATTCATCCGGAATCCGACTGTGTATGGCGACAAGTTCTCGCAGATTAAGTACGCTATCAAGCCTCGTATTCCCCTCAGCACGGTTTTCAGATGATCCCGCACCACTTGGCCAACTTCTTACTGCGGAGACACTTTCGGGTCTCGCGCCAGTGACTTGACAATACCGCACGTACTACTAAAGTTGTCTCAACTGCTATGTCCCACCCTATCCCCCGGCCCCTGCCACCCTCCCTTTCTCTGTGGCTTCGCCCGCCAACCAGGCCCCCATTCTTCCCCCTCGTGACTAAAATTACGTAAATTCGCGCTCGATAAGGACGGAAGCGGAAATAATTTCGCGCGCCCCGCGACGCAATGGCAAGTTGGGCCTGATGAGCGGACTCGACCGTGTCGTTTCAGCGTGATCGTCCCTTATGTTTGCAGTTGGTAGCGACCGATCATCGATCGTGTGATTATTGTTCATTGGTGATTGAACGGGAGATAAGCTTACGACAATTCTGATTGCGAGGGGGTTGGGATAGAGCGCGAAAAAGTGAGGAAATATTCCCTGAATGTTGTATGAAGGGTAAGGGGATGAACAGGGAATGTGTAAATCCTCTTAAACAGTCGATAACACTTCTTTAAACCTCATTTCTTATTGTAGCGATTATTTATTTATTTATATATTTATTGTTATATATACGGGTGGGCACCTTTATTATTATTATTATTATTATTATTATCGATTGGAGTTGAAGCAATAGCAATCTCTTCTGACCGCTGTATTTCAATGAACGAGATTAAGCATCACGAGGAACGAGGCTACCGGGCGGAAAGCAAAGCGAATGGAACTCGAGTCGCTTGCAAAACAGCGAGCAGAAAGGTCGAACAGCGGGGGAGCATCACGACGAACGACACCGAACATTCGTGCAAGTATGCATGATCCCAGGAGTATCGCGAAGGATGCCTTGTGCTTTCCCCGGCTCGCCTCTCCAACCCCCATCTCGACGGAACTTTTCTTCCAACACAAGCGAGGAACGACACTGGAATTCCTCCACTCCCTTATATCCAACCCCCTTCCTCGAATCCCGTTTCCCTCGATACAACGTTGTCCAAGCTCCAGAAACTCTCAGCAATTAAACATACCCATCAGCTTCCTTCTCCCAGGAAAATCATCGAAAGAAAATAATCGGACGGAACGAAATGAAGTAAAATAATACTCGTTCTATACCTGCACCTAGGAAACATCTACTTCCTACCGCAGAAATTTTAAATACACTACTAATCAAGAATTCAAGCCTCGGAACCTTCGATAACAATTAATTCGCGTTCCAAGTCTCGCTTCCCTTCGAGTATTACTATTATTATTATTATTAAACGTCTTTATTGCACAACATAAGCAGAGGACAACAGAAAGTAGGTAAACAACGACCAAAGCAAAGGCGAAGTTCAGTCCGAGACTGTTTTTCAACTTAACCTAAGACGGCAACTTAATCTATATAGTTTTGAATAATACAGAAAAAAATTAATATAAGAAAGGAAGACAGAACATACTAACCTAGGCTTAATATAAAATAATAACATAACCAGGGCTTGGAATAAATCAGGAAAATGAATTATAGAAGAAAACACAGAAAACAGAACATACCGACCAGATCGCAAAGAGTGCTAGGGTAGATGTACCATTTGTGGCCACTTTAAGGATTTCCGTACCATTCACAGATACATAACTTACAAAAGAATACGTACACAAAATAAAAGAATATATCAGTGTAATCCAAAATCTACAGATAATTGAAATATTCTACGTTGAACAATGTTTTAAACATAATTATTTAAAAAATCATTATATTATCGTGCCGGACTGTTTTGCACCGTTTGTGGCCACGTATGATTATTAAATAAAACGGGACAACAAAACAGTAGAAATGGTGCCAACAACCCATCCTTAGACAGCTTAATTCATTGTAATGAAAGTGAACTAAGAATACTTAATATATCGGAATAAATAAGACAGTGGCCACAAATGGTGCAGTGGCCACAAATGGTACATCTACCCTATGTGACATTATAACGGCTGAAGCAACAGAAAAGATTTACACGACAATCTGAAAGAGGAGAGAATCGGAAGTGCACGGATTTCAGAAGAGAGTGAGTTATAATAATGAGGTATCTCCAAAGTCATTCTACGCGCATCGACTAATCGGCGAACAAACGCTTTGTCGTACAAAAAAACGACACTTGGAGTGTGAATGAATCGTGTAACCCGTGGACCCCGCGTCGCGACGCGGTCCGAGTTCGATGAAAAGCTGAAATTCGCCGATCGCTGGGAATTAACTGGTCGACCACTCTCGCGCGGTCTTTATTTGCACAGCGACAGGCGCGCCTGTGCCAAACCGATTTCGGCGCTTGGACGGAGCGCGGAAAAATTAGTAGGGAAGAATTTATCGCGAGTTTGCCTGTATCGTAACCCGCGACGCGTCCACCGCCCCGGGGCTGTCGCTCGATCCTGTTAACGAACGGCGCTGGCACGAATCAAAGGAGCCCAGCGACTAAACAAATCACACGGTGCGAACCAGCAAATCCTGCTCGAAATCATTTTCGCCGTTCGACGGCGAGCCCTGCAATTCCTCCGACGGATGTCCCACTGGAAACGTGTCAATTAACTCGGCCAAAGATTCAAACTGACAATTCCGTGGGGTAACGCGACGGTGGGGGCTGGACAAAGAGCAGTGTACTGCACGGAGTGAAACGGCTATTTACTACGAACGATTCCATCAGGTGCTACTCCATTGGAGCGGGTATTAATTAGCGCGCCCGTTCTCATGAGTCCCCCTCGCTCGGGTATTGTCCCAGTTAATGGTGGTCCAGATCGAATCTGACAATATTCCCGACTCCATTAAACCTGATGGATTACTATTATGCGAGAGGGATGGCGAGACTTCTGAGCAATGCTTGAAAAACGCCGGCGAATTTCTAGTCCGCAGATTCGACAACCACTAACCAGCTAATTTCCAGGGGACAAAGCTTTTAATCGAGTCCTCGCCCCTCGTTCTGCGCGCATTCGATTTCTATTCTTCTGGCGGGCATCCCGGAGACACTCGGTGGGCCAGTTAACGAACTGTTTATAGGAAATTTGTGTTTGAACTTGGGAGTATTGCTTCTCTTGAATTATATTTTGAAATGCAACAGGGGAGAGAATGCAATGTAAGAAAATGCTGTGTTGTTCTTACAATTAATTTACACTGTGCTGGATAGGTATTTACCTTTGATTGATTATTAACCCTTCGTGGTCACACCTTATAATTACACATTGGTCACACGGTTGTGGGAAAAACCGATTTTTTTAAAATTTTTTTTTATTATTTTTTGCGATAAATATCCTTTGGAAGACGTAAAGGTGCGACATTTCAAATCGAAAATTGCTCTTGGGGTACAATACACCCCGTGTGACCACGAAGGGTTAAAGCTTTTTTATATTAGCTTCTAAATTTCCAAAAAGCAGTGAAACTGCTTCGGTTAAATCGCCTGCAGATTTGAATCTTCCCTGCAAAGCGCAAGCGATAGCTTTGAAGGAGGCGAGTGGAGTTAATAAAGAAGCCCTTAACTGGTCCATCCGTGCGAATCAAACAGGGATGAATGGGCGAAGGATGTAACGAGCATGGCTGCGTAGAATTGCGCGGGAGGCTATCGGAAATCCAAGGTGGCCGAGAAGAATCAGCGGGCGCGTCGAGAGGCGAGGAAAGTAATAAGGGAAAACTGCGACGGGACAAAGAAAACTGTGGAACAGTCAGGGGGAGGCGTCGCTGGGAAGAAACCTTAAGAAAACCATGAAAAGTCACGGAGGACTGTGAGAACGAAACGAAGCCTGGGCAGAAGGGGAGACTACTATGCAAATACTCGTAAGGAAGACCATGAGAAATTACGAAGGGAAGCGAAGAACAGCGGGCAAGTTCGCCCAGCGCTGAATTTCTCCGAGGACGGAGGGAGGGATAAAGGAAGGCTCGCGTATCTCATTGTGGCGCAATACTGTGAACGCGCATCGCGATCAATGCGTGGAGGTATAATATCGTATCTAATTACGCGCCAACAATTTTAGCCATGATTATTAGTGGCTAATGAATTGCCGGAAATGAGCAGTGTTTGCATGCTAGCGAAGAATGGTGAAGCACCGAGTCGCCCTCATTCAACGACGGGGCAAAAATGAGATAAAAAGGGACACGGAGGATAATAACTAGGTATAGACTATCCTGTATGATAATTAATTTGCAGGAGGGGTGGGGCGAGGTGAACCATACCTCTGTGATTTGCGCGGCGAATCGCTAAAGAGAATTCTTCGATATCCGGTCATGAATAGAAAATGGCACATTCGAACAATTCCGGGATCGCGTTTCTGTAGAATTTTCGAAGATCAATGAGATATTCAGAGAATAAGATGTTTGAGAGTCTCATGGCTCTTGTTAGTGCAGCTTAAAATGCTGGCAAGTTCGTGTTGAAGATAAATTACTATATTTATGTTGGGGGTGCAATAGCAATTGCTAAAACTGGATTACAACTAGAGAAATGTCACAGAGACTCGAAAAATTGAAATATATAAAACAGTTAAGAAGCAAAGAATATTTTTATTTAAACTTCCAATGGACCAATGGAAATCCTTTTAATCCGATAGGATTCAATTAATCAGCAGTTGTGCTGCGTATGTTATAAGAGCAATTATATTGTAACTGGAAAGGGCTAATACTGTTTGATGTTTCTGGATTTAAGCGGAGGCCCTTTTGGGAACGTATCCCTACATGTACTCACGCTCGCATCACGGATTATTGATCACCAGCATCGGATTCTGAACTGGTCAACTGGCTAACCGATAAACGCGATGGAAATTCTAAAAGGGCACAGCTTACAAGCCGGAACCCTCAAACAGCATCATCTTTGGGAATTTGTGTGGGGAAAAACCTCGAGTATCTCACGTGAAAGTTACTTAGATTGAAAACGTTAAGGGGTGAGGTTGACTTTGAACCTTGAACAATATAGTAATTTTTAAAGTCGACTTGAACTAAATCTAAATTAAACCTGGGTCAATGGTAGCCCAGATTTAACCCTTAACTAGTATACTTTTTTTTCAAACGTAACTGGTATCTTGGGGTCGTGGCACACCCCAAATAAAAAAGGGCACAGAAATTTGTAAAGTCGACATTAAATCAACCTCTATGAATATTTTGTTCTTAGGTAATGTTTGAAATAATAGAAACGTAGAAAGTTAAACTATTATTCAAAATTCAATTTACAAACTTAGACAATAGGGTGGAGCGAAACTATGTAGGCGAAAATTTAAATTTGAATTTTCAGTTAGCCTGGGTGCGGGATAGTTGTCTTTTTATTAACCAAACACAACTGTAAAAAAATTTTGGAAAAATATTCATGTTTTCAGGTTCCTTTTTCTCTTAGAAATGTAAAAAATGACATTGTGAATCATATTTTTTACACTTTTAAGAGAACAAGGAACCTGAAGACATGAATATTTTTCCAAATTTTTTTTACAGTTGTGTTTGGTTAATCAAAAGACAACTATCCCTCACCCAGGCCAACTGAAAATTCAAATCTAAATTTTCGCCTATATAGTTTCGCTCCACCCTATTAGACAACCAAAAATTTTGCAGCGAACCTTGCATGCTTGTGGTCACGACTGACCCCAGAATACTAATTAAGGGTTAACTTACACCTGCATTAGAATCGTAACACCATACGTCCCTCTCGCAAAATCCCATCCCAACTTCGAATTGAACACCAACCTCCCTTCAACCCTAATTCCAGAACTCGCGCCAAGCAACGAATCCTCCCCTTTCATATCAAACAAAACACACGTCTAATCCGTTCCTTTTTGGCCTCATTACCTGCCGTAATCGCGGAAGGAGTTCTTCGATCATCTCCCTAACGTTTTCTAGAAAACGCCGGTGGATTCAACGAGACGCGACCAGATAATTCCACAGCGAAGCCAGGCTGCCGTCGGTTTCTTCGGGACTTTCTTCCCCCCTGGCTAACAGTTACTCTGTTCTGCAGGAAACCGTGGCGCGGTCGTGTTTTCAATTAATGACGACTACGCCGAGTCATTCGGTCGTAATCCGATGCTGTTACGACGCGGCAATTACGAGTCTGCGGCTGAAAAACCGCACTTCACCGCGGATAAGTGAGTCTGCGGTGAAACAGCAGGTTTCCTACTCTTATACCCTCGTTTGATTTTTGCTCGGCCATCGCCAGGCTCGCGTGCACCGTTGCGCTATCGACGGGATCAGCGTTCGGTATTTTCTGTAATCCGTAACATCAACGGCCGCGCGGATTTCGCGAGGCAGATATGATATTCCAGGGCATCGCAATTAATAATCGCGGCGCTGTGTCAACCTGCACCTTCTCGCTACATATTTCAACCTGATCTGGTGCAAGAAAACCGGCGCGCACCTGTGTAGCAAGGGATACATCCAGTAGTTTGAGGAGTTGCTGCATTATTCCAAGGATAGTGTTCCTCCATTCTGATCGAAAGAAGCTTACTTTTTTTTGTGTACATTAAAATTCGCATATTGGCGCGTGAAGTAGGGTAAAGGCAGGTAATATGTAACACCTGATTTCAAAAGCTTGTCAAGAGGCTATTCAGTCATTTAAACAATAACACGGTTGTTTAATTAATAGTCACCTAATTTTAGATGGTTTAGGCTCTATTTCATGTATTTTATGCATTCTTTGTACTTATTTGTATACTAAGGGGTTTCCCGTAAATTATAATAATAAATAAATAAATAAATAAATAAAAAAGCAGGGGAATTGGTGTTTTTTTAATGAAACTGGCACAAGGGGACGAAGGAACTAATGTATAATCATATTTATATAGTCAAATGTTAAAAAATCCAATGGTTTTGCAATTATAATGAAAAAACTGAAAAGAGGGAAAATGGGCCGTTTGAAAAATGGGTCCTAATATGGAACACCTAGGAAATTTGTAAAGAAAACTAAAAAATCTTTACTTTTTTTATTAAAAATGAAGGTTTATTCAGTAAAAAATATAAATTAATAAATATATATAATTTTTGGAATTTATTCCTGTTTTCTGCGTTCCCTACACGTTGGGCACGTGAATAAATACGTCGGAAGCCCCACATTCTTCGTGTGCCCACTGAATGCAGGGAATACATTGGGTCTACTTTTCATTGTCATTATTTTTATAATTACCATCGCAAAATAAGCATTCCACATCATTATCAACTTCATCTATTTTACTCAGTATGTTCCATATTACGTACACCCATGTTCCGACAAGAAATTAAGAATTATACTAAGAAGAAAGTAACTTTATTGGTTAACGTTTGTTGAATAATCAAGAAATATACCAAAATAATTCTTTACAACTTACCTTCGCTACAATATTTAACTATTTGATGCACTTTTCAGAAACTTTTACAACCCACAAAAAATATAAACGGTTCTCTTTCAATGATTAATACCCGACTGAGGCTCAATTATCAGTATCCTAAAGAGTTCGTTATTTCTTTATCGAAATTTTACGAAGTTCCATATTACTACCTGCCTTTACCCTACACCTAGTGCCGCAAGGTTTTGACTCACACCCTTCAAGAAGCAACCCAGTCTCCACTGCTCAACAGAGTGTTAACACCTTCTACAGTCTCTACGTATCTGATGAAAAAGTTGCACCGTAGCGAGTAACAGTGCTGGAAATGATATTTATAAATTTCGACCGTACTAATTAATATCTGTGATTTCGGCGCACTGATTCGGTCAATTTAAAGCAATAAAAACAAGCTATTTTGCAATAATAATTATATAATCTTCAGTCGATCGAAACGTCGGAAGATTATATAATTATTATTACAAAATAGCTTGTTTTTATTGTTTTAAACTGACCGAATCAGTGCGCCGAAATCACAGATATTAGTGCTGGAAATATAACGCGTGGTCTGTTGCTATCGAGATCACTGAATACTTCCGCATCTACACCTATCGCTTGAAAAACTACTGGATCCCAAACACCCACATCCCGCTACCCTATCCCACCCCGGCTCAGACTTCCAAAACAATCCAGCGGAACTAGAGAAGCTAACCGAAAACTGCCGCAAAACCCGAAAATCCCCGACCACGGTGCCCAAATTGCCGCAGAAGCACGGGACAGGAACAACAACAGCGGCAGAGCCGACAGCAAACACTCGATCATGTGTCCCAGCCTCGGTGTACACGGCTGGGAAGCGATCGCAGGCGAGATCGAGAGGCTCGCCAACGGAACGGTGCATCCGGTTCCGCGTATCCGCCTGCAATCTGTCCACTCGTTCATCCCCCTGCCAGCCCTCGGCAGCCCCTTTCGCTTCGCGTCGCCAGAGACGGAGACATTTGGCGCTCGTGCCTCTGCCATTCCATTTAGCTCGTGTTCCGCGCGACCCGAGGAGAAAACCCCGTTCCAGAGGGCAGCGGAGAGACTCGTGGAGGAGCATCATACAAGAGTAAGGGGTTGGCGAGCCTGCGGAGCGAGCGAAAGAGAGAGAACAATGTGCACAGAGCCAAACTGTCGCGCCAACGGTTAACACCGCGTATCGGCATCTTTTCTGAGAGAGAGATAGAGAGAGTAGAGCCGCGCGAGGGTTGATCCCACGTACGCGTACGGGGGTGGAGTGGAATCCACCCTCCCGCAGCGTTGCATTATCCCGCGACTACTGTCCTCTACCTCGCTCGTGTGGTTTATGCTCTTCCACCGCGACTTCTCATTCGTTTGCCAGCCTGGTCCCCGAACCCGTCGCAAGATCCACCCGGTATCGATCTCCTCCCTCTCCCCCGAACCTCTGTCTCCGTTTCACGTGTTCGTGGGATTCCAGACAGCTATCCGATTCCGCGAGACCCTGTCAGCAACGCGTGCCGCGCGAGGGGAGCGAGAATGGATGCGCAGGAATAGGGGATGTTTCTCTTTTTCTCGTCGGCTGGGGAACACGTAGCTTACCGGGGGCGTCGCGACGCCTCCTGCAGAGAAGCTTGTCGGGCCTACGCTGTATAGATTCGCGGTGGAGCATTGCGCGGGGTTGGACGAATGTTTAACGTCCACTTTCACCGATTCCTACATTCTATCTCTTGGACAGGCTTCGATGAATGGAATTAATTTACTTTCGACGAGAAAGCTAGAATTTTAAATTCGTCTGTTGGAGAATTTTAAATTACGAGGTGATAGGACTCCTCGTTTCGTCATTGTAAAATAATCTTCAACCCTTGTTTGTTATTTTTTTTTTAGGCTAGCTTCCCTTATCAGAACGCTGAATTTTAGTCCTTGTTGCATACTGCTCGGTAACGCGATCCTCTAATCACGTTTGTTAAGAATATAACGCGTCGTTGCGAAAGGATGGAACGATAGAGAGAGGTGTGTCAAGCTTCTGCGTAATTAGTTATCGATCGCGCTCAGCTGAAAATAATTCGATGCGGAGGCCAGGTCCGACGCGGTTTCATATTCCGGCGCGTGCTCCGTGAAAATCAAAATACGCCTCGTAAATTCACGCCGATGAGAATCCCGGGGAAATATTAAAACCTCGTTGTATCTTCTCGTTGACGCTCGCGGCTCCGGCCTCGCCTGCCCTTTTATTCCATTTTCGGGGGGACCCTCGAACATTTTATAGGGCTTCCTCCTGCCGCTTCTGAATATAAATATCCACGCCAGCGCGATATTAAACTCGCGGTTTCGAAGAGAAGGCGGATATATTGGAGACGACGGGCAAACGCAGCGGGAGAGCAATTCAATGTCGATCACAATCTCGTCTTTGGTCGACGATAAACAATGCCACTTCGATTAACAACTTTACACGATACCTAAATACCGACCTGTACTACAAGGACAGTTTGAGAATACTGCGACACTATCCCAACTAGCAGGATGTTGTTCTACAAATTAAACTTTCACAGAGTCAATTCGGAATGCTTGCTACCGAACACAGCAAATACGTAGATTCCCTACAGCTGCAATATCATCAACAAAGTCTTATTTATAATAACAGTCGTTCATGCAGTTCCGTATTTCATCTTCTTTAAAGACAACTACATGATCTTGTAGTTTTTAATGTAAAATTATTTTTAAAGAACGTCGCAATCTTAATTTAAAAAATGTAAAATACCAAATAAAACAAAGAATAGGTACAAATTTTAAAAAAAATACTATAAATTGTGATGTAAAAAGTACAAAGCGTATGTAATGAAAGATTAAAAAGACAGTGACGGTAAAAATAAAGGCGGGGTGGTGAAAACTTCGAAGAAATAAATACCTATTCTGCTATCCATCTAGCCACTTTCGGAATTGATTTCAACACTTGCAAAAACTACTTCAGCGAGAAAAGGATTCGCCTGAATCGCAGACCGTTTGTAGAACGAATTGCTGAGGCAATAAAGGGGTTAAATTAGAGATTCCAATAATATGGTATTTACAAGACGAGCAATGATGGAGCACTGGAAATTACAAGAGAAATCACGGGGATGCGGTTGGAAATACCATGGAAAACGAAAATACATTCCCCGCTGGCCGGCGGAAGAGCCGCGAAGGCAACAAGAATCGCAACAACCCCCGGCCCACGGATCAATTTTCATCCCTGCAGACCGACGAAACGACGCTTTTGGCCCGCGCGCTATCCCAACGTCCCGGAATTAATACGAATTTCCATAACTATTGGATGAGGTTATCGCAACTATGCGTGTATCCATATGTAACAGGGGCGGTTTAACCGGCAACCGTAGAAACTCGCTCGGGCGGATAGTCTGCGCAAAGTAGAGGACTTCGGTTTTACGGTGTACGGATCATTCGCAAACAGAACGGTGCGCCCGTTTCGAGCGATGCCATACCGCGGCAATTCTCCTTACCAAAGTGTTATCGATCTTTAGACGAGCACCGATATCAGCTCCGTCTTCACTCCTCCCTTAGGCACAGAGCTCTTCTCCACAGAGAAGAGCTCTCCTCCCACTTCCGCTGCTCCATATAATTATTTCTTCACAATAATTCATTATTTTTATATAATTGTGCAAACTGGAGAATTTCGAGAATCGTGCGAGATTTGTTTTGTAAGTGTGGTTGTAGGCAGAGGATTCTATGAGTTATAAAACGGTGGAAAATTTGAATGGAAAGTCTAGCCTGATAAAGTGAAGTATAGTTGGAAATGAAGGAAGGAGATCTTGGACGATAAATCACGATTTCTCATGCAAATATTGTAACAATCGTGCGGTTCCGATCGACTATTCATCGAATGCATTTCACACCGCATTCACAGCGCTTTCCGAGCATATTCTGGTCGTAATTTATCATCCACAGACCTCTGCTCTTCAAATCTAATCATCGAGCCGCATACGATCTTGTTTATAAAACCATCAAACTAATTTCAATATCCCTCCAACTTCTCATCCTTTCGTTTCTACGGTCGAGAATAATGCATGCTGCGGATGTTTGCATCACGACGACAGAATTGTGCATCTCTTTAATGCTTCTCTACTGATCAATCCTGCTATTCGTTTATGCGGTGCCAATAAAACTGCACAGGGTGTTTCGGAAAAAGGATTACGAACTTTGAGAGCTCATAGCATTATTTAAATATCCAATTTCGATAATAAAGTCTCACTAAACTCGTGTGCTAAAACACGTGATCTATGCCGTCTTAAACAAACACTATTTACAGAAACATTTCTTCACCTCGAAATTATAGGAAATCACACAAAGCACTTCATTAGGTGATTATAAAAATTGATTCAAAGAGTAAAATCGAATTTTCTTTTCTTTCTACAAAGCTCTTGAATTACTGCACTCGTGATTACATTAATTTCCTCTTTCCTATTTCTTTGGGGAGTGCCAGGGCCCCTTGCCACCCTCTGGGTGCGCCACTGCTCCGAAAATACCCCTTAATATCCTCCATAATTAGTACATACATAGATTAACGCGATACCATTCTTCTAAATATGAATTCCAAACCTCAATACTTCGTAACCCTTTTCCCAAACATCCCCTTTAATTGAGTTATTGAAAACAAAAACGGACTAGCCCACATTTTTTGCGAAATTAACCCTTAACTAGCATCCTGGGGTCAGTCTACTAATCATATAAAATAGGGAAACTTATTTTTCTTTCAATCTTGGTTAGTCCGTTTTTGCTCTCAATGCCTCAATTCAAAGCACCCGATAATCAGTGGCTCTCATTTAACGAGACACCCTTCCTAGGCCTCTTAATAACGTACAAATGCATACATCGCGATTAGTATTCCTCCACTACTTCACCCCACAATGCTCGGCTATTTCAATATTTCCTCGAAGAGAGACAGCAAAGGGCGGCCACTGGTTTTTCATGCGCATTGAAGGAAAACGCGAACACTCAACCGTCTTCTTTTTGGTTCTGCTCGCGGAGCACGGAAGAAATATCAACCCATTTTCCCAGGGAACGGGAAATAAGAAATGAAATCCTGTTGTACGGTGGTCGGAGATGGGATGGAGGAGTTGTTGAGAAGACACGCGGTGACTAACAGGATTCTAAAAGTTCGGGATAATGGTCTCTTACGGGCATCTGTGTGCTTTCTTTGCTTCCCGGATGACGCGCTTATTCTTGGCGCGTAATTGTTGTGCAATCGCTGCTGAGGTCTACTTTGTTTTTTAAATTTCTCAAGCCACCCCTCTACCGAAATCTTTGGGAACAGTCGTTGAGGATTTCTGTTCTTTGGATGAGTGAAGTAATCAAGATTCTATGTTTATCTATTCAAAGATCTCTTCTTTGAGAATTCCTGCAATTCAAACTGGAGGGGTGTGCATTGTTTTGGAGCTGCCACTTAATTCCTCGGAGCTCCCAGTGGCTCCTTTTATTTATTGAGTCTTCTCTTCGAGATACAATTAAATCTACATTTTGAAACCTTCATCGAGTCATATAAATGAAACGCAGACTTTAATCAAGATGAAATTTCACTGAATAGTGAAGAGTAACTTGACTTCCACTTGACTGCAGAATTATTTACATATAGAATAAAAATCTCCCCGCGACTTTGTAAATCAATTAAAGGCTACACACACTTAGAATGGTCGAAACATCATTCTTCTTATTTTCTTTTGGACGATAGGTACCCAGAGGAAATATTTTTGTCAATAGCAACTATGTACACGGCAAATAAGACGAATTATCATCTTCTTGGAAAATATTCTTTAAATTCTAAGCTTTCAAGTGCACAAGCAGTTAAAATAAAAAGTCCCCTCTTTTCACAGTCCTATGTCAACCCTTAACCCTGGTACACCCTCACCATATCTACAGGTCCTTCAGCAACGACGACACTGTCTAAAATCACTGCGATTAATACGACCCCGTCCCTGGTCTGAAGTGCCGAGGAATCGAGGGAAATACGAAAATCGTCGGACGGTCTGGCGAAAAAAGGAGAGCGACGAGAGAGAATCTCATTTCTGAATTACATCGTCTCCGCGCCGTGTTCGGGTCAGGGAACTTCACGCAGGAATTGTGATTCGTTTGAATCCCCTTCCACCCTATCCGGCCGAAGATGCGCCATGGAAAATTCACCCTCCCCCGAGGGGCTCCGGCGAACAAAAATCGTGAAATTCGTTATCATATTACGGGCGTGGAACTCGATTAAAGCCCGTGTGTCCAGGGTTCGTGTCGTTCCAGCTAACGTTACAAGCGTAATTTTTTGCGAACGATCGACCAGCGTGTGCTACAAATCGATGGGTAATTTTTCCACCCCCGACGACAACGGGAAACGAGTCGAAATATATGGTGACCAATTAATAAATCGCTCCGTTGTTTAAATTCACGAGGTGTGCCAAAGCGAACACCACGCGAAAAAATCGCCGAAATTTTCTGTATACACTTTCCCCGGACGGAGAGAAGAAATTGCGAGCCGAAGAAACTTCTCGTTACACTTTTCGCTTCGCGAGATTACTTCAAGGAAATTGGAAGTACTTTTTACTGCGCCGCTTCTGTGCACCGGAAATTTTAAACTTTAGATGATAATCTAATGTATTATACCTATAATGCAGACGGTGGGCAAGAAATGTTGAGAGTTCGAAGGCGGTGGTGCAGTTTAGTTAGTCCATCTCGAAACACCCTGTATAAAGCGCGATGAATTACATCCCCGTGTTATTCGTTTACGAGCGATAACATTTTAAAGAGATCGACGAGGCGGACACGCGATAAACAACGAAATCTCCCGCGTATAATGTATGCAAACAGCGGGACGAAAAAAAAATAGAGGGGAAAAAGTGGTTAAAAAGCTGGGCCGCGGCGCGCTCCAGATAGATCGCGGTTCCATTTACCGAGCGATTGGTCAGCTGAATGATTGGATGGCCGCCTTTTGGCGCAATTTTTCCATCGCCCAGAGCTGCCCGCGGATTTTCTTTATTACGCTCAAAGTTCGGGGTCGTTCTGCCCCCGGTGACCATTTCATCCGGGCCGTCGCTATTTACGATAGCCCAGAGTCACGGCGACTTCTAATTGGTCCTCGAAACGGCTCGTCGAAAAACAACCCCGAAAGGAGCTTAACGGTTTAATAAGCGCGGGCCGGACGACTTTCTCGTCCCTTTTCCCCCGATGGGACTTTGAGTAGCAATTTTTGGTCCTTATACCCACGATCTATCTCGTTTTTCTTTTGTTTACTGTGCGAGACACTTGGAAACGTCCGAAGGGAAGGTGGAATAGACACTGAGAATCGTCTGGGACTTTTTTCCATGGGGGTGTAACAATTAGAATTTTTATTGGAGACTTGCGACGAAGGGGGAGAAGTGAGGGCTGAATACAAAATGATGTGTTTATGATAACAAGTAGAATTGTTTAAAGAGGATGATTGTTGTTGTGTTTGATGTAATGGATTGAATAAAGTGAAGGAATTAATAAAATTAATGCAATAGTAAAAGCACAGACGAGAGAGGAGAATGAAATATGGACGATCTTTGCTTGAAATATTTTTAAAGATGTAAGATGTATGCTTAGTTCGATGGGTTCGCAGTGAGTCTGACTATAGACCGACTAATTCCCCTTTTTATCTTACACTTCGTCTCTTTCTCGCACTTTAATCGCGTGAGTGATAATGCTGTAAATGAGAGACTTAGAAAATAGAATTCTAAGACGCCCCGTTATACGCAATCGTTCTATTTACAAGAATTTTGCGACAGCAACAGCGGATAATTTAATTGTTACACAATGTTTGAGTGGAATTCACTTGAATGGTGAGGAAATCAATGTGAAAATGAAATACATGAAATATCACCAACTGTACACATTTTTATTTCTACTTAACCTTCGAGCGGGCGCGCCGGTGAACTCAGTTCGCGTATTTCTTTGTTTACGTTTCGGGAAGAAAAACATTCCCTCGACACGCTCGTCGTATGTGTCAAGAATCGCGTCATGCTTGTTACTACTATCGACAGAAAAACCGTTTCTGAAATATGTACGTTATATATAAGGGGACTAAAATGATTATTTTCAACTGGTGAACTGAGTTCACCACGCGCCTGGTCGTGTAACTCTCACTGGCGCGTCCGCCCGAGGGTTAACTAATTAAATTCTTCTCGGAGGACACGAATCTCATCGAAAACCGCTTGAAACGTTTTACTATCTCCACAAACACGTTCATAAAACTCTACAAAGTGCTCACAACATTCCACTCGGGATTTCAAATTTCGCGCGCAACCCTTACACTAACAATCTATCAGCAAATAACCAAGTTTCACAACCCATATATATTTTCACGACCAAATCACAAAATCCTACGCTCGATCAACATTCTCGAAGAATATTAATCCCTAAACCCGATTGAATATCGTTTCGAAAATCCCCTATCTCCTATTACCACCACAACAATTTCGTAATTGGGATTCTATCGCGCAATTGTTCCTCTGGGAACTTGAAAATTCGCAGCCCGCGACACACAAGCAGCTTATCAAGAATAAAAATTCGAATTGCGAAAATTCCCGAAAATCAGCGATTTTCGACCTTATTCTGTGATCTTCAAACGTGTGTAGCTCAGAGCAACGTTAACCGATTTTGATGAAATTTTAGACACGTATATAACTTACTTAAATCTACAAACGAGTTTTTTGAATTTTCATTAAGGGTTCAGAAAAAAAAGTTTAAAAAACGCCCTTTACTATTTTTTTTTTACTACTCCGACCAAGTGCATTTTTTTCAAAACGAAGAATCATATAATTTAGCAAACTAATCCCTCTAGCTTCTCAAAAAAACTCAAGTCGTTTGGATTAATTTTAAAAAAGTTATGCGATTTTAAAGAGTGTCCGAATATTTTTGGGAGTCACTGTAGAACATATCGTAGATATAATAATCCATCCACTTACCTTTGACGAGAGTTGTCACAGCGAGCCCAGCGAGAAACAGGATCAGCCTGGTCGTGGAGAGTCCCTTTCCGTAGTAGTCCTTCATTTTTGCCTCGATAGTCCGCTACAAAAGCATAGATGAGCACACCGAGCGCGAAACAACGTACGTAAACACACAGGTCCACTTGCATAAAACCCCAAACGAATTCTCGCTCTCGACGGCGAAGGAAAATATCCGAACGCCCTACAGTTCACGATCGCGTGGACACTCTTACCACCCGACGCGCGGGCATTCGCGTTCGAAACGGATTCCACCGGAAATCGATCTTAACTTAAACGTTTTCGTCGCGTACCACAATCACTAACTCTCCGCGGGCAAATTCGCGTCGAGAAGATCCCCGATACCTAACCTCGAATATTCCAACAGTCGCGGGAAGCTCGCCGTGAATTCCGTTCGTCGATACTTTCTCAGTAGAACTGTTAATAGCAATACCGATTTCGAGATAACGATACTTACGAATCGTAGACACACGCTCGCACTTCCGACTCAGTCTCGACTGTAATCGATCACACTCGACGAGCCGATCCACTGGCTTCGATCGACGAGTCGAGATGAGAAATCGAAACGTATATACCTAACCCTCCAAAAACTTGACTCAAACGATCTTCGATTGTAATCGAGACGATATTCCTGTCGCCTCGGTTCCGCGATGCTCCTCGTCTCGCACTACGTAATCTCAACATGCACGACGTCGAAAACTTATTCGTATCCAGCGACGGGACGTTGGCACAGGTGCGCGATTACTGACCGGTTAGAAGGATCATCGATCTATCGGCACTGGCTTCGCGGCGGCACGGTGGTAACAGGTGAGCTGTCAAGGCGACGCGTAGACCACTTTCGAATTCTGTGCACTGTGTAATCCCAGGGATCAGCGTTTTCGTTCAGTATCTTCGCGAAAGTATCCCATCGAGAGGGACCTGTGCTTCGCGTCTGGTGTCTTCTATACACCCTCGGTGTCAACGATCATCCCTCGCCTGTCACGGGCTTCCATGCAACCCGCCTCGTGTCCCTTTACTGTCAATTTATTTTCGGCAGTCTCCCGTCGCGCTCGCGGCACGTGACACTTATCGTTGCTCGCGGATAAAGGACCCGCACGATCCGCGTATCACACTGGTAATCTGGCGGCGGAGGACTGTTACACGGGGGAGAGGGGGGGAGACGACACCGTACTCGTCGCCGGATCGCGGGACGATGGAATAAGAAGAGCGGCACGTACAGGCGCACACCTACGCGGGAATGTGAACACTGGCGGAATCGCTCGAAAGGGAAGGAGGCCTCTGCCCCCGCAGAGATCCACGGAGATTGCCGAGGACGCCCGAGCACCACCGAGCCACCCAACCCCACCACCGCCGACACATCCCCCTAACGGCGGCCGAGCGCAGTGCGCACGCAAAGCACTTGACACGATGAAAACGAGAAGAACAACGCAGATGCGGAAAATCGACAGCAAATGTCAAGATACCTGGATACTTATGAAATAGGGGGAAAATATTACGGATCGTTTGAGACCATTTTTTTCTAACCAATTGTACCGGGAAAAATCAAAGTAGAGGAATGTGTTTTATACTTGAGCGGATGTTGTGTTATACTGATTCTACTCGCGTTAATTTATTAACGCTAGATAGTATTCTTTTTGTAAACTTATCTTCTGTGTAAACTATTTTGTTGGTGGAATAGGGATGATTATAGGGTAAACGCGCCAATAAATGAACACTTAAGGCTAATGAATGTACACTATTATAAAATTATGTTTGCAGCGCGATTGATTCCACGTGCTGCAAAAATTGTTTGAATACGAAGCAAGAAATTAAAAGATATCTCTAATTAATTAGTTGCTTATTTTAATAACTTATTTTACTCATTTTAATCAAAAATTGTCATTCACTGGTACGTGTTCATTTACTGGTACATCCACCCTATGGGTTGAAGTATTGTAAAGGTTGTTTTAAAGCGACTGGGCGTCGATGAGTTAACGTTGTAGGGGGTGCTCTGGAGGGGGTGCAGAAGGGGCAGTTGCCTCCCGTGGCTTTTGATAAAAAAACGCTTGATATTTAAAACTGATCTTTATTAAGTTTATACAAAACTTTCTTGTACAATATTTTTGAGTTTTAAATTTTTAATTAAATTGGCACTATAAAATTGGTGAAAAATACAGGAGGGGTATATTTTACTTTACCATCATCCCCAAGTTGCTCCCCTCCCTCTCGCCCCTGGAAAAAAGTCTCCGGATGCCCTTGATATTAGGAATATATTTGGGGATGTAGAAAAAGTTTGAAAGTTCGATATTCTTTTTTTTCTATATTGTGAGCAGTTTGCACTTTGTGATTATTCTTATTGGGGTGTAACGGGAATTGCTTTGGCAGTGATCATAGAGTTATTCGTTTATACGGTTCCTTCACATTCAAATATTCTCATTAAGAGTTCTCAACGCTGTGCAAATGAAATTCGTTTTATAAACGAAAATGATCACTTCGAAACTAGTTAGAGAATTTGAAAGGGACTTTCTGAAACTGAAATCTTGTTTGCTTAAAATGGAACGATGGCTTTTGCAAATATTCCAAAAGTTTGTACGGCGTGGAAGATTCTCGATTGGAGTGACAAGTAGTTCTGAGACACCCGGTACGCCAGTTAATTCAACATCTGCTGTGCATACGAGCGCACTTGTGCACAGCTTAATAAACAGACGTTTAGTTTCGACTAACGGCTTGAATTTTTAAGAAACCATTATTTTTCTACTTGTCATAGTAGCATTTATTAATTAGGAAATTATACGCGATTGAAGGAAATGACTTACAACTCTGTGATCCTTGTTATTAACAATAAAAATCGTTTAAAAATGCATTCTTCCCTTAATACATATTATATTGCAAAGAATTTAAAGTAAGGAACCTAATATTATTTTCTACTTAGGAAAATATCTCATGCAAGAATGTATTTTTAAATTGTTTTTAAGAAAATGGGATATTTCGAAATTTCATGCTACTATGAAAATTCATAAAATATTATTTCAGACTAACGGCTTGAATTTTTAAGAAACCATTATTTTTCTACTCGCCATAGAAGCATTTATTAATTAGGAAATTATACGCGATTGAAGGAAACGACTTACAACTCTATGATCCTTGTTATTAACAATAAAAATTGTTTAAAAATGCATTCTTCCCTTAATACATATTATATTGCAAAGAATTTAAAGTAAGGAACCTAATATTATTTTCTACTTAGGAAAATATCTTATGCAAGAATGTATTTTTAAATTGTTTTTAAGAAAATGGGATATTTCGAAATTTCATGCTACTATGAAAATTCATAAAATATTATTTCAGACCGTAGAATATTTTTATCGTACTTGTTATTAACGATCAACACCCTCGTAACGCGACGAAGGTTCAACGAACCGTAAGCAGCTGTATACTTCCGAGGTAACAACTTGCTCCTGAGATTTTCCTCGCCTTCGTATTTTCTCTAAGAAAAACTAAACAATATTTTATTTAAAACAACACTTCTGAACATTGATCACACCACAAGTTCAATCCACTAACACAAGGGCTTTAAAAAAAGCTACTGCATTCAATGCACTCTAATTATCACTAAATACCTAGTTTCCAAAATACTACAACAATTAATCGAAAACACGGAGCTGTTCGTACGTAACATCACCTTCAAGGGAATCAACGTCGAAGAACTATCAGATCTATTTTTACAAACGTTTATTTCGTCTAATTACAAATGTTCCGCTACTGATTTATGAATTTCCATTGAATGTTCGTAAGGCACCTGCTGAAAGATAATCGTTAGACAAACAATCTCCTCCTTCGAAATGTGAAAATGTTACAAAAGGGCAGTAGAGGACGCAACGGTAAATCGTTGCGTCACAAACTATAATCGCATACACGCATCAGGAAGTACGTGGTATTAATCGTCTCGTACAAATGAACGATCGTCCTGTCCAAAAACGAGTAGAAAAGCTTTAACTGTCCGCGACGGGTTTTCGACGAAATACAGGCTCGGCGTGCCCGAGCATAGATCCCTCAGCTGGATCTTGATACGCAAAAGAGGGAGCCTGTCATTTACACGCGTTCCCCTGCACACCGACAGAATATCTTCCCTCGAAGAAGAAAAACTGTATGCCGCCAGCTATTTGCATATCTCTATGCAACATCACAATCAACGTGTTCGCCTGTTATAAGTCGAAGAATACAAGTCTGCGCATAATAATTATCTCCCGTAACTGCTCCATCATCGTACAGAGAAAGGGGGATGGGGGTGGATCGAACGATACGTTAAGCGCATTATGTATATTGTTGTGTATAATATATACAGGATATTTCATAAGATTCGGGATATTTAAGAAATGAAAGTCCTTAGCTGAGAAACTCTGATATATACGATATCTTCTTCGAATCGAAGATCATTTAATTAATTGTACTGAAAGGAGTATGTACCTAATAAGTATGCATGTCGCTCGTTCGCAATCAGAGTGATACAATTCGAAAAATATGTCTCTTAGCTGCTTAAAGCATTCTGTTCTGTACGGCCAGAAATTCGCTGTATACATACGGCAGGCAATTAAATTATATTAAAACATATTTTTCATTATAAGTTAAATTGTAGATGCGCGGCGTTCCACAGTTTCCTTTCATTTGGGTATTTTTTTTAAGAAAAGATCATTCGCCCTTGAATTTGACACTTATGTTAAAACGTCTGCTTCCTTTTCTACTTAGAGACAAGCTGAATGTACTTTTCATTGGAGAGATTACAGGACACTTTTCCTTGATCTGATACGAATGTCCCTGACACGACACTCGGATATTTAAAATAAAATGCGTGCTCAAAAGGGGAAAGAAAACGAGAAAGGGAGAAGGAGAGCTGGGGAAGCACAAAGTAGCGAGTCGCGAGAAGAAAATGGTTTCGTCGGTTGTCAGTTTCCTCAGTCTTATAGGTACCTATGCTAATTACGAGTCGAAGATCGAGGATAATCTCGCATCCGAGAACTGTAATCACGACGCGTCCACGCTAGAAACTTTCAGGAGACGAGTACGCTTTCATATTTCTTTCTTTTCCAGCTTTCCACGCGACAGGTGAGAAATGGAACTACGGAAGATTACAATCCCCTCTTCGAAACACCTTTCCGATCTGGTTTCCAACCGGTTACATGCCCCGTATTTTCATCAGCACTCTGATTACGCGTAGTCATTACAGGATTAATATGACGTTCGAACACAGAAAACATGCGCGATCGCTCGAGGAACACCCTGAAACCAAGAGACACGGCGTAAAAGATCTAAGAACAAGAATCTCTTTGTCGAATAACAGCGAGACTTCACGCAGCGCGAAAGAGTGCGTTCTCCGAATGCCTTCGCGCGAGGAAAATAAAAAGAAACACTTGAACTAGACGAAGCAGATCTTCACAAAAGAAAACGATAGTATCTTTCGTTACGAAATATATATATTATTTCTAAACATCATATATGGATTCACCCTCGTTGCGTTTATTGTTCGCCTCTTAAATTAACGAATATTGATAACTTTTTACCTTCCTTGCTATCGCAGCTGTGCGAAAGCACATTAATAAATCGTCGTACCGCGACATGCACACGATAATGCGATATTATAGAAAATATAGAAACTATTTTCAAAATCCCACGCTCCGCGCAACCGGACATTCCGGTTCGGTTGGTTCCGCTTTTCCCGTCGAAAAGGGGAACCGATTATTCGCTTGGTATCTTTGCAGCGTTTCCACCAAGAAACGATCTCAAAGATGACCCGGTATAAAATGCTTTCGCAAGGCACGCGCGAAGATACGATACTCTCGATGGAAGGGTGAACAGGCGCGCAAACGGTCCCGAAAGATAACGCGGTCCCTCCCCCACCCCCCGTCCACCGTAAACTGTCCTCATTTTTTTCTTTCTTTTCTCTTTTGGGCCGAAGAACACTGATCCTCCCCGAGAACGAGGGGATCCCGATTCTCCGTCGCCTTATCCTACTTTTATAGTTATATACCGAGCATTTACGCAGTCTTACAAGGCACATCGTTTTCTCTCTCTCTCTCTCTCTCTCACGCTCTCTCTCTCTCTCTCACTCTCTGAATACATGGTCGGACAAGATCGCAGCGTTCTGAGACGTAGGCACGGTGCATACGAGATATATATGAGGAAATCAATTCCATTTCCGTTAACAGAGAAGTTACTTTGGTAATGACTAGGTCATGCACTATCGCTACGCAACAAATATACCACGTCTTCTCGCTATTATGTAATCTATATGTATATATCGTGCGATTGGGCTTCACTCTCTTACAACGGTAGTGAAGGGAACTAATTAGCGCTTCGTTTATTATGGCTGCGTTTACGTGTCACTCCCGCATAATGCGTAAATACGTAGGACCCCACGCGATCGAACTGGCGAGGAACAAGGCGAAGTCGCCCGAGCCTGGCCTCTCCTGCTTTTGATTTTGCAATCGGCGTCGATTCTCAATCTGCCTCGCATTTCTCACCACGACGCGTCGTGCGACGCTGGTTTCCGGCATACTATAAAATCCCCCCTCTAGTTTCGCGGGTTTCCAATGAAAACGGAACTTGGCACGAATTATGGGGACCAGTACGAATATTCAAGAACAATCCCGTTTTGATACTTTGGAAGATAAAATAGGGAGATTGAATCTCCCATGCCGATAATCGTGGTTTCCGTTTCCCGTCAGAGAAACACTTCACTCCGAACATCTCTTTAGACTGGAGTATTGCGCATTAACACGTTCACAGTCTAAGTCTCTAAGCGTGGATCAGAATTGAAATCGCGAAGGCGGAGAGGTTTAAGGAAGCCTGATGTGGGTCGAGAAAAGTAAACCACCGACTGCAAACCGCTCTGTGCGAAACAGTTAGAAATAAGGATTTCTTTAAAAGCAAAGATTATTCGTGTGAAATAAAGCAGTAACACCAACTTACGAGTTAAAACGAGCGAGAAAGGTTCGCTCGTAGCACGCGTTCGGTTCTAAACCTGGTTCGCGTGGCTGATATCTGTCCCGACCCATGCAGAAGGTCGGGGTGGACCGTGAACGTGTTAAAATTGAATACGATAATTGCTGGGACGAGGAATTGATCTCGCCTTGGATGGCGGCAAGGAGGCAGTGGACGCCTCGCTGCTAGCCGTGCCCCCTGAATCGCGACCTCCGCTCTTGCTGCTAACCGTGCTACCGGTACTCTGCCCCCGTGAACCAGTCTGCTTTCTCAGGGTGCCATCGCTGAGACGACCGTACTCCCCGATACGACGAGACGGCGGTGGTATCAGCGAACGGCTCTGCGTGTCCCTGTGCTTCACCTCCGGGTTGGAGGGCTGTTTCTTGCGCACGTTCTCGCATTGGAGGCGCTCGTACTCGTGGCCAGCCGCGGATGAGGGCTTCTTCGACGTGTTATTAACAGCCAGTGGCTCGGTGCCGGACGATTTCTTCCTGCGCTGAGCCTTTGTGTCGAATCTGCCGTACTCGATGGTACAGTTGGCGGTGTCGCGCGCGTTGATGCTAGCGGAGGTGTCTAGGGACGGGCCTGGGTCTGACTTCTTACGCGCCTCCGTGTCGCTGAGCCGACAGTAACGGGAGTTGGTCGACTTGAGGCTCTTCGGCGGCCGCGGTAACGAGCTCGGGGGCAAGCTACCAGCGCGGCGTGGCTCACCCTCCTGCATCCTCTGCCTCTGAGAGCTTCTACCCTGCTTCTCCAGCAGCATCATGTCCTCGGGCTTGCCGTCGGACAACCTCGAGACGGTGCCTTTCAGCCTGGAGGCCGCGCTGGTGAACTCCATCATGCCTGGCGAGACCTCGCCTCCCGAGTCGTCCAGGAGCCGGCTCTTGCTTGATGCGGTGCTCGAGGTACCTGTGCTATCTACACCCGCCAATAATGGCTTGGGTATTTTTCCTTTTCGCGACGCAGTGCCTGGATTAGAGAATCCTGGAAAACAGCAAAGTGCCCGCTGAAACAAGAGAACAGAGCGCCTCCGTTGGAGAGGAGATCCGGGGACCTGGAAAGGGGTTAGTGCTCGCCACAAACAGCGCATGCACACTCGAGGATCACTCGGGATTCGGGGATGGTTGCGTCGGGTCTTTTGGGATTGCGGTTAGTTCGACTGTAATTTGGATGGGTACGGGTTGTTTATTCGACTAGACTAGTTGCTTGTTGCGTAGTTAATTGTAAAACGATAAATCAATGGCACACAAAAGTTTGTATTAGTGAATATACAGTTTACTGCGTTCGTGAACAGAAATGGACGGTGAATGCATTCTTTACATATCGCCTACAGAGATTGCTTTGTAAATCTTGCACGGAATTCGCTTTTTATTAACGACCACGGCTGTCTTTCCAGTTACGGTAGAGAAGGGTGCTACTGTCTCGGAATCACGCCGGAAAGAGCTGTCGGAAACTTATAGCGGATAATAAAAAGCGTACTCTGTGATTCTTTTGTTGATAAAACGAAAGTAAAAAGAATTATGAGAAATGAATTAATAAGGCACACATTGTTATGCAAACAATGACAATCGTAAACACAATGCGAGAATAGTTGATGCACAATTAAAATGATCAATCTTTATTGACACGACTTACTCGATTATCACTTGCGTTTTTCAAAGAATTGCACGTCTGACTTAAATATTTCTCAATCGTTAAATACAATTGTACTTCACGGTGCTATTTAAATGCTGATATTTATTTACGCTTGGATAATTAATCGAAACGAACGTTTACTAAAGTATCAACTATTCTCAGCCATACGACCAACTCAGATATGAACATTTGAATACCTGTGACCGTACAATCTGTAATACTTTCATACTCTGCTGTAGCTATAAAATGAATGCTAAAGAATTTAAGATACAATCGTCGCAGAAACAAGGCTATTATACTGCGCGCAGAAGATACGTAGAGACAATAAAATTCTGCGGGATGATTATGAAATGACGAATAAATAAAATTATTTTCACTACCTCCAGCTGTTCTATGGGCAGCTGGCACTTCAACAAACTGATTCCAATGACAAGATGATTATACATTTACTTGTATTTTGCATACCTTACTAAGTAGCTGGGAGTCTAGTTCTTTTAACTGATCATCCAGGCTTTTATTCGTTTGCTCGAAGCTGCCCTGCTTCCTGTACTTGTAGCTATCTGGAACACCATATGATCCAGTACTTCCGTAACCACTGCCCCCGCCCAGTACGCTGCTCACTTTTACACGTAGAAATAAGAGTTAGAAAAAGCTACGAAACGAAATACAGCGGGTAGCTGTACTTATAATTTTTAACATTACCAAGCTCTGGCGTGCTCGCCAGTGCGGTGTGATGTTCTGCCGACGTGCTCGAATGAGAAGAATGGGCGGCAGGGTAACTACCAACCCCACTACTGCTACTACTATCTTTGTCGTATGTATGCTTTTGGAGGACTCGAATCATCGCGTCCCTTTCAGCCAATTTCGATTCTAGATCTTTCATTCTGCAGGACACCATAGCAATCGAATCAGTTGAAATTTGCGCGCATAATTTCGTAAAAGCTATCGATACTACCTAGATTCGAGATCAGCCAGCTTCTTCTGCGCGGCGTGTACTTCGTCCATGTGTCTTATTTTCTCGGAGCGTGCCTCTGCGATTAATTTCTCAGCGTCTTGGCTGGTTTTCTCCAGCGCAGCTATTTTGGCATCCCTGTTTATCAAGAAATAAGAATCGTGAGTAATGTACATATAACGCGTGAAGCAGAGGAGCTTACTTGGGAAGGCTAGCCGCGTCGATCGCGGCCTGCCTCAATGCGCTCTCTTCGAGATAACGTTGCTCCCATTTCGCGACGTCACCCTCGAGCGACATGATCTTCTCGTCCCTCTCGCGTATTCGTCGTTTCAACTCTGCGATCGTGTCCCCGTTACAGGATTGTTCGATACCACTAACACCACTGCTACCGCCCTCCCTTAATTCCCGCTCCAATTGGCCTCTCAATTGTCTTTCTGTTTCTTCTCTTCTGTCGCTGGACGCTTGAAGGGAAGACAAAGCACGCTGAAGTTGGTTCACCCTCTCCACGTACACTTGCTTCTTCCGACACTGTAAAAAACAGATCCGATATCAGTGAACAATTTGCGGGTGTTAAATTAATTTACTCGGAGATCGGTGTTTCGATGTACCTCTTCCTCGAGGCGCACAACATTCCCTTGGGCATTAGTGAGAGCAGTATCTAAAATGTCTATGTGCGTGCGCTGTTCCTGCAACGTCGCCCGTTGCGCCGCCAATTCGATCTCCTGCCTCTCTTTCGCTGCGGCTAATTCTTTGTCTACAATGGAAATCAGTGATTAGAGATATAATCGACCGGACGAAGCGACATACCTCTGCAAAAGTTACGCACTTTGTGTGATCAATTGGCCGATTAATAACTCCCGCTGGGTCAATTCCTTTCTCATCGATTCCACGATCGGGGGGCTATCGGTGCGCGCGGACAGCAAATCTATCTGATCTCTCAATGCACGATTCAATTCGGTTAATCGTCTGCAGTCGTTCTGTAGCCTAAGCCTAGCAGCTCGCTCCAGCTTCTCCCGCCGTTCGCACGACGCGGCTAACTCCTCGTGCGCCCTGTGCACTTTCGCAATCTCCTGCTCCAATTTTTGAGACTTAGCGACCTTATTGTAGCATCGCTCTAACTCTAATTTTAAGGCACTGTTCTCTTGGATTACGATCTGAATCATTTCAGACGGTGGCCAAATTTCGCCGGTCGCCGTCTCGGTCTCCTCTCTCCCTTTCGTCTGAGGTCTACAAACATACGCGAAAGAAAGTAATATCAGACGGAGTGATTAAAGTTTACAGAGACTTATTAATAGATCCAGTTTAATTACCGCGGGGAGGTAGCTCGCAAGTTATAATTATCAATGTCCGGCTTGCCAATTCTAGACAAATCGGGTTGGGATCTTGATAACGTCAGCTTCTCCATCGGCCCGACCAGTCTGGTTTTATTCTTCAACGGTAACAGAACGGGCATGTACGCGGGCGGCGGTTTCACCTCCGGTTCACAATCGTTTTGCTTTGCTCTGTCGCCGTCTCTCATTCTCATGTCGATATTCCCTCCGTTGTTTGTATGTTTATTGTACGACGGAACTTTCACTTCCTTTGCCAGATGCTTTAAAACCTGCTTGCCGCAAAATAATGTGGTATAAACGATATGGTAACTAAACATTATGCACGCTCGTTATGTAACGCAAGGCTGATTCCAAGAATTACCTGCGACTGATTCAGATAATCGTCCGGTATATCGGTGATTTCTTGACATCCTCCGTTACTGGGTTGCTCGTAAACATGATCCTCGTGAGATAAATTCGATAATGATTGCATAGTAGGACTGTTCGAATGTCCTTTTCCACTGCCGTCGCAATATAAGTAACCCATATCTCCGTGCTCCCTCATCACACCCGACAACCTGTATATTAAGTAACGAGAATTTATCGAGGATCCATGGAAAACCGGCGCCAATAGAAACTATTGTCCCGTTAGAGTTCTGCTATCTTCCTTTCTAAAAAAATTCTATTACCTTCCAGATGGTATCCACGAGTTGTCATCATTAGCATTGTGTATGATAAGTGTGTTGTACGAGCTTGTAGACACATCTAAACTACTCCTGTTCGAGCCAACGCTGGTACGATTACTTAAATTATCCTTTAAACTGTTCCTGTTAGAACCATTAATGCTGTCTTTAAGGCTATTCCGATTCGAGCCATTCAAATTCTCTTTCAAGCTATTCCTGTTCGATCCATTCAAACTGTCCTTCAAACTGTTTCTGTTGAGCAGGTTACCCTGGATTGTAATAAAACAGTTTACGCTTATGTAACTTAATGATAGTCATTGTAATTCGAGGTAGGGAACAATAGCATGGTCAGCTAACTCGACATTAGCAAAGCGTTATGTGCCTATGTTGCGAACAATAAAGTTTCTAAGCTTTGTAAAATACGAGAATCGAACGAATGTTGTGTAATCGTTACAATTATTTAAAGTAGATTGTTATTTAACAATCTTGCTCGTGTTTACCTGTATATTTGGTATATTCTCTTTATGGCTGGAAGACCTGGATGGACTTTGCTGTTGATTCTCTTGACCTTGAGGTTCTTGGCGAGCCGTATGCCTTATAACATATCGATCTTCGTTTGTCAAATTCTCGTTTGAAGTTGAAACGTCAGTTTCACTTCCACTTAAACTTTGTGGAAGACCACCTAACGAATATACACCACACGTGTTTATAATTAATAAAAGAGAGAATAAAACTCGAAGAATGCGTGTATTAGCGTCTAGAGTTTTAAAAGTTTTTTAAAAATGTACATCGACGTATATCTTAGAATAATTCTTGTACCTTGCATCGATAATTGTTTCCTCTGTATGTTATTATTAGAAAAAGGCAAGAATCTGCTACCTTGTTGCAGAGAACTCATTTTTCTACTTTCTCATTTATGCCTTTTGTATTTTATCTGAAAACATAGTATTACAGGTTTAGTAACCCTCTTAACTTGTAACGGACGGATCAATGAACCGTGTTAATAATTTCGCAATATGTAACAGCGTTCGGAGAAGGTGTCTCTATGGAATGATACATCGCAACTTGCGGATAACCATCAGAGCAAAGAGCACAGAAGATTCTGCGATCGAGTAAAATACTATTTGCTTTCAAATACAACATAACAAGTTAAAAAAAACACAATCGTATCGTTTAATAACTTCTCCCATTGCTTTACACAGTCAAAGTGCTAAATAAAGTCCATACTTTCGAACTGAAACTATTTAAAGTGTCCCGTAGTGGCGAAAGTAAAGCCAAAATAGACAACGAGCCTAAATCAATCAAAATTTGAAATAGAAATACCTGAACAATTCCGAAGATCTGTTCTGCATTTCAGAGTGGAACGTAAAGGTATATCGAAGCCTCTGTTTATTCCGATCTAAGCCAGTAAACCCTAAAAGTATTTGACGAAATGCAAAGCCATCTTCATCTCATACACTTTCAAAGACCGTGCAACCAATTAATCTACCAAATACAACCAAGGATTCCCTCGAACTTTACTCGCATATGCGTTATTTTCTTTCATTTTCCCTACCTAATCTTCACCACCTTAAAACGTTGCAACCCTTCGAATAAATCTACGTTACCCCTGAATCTTCCACGTTACATTCGAAATGCAAAACAGTGTTCGAAATACTTTTATCTGAGCTTTTACTTAGTTCTGACTTGAGCGAAATATTTCGGAGCGCTCGATCGCGAAGTTCGTCGGGAGGGCGAGCGAGGAGGATGCGAACAATTACCCGCAGATTAGGATCACTCTCACCATCTCTGAACGCTAAAAACCACTGGGGAACGTAAACCTTGCTCGTGCAACTCTTATTTGACACTAGGCGGCATTCGAGCGCGGGGAACGGAGAGAGAATTATCGAGGGGCCCGTGCTCGCGAGAAAGAGAGAGACGGGGAGAGAAAGAGAGAGATAGATACGAAGATAGAGGGAGAAAGAGAGAGAGAGAGAGATAGAGAGAGAGACTGCGACGTTACAGTAATGGTAAAGCAGAGCACTCTGACAGAGGTGTCAACACTCTGGAATGTTGATAATCCGGAGATATTGAATTTTTTATCGATGCGTAAGATCGCAGCGGGAAAGTATCAAGGGGCCCCGCGAACCCAACTGCTCGTGCTCCAACTGCTGCGGGCCCGTGGGGGCCGCTTTTGCACGCGATCTTAAATCGTTCCTCTGGCTTCACCGAACTTGAACGGCTGTATAAATAAACAAAAGAATATCCTCGAGCTGCATCCCAACGGGGACACGCGCATGCCGCGTTATCGATAAAAATGCAAGCAAACGGTCCAACTGGGCCGCCCTCTGATTACTCACATTATACGATGGTGGAAAAAACAGGACGAGTGTCGTAATTATTTCAATAAATTAGTACACTTTACTGCTCCACGCACGAGAAATAAAAATCGCTAGTTCACGCATTCCTCGGCGGGGCGCGACGAGCACGAAAACGGGATACCCTCTTCCTGGCTCTCTTCGAAACTTTCCCAACTTTTTTCTTCGCCCGCGGATGATTCACTGGAAAGCAATGTTCGAACGATCTCGCACTTGTCTCCCTTTTTCTCGCACGCTGTGTCGCAATCGGCCCCAACGATCGCTGCTTCTTTCTCTCGAAACCGGCGAATATTTTTGTATTCGATCCTACCGAGAGGATTTTATGCCCCATCCATTGCCCCCATTTTTTACGGGGATGTCTGGTTTATTGATTAGCTTACAGTAAAACAGGCATTAGTTTTGTTGTATGGATGTAAAATTGATGGGTATCGTGAATCGTTACACAGATGAAAAAGTATTTCTTTTAATTTTAATCGTAATGCAACCTTAAGCCACGTTCATTCGCGCACTTTGTATCGCAATGATGCTTCCATGAAAACTGATAAGTGATACGATTATCTGTAACACGATTAAAAATTGCGATTGCGTTGCTGGAATGTAATTATTCCATGAATTAGGTGTAATAAATACTATAATTCCTGAAATGTGCTTAATTCGCACGTAGCCTAGCAGCATTTCCATTAAAATTTGACACTTGGACTGACGCTAAATCATTTTAATCACTCGCTACTAGCGAGAGAAATATTGCCCAATGTGTTGTTATACTATTTTTATACTTATTTACATTCGAACGTGTCAGACTTCATGCGGATACAAATTCAATTCGTAGTGCATCTATGTGAAAGAAGAATAGAGGCACTTTATTGCTTGTATGTAAACACCACGTGAATACAAGCTTGTAAATAATAAATCCATGAATATTATCGTTCAAAAGTGTTGCACAACGAGTAATTACTAGATTGTTAGAATATAAAATAAATTATTGTTAACTCTGCATTCATTGAATTGGACGTTTCAGTTCGCTGGTCCTACCGCCGGATGGCTATAAACGAAACAAATACGTAAAATGCTCTTTTAAGCAACAAACAAACAATTTCTATTGAAAATGGTTGTTACAAAGTACATTACAAATTTTTGCAATGTATTTTCCCTGTCGCATTGGCATCGGAACACGCCAATGGCAAACATTGGATAGAGATTATTATGTGAAAGTAACTTGCACACGTAATCACGGTCGATTTAATTGCGCAAATCAGAGATGTCCACTGTTTGCAAATTCATTGCAACTTGCAGCAAAGCGCAACAGTTTTCTAAAATAATTACTCCTCTCCTAACGTTTCACTGTATACCACGCACTGGGAAAGCATTCATTTATGATAAATTGTTAAAGAACGCGCCATATAGAATATTTCCACTTCAGGGTAATTTATTAAATATTCTTTAAAAAACATTCCGTATTCCCCGAATCCTATTTAAGTTCCAAACTGTGTACGAGCTCAATTGTTCCGAGACAATTACATTAACTGCTAAAAAACATCGGAAATGCTTCTTGATTCTAAATTCTTGATCGACTTACTTCGATGATTCATTCGTATTTCGGAATATCGGTAGCAAAAATGCTAACGCTAATTCTGTTGTTATTAACATACGATTTTTTAGCCGTATCATCTTCGCGTTTCTCAACTTCAACGTTTCTCAAAACTGACTGTAACACTATGTGCGAAGGTGATAAAAAGGCCCTCAATCTTTATTACAAAGATATTTTAAAGGCTCAGAAAGATGATAGCGTATTGATTATCGATGTCAGGGAACAATCTGAGATCGATGAAACTGGGAAACTACCAGGAAGCATTCATATTCCAAGTGTGTATATTTATATGCTTTACTTATTCTTTCTTTGAGACCTCAGAGGTTTATCGCTAAATCTCCTTATTGCAGTGGGAAACGTTGCGAATGCTCTGACAAATCTCTCCGAAGCAGACTTTAAAGCTAAATTTGACAAAGAAAAGCCGTTGAAAGATACAAAGATCATCCTAAGTTGTAGGTCTGGTAAAAGAAGTGCTATGGTTCAAGACGAAATACAGAAACTGGGCTACGAAAAGTGCTTATGCTTTCTTAAATCCAAAACTTTCGATCGATTATTTCTATACATTTTAAAAAATTCTCACCACCACATTTATTTGTTTCAGCGCGTACAATTATGTTGGAGGATGGTTAGATTGGGAAAGAAACCAATAGGTATAAATCTATTTGTACATAGTATATATCTTCTATGTATCTGTATATTCGTTAATAAACTATTATCAATTCTCCAAAGTAAAATCTATTTGAAAGAAAACATTACCTAGATATAAGTACACAATAAGCTTTATAATCAAAATATTAATATCAGTAATGTAATATATATACATATACTTTTATGCACGTATACACTCGTATGCATATAAATAATATTTCATGATCCATCTAGCGTTAAAACCTTTATGTACATTGGGTGATGTTAAATAAAAATTATCATACTTCTTTTGTGAGAGAAAATTACATCACTGATTCTTTTGCTCCTGAGCCAACTTCTGATTAACCATTTCCCTGAACTGTCCCAAGATAAGATTCTCCCGCTTCTGGCGTTCCTCTTTACTGAACATAGCCAATGCTCGTTTCTCATCGGCGGAATAAATTTGATTCTCCTTACGAATACGAACAGCTTCCATTCGTCGATGCCTGTACACAAGACGAAGAAATATTAGAATACTTTCATAGTATTTTCTGTTATCGTTATTGAGAATATCAAAGTTACCTGCTACCGCTCATAACATATCCGACGGACTCGTACGAAGCGATTTCCTCCGACGTCAAACCAATTTCACCTCTTCTGGGAATACGCTTCCCCTCCGCGACGTATGCAGCCATCGCTGCACCTTCTCCCGGCAAGAGTGCTTTACCAAAGTCTTTAGCGGATAACGTAACATGTGGTTTCTGAACTGGCCCGACGATGCTTTCGTCGCCACTCTCGTCGGAACTCGTCCCTCTCCTAACTTTGGCCTTATCGTCAACTCCGTTCTTTTCTACCCATTCTAATTCCCCCGAACTACTGTCAGAGCTACTGTCTGTCCTTTTCCTCTTCTTCTTGTGCTTCTTATGCTTTTTGTCCTTTTTAGATTTCTTCTCCTTCTTCAGTTTCTTACTTTTCTGGGGGAATAGTACACGATTGAATTGCAATGGACAATTTCGATGATTCACGACAGTAAAATATAGTTTTGTACCTTCTTCTTGGTTTCTTGCTTCCTCTTTCTGTCTTTTGGCGTAATGCTGTCTTTATATTTGTTGGACTCTTCATCTTCATCGGAGCTGCGTGAGAAATTAAACGATTATTATTTACGTGCGATTTAGAGCGATCGAAGTGTTGGCGGTGAGAAGCGTTGGGTTATGGTATCAGAGGAATTGATTTAAAAGAGAAATATGTGGAGATCGAGGTAAAATAGTGGAGATTCTTACTCTTCGATCCGTGTTGGTGATTTGCCCCAAATTCTGTCAACGCCACATAACCCAATTTGCTCTCTATCTCGTCTTCGTGCGTCCATCGTGATTTTCTTTGTTTACACGCTGTGTGTCAGAATTCGAGAGCTCGCAATAGCGCTATCTGGTTTAAAACGCAGACAGTTTGGCGGGATAAATGAGATTTGTGAAAATGATCGGGGAATGATGTGGTTTATATGAGGAACCAATAGCTGTATTAACAATTTAACTTATTATTCTTAGTTATGAGAGGGTTCGTGATGTCAGGTGTTATTAGAATGAAAGTGATTTCGCGAAATGATAGATCTGTTACCACGAGGGATGTGTTTCTTGATCTCGAGGCGTTCAAATCTCGAAACCCGAAATTTCGAGTTTCGAAAGTTTGCAACCTTGCGAAGTTTCGATTAGTGTTTCGAGAATTTGAAAATTAGGTTCGAACTCACCCTTAGTTTGAACGCTCTGTACAGAAAGTAATTCAAGTAGTATCAAAATGTGTTTTAATAAATATCAATAAAAAATACATTACACAAAATATCTACAATGATTACAAAGATCGATATAAAATTACATGTCTGTGGATAGCGTCCGCTATCCAAGAGTAAAATGTATGTACATGTAGCAATTGTCGTCGTGTCCCTAATCGTATTGTTAGTAATATCTATCGTAATTAATAAATATTATTATTATACTCTCCCCGTCCAGTCCTCGATAGAAAAATATCGGTACAACATTTCCATTATTTAGACCTAAGCTTCATGCATTCCTGAATATAATATAAAGTATACGTAGTTCACTAATATACTGTTAATGAAAAAGTATTTGTAACTGCGTTAATATTCAATGATTCATTGAAATCCAAGGAAGCGTGTCTTGTAAACAAGATTCAAACTTAATACTCGTGTAGTAACAGAGATATGACAAGGCACTCTTAACAAGTCAATTCTTTCTTTCCTTTTTATTCCTTATAGAATCCTATCTGGGGGACAAAGTCAAGTCTCGAAAGGTACATATACATAATAATACTTCCTTCGTCAACCATTAGTACTTCAACTCCTCCATTATTCCTACATTTCACATTCGCACACAATACTACTCGTAATTATTTACTGAAATCTAATTTAGCGAGTTGAATCTTCCAATATTAGGAAACTTGTATTCTCAACTACCGAAAGGAAAGTAGCACGAAAATAATATTTTCGAAAAGCCAATTTAAGTGAAATTAGAATTCACCATCAGTTGAATAATTAGAAGTGGCATTGTGCGCAAGAGAGGAATCAAATTTACACCAACCTTCGCGGTTGAAAAATCGCAACCCTTCTACATTGTAAAAGGGTAGAATAGGTATAGTATAATAAGATTCTTGTTTCATGTCATTGTTCAATCGCAGAATTCAGACAAGAATAAACGTTAAAAAATAGTGTCATAAAGTTTGGGTCAAATGCGAATTTCACGATTCTTCTCTTACAATTACATTATCTTAATACTTTTTTTTGTATTGTCGATAAATATCATAGAAATACAACGGAAGGATAACTAACTTCGTTATGGGACAAGCTGTCGTATTCGTTGAAATATAGAAGCACCATTGGATCGCCGCTGCAATTTTCGCAAGTGTCCTTGCAAAGATTGCAGCGCTAAAAATTCAAGCATAGATGATATTGGATTATCGCAAGAGCCTTGATACATTTCTCTATTTGAAATTAGAACCAAATCTAGACAATTAGACGAATTCAATCTGTTGGATGAGTTGTAATGAAATAATAACTAAAATTAATGATTATCCATCGCATAACTTGCTAGTGAAAAATTCAGGAATTTTACGATCAATTGATTCCTTAATACATTTTGTATCAAGACTTCTGGAATCAGCCAATATTTTTGATACCTTCGCTAAATCTTCACGTATGTCTCGCTTGCTTTACAATTCTATAAAATAAATATATACTTTCGACAAGCTACAAATGTTTCACAAAAGATGAACGTTTCAAAGGAAATCCGTCGAGGTATATTAGATTGCTTGGCATCTGACGAACAAAGTCAGCGAGCACCTCTACCTAAATTCGTACAAACTTTCAGCGAAGCAGCTGAAGTCAGAAAAGCACTTTATCTCCTATATAAGCTTACACTTTCTTAATTCTTGTATTGTTGGATGTCACGTGTCTTATATTTGCTACGCGTATACAGTTTTTTTTTACTTCTTTCCAGATGTCGATATCGCGGACAATTATATAGAAATTGCGTCGTTGTTAATTCTTAATACTGTCTTGTATAAAATGTTAGTGCTCATTATAAATAAATCGAAGAAATTTTACAGCAAAACCTCTAATTTCTCGTAATTTTCTTCACGAAAGAAAAAAGTCCTTGGAGACTCTTCGCTTTTGTATGTGATTCCCATTCAAAGGAGTATTTCATGAAAAGAATAAGACACGTTGGAAAATGTCTATGGAGGCTTATCAACCGACTTGTTGAAATTATTTTATAGGTATTTAAACAATTACAATCTCGGTAGGAAGCATTTGAATTTATCAATAGATCATTGGTATCGTCTTAAATTTTCCTCGCACGACCGCTACGAGAAGAAGATGAAAACAGGCGGCCGTACTTTTACCGACTTTGGAGAGCCAATAAAAAAAAGTAGAATAAAAAGGATCAGCCTATATCGTATATATTAAATAACTAATAATCCCTATAAGATAAGATGAACACGATTACATGTCTCGCAAGAATAAAACTTCTTGATATATTCTTTCTTAGACATTCTCCACGACGATTCAAAGTAATTCACGTTAGCTCTTATCATCCCTAAAAACCAAACGCGACTGTTCGCTTTTGCCCGTCATCGGTCGCTTGTGCGCGAAATAGACAGCAAATACCTATCTTACTTTTACACAGAACAAAGTGTGGCAGTGATTCGAGAATTACACGTTCAGGAGATTTCTTAACACGTTGACTGCCCACTACACCGATCGGCATGTTTTTTGTTCTGTGGCCGACGTCGACTACACCGATCGGAGCGTGTACGGGCTCATAAACAAAACATTTTTGGCGTCGAGCATAGCATATCCAGATTTCGTGGGCAGTCAACGTGTTAAATAGTTCGTCAATATTTATTGCTCACGCATCAGGCCAATATAAAAATAAGAAGCTGTTCAAAAACTACGCAACTGAGCGTTATGTATCCAATAACCGTGGTACTTTCTAGACAGGAACTCGCCACAGTTTAACAAACAAAAAGATAATGAAATGTAGGAATATATCAAGAAAACGTTCTGGCAGGTATTGCCCTGTTCAATTGATAGCAATGACGGCTCAATACACTTGCATTGATGCTAAACTACCCCGTACCAATACAGTAGACTGTAAAACGTCGATGCAAAACCGGAATAATAAATATGAATTTATGAGAGTCACGAATGCTTTAGAAAGCGGAGCATGAAGATATGAAATATTGTGTTTCGCCCAGATCTACTACATATTAAATTACAATTAATAAAGCTTACATAAGAGGCATTGCCAGTAGCGGATTTAACGGGCAATTTTATGGGCCCCATCTTCCAAAAGAAATTACAATTTTCTCCAACTACTATATTTCTTTCGTTTCCCACAATTTTCATTCCACACGCGCGTTTCCACAATTCATTTATAATTCTCTTTCCAGAACGTTTTCCATCTGGGCCTTTCCCTTAAATCCGCCACTGGGCATTGCCTCGTCAAATGCGAAGACGTGTGACATTGGAACTATTCCCTGCACCTAGCAATTCGATACCAGTGACAAGCTTACAAAAACGAAGACGAATGGAAAGCGAAATTACAATGACTATCTGTTGTATCGTGTAGAAGGCGTGGCCACGAGTTCAATTTATCTTGACGAATTCAATTCTCAATCGATTTATCCAAAGTTCACCAACGAGCCAAAGGCGAAGCAATCGATTGCGGGCCCGCGGTAGCCAGTGTTCCCAATCTTCTCACGCGATAGGAAATCAAACGAGAGCTTCAGTATGATAATGGTGGTAGTGATGATGGATGTGCTCGTGAACATGTTTGCGACCAGGACCCGCGGCGGCGTTCTGTGAGAACTCTCGCTCTAGCCAACGAACAACCTGCACCATCGCTCTAGCCTGGTCCTGCTCTCTGGTCGCGTGCTTCAGCTGATGCTTCTTGCTCGACTTGCCACACTGCTGCGACTGACTGAACTGCGTCTCGTTGCGCTGAACATTGTGATTGCTCGGTGGCGTTTGATTTACAGGGCCGTTCGCCGTGACGTTGCCAGCATTACGACTAGCGTTAACCGCGGGCTGTTGTTCCGGATAGACAGTGGGGCTGATCACGGTACGAGGCAAGACCTGCGGTTGAACATAGGCCCGAGGCGGCGGTACCGTCGCTGGGTTATTCCTCTGAAGACCATACTGCGTCCGTGTCTTCCTAAGATTCCCCCGCGACTTAGCAGGTACTTTAGAGAAGGAGGTGAACGCCTGAGTCTTCTCCCGAGTAGGTTTATGGTACGCCGCGGGCCGAGATTCCGAGGGTGAACGACAGTCTTGCGTGTAGTGAGGCGACGATTCTGTGTGCGGAGTTTGAGACGGAATGCGGGATTGCTCGTTCTGATGCCGTTTCCTAGATGAAAGTACGTATATATATATATATATATATATTTTTGCTTGGGTAAGAGTCATTGTTAGTTTATCAGGCAAATTTCTATCTCCGAGAAGAGAAGAGGGTTCTCTATTAAAAATGTACCTTGACGTATGAAAACTGAGATTATTCTTTTCCATGTTCGCCTGAATGATTTCCAAGAGTTGTTGCCTTTGCAGTGCGCCGCTGCGTTTTCGCTGATTAGTGGAGAGTAGAGGCGTCAAGGGGGAAACCGCTGGGGAAACATCGCTGTCGTCGCTGATATCACCCTCGGAGCTATTGGAATAGGGTGACGGTAAATGAGGCACGGGCCCCACCCTCCTCCTCAATTCCTCCTGCTTCATTCGATTCGTTCGAGCATTCTCGCCGTCGTCCTCGCTGTGGGTGTCCACTTCCTTCGGCTCGTTCTGAGACAGAGAATGGCAAAACCCTTTGTCGTTTAACGCCTTTAACTACCGCGCTTTAAATTACTGAACTGGGGATCATTAATACGCGATAACTGGAATAAGATTTATTCTTCTAAGGCACCTCCGAGCAACGGGGATCTAATATATTCGCACTGGGGCGTTTGAAAGCTGCGGAGGAACGATAGGGAGATCCGGAGGAGGTCCCATAAAGACGGCTGGGGAAGCTTGCCCTTAGAGGAGCATCAATCTTACCTGGCAACGGTGTCGCAGCACTCTTCGCCTTCTAGGAACTCTGCGTAAACCGTGAGCGGCTGCGTGGGCCGTGGCATTGTTGCAGGGCGCGTGCTTCAAGTGGCAGCAGGACGAATTTCCGGAAAAGCTGGTGGCCGCCGGCTGAGGGGCACCGTTCAGGCAGCCGCTCCGCGCCTGGTTGTTGCTCCTCTGATCCGGCGACACCGTCAATTTCACCTTAATCGTCTTGCTGCCGCACGGCGGTACCTGGATCGAAGCGCCCAGGGTGTCGTAAATGGTCGTGACCAGGCCAGCTATGTCATCCTTTGTTATCTTCCCGTGGCCGTCGAAGTCGTACAGGGTGAACGAGAATTCTTGCCGCCGACGGTCGCCCTCCGCCACCGAGACGTCGCATTCGAATTCCTGAAGCATTCGGGCAAAATCGATCAGCTTTTGATTACGTAGCAAACGTCGAAACGTTCGTTTTATTATTCCCATGACGATACTTTATGTTTTCTATTTAGTAGTTTAATATGGAATTTAGATGATAGGTACTTATTAGCAATAATAATTAATGTAAGTTGACACGTTCACAAGATTCGCACAACTTTGCGAACATGACACCGCATCGTGATTTTCGGGACTTTTTTGTGCTTTGCTTATTTTAAAAGTACATATGTTCAGCAACTCTCAGTAATTTTTTTATAGAAAAATATTAAAACATGAACGAATAACAGCCACTCTCCCGGAAGCTATTTTTTTTGCGGTGAGCACGATTTCTCAAAGTCGGTCATCTGAAATTGAAAAGTGAAGAAGATTCTGTTAGTGTACGAGTTTATCCAGTTCGTGAACGAAGGATTTTTGGTTTTGATGGAAACTCTATTTTTAATTCACGAAAAACGAACAATTCGGACATCGAAAAATCATGATTTTGCGTTAAACGGGTGCCCTTTTTTCTAAAATCATTTTTTTTAAATCCTTCGTTCACGAACTAGATAAACTCATATACCAGCAAAATCTTCTTCAGTTTTCGATTTCAGATGATCCGGCTCTGAGAAATCGTGCTTACCGCAAAAAAATAGTTTCCGGGAGAGTAGCTGTTATTCGTTCATTTTTTAATATTTTTCTATAACAAAATTACTGAGAGTTGCTGAACATATGTACTTTTAAAATAAGCAAATAGTTGTAAAAAATATACATTAGATTTTCCACAAAAAATTCCCGAAAATCAAGCCTGATTAATGACCCCTTAATGGGTATTTGATAACATGTATACCTCGAAACTGAGTTGCTTCGTCGCGCTGGCAGTCGGCTGCTCGTCATTTCCGGTGACCGGCGTAGGGCTGGTCGAAGCGTCGACCGCGACCTGCGGGGCTTCCGTTTCTAGCAAAATTGGCTGGGATTCCGGTGGTGAGCCGCTACAAGGTGCCGAGACGCCAGCAAGAAGCTCCTCTGAGTCGCTGCCTTCCGTGTTACCAACGACTGCAACCACCAAATGCCAGACGATGCCATAAGTATATGTAGATTTAAAAGCAAGTATGAATAGTTTATAACGCTAACAGTTTATTATTTTTATATGAGATCTCTGTGAAGCTGGACTAGAAGAAGTAAAATTAGGAGACGTGCAGGAGTAAAAAATTGAAGATGTAGGAAGGTGAAATAGTAGACGCAGAGCCTCCGCGCCAATTATACCACGCGGGAGAAGATAAAAAGAATTCGGGGACTTATGAAGATGAAACAGCGGCAGGGGAATTTAGAGACTTTTGATACTCCGCTCGGCGCCGGCGATGTTTCTTAGTAGTCGCGTATCTAGCCAGAATTTCTCATCAAAGGGAAATTAAACCGTTGTCCACGCCTCGGCGTCACCGTGCCTCGTAAACAAAAGTCAGAATCTCAAAGGTATCAAAGCAACATCCGCCTCCGTAAAGACTGTATTTATAGTCGGTTTCTGAGTGGCGCTCGGTACTTAAGTTACAGAGAGTTAGGAAGTATTTCGGGACCATTTTAAAGGGGATGTAACTTCGAATGACCTGAAACGAAATGCAACCCGGGATCAGCGAGACCAAACTCAATCTTGTCTCTCACCTTTTAGAAATTATAAACAATAATTCCTTGTAAAATCCTCCGAAATTACAAGCGACAAAATTCGCCGGGCTTCCAAAAACGTTCGCAAATCGGAAATCGATGAACCCAGACGCAGTCGTACGCGCGGATAACAGATTAAAGTGTCCTGCTTGATAATTACCAACCGGATTCCGCGCATAAAAGCGCAATTACCTTTAATGCGCTCGCCGCTCCGCAACTCTGACCCGAAATTATTCGCACTGCATCAGCGGCGAACGAATTAACGAAAGTGTACCGAAAAGGAGGGAACATCCATTTTCCAGCGTTTATTTCAGAAGCACTGCCGGCCGCGCGCACTCTCCAACCGAGGCGTAATGTATCTTTAATGTGTCTGCATTAAGCCGGTTTTACCGTTACCTAGAGACGCGGCTGTGTAAAAGCGTCCCTACGAAATTGTTGAGAAGAGCAGCCTTTACAGCCGGGGTATAAAAGAGCGTCTAAGCGAGCCACCGTGCGTGAAACGTTTCAGAAACTTTGTGACCGTTGGCCCTCAAAGTACCGGGGCGAAACGCAGCTTGTCCCATTTCGATCGATCCACGCACACACGTGTCGTCCGGCGCTATCGTTGGCAGCGATAGAAAGCAAGGTGTAAACGCGATAATGCACAGGAGTTGTAAACTTGTGCCGGAAGAATGGTAAGCAAAGTTGGAATTATAGTAGTCGAAGGGTTTCTTTTAAGATTCCAGTTTTAAAGACACTCCTTAGATTGGTCGAGATTGTAAATGGTCTTTGAACGAGCATATAAATTATCAATGAAACGGAATAAAAAAACGTCCTTTCGAATACCAGCGGCAACCCTATATCGGATACCGAATCGATTCTATGGCTAAGAACATTCCCAAGTTTCAGAAATAATCGTGTTGCTCGAAAGATCGCCCGCGATTCACCGAATAATCGGCACGATTCGGTTCGATGGGACGAATTTCACTGGGCCCAGGGTAACGAATCGATGGAACAGTTCCGAGGGCTCCACCAGCTTGGATACAGTTTTCCCTCTGTGGGATCCTGCCGACCCGCGTCCTCCGATCGAAACGCTCCTCGGCTTTATCTTAATTCACGCGATACATCATTAAGCCCCGTGCGGGGTGATTCCGGTAAAATATATACTTGAGAACGTCGACATCAAAGGGGCCGCGGAGCAACGATAATTAGCGATACGCGGAACGCGTAATAAACGAAGCCGGCCGCTAATTTCAATTATTCAAGGCGAAGGGGGGGAAGGGATGGGAAAGAGAGAAGGGAAGGGAAGAAAAGGGAGGGGAGGCCAAGGCGGATAATCGTATCTGCATAAAGAAACGGACGCGTATCCGCGTATAATGATACCTGCCGTGTGTGGTAATTACGCCCGTAACTCTTTCGCCGGCTTCGCGTTAAAAATCCAACACACCGGCAACGTGCACCGTCGAGGGAGGTAAGAAAGAGACGGGGAAGAATTAAAAAGGATCAAAAGAAATTGGAACAGAGGGAATCTGGTATTAGGTTTTTAGATCCTCTAAACCACTTCGAACCTTATTACGTCACTCTTTAAAGGCCTCAAAGAATTTATAGATCCCGACGGATGTATGTTTAAAACGGGGAGTATCTTTGATGCTTGCAAAAGAAAAGATTTATCAAGCCTTTCGAGACACCGCCAAAGAATTTTAATTTTTTTTTTTACAATTTAAAACGAAGCTCGAAACTACTCGAGATGGGATGGTAATTGAATTAGGAGGGGGAGGCGGGCCTTTATTTAACCGCCGAAATTATACGTGTAACGAATTCGCAAGATCTCGATAATTAAAGTTCACCCTCGACGGGCGAGCGTGCGATGGGAGGCGGCGCGTTTGTATGCACCGCGCCGCTTTTGCGCCCTCTTGAATGAAAAAGCAATGGGGGAACGGGACAAGCGGCTTCTGCTTCTTCTTTGTAAATCATCCCCCTTTCTGTTTGCTCGCTCGTAACTTTTATCATTTGCCGGCGCAACAGCTTTCCCCCCTCCGCGCCGGCATGAAAATCCGCCCCGGTCAGCGACGCATGAGAAAGCAACCATAAAGAGCATAAGGGCGGAGAGATCAAGCGCGTTTTATGCGGTATTCGCGCTAGGCAGCCGCGAGTCGTTGAATTATTCGGCGTGCTGCATTGTCCGCGGAATGTTAATACAAAAGGAAGAAGCAACGTTAGTACCGCTATATTTTTGTGTCATTAAAACAGTGTTTTCGGGAGTGTTCGATTTTGAGAAACCGAATGCTTTGTTCATTTTGCAGGCGAATCGTTTGTATGGGTTTCGATAGACTTTCATAAATATGACGATTTATGTGTAACTATTATATGTGTTGTTGTAGAGATGAGAAGGAGAGTCATACAAGGCAAGATACAGAGTGAGTGAAATTTGAAAGGTTAATAACTAAAGCGCCTTGACTTAAGCTTTTTAAAATTCTGGCCCACTAGCTACGAGCGCGTTTTATTTTTACCCTGTCTCTTAATCTTCGACGCAGACCATAGAACTATCTTTACTTCACTGAAGAAGGTACGAGAGTGCTAAATATTACCCACCCACAGCATTCCTGCTCGCCTTTGCCCAATAATCAATGGATACTTCGCTTCTGTGTTTACAGAAACTTAACGATCGAGCAGAGATTTATCCTCGCTAAGTCCACTTGCCATCACACTCCAGCACTCTCCTGCCGCGATAAGAGCTTCGAAACGATTAATTGATCTTTCAGAACAAACGCCGCATAGAATTTTAACAATAGAAACCGTTCAGTCGAAGAATACCAAATATTTATTTTCAAATGAAAAGCAAACTTGCTATCTGAAATTAATCCAGTTATTACCATTAGCAATAATAATCTATAGGTAATTTCAGTCACGATGAATTTACCCAAGACGATGATGTAACGGGCAGCTTGAGTAGAATAAAGCTCAACTAATTCGTCGCCCGTTAAAATGTCAAAGACACCAAACGATTTAAAGAGCCGGACGAGCGGCAAAGCGACATAAAAGAGAACGTTGTTTGGGACACGATGGAAATAATATGACGTGGGGGTACGCGACCCGATGGATCGACGGGTAAGAAAAATGCAAGTGTGACGTAACACCACGTGGGATCCGCTTCTGTCATACCACAGCTAGCAGCATCATCGAGAAGCACGCACGGCGCGCCCTACGTCTCGGGGTAGAGGGGCGGTAGAGGGGCAAAATATCACGCCTATAACCGGATCGACCGGACAATCCCGTATACGGAATATCTCGATCTATCCAGCGACGCGATTTCGACGCTACCATCGATACCCGCGCGTGCATATGACAAAAACAAACTATATAAGGAGAAAAAACAGAAGGGAGACCGAAAAAGAGAAACAGAGACGGTGGTAGGGTGGGATGGGGGTGGGGAGGGGACTAGGGAGGGGGAGGGAGGAGAGGGACATTATAGAAGCTTACCAGAAAAGGGTCTGTAGCCAGCGAGGAACCTTGCCCGCCACCACTTTACCAATCCGGTAGCCATGAGACCCTCATGCATCCACAAACGCTGCGCACACTTTCCTTCCACAGGCTTCTCGTTCCGCCACTTTCCTCTCCTTTTTCTCTGCTTTCGAGCCCCGCCGACGTATATAAATTCTTCCCGTACTGCCTTTGCGTCGCGGCGACAGAAGCCGCGCAGCGTGTATACACACAGTGTATACGTGGATTCGGCGGTGTTACCGGTGTAAAAAGCACGGTCCACCTAACTCGATCACACGTCGATTATCCTCCGCGATATTCCTCTCTTCGCACCGTATCACCGTTCCTAGGCCACTGGATTAGCGATCACACTGCTAGAAACTGGTGAACAACAAACATCCTCGCCGCGAGAGCACCATGCTCCCCTGGTGGACGCTGTTCCGACATTGGATGACACGTAACGACGGGGCCAAAGGAAACACGTGTTTTTCTCTCGCCAGTTTGGTCCGTCGGCGGCCGAGTATCTGGCGCCCGATGCCGCCTCGCTTTCTCTATTTCCCGTTTGTCGCCGCGGTTTCGCGGGCAACGGAAGAAGCGTGCACGGCTCGGCTCGGATCCCCCCCCCCTTGTCACCCGAATTTAGGTGCACGCACCAGCTGCGAGGTCACGGAACGAACCACGCGCACAAACAAACACACATCCACACACCAAACACACACACAGCGCGCGCAACGCCGTATTTAAATCCAGGTAAAAGCGTGAGGCAGGAGAAACGCGGCCGACGGGCATACGGAGCGGGCACACGACATCGCTCGACTCCTGGCCCGACTACGACTGCGGACGATCGTTCTTGCCTAAACCACGTTCCCGTAATTCCCTTTCCCCCACCAAACAGGCGCTGCGCCGTCACAGTGCCGAGTCGTGGATACATGGGCCCCGAAGGTAGGAGGCGCGGCTCGAAACCTCCGATTCACGCTCTTTCCGTCCGTCTCTCTTTCACCTTACTCCCTGCGCTGCTCTTTCGTCCACCTTTCTCTGTTCGAGATCCGTCTCCTACTTTCCCTCTCCTTCTATCTATAGATCTATCCCTGTTTCTCTCCCGGTAATGCTCATCCGTCTCTCTCGTTCCCGTTTCCCTGGCTCTCTTCGTTCTCTCTGATTCTATACTGTCCTCCTCGATCCCTCACCTTCTCACTTTCCTCCCCTTCTACGCGTTCTCCTCCCTCTAGCCACCTCCTCCTTCGAACCCTCCCCTCCCACTTCTTGCCATCCTCTGTCCCTTTTTTTCTTCCATCGCCCTTAGCTTCGTACTCGTTTTGTCGTACTAACCGCGCGCGTATACTTTCCTTTTCTCCTCTGCGCCCCCTTCTCGCCGGTCCTTTTTGTCCTAAGCCGAAGGTCTATGAGAGCGGCGAGGAAGGATAGCTTCGCGCCGCACTGGTGGGGTTTTTGAAGGAAGCCGATGACGGTTCAACGTGGTCTACCGACGACGACATTAAATGTCGCCGCTCGGCGATCGTCGAGCCGCGGCGCGCGTAAAAAGGAATCGGGGGCTCCTGAGGATTTCGATTATTGCGGCGGCCCGTTCCAACGGAAAACGACCGGTCGGATTTTTGCGACGATCGCGCGGACGTTGCTCCGTTTTGCTCGCGGAGAAAGTCGCTTTTGAGGATTCGGGAGGGCCGAGCGCGAACGTCGCCTCGTTCGTGGAGCAAAGATCATCACCTCCGTCGCGGGAATCCCTTGATCCGTCGGAATGACGCGCCGTCGGCTACCGCATCCGACGTTCCCGCGAACTGGAAACATCTAATCGTGACTTAAAGACCTCTTTGTATATTCGCTTGAACTGGGTCAACGTTACTTCCGCTTTAGAAGTAACGGCTATGCTTCGCAGGAGGATATTTCTGGATAATAAATCTCGCTCTATGAATATTTCTGCGAATGCTTGGAAAAACAGACGTTACAAAATTGTTGCCACACGAAATTCACGCTAGAGAGTGTACTTATTAACGAATCCTTGTACGGCGACGGAGAGATAGCAATTTTAAGAAATAGTCGCACGCGAAATCAAGCTTCCAATCGGAAATTAATTTCTCATCTGCGCACTTCCTGGATCTCTGTGTGCCTTGTACCGTGAAGATAAGTCACGCCGTTACACATACACGCTTAATGTGTTTCCGGAGTTTATCGGAGCTTTAAAGAAGGGGGTCCGCACTTCCTAAACGTTTTGCTATTTGTTTTTTCAGTTATTCAAGGTTAAAGCACGCAAATGTGGCGGTGTGGTGGAGAATAAATGAGAAATACTCTTTTTGGAGACTGTACCCGCACGCTATTATCTCCTAGCGGTGTTTCAGAAGAAACATAGGCGTCGCCCTCGACGATGCGATGAATGAACTTTAACGAAAAGCACTTTGTCACGAGCGCACGAGACACATAAGACAATCTTTTCTATACCCCATTTAGGAAAAGGATCACAATTTTCCAGATAAATTCCCACTTCGCTATTTCATTCTAAAAATACCATCTCCCTCGATTTTCAATAATTATCATCAAAGCAGTCTTACAAATTAGAATAGACTAAAACCAAACAATTCATAATATACTTCGATACTCCCAAACACCGTTTAGAATCTCCTTCTCTTTCATTAATGCCCAAATCCCACGATTTTCAATTAAAAAAACACGAACGGTGCCAAACGAGGATATTTAAAAAAATTTCCTACGATGAGATTCTCGCTGTTTACGGGCGCGAAAGTACAGTAAGAAGAAGAAGAGGGAAATATAGCCGGAGCGGTACCCCTAGGTTGCCTACGCCGTTGGTTCGGCGAGTACCCCCTCGCTCTCCCTGTACGGAAAGTCTCTCTACCCACCATGCCACGCTACGCCGTGCTGTGCTGCGCTGTGTGCTACGGTTTGCCGTGCCATCCTCAACCGCGTAGCGTGGCTAGTTGTTTCTTTTCTTTATTCCTTTGTCGGAAAGTCGGTGGCGAGTCTCGTTTTTAAGAGAAGAGAGTAGAGAGGGGAGGAGGCAAAAGGAAAACGACAACCGCTCAGCAGGGGCTGAGGAAGGAATGGTCGGGGCCGCGCACGACGGAAAGAGGGGCGGAGGGGGAGGCGGTGGAGGGGGGGGGGGGGGGGAGGAACCACGCAGCAAAGAGAATAAAACGTACCGTTCAAAAACTCAGTACAGACTAACCTCGAAATAAAGCCGACACAACTGGCAACGGGGAAACCGAGGCATACGTCTATTAATAATAAACTGTTTTCGGGTTAAGCCCTTCTCCTATCGCCCCGGAGAGCTCTAGCGATTGCTCTCTTCTGGACGCGATCAGCGGGGCCCTTGCATGCCACCCATGCCGCCGAGCCGTTCCTTCGGTTAGCGTTGTTATGTAATGTTATACGCGTGTATATCGCGCAGCGCTAAGAATGCTGTTCAACTATGAGGAAAACTGCTTTCTTGCGCCGACGAACATCGGACGTTGCGCATTCCGAGGGACCTTCTTCGATGTATCGCGAGTTTGATTAATAGAGGAGTTTATCTCGGAACTGCGAAACCTCTTGCTTTCCAAAACGAAGGAACTGCTCGGAGAAAAATGATAGCACGCAGTTCCACCGTCCCACTGTGTATTAAATACTTTGTTGAACGGCTATGTAGTCTGATTAATAATTACTTCTCACTATACAGCGCTGTATTTGCGATCTGAGAGGATAAATATTGGTGGTCTAGCTTTCCATCGTTACCGAGCCACGCCGTCCCGATTTTCGCTATCGTATGACGCTTCGGCTCAGGCGTAACTCTTATCTCCCAAACGTCAAACTAATAATGATGATGATCTAGATAGCATTCAATCCTCTTATCGGCGATGTTTACGATCCATTGTACAGTGTCTGTGGTAGTTACAGAATTATCGGTGCAGTAGTCATCGGCAAATATTTCCTACGCTAGGCGTGCGTGTTATCGCTGCACGTTTTCTATCATTTCGAATCGTTTTTGCGCGGAGTGACGGGCCACGGCCGACGCGCATGCGCCTTTACCGTTGCTATAAAAGTGTCGCGAAACGCATCGGGATAAGGTCATTATCGTCGCATCACTTGACACTCGACGTGCGAGGGGAAGCGCGAGCGAATTAAAATGTTGGTCGATGACTGCTGGCACGTTCCAAGTGTTTCGCTCTCGTCCAGCATAATACGTGAGAATAAGAAATCGGTGCGCGTTTTACTTCGGATTTAATCGAAGGATCTTAGCCACGAAAGCCTTGCGACTACTTTTTCTCGATATTTAGACGATTCCGTTCGTCAGCTGATTCCCCGAAATCTTCCACCCTTCGAGATCTTGGAAATGCGTGCCTTTTGGAAACGTTCTCCCCAGGGCCTGCCCGAGAAAAACAGGAGGGTATGGGTAGAAGAGGCGGAGGGAGAAATAAGAGAGGATAGAAGGGGCCGACGGCTGGATCTTATAATTACGCTAATTAGGCAGTAACGCGTAAAAAGAGCGGCGCGAGTATTTATCGCGAGGTATCATCGAAGGTAGGGGGGGTCTGCGAAGGAGGACATCGTGCGACAGGATAAGGCAGGGAAGGCTGTAATACAGTTTTGCTGCGATCTTGTGGAAGCAACAGCGGCGAGAGGAAGGCAATTCTGACTCTATCCTCTTCGGGGCCTGGCAGATGTCTGATTTGAAAGAAATTCTGCGCTTAACCGACTGCGATACAGATTTGTACATATATATGTATATATATATACATTGATCCTTTGCAACTTGCCCCTGCGCCCGCTCGTGACACAGCACGACGATGAATAATGTGTTTTGGAAGTAGCTGCTAGGCGGCACTTATCAGTCACACCCTTCAGTGACTCAGAGCCAACAGAAGGCTGGTCACCCAACAAATCAACGAATGCTGAAAAATTCTTCGACTTCCAACCATCGTTCCCCGAAAATTTATGAATTTCAAAAACACACTCGAACAACGTAATCCCATCCTCCCGATGGCATTACTTTATCCCTTCGAAACGCTCCGGCGGCGTGCTCCTTTCACGCGCGCCCAAAAAGCCAACCCCCCTCAAACTAGGGTTGCCACCTTTTTTTTTTTATAGGAAAATAACAAAAACTTGCTTTCGTGGGATATAAAAAAAGTATGCTTGAAGAAACTAAAAGTAGACTTTAATCTTATTAGATTTTATTTCTTCCAAACATATTTTTTATTCCTTTTATCATTACAGAACAACCTTTTATAATTTTCAAATAACTCGATGGCGTTATTGGGCTCAATATTCGTATTAAAATATATAAACAATTCGTTCTTTATTAGATTAAGAGAGGCCTTGATTCTCTCATCCCACTTCACATTCATGCCTGAGAAAACTTTCTCAGTAACTGCTAAAGTGGTAAGAGTGGACAGAAGATAAGAAATTACTTTAATCACAAAATAAAGTATTTTCACATATTTCATTCTCATTCAAACCTATAGAGTGCATATATTTGCGCATAATAACGTAAGATACTTTATTTTAAAGTACAGGTGGTAACCGTACCTCAATCCTATGCGGGTACCAGCGTCCCCGAGGGACGGTTGATTCGATTAAAAATCAACGTTGTATTTTTCCGCGATCGGGAAATGCATAATGAAGGAACGAAGAGTCGGTGAAACACACGCGGTTACCACCCCTAACAGATTTTTCTCTGGTCGTAGCAGAACAGCCCGGGACCGAGCGTTTATGGGTACCTTTGCCGGACGGATTCGTCGGAAGGGGAAGCCAGAGACGGCACGGGCATGGGCATAGGGGGGGTCCGAGGGGACGGGGTGTGTGTAAGAGAGAGCCTCGACTGGATTACGGGCCGGCTGAGAGCCGCAGGGGGACGGCGGGACGTCGGCCGGAGGGGGAGGGGTAAAGGAGGAAGCGGTCGGCGCGTTTGATCTCGGCCGCGGGCGCCGACAAAGCGTTCATCCACTCTCCTACAACGGCGTGCTGTCTGGCGAGCGGGAGCGCGACAATGCGACTAAGCCAAGGCACGGGAGAGAGACAATGGATAGAGCGAGCGAACCGTGGCAAAGTAGCCGTGATACGGAGCAAGAAGGAAGAGAAGCGGAAAGAGCTTGAGCAACAACCGTCGGACGGATGGACGGGCGGACGAATGGTGCGCCGCGGCCCTACTCCGTCCGCGGGGACGGGGGCGAGGGGGGAGGGGAGAAAAACACAGCGAGATCGAGGAACGCACCGAACGACGAGGAGGACGAGAACTCGGGGGGAACGGACAGAGAGAACGGCGTAGAAAAAGGGGGAGCCGAGCGTGAAAGAATAGAACGGTGAACGGGGGAGAGAGAGAGGGCGATAGGAAACATAGAGCGAGAAGTGAGAGAGGCGGTAGGGTTGGGTGGGGGGAGAAGAGGAAGAGGGGAAAAGATCGGAAGATCCGTTCCACCGTTCCACGATCCGGCGCGGCGTTCTGTCGCGCTCGCTTTAGCATGGCACTGCCACTCCCTTCTGCCGGCCACACCAGCTTTGCTATTAATAAATAATGCTCCGTGATCCGCATTATAACTAAACCGACACTCGTCCCGCTTACGGCCTACGGGTTTATTCCCGAGCCCGAACCTCGTGGACACTCACCGAAATTTCGTGGTCCTCCGTGACCGGCTGGGCGATCTCTCGGTGCCGCTGAGCGCCACGGGTTCGTTGCTGGGCCGACGTTCGTACACGGTTCTGGAACGGTGCCCCCTTATAGAGACGTTTCACAGGCTCTAATTCGGAGTTTAGAAGCTCTGGTCTGTAGGCTGGCGAACACGGTTCGTGGAAACGTACGGAGGCGTCTCGTTAAGATGGTTGAAGGTGTTTGCGATACCTTGGGGATCCTAACGTTGGTAATTACGATTTGTAAATGAAATGTGAAAAAGGAATTGTTGAAGTGATGGAAGACGGACGACTGTATTAACGCTATTTCAGGATATTTCTTAATATTTGTATCGATGTGATTACATTGTACTTGCTTGTTGTAAATAAACTACAAGGGAAACGTTGATTCCAATGTGTATCCTTTAAGTACGAGTCTTAATTCGTCTTTAATTACGAATGAAAATGTTTCGCTTAGCGTGTCTCAGATTTTAAGGTTATTGAACAAATGGGTTTAGGATTGTTGAAGAAAGTAGCATTGTGCTTTAATTATTCTACGAAGGAGTTTGTTTGAGGTAGGTATTCGAAGAGTCGTAAGTTCTCAACGTACTACTATCTTGCTTAGGGCCATGGGACAAGAACCCTCTGAGCCTTAACCTGTTAACTATGTCGCTGCTAAACCACAATGGTCCTCCTTTATATTTAAACATGATTAAAAACGAGCGTGATGCGATTTGCTCACGGCAAATGCCGCGTATGCTGTAATACTACATTCACTCCTTTCGCACAAGTGTAATTATTGAACTTTCAAGCCGAGTCGTCTTGTTCGACCCGGAGGCATTTTCAAACTGGCGAGCCAACTTCTCTCCCCTAATTTCTGTATGTGAATTGATTGTACATGATGATAGTTTTAGATACTAATGGCCGTGTAACTTATAGAAATATTTATTCGTGAAAACGTCGGTACATACAAAGTTCAGTGTCTCCTAACATCGATTTAAAAAAACCGCCTTATTTCGTGCGCTTTCTTAGCTTCCGATTTCTACGGCAAATCGATCTGGCGTACGAGCAGGTCCTGAAAAGTTCTACAGGTTCACGGGGAATAAAAACCGACTCCTGTCACCAAACTCACAATATCTTTTATTATTTGTAAAACGTTGACTCTCAATTCGTTACGAACTTAAATCACAGGGGACACATAGATTGCACCAATCGTTATCAGCTTGCAGTTAATTCAAGAGAAATGATGGAATTAACGTATGTATACAAAGGAAACAGTACGCAATACGACAGATAGAGATTCCTCGTGTATTAGTTGTGTATAATTGGATACCCGAAATTAATTCTTTGTAATTATACCGCTAACAGTGGAGCGTGGAATAATTTCTAGAAAAATGATTCGGGGAAAGTACGCAAGGCTCTCTCTATTTGAAAACACGGTCTCGTGTATAAACAATTTCATTCTCTGCCTTTTTGCTTGCCGCGACTTATCGAACTTTAGGTACAGAGTAGGCCGCGTCGAATTTACTTTGTGCTTCTATTCCAATCTCTATCGTTGTTCAATAAGAAACTCGAATTGAATTCTCAAATGGCTGAAGAAGCATTACCATGAAAAGCTGTATTGAAAAATTAAATACCTTTATTTAATAATTCATTATAGGGCTTATAAGGATTAGATGATAAAACAATACGAACTAAAAAATGTAATAAAATTCTTACGCGTTCGCGAGTAATCGCGCGTAAACTCTTTGAAAATCGACTCAACTTTCGAATTGAAAACGACTATTCGGTTTACATGAAATATTGCGAAAATTTACTTAGTTAAACGCTACCCCCGCAATTATCGCCTAATGGACATGTACCTTGCACACCAGCTTAGAGCAAAAAGACAGCTTTTGAAAAAACGTATTTCCGTGCGCGGCCCGATATTTTCGCATGTGGGCTGTACATTTTTAGCTATGTAAACGTTCGTCTTTACAAGAATGGTACTTAAAGATTATCACGCGACCGTCTTATTTAATCGTTATTTAAATATCTATTCAAATGCGACACGCGTAATACGGTTTATGTGCTTATTACATAATTAGAATGCAATCGTGACATTAAGATTAATTAGGGGCGTACACTGTAAATTCATCGAAGCAGTGCTAGAAGTCCAAGTGAGAGCCAATAATAAATTCCGGTCGTTCTAAGACAGATCTTATCGGAGGGATACTTTTTAAAAGTTTAAAAGAATTGGCACCACCACAAAACCGACCAACCTTCTTATCCCAGCTTGTATGAAATCAGACACTTAATACTGTTACATAGAACATCCTCCACGCTTAATGAAGCGAACTATATAATCAAACAGCTTCGGAAGTTTCAAACTTCCGCAAGTTAATTAAAAAAGTACATGTGCAACAGATCGAATTATGCTAGTAACAAAAAGAAATATTTTCTCGGAGAAACGCAGAAGAGACATTTCAACTAGGTATTACTAAGTGTCTTATACATATATATTCGCCTAAAACGTAAAAATAATTTCTAATGCAAGAAAAAAATATGGGTCTCTCTAAATCATTTTGTACCTGAAATTCAAATTATAATTTTACATCGATCGTGGAAATAAATCGCGAGGTAGTCGAGATTTTATTCAATGCAACAGTTTAAACCAGTGTTTCCAAAATTTCGGGACGAAGTTTATTGTGCTCTGAATTTTCAAAGTACTTCTATGTAGCAAATATATCTTTGGTCTTCTCAATTTCTAATTGATTTTAACTCACAAGAAACGAGAGAGTAAAACAGATAGAAAATTTCGGTCCAACTGGCTTAAATGAACATTTGTCACGTACGACGAACTAATTGTAGTAAAACATGATTTTGAATTTCTGTAGGTATATCAAATTAAAAATGATTATCCTGGTCAATTATCTAGTGTCTACGCCTTAAGTTCCAATGCTTCGAAATTGAATACTTATTTAAATATTCTCAACGAATATCAGCCCGCACGCAAATGCATCGTTGCTTTTCGATTCAGTTTTCTTCTCGGTATTTCATCGTAGGGACTTAGAAACAGCTCGCGAGAAGAGTATCGTGAGTTTCGTTTATACGCGTCGCGCAGTTAATCGCTCCCTCGAAATAATAAAGTGCAGCTTGAGTTGAAAATTTATTATATGTTACATGTGTCTTCCGTCGACGTTCAATGATACTAATCATTATTTGCACCGTCCTTTGAATTATTATACAACTAATTCCCCCCCAAAAAAGTGACATTGCTTTGAAAGCAAAAGTTCAATAACAATATAAGCAAATTTATCGAACCTCGTCATTAGAATTTTTTTTTCCTTTTACTAAATTTATACATTATGTTTGCGTGTATTCTTTAATTTATACATTATGTATGTGTATACTTTAAATACAATATGCAATGGACCAATGACAGGATTGGTATCTTATTCATCTCCCATCTGAAGAATTAAATTCATCTTAACCATTTAATATAATTAATTATCTCGTATCTTATTTTCAATAGAAGTCGATATGCCTAATCGTTTAAACGGCATTCGTGTGGTTGTCTTTATGCTGTAAGCTTATGAGATATTATGTACATCGTACATGTGTTAAAGGTGAACGTCGAAACGAAGAAACGAAGGTTTCTGCAATTATTCGTATTGCAACGGAACAAACGAGACACTGTACCGAATGAATAAGATACATTAGCCTTCAAGATTCCAAACGCTCGTAAATTTTTGTATTTCATTTTCACAATTTCGATTACCTAATCTTTATATGTACATGCGTAGATAAAATCGTGTAAGTGAGAAACAACTTTCTCGTTATGTTTGTGCATGTCCGACGGCCGATGCATTAAAATAAGTGCATACATCTCGGGAAACCGAATTCTCAATTACATAATCTATGTAGTAACTCTAAATGATATTAATCTGCCCTTTGCTTTCGCACGGAAGAGAAACCAAAGATATCTTGGTTCACTTTTTTCCTTCCTTTCCTTCTATTCTTTTTTTTTATTATTATTATTACATAAAGTATTCCGTAAGGTATGCCACTGTATCGTCATAATGTAGAAAAAGAAATACATGTCACGTTACCTTCACTCAATATACATTATAATAAAACGACTTTTATAAATCCCCTTTTCTTAATATTGACATAAATTTGTATTCCCAATAATACACTCCGACACAATATAAACTATAAACTACATTAAAATATAAGAATTTAGATTTGGTGAAATGTAAATCATAATCATCAATCTCACGGTAGTAAATATACACTTTGTCCATAATCTTTGAAAAAATAATACATAGATAAAGCACGATTTATACATTTTAATCCAGATTCCTTTTAAAGAAAGGAATATAATAATGTATAAGTGGCTAAATTATAGCTTGGGAACACCATAATTAACATGATTATCTTGGCTCGTTTAATAGATCGTGCTGCCAATCCATTGACACAAATTACTCGAAACTAAACTATAAGTGACGTTCTCAGCCGTAAGATTTTTCTTCTGTTACGATATCCAAAGATTTAACAACAGGACAAGGATTTACAGTTGAGGGCACTTTTCTTTCTCTGCCTGTCTTTAATATAGGCGCTGGACCGTTCTGCGTGCTATTTTTTAAACAGCAAGGACTCAGCGTAATGTACAGATATTGTACTTCTAAATCTACCGATCCATAACTTGGAGATCGATAATTCACGGATTGTTCTTATCCTCTGGTACTCTATCCCCCGTCGTGTTTTTAATCTTTTCATAGAGCACGCACAAGCCCCAGACATATATATTTGTACATAGCTATCATATCCAATGGAAAGTGTACATTTAAACTCAACTGAATCACGTACAATTCACTCACAACATCAAAAATAGACTATTGCAAGAGTGCATTAGCGTGTGACACCCTGTAGATAGTTATTACTCAACCAAGGGACCGTTCTCCATACATTCCGTGACTTTCATCTCCTGTAGGAATCTGAAACGTAGACGATATGTACAAATTTTGTATGATATCACAATATCACTCTTATAAGTCTCTGAGTCTTTTCATCTTCTTCTTCCTCCTTCGTTTTTTATTTTCTTTTCTTTTTTTACTTTAAATGCGATTCGCCGCACAGTTATATAAATTGTTGATCCCACATTGTTGGACTATAATATAATGCAGCATCTGATAGATATAAGAATCTTGAGATCGTATATATTACATTACAAATTGATCGCAATTTTAAAGAGTGTACTACGTGTACATATTGCCTACGATACAGACTCTGTTCTAGGTGTAACGTAAGAAAAACATGGTAAATTACGTTAATCTTATGCTCGTCCGCGTGGCTTTTTTCGAGAAGTTGCTTCCTCGCTTGACAGAATACCTGTGGTAGCAACTATACGTTTCGGACGCCCTGCTGCTTTGCTACTCTGTTGTGTGTTTTGCGCAGATACTGAAAAGTAGATCACGACACTTTTATGGGAAAAAACACGTTGCCGGTGCTGATTCGTAATAAGTCGAAGGAACATAAAAATGCTTCTAGTTCCGTGTGCACATGAATTTAAATAAACAACAGGCCATGCGAGAACTATGCAAACAGCTCCTTACCACGTTGCTTCGTCCTTGAAAGTCCACTTGTGCTATTGTTACTCTGCTGTTTCGTGCTCTTTTTATTTTCACTCTTCTTAACGTCAGTATTGTTTTTAGTAGCATCCACCGATGAAACTGTATTGGCAACCGTAGTACTGGTGGTTACGGTAGTATTCATAGCAGCGATTTCATTCCCAGACTTTGTGTTTCTGTTCAATGCTCTCTCCGCTCTACTGGATCCCTTTGCAACAGATTTAGCAATTACTAATGCTTTGTTAACTGTTCGCTTCTTAGTGCGACTCGGTTTAGGTGACTTCTTTCCTGGCTCATCCTCAGCGCTATCGTCCTCGGAGGAGCTCTCGTTTCGTTTTGATTTCTTACGTAAACTTTGCTTCTGTTTGTGTAGGTTGTGACTTTTTCTTCTCTTCAGCTGTGACTCATCTTTGTATAGCGAAAGGTCAACTGTGGATAAGATATTAAAATTTCAATTAGTTTTTCGTCATTTAAATAATAATTAAGTTAATGCTACTATATTAATATTTAAGTATTGATACTAACGTCCATCCGGATGCTCTTCTGTTACTCTAGGCTTCTCGGATACCCCAGCCTCAACGTCAATTGCTCTTTTCAAAATATTTTCCGTACGCAACAGCTCTATCTTGGTTAGTTGAAATTTGTTCTTATCGATTTTGTTCAAATTCAGATTCGTTAATATACAATCGAAATCTGAAATCCCAAGAGAGGTAATGGTACATGTAAGCGTGCTTCATATTATGTATTGTAGTACAGTTATACGGTATTGTAACAATAAAATAAGTGTACTTAAAATTTAATATTTAATGACTGTAATAAAAATTTTATACAAAATTACCTATGAAATCATAAAAATCTGGCGAATATATTTCTCCGTTATTTTTATCTTGAGAAAGCCAACGTATACGAATTCGTCTGCTTGACTTATATATATTTTGCATTGCTTGACACACATAAAAGCTTCCCTCCGCATTTCTCACAGCCAAAAATTCATTTCTAATAATGAATATCAATAAAAATTAATGAATGCACGATGATTAAAAAGCATTACTAATTTGATTTGCTTTTATACTTCTATTACACTGAGAAATAATCTTTATCTATATATTTAATCTAAATAATTCGAAATTTTTGTTATTATTCATTATTACACTATACATTTATAGAAAAAACCAAGTGATTTTACATATTCAGAAAACAATTGTGCAAACGGTACTTACTTATAGAACACTATAAGTTTGTCATCGGCCGCTTTCGATGGCGGGGGCTTGTTCAAATTCTTGACAAGCAGTGCGATCTCTGGTAATGGGCTTTGATAAGGCTGTGTTTGAATTCGATTTCTTTTTGGCTTACTTGCACCGTCCGAAGCTGAAGGCGTCCCTTTCAAATCCTTTAATTCTCTAGATTTTCTTTTACTTGCTTTAGGCGAACCAGTGATCTTCGCTTCGACCTTTGGTGGACTACACGTTTGCGTTGGCACAGAGCTGTCTGCCACAAGTTTCACATTCTGAGACACAGTCTTCGACTTCTGACTCTCAACTTTCACCGATACCTCCTCCGATTTGTGCGAAGATAGTTTCGTTTGTAAAGTTGTATTGATCGGCATTCCATCGGATTCTTTCGAACCATTATTTACAGGAGTTTTCTTCTCTTCAACTTTATTTTGCAGTTGTGGACATAATGCTAAAGCAACATATATATACACATACATATACAGATATAAATATCAATACCCACATTCATGTTTCATGCACCTTTTAATCGTTACTACAACATTCAGATATTATATTCGCTCGTCTATTTTTATCCTCGACATAAGAAATAGTAAATAATTAAATAAATATTCAGAAAATATAAAAATAACATTTAAATTAATTTATAACATTACTAACCAGGAAAATCTAGACTAATAGATGTCATCTCTTGCTCCGATTGAATCTCTCTTTGAGGTTCCTGCGTAGGATTATCCGGACTTAAATTGTTATTTCTATTCGATTCGCTTTGCTTCAGAGCAGCGGACATCGTCTGCTCCGTCTCCACTTTCATAATCTCTACTCCATTAGGGATTAATTTATCCAAGTCCGATTCCTTTTCAGAATTGCTGCTTACGTAAGGCGGTGTTTGATACACAGAAGGTCTATGATCTTGTACTAAGCTCAAGGGTTGACTGGGCGGCTGCAGCGTAACGTAGCTTAGCCCAGTACCGGACAAAGGCTTCATAGATCCTGGCTCTGACCCCGACACAACTTTCTGCGCCATCGCGTTCATAGGCAGAATAGAATGGCTGGTAGAAGTCGGAGAGGTACCAACTCCAGGTATCGTTGACTTCAAGGCCGACGCACTCATTTTTCACTGACTAAATGCGCCTCTCTAAACGCTTATAAAAAAGGAGTACCAGATTAAATAAAACCGTGCCACGCACGAGTACAATACATTTTACACGCGACTAACTCGATATAGGAATAACTCTTGCATAATCATTAATACAAAATTTATTCTAATTTCTATTTAACATCGTACTATCTTTAATTTATCCAAACACAGACGATTAATAAAGGGACGAGCGAAATTATTCCAGCTATCTTAACGTTAGGAGCATCGTTATGTTCTAGCTGGTTTGGTTATTGGAGCGAATGAAACAACAAACAGATAAGATAAAATAAATTGATACACCGGCAAAGAGTGGCAAGGACGGCGAGGATAGAAGAAAAAGGACGATGTAGCGATTATAAAAAAGCGAGGGAGAGTCCCAGGAAGGGAACAAGCACCGAGGGTGACCGAGGAGGGAGGGGGTAATTAGAGGAGTAAACATAAACATGAAGGAAAGTTTCGATGCTTTCGAGCTGCGGAGATAGCAGATCGGCTCCGTTTGTGTTTAAGATCGTAGGGATCAACGTGAAATTACCTCGACGTTATCAAGTCCTGAATACGGGTATATGTCCCCTTACTAAACTTCCACGGATTGTTGACCACTGCGCGTTAACACACGGTTAACTCATTTTCCCACACACTTCCTTGACGCGTGAACGCTTTTTCTCAGCTAACATCTCATCCGGTGTGCACGCAGCATAGCCGATTTTACCGAAGATACTCACTTAACTTACCGAATTCTACAAAACAAAACGATAAAGGCTTGCGCGCTATAGAAAGCCGTGATTTTACCCGCACGAAAAAAACAGGAATGCCAGACGTTAGATGGCGTCGGTTCTTGGACGCCATGTGTGGCGCAAACTTGATTTCATATCCATTCTGATTGGCTCCGTAGCGATTGTTCGAACGTCTCTTTTCTGTTAATTCCCATTAAAGTACAAAGTATTCCTTCGATCGTTTGCTGCCCCCTCGGAAATATCTAATTTCACGTCGATTAATTTCCAGTTTAAATTTCTTCTGTCCCACGCACCTGTAAGTTCGCCCAAGTTCCCCTGCACGGGCACGAGAAATTACGAAACTTTGCTCTTTTTTTCAAATGGAAAGTGCTCCAACTAAAACAATGATTTATCTAATCCTTAATCTCGTATCGTTAATGGATACAACGATCGATGATATACCGTTCGATGTTATGTAACCAAACAGTAGGGACATCGAAAATCATCCACAAAAGTTTTATTAATTATTCGCAAGTTTTATGCTTATTAGCAACGTAACATATATAATGCCTGCGTACAAATATGTTTATGTAATTGTCTGTTGCAAAGTAATCTCACGTAGTATTGTACATTTTGTTTGCAATTTTCGCGTGCAGTTTATGCTTGCGTTGTATTTCCACGGCGATAAATAGGTAGCAGTGATAAGAATAAAAATGTGGGATTCAATTAGTTATTTTCTCGTTTGATAAGAACGCGTTTGTTACGCACCATTTGCTATGCCGACGAATTGGAAATGGCCTTAAAACTGTAATTTACCGAGTCGAAGAGGTGAAATCGGAGCATTATTGCGGATTGATCTTAAAATATGGTGGATATCGAAACATATCTGCGTGTAAATAAACGTACGCGGGATCAGAACTTTCTTCTTTTATCTATCGTGAATAGATCGAGATCCATGGAAGGAGTTATCGCGCATAAGCTCAGGGCAACGCTTGCCATAATTTTACATGCATATGTTTATATAAATAAGCCAATCAGAAGTATCCCGAATCTTACGTCATCATGACCCGAAAATATGAACCTCCATCTTCGTTGTCTTATTTTGCGAGCAACTTTTGCCGGAGATATTTAAATGTTTTGTAGAATTTTATAATCTAACTTAAGAACCAAAACGGCCATGTTATGACGCTTACTTACATCAGCGCGGACTGGTCGGATATTTGTCCATGAAACGAACATACCCCATTTATTGGGTATCGCGAGACAAATGAACTTTAGACCATTCTTGGCGAGTAAGTCCCGCCACGTATGAGAGCGATCAACTCTACAGACATTTCGTGATAAACGCTATGCAAATTAGTCGGCCGTAATTTGTAATTGTATAATTTATCGATCTGTTCATTGTTTAACGATGGCGCGTGCACTTGTAGGTGTAAAGAGAGTTATCGATTATGCAGTTAAGGTATATTTTAATAATACGATATGCAGTGCACCTATATAAGAATACATATTATGATTAATTGACTGTTTTGATAGTTTCGATTGAACTAGAATATTTGAAGATTTTTTTAAAGCATCGCGTAATTAATAATTAAGGAATTTATGTAGTATCGATTAAATGCAGAATTTATGTAATAATCATTAAATGCAGAATTTATGTAGCAATGATTAAATAAGGAATTTATGTAGCAATGATTAAATAAATACCATGAATTCCAATAGCATTGCGTAATCTTGTTTCTCACAAATACTTGCTCCGACGTGACAAGTGTTTAGCTCTACTTCACTTTTCTTTATTTCTAGATCCGTGTTAAATCGGATAAGACTGGTGTTGTAACCGATGGCGTAAAGCATTCGATGAATCCTTTCGATGAAATTGCGATCGAGGAAGCTGTGCGCATGAAGGAAAAGAAGTTGGTGCAAGAGATAATCGCAGTTTCATGCGGACCGTCGCAGTCTCAAGATGTAATAAGAACTGCACTCGCAATGGGTGCTGATAAAGGGATTCATGTTGAAGTATCTGGACCGGAGTACGAGACTCTACAGCCTATTCATGTTTCTAAAATCTTAGCCAAGTTGGCTCAGGACGAAAAAGCAGATTTGGTCATTGTTGGTAAACAAGCTATAGACGACGATAGCAATCAAACTGCTCAGATGATCGGAGGCATTTTAGATTGGCCAACCGGAACATTCTGCAGCAAAGTATGTTGATCGATTTAAAGTTCGAAGTAACATCGTGTAAAATCGCTTCTTAAATGAGTATTAATTAACGAAATCGAGCTTTTTAATCAGATTTCTATCTCTTTCATGTTAGATTGAAAATAATAATGGTGAATTGACCATCACACGCGAGGTTGACGGAGGTTTAGAAGTCGTCAAATTGAAAACACCAGCTGTTTTAAGCGCCGATCTTCGCCTTAACGAACCACGCTACGCTACGTTACCAAATATTATGAAAGCTAAGAAGAAACCGATTAAAAAGATGACACCGAAGGATCTTGGCGTCGATACCGCTGCGAGAATTGATATTTTGTCGGTCGAAGAGCCACCGGTTAGACAAGCTGGCGCTATTGTACCAGATGTTGATACTTTAATCGCGAAGCTAAAGGAACGTGGGCATATTTAGTACCCAATTAATGGGTCGCTGTTGGAAAAGTGGTTACAGAATTATTCCACTGCCTTTCGAATTCGTTATACCTTTATTAAACTTTATGTATATAGAACAATTTTTATACGCAATGGAATGCTGTATGTTATATTGGAAGAAATGTTTATCGTGTAAAATAAAGAAATAGGTCCCTTCGTGATCTAACCGACATTTATAATAAAATAACATCTTATATATGTCTCTTTGGTAAATAACAACACTTGTCTCTCTCTACGTCGATTTTGTACTTCTACATTTTCACACATTATTCACGCTGTCTACTTCTGCGTGCTTATAAAGTGCGTGGAATGATAGTTTTCATTATTATTGATTTCTGTAGATTCTTGCTGACCTCATCGGTAGCAGATCTAAGTCCAGAATACATATATATTCATACACGCATGCATTTTGCAAAGACAACATCGAACTCTATGCAACTATATATATAATATATCCAAAATACATGCACATTTTAAAAATCTTGATGCACAACGAATCGACACAACAGCCTAAGTAATTTAAATACTTATGTTGAACTTCGTTTTGATAGCAATTTCGTAAGATTAAAAATCAGAGAACCGAAACAGTTTTCAATACATTCTTAAAAATTATGAAATAATATTGATCGTATTCTTTCATCACAAGTTCGGAATACTACATAGTATTTTGCTAAAAGCTTCCTAGATATTAAATACGAAACCTACGACAAAATATCTTCTTAAAGACTACTATAATAAAATATACAATTCGTACGATCTTTTTAAACATTAGAATACACAATACTTCGAATCGTCCTTTATAAAAACGGTAGAATTAAATGCCAATACCCGTATTCATTATACTTCGAATGGTATTTCTCTTTTATGTTACATCAAACAACAAACTGGCTAGTTTGATTGGTCAGGCCGAGCCCAGAGAATTTTCTTAATACCTTTTCTCTCGTTTTAATACGCTTCCCTTGAATTAATACTTCACAGAGAATTCATTGCTTTAACAGCCTTTGAGAATTAAGCTAGACTATACCTCGAGAGACACAAAAAGAAGGAAACATTATTTAAAATATTGATCACCATTCACATTAATACTTTCCAATCGAATCTAGTGTTACTGGTATGCGTAATAGGTGGAAACGGAGGAGGATGAACTTGCCACCCGTCCAATCCTTCGCGCGCCGTTAGGCACGCTAAATACGGTACTCTTTGAACTAATTTAGTGACTTCGGCAGCTGGTGGTACTCTGCCACCTGTTAATTGTCTAGTACAAGCTGCCAAAGAAGCAGCATGAGCTACTATTAAAATATTCCCTACAGTACTTTCGATAATTTGTTTGATCAGCTCGTAACTTCGTTCGTAATACTGCGCTGCATTCTCTCTCAATGGAAGCTCCTTCGTTTTAATAACTGGTTCATAGCTTTCGTCTACGTTAAAACCAGCCCCTATTAATTCTTCAGACGTCATCCAAACCGGCACACCGTTCGGGTACCATGCTAACCACTCAATTAAGCCCGGCTCTATTTTCATTGGAATGTTCGAGTCTAATCCTTTCAAAATGTGAGCCAACGTCTGTATACATCTTAACGATGGCGAGGTAAAAGCTACGTCTATTTTGATACTAGATGATTTCATAGCTTCTCCCACCAAGCTCGCCTGCACTTCACCCACCGTTGTTAACGGACTATCGTTTTGGAAGTCCTGTATGTTCCTTGACGGTATTTCCTTTGGCATGTTCAAGTCCCTGCGAACATAGCAGCCATTCGATTCGAAGCAATAAGGAATCCATGCTCCGAACGTGAAATCCACTCTTTCCCCATGGCGGCATATAAAAATCTGTCTAGAGGGATTCGAAGGTGCTTCGGAAGCCTCGATCTATGGAAACAGTGAATTATTAAGCGTGGAATCTTTATACCCGCAGAGATAATGAGTAAGGTAATTTACTGGCTCGTTAGTCGTTGGTATTCCATCAGGACTATCGGTCGAATCATTTGGTAACAATACTGATGGTTTCCTGACAACAGGTATCTCTTCCTTCTCCAAAATTTTATTCTTATTCCTGGTGAGCTGCACGGTGGTATGCAAAGTCCACGAATCCGATTCTGCTGTACGTTTCGTATGATTCAAAGGTAGATGGCCCGAAATACCAGTTAACCAAGAGACACCTTCGACCCAACCGTCCGTAGATGTGTTACACGCCCCTTCCGGAATGTATATGTAATCCCCGACTCTTAATTCTAATTCATCGTGCTCCCTAGGCACGTGAGCATGCGTTACTTTATGAACATGAGCGTTCTGTAACCGAGAATCTCTGGAATACAATCTAAGCTCCCAATTAGCTGGAATAGTGGGCGTCAGTTTCTCCGCCATTAAACGAAGCTGTTGATACAAGTTGCTAGGGAATTGATAAACTAACGTTAGATGAAGAGACTTTACTTGGGGCTCCGCAGAGATACCCAAACTCGTAAGTTTATTTACATAACGGATAGCAATGTTCTTTAACCGTTCGGTGTCTGTTTCCTTGACAAAGAGCCCCATAAAATTAGGGGAAACATAGGTCTCTAATTCAACGTGGCCTGGTAGTTCGTCTTGATTAACTATATTTTCAAGGGCGTTCACCAATTCCTCGCTAGACTCGTCGGGCGCCTATAAACAATATTCTCGCATTATCCTTTCGTTACAAGTAATAGTCGTTGTTAACATCGTATCATACATTGAAGAATGACACTAGCGTAATATGTGGGACATAATTATGTGCTCCATTCCATATTAGTTCTTTGCTCTCCGACCAAAATCTTACTAGCTGCTCGGCCAACGCACCCGTCGGACAAGCGTAGAGAACATACTGTCTCTGTGTATCCGAATCCAAGATCGGATCCCTAACATGAGCTACTAGCCAATCGGACGCAAGCTGAATACCTCGGTGTCCTGTAGCAGCTAATGCTTTCTCCCTGTAAACAATATAATATTTATTTCAATTATCGCGAAGAATAGAATCAATCCTGACGCGTCTAATCGCGCGAACTAATTATTTCGTAATAAACGAGGTGTTGGATTTCATATATCGCTTCGCAACGAGAACGTAGTAATTTGAAAGATGAACGCGTTAAATATTTACGACAGATGCAGATAACTTAGCCCAGACAGTGCTGTCTTACCGAAAGTAGAAGGTAGGTGGGAGCAATACTTAAAAATTTGACAGCTGTTTGTTTACAATGAGCACCGTGTACGCGGGTGCGATTGTCCGCGGGGTTGCGAAGGAAACGGTGACATTCTTTTGTAAATGTATCGTGGACACTCACGCTCGGTGTTTCGGAAAGCCCAGCTGCAAAAGAGTTTGCAACGGGGTCAGGTGTTGTTTTGAAATTTTCGTCGGAGTTGGATTTTTCCGTGGCGGTAACGTCGCCATGACGGTGTATCACGATCGGTAGTTGCTACCAACGTTAATACATTGAATGCTTTACAGGGCTAGGTAAAGTTTCGAGTAATTATTTGCAGTGATATTTTCGGAAGTTTGCTGATGTGAATACAGATAACGCGATAGTTTTAATTTCTGTATGGAAATTTGTGATTGAGAAGATATTACCGAAGTAGATCGAGAATCAGAGTTGAGAAGGATTTAGATTATTAGAACTATTTTGTAGACCGCCAACCTTCGAAGGATATTTCAAATATTTCAAGTGCCTCAAGTTTGAAAATGGCGGGCTTCATTTAAGATGGCATTTCAAATATATGTACTTTAAACAGAATCATGGCCTGAATTTATTTATTTCAAATGAATTAGTTTATATAAAGCATTTCTTTTATCTTCATGACCATGTAAAGTAAGGATACTATTTTATAAATAGTATTTTATTTCAATTACAATGAATCGGAGTTAAAAAATGCAATAAACAATTTACTGTTTATTATTTGAGAGACATATCTCTGTAACTCCGATGTTTCGCAATTTGGAATCATCCATTCGATTCGCGAATTTGAATATTCAAATTTGTATCGGTCGGTAATGCAGAACACATTCCATCGTTCTGAAGTTACCGCTTATTAGAGTTATCGATATATTGCGCAGTCGTTTAAGGTGATCGAAAAGTCTTGGCTTAGGATTCAGTTGTATGTTAAAAGTTTATCGTTGTTGTTCTTGAAGCTTTAAAAGGGAATACTTAAAAATATCTAATTGCAGCAAATAAATCGCGCAGTACATCCGAAAATGATGTTTCACGTTATTGTATTCTAATTACGAGTACTGGGCAATCAGATGCGCCGCAAATATTTGAAGTTGCCCCATTTCTAATCGACATTGTGAAAACCGATGAAAAATACCGGCAGCCATATTGCCTTCGGTTCAAACATCGTGCATTTCATCAATTTCATCAATTCGGTGCACTTTAACTCATATCCATTAAATATCATTACGTGATTAGCGAGCAACGATGCAATATGCATAATGAGCTCAATGAACACTGCACTACGAGTTCATCGAACGGGTGAGCATAACAATAATTTAATAACAATTCCTTTCTCAATGAATTCTCTTTAAACCTGAAACTTTTTACTGTCGCGAGTAATTTTCTCTTATTCCTACTCCACTTTTAACGCCAATGAGGGATCTGAAAAAATAACGGAGCAAATTTTAGAATAATACAAGAAAGAAAACAGTACTCTTTTCGTATTAACTGTAGAATTTAGTGCCTAGCAAATTTAATAAATAAAATAAATAAAATAAAATAAATTAATAGGAAATAAGTTCTGTTTTTCTTTTAAAGAGAGCGTATTCGAGATTAAGTGCAGTATGGACAAATTGTAATTCGAATAATTGTATTTCGTCGTATCCAACGCATATTTCATAACAATTTTAATAACGGCACATGATCGGTACATTAATATACGTAAAGTTAGCGTAGAAAACAACGATATGTTTTACATAGTTTCATTCGTTACAACATTCGATTACAAACACCCTCCATGCTGTAATATTACAATAAAGAGTAATAAAAAAATGTGCTTCTCGCTGTGCTCGAGGGTCGTTTAAATTTCTTTCTCACTGCTGCAAATGCCCTGTTCGATTTTCGCCCAATGTTTAATCCGTTTGTTGCAAATTCTCTGGCAAGTTCTTTAACATTGCAAAGGCGAAGCAATTAAATAGAGATTTTAATGCCTGGTCTTACGATTTCATGAAATTCTCAGATATTCTTTTACTAAAATAGTTTGAGATTTACCGAGTAACATCACACTGACAAGGAAAAATCTCGAACTCGGAAATTAAAAAATTCTGAAGGTTTGTGCCCAAATTCACTCAAAGGGGGTGAAATTAACCCTTGAAAATTCGGCTATTTTTCGATTTTCGAGACAGAAAAAAATGTTTCACGACAAAAGTTACTTCTTTTAATTAGATCTATCATTCGGTAAAAAAATATTTTACAGTTCACGAGTTATAACAGAAAATCGGGAAATAACCGAATTTTCAGGGGTCAATTCCACCCTCTTAGAGTGAATTTCGGCAGCAAACAAAAATTGTCTTGTAATCAGAAGGAATCCCCTATATATTCACAAAGTTTCAGAATTTTTTGAATTTTCGAGTTGGGGATGTTCCCTTGTGAATAACTTGACTTCCATCTCTTTTACAACCACCTGTTTCAAAGTATACACAAATACTTCCACCAGTTTCAATCGTACTTGCGCCAAATACTTAATTACTGCGGTATAATAAAACTTTTCCGATTAATCACCAAAGTTAGCCCCTGACTAACAACTCCCATACTTCCTACTAACTCTTGTTTCCACGTACGAAAAATTCTAAACAGAAACAACCATTCTGAGCAGCACTGCAAGTAAACTTATTAAAAAGTATAAATCACTGTAATAATAAAGATGACCCATTACCACAAACAGAACAGTAAATCGCGTTCCCCGTCGCTAAACGTTCACGCGAATAATTAAATCACTCCGAGTATTTCACAGTGGTAATTTAAAAAATTATTTCGCATTAATTTTCTATTACCTTTCTCAAATATCCTTCGCCCATTTCATACATCTTTTTAGTTCCGACTATTAATCGAAACAAATATTCTCGTAGCGAGCGGTTCGTAGTAAAATTCCAGAGTCGCCGTTCCTTCAAGTAGTTTTATTCATATTAAAATTATAAAATCCAAGAGAAATTCAAACAACCCTCGCTGCACATACTATACAAGTTACATATGCATACATATATCGTATATAAAATAGAACGCCATTTAACCCTGCCGGTGGGTTGAAAGCTGGTCGAGAATTTCGATTTTCCTTCAACGGGTACGCGAAACCATTTCGAATCCCTTGCTCGGTGTTAACGAAGCTCAAGCTCGAGTATCTCCCAGCACTTATGCAAAGTCGACGTTTCCAAGGTATTCTAGGGCCCGTAAGGCATCGATCATCGCTCACGCCTCGCGAGGTTAATCGCTCCGCAGCACGTTAATTAATAACATCGTTAACGTCCATCCCCGTAATTCTCCTAATTCGTAAAAATATACAAGGGACACCTGTCGCAACGTAGACAACTAAAGAACAATTAGAATCTTTCTTTGGCTCTGCAGTTACCCTTGTGCAAATAATGCCGAACCCTTTAATCGAATCCCGATGTCGCTATATTCATGCAACAGTTATGTTTTATCAACTATACAGGTGTCTTCAAAATACACCAAAATTTAATTAAAGTGATTTCTTAAGCAAGCGTTTTATATAATAGTATAAATTAAAAATTTAGAAAAAAACCCCGCGCAAAAAGAACGGTTTATTAAATGGAAAAGTAAGTTACGAATACTTTAAAAGCGCAAATCCACGATGCGACAAAAGTATCATGTCTCCTTGTAGACTTTAATCTCACGAGGCAATTATTTCATTATTTCACTACTTTTTAATTATTTTGTCATTGGTTTCTTGAAATTAGACTCTCACGAGACAAAATTTCATCTCCCGCGGCTATTTTTATTATTTACATTTAGTTTTTGCAGAGATATCTGTCTCGCGATAGAAAAGCCTCATGTAAAATCTCATTGTAAATTGCACCTTTACAAGTACGAAATAACTTATTATATCCTATTATTTATTTCTCCGTTATAGGTAGTATAGTCCAATTCTCTGATCTCATATTTTAAAAAACATCTACGATTAAAACTCAGCTATTTTATAATCGTTATTCCGAATCCTTATAATATTCCAAAACGCGTCGGTGATTGCCATGAAATGCTAGCAAAAAAATAAAAAAGATACATATTCCTTTTTGCGTCGGAGTTTAAAGAAAAATGGATTCTTTTGAAAAAGGAGGGTTTTACGCAAAACAATTACCTCACGTCCGGGACTGTCCCTTCGATCTCAATTGCTCGTTACTTCTGACCACAGAGGAAGGATAGGAAAAATGATCGCACGACTCGCGTCAATTCGCTCGACTAGGTCACTGTACAGAATCAAGAAATGACTCGGTATGGAAGTTTGCAATCTCCAGCATATCTATGATAAATGCACGATACAAGACGGTCGCCTATACGTTTCATATCGATCGGCGTGTAAGGATCCCAGCGTACGAAACCGTTTACAATTTACACGACGCCACGGATCGTACTATCGCTAATTCCGCCAAGCCAGCTACCAACTACTTCTGCATCTTCTAAGACAATGAAAACTGCTCCGAACAGGCGGCTGTGAAATTATCCCGAGCAGCGTATCAGCGCGTAAAACACGTCCATATCCCCATTGCACATCATCAGTGACTAGATGCAATCTCGTGACTAGCACCACCTCGTAGAAAAGGCTAAAGACACTCGCGCGGCTGTATTTTTATGTATCACGCTTTCCCTCGACTGGCGGATAGACGAAACTTACGATTATCATAAGGAGAAACGTTCTCGAATCCCCTCCCACCCTTCTTAAAAATTTACGAAGGCACTTTTAAACGACACAAATGGACGAAAAGAAATTAGACGCTTAAAGAGACTACATCTTGCTTCACCGCGTCTCCCTATCCCACGCGAGCTGCTATATACTTCATGTTCACCCTTTAATTAAAGGGTCTTCTAGTGTCACGCTTGAGAAAAAATTTATTTTTCGGGAATTAAGAAAAGAAACAAATATTGCACATTTGTGGCTTTATTCTAGCACCTTTTAAGACTGTAAAACAAAATTGTAGGTGAAGATATCATTTTATAGCTGAATAGGAGCATCGGGAAGAGAAGAATATCTTTCTGGATATTTCTATTTTGCTATAAGTGGATATTTTTACTTACAAATTGTTTTTATAGTCTCAATAGGTGATAGAATAGAGCTACAAACGTGCAATATTTGTTTCTTTTATTTAATTCCTGAAAAATTATGTTTGTTCAGCCATTATTCAGACATCTCCCAGAATACATTGTGCAAGGAAATTGTCACCACTCAATAATATCATTCATTTACTTTCCCCTTTATTACGAAACAGTCAATAAAATTTCGTACCAGTGATATCAAAGGCTCTTCGAAATATAAAAGTTTCGATTATAAAAGAAACGTTTACGATCCCCGAGGCACGATATTGGGAGAAATGGCATATCGAATCGTGACGATATTTGTACAAACAGCTGATATATTCACGAGCGATCTCCGCCTGGGCAAAGTTTGACCGACGCCCCGTGTACCTATCGATAGTACTATCCGTGTGCAAAATAATATTCGCGGGTATAAGCTGTCGAAGGAAGAAAGAAGAGAGGGTACGAGGTACCCTGCGTTTTATCTATCACAAGCTGATTATTTATTTCCATATCGTGTGAAACAGGGGCTATACTGTGTAGTTAAAAAATACTGTTAAATCAACGTGGCTGATAAGCATGCGAGCTTATCGCTATTCACCGCTCAATGATTAACATCATTTAAACGATCAATTAAAATCGGCGACATTATCACTGGCCAATCGAACGCGCCGTTCAATTAATCGAACGTTGACCTCGAAACACCTTCTGCCGTTCGAACAGACTAAATCGCAAAGAGTTCGTGGCTCAAAGTACGCGTATCCTTGCGAGGAGATCGTTGCCTCCAGAAGGGAATCAATATATTCCAATTGGCCGAATGAACAATAATGGTACAAAGTTCTTTAGCTATTAAAGTAAAATAAGGATAGCGCCGGCTACGGTTTCTCCAAAAAGCACCTCGCACGACCAAGAAGTCGTTCTTAGGACCATCGATCTCGGATACTTAGAAAAGAAGAATAGAACAAATGCTTCAATTGCGAGATCTATGATCAAATTTTGCATTTCAATCGCGTTGGGTTGGATTCTGTGCTTTCTAAATCCGGGAATCCACTTGGAAGCAAAGCTAAGCTATGCAATTCTATGTTAAGTTTGAAAAAAAGTAGCTTCAATAAATCCTTATGGAATCGTTTCCACTAAAAGCTAAGCTAAGCTGTGCCAAGTGTTTTATGTTTCATAGTAGGTACAACCAAACATAGAATTGCTTAGATTTCAGGCGGATTCCCAGCTTAATTCGCCCAAGGATGATTAGAAATTTCTGGTAGCGTGTTTTAGATCTTCCAATCCTCTGATTCGATTTAAAACTTGTACACGTTATGCGCCCAATTCGTCGCGGCGATCTAAAGACACTCTAGACGGCTCTCACTCGCTGAGAGTTGTCTATTCATTTTACAAACGATCTTGCTGACAATTTTCACGAACGATTGGGAACCACGAGGTACTTTGCGGAACGCTTCGTTGGAGAAACGTTCGACTAGTATTGCACAAATGTCGATTAAACGGTGGTAGCGAACCCCCAGCTTCAACGAATAGTACACACGCTGGTGGATTCGCAGGCTAAGAAGGCGGACTTAAGATTTAGGGGGTGTATAGTCTAAACTGAGTGAAAAATGTTTAGTCGATGCAGGTTGAAAGTTAGAAACGACTGTCGATTATTCCTAGTGCCAAGGACTGGAAACCTTTTGTTCGTCGAATGCAACGCGTGAACAAATAATACAATTACCTCTCCATATTCTTACTTCGATGTCTGCAATAGGTGTTCTAAGCGTACTTCTCCCAATTCCCACCACCGTTTCGTGTTTTCGTGTCAGGCTAATTGCGCAGTCTTCCAAAAACTCCTTGTCTGTACTCGACAGGCATATTCTACTTGCCAAAGCAGCACACTTCGTTCTAACTCTTCCGAATTTAATTCTCTCACTCATTTCGCCTAAACACCTTTCCCCCAGTTCATTGACTACTATGTGAACACCTTCCACCCCTGCAACCCTCTTCGCACCACCCTATACATGCACCGTACGCAGTCTCTTAATTTTCAATTCAATCAACATCACGCCTAATTTCGCACCTTTGCACTCGGTGGAGCTTGCCATCGAAATTGCACCTCAACCTCGTTCTAAACTTACCCACCGTACCCTTCGACCCAGCAAACCAGAACTACCACAATAAAATGCCAAACGCTCCTGAAACATTTCTAACCAGCGATACACAATAGTAATAGTAGCCGAAAGAAAGTTCGAAGCTTGCATTCTTCCGTGTTACCGACGTGTTCAAGCAACCCCTAAATTTACAGGGTAAGAAATTCTGAGACATAATCGAGGATCTTGCAGCAAAATGAGTGCAGCTCTGTCTTTACCAATTTGAAGTAAATTAGAAAGAATTGTTTACAAAATTATTGCTTAGACTTAACATTAAAGACAGAACACTAAGTCCTTATTTCTATTTTAAAAAATATTAATAGGTTGAAGACATCAGTGGTCGACCACTTTCAGAAAGACGTGAAAAATAAGGTTTTTAGAAGTGACGATCTTTTGAACAAAGTGCAGTTCTTTAACTACCCTCTAACTGCACTCTGTTCAAAAGATCATCACTTATAAAAACCTTATTTTTCATGTTTTTCTGAAAGTGGTCGACTACTGATGTCTTTACCCTATTAATATGCAGAATTTCTTACGTGTATCACACGTCGTAACTCAAAAATGGTAAAAAATAGAGCTTCACCCTTCTTGCTGCAAGATCCTCAGTGTTTTCTCTGATTCCCATCGCCCTCGCAGACGACCTCAACTTCGACTACCGTTGCAGCCACCAAGTGCAAAGGATTGGCGACCCACCCTCTCGGTTAAAGTCGCGCGGATATTGCAACAACGAGCATCAACGTTTATTGTAACAACATGCATGCTCCCCATATACCGATGTAAAAAAGACGGGCGTCGCCACGAGAGGGTCGACACGTTTGTGCCTTCTTCAGCGATCCGAGAATACTACCATTGGCGGAAGGAATCGCTCGATTGTCCGTTACCATTGCGTCGACGAGGGGCCGTTTCGCCTTGGCTCCTTGGCCGAGGAACGACGGCCGTGTCGTTTTTAATCAGTCGCGCTCCTTGCTCAGGTCTGATGGTAGGTCGCAGACGGACGTCACCGTGGCCATCGTCGTCGTCGACGTGGTCGGTGATCGCGGCGACGGCGACAGATTCATCCTGGACGTGACCGGCAGCGACAGACCGGCGGCGCTCATCGCCACGTTCAGCGGTATCGTGATGAACGGCTGGTTACCCTGCGCGGAGTTCACCGGGGCTACCGTGCCTGCGAAACAATGCCAGAAAACCTCTACTTGGGGAACAGGAGGGACAGGAACATTCGCGGGAATTGTACGGTCGTTCCCGTTTCCAGCGAATTAGCGTCGCGTTTGAGGGATCGGGGTGCAATAGGACTTAGGGGATTCGTGCTTTCTCACCTCCTTCTTGAGAGATTTGCACCGGCTGGCCGTTCTGCCCGATACCGAGTAGAACCCCTGGGCTTGGCGAGTAAATCACTGTCTGTGGCATCTGGTACATTATACCTGCGGACAATTATGGGCTAGTTCAGGATGTGGTAGATAAACGCGTGGTATCAATTCGAAGATTGTGGTGATGGTGATGACTGGGGGATGTGGTTCGCTTATGTCGGGATTCTCTTTTTAGAAATTAGGAATTATTGGAATTAGGAGATATATGATTACTGGATTTCGCACAACGTCTCTAGAGGTTAATCGTGATCGCAAGCGCTCTTATTAGTTTCGTCACTTTCCTTTGGGCATTAAATTTCGCGCGACGTTTAACCCTCATCCGTCCCTCGTGTCAATTTGACACAGCTTTTCTGTAATAAGTTATACTGTTCTGTTATTTGTGATTCTTGTATCAAGCAGTATGCCCTGCACATCGTTTTATTTCATGCGAAAGTTGTGAAAAGTCTAAGATGTAAATGTTAACTCTCAATTTGAATACAAAATATCGTAAAAATAACTGTTTACCTTGTCATTTTATCGATCGTTTACCACTGTGTCAATTTGACACCGAGAGACAGATTCAGTTCGTGAAATGAGGAACGGATGAGGGTTAAATTAATATATCCTCGTCAAATTCAAGCATTCCTTTATTGCAGTGATAAGCAAGCTTGAGGGACCAAACGTGGAAACCTAAAGCAGGGAATCCATCTGGAAGCTAAGCTAAGCTATGCTATGTTTTAGCTTAGCTTCTAGGTGGATTCCCGGCTTAATACTCTACCGCAATACTAAAGAGTTAAATATCCTAATCAAAGATTTTCAATTTATCAGGTGAATTAGTTATTTCTCACATAGATTTACAATTGAAACTGGCTGGAGAGCAAAATTGCGGCCCGCAGGCTGCTCAACGCTGTTTTACTCGACCACTATTTCCACTGAATACTCATACAACGTACTCAATTTTTTCGAATACTTACACCATCAAACAGAAAACAAACGTGGCACGCACGAGTGAATAAATATCTATACTAATTACTTCCCCATAGACTAACCCAAAATCCCTCCCACAGAAACATAAAAAAATAAAACCCACGGAGGAGGAACGGAACCGCAGATCTCGGGGTAGCGTCGCGTCGGGGATGGAGCGTCGCGTCGCCGGTGTCGGCGGTTATCGAAATTCCACCGAGGACAGTTTGCCGCGGGGAACAATGGAAGGGCGAAAAAAAGAGAGAGAAAAAAAAGAACCGTACGTCATGCTGGCGATCGGTAAGTCGGATGGCATCCACTCCATATATTAGCATCGATATTTATGTGTACACCTGCATCGGAGCGCGGCTTTCGACCGGATCTTACTTCCCAGTTAGGCATCGCGTCGCTGTCTTAGTTTGGTCATCGCGGCCCGTACAACTCCTTATGTACTCCCCTACACGGATAACCTCGTCATCGCTCGCACACTTTTCGCATTTTAAGTGTCCTCTTTCCTTTATCTTCTCCCTCCTCGGCCGATCTGGCCTCTCTCTCTCTCCCTCTCTCTCACTCTCTTTCACTCTCCCTCCCCGTACCGCATCATGCGTTTACCTCTCTGATACCATTCTCCCGTTTCTACGCTCCTCTCTGTCTGCCGACCTACCTGACTGATTGGATTGCACACGCTCGCCTCGGTTCCCTTACGCTCTAACGATTTTCCACGCCGGCTTTTACCGGTCCGCGATCCCGCGACTCGCGCGGCACGCCCACGAGCAAATTCGTTAATCGCCGTTCGCGCGCTGCCGCGATTACCATTATCGTTTCGGCGCTACCGAGCCACAGTAGTGGACACCATCGCACAACGGATGCTCGGACTTTTTCGGTAGATACCCGCTGGAAGAGACACCCCGAGCGATCGAGGGCTACTCGATCGAGTTCAATTTCGTCCAGGAATAGACGAGGTTTGTTTCTACTTAGTCTCTACGACGGAGGAGACTCGCCTGGGTTTGATAAGAGCAGCTTCCTCTGATAAACTCACCGGAGTGATTTTTCGGGAGATCCTTGGAGACGGGAGAGTCGCCGTCGCTGGTGTCCCCGTCGCTTTCATTGGCGCAAGTGTCCGACCTGGGTGACGTGCCGTCTTCCTGAAACGATACAGAAATGTCGCTGGCTAGTACGTGGGTCGTGAATACGGAACGACGAAAGCATAACACACTCCGTTGCGCAATGGACGCACAAAGTACAAAAACACCACCATATTTGCGATTTGAAAGTGTCTTCCATTTACGCGCCAGGGTTCCAGGAATTTCGTAATTATTACCAGCCGAGGCTTCTTCGCTGAATGAAAAACCGCGATAATTCCTTGCGCTACTACGTACAATCGCCGAGTTCCTTAGTTCCTTAAGCATACGCACTTATTCTGGTGCTCGATGAGGCATACAAAAGCCGGTATGAATCAGATTTTAATTTCTCTCGGTATATATTAAGTTTCCCGCGAACGCGTCGCTCGGTATGAAATTTATGAATCATCTCGGCGAGGCCCCTCGTCCCGCGAAGTCCGTCTGACTTTTCGGCCGGGGCAGCTCCATTTCGAGTGGGACTGGGACTATTTGTCGAACTTTTCGGTATTCGAATACTTCAGTTGCTCAATTATTTGGGGAATATGATTCGAATATCCAAGTATTCGAATACTATTCGAATATCCAAGTATTCGAATACTATTCGAATATTTTAGTATTCGAATACTATTCGAATATTTTAGTATTCGAATACTATTCGAATATTTTAGTATTCGAATACTATTCGAATATCCAAGTATTCGAATACTATTTGAATATCCAAGTATTCGAATACTATTCGAATATCCAAGTATTCGAATACTATTCGAATATTTAAGTATTTGAATAGTATGGTGTGAATTATAAATCAAATTCTTTAGGTTCATTTGTCAAGGTGAAATCTTGTAAGCTAATTTTGACCCACTTCACACCATATTATCAGTATTCGATACATCAGTATTCGAATAGTATTCGAATACTCAAATATTCGAAGTTTATTCGTAGTATTCGAAGTTTATTCGTAGTATTCGAATACTCGAAGTTTATTCGTAGTATTCGAATATTCGAAGTTTATTCGTAGTATTCGAATATTCGAAGTTTATTCGTAGTATTCGAATATTCTAAGTTTATTCGTAGTATTCGAATATTCGAAGTTTATTCGTAGTATTCGAATATTCGAAGTTTATTCGTAGTATTCGAATATTCGAAGTTTATTCGTAGTATTCGAATACTCGTAAAATATTCGAATATTAAATTATTCGAGCCCTAATTTCAAGCGGCAGTCTGACCTCGGCTGAGAGCGATCGAGGATCCAAGCTGTCGATCGCGATCGGGCGGCAACGTGAGCAGTGATGTATAAACAGCGGTGTGCGCCAGAATTGTAACGGGCCGTAAATTCCAGTCCCTTAACGAGTACGAGAACGAGGCGGATGATAGAACGCGACCTGTAAATCGTAGATAACGCCCGGGCAATAATATCAGCCAGCCAATCAAACCAGCAGCCGACCAATCAATCAGCGAGTCCTAGGGAGCAACCGAGCCAGCGACGAAACAGCCAAGGAGCCCGGCTTGCCTACCTACCAACCTAGCAGGGAGAGATGCGCGAGCTTGTTCGCGCGCCTTATATGGCCATCCGCGCGGCCCCAGCTCGCGCACCGCGCTTCCACGGCAGATTCTCACAAATTTACGCAGGACTACGGTTTCCCCGGGTGACTTTCTCTCCCCCGGCCCGGCCGGCAGCCACTTTTTTTCCAAACGGGCGGCAGCCCGCGGCCGGGCAACCTATGCGCTTACACATGCACTTCGACTCCCCTCGTTAGGGACTCTCGCGGCGCGCACATGTCGCGGGCCAGCCCGGCGATCGGCCTTTGCATTCGAGAGAAAGCAACGAGCCGGCCACCGTTTGCTACCCACGGAGATTAGGAAGCACTCCTTGCGACGGATCGCGGCGGGAGCATTCCAGGAGCCGCGGATTCGTGCTCCGTTCGCGAGTCACCTCGCCGCTGGGGACCACCGGTCGCGTGGACACTAGACACTTCTGTTCTTCAGGATTAGGACGCGCTAGACCAGATTCGGGAGCAACGTCAGAGTACAAGGTATTAGGAAATCTTGCCACTGATATCTGAGGATCGGAAAGTGGCCGCGACGTATAGGTTGTACTTGAGTGTCGAAGACTCCACAGCAGCGGCGCTGGACACAGAATTGATATTCCAAAGTGCGCCCACGGTGGTGAGAGAAGAGGGAAACGGAGGCCCCGCGGTGGCTGTCCACGTCGGGAGCTTGATTTCTGATCGGGACCACCGGCGGGTTGCAAAGGATGTCTGAATGCGCGGAGGGCTGCGAAAGCCGAGGCGTTGTCGGCAATCACTTCCGAGTCGCATTTGTACCCCCCATTACCACGGGTGTGTGTAGAAGGCGCGACAAAAACCGGCATTCCTGATTCTTAAGTTGGACTCTATATAAGTATCTGCCATCGCGAACATTGCCTGTATATGGCGACAACCAGGCTTTGACAAAGGTGACCGTATATGGTATTCTGCTTCCACCTTCCATACCTTCTCGCTCCTTTTCTCTATCTTTCTCCCTCCCTCCCTGCCTTCCATCTCCCCGCCATCTTTCTCTTTCCCTTCCCTTTCAGCCCTCCCCCACCTGCCTTCTGCCCTTCTCTCTTTTGCCCTGCCCCGGGTCTTCTTGCGCGCCGCTGACTCCTGGTCTCCACTCGTGCCTGATCCACCGGGGTGCCTCCTCGGCCAAATGCATCATAATCGTTAAGTCGTTAGATCGTAAATCATGGCTTCGAGGCCCACCCCTTCTCCGCTGTAAGCAGCGCGAAACCGCCGGTGGACGGGGGAAAAACGGGGAGAGCTTCGAAGCGTGCTCTGTGAGTTGACGGGGTGATGGTTTGCGATCTGGAAACGCGAGGGTTAGTCGCTTGAAACTTGATCTCTTCGTCCCCTTCTTCTATTTAGTTGACGATAATCACTTGCAAGTGTAGTGTTTTCGGATAGATTGGTAGTAGCGTCCTCTGAAACTTTACCTTCGGGGTTGCTTGGCCCAAGGGTGCGTGAATCAGAAGAGGGTGTAATGCAGCAAATTTTGTATCAGATTCTTTCGCGTGATTAACGGTCGCCTGAGAACTTTTAAACGCTGTGCACCCACGTTCAATAGAGTTGAACCAGTGTACGATTAAATTAATGCTCTATAGGGGTGTTGAAACGTGTTCCGAGGCACGGAGTACTTGTGATGAATCCAGCAGATTCTCCAAGATCATAAAACATAGCGCGACGATTCAGAGACAGACCTACCTTGTAAATCATGCTGAAAAGATGATTGGCAAAGTGGAGTATGTTTAGCGGAATGCTTCTGTTTACAACGGTGACGTTAATTATTATTTAATGTTTCTGTGATAATATATCTGCGCTTTTGTTGGCCTTCTTCTCGCCAGTCGTAAGGGTAGGATTTTACCTCAAGCTCCTGGGCGGAAAGAATTTTCTAGCATATGTAATAAGTAGCAACTCTGACATGTTAGTTATTATTTTCATCTCGGTCTTCAACGACACTACTCGTTCATCTACATTATTTACACATACAACAACGAAACAGTTCTCCCATGCGAAGTAACAAATTTGATTAAACCTAGCTCCTCTAAATTAACCATTAAAACTCAACGAAACGGAGAAATCTCTCGGAAGCACTTTTGTGGCAACGCTAACTACCGAGCTACTCAAACGTCGAGCAAGCCCCATCTCCTCGACCCCGAGGTATCTCACCCTTTTATTCCTCGAAGCGATACAAGCAATCGTTTCGAGTCTCGAGCTTCGATTGATTAATTTCTGCTACTTATCAAATATCTCCACCAACGCCCTAAGGGGTGCAGATTTAATTCGAACCGACGAGCCTCCTCGACGCGAACCGATCAGACTCCTCGCGCTCAATTATCCACTGCTTCCTTCTTTAACTTCTACGTTTCTATCGTCGCGGGGGTGTAGCGACGAAGGGCGAAGGTAAAAAAAACGGGGGCTCTCGCGTTGGCTCTCGCTGCGCAACAGGTGGGTGTCCCATACCTACCTGCTCGTAAGAAACTGTCGCCTGGTGCCGAGCCCCACTGTGGGCTCACGCGATCGTGCGGGACCCGCGGCCCATTTTAAGAATGATAATATCGTACGGCGTGCGTGTGTGTGTAATATAAATATTATCACAGTATTTTACAGTACACTATTTACACATGTGATACATCGGTGGTTACCGTACAATTCGTGGTCACCGTTTCTCAGGATTATAAATCGTAAGATTAATATATTATTTGTACTTTGTGCGTCGACGGGCGGGGGTTTTGGTGGGGGGTGGCGGAGAGGGTTGAGGCGGGGGGGAGACAAATTCTACGCATCGTTTATATTTCAAATCGAAGACACTGTCTCCCATGTGCCGTCGCGCGTAATGCTCGTCCCTTCTTTCCACGCGTCCACATTAAACACGTCTCTCTGCCTACGCATATACCTGTTCATATTTTGTTTTTTGTCTGTTTAATGATCAAGCGATACAAAGAGAAAAACAACACACGGCACATACACACGCGCGCGCGTAAGCATGCATAATGCGAACGGGACGAGTCGGGTGCTCCTCTGTTCTGAGGATTGGGGAGGAATGGGTGCGAGATGCTGAGACGGGGGAGGTGTAAAGGAGATGGTGATTCTGGGAATTAAATTAAGGGTGTTTTAAATACTAGCTACTTAATCTACGAAAATAGAGAAAATAATTGTAAAAAAAAATAGGGGAGAAGAAGAAGAAAAACAAACAAACAAATACTACACATGCCACTTTCAGTACAAAAACACATTACGGACACAATGTACGATGCACAACAACGTATATATATATATATATATAAATATATATGTAGAAATTCAATGCGCAACAATGCCAAGCGTGCACCGCCGGGTCTACTGGCTCGGACTCGCACCCACGTTATTCAACGATTTCTCGTTTCTTCGACGTGTTTTCTTTTTTTTTTGTTCTCGTCCCGGGGAAAGGCGGAACACGCCTCCACCTGAACGACATGAGTATTCTTTTCTCGAGGATTCAGAGGATCTCTGTTGATGGAGAGGGAAAGGGTGGGAGGAGGGAGTGCGCACGGATGCATCGATTCTTCCTTGATTCTAGCCTGGCGAATCCCGCGAGCTAGGTACGATTGTTACAATATAAAATACAGTCGCGCGGCGTGGAAACGAAGCCAACCAAGTCGCCAGTTGCTCTGCAGTTAGTTGATCGTCCACTGGACTTGCTACCTGCTCGCTTCGAGATTGCTACACCGCTCAAATTAATCGGAGGATCATCGTCAGCGACGATTCATTGAGTGTTTTAAAAATTTCTTAGAATATTCATCGTTCGTATCGTGTGATACACAAATCTGTTCGGATGAATTCGAAGTAATAACTAATCGCGAGAGATAATGTCCCATAGAGGCGAGATAACGTTGCGCGAGCAAATTTCGCGAGTCACTGAGCATTTTGTTATTTTTACTGGATATCTCGCTTATGCGATTTTTCGTACCTCCGAGTGCGTGATCCTTCAACTATTTTAAGCAAGTCTCTAGAAGAATTTTTTCTATGGATATATTTTTCCTAGCTGTTCGCAGACTTGGTTCGCCTCGGCTTCCCTCGATTCTCGTTGCTCAGCGTCGATCGATCAACTTTTACAACGTATTTACAAGGTCTATAAATAAATAAGAAGAAAGATTCCGTCGCCGTAAGGTATTATAAATACGATTCGAGCGAGCATGAAGACGTAGAGGGACACACGCGAATATACACGTCTGATCGAGTAAATTCATCGCGTGAGCTGCTACCCTAAACCTCTCTGTCTCACTTTTCCTTTATCCGTTCAATGAATGTTACTCCCGTCGACGCTAGTCCTCCGTTAAACGTCTTATCTCGTAAAGAAGCACAACTCGAACGGGCACGTCACCCCGTGACTCCTACAATATCGTAGAAAAAGTCTTTGGACTCGGATTAACGCGTAGATCCAGCCATCGATTCGTCTTTCTCGAATTTTCCCATTCCTCTTTCCCCTCGGATCGCATATTCCCTTGGTCTCCTCATTTCGAAATTGAATTCAACAAGAACTAGCCGAATTTATCATATCCTACACAAATCGCGCATCGTTTTTAAAACATCAAAAAATTGAACTCTGAACAACATTGCTGATGGAATCTGGCAATTTCTTTCTATAATTCTATGTACATCCATGGAAAAGAAGACGAGCTCCGTCTCGGTAATAGTTTCTTGGTAAATCCCCAGATTGTTAAGGGCAAAGATTCAGACCGATAGAAAAATCGTGGATCAGAACCAGTGACATTGAATCTCGTATACGTTAGCGCGTCTACTGGACTAGATTTGTACGTTGAAGACGGGGCAGGCAATACCGTTTCCTTGCGAGCAGTTTTCATCAGCCGTCGCCGCTCAATCACCGATCCCCAAGAATTATCAGGAGACCCTTTTCCCTGAGAGCCTGTCCCGTCTATCCGTAGCGCGCGATTGCGGAACACGAATGGCTTTCTTCGCGCATTAAGTACCGAAACCTGCTATGTTAAGCACCGTCGAGCCTGTCCTAAGGATGACAGGTGTCCGTAGAGCCTTCACGGGCAGTACCATTGAAAGAGGAGTTAATTGCTCGGACTCTTTTTCAACGACCCACTCATGACGAATCATCGTCCCGTGCAACTGTATCGACAACTGTGCCCGGCGATTAATTTAAGGGAAATCGTTCCAACGAATCCGATATCACGCGGTTACACTCTACACCTTCTAAATATCATATAAGAATGTTTAATAGTAGTATTAGTTAATATCCCTTTCTTATCTCAGAAACTCTAGAACACTATATACGCTATAAATAATATGAATCTCGATTTTAATAAATACTAGAATAAAGAGAGCACCGGTATCCCGAGTATCTTGGACTTCGATAAGTTCAAAAGACAGCTTTTGGTCCCGAAGACGTTTGTAAAGTGTAATAAATACTAGCCACCAGTTGTAAGAGTGTCTACGGAAGAAGTCAATAATGCTTAATTCAGTTTCAAGAGCGATTCTAAAATTAAGCGCTAATGCGCGCGCTAATCTGCATACTGATTAGAGGCGGGTAAACGCGTCGCACGGAATTACCTTCCTCCCTGCGCCGCACGAAAAGAAAATAACCGTACTTTCATCGGCACCGGATGCGGTGCGCCTCACCGAGAATTTCGATACCCGGCGTCCGGAAAAGAAAGTCGGATGTCGCCCCCGGAACTTGCTCCGTCGGCGCTGATTCTTTATTCAGCTTGCGCTACGCGCGATTTAACGTCCACTGAACGACACGTTCTCGATAACGAGGCACGGAGGAATTATAATTCCTTTTAACCGGCTCTGTCGCCAATCAACCACTACGGGCGCAACTCTGAAGCGCGTTCGGCGACGCGACGCTCGCGTCTTGGACGGAACTGGAGGCCTTCGATCAGCCGGATGATCGTGAATACACTAAGAAAGCCAGGAAACGGAAGCACGAAGAACGTTCTCGCGAGCCTAGAACCGTCTTGTGGTCTGACGCTCCTGACTGATTCTACTTCGAACCCCGACAACCCTCGCGTTGCTGAAACGACCAAGTGGAGCTCGAGAAGAAGAGGCATTTAGAGTCTTTGTGGGAGCTCTACAGCAATCATGGAAACGATTCTGATTGTCGCAGCGGATAACCAGTACTCGACAACAACTGTGAAAGACTTGCAAAGGCTGAAAGAAGTATAGTGGGCCGCTTGAAGCACGCGTTAAGTGACATTCTTGAGGCATCAGTTGCCAAGTGTGTTCTTAGACACTTACTAAAAGGTTTCATAGACTCGATATGCTTAATATGCTTCCTCCAATGCAAGTTCAGCTGGTCGATGACGGCCACTTCCCTCGGCTGCAACGAGGGGAGTCTTATTTTATAGACATGCAATAGCTGAACAACCCTCACCGACCACTCAACCTTGCTTCAAGTATAATCCCCCTAAGACCCTACATACTGTCTTCCCAGACACTTGACTCCCAACTCTCAAGTGTACTGTTTCCAACACAGTTACTCCTGCACCCTTATCATACTTCTTCCACCTACGCTAAACAGCTAATCGCGAGTACCCTTTACCAACATATCGACAAATCTCTCCAACAGCCTTTTAGACAATCATCAACGCTTTCAGTGGCGTGAGCGATTTTCTCCCGCTTTCGTATCTTCTAGAAATCATAGAAACTATCATCCGCGTGTCCTCGAGTATTTCCGCGAGGCGAGTCAGAGCGAAACAGGGGTTGCCAGAAGCGAGAAAGCGATACTTGGCAACCCATCCCCGTTGATCCTGCGCTTCTGGCATCCCTGGAGCATCTTGAAAAGCCTCGACTCTCTCGAAGTGTAATCTCTCGCGTTTCTCAAAAGCTTCCACCACTGAAAGCGCAGACTACGCCGAAGAGAAGACACGATCCTTCCTCGGGTGAGAGTCACGGGAATCGAGAGGGCAGCCACCAAGCGGCTGGGCGCGTGGCTGGTGGCTCCTCGTAGACGCGCGATGAGCCGGGGGGCAAGCGAGTGCTCGTTCGAGTGGGGTGGTACTACCGTTGGGGATGCGAGTGCGACATGTGAGGATGGTAGGCGGCGTGGTGGGGCGGCAGGGGCGAGGGGCAGGACTGCTGATATGGGCCAGCGGCGAGCATCGGGCCCGGGCTGGAGCATGGTACCAGGTGCGAGCTCGGCGAGGCCGCGTGCGCATGCGCGATCAGGTGCGCGTGCTGCGCGTGCGAGGGTGGCGCGTGCTGCGAACCCGGCGGCGGTGGCGGCGGCGGTGGTTGCGGATGGCCAGGAGGCCCTCCGGTAGGACCGCCACCAGGATACCCGCCGTGGAGCGAGCCACCGTGAGGCGAGCCATACACCAGTTGCCTTACTTTCTGCTCGTCGTCGGCTATGTTGTAGGTCAGTTCGGTCTCCTCGAACCCGGTCGCGGACATCCTCTGGTCGCCGGACGAGCCGGAGGTGGGTGGGTCCGGGCTGTTCAGGCAAGTCTGGATCAGGGCCTTGCCGGCTTCACTCGTTATCATCGGCTGCAGCTTCCGCGTCGCGAACGTGTACACGTGCCCGGTCTCGCTGGCTACAAGCAGCATCACCTGCGTACCTGTTAGCGTCGACAACTCGTACGCCTGCAACCAGAGATATAGATTAATTAGGGATGCCTTTTGCACTAATTGTACGGATTGTATTGGGGGTTGGCTTTGGAGCTCTCTTACTCGGGAGCTGCTTCGCTCAGATTGGTCTTAAACCTTAACTGGCATCCTGGGGTCGCTTGTGACCCCAAGCACGCAGAGTTCGATGCAAAATTTTTGGTTGTCTAAGTTTGTAAACTGAATTTCTAATTAATTTTATAGTAATAGTTTAACTTTTTATGTTTCTATTATTTTTTACATTACCCAAAAACAAAATATTTATAGAGATTGATCTAATGTCGACTTTACAAATTTCTGGGTTCTTTTTTATTTGGGGGCTGCCACGACGTCAGTATACCAGTCACGTTTCCCAAACACAGTTTACCAGTTAAGGGTTAAGTAGAATGAGGTGAGATCGTTTTGTGCTTTTAGGGGGTAATAATAGTTTTATGGTATTTCGGGGTGATTGAGGGTGAGATGTCGGTGTAGAATCTCGGTCTTCTGGGCGACGTGGGTTCGAGGTCTTTTTAATTCAAAGGGTAGCCTGGTTTTGGAAAGACTCAATTATAGGGGTAGTAGTTAGGGTATAGAGAAGCTATAATGAAAGTGTTTTCCTGATTATGCTGAAATATGCACTAGATAACAAGTATCGTTTTTTTTACAGAATTCTACAAGTCCTGAATTTCAGGAAAGGGGTGACTTAATTTCCAATCACCCCCATAATTTTCTGATTTATCTTCACCAGGTTTGTACTTTGTCTCCTAAATCAAGCCTCCATCATCATTGCATTCCACATTTCGGAGTATCTCTCTCAAGAAAAGAAACTTGAAAAACCCTTGAAAAATTTCTTAACGATTTCCATCTCAAAATTGGCCTCAGCGAATTTCGAAGGTTTCACAAGTTTTCCGTAATTTTCTAACACCCTCGCGGGCATTGTGTAGCGAACCACAAGAATTAAACCTTACACTCTTAAACCAATACGAACACCTTCGCTTTCCAAATTTATTTAGACAACTCCCCTCGAAAAGAAGGAATCGTAATTTGAAGAATATATTCAGACTCGGATCCTTGAAGAACGAAAGCAACACCTGCTAGGCCTCTAAACGTGTAACATGTACGTACCTTGGACGCTTGATGTATTCAGAAATCTTTGTGGAGCGCGTTTATGCAAATCCTCGCCGCCTGCGCGACGATTAACGCGTGATTTTTATAAATAATTGATTCGAAACGAGCGAAGGAAAAACTGCGCCTGCATTTTTCCTCCGGAGATCATGGCTTTAATGACACAACGATTATCGAGGTTCCCTGAAGCGCTTCTTGGATACGCTACGGATGGGATTCAGCCTTTTTGCGGCGAAAACCAGCGTTTGTATGAAAATACATTGTACTTTTAATTACACCTGAGCAGTTGAACTTGTTAACAAAAAACCACGCTGGCCGAGGGAACAACGCATCCGTGGCATGAAAATGGATGAACATACTGGAACGTTATGAACTCTCCTTGGCTTTATCTACTTAGATCGAAATACTGGTGCATATTTAACGCGAAAGAAAGTGTTCTGCAAACGAACTGTTTGCAGTTTACGAGCCGTAAATGCAAATCCTGCGGTAACAAACGATCTCAAACAGTTGCTTAGAAAAATGACGGAAAATGAATTGCAAATTACTATTCGCAATTTTCTATATAATTTAAAATTGCTTAGATGATTCTTGATTTTTAGAACTTTTCTTTAGAATGATTAAACTCTCTTTCGCTATGCCGTAATCATATTTCAATGCACTTTGGAGATTCACCAGCGGCGTTGAAAAGAATTTAAATAACCCAGGTGTATTTTTTAGCTTGCTTTTTTAATTCACATGAAAATAGCGAATTTAACTTAAATTTCCCCCTCTCTAATACCGTTGTACAGCAATTATGTCAGTTTCGTGTCAAAACATGGCTAAGTATAGAGACCCCGTCTTCAGAAAAGGGGAACAATCTATCTTTGGTTTTCTAAATTCGTATGAAAGATGCAATTTGCTTTAGGTTCTTCTACGGATTTAGAAACGACGGCGTTTGGGTAAAATAAGCGACTGTGAGGCGAGATCACCGTTAATAATGAAAACTCCAACTTAAAACAATACCGAAGTATTTCAGATCTCATTATTAAACTACTAAGCTTACTTCTCTCCAGAAAAAAAGTAACATTCAACGATATTACTCTGTGTTTTTCTCATTGAAACACATAAAACATGAATGAAAATAAATTAAATTACTATCCATGAGACGAAATCCTGTTAACTAAAATTTTCCCAAAACTACTAACTAACAAAGTTCGTGCTGTGAAACTCGATCGCGCATATTTTGTATTCGTGCATTGGTCGAGAACTGGCGAAAAATAATGGTAAATGAAACGTTATAATCAAAATTGAAGAGGTATGAACATTTTCGGTGGACCCACGGAACGAGTCATGTAACGATTGCCAAAATCTACTGTGCCAGCGTGGTCGCAACCGATTTCCGGTGACAAAAGACGTGGCACCCAGTGGCGACGGTTTTACCCAGTGTATTTTCATCCAAAATACACGGACAGGTTACTAACGAAATTCGCGTCAGCGATGGCACAGTTGTCAGCCGTAAATCGCACGCTCGCCAAAGTCATTGACCACGCGGCAACGATGCGCGTTTCTTTCTTTCTTCTATCCGGTTAGTGTAAAAATATCTATATAGGAAATTTCGCTAATTCGACCTTACTAATAAATTTTTCGTCACAATACATCTGTGCACGGGGATGATGAATGAAAAGTTATTTAAACTGTGACATTATTCTGTAAATTTCAATTGGATCGTACTCTTACACGGTTTCCTAATTTGAATTTCGCGCCACAGCCACGCGGCGCGCGTGCGTTAACTTTAAAAAATGATAAGGAAATAAGTTTCCAATCGCCTCGCTGAGTTTGAAACAGATACCTAATTTTGCCACGCTACTTTGACCGTTCGGCCTTAAATTAACAAACTTCGCACTTCAGTATCCTTCATCAAATAAATTAATTCCAAAGCAATACCATTTTTGATGACCACTGAACCGTGCGAAGTTTTAACAAGAATTTACGTGGGTTCGAATTTACTGCGTCGATAAGGAAGCGTACATTTCGCTCGCACTATAGCGAGTAAGTGACACAATTTGAAAACCGGCTTTTCGACAGAGCTTCCGATCTCCATATAAAATTCGAACGCACTGCGGCGCCTCGCCGCGAGGGGGACACTGCAGCGATCGCACGATTCGGTAATCGATCGCGACGATCGAGGGACGGCTGCGACGTGCGCAACAGCAGGTTAATTACAGTGTACGTAGAAAAGGATCGAGGGTAAGGTCCGCGGATACGAACCTTCTTCATGATCCCAGTTTTCCTTTTGGAGAATGTGGTGTACCTCCGCAACTTGTTATCGATATACTCCATTTTAATCTTCACCCGTCCCTTGGTCTTCTTGCCGTTCGACGGGGGTGACTTTTTCGGCTGACCCAAGCTCGTGAACGACTCATCAAGATTGTCCGGCACACAGTCCGCGGACATCGACATGCCCTGCTGTTGCGATAGCGCTTGCCGCGCGTTGCTGTCATCGTAACATACGTCCGACGTGGTCCTCTTGATGCCTCTTTGCACGGATCCAACGCCGGCGTTCGGCGCGCCCGCGGCCGCCGCGGCCATCATGGTGGCGCCACCGCGGCTTATTTGAGAAGTTGTTAGCTGGGAGGTGGACGGTCGGCCGTACATTTCCGAGCCAGCGTCGCTGCCTATCATCCCCATGCTGTAGCCAAGGCTCGCGTACCGACTGTCTCTTCCGCCGCTAGGGTTGTCCATTACGGACCCGCGCACATTTATTCCCTTTCCCTCGGCCCTTCTCCGCCACGGAATCGCGAATAGTCGGCGCAATGGTTCCCACGTGATCAACCATCTAGAGGAACACGGGACAACAACGCGCACTGCACGAGCGCTCCCCGCGAACTGAATGCGCGCCGAGTATCGTAACTTGACCTACGTGCTAACGCGATGCCTCTGTGCGTTCCTGCGCGGCTCTTACCCCCACCGCTGACCGAGTACGCAGCTGAAAAGTAGTCCGCTCTATCGCGGCAGCGTTTCCTGTGGGAAGATCGACGGAAATTATTTCGTAGGAAAATCGTTGGTTATCCAATTCATCGTTCCCCAGTGGCGAATAATTTTCGCGCGGCTCCGATATTCTGAAATTCACCTCGGAAAGATCGCGCGCAGTGATACAAGAATCGACGAGAGGGCGTCCCCGGCTGCCATATTTAGAAGTAGACGTTACCATATTAGGGAAAGTTTGCCAAATATGGTGAACAGAGGTGGTCCTTCCTTTTCAAATGATCACTCGGCGCGCCGCGACAAAACACCAATCCAACTGACAGTAGCGCTTCCTGCACGCCTCTCCTACCCCTCCTCTCTTTTACCGGTATGTTCTTCCTATTTCTACGTGCTTACTAAAACATAAGGCTGATAAGCGGCTCCTCTCTGTGCGGGGCCGCTATTTCTTGCCCGTGTACTTACAACGCTAACTCTCGCGATCCAGGCTAATTTGTTTACGTTCGAATCTGCGGACTTATCGGGGATTTTGTTCGATTCCAAGCCGATCCAGGGATGAACAGAAAATGATAATGCGGGTTAGGGTGTACGAATAAGCGGCTGATAGTAATCGACGCTTGCTCGTTGCAGCATGGTATTGGTTTTGGGGGTGTTACTCTTCTTCCCGGTGAATGTCCGTGCAACGATGTCCACATGGTCTTGACGTGAATCATGTTTTAATATTTATAACCGAGTATATGCGTAGAACGTGCTTCAAGTTATGTAGGATAAATCTTCGAGCTGTGTAGAAGTGAAGCAAGTTATGGGTAAAGGGATTGATACTTTGCTATATCCATATTAATGTCCTCCTACATATGCAAATCTTTCGACATACCTTATTTTTATATGCTAATTCGTCCATTTTAAGTATCAACAGTTGATACAGCCTGTGTATGATTACCACTACACAGTAACATATTATTGCTGTAGCATACATACAGAGACTAAAATGCATCAATGATGTATCTGTAAAAACTGTACAACTATACTCCTCAGAATTTAGTTTCGCATGCGTATAATGCATTCCATAAAATATTGAATGGTAATTATGTATAAGAATTTGTAGGTTCCAGTAACTAATTTATAAACAATTATTGGGATTCTGCTAGAATGTATTTTAATAGAAGTATGTATAAAATAAAGTATACATCGAAGTAGACTTGTATCACATTTATTGTCGTATTATAATTAATCTCCCAAAAGTAAAATCATTCGCGCGATAGAAAATAATTTATTCGCCAGACGCTATCGTGTGTGCTGCGGAGATTAGAGTATCGTGAACCTCGCGAGCGTACGCAACTTGTGCCCTTACGGTCATTAAGAACTGAGGATAGGTTAAAGCAGGACCTTCTTGCGCAGCGACTGTGTCAGTACGTGTTGGTATTACAGATACCGGTAGATATCGTAGAGAACTAGAATTTTGTGATAAACATTCTATGGAGGTCTTTAAATGCAATTCTATTTGATCGCAGATAGAATAAAATTCTTCCATATTCTTATTGAAACGGTGGTCGGGTTGGTCGATACCCTTTGGCGATCCAACGTCTACTAGGCTATTCTGGTGAAGCGTCTGGGCAGCGGTTTTCAGAGCTATCGCTAACGATTCCCTTAGGGGACCGATCAATGATTTTACTTTTGAAATATTGTCGAGCTTCTCTTGCGTCTGTTGTTGTTGCTGTTGTTGCTGCTGCTGTTGTTGAACTTGCTGCGGCTGAGCTTGCTGTGGATTTTGAGGGATTTGAGGATTTACAGGCTGAGTCATTTGCCCCACCCCGATTGTTCCTGGTTGTTGAATAGGAGGAATATTCATGGTGACTCTAATAATGCAACAATTAGGAAAGAGTTACATATAACTTATAGAGAGAGAATGTCATGAAAGTATGGTTCATATGCTTATGTAATTCTAATCGTTGCTTAAATAAATTTCTAATATTTCGAAGATTACGAACTTTAATTCACCAATTATTACAATAGTTTAGATATAACCTTAAAGCAATATTAATCCAATATACTTAAATACAATCTGTTGCTATGTTAAATTTATTTCGTAAGTTCCGAGGTATCGTTCACTTTAGTGTAACAGAAATAACGCAACGGACTTTTACCTATTTTCTTGCTAAACACTTATAAAACGAGCAAAACGAACCACTGTATTCAAATATGTTTTGTTTTTATGTTTTTAACTGAAACTTGTGGACATTCAGATTGGAATTCCGTGGTGATGAAATTCATAACCAGAGGGCCAGTAACACCAGTGGATTCTCGCAGGAACTTTAGCACGTCGAATTTGAATTTATAATTCTTTGTCTAATTCTGTTGTTTTAGAGCGCGATATTTCCAAATTAATAATGGTTACTATGTTAAAGATTATTTTTATTCTTTTACAAGAAGGCAATATTCATCGAACTGACTTAAGTAATAGATTTTTCAAACGCAAATTTCTTCTCTTCTTTCTTCCTTTCCTATTTTCAATATCATTTGCCGTCGTTATAACGATTATAACACAAGTTATTCGATCTAGGGCGAATTTCACTTACGCCCAAATCACCCGTGATTTTCATTAAGGCAGGTTTTTCCAAACGCGACTGGACGCAACGTGAAGAATTTCAAAGTCGATTTTCTCGAAAATGAAGCGCGATATAAAAAAAAGTTACTTTTTCTTTTCGACTCATAACAAGTAAATAAATCAAGAAAAAGGAATAAAAAATTTTGATATTGCGCTTCATTTTTGAGTAAATCGACTTTGAAATTCCTAACATTGCGTCTAGTTGCGTTTGGGAAAACCTACCTTAATGAAAATCACGAGTGATTTGGGCGTAAGTGGAATTCGCCCCTAGTGTATTTACGTGCGTACATAGAAACTACTTCCTACAATTTCTCTAGAACTCTAATTTTCATATCTCATATAAAAAATGTTTTACGTATACAGTATTTCACATTGAGAATTTATTCATATTTTCATTAGGAACGGTCTAATAGAGTTTCAGAAATTCAAGAAGAAGGAGAAGAAAGGCTATACAAGGAAATCGTCAAGAATGAAATTGAAAACGCAGTCATCAAAAGCAAATCTCATGATTTGATGCTTGTTTCCCTTCTATTGCTTTCTACATAGTTCGAATAAGTTCGAAATGAAATGTATCACGATCGTACTGGTCAGTGTCCACAAAATTTGAATTTGCTGTTTTATTTACAGTGTTATAATACAGTCGGAACGTGTTTTTCAGTCACATTTATGGTTCATTTGATTCCAAGATGTATATAAAGTCTATGGTACTAGACGGATTTAAATCGTACGGGAAAAGAATCGAAATACATGGGTTTGACAAAGAGTTCAATGCGATCACAGGATTCAATGGTAGCGGGAAATCAAACATTCTGGATGCAATATGCTTTGTCTTAGGTATTACGAATCTTGGACAGGTATATAATTGTTTTTAACAATCTTACAACTGTTTAACCGTAACCTGAACATACTTCAGTCTTCCAAATGTAATTAATTATTTTACGAAAGGTTACGCGAGTATTGAGACCAACATAGTCATAAAAAGTAAGGTCACATTTTTTTATGGAAGGAAATCCCTCTCGGGCCTCTCAGAAACACGTGTTTCATTGTAATTACGAATAAAATTTACATGTTTCACTTCACTGTTACAGGTGCGCGCAGCGTCGCTACAAGATCTAGTTTACAAGTCCGGTCAAGCGGGTATTAAGAAAGCTAGCGTTACTATAATATTCGATAATGGTGATAGAAGCTCGTCCCCTATGGGGTACGAACATCACAACGAAATAACGGTCACAAGGCAAGTCATTATCGGCGGTAAAAATAAATACATGATCAATGGAACCAACGTGCAGAACAAACGCGTGCAAGACATGTTCTGTTCCGTGCAACTGAACGTGAATAATCCGCATTTCTTGATAATGCAAGGGAGAATAACCAAAGTCCTGAACATGAAACCCTTAGAGATTTTATCCATGATAGAAGAAGCAGCGGGCACACGAATGTACGAAAATAAAAAAGAGGCTGCTTTGAAAACTATTGAAAAGAAAGACAGTAAATTGAAGGAAATCAATGAGGTATGATTTAGTTTCTATGATCGTCTTGTTTAATTTAACGATTCAGAGTCTGATAACCATGTCGTGCGTTAGATTTTGAAAGATGAAATAGGTCCGAGATTAGAGAAACTTAAGGAAGAGAAAACGCAGTACGTGGAGTTTCAACGTATAGAGAGAGAACTGGAACACTGTAAAAGGATTTGCATCGGCTGGAGATACGTTATGGCCTTGGAAGAAAGTGACAAAGCAGAAGGAAGCGTGCAAGTTGTTAAGGATGAAATACAGGAGAAGATGAATGGGATTGCTGCTGGCGAAAAGGAACTTCAAGAAATAGAGAAACAATACGAGGAAATTAGCAAGAAAAGGGAAACGGTATGTAATTTGGTATAAATCGCTGTGAATCTTCTTATCTTTCTCCTTCTAATGCTTCATTTATTTCAGGAAGGGGGAGATCAATTACAATCTTTGAAGAAATCATTAGCAGAGGCAGAGAAGAAGCAATTCAAATTAGCAGCGGAAGTTAACAGCAACAAAGAAAGTATTAAAGCCGCGAACAAGGCAGTGGAACAATTAAAGACGAATATAAAAGACGATGAAAATGCTTTTACGTCGAAGCAGAAGGAGTTTGCCGAAGTCGGAGGAGTTTTCAAAGACTTGAAGGAGATGGATCAGCAGGATTGCCGGGCGGTGCTAGCTGCGCAAGAGAAGTACCAAAAAATTAGCGCCGGCTTGTTGCAAAGTGCAGACGGCGAGAACGCGACGTTGGAACAGCAACTAATAACTGCGAAGCAAAACGCAACGGAAGCGCAAACACAACGCAAGCAGTGTGAAATGACATTAAATCATAACAGAGAACAGTTGAAAAAGAAGACGATAGAATGGAAGAACACCGGAGATGAGCATAAAAAATACACCAAAGATCTTGATGATAAAGAGAAAGATTTGAAAAATTTGGAGAACGAGCTGAAGAAACTAAATTACGAAGATGGCTGCGTAGAACAGCTGAAACAACAAAGCCGTGATTTGGTGAATGAAATAAGAAAGCTGGAAGACAAAGTGTATTCCTTTGAATCGAGATATCCGCAAATCAGGTTCGAATATCAAAAGCCTAGTCCCAATTTTAATCCCAATTCTGTGAAAGGAACCGTGTGTAAACTAATCACGGTGAAAGATAAGAGAGCAGCGTACGCTTTGGACATTGCTGCAGGAGGAAAGGTATTCGGGTATTTTTATATAAATCTACTTAATCGATCTGTAACTAACATTTCGAAGGCCTGAATTTTAATCCATCCCTTGGATTTCAGCTGTACAATGTAATAGTGGACACAGAAACTACTAGTAAAATGATACTCCAGCACGGTCAGCTGCAGCAACGTGTCACTATTATTCCTCTGAATAAAGTAGGTGGAAGAGCAATGGATAATCAAATAGTTCGTTTGGCGCAAAAGATAGGCGGCGCCGAAAACGTTCAACCAGCATTATCTCTTATAGATTTTCCAGAAGTGGTTCGACCAGCTATGACTTGGGTTTTTGGGCAAATCTTTGTTTGCAAAGACATCGAAACTGCCAAGAAAATTGCATTTCACGATAATATTATGAAAAAGTGTGTCACTTTAGAAGGAGATGTTATCGATCCCGCTGGCATTTTGTCCGGCGGTGCAGCATCGAAATCCGGATCGATTCTCTTAAAGTTAGACGAACTAAAAGATATTCAGCAGGAGTTAAATGCCAAACAGCAGGCTCTTCAAAATGCCGAGGCCACTTTGGCGAATGTGAATAACGTCGCGGAAAAGTACGCGTCGTTGAAGCAAAGGTTCGATTTACGGAGTTATGAAATCGGAGTAGTAAAGGAAAGATTGGGCCAGACAGTGTACTATAAGTTAAAGGAAGAGGTATGTTCTATAAATTTCAAGAACAGGAATAGAGTAATTACGAACGTTAATACTTTTTTCAGATTGATCTGTTGGAAAACAGCGTCAAAGAGCTTCTGGAGAAGATGGCAGTCGCGGAAACGAAGGAGAAGGAGAATTCCAAACGTGCCAAACAGCTGGAGAACCAATTGAAAGATTCTACTAATATCCGCGAAAAGCAGCTAAAGGAAGCTAAAAGTGAGTTAGAAAGGTTGAAGAAAAAAGCTGAGAATAGTCGTAAAGACTGGCAAAAACGGGAGCGCGAGGCAGAGACGCTTGAATTAGAAATTGAAGAATTACGAAAAAGTATCGAAGCTGGGAAGAACCAGTTGCTGCAGTCGGAGACAAAGTTGAACGCCCTACAAGAAACTGCAAATAAATTAGAAGAAGAATTGTCCGAATCGAAAAATACTGTGAAGGATTTGCAATGCCAGATAAAGGAGCAGAAAGACATTATTAATAAGCAGAACGTTCACATGCAGAAGCTTATGACAAGAAAAGAAGAGATCTTGAAAGAAAATAAAGATGCGGAGCTCGATATTAAAAAGTTAAATCACGAAATTAATACCATCAAGAATTGTGCTGCGGAGTGTAAGCAAAGAGTTTCTGATCTTACTCGGAAATACGAATGGATCGAGCAGGATAAGGTCTATTTTGGAAAAACGGGTAATTTATAGTTTGTATTCAAGGCGACAGATTCTGATTTTAGTTTTCAAACGATCACTACGAAATATATTTCTTCTATTCCCGCAGGCGGCATTTATGATTTCGAAGTTAACAAGCCGGACGAAATGGAGCAAAAAGTTCAGAGGCTGCAATCGATGCGTGAAAAATTGAGTCGGAATATTAATACGCGTGCAATTAGTTTATTGGATAAAGAGGAAGAGCAGTATAATGACACGATAAAGAAAAAGAGAATAGTTGAGAACGATAAAAGGAAGATCTTAGAAACGATCAAGCATTTAGACGAGAAGAAGAAGGAAACTATACTTAAAGCCTGGGAACAAGTACGATTAACTTATATTCAAATAGAACTAAATATTTAAAGGTTCAAATTGCATGAGATGATTAATATCTATTGATTTCTAGGTAAACAAAGATTTCGGATCAATATTCAGTAGTTTGCTGCCAGGAGCTAACGCGAAATTGCAACCTCCGGAAAATCAGACGGTCACGGACGGTCTGGAAGTGAAAATTGCATTTTCTGGAATTTGGAAAGAATCGCTAGGGGAATTGTCCGGGGGACAGAGATCTTTAGTTGCATTATCTTTAATCTTGGCTATGCTCCTATTCAAACCAGCCCCGCTTTATATCCTGGACGAAGTTGATGCTGCTTTGGACCTCTCTCACACAGAAAATATTGGTTTAATGTTGAAACGACACTTTAAACATTCACAATTTATTGTTGTATCATTAAAGGATGGAATGTTCAACAATGCTAACGTAATATTTACAACTAGGTTTGTTGATGGAATGTCAACAATATCCAGAAGCGAAAGAATAAGAAATAAATAAACATATATTATACAATTTAAGTCTATGTAAATCTATTTATATAAATAAATTAATATTTTTTACCTATGACATATCGATTACATGTACATATAATGAACATTTCTTGAGTAGCGCCTTTTCTATACAATAATAGAATAGCTTTCGCAAGTTGCCTTGCGTATGTTTAAAATTCTTTACGCTTATTAAACACATTTCGAACAGTGGATTCCTTAATCTTAAACGAGAACATAAAGGAAGTTAAATGTTAAACACGAAATTTCATTTTACATACATTTACTATATTACTGTGAGGTATTTAAAGATGTAGGATCATCTAATACTCATTAAAACATTCACAATTCTCGATATATTTTTATAGTAACTACACAAGCAAGGGACGAGTTATTTAAATATATGTATTTCTGAAGAAAGATCTCTCGAAGGGTAATTATTCTTATTTCCTAAAAGGAATCGGTTCTCAAGAATTGTTTCAATATCAATGCATTCTACGAAACATGTAATGTAAAGAAAGAATCCACGTTATAGACTTAGATCGTATTTACCAAACTAGACCAATTAATATCGCCAAAGAAAGGATGTTGTTTTATCTCAGGTATCGTCATCCTTTCGTTCGGTTGGTATTTCAGGATCTGAAAATTTGTGACCACACGATAAACATTGCTTTATACCTCGCACTTGTACATTTAAAATACCAATTCAGAGGCTTACATTAAGAAGTAAAGATTTCGCGTTCTCCGATAGCTTGTTGGGAATGTTAACTGTGGAATGTGGCTGAAATACACTTGGATGCTTCGTCTGAAATTTCTGAAACATAATAGTAGTTATCTGATATCCATGCTTCATCGTTCGCCTCGGAGAATATTTATGCTAACGTACATCTCCTACTATCAATTCGTATAAGAGAACACCGTAGCTCCAGATATCGGTCGCAGGAGTAAGAGGAATCACAGGCGAAAACATACATAATTCCGGAGACGAATATGGATGTTTATACTTCAATAAATCTATATCGTGATTGGGTAAAATGTACGTCAATTGCACGTGCCCATTGTCGTCAAGTAATATATTATCTGGCTTCAAATCAAACACTATAACTTCCTGTTGATGCAGAGCTTCTAATGCTAAAAGTATTTCCGCGGCCCAAAGGCGAATCACATTTTCTGGTATTGCCCACTGTTCTTCCTCGACTTCTCTATTGTCGTTTATTGTTGATTCTATTACTTCTATGGTATCCACACACCGTAGTTTATCGTCTAACGTGCAACAATTACTTGTCCCAATCTTTTTATTGGCTTCCGATGGCCTATTTAATTCACAATTATTTGTAACCTGACGATCTACTACGAAACCAGTTTTCTTTAAATTTGTTATCTCTTTCTCATCGAAACTAAGGTCTCTATAACTATCGCTTAACGATGAATTACTAGTACTACATTGGCTCTTTGCCTTTCTAACGTTGTTTGGTGATAAATAATTAGAAATTATCACATTTGGCTCAGGTATCTTCTCGGTCGTGCCGTTTCTGTTTACACCGTCAATTTCTAACGATATTTCATTAATATCTACCGACCCACCGTTCCAACTTTTAGACTGATATACACTGTTCTTCAGATTCAACAGTGTGGTATTATCTTCGTGGCTCATCAAACATTCCGATTGATGTAATCGACTGACAACAGAATTACTTTCTTTTAAAGTCGCGTTAACAGACTGCAGCAATATTTGTGCCTTCTCTAATAATTGCGTAGTAGATACGTCGCTATACTTTTCATGATTTTCTTCCGCTGGCACTGAATGTATTTCCATTTGTACTTTGGAATTTGTACTTGCTAAGTTTAAGTCTTCTATCGATGCCTTAGTGCTTTCTATTTCTGTTTTTATACTACTCTTCTTTAAAATATCATTATCACTGACTGTCTTCTCGGTATTGTTTTCCAGAATTAGTTTATCACACATTTTGTTATTGTTAGATTTATAATGTGAAGCTACAAAGTTCCACAATTTTCCTCGGCTGTAAACCATAATTACACGATCATAAATCGTTTAATTAGACTAAGTAGCGATCAATAATAGTTTCAATGCTTACCTTAGATGCTGCAAGATTAAGAACACAGTCGTCTCCGTTTCAACACACGCGTGTAATTGTACCATGTACGGTACTTGACCGCGCAATATGTAGTTACTTATATTTTCTTTATTTGCAGACAATTTTTCAACAGCCTAAAATAGAAGAATCAAACGTTAGCATAGAATATTTATAATGCGCCATAATATGAAGTATAATAAGAATTTTTAAACAACTCATACTTTTACAACGCTGAGGCAGTTTCGACGGACATCTTTGACGAGCATAACTGAATCTATAATGCTGAGAACTTTATAATGTTGAAGCTCCGATACAGGTTTATTTAATAACGAGATATTACAATTCAAGTATCTGTTATAAAGTTTCTCAGCACGTTCCAAGTACTTTGATATCTTCTCCTTAATTATGCCTGCCCTTATCTTATTACAATCAGACTCGACACCTGACCGTAAACTAGAGATTCCCATTTTGTACTGAGTAAACGCTTCTCCGTATTCAGTAAGATCTTCGTGCCTAAAAGCCGCGCTCATATGAGCAGCTGCGATTAAAATATATTGCGAGGAGTCTGGCCACGATTGCGGTAGATCCGAGCCATCGTGTGCCGTTATACAAAAACTTAAATCCTCCACGGTTGTAACTTTTGGATTACTACGCGATGTTTGTACAATTATAGTATCTTTATCGTTCTTAACATTATGGTTCGTGTCCCCGCAACAGTTATTCTTCTTCTTACAAAATAATTGATTATCCTCTAAGTCAGGTATAATCTTCTCCGAACCATTATCCTTTACGAGCGAACTATTATCTGCGCTCTTCGTCATGGATATTAGCTCATTCTCGATTCTATTATCCGCATCGTTCGATTGCACAGAGTTAAACTCCTTTGATTTACCCTCTTCTTGAGATTGCTTTGTTTCAGTTTTAGTAGCGGAGATAGGTAATACAGAGCATGAATTCGTTAACGAGCCTTGAATACTTTTAGGTTTAAAAATACTTTGAGAAACAATATCCTTGGAAGGCGGAGCGTTTATATAAGCAAGCCGTTCGTCCTCCGCCGACGTATCGGAGCTAATAGACTGAGAGCAATCGTTTAAGCTATAATCCGCGTGACTAGTTTCGAAGAACTTTATAAACGTATCGCTGGAGTACAAGTACGAATGCCTTCCTATAAATTCTAAAAACTTTAACGCGCATTCTCTTCTCTCTTCTATTACTTCCGCCTCGAACCTGCCGAAGTACTTCGGCTTGGGTAACGACGGAAAGCTTTCCTTAACCTGCGATCGCAAGCACAAGGTGCTTAATTCTGAGTGAAGCTTTTTAAAGTCATTATATCGCTTCCATACGGAAACTTTAGAGATCTCTTCGTGAGAAGACTTTAGAAACACCTAGAAAATTACAGTCCGTCGTAAATTATAATTCGAAGCGCTGTTTGTACACAATGTCAACCAATGAAATCCGTGAGGAATTCATTGAAAGAATTACTCGAAATTTTACGAATTCAATTAAAGTATTAATATCCATAAGTAATGCAATCGATCTTATGTTATTGCCGAGGTTGGTTAAGAAACATTTAACTAAAAATTACTGTAATTCTCACTGTATATCATACCACAGATGTGACTTTATAAATAGTAAAGCCCTTCTTATGCCGTGTCGTTTCGGGAATAATAAAACGCCTCACCCACTTGTCTCTGGTGGGTGTCATCGTTTGCACGATGTATCAAACTGCAAATCCAGAAGACTCGATAAATTATTACTCTACCGCCTTGATTCCCGTATTTTCTATCATCATACTTTCATTTATACGGCTTTTTTTCTTCGTTTACGAGGCATGTATATTGAAATTGATTAATCGTCAGATACTGTCACTTCCATGCATTTCCATTTATCGATACGCCAGTGTATACACTGTACACCGTAACTATTCACGGTATATGGGTCGTAGTAAATATTCTTTAAAACTCACGTTTATCTTATTGCCTATAAACTTTATGCTGAACGAGTAAAGTCATGGTGAACGAGTGTCGAAATATAATATTCCCTGTCGTCAGCCGTTTTTCGAAATGTTAGTGGCAGAAACGCTGCGGCTAAGTGGACTATAAATACGCAGTCACTATTGTGATATCATATCAATGGTATCTTGTTACACTATTTGCGTATTGCAGTTAAGAATAATTAAGGGGATCAGTGAATAATACACTATCCCCCGACATTTCCACCCTGTGCCATCTGAGTGGCACTGCGCGCGCGACAGCCTATCGGGAACTTATAAATGAACGGGAAGAAAACTACTTATGTAGTTTAACATGATTCGACGTTTATTTATATATGTACAATAACGTAATTTGTAAGCGAAGGTAGAGAAAAAATGTGGAGGAAAATTTTGCAATGTTTTAGAAGTTCTAGCGTCTTATCATACGGGTTTTAACGCAAGTGCATCGGTACACGTGCAAAGTGCAATTGCACCTCTCTTTTAAATGGAACCACAGCGACATTTTTATGTTAATTGTTTTCTCGAATTATTTTCCGTATAAAAGATATAAGGTGAGATGTTTGAAAAATTAATAGTTTACGAGATCTTTCGATTTATATGGCAAGATGCTAGTAGGATTTTTTTAATTGGGTCGCCACTTTTGGTCGCATCCCGATAGATGGCCCGCACTGTCGAATCCTTAAGGACTCACAAGGGGAGATCCCGAAAATTCAAAAAATTCTGAAACTTCGTGAGTATGTAGGGGATTATAAATCATTAGTTAGGTGGAAACGCTTATTATTTGTTTGAAAAACATATTTTACCATCCTTAAAACTTTCACCTCTCAGCCTCCAAGAGTTTTTCAAAACTACAATAAATTCATTTTCTGGGGTTTCCCGGAATCTGGAAAACAAATATGCATGAATTGTGTTTTGTAACGAAAATAGAAATAGAAACTGCAATAAGAACGGAAAATCAGCAAAACGAGAAAAGGATCGGTACGATTAAAAGTAATTCGCATATTTTCGGAATAACATTCCGTTTCTCCTTTTTCGGAATCATTGCAATTTATTTATAAATAATAGAATTTAGTAGTGAATACAAGAAGCACATTCGATCCCTAATAATTATATGACAATCTTTATTTATCTATAAAATACAGACAAGTGCACATGCTTGTTAGACAATCATTTCCAATTCCCTCGCGTAGTCGATAGCTAACGTAGCCAGATCTGCGCTCGGAATCGGCTCCTCGGTTTTCTTTTCGCTTGTTGTACTGAAATAGAAGTAACCGTCTTTGGCCAGGGTCCAAGTCTTTTTCGCCGCGAATGCTTTCATGTCCTTCTCCGAATTCAGATTCAGCATCCTCGAGGAGTCTTGGATAGAGATCTTGTCGTACGCGCTCTCCATGCATGCGCCGATTTCATCGCGAACAGTGTTTAATAGGATATCTATGAAAAAATTGTACGACGCCGCTGGCACGTTTCCTTTCGCTAAGAATATTTTATTGTACGACCCCTCCATCAAATATTGCTCCAAGCTCAGCGGATGTCGAATGTAAACGTTCGATTGTATCTGATCGGAAGGCAGTAGCTCCAATTCTGTGTGAAACTCGGCGACACGATTTTGAGACAGCAGAAACAGTAGATTCAAACCGAGTAGATGATATTTATAACCCGACTCCATCAGTCTCGACTTGTAATCAAAATAATAACATTTCAACTGTGCCATGTAACGCTCGAAGGAAGGTATATCTTCCGTTACTATACTCCATTGAGCACCGATTTCTAAAATATCACCTGCAATTATTAAAACAATTATGTAAAACACTGGAACAACGGAGAATCTTAACCTCACTTACGCGCGTCGATACCTACGAGCTATAAGCAATTCATTCTGACTCGCTGTGCTGTTGGATGTTGGAAGGAACATCAAGTGTGTGAGGCCAACCTGTAAAAATTAATTACTCCGTTACACTGCTGACGTAACTATCACTTAAAAAGATGAACGCGCGCAAAGGGAATTCGAAATCAATGGAAAACAATAATGTAAACAGTGAAAGAACTTGGTATTAAAGACACGATGACAATCCATTTTGACAGACCGCAAATGTGCTGTGAGGTTATGTTTCCATATTTCTTAAAGAGGACTTCCAGCGCTCGAGAGATTAAAATGTATTCTATACATCACCTTTAATTGATTAAGCAATTCGCCACATTTCTTCAAATTACACGGCGTCGCTGTCCATTCTTGTTTTAAATTTTTGTACAAAGAAACAACATCCTTCAACGCTGCCATTTTCGGATACAAATACGGTCATACACACGTGCATTATAGATAAGCAAACATAAAAAGGAGGGTAGCCACAAACGCAAAATTGTTACATGTAAACGGAGCTTAAGCTGATTCCCGATCGCGCGTTTTCATATATTTAACAAAGAAAAAGAATAAACCAGCCAAACAACTGTGTATTTAAACTAGTTGAACCCCAGATTACGGTGAATGATTCTACACATTTCCTAAGAAATATCCTATTCCGCAAACAAAGCTATCATTCCTTTATATTTCAAACAATATATAAATACTACAGTGACGATCCAATCAGGATCGCGCATTTTGCAAATCGTCCGTTCGCTTTTTACGTTTCCAACGAGTTCTAAATCCCAACGCAATTAAGAGAGTCTTTCCCGCGGTATTATTTAATATCGCAGTTTCCTTTAAGGCGGAATTCGGATTCGAAATTTTCGAGTGCGGGCTGCAGAAGTGTGCGTGGGGACACACGTACAAGGCCACGTCGGTAGGGTCGTATCTATTAGTGCGCAGAGACTTTATGCACGCGAGAGAAACGATCTTTACCGGCCTTCGACTTCCTCTTCCCGTAACTGGATATAATGGCGTTCGGCGTAAGTCTCTGTCATGCGATTCGTACCGCTAAACATCGCCGTCAGGATAGAACGATGGAGGCGTGCGTTCCTTCGGGAACGCGGCTCGACGGTGCCGTCAGTTAATGGAGTGGCGATTTATTTCAGACTCTCTACACGTACCCTGAAAACTTCAGAGCCTACAAGGTGCTGATCGCGGCACAATACTCCGGCGCCCAGATCAAGATCGCCGATGATTTCGTCTTCGGCGAGACAAATAAGAGCGAGGCTTTTCTGAAGAAGTTTCCACTGGGAAAGGTGAGTCTGCCCTTCTGCCAGGTGATCGTATTTCTTTTGCTTTCGCGTGTATGTTACATAGAATCCGGTAAACCAGCTGGTATGGCTCGGGGAGACGGTTCCTGGGTGATTCGTCTAGCTGGACTAATCTTATATTTCTCACTGTAGCGTTTAGTACTCCTTTGATTCACAGGTTTCGTTTATAGTCGGAAGGATTCTTTGTATTTTTATCGGACAGTTTATTATGTCAAGTTGAATAAATCCATCTTCTGCATTGTTTGCTGGATGCATGTGTGAAATTATTGGGATAAAATGTTACGTCGCGATATGTTTTAAGAAATTTATTAATGTTTGTTTTACTTTCTGTGTCAGGTCCCAGCGTTTGAGACAGGCAATGGAGAATATATTACAGAGAGCAATGCGATTGCTTATTATGGTAAAGTTTAGAATTATTGTAGCAGATTCGCACGAGTAGGTTTATATAGTTTGTATGTATAACGCGAGTCTTTGTTTTTCAGTGGCTAATAATCAATTGAGGGGCAATACCGACCTCGAGCGTGCTGAAATTATTCAATGGTTCGGATTCGCTGATTCCGAGATTCTTCCAGCGAGCTGCGCATGGGTATTCCCATTGCTTGGTATTATGCCATATAATAAGCAGGTGCGGATAGTTTTTTAACGTATTTTCTAATTAATTATCCTCCTTCAAAGGCAAAATTAGTCCAATGTTGTGGCTGCTTTTGTAACTCAAGGAGGTACACGAACGTTAGCATATTGTATATCTGTGTATAGTTTTTACATATACGTTTGACGAAATGCGTACAAATGCTTTTAAAGTTGGATAGGTTGTTGTATTAAAATTGGAATGGTTTTAACGAATGGATATTGCAGACAGTGGAGCATGCTAAGGACGATGCGAAGAAAGCGTTGACTGCCCTCAATTCCCACCTACTAACGCGTACTTATTTGGTCGGCGAGCGACTGACTTTAGCTGATATTAGTGTGGCCATGACATTACTCCATTTGTATCAGTATATACTTGAGCCGAATCTACGTAAACCGTATCAGAACGTGAATCGATGGTTCCAAACTGTTATATACCAGCCAGAGTCGATAGCCGTGATCGGTGTCTTCAAACTGGCTGAGAAAACTCTTGAATACGATCCGAAGAAGTACGCAGAAGCTCAAGGAAAAGTTAGTATCGCGGAGTCTTAGGAATACAAGCATGGTTTACGCGGTAGTAATAACTCGCGCCGATTTACAGCCCTCGAAGAAGGAGAAGAAGGAGAAAGAGTCCAAGAAAGAAGCCAAGGAGCCGAAAGAGCCAAAAGAATCTAAGAAGGAGGCAGTGGAAGAGCTGGACGCAGCAGACGCTGCTTTAGCCGCTGAACCCAAAACAACAAATCCTTTCGATACATTGCCCAAAGGCACATTCGATCTCGATGATTTCAAGAGATTCTATTCTAACGAAGATGAGGCGAAGTCTATACCCTACTTCTGGAAAAAGTTCGACCCAGAACATTACAGTATCTGGCTCGGCGAATATAAATACAACGACGAGTTAACGAAGGTAGAATAAAAATATTTGGTCCCAAAATAGTTTCTCCAGTATTATACAGGGTGTTACTCTACTGATAGCCAATACTCTAGGGGATAATTATACAGGTGAAAATGAAGAATGACGAAATTGCGGTAAAGGCTTCGTTCTCGAGAAAATTCACTTTGAATTTCAATTAAATACTCGTGAACTGAAACACAGTTTTAGGCGCTCGAGGGCCACGCGTATTTGGTTGAAATTCGAAGTGAATTCTCTCGAAAACGAAACCTTTAATTTCGTCACTCTTGATTTTCGTCGGTATAATCATCCCCTGAGTATTGACTAACAGTAGAGTAACACCTTGTATTTAGATGTATTCATCGATACATGCTGTCCTTGCCTTCCACAGGTTTTCATGTCTTGCAACCTAATAAGTGGAATGTATCAACGACTAGACAAAATGAGGAAGGCAGCGTTTGCCAGTGCCTGTCTGTTCGGCACGGATAACGACAGTACTATCAGCGGCATTTGGGTTTGGCGCGGACAAGACCTTGCATTTACGGTTAGTCTCTTTCCCTTATATTTATTCAGGTCCGCGCGATCGATGGAATGTAAAATTTGACGGTGTATTTTCTTTCGTACAGCTGTGCCCCGACTGGCAAGTGGATTACGAATCGTACAGTTGGACCAAGCTGAACCCGTCTGAAGAAGAAACAAAGAAACTGGTCCAACAATACTTCAGCTGGACTGGAACCGATAAGGAGGGACGCAAATTTAATCAGGGAAAAGTTTTTAAGTAAAATTTTGCCATATGCTTACTATTAAACAGAACACTTTGTTCGCATGAAATAAACGTAAAAAACTGATTGAATATCATCGAACTTTACATAAAACAAAACCTTTAGTGTCCTGTATTTAATGGGATGTTCTCAAAAGAAATGTTCCTTTCTATAGATCTCTGTTGTATAACTTAATGCTTCTACCTTTAAGTTCATCGTGTCGCGTTTGATGGATGCCTTTCCGAAGCTAGTTTTACTGCACTTCTTACGTATGTGTAATGGTTCAACGAGTGTGGCATTTTGATTTGACTTTTAGTAACGAATCGCTACGGGGGCGTGGAAACCAGATCGTAACTTTTAACAGAATGACGTGATATTTACTCTGGCATGCGTACTCTTACAAATTTCTATTCCATATACTTGCGCTAAATTATTTAATTTATACATCGTTTTAAACTATGTCGTGACTAAATAGGGATACGAATAATAATTTAATAGATTTAAGGAATAACGTTGCTTTATTCATTTGTTACTGGCTGTTTAATAAAAAAAGAAGAGCATACACCATGATTTGTAATTGAACGTCAGACTAGAAACACGAAGCTGTGGACACATTGTAACACCTATATTTAAGCGAACTGCTACACATACTACAATTCATTCTTCGTAACGGTTTGCGTGAGCTTTAGTTTTAAATATAATGCATATTTTTACAAAAAAAAAATAATAAAGCTGTTGAATCTTTAACTATTGAAATAAAATTTGCGTGTTTTTAAAAACTCTACAGAGCCGTTCAATTACCATATCGATGCCAAGAGCCGAACACTGAAAAACGCAAAACAATTACACTCTTCGCTGTTTTATTTCTTTCAACGAACAGTGATTACAGTAACGAAATGCACTTTTTTGCTTTTATATTTACAAGGGTTGCTTTTCGCTTGCGAGAGTGACAATTACAAGCGTTCAAAATCCTTTCTCATCTAACCACTTCTTGACGAGGGACACGTGGTCTCCCCTAAACTGAATTTCGCCTATGAGTTCGTTCACACGAACGCCGATTACTTTGTTCGTCTCTTTCTCTAAGTACTTTCGCAATTCAGATTCTAACGCCCAGATGTTACCGTGAATCTTACGGATAGTCGTTACCCTTCGTGTTCCTCGATATGTTATTTCCATATAGACGGGTATCATGTAATTCTTTGTGCGCTGTACATAGTACGGATGATCTCCCTGCTTTGCTGTTAAGTTTAAATTAATGAGCATACATGAAGTTACTGTCTTAAAGGTGCACAGAGATTACCAGATGCTCGGAACGTTAAAGCTACGAAATACGACTCACCAACAGGTGGTTTCCATCCCGATGGTAATTCTTTCTTTTCAAGAGGCGGTATGGGCACAGACTTAGCTTTAAGCAAGCGCTCTACGTACTCCCATTCCTGGGGATCCTTCGTTACCTCATAATCCGTGTAATGCGAAGGATCTTTGTAGATCGGAGAAGATCTGTAGGTCCCCCATCTCTTATGAACCTAGCACAAAAATATAAATCAAATTACTTTCTTTCAACGATTTAACAATTAGTTCGACTAAAAAAAATAAACTAAAATTTTGTTGTTGCCATTTTGCTTATTTACGTACTTTTAGGTTAACGCGAAATCAAATAAAGATGATTCCCATCAAAACATTCGCGAACACGTGCTCCCTTGCATCTCTCAAAATTGTGCCCAAAATTCTCCCACATCGCTAAAAAAATTTACACATTGCCCCCCCGTCGAAGTAACAGAAACATGGCGCATAAGTCGATCTCGTAATTCCTAAATCAACGAATTCACTCTTCAAGGTTCACGCTCGATCGCGTTTCGCTTGATCGCAACTCTGCAACCTAAACTTCGACATCTTTAAAGATCCTTTCCCTCCAATCATGTAACCCCAAGAGAGAAGCAAAAAGAAGAGTCTAAAAGTTACGACGAAATGAAAGCTAACGACTTCGTTAACGAAGTACCTAACTTCGCTAGACGCGTGGCCCTTCGTTAGACCGCCCGCAAGGTAACCATGATGGAAACTTGATAGAGCACGCCGACCAGCCATGAGGAGCTTAATTCGAAATGAAAAACGTACGTGGACGGGCGATATTACCTGAAGGACGATCGGGGCAGCTTTGTCTGTGGGCCGCTCGAGGGGCCTAAGGATAATCGTGGAAAGTTTGTTGCAAGCTAGTAGCCGAAGGGCGGCCATTTTGACTTCGGTAAATAAGGGTCGGTGGCCGCCATTGGTGCGCACGGGCGCGTCTTCCTTTTCGTTCTCGTGCCAGATCGAGTATTTGCCCGCGATCAGCTCGTATTTCCAGCATCATTCTGCTGCGGCGAGATAGTCGGTCGCGCCAGCCCGCGATCCCAATAGGCGGACACGTCACCGTGCGACCGTGAGTAACGTTAAAACCGACAAATAGCTGGCTCGGGGTGTGTTATCGCGAACGCTCTATAGAAGACAGAGGTGCCGCGTTGCCCCGATTTTCCGCGTAGGTTCCGTCGCGTTCCCTTGGACCGTAGGCGTGCGATTTCGGGTTCGGGGGCGAGCGCGGGCGTCCCGAGAGACGAACGGGTCCCGGCCACCGGCCCGCGTCGGCCCCCAAGGGGTTGAATTCGGGCGAAATAACGCGTCGGAATTAGCGCGAACGGGCTATGGACCTGGGAGAGGTCGCGCCCACCGCCGTCAGATGGCGGTAGGGGGAAAACAGTGGGACAGCGTACAAGAGACAGACAGACACCCTGCAACGGGACTGTGTGTTTTTCACGGATATAATTTTCCGCGTTTTCCCGCAACGGCCACGCTCCTCGAAGGCGATTCCTCGGCCGAGAGGTAAGTACACGCGACGGCGCGACTCGCAGCCGGTGAAATTCCATCGGGGAACCAAGGGCTGCCGTGTACTAAACCTCGGAAATCTCGAGCCGAGGGCCCGACCTTTTGTTTATTCGTGGCGATTTTTTCGCAACGATTCGTCGCGTGATTTTCGATACTTCCCGCCCGTTCAACCCCGGATTTTCCCGTGCGGTAGTTAATACGTGACACGGCCTTCGCAACGCGGTCGGATTCCCCGGGATCCGAGGCACGATCGGGCAGATATCGCGTGAAATATTTCGGAGCGATTCCCCGAGCGAGAGGAAGAGGCGCTCCGTGTGTATCCGTGTAAATGCAAAGTTTTGTCACGTAATTTTTCTGACCGCCAGGGCCGCATCTATCAACCCCACCGTTCCGGCCGGCCGATCGTCTACTCTTCCACCCAAAGACGAATTATGTAGCTCCTTCGGTTGGTGTATAGTCGATTTGTTCCTGTCTCGCTTATAAGAGGAAAGGTACTATCTCGTCCTTCTTATAATATCCAACCATTGTACTATGAGATGATTATATTTTTTAAATAAAATCACCTGTTAATCGTACCATCTTCATCTTGAATATCCTTGTAGAGATAAACTTTTCGTATTTCTCTCTCTCTTTTTTTATCGATTTTTTTTTATTTCCCTCTCGGTAGAGACAATTGTTTATTTACTTCACAAGTATGTGTTTATATTCAATTACTAGGGAGATTAACAGATTTTCATTAGTACTACGATGGTAGTAGCGATTACCCTCCGATCGGTAACTGGCTCGCAATTTCATGTCGCGAATGAAATTGCAGGAGCCCAATGTGGGTGGAAGTGAGATGGCATCCAGGGAAAAGAAACCCTTAGCGCCTTCCAAAGCAAAACAGAAGGCGAGTAATGATAGCGGCTTGCCGTCCAACGAAATCAAAAGTAGAAAGGGCAAGTCTCTCTCTAATCTGAAGCAGCAGCAGCTCGCACGCGACATATTGGAAGCTGTGGCGACCGGCAGCCAGCTACCTCCGAAAATAGAGGCGAGCCTGCCGCGCAAGAAGGTCCTCAGGAATCTTAAGCGCAAGCAGAAATTGAGAGTGGTCAAGGCGAATCTCATTAAGTCCAAGGTCACGAGGAAAGTAGCGAACAGGGGTTTGCGCAGGATCGCTTCGGACATCAAGAAGGGCGTGAGAGGGAGGAGAGTTAAGTTGCCGGAAGAGAGCGCCGTTAAAGCGTCCGACGCTAGGGTCGCGGAGTATCGAGCGAATGATACGGAGAGCGAGAGCACGGGGATAGAAACAATTAATAGAAGTGCCAAGAACAATCTCAGGACCAAAAAGACCAAGTTTGTATGGAGAAGTAGCGGGGACGTAGAGAACGAAGACGTTCAGGACAAAGATACAGACTCCGGTGCTGGATCCAGTACCAAAAACAGTCCGAAGCTTAACAGAAGAGGGAAAGGCTCGGAGAGTCCGGAGTCTTTGACCAAGGGTGTTAAGTCGACAAAGTTTCTTGGATTCAGGAGGAACAATACCAGGGAAAGGGATATCGGCGCCAAAAATACAGAGGGAGACATCAAGTATACGAAGGGGAGGAAAGGTAATAATAAAGATATCGATTATTCCAGGGCATCTGCCGTCGACACAAAATTCTCTAAATCTCTTCTGGAAGCTAAGAGCTCTATAGATCTCACCATAGACGAGGTAATAGCTTCGATGTTGAGCGACTCGGAGATAGACAGTCAACAAGGTGCAACAGAGAAAGTCGAGGGAAAGGTGACGAGAAGTAGGAAAATGGTGGTAGAAGAGAATATAGTCGCAGACATTGAAATTAAGAAGGAACCAGAGGATGATACCAAAATTCTATTGGACGGCGAGTGCTTGGAGACCGAGTCTTTCCCAAGCGCGATCCAGCTGAGGAAAAGGTCCAGCACGTCGATTAGTCAGAGGAGTTTAAGGAATGGGAAACTGAGGCAGTCGGACTCTGGTATATCTGCTGACTTGGATCTCAAGAAACGTCGGAGATTAAACTCGGATGACCCTGTTAATTCAGAAGTTTCTGTAGATAACATTGCAGATAGTAACGTAGACACGGAATCTTGTTTTTCTGAATCTAGCGGTAATGATTCTCAGACAGTTATGGTGGCAGCCAAAGATGAATCTTGCTTGAAGCAGGAGACAGCGAAGAGCTACGAGGAGAGTTCACAAACTGGATTAGAGACGGAGAACAATAATAACAGTGATCGAATAGATAGAGCTAGCGAAGTAGGACCCACTCTACGCTCAAAAACTAAAGCCAAAAGTACAGAGGTCGAGATAAAAAATGACAATATCAAAGTTGAATATACGAGAATAGTACCTAAGAATACAGAGGCGCAAGAGGAGCTAAAGAAAGTAAGCAATTTAGATCAAGTTAGGAAGGATAATATTTTAGCAAAATTCGCCGACAAGTCCAAGAGTCGAAGGAGTAGTTTAAATATAGATATGAAGAAGACTGTGAATTCGTTTTACAGTACGGATAAATCGGATGGCAATCCAAAGTCCCAAATAGATCAAATGATAGAGAATATCAAGCTGACGATCGCGAAGTCCATAGAGAGTAAGATCTTCGGGCCGGAGAAGGGTCTTGGGTTGAGCAAGAACTTCGAGGTGCCGAAAATCGAGGAGATAATCGCGCCGCTGAGCGCGGAGTCGCAGAAGCTGGGGCTGGATGAAGCAACGGATGAGGAGAAGTCTACCATTTCCAAGAACGAGATCAAATCAGAAGGTTCAGAGAATTCAGTACCAAAAGTGGCCGACACTGCCAAAGAAATTGAGAAACTAGTCATGGGTGATATTGAACCAGCAGAAACTCATTCTCAAAATATCCAAGAAACAGAGTCCCCGGACACCGGCGGAAGCAACAATGCCCATAACGCTTCCGAAGCTGTGCACGCCACGGAGAACTGCGAGAGCGGTTGCAAAGTCGCGGAGCAGAGGGAGGAACCAAGTGAGAATTCTACTGCCGCCAAGGAGCCCGAAAAGTGTTCAGAACAATCAATAGACGATCAGACGAAAACATTAGACGATAGTAAAAGATCAACGGGTATTAGGAAATCACCGAGAATAACTGACAAAGCTTCTTCCCCCGAGAGCGCGAGCACCGAGACCGCGAAGAAGTTGAATAAATTAACCACTAAAACAGTTCACATATCCGAGAGCTCTGAAGAATCTGCGTCGCAGGAGAACACAAATAAATCCACCTCTGAGGATGCGCCTTCGCACGACGAACCACTTAGAAATGAATCTAAGAAGGCAACTGCTTCTGAATCTTTGAGCAACGACGCGGAAGTTACATCTGATCAGGAACAGGAAAGACTTGTAACGGAGGAAACAAAGACGGCTCAAGCTACTGCAAGCGAAGCTCGGGTATCATTAAGTGTTTCTGCGGAGTCTGAAGACGCAGAGACATTGGAAAATATCTCTAAAGAAGTGAGAACATTAGTAACAGAAGATGAATGCAAGGAACAATTAGAATCGATCACAGAGGATGGAAAGAAGGAGGAGTCAAGTGTTAAAGACACTGTAGAGTCCCCTCCATCTTTGAGCAAAGTATCACTACCTGATAATGCAGAAGAAGAGGAAGCTCCCAATACAGTAACCGATGAGCCAGAAGAAACTACTACCGAGGGCAAGTCCGAGGCAGCAGAGAGTCCCAAAGAGACTGAATCGAGCACTTCGGAAATGTTGGAGGATGCAGAGAAGGAGAGAAGTAGCAATCAGATACTGGCCACGTCCGATTCAGATTCTAGCCACAATACAAGCTCCAGCGATGCCAGCAACGTTATCGAGGATCCTGAGAAGGATTCAGAATCCTCCCTGAAGGCTGATAAGATCAAGGAGGTCAGTGCATGCGAGGAAGTAACGAGCGCTGCGTCTCCAGAGTTGAAGAAAGATGTTTCGAGCAAGACTTCAGACCACGTTGAGTCAGCTGCAGTGGAGGAGGAGGAAGAGGAGGAGGATGAGAAGCTTCCGACTGAAAGTACAGCGGCGGAGCAAAAATCTCCCAGTGATGAGAAGAAGAGGGTGCTAAGGATGCGGGACAAGACGAAGAGGATTGAGAAGGAGCAGGCCTCTTCCAGCAGAGAGCGGAGCGACAGCTCTTCCAAGGCGAAGGCAGACGAGGAAGAAGGCCAGAAGAGCCAGGGTTTGAAGGAAACTGAGGAAACTGACGATGTGCAAGAGGCGGCAGAGGAGAAAGCTGAAGGTACACCGATTACCGAGGACACAGACGACGCAACGAATAACGATGAACTGGATGCGAACGAATCGCAAGCTCGCACTAGACGCAGTAGGGAAGTAAAGAAACGGAAGGAGGACCAGCTGATGGCCTTAAAGAACAAGCGGGCGAAGCGGGAGATTCGCAAGTCCGACCAGCAGAACAAGGAAGAGACACTGCTGGATAACGAGGTTGCCACGATAAACGAGAACAATCGGGCGTTCCTGACCAAGTACGAGAACGGGACCGACTGCTCCAACAATTTCAGAGGCTTCTCTGAAGGGGGTAGAGATGGCCTCGACAAACGCCAGGGCAGCGCGGAGAACCTGAGGAGCAAGTCCGAGAACGACCTGAGCATCGCTAAGGAACCTGGCAAGACTGCGCGCGAGAGCATACTCTCGAGGAACCTCTCGGAGAACCACATGACCAAGGAGTCTGAGAATATCGACATACTGGATGGTGATTGCAAGGGAAAGACGCCAGAGATTTCGCAGAAGGACTCCGACGAGACGTCTACTTCCGGGGAATCGTCCAGCAGCGTGAACGTCACTCCGAAGATCCTGGAGACACCCGAGGACAAAGCGAAGAAGGAGTCTATTCTGAGACTACTGGGGTTGGAGTCTCTGGAGAAAGCTGCCGAGAGATTGAGTCATCAGAAGGCGAAGAAGCAGTACACCGGCACCCTGAAGACCGTGATCCGCGTGCAGAAGGACAAGGAGAAGGACAAGAGGCGGTCGAGGTCTCCGCTGAAGATGGTGCTGAAGCAGGGTCGCGGGGATGGCGAGGGCGATTCTCCTGAATTCTACACCATTCAAAAGGAGGTAAGTTGTAGAGGATGCTAGTAGATCTGTTGGAGTATCGCGTAGAGCGAGAGAGTTTTCTTAATCATTGCCTTATTCTTCTTTCTTCTTTTACAGTTTGGAACCAGTGGTTTGGGCGATAGCAGCTCTGGTGCGAACCGAAAGTTCTCTACTAACCACAGACACTCTTGCGGTAATCCTGGTTGCGGGAATAACTACATTCTTAATCACTCCCTTATCCCTCTGCTTGTTAAGACGAACACGCGTCCTTCGTGTCCTGTACAGTCCACTATTACCCAGAATACCTGGGCATACAATCTGGCCAGTATCCTTTCTCGTACAGTATCGAGCAGCTCTCCTCCAAAGATCATCAGCCCTGCGGATCGTACTCACAACAATTACATATTTTTATAACAAGCATGCCGTCTCGTGCTACCGCTTCATGTATTTTCCCAAATACAGCCCATCGTCACTTTCTAACTCCTAAGTCACCGTCCCGACTAAAACCAGCCTTGTCTTGACCAGAAAAACAGTTAGATTAATCCTTCTGCTTGCTCCGATGATCGAATGGTAATCGTTGACCGTGTACCACCGCAGATGAGGACAACGAGGATTCAGCGCCGAAGGATCGCCAGTCGCTTGTCATTCCAGAGAAGTCCTCGTCGTTCTCCATTCACCCGGGCCGTTTGTGCGCGGACGTGTGTTGCTACTGCTTCGGGAAATTCGGCTCCTTAGATACGCCGATGCATCTGGCGCAGATGAAGTCGGACGAGAGACGGAAGAAGATCTTGAACATCGAGAGACACCTCACCAAGGACTCCTGCTTGTGCGACGCTTGCTACCGTCACGTGGATAGAAAGGTGCTTACTTCTGTTCAGAGATCTTCTTGCAAGAGAAATTCTTAATGGTGTATTTATATTATCAGGCGAACACCAGTCCGACGAATATGCAAGCGAAGCCGCAGAAACAGCACAGGCAGTTGATGGTGTCCAAGTGCTCGGCTCGTGACTGTAGGGACGCGGCGCGGCATCACGTGAAGCGTCGCTGGTTGCTGAAGATCAAAGCTGGTCTGCAGAAGCAGGTGAATGCACGTGTCGAGGAGGAAACGTTCCCCAGTAAACATTCCCCGTTATAAAGAGCAATTTTCGACTGGCTACAGGTGGACATCGATTGGGAATCCAGTCAGCACACGTCCATGTCGTTCTGCGTCAACCACTATTCGAAGATCGAACGATTCCTGACCTGCGCGCTCTGCAAGCGTCGACTGGCGAGGAACCACACTCATCAGCTGGCGAACGCGGAGACCGAAGAGCTGAATCAACTGCTCGGTCAGCAGGGAGTGCCCGTCCTGCTGGCTGCTGGTACCTTCGTCTGCAAGCTGTGTCGTTACTTCACGCAGCTGCAGCTCAAGTACAAGGACGTGGAGAACATGAACACGAATCACAGGTCGTTCTTCAAGAGTTACAGGAAAAGGTACCATCTCCTTTCAGAGGATTCTTAAGGGGGGAGACCACGGTCAAAAATCTGAAAAATCGATTTTTTCTTTCACATTTTCTGAAAGACGTACGTTTCAAGAATGCTCTCTCCAAATTTTATGAAGAAATTACCAAAATTGACGGAGATATAGTAAATATTTTCCGTGAAGCGCTGTCAAGCGCGCTACTGAGCCGCGCGTAACATTGAACGCGTTTTCCTCAGAATGATATTTTTCAACCACGTTGACAGTCTATAAAGAAAACTATACGTCCAATTGACATGAGCAATGACATTTATTGTACGGAAAACCCGTCGCTATTACGTGCCGATCAGTTTTTTTCAATTAACGACCTGCTTCTATGTTTTTTATCAACATTTCCCCAATTTTGTACTTCGAAAATATGACTTTTTTCAGTGGTCCGCCATTTTGTAATGTTTTTGCGATTTTGATATTTTTTGATCGTCACGTAATAGTGGCAGACTTCTAGTTTCTAAATATTCTTGTCTTTTTGAATTCGGATTAACCATATGGCCTGGGCACTGTCAACGCGACAACCCCGATTTTGCCTCAGCGCAAATTTTGACGAAGAGTATACAGGAAACGGATTTATGAATTTAATTAAAAAATAAAATTTCTTACCCTTCGATATATTCACTATTAACTATACTAAGCAATAAACTGATTTACTTGCGTTCTTTGGTTGAAATAAATTCCCAAAAACACCCTTACATTTCGAACTGTTACAGTGGTCTCCCCTCATAATTCGCGTTTCAACGTGAGTGCTCGTCTATATTCTTCCCTCTTTCATTTAGAATCCTACACTACCACGATATCGAGGTTCTGGAGAACGAGGACGAGGACTCGTCGCAGAACCAGTCCAAGGACAAGGACAAACGGAAGAAACCGAAATGTCAGGCTCCGCCGAAGAGTGGCAGTTCGAAATCGCCAGACGGCACAGCCAGCTCCATCTCGGAGAAATCTGCGCTGGAGCCTAGCAAAGCCGAGGGCGCCGGTTCCGAGACGGATAACGAGACTAATAGGAAGGCCAGCTCCAGGTCGATGGACGGGCACGTGGTGACGGACGTGCAGTTCCTCGGCATCGAGAGCACCGTGGAGAAGCTGAAGAAACGGAAGCTGCTCGAGATGCACCCGTACACCACGCCTGACCCCACCGCCACGATGTCCTGCGAGAGCCCAAACGAGGTGGTGGAGATCCTCGCGATGGACAAGGAGGTGACACTGACCAGACTGCCAAAGAGACCGAGGACCAGCAACGACATCACACCGGTGGTGCAGCGGCTCGGTGCCAACCCCTCGATCAGCGTCCGCACCCTGTTCCCCGGCGAGGAGGAGATGAACCTGCACGCGAACATCGAGTTCACGAACGTTCGCGAGATTACGCCGCAGGGCTGGGAAAAGTGCGCGACTATGATCCAATACGACCGGGATACAAAACTTCTCTGGCAAGAGCTGCAGCGGCCGTACGGTAATCAGAGCTCGTTCCTCCGGCACCTGATCCTCCTAGAGAAATATTACAGATCGGGCGACCTGGTATTGGCGCCGAACGCGTCCAGGAACGCGATCAACTACTCCACGTCCGTGCAGAACAGACTAATCTCGTACGAGGGCCCGGAGAAGATGGACGAGCCGATAATGGAGCCGATCGCCTCCGAGTACCACAATTCTCGCCGCCTCAGCGGCGGTTACGTGCTCGAGAGGGATAGGCTGTCGTTGCCCAGCACGAGCACGACGAAAGTCGCGCCCGGCGTCGCGCAACAGCCCCCCAAAGCCAGTCCTCCCCGCGTCCTTAAGCTAAACCCAGGCGTTTCGATCATCAAGAAACCGCCACCGAACCTGCAACGGCTGACCTTGCCGTCTACCAGCGCGACCACCAACGGAAACGCGAAGCGGAAGGACCAGAGAGTGCCAGTCTCTGCTGGTGGCAAGGTATTCCAACTGAGCGAGCCGGATTTCAAGCGACTGCAGTCGTTGAAGAAGCAGAAACAGCTTCTAGCCGAGAAGCAACAGTCGATGAGCCCCGTCAGCGGCTCCGGCAGCTCTGCTTCGCCACCAAACCTCAAACCCACCACCGCGCAGTATCAGAAGGCTCAGCTGGTCGCGCATACGCAGTTCCAGAAACACCTGAGGATGCAGCAGGAAATGTTGAGCAGACAAAGCAGAGGCGATTTCGAGCCGTTGATATGCGACATCCGCTCCCTGGCGAACGAGAACAGCCCCACGCAGAATCTGCTGCACAACCTGAACCTGCCGAAGTCGATACAGGTGACCACCAAGACGACCCATCACATACCGATACTGCCGAAGATCCCGAGATCGCTGACGGTGATACCGCAGACGGTCACCAGACCCGCCGACAAATGAGACGGCCAGCCTAGAAGGAGAAGCTCCAGAGAGCGGAGGGGCAGTAAGTAGTAAGACACGTTACCACGATAATCAAGAGACAGACAGGACACATAGAGAGAAAGAAAGAGAGAGAAAGAGAGAGAGTGTATGTGTGTGTGTTACCGCGAACGAGTCGATCGGTCGCGCATCCTTTCAGCCTTAGACAGCGCCGATCGAGGGACGAAGCGAGACAATATCTGCCTTATGAACGGTCGGGTGCACGGTGGTGTGCACTCGGGGAGCTGTACCGCTCAAAACACTACGATAGACGATACACCCGCGGTGTCGCTCGAGTACGACCCGCTATTAGACGCGTGGACGCGCGCGTACACGCTGTAGATAGGGATAGAAGTAAGAATGGAAACGCTAGGAGCCGCGGAGCGGAAGGAGCACAGGACTTGGGAGCAGATCGGGGATACCGAGCTCAACCAGGCTCCGTATTCTGTACAGCCTTTAGGAAGCTGGAAGCTTGATGACCTGGACAGTCCTCTCAGCTCTACCAGCCGCGGCAGACTCGACCGCCAATTACCCTCCTTCCGCCCTCGGCGCTTAGGATACTAACGATTCTACACTAACAACCAAAGCATCGGTGTGAAACGCGACGTGATGGAAAGAAGAATCAGAGGATCCTGTTTCCGAGGTTGAAGTGCCTAAAGCGCGACGAAGTCGTTAGTTTTTAATGACACAGAGTATAACACGTTGAACGGACTCGAAACACAGTATATACATAGTTGAGTATGTTAAACAGGGGGGGAGATTTAACGATCTAAAATTTAATGGGATAATTGAGGGGAAATGGAGGAGAGATTTGAGAGGAGCCGCGAATGTTTCGGCGTTACTATTGTTCCCTCCTCTTCTCGAGGTCCGTTGGAAGGTTCCTCGATCCACGAGAGAAGCTGTCTGTGATCCGTTTTAAGAGGGAGGCTCGAACGGATAGCGTGTAATTCCCCGCGAGCGGCCAAGCTGCTCTGCCTTGCTGTACACTAGTACTCGGCTCGCTGTTAGACATATCGTTGTTCTACGTTCTTCGAGGGAATCGGGGCGCGAGATAGATTGGACGGTGGAGCGCTCGAAGAACGATCAAGTGATGATCGGTAGTTCGTTCCTTTTACGCGTCCGAGGGGAAAGATCGAGCATACACGCGACACGCGGCGCCGGTGTATTTCGTTATATACAGGATGTCTCGGCTCAATCGACCACCAGAAGCATCCCCTGTTGCGTTAAACAACGCGCAACCTCGGAAAGCCACTGCCCGTCTTCAAATAGCGAGTTTCGTTTATGATAAGCGAGATCTACTTTCTCGCTTTAATTCTCTTTATATTTCAAAGGCATCGACGCTTTCCCGAGGGGATGCTGCTAGCAGCGATCACTTATATGTACGATAATTGTTTTTATAATTATTTGTGATGATTAATTGTTTTATCGGGGTTGAATGATTTTATTTGCATGCAAATCAATTGCGATCGATCATTCGTTATCGACGAGTATTCGCCAGCGCTGGCACGCATGAAGTTCTTTACAAGTTTCTATTTTCTTTTTTTTTCTTCTTTTTATTGCGAGCATTCGATTTTTTCAATTGATCGCGTTCTGCTGGCCGTCGCGGGGAGGGCGTCGGTGGCATTGAAATCTCCGAGCTTCGGCTATTGAGGACGGAGGGATGCTTTTTCGCGGACGCCCCTTGCGCCGCGCACTGGGATACTTGGAGCGATGATCTTTCGCGAGGCACCGTGTATATCCCGTTCGCGCCAGTATATATATTTTGTCTACCTGGAAACATATAGTGGCGGGGGTAGTGGGTGTCGCCGGCACCCTCCCCCCGCGTTCAATTGTACATTAGGAAATATATATTTTGGGCCTGCTCACGCCAGAGGAGCGCATAATGACGACTTGTAATTAATTATATGATTAACGGGCGATTGTTATAAGCGGAATTACGATTAAGTGTTATAACGTGTGAAAAAAATTTGGTAAATACAACTCTGAGTAGGTGTAGAACTTACGCCTCGAGCTTATTTATTATATGTTAACTATATTATATACATATATATAAATATATATATATAAATACATACATGTCAGTGTGTGTATATATATGTATATACCATATTGCATTGTACATAACTTGATAATTATTATTTCTCCTAGTTGGTAATCGATGATTATAATTATTAATATTATTAGCTCATTACGGGATCATTCGATTATTATGCGCCGCGACGAGCCGAATCGTTGCCAAGGATTCCTTGTTACGAGTCGCGTAATATGATCGCACGGACAAGCCAAACGGAGAGGTTCGAGGTGTCGCGGTATTTTTCTCAGACAAAGAGCGCCCGTCTACTTTTCTTCTTCTTCTTCTTCGTCTTCTTCTTCTTCTTCGTCTCACACACTGCGTCGTCGTAGCAGTCATCGTTTTTGCATTGTCGCCACGTGAAGAGAATTGTAAAAGAGAAGAGAAGCGGTTTGTACCGATCCCGAATAGTGTTCTGGATATATGAAATAAAACGAGAGGGAGGTCTCGAGGTACGAGTTTAGAATCGTTGCCTTAACGAAAGCGCCGGGCCGAGCGGCGTCGTTATCGATTGTAAATAGTTTGATGAGGAAGAGGGAGAGAGAGAGAGGTGTATGTAAATTAGCTTGCGACGAGGGGAGGTTCTAAAACTGATAGCTGTTGGTTGGCCCTTTTGATGATGAGGTTCACTTTTGAACCGAGAGAATTTAATGGGATGAAATAATCCTTTTATTCGGGGCGAAAGGTGGTTTACTCTGTTGGGGCGCGTTGGATTCTTGATGTCTCTACTTAACTGCCCTTGGAATTTTAATTGCTTTCTCTCTGATGTGCATCGTCGAATGCAAAATACTCGAACGTTTCTCGCATTTGGTTTCGCTCCTCGGTTCGCTTCTTCTCGCTCAAATCGTTTTTATCGTTCGCTAATCGCACTAGTTACACGTTCACGAGGTGGGTGGTGAAAGAAATTGGAGCTCGTTCGAGCGCGCAGTGCAACCGAATCGACTCAAGGGGATGTGTATTATATTGAGGGGTATTTCTAGTGTGTTGGCTCAAAGAAACTTAACTTCTCGGGAATTCAAAAAGAATCAAGTATTGCACATTTGGAGCTTTATTCTGTCACCTTTTAAGACTGTGAAAAAAGAATTGTAAGTAAAACTATTTGTTTATAACGGGATAGGGGTATCGCAAAAAAAACAATATCCTTCTCGATGCCAGGACTGATTGCCAAAAAACCAAAAGTCCCGATCCACTTCAAATATATCAGGCATACTCGGTAGACGTTACTTTATCTCTTGCAAATATTTGCAAAATTAAATTAGGACGCTCAACACAATCACAACTTTTTTTGCTAAAATTGATACAATTTTTGAAGATTGTTTCTTAATATTTTTCCATTATCCTGGTTCAGAGGGTAGCCACACGTCTACAGATTACCGATCCTTTTGAATTCTGTGTTTGAGATAACTACAATTGCTGAGATCAGGTCTGACATCCGGAAGACTCCTTTTCCCCTATAAATGGATATTTTTACTTGCGAAATTTTTATTTATAGTCTGAAAAGGTGATAGAATAAAGCTACCATCGTGCACCACTTGTTTCTTTTCTTGATTCTCAAAAACTTAAGTTTTCTTAACCATCACACTAGGAAAATCCGTTAAAAAGAAAGGAAAGACACTTTTATTCGGCTGTGTCCAGAATATCGAGATTGTCTCTGTCGCCTGGGTCGACTCCTGGTGCTTTGTTCGTCTATTCACAAGATTAGTAAAACCTACAAAAAAATCTATAAAAAACTACACGTAACTTATACCGAAAAGCTCCAAACACTAATTTGTTTCTTAGAAATTCTCTTAGCTCTAGCAAACGATTCCCAAATCATTTTTAACACCCCCTACCACGGTGTAGATTCCCACTTGCAGTAAATTAGTAACCCATTACCATTAAAACAAAAGCTCCAGAATTTTCATCACATTCACCCTAATTAAAAGAATTAAAATTTACCATTGCTTTTATGCAAAAGCAGCTGTTAATGGGTTAAAAATAACTCCAGCTGTTTCTTATTCCACTTGAATTGCAACTTTTCTTCTAGAAGCACAATTTCCCCCCGATTAAAAATTCCACCGCCGTTAAAAATCGTGCCCCCACCTGAATCCTAGTGCAGGGATGATCGCAAAGGGAAGGAATTGTTGGAAAGTCGAGAAACAGCACGAACGGCTTATTGTTAGCGAAGGAGCCCGACGTGCGCGTAATCTAATCTGGAGAACGTTCACGTGGCGACACGTAAAAAGGAACGTACACACACAGGCACGTTACACATGCATGTACACGGATAGTAGGGTACGCGGCGGACGTGGGCATCGTGGGCGCACGTGCGCGTCAGGGAAACGAATGTCGCTGCGTTGGGTATTATATATATGATAAGTATATATAATACTGAAAGTTATAAAAAAAAGTATATATATACATATATATATATAGTGGATAAAATTATGATACAAAAAAAAGGAGTACTCGGCGGTACGCGTTATACATAAAATGCTCTATTTTATTAAGGATATTTTTGATATATCTATATATATATATATAAATAAATAAAAAGTATAAATATATGTATATCGAAACTCAAGCAGGCGAATCACGGATCGGGTGGATGCGCCGATATCGACGATGTAATTATTGTTATCCGAAGTCGCGGTGCTGTTTATCGAGCTGTGTGCAGTGCGCGACACGTCCCGATTCCTCTCGGGATCCGAGCATTCTATGGCGAGGCCGTCGGCCATACGTTTCCCTTCTTTTTTTCACTTTCCTTCGTTTCTTAGATCTTTTTCTCGAGAGCGATCGCGTTAAGGGCGCGCACGAGTGGCGAGGGGGGCACTGATATCGCTCCCGAGGGCCCCGCTACTCCTTTATTTATTGTTAACTCCGTAGCACTCGCCCGGCGACGATCAAACGGCTCCCTTTTCAAAGCGAAGGAACCCGCGGGAGGAAAAATGGGGCGGTCTTTGTAAAACGTTGTTGTAGGATAATTGTTACAGCCCCTCTTTTTGTTACGCGCGGGCAATGGATGATTTAAAACAGTCGCGGGACCGCTCATTCGTTCGTGGGCATGGATACTCCACCGAAGACAGTGGAAGGATTTTTTTTAATTGCGTTTATTCTACTCCTCTCCCCGTTATCTTTAATTTTCCCCTTAACGTAACACCTACACACTTAATCGATGCGTATCATTGTAAGATTCTGTGTATCGATTACAGTTCTGCGTTAAAATATACACCTTTTCTGCAACCGAAGTCCCCGAATCATTTTTCTCTAAGTACATTCTGAGATTTTTACAATAGCCACTGCTGTGCCTCTAAACTTCTATGAATTTAAAACGTAGAAGCTCGAGAAGATGAAAAAAATTATGTCGCTAGAATACAAGCGTAGATTTCTAAACGACCCAATGAAAAATTCAATCTCGATCGACCATAAATTTCATCTTTCGTTTCCCCGTCAACTGCATACTTCTCGGCAAACGGATCGCTCGCGTGTGTGCGTGTGTGTACGGGTAGCATACCGTTGGAGGAGGCGGGGAGGGGGGAGAGCACGATTGAGAGAGAGAGAGAGAAAAAAAAAAGAGAGTGCGAATGGACTGACGAGTTTAAGTTTTAAGAATTCTATTTTTGTGATCGAGGGGATGAAAACGTAATTATCGTTGTCCAAGGGGTGCGGAGATCGTCGAATGATTTCTGCTTGGAGATCCGCGACTTCGAAGGACTCTTTCATTCGTTTTCTTGGTTGCGAGGTTTGAAATAATAGAACGCAGTAAGCTGCTCGATTCTGTAACAGCAGAAGGCCAAGACGCCAGTAGTAGATCCAGACGTTCGCGAACAGACGAGAACCGTTAGCGCTGCGGGAATATGTGTCTGACCGTGTACGGTGGTATTTCTACTGGCAGCAGGCTTAGCACGTTCCGTGGGACAGTGGGAATACAACAGACTACTCGCGTTAGGAGCGTAGAAAGTGAGGAGAAATGTAGATATGTAATTACAGGAAAGTAGAAGCTGCTGAAATTGGCCATTGTAGGTTCTCTTTCCTGTATTTTCATATTAAGATTGAATCGGGAAATGGGTATGTTTCTCCACTTTAGAATTTTAGATGGAGGTTAGTTTCTGGTGGACATAGTGGGTTACTGTTGACCCGTATGGAACGTGTTACACATTCACTGCTGTTCTTAAGTATTTCCACTGCTTTAGATTAAAATACCAGATGGAGTAGAATTTTTTAATAAATTCTTTAATAAATTTGCGATGTTCTTTAGTATTATTACACAGAGAGTAGGTGGCTTAATACTTATGAATGGTGGTGTGTGTTTGCTGTGGACTGCGGGGCAGTTTGAAGGAATTAGTTTCTATCGAGATCATTCGACGTTCTCTGCAGCGAAGTATTTTTTAAGCTGGACGATGGGCGAGGGAGCAAAGCGAAAGGCGACTGGAGTTGAATAGCAACGACTCAGTCGATCAGGTTTACTATAGGCGAGGATATTTTATTAAGGAGTTAGGAGGGATTGCTGATTAGCAGTGGGAATGGAGAACAGAAGCAATAAAATGAAGGAAAGAATTAACGAGCACTAGGTATTTAAGCGCCGTCGATTGACGTCACGAATGTGTTTCAAATCTCGATGGTATTTTTTTCAAAGCGCCATCGCTCCCTGCTGTTTCTCGACTAACTTCGTTTCCTTACCTCGAGGATGTGTGTTCGCATAACAGTCCACCAAAATGGTAAGGCGAGTAAGAGACTACGTCAGTAGTTGTCGTAGCGTTAAATCGACTCGGACATTTTCATGCTCGCGGATCATCGTAGAGGGAGGAAGGATATTTCTCATTGAACGTGGGGATCGTACGGGGCATCATCGATCGACCGATGGAAAACTAAACGTGTTCACATTTTTTACCCGATTTTGTATCTGCGCAAGTCGAGCCGCTTTCGATTCCTAGTTCTACGTAATCACGTTCCGACGAGCGATTCCCGACGAGTCGCGGTTCATTAAACGCACAAGCTGCCAGCGCGAGTAAAAATCGATCCGAGCTGTATAAACGATAGAGGGTTTTTTCACATTTTAATACTTGGCACAGTAGCTGTGCGCCGTGGATGGAGCAAGTGGCACGCGTCTCTGCTCGCGACACATGAAAACGTACGATCACGATTTCTGCTTCGACGAGAATAATCAGCGCTGCTCGTTTAGAGCTCGGAGTTCAGAAGGATAAAGCGAGTTCACATATTTTTCTGTGCTTTAATTCGAGGTGGGATTTTGAGACTTTGAGATTTCGAAATACTGAGATATCGAAATTTTGAGATTTTAAGATATCGAAATTTTGAGATTCTGAGATATCGAAATTTTGAGATTTTGAGATATCGAAATTTTGAGATTTTGAGATTTCGGTTGATTTGATTGTTCGGTTGCCTGAAAGAGGAAGTAAGGATCGACCCGAGCCCAACCGACATTAATATTTTGGTGGACTCGTTACTTCTTCGAGCACAGCCTTTCGAGTAGCGATTCTTTCACACGATATCGTCTTCGATCCCTACTATTTCTCACGTTTCGCATTCTTCGTTCCGTGGATCGAACGGCCACGGGGCGACGTCGATGCAACGCGAAAGCAATTAATAGAGAGACGGCGAGAATAAAAGATAGGGGAGAAACGCGGATAAAGGAATGACAAATGGGCGCAACGTTTGGCGTACGCAATGACAACGTCCTTTTGGTAATTCGGCACGCACCGTTACGCGAATAATTACGTTATTTAAATAAACATTAACACACGTTAGATACTATTATAATAATCTTTGTTTATTTGGTTCTAATGTAATAGTTATTATTAGTTCGCCATCCTTTGTATATATTCGCAACACTCAATAAAAAAAGTACCAAAAAAATCTATGCGAGTGGTTTCTCTTTGCACAACCAAATGAGTTTCCCAAAAGTTCCTTCAAATCCTAAACTATGAAAGCCATTTACAGACAAGCAACATCAGAAAGAGAGCGATGGCGAAACTTTCAAAATAAAAAAACAGTCCTGGGAAATTAAAGGGTTTTCCATTTTTCCGACTGAAAGAAACTCTATATTCTTAAACATGTAACTCAAAATATAATACCATTGCAACTTCCAGCAACGACTTTCTCATACATCTCGTTTACAATTGACTAATTATTAACTACTAACTCTACCTAATAATACACGTATTTATATTCAATAATTTATTAAACTTCCGCCCCAATTCATGTATTTTTAAACCTTCCTTTGCAAATGTTAATCCTTTTCAATCTCCAGCAACGCTTATTACACATATTTCATGTAGAAACAAGTGATTATTAATCCTTTCACTAAGTGATAATTGTTTTACTGCATTCGAACATCCTGCGATACCGGGCTTTATACGAATAGGACCAGAATTTCAGCAAAGTTAATAGGAGCACAGAATGATGTAAGAGGTAAGAGGTTTGTGGAGTGTGCGAGAGAGCAAGAAAGCGCGTGCGACAAGGATAGAGATAGATGGCGTGCCACTTACTTTGGTTATGTGCTCCTGGTCCTGTATCAGGAACACATAACCAAAGTAGGTGGCACGCTAGCCCATGCAACGAGATAGATGGCGTGCCACTAACTTTGGTTATGTGCTCCTGGTCCTGTATCAGGAACACATAACCTAAGTAGGTGGCACGCCACCTATCTCTATCCTTGTCGCACGCACTAGCGCTCTCTCTCTTTCGCATAGCTCCTTGTGCCACCTCCACCTGCATCCTATACTCTTGTTAACTCGGGCGAATTTACGGACCTCACTGGGATGGTCGGTAAATGAAATAACTGTTTCAAACATTTTTATAAGTAGGTAACTAGTGAATTTCACACGAATCATAGTTAAAGTCCGTCGCAAAGTTCATATTCTTAATTGCAGCTGTAAAAGTGGGCTAACTAGTTGTATAAAATTCATAATACGTACTTACGTTGAATTAAAATTAAAAAAATATTTACCGAAGACAGAGTCTCGTTTATTGCGATTCAATTCAGAATCTACTAATTGCTGATTGAGTATAAGATGCATGCAAGTTATTCGGTGAAAGCTTGCAGAGTATTATTACTATATTAAATTAATAAAAGAAACCTCGTTATCTGTCGGATAATAATAATTTTAGAGGGCAAGGGAAAGGAAAGACCTGATTCTATTTTTGCAGTTTATTTGCAATTTGTTCGTATAATTGGTAACTGATCTCGGATAACTAGTACTAAAAACCTAAACAACGTATGAAACTTTATACATAGCTGATTACTTTAAGGGTGCAAAGGCAGCTATTTACAGTGTGACGCGTCGAACCAGCGAGAACCGACGGGTTCATCTTAAATGGTGTTTCGTTCGCGTTATAATTAAACCGAAAACGGAGATTCGCCCCGTTGACGAGGTTCGAGGCGTACCGAAAGGAAGATTGGATTTCTTTGCATCGCTAACCACGCCATTCCGCCGTCTGTTTCCATCTCCTTACTTTCCCAATGTGTATAAAACGCCCGCGATGCTATCGATAAACCGCTCGTCACTTAACACATAGTCCTGCTGCGTTAATCCTTTCGGTGCTGGTCGAGTAAGAAAAATGCACGGTTGGGCGTTCGACTCTGCCGCGGCAGAATCCCCAGCACCCAAAGGATTAAAATGCATTATTATATCCCTGTGCAAAAGAAATTCGATGAATGTGGGGGAGGGGGCTCGATCCTGCAAAAATGTACAAAAATCTTTCATTTAAATTAAGTGTATAAAAAGGGCTGCGCGAATGACATCGTTCATGGGGGACAAATACGTCGTCGAACATCCAATTCCTTTTTAGCACTTTTGTGAACGGTATAGAAGAGAGGGAGATAGAAGTTGGGCGAAGGGAGGAGCGACACTCCTAACAATCCGCGCCGAACATTCTAATGCTCGAGATAGATCTGCAACTCCTCCTACGTACCTCCCCCTCAGCAGGAGAACTGAAAGGACAAAGTATTGCACCGTACAGTGTCTGCAGAATCCACGCTAAGATACACCTTATCGCTGGAACTTACGATACCCTTTAAACAATACAATTATATACAAGGGAGCATATACACAAAATCATACAGTCGCGTGTCACCGTAACGTTCATCTTCTTTACAAAACTAATTGCGAACATTCTTCGTCGGGGGGGACGTTAACAGAATCCCGCGTTCGGGATCCGACGTACAGAACGGAATTGTTCTCCAGGAAAGTTGCGTGCTAAACCAGTCACGATCGGCCAGAAACTATACGCGGGGCAACGGAAAGGTGTTTCCGGGTGTGGTTCTTCGGAGTCTGTCGTTAAAGGATTGCTTGTCGAGCAACGAGGAGAAACGAATAGGAATATCGTTAAAGGAAATCGAAGAACGTGCACAACAATTAAGGCCCATCGTGGCATTTGTCGCGCGGTACAGTGTCAACTCCATTCAACTCTCGCACACGCACGCACGCATACACACATACACACTCTTGCACATCGATTCACGGCTACTCTAAAGGCATTTTTATACAGGCGCGCGTCTCGTTCAGCGATCCTCCTCTCCCTGTCTCTTTTTTTTTCTTTGCTCAGCTTTTACTCTCGCACTTCGCCGCGAAATTCCACTACGAATTCGTCTATAATATTATCGTTAATGTGCCCTTACAAACGTACTCGAATATATACAAATTACATATACGTATGCGTGGTTCAAGAACATTTTGGTACCGACAGTCCATACGTACATTCGGTACCAGCTTTTGGTACCCGATTCTCCGCGTGCGAGGGATGTAAAAGAGTAACGATGGGGCTTCAGGGTTAAATCCAGGGCCGGATTAAGAGCTTTTAGAGGCCCTAAGTACTTAAAAGACTCTCAGGCCCCCTTATACACGAATAATCGACTTAATGTACGATTTCTCAGGCATTTCTGATAATTCGACTAAAAAGTGTTTCTAACAAAAGTTAGATTTTAAAATTCAGAACATTGTTACGGTATCCCACCTGATGCTCTAAGCACGTGCTTATTTTGCTTATTGGTCAATCCAGCGCTGGTTAAATCTGCACAAGTTAAGATGTAAAGTATGGATACAAAAGTAGCAGACTTGAAATTCTGAGACTCAGCGATCTGGATGCATAAAATTCAACTTTGGAACCCATCATAAATCTCTCTACATAGATCCCAGTACGCAACGCAAATACTCCACTATACTCTGCAGAAGTATATCCTCATCTCAAAGTTCATTCAACCATTCCTCTACCTACTCTACGAGACCGAATCCAGCCTACTCAGTGGCTTTGATTCTCTCCGAGCCTCAAGAATGGGAAACGTAATTCTCCCCACGTGCAGGAACATTGGTCCAAGATCCGATGGTCCACGAAGCAGTGCGGTTTCCCTCAAATGTTCGGTAGCAAGGGAGCGTCGGTCACCACCGAGTAGCCGGTCTCCACCCTTCTGACCCTAGGTTCATCCTCGCCGTGGTTCGTCGCGCGTGCCGCGGAGCCGTCTACCCGCGTCGTCATCGTCGCGCGCGTGGCTCTTCGCGGCCGCCGCGACCTGGGGAGGGTGCTCGAGGCACGAGGCTCCCTTCTAGGTCTCCAGACCCGGTACCAGGCTGTGGAACGTCTGGATATCGTGGAACGCCCTGCCGCAGCTCTGATTGTTGTTCCTCTCGAACTTAGCCAGGTCGAAGTGTTCATCCAACGACTGCAACTCCACCAGCCGCTCTTCCAGGCTCTTGGCGGAGTCCGCGAACCTGGCGAAGTCGCAGATCCGGTCCGGATCGACCACGTCCGACGCCTCCATCATCCCGACGTCGCTGGATCTCGTGAGCTGGGTGCCAGAGTCGTCCAACTCGCCGGGGAACATGACGGGGCTGCAGCAGCCACTTGGTTGCGTACCACCGCTGGTCGTCGTGTTCGCGGTGCTCGAGCCGATGATGGTAGTACCCGACCGCACATCTACTGAGCCAAGACGGTCCTCAGAGTAGACCAGGTGGTGGTGGTGAGGGCTCTCCGGCTCCTGAACCTCGTCGATGTGCGAGAGGAGTCTAGGAGTTGGTGGCAGGATGTAGAAGTCGCTGAACACATCGTCCTGCAGGTCCAGGTCGTCGTGCCTCTGCCGCTTAGGGCTGAGTCCCTCGTTCCTCGAGTCCTCGCTCAATCTATGAGAGAGAAACAGCCGAGTTAGAACTATGAGACGCCTCGCCGGTGATACCAACGCGAACTCAACGCGGTTTAGCTTGTTGCGCAATGGCTACGCGGCACGACGTAGCCGTTGCGCAATCTTGGATTATGTAAAGCGTCAAGCGCATCCCTGTGGGCCGGGATCCTGTGGATCTTCTACCTACTACCGGACGGATCCTCAGGGGTAGTTTTTAGTTTGTAAACGCAAGTCTTCCTCAAAGTTCAAAGTCGATTTTCGTGGAAATGAAGGGGAATGTTAAAAAAGTTGATTCCTTTCTCTTGACTTATTTACTTGTTATAAGTCGGAAAGGAAGAGTAACTTTTCTTCATATCGCGCTTCATTTTCGAGAAAATCGACATTGAAAATATATTTAGCCTCTGGAAGACGGAGATACTCTACACTTTACAGCAGTGACGCTCTCAGGATTTAATCTTGGGGGTGCCGAGTTGGTGGTTAAAAATATTCTTAATGCAACCTCAATAAAATTCATCAGGTGATTATAAAAATTTATTTAAATAATAAAATCCAGCTTTCTTTAATTCTTACGAAGGTCTTTAATTACTTCACTCCTGGTTAAATTAATCTCTTTTTTCCTTTTCGATTTGTCTCCAAGAAATCACTAAAATTATTCTTACGTCATTTAAGGACGACCCGTTTTCTTTGGGTTGCGCCAGAACCCCTTTCTTTGAGGGTTGCCCTTCTCCCCTCTATTCTACAATCCACCCTTTCCCTACACCTGACCTTCAATTTAATTTAGCCTCTCCAAGGTATATTCCGCGGGAGCTGATTAACGACGTAAAAAAAAACACACGGAAATGATAATATCACGGGTTACGGGTGGAGAAGTGAAACTTCGCCTTGTTTTTGAAACATTTCAGCCAGCACAGTAGCAGTGGAAGGGTCGATGATTCGGGGTTCAGTAGGGTTTCTCGGATAAGCGAGACGCTATCGACGTACCTCTTCCTCGAGGAGGTCTCGTCTTCCGTCACCCCGACGATGAGGTTGCCGGAGACGTTGTTCTCTTTGGTGGAGTCGTTCAGATACGTGACCACCGGGAGACCGTAGTTTCTCGTCTTCTCGTCGCGATTCTCGCGCTGCAGCCGCCTCACGGCGTTGTTTATGAGCACTGATCGGCACAGGCTTGCCTCTGGGTCCTCGATCCTCCTCAGCTTGCCAGCGGAGATCTTCAGCAAACGGCGACGCTCCTCTCGCGCTCGATACTTGGCGGATATCATCGTGGGTCGGCTCCTACGTATCACGAGGTCTTCTTCCAATCTCATCTTAGCGTCTGAAGTACAACAAGAGATAACGAAATTAGTCAACTTAGCTTGGATTTCATTACACAGCTTCGCAGCGAAACTGTGCAATGTATTTATTAGGCTGGAATAAAAATCTGGTAAAAAGAAATATATACAATTCAATGTAATTAAATGCGCAGCGAGCGGTTAATGAATATTATCGGCAACGTAGAGAGCTGCGCATTTGAGGAATGATAAGAGAACGCGAGGCTAGAGTGCTCCCCTCGGCGATTAATTGTATTATTACTAGTTCAATGCGCTGCGCGACTGTACGAATGCTCTATTTAAACCAGTCCGCAGTGTCCTTCGGTAATCGTCTCCGCGTAGTGCTCGAAAAGAAGTAAAAATACCGACGTAACGGTATCGGTGAGAGTCGGTGAGACACGGCCGCATGGAGAGCAGGCTAGCGGTACGCAAGTACGTATTTACGTGTTTACAGTGGTTGCGTGGCGGCGCGCTCCGATAATGGGCCAGATTCGCCGTGTTCTTTTCCGCTATTGTCGCGACTGACCCGAATACCCGCGCACACTTCCGTTGTCACGCCGATGCTCGAGCCGGTGGGCTCTCCGTGGCTCAAGCAGTCGCTCGAAATCTTCGATCGGGGGAACAGGAACGAAGAGGGGGACGGAAGAGACTCCGCATTTAAAATCAACCGACGTTACGATTCTACTGAGCATTCGGAAAGTTCCTCCTGTTGCTCAGAGGTTCTCCATTTAGCAGCCAGTGCCGAGCCCTTGGGGATTGCCGCATCCGTATTCAATATTTATAATGCGTAATTACAGCTACCAGTGTAGACTGTAGGGAATCGAGTATAATTTTGAAGATTCGGTACAAAATCCAACGATTTAGAACGTACGAGAAATATTCTGTAATGAGGTAGTTGGAATGTGGCGCAAAGATACTCGAATATGTGGCAAAGATCTCCGCTTACTGTCTCGTCAAATCGCTCGAGTGCTTAACAAGAAAGTGATATTAAGAGTTTCGCAATGGCATCGGCTGTAATGGGAGCCAGAAAGAGGATAACGATCAGCCGCCTATATTGATGGCAAGCAGACTTCGGCTAACATAATTCGCTTGCAACATTTCTTATCGGGCGACGATGCCCCGCCGCGCTGCAGCTCGATTGCATGGTTACCATGAGAATGCCAGGTAATGGATAGTTGTGAGCCGAGCAAACAACCGTTCGTGATCGCAGCACGCCTCCCGTGACGGCGGCTTTCGCAAAATCCGAACGAATTACTCGCTTCGTAACGTCCGAATCTGCTGCACCAACCGACGATGTACAGTTCGTTGCTGGAGAAGGCTGGTACAATCGGTACGTCACGCTTGGAGTCTGCTAGACCGACAAGCTACACCATTCGGCGCGTGGTGGAATTAAAATATTTTTGTTATCGATGAATTTCGAGTCGGTAAGATGTCGAGAGGTTCCCTCGGTAAATTGACAAGATGTCGATGATCCTGTAGGGCGCCGAGCATGCGTGAACGATTAAGAGACTGCGTAACGTACTATTTATAGAGCGTGCACAGTTTTTGCAAGCATGGCAGCAACGGGATTCGCGAACGCGACGAGCCCCGTCGCGTTTCTGCACGAAGGGAGCTCGACGCACGCTGAATTAGCATAAAAATCAGCTCGTGTCACTCGCGACACCCACGGACGAATGCAATGCATTCGGAATAACTTGCTAACCCATAAACCTATTATACTCGGATGTTTCAAGGCTTTGGGAGAAGTTTCTGTAAAAATGGGGTAAACAGATATGTGCTATTTCCGGCGGTGGGAATCATTTTTCAAAATGTCACGCTCCGCCCTTTTGGAGGCGGATGGGGCACCGTGATCAATTGAGCCGCTTCCTGTGTGTCGAGCCTCGACATGGAAAAAGATCCTGCATGTCCCACCCGAAGTTCGAAGTTTTAGAAATGAAGTATAGTTACTAAAACCCAATTCGTCTTAGACGATTCCATTGACGATTTTACTATTCTATTATGTTACTTAACGTTTGTGCAGAACTTAAAAGAATAAACTAAATGAGATATACAGAGAGTAAACAAATGAACTGGATCGGTTACTAAAAAAGGGGTTTAAAACAATTTCCTCGAACGTTAGTTTATTTCCTTAACCGAGTGGGCGGTCAAATATTCTTCCCACGAAATGACTCACACAGCGTTTCCGTGCCTAATAATTAACATCTAGTGAGAAGACATGAATCTCGCTCGAAATTATTTCCGCGAATGACCGCCTGAGTCACACGCGCGCAGACAGAAATAATCCCGAAAATAAATTGTTCAATTAGCCGACAGATGGCACGCCTGACACCTTTATGCGCCAAACAAGATGGCCGACCGCACACATTAATCTCATGACGAAAGAATATATGTATTACGCATCCTGTGTCGCGTGACACTTGTTGCTAAACAATTTATCTGTTTCGTGCTACGTGTCGGTAAACTGAAACGCTTCGCTTTAATGTCGATAATTAAATGAAGTATAATTTCGCGGCAAATAAAGAAAGAGAAATAAAAGGAAACGGTTAAATTCTATTCGAATGGCGTTTAAGTTCGCGCGGCTGGTAGAACGCGTATTTACTGTTATGGAAAAGGGACGATTGTCGCGGTAAGGTTATCCAATTTCGTTGCCACGGGAAATGGGGAAGAAGCATGGTGCACCGAGAGACGATTTTACGCTCCAAGTGCGCCTAAGCTAACTTTCTCCGCGGGGAAAAAAAAACCGCCATGGATACACGTTACCTAACCTGTAAAGTCTGCTTTGGAGTCGCTGACTCGTGTGCGTCGTCCTCTCCCCTCCTCTACTCGACGCTTTGCTTGCACGCGCGCGCATACACACAAGCTTTCCCGTTCCCTCGCGCATCGTGCCCCCTCCCGCACCACTCCTCGCTACATACAACATTTTTATCCGGTACAGTTACTCGAGACAACGTACCTGTCGATACGATCGACATTATTTATGCAACACGGGCGAATCAAGTGGACGAAAAAAGATTAGCTGCCCTAGGAAAAAAGTAAACAGAAAATTGAAACGCGCCTCATATTAACACCGCGCAGGCTTTGTTACAATTTAAGTCGCGCAGCTGAGACTTCCATTATCGCCGATCACGATAAAGATAAACTCTGGAGTGCTCTCGAGGAACACGCGATAATCCCCGGGGCCCCTAATCGCGCTGGATGCAACCTAATTCAAAGGGGTCGTTTTAAAAAATCTATACGTCACTTCGATGCCGTTACATCTAATATTATATCACGCACCGTGGCGCGCAGCAAGTGTTTGGCAATTAAACGAAGCTTTGACCTCGACCGAAATTAGATCCATTTAAACGCGTCATTTCAAAACACAGATATACCTAACCCTTTGAGAATCGTGCTGCTCACTTCTGGACGAGCAGTTTTCGAAATCCTATCGCGTATCTTTTCCTCAATTCTTTCCTACTCGGTGTTAGTGTTTCGTAAGGTTAGTTCGCGTTGCTCGGATGATCTCAGTGGATCTTTTTTATCGACGCATATCGATATCGGCTGGAGGCAAAGGCGTGAAGTAAGGTTAGTGAGAGAAGAGAATTAAGAGAAGGCATCGAGGAGTCAACCATATCGAACCGCACACAGTAGAAAGCGGTCGGTGCATGTGGGGACGGGCCAGGTCAGACCGTTCGTTCCCTGCAGGGGCCTTGAAAGGAATGCGCGGATAAAAAGAAATCGCCGAGCACTTTTACACGCTTATAAATAAATGCGGCCGGTGAACCGGGTGCGCTCGCACGCAGCGACAGCGCTGTTCCCCTATCACGCTCGACTACCGATGCTTATCTCCCGTTTCGGCTCGTTTACGCGCATTGTCAGATCATCGATGTTGATTGTATTTGCCTGCCGCAATTTCGCACGATTTTTAGAACTGCTTTTAAGCCGGACACATCGCAAAGTATCATCCGCCGGGTGCGATTTCGACGTGGAAATAAAAATCGGTCGGCGATACGCGGCGGTAATTAATAGGACCACTAAATTTCAGCCTGCCTATTTTACCGACCGTGCTGAAATCGGTGCTTTATTGGTTTTTTCCCGTGCCCGTAGGTAATTCAGTGCATGTGCCGCTTTCATTAAACGCCACTAAACGTATCTATAATTGAAACGAGACTGGCTTGCAAATTACACCAGTTCTGTGTCATTTTTTTTTTCAATATGCAAATTCCGAGTTTACTGGCGTACAAGTGCAGCGAATTACACTTGTCGCGAGTACGTACCATCGCGAAACTTCTATACGGCATTAAACAAAGACGGTCCAAGTTACGAGCCGCGATCTTCGCGAAAAGGGGAAAGCGACAACACAATTCGAACATTGCGAGGCGACAGTTTAGAACTCACTTTCGAGCTATGCAAAATCGTCGGGCGAGCGCTTGCTACACTTTCCACATTCCTTCGTGACCGGTGAAAACAGCCGGAGACAAGGATCCGAGTAGCGGTAACTCCGACTACGCAACAGTTCACAAGTGCACACACTCAATGAACAAGGGGAGGCATGAAGATTAAGCGTACTGCCGTGGAAATTTCAACGGAGGAGCGCGAGGCGTGCAGCGTGCACTGGTCGCGTAGGAACTGGCGAACCGCCGTGAGACGTAAGTAGTCGGTAGTCGGTGTCTCGGGCTGATCTGTGCGTCACGCGTAATCGCGACGTACGCGTACGGCCGTACGACGACAGCCCGACGACAACAAAAGTGTTATCGGGCGTCGCGTGACGTCACGGCCGGCCGTGTGTGTACATACTACTGCGCGCCGGCGCATGCGTGTGCGCGCTTACCTCGTCCCACCGAAGGCGCGCAGCAGGTTACGCGCGCGCACACATTTAACCAGCCGTTTATTCTGTGCTAGTCGCGCGCGAGCACGTTTAGCGATCAAGCCCGGCCCGACACTGATGAATACGCTATCACTTTCTCCTTTAGCGTCGGGGAAGATACGACAATCATTTGCAAACGAATGATTATTATTCGAAATTGTACAATATTCTCGTTGAAGATTACTATTACGTTTATTCTTTTTAATTTGCAAATTGAGTTTCTTCACAGTTTTAATGATTTGTTACCATAGGAAGCGGATTTTCAACGCTGTATTTATAAATTCAGTGCCACTAACAATTTCATCCAATTGAAGATGTCGTTTCGTGTTCGTTGGAGCGCATCGCTGGCACTTAGCGTTCGGATAGGCGGCGCGATAAGGGAACAGGTATCGCGGCGCGCGTGTATGCATAAACATGCACGCGGTGAACTCCGGGTAAGGATTCCTCGGAGCTCGTTAATTGCGCCAACGCGAGTACTTTTACTCGGCTCGAATAATGAAACAGGCGAGTTTCTTTTTCGTGGCGCGCGGGGCCGTGCCCGCCCGCCCTCTCTCGCGGCGCTTTGAATTTCATCCCAATTAATGCGCTTCTTTTAATCGGGCTTTGTGCTTTTTATCTCTGTCGCGCGCGCATTTGCGCTGATAACGTCCGCAGGGAGAAAGATATCGATTGGGGAGAAGACAGATGCAATGGATTTCACCGTGCTACAATAATAGTAATTTCGAGCGGGTTAAATAACATCAGAGGCATCAGCAGCTTGGAGATTCTCTCCGCTTCGCGACTCCGGAGGCAGTTATGCGCGTCGAGGAAGCGTGTACCAAGATATTCTTTGCGAACAGAGATATATTCTCCAGATAACGTTCCCGGGAGACAAAGATTCTTTAAGATCCAAGCTGATAGAGTCCCCGGCGCTCGTGCGAGGCTCGCTTCCATGAAGGACGCGCGGCGGTACCGTTTTCCACAGCCCCGTTATAACTTTTCCGTTTTCACCGGCTGCTTCTCGCGCCTCCCCTTTTTAATCTTCAGCCCCATGCTGATTTTTTAGGAAGTTGGTCGATTACCGCGAACCGTGTCGCGAGAAAGTACGATTGTAAATTCAACGACAGCGATAACGAAGCGGTATTGAGAGAAGGATCATTCGACCGGTTTCAATCTTGTTTTTAAAGGACCGTGAATAATTCGTTCCGTAAAAAACGAATGTAAAAAGTGGGGGCCAGTTTATTTTGTACGAGCAGTGGCGGATTTAACTGAGGGGCCCACGAGTAATTTCCAAAGAACATTACAATTTTATCCAAACAATGTATTTTTTTATTTCCCGTAATTTTCATACCACACGCGCGTATATTTATTCATAATTCCTTTGTGTATACAGGGTGAAAAATCAAAGCAAAATTAATTCCGAGATAATTTTGTCGTAATAGCAGCCTTCCAACTATTAACCAATTCCTTTCGAGTTTCTGCGTTTCGAAGCGTACATTGCCGTTGAAATTGTACGGAGCAATCGTTAAATAGGCCGTGACCATTCGGTCGACTTTCTCCTGTAGCCGCAACGAGCGAAGACATTGATGGGAAAAAGAATCGCTCGCATTTAGAGTGGCTTTGTCTCAGCAGGGTAACCGTTACCGAGTATCGCGGGTCATCGCGACAATGCCACGAAAGAAACATCTCATCTCCGCGAAGCGCGACGCGAAAATACGTCCCGATTTCTCGATTCAGCGCGATATACTTCTTAAAATAGACTGTAAAGGAAACTGCTTTTGTCTCCGATTCATGGCCACTTGAACGACTGCCGCTTTCGCGTGGCATTGTTATGAAACTTAATATTCCCCGGAGCCGTCCGCTAACTGGGAAGCATTTTACAACATGTAAATACCAGAATAAATATTTTCATGTTTATGTAGAAGTGCCTGTAGCAATTGTTCGACTCCCCGTTGCCTATGCCTCGTAATACCCCTCTCGAGTGGACGGACACAATTTAAATAGATTGTCTTAAGATGAGTGTTTCCTTCCTCGAGTAATTTGTCGTGAAAGTAAGTCTCTAAGCCGGGCGACCAATTATGCTGTTGCAGGAAGACCCACTTTCTAGTGAACTGTACCAAGGACTGGTGCCGCGACACCGAGGGGGAGAGAGGGGGGAAGACGCCACGTGTCGATATACCGTTGATAATGGTGAAATTGATTTAAGGGGTCGATCGAGAAGAAGGGGGGAACGTGAAACGCGAGATTATGATTATTACGTATCGCCAGGCGCAGCGCGGCGCACGGCGAACCGTGTCTTACGTAAAATCAAATCGACCCGATGACGCACTTGCTAAGTTTATGAGCCGTAAGCGGCGATTAAACGACCTTGCTTTTTCACCACTCTACATTACCCACCGCGCGGCATGATTTACACGAAAATTCTCGCCGATACGATTAATAAACCGCGAGAGCCGCGAAACGTCCCAGGAATGCGCCCGTTCCGTAGCTAATTATCCACGCTCGACGCTTTCATATATATTTTGATTCAAAAACAGCGTCAACGATGCGGGCAAGAGCTGCGAGGAGCGACGGGGGCGTTTGAAAAACATAACACAAGCCAAGCAACAGGTTGAAAAATTCAGCGAAATTTCTGCCAATTTTTTTTATACGCGAGATAGATAGGCGTAGCCTCTAAAAAAACGGCTGAGTAACGCGGAGCGCGAGAACACGGTGAAAGAATGTCGCCCCTCGCTTTCTCCGAATCCAGTGATTTCACGTATAACGCACGCCCTAGGACTCGACGAACGCGAGCGAACGAATCGAGAGGCAGAATACGCTCCGTGCTCCCTCTCTAATCGATGACCTCCCTCCTCCGCCGTTCCCACTGTTATTACTCCAACGGATTGTACACAGATATCGTATTATCAATGGCAGACATATCGTCCCAAGCCCCGCTGAATTAAAAAGGAATTCATTAGCGATTGTTCTCGTCGATAGCCATTTTAAAAACTCTCCGCCAAATCGGGCGCAATGAAACGGTGGAACCAATCCGACGTGAACCGTATCACATACAGGAAAAAAGAGCACAATAATGGGACAACAGTTTCTCTAGTAGCGGCCAGCATTGTGTATATCACGGAATTCCGTGCGAGACGATATTTGTATAACAACAGGTTCTCAAAAACTATTATGCAACCCACAAAGGAGGCATTGCGACAGCTATTGCACGCGTCTATTGCGACATCGTTCCGCGAGCGTGGTTCGCGTCGCGTGTCTCAGTTTCTGCCCTACGAGAAATTCCCCAAACATATACTGAACCCCAGGGGAACTGATTCCTCTAGAATAAACGAATCGAATGAATGTAATATAATCCCTCTGCGAGCCGTCGTTTTCCAGGAAATTGGCTTTGAAGTTTGTGCTGGCAGAAGCCCGCGTGTAGCACGGATTTTCAAACTGGATTATCTCGGGAGCGAGGGACTCGAAGGAGAATGTTTTATTCGGGACGTATGCGCGTACGCGGTACCTGTTTCGGGACACTCTGTGCGCGCACATCGGCGCGGATCTTTAACCTAACCTAAGCTAGCCGGGGACGAGCCTCGCATTTCTTGACCGTCGAATGGCTCGCGCGGTAGGATCGCCGAGCCTTGCTTGGAACGCGGCAAACGCGCAGGAGAGTCGTACTCGCGCGGCGCAATATTCCGGCGGCCTCGAATTTCACGTAGTAGGGAACATTGACGACCGGTAAAGCTTACTTTGTTGCCCGCAGCCTGCCGCGCGTCGTAAAGCCACATCAATACACGGCAATCACGCTAAGAGCAGATGTTATCCCCGCCAGAGCCGTCCACCCTGCCTCGCCGCTTCTCTCGACTTCGAGCCGCGGAGAGATCGGTCGGTAAGCGGGTGGGGATGAGTCGGCTCGTGTCGACGATGCTCGTGGCTTCCCCCACCGGCCGGCGCCAGTACCCGCTACGAAATAATCAGGATCGTGCCCGCGACGTGTATCTTTCGCGCACGCAATTTCTTTATCGATGCAATCGATATTATCGACCGTCACAGAAATCGGAGACACTGTACTCGGAGAGTAATCTCGGGAGGCTTCTAATGCCACTTATCCGTTGATGACGATGAAGCTATCGAAGGTTTGAAATTGACTGAAACACCGTCTCCTTAATAATTCAGCGATTCGTAACGATGAAAATGTTCGGAAGCTTATTAAGAAGCTTTTCCTTAATAAATACACTGTGAATCATGACGATTTTAAGAATATGAGTATCGATAACACCAGATAAAGAGAATGTGATTGCTGTTAGTAGAAGTATGACGAATTTCCTTACTTGCTCCTCACACGCGCCACGAGCTACTGTAAGTGCATCGCGGCGATTCAACGTGGCTGTCGTCGGTGCATCGAGAGGGGTACGGCCCTGACACGTGTCTCGTGCCGGAGTACGATAGTATGCACCTACGTGTCGAGTGATAGTCGCGCGCTGCATGTGTGCGTGTCCCAGGGTATGGAGAGGGAAGGTGGTCCAGGGTGGGGGAGCGGAGCGTATCGATAGAGGGTGAGGCGGCCGTAGTGTCGGTGTAGGTAGACGCGTGACGTCACACGTTCCACCAGCTGGTCGGGAGGCGACGCGCCACTCTCCTTGTTGCCATGCCCGTGTTTTTGCCGCGATAGCGCCCGTGGAGGGGGGTCAGCGCGCACTTGCGGGACCTACGAACCTTTCGGGGCCCGAGTCGTTGGGGTTCAAAGGTGCGCCTGCATTCTAGAGCAGCTTCCACGCATTTAAATCGATTACCGCCACGCGAATTCATCGAACAGGAATTACCATACTGTCAGGAAATTGTAAACACTTTCTTAATTAATTTACTGGGCTACCCAGAGTGGTCTACGGAGAATACTGACATTTCCTTCAGCTAAATTGTCAATGGCATTGTTAGTTGAATCATGATAGACGAAAACGATGAGAATTGTTGTCGTTCTAGAGATTACTCCCGACACGGTCATTCTCTATTTCTAGCAGAGACTCCTCGCTGATGCGTCAGAGCTGCCCATCTGGTTCGCTTATTCTCGATCGTGGTCGGTCTAATCTCAAGGGTTGGGGGTTCCGGGCATTACGCATCATTCCCGACAATATTAGCATTATTCTGTAGGCATTTGAGGTTTGGGAAACAACCTATGGTGCGATATTGGCTCATAGGTGGCGCCCTGTCAAGTTTGAGTTAGGGCTGGGACTATTTGTCGAATTTTTCGGTATTCGAATACTTCAGTTGCTCAATTATTTGGTGAATATAATTCGAATATCCAAGTATTCGAATATAATTCGAATATCCAAGTATTCGAATATAATTCGAATATCCAAGTATTCGAATACTATTCGAATATTTAAGTATTCGAATACTGATGTATTCGAATAGTATGATGTGAATTATGAATCAAGTTCTTTAGGTTCATTTTTCAGGGTGAAATCTTGTAAGCTAATTTTGACTTACTTCACACCATACTATTCGAATATATCGGTATTCGAATACTCAAATATTCGAAATTTATTCGTAGCATTCGAATACTTGTAAAATATTCGAATATTAAATTATTCGAATAGTCCCAGCCCTAGTTTGAATTATATAGAGTGCAAAAGAGAGTCTGCTTGGAGAGTCGGTTTTGGGGAAATCGGTTAAGGCACTGCCCAACACGCAGTGGATCCGAAGATCGTAGATTCGAGTCCCATCACCCCGAGACTCATTTTTTCTGTCTCCTACATTCCTAAGAATAATATGTAAAACGATGTTTGATAAATACATATTAGATAACATCCCTCCGAATTAACTTCCCAGGGACGCGTTATTTAGAACTTCATGCGACCGTGTTTTAGCCCCTTGAACGCGCGTAACCCAAGGAAATAGAAAATACCTAGCAGACAGACATTCAATCCTGCCATTCTCCGCCGGAGACAAGCATCATTTTCGATCGACACGAATCGATTCGATTTCTCGGACCCGGCGCCCCTGGTCACGATAGTGCTTCCCAATCTCTCGTTCCGCCTGACCCTTAGCCCCGCTGCATTTAGAAAAACTGGGATAGGAAAAGTTAACCCTGAGACCGAGAGGGTTCACGACCTGGCAGCAGCTCCGTTAATGAGTTTAAAAACAGCCCGCGGAAAGGGTGACCCGTTTCCCGGCAGATTGGCGGCATCAAACGTTTCGAAGGCACCGGATGACATTAATGACGTTAACGCGGGCCCAGGATTTCCCTGAAGGCGCGCGTCGCGTATATAAGCGTGACGTAATGCAGGCATTAGTAATTATTGCGGCATAATGCCTGTGTACGACGCGCGCGCGTCAGCGGCGTCGGCATTTATGTCCACGGCGATGGAAGGAAACGCGTGCCTAAGGGAATTCATAAATCCGAGCGCAAAGCAACAACAGGCCTCAGCCAGCCACCACCCCGGAGGGCTGAATGCACACTCTTCGAGGCACCTTTGGATTTCTGCCATTGTGAGCGATGCTTTGCATTCTAAGGATGTCACACGGCTGGGTGATCTCCCAGCTCGGATCGCGTCAATAGCTTCCGCGCGTTACTTGTTTTCGCATCGCGAAGCGAGCAATGCTTAGCGCGTTATTGCGCCCACGAAAAGCAAACATTACGAAACGGACCGGCGTCGCGAGAAATAATGGAAGCGAGAAGGTCCATTTTATTCTTCGCCGTTTCCCTCGAGCACGGGAACTCGTCGGGTTTTCGTTAGAGCTTTCGTTATCGCCTCGACGCGCTAATTCGAATTTGTAACTGCACGGCAGGCCCGCGTTACGGCGGCGACGATTATTTCACGGCAACTCCGAGTGTGATTAATCGGTTGATTAGCGCACCGGGGCTGCATGCAACAATCGTCCTATTGCGTGACGACGCGTGCGCTCGCGGAAGGTCAGTGACAGAAAAACGAGATCACAGTTTGTCGGGAGCGTAGCCCTCTCCCCCTCCCCAGTCATCGTCCTCCCGAAATTTCGACTGGCGTGGCGCCGGCGGGGCCACCTGCCGGCGCGCCGCGCAACTGCGCCCGGCTCGAAACTCATTCCAGGAGTGAACGAACGGATGCGCGTACGCACGGTGCCTCTATCGCACGCGTATCCGTCGTAAAGGTGCGTTTAGCTGGCGGGGCTGTTAACCCCTTCGCCAGCCGGATTTAATTCGGAGTCGCTTCTCGTATCGCGATAGATCTTTCGCCGATAAAGTTCTCCTTAACCAAACGGCCACGACCTCGGAGCGAAGCAAATACGCCCCCCACCCCCTCTGCGTTTCGAGGGGTGCAAAAGTGGCAGGGGACGACGGTTATCAGCGAGAGTTCGCAAAAATTCGCGCTACGAGCGGAGAGAAATCGAGAAGTGAACGACGGTTCCAGCTGAAGTACACGGAGAGATTAAGTCACCGTGGTCGGTCTTTAATAAACTTTGTCACGCACCGAGGTGACCACGAACGCTTGCGACACTATCTCTGCCTACCGCGAAACTTAAAAACGGAACGTTCCTTTTCTTCAATTTAGTTTATGTCTTTATATGCCTTCGGCACGATGTAAATGACGGAATGTGTTCATTTATCATCCTCACTCTAGTTGGATATCGTACGAATTATACAAAGAAAACTGGGCAGTGGGAGGTCCGGGTCGATTTGCATAAAACAAAGATACGCGACGCGGCACGCGTGCAACGTCTCCTCGCGTTGCGATTCAATCCGCCTTGCCACCGATTACACGGCCACACGTCGAAGCAGGCTAAACGCGCCTTAATAACGCGTCCACGACTCGCTCTATTTTCGTCCACGGATTCACCATAGAATGAGATCAGTGCGCTAAATTTACAACGGGTCCCTCTCTTTACCCGCTGGAATGTTATCCTCTCGGTTGCGCTATGCTCGCTGGATCTTGCGCGGTCTCCTCGTCGTTAAATAGACTGGTTTTAAATCGCCTCGGGAACGGGGGCCCGGCCATAGGCGTCGAATTAACGATACTTTAATCGTCCACTCGGCTAAATCCGATGCGCATTGTTTTCGATCTCGCTTTGTCCTCGAAAATTATAACGACCGCGCGTCACGGGGAAAACACGCTCGGCTGCCAACGACGTATTTGTTAAAACACTCGCGGCGTACAGTGGCGTTTCGACTTCGCGAGGAGTCCCGATATCGATTTCACGCGACACAGGTCGCGCCGACAGCGAGCGATTTTCTATCGGACTCTCGCGATCGAATTATCCTGCAACTTCGACTGTGACCTCTGAAAAACATCGCCCCTGCTTTGTGGTGTCTCGTGCGACCGGATGTGCCTTGCACCGACCTCTACCAATCACCAATCAAACTCCACAAGAAATAAGGCATCGGTATCCCGGATAGTTACCTCGCAAGTGCCCGATTTAAGGGTCGTTGGATGTCTAAACGCAGAAAAGTACGCGTTGCCTCGAACGTTTTTTTTTAAGTGCACACAAGCACCGAGCCACCCCGGGAAAAAAGAGGAGACTCGCGTGTACACGCGCGCGTGTTTACCGGTGGCCGTAAAAAGACGATGCTCGGGCAGCGTGCGTTAAACACGCGCACGTGCGCTGCTCTAACGAATTCAGTGTGCGTGCGTGTCGGGCGAGCGTGTATCGAGGGGGGGAGCGTGGCGCGGACGAGCCTCGGTTAACCGCGCTTACAAAAACAAGAACCTAGAGGATGTTGTTTCTATTCTTCCGAGCGGGGCCTACGCCCGACGGTTCTTCTCGAAGAACAGCCGAGTCACATTGTCCCGCCCGAGACGGGATTGAATTCGTAACGACTTTCCAGGAAACCGATGAAAAGGCGGATACATAAGTACATCGATGACTAAACGTGGAAAGCGATAGGTACTTTTTGAAGATCGCCAGGGGTCGTATTCATGCGCGTGGAGTAATCGACTCGCCGCGGCCATAAAGAATAAAGGATAAACGCTTCCCGTCCACAGCCCACCTCCCCGCGCGCGCGACAGGTTTGTAGCAAGTCGTGCGTGCGCGTGTGTGTGTCGCTTCGAAGTAACTGGACGTATTGTATTGCAGCCCGAGTAGGAAAGAAAGAAACTGGCTGGCGGAGAATTCTTTTCGGGACGGAGAGCGATTATTCTGGGAACATTAACGCGTAAAGATTGAACTTTAGATTCAATCTACCTTCCATCTATCGAAACGAATAATAGTAACGTTTTTATACAGGTCTCGCGGGTTTCTGGCTAGTAGTAGTAGCCCGTGGGCGCGGGTTCTGAGTTTGAAACGCGAATTCAATGGAACGCGGTATCGCGCGAGCCACCACGGGGGGGAAAGTTCAGACAATATTTCGAGAAAATTGTTTCAAGCGCGGGCGAAACGGCCGCTTCCAAACGATCGTTTCGGTCGATCGGATGCGCCTGGATAGCGTGTACTTTCGGTGAATGTAATTTCCCGCGGATCGGACCCCTGAATTAACCGATATCCCGTTCTGCTTGTAACTTACATTTGCAAATTAAAATTCGCCCACGCTTTCAAAGGGCTCGATTAATTCTGACAATTTATTCGAGACAGTGCGCGCCACGGTTCCCAAATTGAAATTGCTTGATATTCCGTTTAAAAGGAACGCAAAAAATTGATATTTATGAAAATTCACTGAAAATTTATTAAACGACGTTTTATTAAGGAAGAGGCTGAAATGTTCAACTGTCACGACGTGTCTGTTCTAAACTTTCTCGATTTTTAAAAGGGTTAAGACTATATTCCTTTCGCATAGAGACGGGACAGCGGAATAGTCGTAGCATTGCAACAGTCGCCGAATCTCGAGGAAGCCATCCGACGATGGCGCCGTGCCAACTAATCCATCCCTTGGCGATCTTTATTCAAAAAGGTCAGAAACAATGACGGTAAACGTTTCATTCGATCGTGACGAATATACACGGGTTTTCCACCTCGCCGTTTTCTCGTCATTCACCTGCTGCCGGCTGTTAATTAAATTCTCAAAACCGGGGGCCGCGTGGAAGTACGAAATCGAGCGCGGCGACTTGGATAGCGACCAAGGTGGCATTCTACGGCACTGTGCGCCGTTATTATGTAATACGGGGTAATACCGATGACTGCGAAGAATAATTAACAAAAGGAGCGCGTGCTATCGCCTGGTACAGTTATTATGAAGCCATTAAGCCTGACACTGGAGTCCCGCGAGCTCCTCGCCGCTCTGAAGCACGTTCCTCCGCGCATCCCCCTCGAAAATTCAGTGAACAAAAGGCGTGGCGCGTTCGATAAAACACGCAAGAACGTTCCTACGCGTATTTATAAACCGGCCGGCGTCTTTTATCGTCACGGCTGTGAGAAAGTCCGGGACGCGGAGGATATAGAGATGCAGGGCGACGATGACAGACGTCAGGGGCCTCTGACGACGCACTCTCGCGCGATCTTGTTATCGCGATGGGATCGGATAGGACGGCAGCGTTAAGCGGGCACGCGATAATCTCGAGCGTGCCGACGGATTTTCAATGGCCGGCGTTTAGCAACGTTGATATTGGCCCGGGGCCAGCCTCGTAACAATCACCTTGACGACAACTTTCTAGAATCTCTGACGGAATACGATTAATTTGCATTTCAGCGTTACGAGCGCGCGCCCCGCCGTCTTTGTTGGTAAAAGTGACGTCGAGGTGAGCGCGGCCGGCCAGCGTCGGGGCGAAATCGTGCACGGCTCCGAGGCCTGATCGGTAATCGATAGTGCCTCTCTCAAGAAATTAGCACGAGTTTGTTTTGTTCGTTGCACCGCCGAGCGCCGGGGATTCGGTGCGACTGGGAGGGTAAGTTGAAAAGGAAATGTTGCCGGCTCGCACAGCTGAATCCCTTATTAAGATACAGTTTCCCCCGTCGGGCGGGTTTATTTTATCGACTGGTTGGATTGCGGCAGAGAGAGAAGTCACCTTCGAGATACTTCAGCGGGGAATGAAATAAAATTTCGTCTCGTGGCTGAAGTTTTTTTTTTGTTTAGTAACGAGAATATCGTCGCCGTGAAAATGTGTTTAATTCCCGATGATTAGGCGAGCCTCGAACGGAAGGAAGAGCGGAGGGAAGATGGGTACTAGGTTGAACACTACTTCGAGCGGCCCACTTTCTTTACTTTCACGCTGCCGTCGTTCTTCTTTCGACGCGCCTGCTACTCGGGCTTCGTAACTCGACGACGAGAAAGGCCCTATGGCGGACGTGCATACTTGCTCTGCTCGCGTACCAGCGCGCACACATGCGCGCTCCTCTAACCACCACCACCACACCGACACGCCGCTGACTCGAGCATGCACGCCCGTTCGCGACATGCAAGAGTAGCATCGAACAATTTCTAACGGGTTTTCGTTCTTTCGCACGGAGAGCAGGGGAACGCGATGCGACAAGCTCCTGCGTTTTCATGGAGTCTTTCTTTCGCGGTTCATCAACCTAGTTGCACTGGGGAGGAAATTACGGGATGGTTAGAGGGTGCAGAATCATCGATGCGAGCGAAATGACGATAAAGATCGGCAGCTGTTTATCGCGAACTTTGAATATGGAAGTAAAAGGAGCACTGTATGAAAAAAGAACAGAATCGTGACGCTAATCAGGCGTAAAAGAAATCCCAATCACCGGCAGTCGTTATCCAACGTCCTTGTCCATTGCGAAATACGTTTCACTTCGATGATCAAATGACGTGGTTTGAGTGGTAAACGGTTTTATCGCACGGAACAATTATAATTCATAGAAATATTGCTTCAGCCTGTTGAAGAATTCCACGAGGATAAGGTTTTCGTCGAAACGGCACCATAGTATCGACGAAATCAACGGGATTTTCGTACCGTTAATTAGAGGAGTCCTCTCTGGCCGTCCATTGTTCCCTGTTTCTTTTGAAAGCGTTTAACACACAAGGTACAGGCCCGAGTGTGTATACCCTTTCGTAAGTCACTTTGTAATTCAACGCAGATCTGGTATGCGCGATAATACCTTTGTTTAGAGTCTAGATCGTCGTCTCGATGCGCGAGCGCGCGTTCACGGAGAAAGAGAAACGGGCGGCCCGGTGTTGCATGTGTGTTCGCTAGTCAAACAGATGCGTCGCGTAGCCCTATGAAAGTGGCTATATGCTCTCTCGACCGGGACGTAAATAGTTACGAGCCTCTTGCTGTAGAATTTTAAAGCGGAGTTAACCCGTCCGCTTCTTCGCGATACGTTCAAGGCGATATCTATCTTATCTATCTGGTCGCAACAGTCGAAAGCTTCCGTAGTTCACTTAACCCCTTCTCTCGAAGGATAGCTGCTAATAAAGAACATCTCAAAACATCGCTAATTAATTAATTATTAATTATATAATATAATCATCAAGCCTGAGACACCACATAAAAACGTTAAATGATTCCAAAGAACGATTGAAATTTCATTACTATCAAAGTAAACATTAATGTGAAAGAGGACTTTTTTTTCTCTCTAAAAACGGTCACCCATCTAAGCAGTGACCGGCTTCCGCGTTGCTTAACCTCGCTGATCTAAAGTAAACCACCGCTACCAGCACTGCCGCAGTCGTTTAAGTGTAATTACTTCATTTCCAATCATATATCGGTGCAACATGACTAACGATTTCCTATAATGGAATATCGAACGAAACGATTCACATCCTTTGTGATGAAAATCAAACTACGATTATTTTTCGAACTCGCTTACTCGATGGAAGTTCCAATTTAATTCAAAAGTACCAGCAGGGAATCTATTAGAAGTGGATGAAACGTATTCGAAATAACATCGCTGTCTTGGTCGTGATTAGTCGCTCGAAGCGGTGAACACGCTCGATGACCGATACATTATCTAAGCGGCTGGTTATGCGCGCTGGAGCCTCTATTTACTGTTGACCGAGTGTGGGACGTCGCAAGGGACCGTGTCTCGGCAGAGTCGCAAATAGTTACGTCGATGCAGTCGTTGAATTTTAAATCGCTGGAGAGAACATGCGTGTCCGAGTGAGATGATACATAACGCGTAGAATAATGCAGATTAGATGTGGCCTGCAGGAGGTCGCTAATGTACTTTTAATGAAACACTCCTTCCCTCGACTATCATCTCCAAACCCAATTACGAACATAAACAAAAAGATTCCAAATTCCTTTGAACATTCTTTCCATTAAAAGAATAATAGCCTGAAATCCCAGTCCTCTGCTCCAAAATCAGCCCACGCATTTATCCCCATCGATCCGTAGGCTTTTCCTTTTCGTTTCTCTCCAAACACTGGAGCCACGTCAAGAATATAGCGCTCGCGCGCCAGAGAGAAAGAGAGAGAGCGAGCACAGTTACGTCTAAATCGTCCTTGAATGTAAGCGGAGACAACGCGCGAGTGAACCAGCCAGAAGAATGTAGCACACGTATATACGTTCCGTACAGGAACCTTAAAGGCTTCGATATGCATGTAACGATCCGCTCGGTGCCTGGCGAGAGAGCCGTTCCGCGATCAAGTGGCCAATGACATTTTACGTTGCACGTAAAATAGATTCGGACAGCCGGTGGTATCGGTGGCCCTTGTTACTGTCGAGTAGTCGGGGTTAATACGGTTTCCGCGATAATAACTCGTTTATGCTGGCTCCAACCTGCCCTGTTCGTAAATCTGCGCGCGGCATATGTTACATTCAAGGGGAGCGGTGGTGGGGGGGGGGGGGGGGGGGGGTTGCACGAAGAAGACCGCAGGAACGAAACCAGAATCGAGTATCGAAACGACCGTACGAAATTTTATTAGAACCCAACGATCACTGTTTTATGGGTTAATCGTTTTGAATAGTCGATGGTGATGCAGGGAAAGATTTTTAAGAGATATCCGGTCTGTGCAAACTGTCCACCGTCAGGAAGTGACGTCGCTGTGACTCATCAACTCTAGAAACGGTTGGGAGAAAAATTATCGCGTCGCTCTGGTTTTCCCTCGACCTACCTACTCCGTCATGGTAGCTCCGAGAAATTTCCCGTCTCCCTTGTCAGGGTGTTTTATTTATATTTATACTGTTTCTATTTTGTCTTTGGTGATATAGATAGTAGATATTTAATATAGCTCCTCGATACTCTCGGTTTTCATTTGTTGGTTTTTAATTAAAGTCAAAATTTCGAGGCGAGTAAATCGAATGGTTAGGATAAAGAATGAAAACGAGGTACGGATTGACCAAGATCATGCGTTACCGACTATAAACTGTACAAAATCGATAGCGGCCGAGCAATCCACTTAATGGCATTCCCTAAGCAGCCGCTCGGCGCGATAAATCGAAGGCTGCGGACTATTTAGATATGCCGTGACGATATATCGAGCGGTCGCTACAACACACCAGATAGAGGAGAGATTAAACGCTAACGAACAGCTTTCCGCGGTGTCCCGCCAAAAAGACACGGAATCGAGCGTCTGATCGTTAAACCTGTCGAAATACACATCCGATGGTATCGAACTCTGCGTGCATTATTGTCCAGTGAAATAGAGAACATATAAATGAGTTCAATACACCATAAATGTACCTGATAAACCTCTCACGAAGAAAGTAGAGTACCACTAAACGGAGGATATAAAGAGGAATGATTTTCAATGATACTTCGTCATCTAGTTACAATGAGATCATCGCTCAAAGTACGCGAAGCGATTCGTCGTCAATGATTAAACGCCGCCCGCGTACGAAAACAATGATACGCTGTGCATCGAGAATCGACGTCCATAAGAAAGAAAGAAAAAAAAAGGAGATCCGTTGTGCAATGCTAACCTTACGCCCGCATCGTTCCCCCGTGTAACGATACCGAACGGAGCGCGCCACCCCATTTTTCGAGCGATTCCCTGGTCGAGCTACACACTCCAAGGAGCACGGCCTTACGGTTCATCAATCCTCAAGAGTAACGCCCACGCGAAAAACCCTGTACCGACGTTTTTTCCCCGGGATTACGTTATCCGTCGATGATAGATGCTGTGTCATACGCATATAGCGCGTGATATCGCTTACTCCTGTCGCAAGATCATCGCGCGCGCGGGTAGAATAGCCGAGGAAGCCAGCGGAGGGGGTGAGTACCGCCAGGAGAAGCGGCGGAGGGGAGGGGAGGGGGGGGAGGGCAGCGAGAAGAACAGGAAACAAATAGGTGACGTGTGTGCGTGAGTACGGAGGTTGCTCAACTTGACATCGGGTCTCGTGACGTCATGCGAAATGATCTTTTTTTCTCTTTACCTCGGGACGAAAAGCAACCGCTCCTCTCGCGTTGCTGTCCGCGGCGATGTCGATGACGGAGCGGAGAACACCGACGAGAGATGAGAATCCTCCACCCGGTACAGAGCGAAAGGGGTGAGAAAGAGTGTTGACGGAGGGGACAGTGTTAAGTCTTGCTTCGCTAGGTCCCGGCTCTCTTCCTCCACCGACTGGCAGGAGCACGTAAGCCTTCTTTGTTCTTCCTTCCTGCTTTCGCAGCCACTCTCTCTCGGCGGCTTTACCACGCGCACAAACACACACACATGTACATGTGGTACAAGTCGGGTCTGACTAACGGAACGAAGTTAATCGGAGCACGTTAGACTCTCTCGGCGTCCCTTCGTTCACTGGCCGCGGGGTCCCAACTCCTGTTTCAATAATTCGGTCCGCTCCGCGGATAACGTCTCGATGCACCACTGTGGCTCGCGGTTGCATACAAGTGCAGTCGCACGCGACACCCGACAGTCCCCGATTTCGTGTGCGGTCACTTACGAGAAGACTCGAGCGACCGATAGATGAACGAAGGACAAAGCGGGAAAGAGAGATGCGCACGTACGTGTACAGGTACCGCTTGTGTTATCACCACCACCAACGTACCCGGCTGTGTGCACGTATACGCGCCACAGAGGAAAACAGTGTTCGTTCCCCCGTTTGCCCCTATCCAGATGGCTCCCGACCGACGAACTGCACGAAAGCGAAGCCGGAGCACGACTGAGCGCGTATGCGAGCCGATACCGGCCGAGCGTGTGGCCCACGACGCGGAGATACCCGACCGAACGTCGTACCGCTACGACACGAGTTCCGAGTCGTCGGTCTCCCCACTCCGCCCGCTCACTCATCCTATCCTCCCTCCCCGCTTCACCGACCGACCCCTCTCCACTACGTTCGTTCCTCGCCCAGTTCCCCTCCACGCCTCCCGCCTATACTCCCGCTTAAAACCCGTACACGTCCTTCGGCGTATACGACGTACACCGCGATTTTTCCTTCCACGATCAGCCACCATAGTCTGCCACCGAAAACCTGCCCTACGCCCCAATAAAATCGTTAGTCTATTTTCTCACGGAAATCAACGCTTGGGGTCCCGCTTTCATCGGAACAGGTGTGGGACCTGGCGAAATGGTAGGGTGCAGCGGATCAGGGGGACACCGAGCGCGCATGAAAATTCAGGGCATTTCGGAATTGCTATAGGGTCCCCGAGCGTTTCGTAACAGTACGCTGTCACGTAGGCGCCGCGAGGGGATCTTGCGGGCTGTGTATTCCGTGCTTTCGAACGGCCACGGCTCGCAGGCCGAATATCGTAGGTACGCCGAACCAAATGAACCGTCCGCAGAACCGGTAGGTTGGCTCGCGTTTGATTTAACGGCAGATAGCAAGGGTACATTACACCCGATGGGGCATACGCGGAATTTAGTAGATGTACGCGCGTGTAAGTACCGTAATGCGATATGATAATGCGCCCGTGCGCTTTTGTGCGAACGTCCACGTGAAATATCGCGCGCGGGCGTCCGTTCTGCGTGCCTCGGCGGAGGGGAAATAAAAAAAAAAGAGGGAAAAAGAGAACAGAGCCGCTCGTATCGAAACATTAAACCTGTCCCCTTAACCCTTTGTTTGGTAATGTCGCTCCCAGCCGGCCTCGGTGTTCCTTCGCCGGCTGGCCGCTTTTGCGCGCAGGTTCCCAGTTCCGTTTCTACAATTACGCTGATAATTTCGCCTATGCATATTCATCGCCCAGGCCAAATTCATTTGTCGGCCTGTTTTCGCGCTGTCTAGCCGGCTTCCCGAACTTTTCCACGCGCGCGGTCTTATCTGAAATATGCTAATCCTGCCCGCGAGAATCCTGATGCTTCTTTCGAGCATTCGAAACAGGATACGACACGGCCATGTGATACACCTTGTTAGCTCCTGCGACAACGCGTCGATCGCTATGAACGAGAAGGAAGGTGCGACCTCTGTGTGTTTTGCTTATCAGCGCGTCGAGGCAAAAGTATTAATACGCTCACCTCCCTTCTCGTCCAGGCTCCTCTGTACCCCGCGCCGGTTCCACGCGCATCTCTCCCTTTCACCGAGTAAAAGCGAGCGATTCCAGGCGGACTGGATCCGCGTCCTGCTTTTTGGCACGAGTTCGAACGACGGAACTCAGATCTTTCCGCTTTTCCCCGCGCTCCATGTAATCTAATGAGAATCCAGCAGGCTCGCCGCGGGAGGGGAGGGACGAGAGGGTTAAGAGCACTTTTGCGGCAAAGTCGGAGATGCCCCGCGCGTATTTTCTTCCTCGATCTTAAAGGGACCCTTTGCCCGGGGTTAGGGTTGCCACCTTTTTGTACAAGAAAATAACGAAAATTTGCCTTTCACGGAGTATAAAAAAAAGTAAAAATACTTTTTAATCTTATTACTTTTTCTTTTTACCAAACATATTTTGTATTGCTTTTAGCGTCACAGAGCAACTTTTCATCATTTTTAAATAACTCAGGAGGATCAGTGCGATCAATATTCATATTACAATGCATAAATAATTCGTTCTTAATTAAATTAACAGAGGTCCTGTTTCTCTCATGACAGAGAAAACTTTCTCAGCAGATGCTGAGGTGGCACGAACAGACAGAAGATAAGAAATTACTTTGAGATACGTATGTATACAATAATACTGCGTTACGTTTCACGGAATATCATTAGTCGTGAAGCAAAGTATTTTCGCATACTTTAGTGTTATTCAAAAGTATAGAATACATTTACGTATAATAACGTAGATATTTTTTTTTGAAAGTACTACGGTTGGCAACCCTACTCGGGGGCATTGCTGAAAAGGTGACTCCTGTAGGACCGTTTTTTTCCCCTCAGTGAAAATCAGGGGTTCTCATCCTTTTGGGCAAACTGGCCCCTTCGGCGTTCCCTGGTACTACTCAGAAATATTTCTTTTTTCTCTCAAGCACGTGTCACGTAAAGGTCACGAGAAGAAAGTGGGTTTAAAAATAAGCCACGGAACGAGGAAGTTATCGGTCGTTATTAAATGAAATTATATAACGAGATGACGAAGGAAAGATGTCTCATCGGCGGCCTCATAATTCACGAATCGGGTTACGCTTTTCGGCTCTGGCCAGCTCAACGTCCACGTATATCGCGCGTGATTATGCACAATGCGCGATACGCTGTATGGTAACAATTATGGACAGCATACGGGACATCGAATCACGAAATTGCGGCCAATCGATATTCGGCTTAAAATCTACTCGAAATCGGGTTTCACGGTTCGGCGATGCAAGAAGATAACCCTCTCGTCGCGCGTAACTCGGGGGCGTCCCTTCGGTGCGATAAGAATCGATAGCGGTAGACAATGGGACTGAAGTAATCTTGAGTTCCGACTTATTTCAGTTAAATACTATTCGTGACGAGTGGGATCGATATTTGAAAAGGGGGGCGAGGACCACTGGCGTGAATTATTCTAAAAGCTAGAAATGCCACTTGCATATGGAACGGATGTAACATTGCATCTCGAAGGATGCATTATTAAGGAACTGGATTTGGGAACGGAACGCTAGGCGGGGGCCAAGTTTCGGTGGCCGCCTTTTGTCTCAAGTTATGCCGTAACGTTTCAGTCAGAGCTGGAATGAAAGTTATCCTGTGCTAGGACGAGGAAGGGTCGATCGGAGTGGGGCAGAGGGAGACGGGCGAGAGGAAGGCAGAGGGAGAAGGAGCGATGCGCAGTACAGGCGCAAAATAGACGCACCGAGTCCGTACTTGTTTGTACCTAGCGGTATTCGTTTTGCCTCGAACCGACATACTTTGCCGGCGATATCGACTCTGCTCGCTTTCCTTTCGCCTGTCTACCCCGATGCCTTTATTACAAAGCAGAACGCAAGGATAATCCTGACGCGAATGGAAAGCGGGAATAATTTCGTCTGAGGCTACATTATTCTTCCTCTGGATGTGTTGTTCAGTGTGTAAACACTCGACGAAATTGTCTGGAAGAATTTACGAACAGCCGCGCGTATAAAACGAAGCCTTGTTGTCGAAGCTTCGAACCATGGAGAGTAGGCTGTGTGCGTGAGACACAATCATAGCCGTCGAGCGTCCCCTTCGAACGCCCATGTTCCACACCTGCCCAATATATTCAGCGAACGCTCATGTGCGCCCGTACCGGACGAAGGATTAAATATCTCGATCGATATTAGCGGGAATCTTGTGCAGAAGACAGTAATCACAGGCAGGCACCGTCGCAGTCGAGTTTTTATTCCCGTAATCAACGCTGAACCTTGCCCATTTGCCGTTAACTGAGCCACTTTCTCGTATCGTTAACGCCGCTCGGTTTACGCGTGCAATAAAATCGATGTTACTATTATGGAACGTGTCACGTGTGTCGCGCGAAACCGCCTGACGATAAGTATACTCGTCACATGCCTGCGTGACGTAGACGCTAATAAATCAGAGCGTTATCTGGTGGACGCGATGGATGGAATCTAACCTTGATAAATACACGTTTATCATACCGCGTCTCGCTGATCGATTGCGCAATTATTCGTTTAATATCCGTGCAATGTTTCGCCTGCAACAGCAGGTACAATGGACGCGCAAACGATCGTGAAACGGAAATTGGAATGAGCGCGCACCGGCGGGGCAGCGTCGATCCGCCGCATCGAACGGTCAACGATGCTCTGACTCGCGCGCACTCGCACTGCGCAACACGTGACCACCGGCCCGAGCGGGGCGGGAGAGGGGAGGCCTTTTCCCTTGAGTTTCGTGCACGAGTAATGACAATCGGGGGTGCGGGAGAAGGTGTATGATTGCAACGTGATTTGAATCGGGACTGAAAATGAACTCCGTTGAATATCGTTACGCGGCACCTTGAACCGTTTACCCGTCACTGTTATGACAAATGTCGAATAAGTGGGGAGAGCCGAGGAAGGGGAACAGGCGATCAGAAACACTTCATAGTATCGTGCCACAAAGCCATGCCGTGCAACCTGTGTCAAGAACTTAAAGCATCTTCGTCAACTTCGCCAGACTCAGAGGAAGCATTGATATATATGAACGACAATTCAACGAATTCCCCTTGATTTCCCGCAATAAACTCCCTCCCTTTTCCAGCACCGAATCGAAGGTGGTCAAGCGATCGATTCGAACTGCAGAAATTCGAGCCTGGACAAGCGCGAGTCTCCCATTGCTGCACGGGTGTATCGCGCGGTTATTCAATTTCGTGGCAACGAGATACGCGCGCTGCCGAGAAGAAAACGAGTATCGCTACGACACGAGTTCCGAGTCGTTTTCTCCTTCACGCGGTTTGCCGCCCCTCCGCCCCTCCGCCCCCCCCCCTCGGCCCCTCAACTACGTAGGAACGAACCTCTCTCCCTTCCTCAGCTCGTTCCTCCTCTCGCTCTTCCCCTCGCGCCGGTACTCTGCCATTACTATATACCATCTCCGCTTCCTCGACCGTCCTTCGTGAGTACACTGCAATTTTTCTCGGTTAGCGGCCGGGGTCGGTGAGGCCAAACATGAAAATCAAACTCCAAGGAAATTCCTGATTCCGACAGTGCCGCCGGTCGTGTCTCTCCTACCGAGGGAGCCTACCGCGGGACGAAACTGGAAGCCCTAGTCCCCCTATGCGTCCACGTTATCGCGCTCCATCGTGTCCCAGGGTCTCTTTTTGGAAACGTTCGACACGGTGTTACACGCCTTCGAAGATACCGTCGAGGGACGGTGAATACGTGTATTGGAACGCTCTTTTCGAGTCTCCTTAATTTAATGAAAGATGCCCTGGATATTAATTATCAAGCTGGTACATAGGAAATTTACAATCGGGGATGCAGTAACGCAGTGTTTCCCAACCTTTTTTGATAATCTGCGACTGCACCGTCTCCCATATAATATGGAAAATAAGGCACATTAAAAATACCTATTTCAGAATATAATTCTAACTTAATAATATTTAAAAGAAAAATAACCCTGGTGACCCTCCAGGAAACACTTCGCGATCCACAGGTTGGGATTCACTGCAGTAACGATTGCTAACGTTGGCTTACAACTTAAGAAACACCACAGAGACTTAAAAGTGTATAGTATTTTCGTTCAAACTTCTCTGAAACGATAATTTGAGATGCAACGACCTGATATATTGTTCCGTGAAGAAGGAGCTTGTAATAATTAATCAGTTTCGATTCACAGCGGGTTGCAGCTAAAGGGTAAGCCATTGAAGCTCCTCGTCTAGGTGAATCGCAGAATCGAGAGCCTTGCGGGGATAGGATCGGCGGAAAACCAACAAGCGAAGCGACGATGCCCGAAGAGCAGCACGCACCGCGAAATGGAGAGGAAGAGGATCGGGGCGGTGTGCCCGCGAGGAGGGAAAAACGTGAGTCAGGACTCGTTTCGTAGCGGGGCTGTTGGGATCGTTGTACTCTCCGGGTGTCTCGTAATTGAACAGACACGAGCCACCAAACTTCCTGAGTCTGTTCCGTTCGGGGCGGAGTGGTCGCGTCCCTATTTCTGGCCCGTTCCAGGCCGAATCCTAGCGGGCTGCCTCTTCGCCCGCCCCAGGATTAGAAGCTTGTTTGCCCTCGCCCGTGGAATCCTCCTGGTTTCCGCTTTTGAGCAACGATTTACACCCGTATCTATTTTTACTTGTTGCAACTTGGAGGCCCGTTCCTGGCCGCTAATCCTTGTCTCGTGCCTTCAACGCTTCTCCGACTCTACGATTCTTAGACACAGAGGTCGATCAATAAGAAGATATTGTCGATCGAAGCACAGCGTTGACGAATTTGTCAGGTATAATTGTCCTGGGGATATGGATCTACAGTTTGGTTCCAGTAGAGGAGGTACTGTAAACTCGGAGAGCATTGTCATGTTTTTGTGAACATTTTGCTATCCTACATAAATATATGCGAAAGTGTGTTCGGATGTTTAACTGTTTGTTACTGAATCACGTCGTAACTACGCAACCGATCTTACTGAAATTTTGTACTCACGTAGTTTAGGACCAGGAATCTTAATATGTAAAGCAGAAAGTGTGTTTGACTGTTGCCTAAAAGCTTTCCAACGGTAAACTCTGGGGTCACGAAATGTGTCTCAGCTCATTATGTCTAACTAATCCAGATGAATGTAACTATTTAAAAAAAAATTAAATTTTTTTATAAAATAGTAGTAAAGCTAGTAGTAAAGCTAGTAATATATACAAAACTTTTATTCCGATTTTTTTTAATTAATCTGGATGAAATTATGTATAATTACTCTCTAGAATCCTGTGAAAAATATAGGCTACCATGTTTTTTAGACATCCAACCCTTTCCCCCTATTTACCCCCTGACAGTCTATGACAATAAAAGTTTAATATAAAAATTAACATTTTTACAGTTGCTTCAAGTATCCTATCATAACATTGCATCTTTAGTGATCATACTACAAGTGTCGAAACGTATAAAATTTGCACTTTTCTCCTTCTTTAATACATGTTAAGTAGCTACCAATGTTACCCTGTAGGTACCTACTGTCAACGTTCCCCCAGTTTACGATACCTACCAGCGAGTTGTTCCCTTCGAAGAAAAGGGAAACTTGAATGTCATACCTGTGGCCCCGTGGACGACACAGTGACAACGATCCGTCGAAGGCCACGGCTTCGAGGCTGAGAATCCCCGGACTAATTTATTCCGAAATATTCATGCGACGTGAATGCCCAGCGGTCGTGACCAACTGATGTATACGAGCTGCGATACTCCTACAATACCTGCGCTTAGAAACTGTTCCCCTTCTGACAGATACAGGAGTAATTCTGTTTAAACTTGCCGCGAAGCACTGTCGCAGCTTTAATAAGGTGGACCCTTAAGTCACCTCGAAACGAACTCACCGAGATCGCAGAACCGGAACGGGTCGATCCACGATTCGATCGTGGAAGAGTGGTTCCTCGGTCGGCTGAATCGAAATGGAGAGTCGTGCTGCTCGGAAAGCAAGTACAAGCTTTGACCGTGTCTCCGTGGGATCGTGGCGGGATTAGCGAAGGGTTAAAAGGGTTAAACATCCAAGACCTTTCGAATTCGAGGGGTCCGCGGCATCGGGGAGCAGTGTCCCTCCTCTGGTTTCCCTCTCGTGGATTCATACCGGCGAGAGAGCGGCTGTTCGTTGATTTTACGGGAAACATTGAGATTTAATATCTGGGGAAGGACATCGCGGCGTGGCCACTGGCGGAGAAAGGAACTTTACCGTAGAGAGAACAGCTCGAAAGTTGCTGCACGCCGCTTTGCGTTTCGTAACCGAACCGTGTCCACTGTACACCCACTGTATCACAGATTCTTCTTTCTTTAAATCGAGCACTTAATAAAAAAAGTTTAAAAAAAATTATAGAAACCTTCTTCCACCTTGTGAAGCACGAGGCTTCCCCCAGCCACTTATCTGGCAACCTACCCACGGACTACCAATAACTCAGCTTTCCGTGATTCAAAGGAACACGGTCTCGAAATCGTGTGACGCTATGGAGTTTCAAAGAAGTCGTCCTTGACGGAGCGCCGCCACTGGGTCTTTCGACTATGAGTTCCATTCGGTCCAGCTACGCGGGCTCCATCGTTCGTGAAAATATGTCGTGCGCGGCGAATAAATTGAATGGTTAGTCCTGACGATTCCAGCGGCTAAGGGGGAGCTCTGGGATCGCGTCCTATAACCGATGAATATATACTCACGGTTCGAGGCACCGTGGAGGGTTGGAAAGGACGTCGCGAGCCCGGCCGAAAATCGGCTCCCGCTAGACCGCCAACTTGTGCCCGGACGTGCAAAGTTGTTCCTCGAACGGAGGAGCCTGAACCTTCCATCGGCGGATTGCGAGTTCTACGATCGGTCGATCGAATGGAATTAAACCGGCCGCAACGCCGACGATCCCACGGGAACGCGGTATTTGTAACACAGGCGCGATATTTCTACGTCCCACTTGGCAAGTATGATAGCCGATAGCTAATAAAAGATTCACTTGTATATCGTTTGCGAGCACGCACGGTTGTAGAAATAAATGCGTGGGCGTGTTAGCCCCAAGTGCATGGCACTGTTATATTTTATACCGTCGCGAATCTAACTTATACAAATGGCCAAAGACAATCGAGGAGGCTTTACGTAACCACCCACGAAATTTTCATTAGCACGTCTGCGGGCATCGGACAACAGCTGCCGTTTCGAAAGTGACGAGGAGGGTTGGCCGAAGCGCTGCCCCGCGCCACGTTCGGCGCACGGATTGGCATCCAATAATATTACACGAAAGCATCGGCTAAAATCGTTTAAACAGGGATTATCCAGTACACGAGCCAGAACAAAAGGCTGCTGTCCTTCTTCCGTCCGCCGGCGGAGCAGAGAAAGAAAGATGGAGACGAGGAGGAGGGCTGGATGCAGTCGGTAAGAGCGACGAGGACGGTGGAGTCGAGTAGTCGAGTAGTCCTGGCTCGCGTCTATCCTTTCTACGCTGGTATTCCGCCCGGTCGAGCTCTCTCGCTCACGCTCCTCCTCTTGCACGCAGCTTTCGAGCTGCCCCGCCGCCACACCGCGCTCTTCTATTCGAGACGCTCGATATTTTAATTCCTGCCGATCGACCGGCCGTCTCTCTCCGGCAACCCGCCTCTGAATATCATTTTCGTCGGGAAAGACGCGCCGGAAATACCGCGCGATATCGACGATTACTTGGGAAAACTTGTTCGCGTAAAAGTGAGCAGGAAAATTGGAAACTGGTAGTAAAAAGCAGGCCTTCCCCTCTTTACTGTACACGAGGAGTGAATATTATGGATTGGATCGACGTGAAAGTGTCCCCTCTCTGTAAAACCAAGCGAATCCCAGAACGGTTGCCGTTTGCGGTAAGCCGTGTGCGGGTGTCGTTGACCATAGGCCGTTAACCGTATTCGCCGACGCCGATGCGCGTTCCCCGCACGGGTTGTTCCACTCGCGAACGGTTACAAGTTCCAACGCCCGAAGGGTCGAAATTCGGCTTGATCCTTCGCCCCCCTAGGACAGCATTAAAAATTTAATTACACGAAAGCTCGTGCATGCCGCCGTGTGTCTGCAGAGTGACACAAAGTGCTCTCCGTGAATAACTTATAATGGATGGTAAAGAATTCAACGAGCGCCACGGTTATCCTACTATCGAGGTTAACCGCTGCATTCGAAGGATACCTCTGAATCGAATACTTGTAATAATTGTAACGAACGTGGAACGTTGAAACGGCGGTACCGTTACCGGCGTTCGTTTGCAACAAATACGCGAGCCCCGAATGCACGCGAGGAGAGGACGTTGCGCGATATATGTAGTTAGGTTCGTTCGTAGGTAAGAAGTTCATCAGCTGGGGGAGAGGAACTGAGAGAGAGAGAGAGAGAGAGGGAGCAAGAGTGTGTAGCGCGAGAGGAAGGGAGAGAGGAAAGACGAGTCCGTGAGTCGCGTTGTTCCACTTCGTCCCTCGAACTTCGCCGTCTCCTCGCTCGCTCTCTCCCTCGCTCCCTCTCCTTCGTTCCAAGCCACTCCGCTACAGAGAGAGAAAGAGAGGTTTTGTTCTGGTTCGTCTACCATTCTTCCTTGTACGATTGTCACGTGCCTCTTTTTTCCTTCTCTTTCCCTACCGCCGACATCTGTCGCCGTCTCGCTCGCGCGCACACACGATTTTATTCCTCTTTCACGCGCACCGGCCACGGCTCTTATCCTTCTCGTCGAGTTTCATTCTCTGTTACTCTCTAATGTTCTTCACTCTTTTTTTTCCTCCCCTGCCCCTCGCGCGTGCATACACCCACTCTTTTCCTTATGATCCCCTGTCCCACTCGTTTCGTCCACCCGTCTCCTTCCCCCGACTCAACCCCCGGTCGGAAGCTAACTCGATCCTCTTCGCTCCAGCTCGCATCGGTCCCTCCTGTTCTCTCTCATTTCGCTGCTATTTACTCCTCTGTCTCTCTCCCGCCCGCGACAGACGTTCCTCGCCTCTCCGTCGCTCGTCGACGCTCCAGCGCTGTGTCTCTCCCTCTGCGGCTACTTCTCTCCGCGGGCTCTACAGGGTGATTAACCTACCCCGACGACCTCAGATTACTCGCGAACCGTTCGACGCACGAAAAACGTGGCCAGCTACAGAAACGGCCGCGATAGGGAACGGCGGGCACGTAACGCAGCGATCAATTTGTCGCCTTCTTGTTTCCGTCGCGAGGCAGCGCGGCCGAGTCGGGTGAATCACCCGGTAGATTCCCTTTCTCTCTCTTTGTTTGCCTCCCTTTGTCCGTCCTTCTCCACCGCTGCTGCCGAGGTACGAATACACACAGGCAACGCAGTTGCGTTCGGCCGCGCGTCAGTGTGGACCGGCAATCTGTGAACAGCCGGTTTAAGCCCAGGGAACGAGGAGGAAGAGGCGGCGCGGCGATCGATTTTCATCGTGTTTCAAAATTCTCTATGCGCATCCTGGCCAGGAACTAACCACTTAGAACCGAACGTATCGACGACCATTTTTATCCGACCGACACGCCCCCGAATTGACCCTTAATTCGTTCCTCCGTCTTCGGTTAACCTCCATCGATTTTCCAGTCACCTTACCGGACGGAGACCGGTGTATCCACTCTCCCGTCCGTTCTCGTGATTTGATAAACACAACCGGCCCCTATCCACTGCTTCATCCCCTCATGGGACATTCGAAAATTAAAAATACTTCGGCGCGGAAAAATGACGACACTGACGGAGCGTCGAGTGTCCTTCCTCCTCGAGATTAATTAATGAGGAGATCGTATAGCTGGCCGAATAACAAGTCGCACGGTCGATTTCCAACGGACCTCGGGCAGTGGCGGGGGGAGGGGGGATCGTTAAGCTCTCGGCTAATCTGTGAGCAGACGAACGTCGGGTAATTCCGCTAACACGCTCTATGGAGTGTTTATTGAAGTAAGATTTAGTGGAGGCTCCTTCACCCTCTCTCTCGAGGAGTTCGCATCTTTTAGCGCTATCCACCGAGCGCTACAGATTAAGACGCCGCGATTCTTTCCCCGATTATCACCCTCCTTTATCGACTTTTACCTTCCCCCTAGACTACCGATCTCTATCTAATCAGATTACCCTTTCGAAACGGTTGCAACCCTGTTGACCTCGTCGATACACACGAAATTGGAGGGATCCTTTGATCACGCTGAGGAATAAATTTTGAGGAAAAATATAACGATAAAAGTAATTGAATCGCGGGGAGTGTGAAAGAGAGGCTGCGATATTGTTACACTTTATTCCCGACGATCGCGGTTCGACCACTTTGCGATTCATTGGCCTCCGTTACATTACGCGCGCACTGTGTTTCGTCGGGGGTCAATTCACCCCCTCCAGGCACAGCGGCGGCTCAAACGGGGGCTCGCTCTCGTTCGTTGTCGGCTTTCTGGTTAATCGGCTGCGGTTATTCGTAAATATTGAAAAGCGTGTTTAGACCCTCTCCACGCTCACCACCCCTACCTTTGGACGGTCGCGCATTTATTTTCGGCCGAGGAGCCTTAATTAAATATATTCGCGGTCCATAGATTCAAGAACCTCAACGCGCGCGTTATCGTGCACGAGCACCAGCGCGAGTATGAAAACAGTTATTCCTTATCGCGGTGGTTGGTGGTAGATAAAAATTCAGTGGTGGAAAAAAACGAAACAGCGATTCGTTGTTGATGGCGCTGAATGCGGACGAGTATAAACGAGTGAAAATAGAATTGAATATGAACACAGTCGCGGAGAAAGAGGGAGAGAGAGAGAGAGCGGTACGCACAAAGGATTAATAACACGTGGGAAATTATTATTTCAAATAGCGTATATACGGGGTTAACCGAGCTGCACCCTCGACCTGCCTCCGTCAGTGATTGTAGGGGCTGCTTTGACGGTTCTCAATGGAAGCCTCGGCTCCGTTGCTCTCTATGCGCCAACCCCTATTTTCTACCTAGGCTACTAACCTCCCTTGACTGTTAGAGGACCACGTACTTTCCAGACCTTTGGATTCTCGAAACCCTACAGTTTATTTTATTTCCGATTGTATAACGAACCACCCTTACCACCCCTCACTCCCTAAATTACTCCCCTACCATTACACCGACGTTCTAATCAGAGCAAACTGCGAATACTTGTAGTTATTGGGTTTCTATAGCTCAGTGGCGCACTCAGGATTTAATCTCGTGGGGGGCCTAGTTGAGGGGATAAAAATATTTTTAAAGCAAATTCAATAAAATTCATTAGGTAATTAAAAAGATTTATTAATTTATGAAATCTAATTTTCTATTTATAAAGCTCTTGAATTATTTCAGCCATGGTTACATTAATCCTCCTTTTTATTTTTCTTTGAGGGGTGTCAAGGCCTGTACCACCCCCTCAAACCCTCCTGGGTGCGCCACTGCTACAGATAATTGTAATATTCAGAGATAATCAGTGCTGGATTTACCCTTAGGCTAACAAGGCTGAAGCCTAGGGCCCCGTTTAGCTGGGGGCCCCTCATTCTAAATATTTTCTTCTAAAAATTAGCATTTCTTTATATTATTTTATTAACTTGTATCTTTAATGTTTATTTATGTTAATGTTATGTTTAGTTTTGATATTCAATGTTAATTTTGAAATTAAATTCTTATTTAGATCATACGAGTATTATAATAAAAAAAATCGAATTAGTGTTATTTTATTTGTTACATTTAACCGAAGGCCCACCAAATATTCAATCTAGGACCCCTGAAAGGTGAATCCGGATCTAGAGATAATTGTCAATGATGTATGTATATACATCTTATTTCTTGTGATTTGAATAACCGTAGAAGAAATTGAAAGGAATTTTCTGGGAAAGGATGGCCAGCCAATGTTTATTCTTCAGGATCGTGGTCTACGCCGCCTCGATCCCTCGAAATCTGATCTCGCTTCTCTCCGTGGAAACACAAGTTGTACAGTAAGAGGCATTGTACCACCAGTCCCCTGTGCAAATCGATAAACAGGCGTTCCGAAGATATCGACATCGGCTTTTTTCCTCGCGCGCACCTGCCGCACGCTACCTTCTATTTCTCCTTGATCATTCGATCGCCCGTTTCTCCCCGCGACCACGCTCGGATGAGCTCGGCGAATAAATAAACGCCTGCTTCCCGGCAGCATCGGCGAGACACCGAAGCCCTTTGAGAATCGTTGGTCGTTAGACTCGTTAAAGCCGAGCCACGTGTCACGAAGGACGAGGAAGAAAAAGAAGTAGAAGGATTTCACTTTCCACGGGAGAGGTTCGATTCTCTGCGCGTCGACCGCTCCGAGCGGCCCTTACCTCTCCAGCTCGACTTTCACCTAACGTTATGCAAACGACAGAAAATTCGAGCGACCGACCGCGTCCCTTGAATTCCCAGCGACAACTCTCCGCGAACACGCTGAAACTCCTTCGAGCGCAGAAAAAGAGGAATTTTCAAAAAAAATATAAAACAAATACAGACAAACAGAAACCAAAGCCCACCCTTAAAACTTAAAGCCAAGAAGCGAGCTTCCATGGAAAAGGGGAGACATTAAAACAGGGCAAGAAAGAAAAAAAAAATAACCGAGAGGTCGGAGGAAAATTCCGTGGCCGGCGGATTTTCCAAATCGACGAATCTGATTACGCGAAGCGGCCTGGGCCGAGTTCATTAAAACTTGATGTCAAATCGCTGGTAAAACACCAACGAGTGAAAGAGGTTAAGGACCTCTCGTTTTCTTCTTCCCGCCCTTTCCCCGTTTCGAAGGCGCCTTTTGCAGGCCAGCTTGGCCCGGTAATCGGATTATTTTGGTGTGGTGCGTAAAACACGCTCGTTATCGGACGACGCCGCGGAGCTGGGAAGGGAGGACCGCTACAGGATGGGGAGCCACTGCACACCGACAACATCGTCGACGTCGACGACGACGGCGGCGCTACCGGCGCCGACAGCTTTTCACAGTTAGTCGCGCCATGCCGGAAGATCGATCAGCATGGATGGTCTCGTGCTTGATGTGCCTATTACGCTTGTATTACCTGAATCACGCTATCAGAATCCCCCCGGCATTCTTTCGCAGAGTAGGGTAGCCTCTTCTTTCCACTCGAGCTTACAGTATCGCGCGTTCTCTCACAAATCATGCCCAAGCCTCCATCTGTCCCCGCAAGAGCGATTTACGATCAAAGGCTAATCCCGCGGAGAAGAAAAAATTCGATCGAGTACGGCGACCGCACCAATCGGTATAAAATCGAGACGCGAGTAAACGTGGAACAACAAACCGCACGCTCTGATAACTCCGCGTTTTCCGATGGGTTAGGTCAGGGACTAGGCTAGCACCAGTTCTTTCCAATTCGGATACCAATGACTGTGTGACTTGTTTTTTTATACTTGTCGTTCGGTGTTGGAGGTAGAAGTTGTGGGTGAACACTTTGTTTGTGGAGGGGGAGGTTTAGGGATATGGATTGTTATAGCTAGCAATTTCGGGACTAGTATTTAAGGAAACTAATTTAAAGATTTAAAAAAAATGTATATGTAGTAGAATTATAAATAAGACGCGCGAGGGTTATGGAAATTATAGAAAATACAAAAAAATAGTTTTTGGGTAAAATGCTCCTGATTGAGCATTTCAGGTCCGCTTCTCTTCAGAAATGAGATTTTGGAGATTACTAAAAGACACCCGGGCATTCGTTAAAGATGAAAATCTGATTTTTGAGAAATAGTAGACTTAGGTAGTCTTGCCAAGCGGAGGGTTTCTAGAATTTGTAAGTAATTTCGTTTCACATTTTGTAGAAATATGAGTTTTTCTCCGGCGCAATAAATAAATAAGGTACTACGTGGGAAAAGTGTCATTAGCTTTCTTCGATATTCACAGACGGCGCAGTCACATGCTTCGCGAGTAATATAAAAGAAGGGGAGTTGAATATAAAACACGAGTGTAACTTGCAGGAAATTCGTTGATCGTTCTAGCGCGATACAAATATCACGGGTGAGCCTCTAATGAAAACGGTCGAACGCAAGTGGAAAGCCGTCCTTCGTGTCGCCTCCCCGGCTTTTCTTCTCTCCTTTTTTCTCCTCCCCCTTGCCTCCCCCGCCCCCGGCCCAGCCACCCTCTCGTCGAGCGTTCCCCTCGTTCTCCTTCTGGCCGCTCCATCGACTTTCCTAGGGATCTCACGGATAATGTATAGCTTTCATTCCTAAACCATACAGGCCGCGTTCCCGGCGACTCGTGAATTCTAATAAACAATAACTTTGCCTCTCCTCCGGTGATTACGCGTGCCATTTCCATCCCGTTTTCCTTCTTCCCAGCCTTATTTTCCAAACGAGGAATCGCTTGGTATTATTTCAGCGACAGACACGCGGCTGCAATTTTCCCGTGTACATAAATAAATAAAGAAAAAACGAAGTGACTTTGAGAAGCACTACTTCGACGGTAGTATCACTTCGAAGAAGGCAGAGAAGCTTTTTTGTCAGAGGGTGAATAATAAATATACCTAAATAGGCGCATTGGTTGGAATAGAAAATGAGAGAGGGCAGCGTGGTGCTAGAGATACAGTTTCCTTAGACGCGGGCTTAAAGAAGTGAAAGTTAATTTTTTAACGGGTCGCTTACAAAAGCGTAATTGCACGGTTAGCCAATCGAGCGATCATTGTTTGAGCGAAATGATAGATCCGATCGGGGCATCATTAAGCAGCGATTGCGCAACCGAGCTGGGCGTTTTGCATCTTCCTCGGGGGACGGCTGCACGCTGTATGTGTAACGCTCCGGCCGTGCTTACTGCTGCTGCACACGCGTTATTAATACACGTCGAAGAACGTGTGCCAACAATCGTGATTTATCGCCAGTCAACCGCTACCATTTATGTGTACTCTGTCAACATTAACTTCTTCGCTGGAACGCATTAATCACCCTGTGTACATTACAATTAACATGGGCGCTTCTTCTATCCCCCCTGATTTGCAAATACCACCTACGCTGTGCTTCTATGATTCCTTATTTATCCACCCAACGTCGCCGAAATCGTCGATCGAAAACGAGCCTCTCACTCTCGACGGTGGCACGAGATGCTTGGTCGCCGCGTCTTTTAAGAATTTTGTTGTGCTCGCCGAATGTGTCGGCGCAGACTTTTTGATTTTGAAATATTGAGGTTTTAGATATTGAATTTTTTAAGTTTTGAAATTTTTAAATTTTGAAATTTTTAAGTTTTGAAATTTTTAAGCTTTGAAATTTTGAAATTTTTAAGTTTTAAAATTTTTAAGCTTTGAAATTTTGAAATTTTTAAGTTTTCAAGCTTTGAAATTTTGAATTTTTGAAATTTTAAAGTTTTGAAATTTTGGAATTTTTAGATTTTTAGATTTTTACTGTCGATTCAAAGGCTGAACAGATTTCACCGTTTCTTCTGTCGACAATAGCAGAGCAATTCGCGGTGCGGAAAGTGACGTTCCGAGATCGCCGAACGCATCAAAGCGGAGCAATCGTTTGTCGGATGAGTGGTACTCTCTCCCGTCTTTATTTTCAGTGGCAGCGCTGGCTATTTTTAGGAGGCTTTGGTCACCTTCGAAACTGCCTCCTCGTCGAACAGTGTGTTCAACATATCGATACTCTAACCTCGCGCGATTCAAACAGAACCACTTGCTTAGCCCAATCTACTCAACTAACGATACCAACAAACACTATAAACCTTTAATTACGTAGGTATACAGGATGCTCCCAGCACCCTTCTGTTATTCGTGAGACATTTTGTCCCATGGACTTAATTCTCCAATCACGTTGAATATATTAAAAAAAAATACCTACATCTCAATTTTTATTTATCATTGCTCGTACAATCCAATACTATGTTAAAAATGTGTATAGCTTCCCTAAGACACCCCCGCACACGTAGTTGCGTCATTTTGTACCACATACCTAATTAAGGGTTAAATGAAGCTGAATTTTCGCTCGCCCATGATTTTATGCTCGTTAGGATCGCGACCCCCATTATCTCGCTCGCGTACTCACGGCCAATTCGTGGGAAATCACTGGAACAGAGATAAATCCCATCATTCTTCCTCCAATGTGTACATCGAAGTGAACGAGCTGGTTCTTTTATTAGCAGAGCCGTCGCGGTCGCGAGCGTAACTATAAGGCGTAGACTCCGCGGGTCTTCTCGTATCCTTTCCCCGTGATTACAATGCGGGGCCGTACGATCAGCCGGCCGATAACAGTGTTTACTGAATCTGGCCAGGCGTTACCTACGCCAGCTTCCGCAACGTCCGTGCTTCTTTCATAAACTCACGCGGAATTTGTTAACCTTCCATTTTACATCCGTTGACACGGATTAGCAACGTCTGCTGGCCACCTCTGTCCCAGAATTTCGGTACAGGGCTTTGCCTTTTTAAATGCCACTCTCGAGATACGTTGATGGAGCAAGATAACCCATAATTAGATAGGTGCTACGAAACCACGTAACAAGCACTGGCAATATTGCATCACTCTCAACATTTGCCCACTGCGCGCAATTTTTGGGATAGCGAGCTGCACGTTTTTGGGATAAATAGAATCTGAGATAATAATTTTCTAAGTAGTAGAGTAGTAATAGTAGGTATAGTAAATTTTCCCCAATTATTGTCGTTCTTTCTATTTCTCAATAAAATTCCTACCAAATGTTTAAATGAATTAAAATTGAGGAATATTTTGTAACATATTTAGCAGGCTTACAAAATAAAGTCCATGAGTCAAAATTATTATAACACGACGGAGGTGCTGATAACAGCCCACATTGCTAATTAAAGGTTACTGGGAAACTACGACGAAGGCCACTGGAAGTATATACATTCGTATTCGAGAAGCGCGAAATCGCCGAACCCCTGCTCCGCCTAATCAACTATTTCGCGTCGTTCAGATACGCTGACGGACTGAGGGGGCGATTTATTTTCGTCCTGCTTGGCAGTGTCTATCATAACGTGATTAACCGTGGCCACTTCGGCTAGCTATTCGATCTCAAACGAACCGAAGAAAGTAATAAAATAATGATAACGCAGAACCGGAGCTTTGATAATAAATTGATATATGATAGCGAACGTCTTATCATCGTCGTTGAAACGAGGGTGGAAGAAGAATACAGTAAAATATTACAACAGCCAATTTTAATTCCGCAGTGAATTAGAAAAAAATGATTACATGATCAACCACTCTACTACGTTGCCAGAAGTTGGTCGGAAGCAGCGACCGAGTGGAATTCGATTGGATCAATGGAAACGCGAAATTTCGTGGAAGAGCAGCGGCCCATCGACGACCTCCTCGATGCGCTATCCCGAAGAAACACGAGCGTTCGAGAACGCATCGGGAGTAAAATCGGCGCGCGGCGAAAAATAGCGCATTTAATTATAGGTCAAACGCGAGATTCCACCGAGCAGCTGTTTAAATAGCGACGCACTCGGCCCGTCTCGACAGCACTTTTGCAAAATTCAACATACTAAGTAGCCTGATCGACTGATCGAAACCAAAAATCATATTCAATTTATTTCCCTTCCACTTCGATTATAAATACACACAACTCGCTTGATACAAGCTAACCGAAATATTTGGATCCAAGATTCACAGTTACTTTATTAAATGTATTAGTAGTTATTAATTGATACTTAATTTGATTAAATTAATACAATTTTGCAAAAAACATACAAAATCTTGAATTTTAAATAATTAAAAATTAATAAGTATATTTTAATTAAGAATTGACAAATTTAATATCAATATTTTGAAAGAATATTTTATGTTATATTCATTTATAAAATATAAAAATTCGGTCCATTTTTAACGATAACAAGGAAACGGGATATTTTTCCCTCGACGGGATCCAGGTGCCGGCGCGGAAGAGTTAAATAAATTTTTATAATCACCAAATGAATTTCATTGAATTTGCATTAAAAATATTTTTATCCGTTCAACTGGGCCCCCCTCAAGATTAAATCCCGAGTGCGCCAACTATAACGCTGAGGACGCTCAGAGTCGAAAATTCCCAGATATATACTGTCCCTGTTCATCCCCTGGTTCTGCCATCGATCCCCATCGACTGTGGCATCATAACTCGCGGCACAATGAAAACAATGTGCTTGGATGAGTAATCCTCCTTCGGATACCTCGGGGCCAGCTAATTGTAAACGGCCGCGGTGGCCCGAGCGGGACGCGCGTATACTGACCTCCAACGCGAGGGACAAGGAGAGAGCGAGCAGCGACCCGGCCCGTTGTTCGATGGAGACGCTGTTAGTCATACGCATACCTGCCTACTTAGGGAATTCGAAGCCAAGTATGGCAAGACCTTGCGTTATCCGAATCGATGGTTTTGTCCGCGCGCGACCGTTTCGATTGGCCCCGGCGCTGGGATCGTCGGGACGAGGCACGGGTCTTCTCGCCCTCCGAAAACATACGCGCGCTCGACTATGAACGATGGCGTATCGATTGCTCCTGGCATTCCTGCCGGGCAAGTGGAACCCAGGGATTTGTATGTATTTACTCAAGTCGACTCAATCGCTCGATTACAGAGCGTGCGAGTAGCGTTGCGCGCGGCTTTCTGCGTAACGCTGTGGCGAAATGAAGGAAGGATTGAAAAAGGAGGTGTCGACGCGTGCGGGAATGTTTAAGAAACGTACTAGCGGCCGAAAGATAGCTGACGAAGCGGAATGAGTCATTTTTCGTTCTATTTCAAAATCGCCCGTAGGCAATAATATATCGTGAGGTAATAATACTCCGGGCTGACTATACGCAACTATTTTCGGGGTTAAGGTTGAGCGCGGCGCGTGTTTCCGAATTTTTATGGGCTTCGTATCAAACCGAGAAGCATGTCGTGTTGTGAAAAGAAGACCGGTAATATCAATGATAACCGTGTCCCCTACTCGAAAGAAACCCAGCTTGGCGGATAATCAATTGGCTCCTCAAATTTCACGTAATAATCGCGGACCGAGTTGTCGGGGTAAGCGCGCGCGCGCGCGCCCTCACCGCTAATTATTTTTATCCACGTCGACGAGCTTATTAATTGAGCCACGCGAGCGACGCATGTTTGGCCAGTGCGCGCGTTTCATCATATAGCGCTATCGTTTCGAATAAATTATATTGTAGTGTAAAGCGCAGTTCTGCATTATTGGCGGATTCAGCGGCGCTCTGCACGCGATGGTATTGCACAATCTAGTCGCACGGCCGAAGACTGCTCGCGACGCGTCGTCGATACGAGCGTTCAACCCGTCGCGATAAGATAACTATTCCTATTCCGTGATTAATAAGAGGACGGGATCGGCTGCGAAGCGACGACGGGACTCTGCACCGTTCCAACCGAAGAAAGCGTTTTTCAGATACAGCTAGGTGGGCGTCAACGGTCATTATGGGCCCCCGTATTTATGGGGCCGACCCGAAGACCAAGGGCGGCCGGCAAATGGGATCCACCGGAGCGCGTACAACTCTACGCGGCGAGGGGACGAACAATCGCGAAACACCGATTCAACGTCGAAGCTACGACAATACTGTTTTTCCAAGAAACCTCCCTATAATTCCAATCCTTCCTATAATCCGGATCACATTCCACGGTTGCATCGCATTCAGAGCAGCAAATTGCCTATAACGACGTTGCTTTTCAGACACTGGGATTTATATTCTATATCCATAGAAGAAAGAGAAAGGGACCAAGCTCTAACCACAGGGCACAGGGAATCCCTGTCTGCGCCTTCTCAAACGAGTTAACTCCCCGTTGGAATTAACGGAATTATTCCTCGCAAACGAGGAACAACCGTGGAACGTGCCATCGATAGCCAGACTTTTTCTCGCTGTCCATTTGCGCGCGGATAATCGCGTTTCCGTCGTTGCTCTTCGAGCAGATTGAACGATCTCACGAGGCGACACGGCAGCCGTAGTTACCTCGCTCGTAGTTCGGTCGATCCTCCGGACGAAATATGTAGGTTGTATTCGACGCCACCCTCCTCCACCCCGGCCGGCCCACCCCTTCCCCCGATCCCCGCGCCGTATCGCTGCGCGGCCTGTCGATGTGTTACGCGAGGGCACGTGCGTGAGCGCGTGTGTGCGGCACGGCCGTGAACACGCATGCGTGCACGCACAGTGGGATGCCATTGGAGGATGGCCGTGCAGCGAAGTCTTTCTCGAGGCGCTCTCCCTTCGGGACACGGGGCCACGGTTTTACGTGCTCCTTCGGCTAATCGGAGCCGGTCTCCTTCTCTACCACGATTAATCATCCCTCTCGGACTTCTTTACGACGCTACTCTATCGGCCTCCACCGACACTGTGCTACTCCGGGCGTACGTACGCCGCTACGAAACTACCCAGTCGTTATAAATCGAATCTCGGGGTGGCTTGACTTCTCGCAACGATCGACTGTAGATCAAACGAAACGGAATAAAATGAAATGGAACGCATGACGCGGGAGACCCTGTTACCCTGTCTATGAATCACGATTAACGCAAACCCTTCTGCGTCACGAGCTAGATTTGCCAGCGTTGGATAAAGCCTGCGATACATCGATCGCGAAATGTGAAAGCCAGGCGGTGACTGGGTTCCACGGCTCCGTCCTGTGCCCAATATTGCGCGAGAGATCGATGGAATAAAAAAAAAAAGGAATGCCCGAGTACGGGGGGAAGGATGGAAAACAGGATTCAGATATGAGTAGAGGGTTAGGAGCATTGTCCACCTGTCCACCTTCGTTCCCCCAGCCGGCCGTGAGGCACCTGCGTGACGTCACACGAGGAAACAGCTGGTCGCTCCTTTCTTACCTGTGTCTCGGAGTCCGCTGCTCCGCAACCTTTCTCTGTCTCCCTCCTACGTCCACCAGCTTTCTATCTCTCGCTCTGTCTGGTCGTTGGTCCTCTCTTTCGCTGTTTCCCACCCGCCGGTCCTTTACTTTCTCTTTCTCCACCACGCTGCTCTCGCTCGCTTATTGCACTGTCCTTCTCTACGTCACGAACGCACGCCGTATCTCCCTCCCTCTCGCTCGCGAACTCTGTCACACTTAGCAGTCCCGAGGGACGGATATCTTTCTCGCGTCGTCTCCCTTCCACTCGTTCGGTAACAGGGGTTCTCTTGCTCGGACTAGCTCCGTCTCTCTCGGATACAGTAAACACTCGCTCGCTCCCGCGCTTTGTCCTTCTGGCTGCCTATCTCGCTTTTATCCCTTTCCCGTTATACAGTGCCTCCTCTTTCTTGGCTCAATGTCTACTCCTTCGAGTTTCAACTCCTTTCGTCGGGGCCAGATCCCTGGGCCCCCTTAACCTCAACGTCTGTGGCCCGTGGAACAGCGGTTTTTAACCACTCCTGTGCCAAACAGTCCATTCACGCTCGTCAATGACTCGTTTGAAACACGAGCAACTTCGCTGCCATTTATCGTCGCCCCGTATAAGTGACGGGGATATTCGATTGTCTATTATCTATCATAATTGCTCGTCGAATGCTACTACTTCCGATCAGTGGCGCACTTAGGATTTAATCTTGGGGGAGTTGAACAAATTCAATAAAATTCATTTGGTGATTACAAACATTTATTTAAAGAATAAATTTCAGTTTTCTTTTCATCTTATAAAGACCCTTCTTCTTGGGGGGTGTCGAGGCCCCTCGCCCCCACCCTGGGTGCGTCACTACTTTCGATCGTAGTTATGTAGTCGATTCCTTCCGTCCGCTTCTATTTCGTCGTCGTTCAGCCGCATTATAACTTTAAGTAATCTACGCGATTCGCTGTACTCGGATCCAACGAACAGGCCGGGGGAAGCGTTATTCCATTCCCGCCTGCGTTTCTGCCCGATTCAAACTTCAGCGACCGTTAGAACTAGTCCGGGAAACAGAACAAACATAGAAAGGGTAACGGTCGTTGACAAAGCGACGCGAGAAGATTGCGAGGAAACGATCGGCTGGACGTCCATCTAGCGGCTGGCGCGGCAGTCGCGGCGGCAAATATTTCTCCGCGACACTTCTCAAGCGCAACTGTTCCTCGAATCAACCTGACTGCTCAGTGTTAAGTGGAGACGTGCCGATGCGCGCCTGGCCCGGCAAGGACGCTTGTAAAACGCCAGGATAAATAAAGAGGACTTATTTGAGGACCCTCCCGAAACTCTCTCCCCTCCCCAATGACCGAGCATTCTTTGTCGAAAACTTATTAGGTGGTCCGGGGCTTGGAAAGGTTTCCCCGAGACCCTTTAAACCGTCCTATCTCCGTCGGCCTTGAGACTGCCAAAAAACCAATCGATACTCCCGTCGAAAGGCGGTCGTAAATCCGAGCTGTTATCGCGACGAATTTTAAGCCCGCGAGGAATTCGGCGATGTAATGCTTCCCCGAAGCACACCGCCGCGGAAAGAGAAGCAAAGACACCAGTGCCCTATGCGTTACCGAGAACCGCTTATTTAAAACCGTTTTCTCTCCGCGATCGAGGTTAAGCCGCGTTCTATCCGCCGAGCATTATTCCCTCTTTCGTTACATTATCGCGAAGTCGAGCAGGGCCATCCAGAAAGCCACTAACATTCCCAACTGGCGCCCGTACGCATGTCAGTCCGATTGAAAACTGAATCCGAACGAGTATGAGGAAACTAACATTCCTAAAGGTTTAGGTCATTTGTTATGCTACTCCTAATTAATGGTTTCTCAGTGGCTGTCCGTTCGAGGACGCAGATAACCAGCCGATGAAATTCAATTCCACTCGCTACGACGAAGTATCTTTCCTTCAAACATCAATCGGGCGAAAGAAAAAATGCTATAGCGCTCAGGTGTACGTTTCGCGGGTGCATTTACGATCGCCGATCAAGTGTCATCGTACTCGTGGCTAAGGGAAGAGGGGAGGCGCCGAAGAAAAAGATTCGTCAGAGGTGGAATAAAAACCGCGAGCGGCCGCGCTTATCTCGAAAATGTGCCACATGTTATTCGCCGCGTCTGTCTTTGTCCGACCTGGCGTGTCACCGTCCTGGTCGATGTTCCCTCTTCTTCCAGCAAGCTTCCCGCGCTGGATGGGAGCTCGCTGCGACGGAGGGGGCTGGAGAGGGAGGAAGGGGCCGAGAGGGGGGCAGGTCGTAGCTCCATTTTCGTTCCGCTCGTGCGGAACTCGTTCCTCCTTCCCGTACCTTTCGACCCGTGCCGTCTCCTTTTCCATTCTGCCACCCGTCCCTGTCCCACCAGCGCACACCCGAGGTTTCTCCCCTCGGCGGACTGCTGCACACAGGGTGTCTCGAAAACGTCTCTCGGGCTGCGAACGTTTGCTTTACGATACCGTTTCGGCGAAAAGAGAGCTTCCCAATTTATGGGCGTGGGTATTAAGCAAAGTTCCGTGGGCAATTGTCTCGTTTATACGTTTATTGATATTATGGAGTTCGTTTACGATGCCCAATAAAATCGTCAGCGAAAGAGGAGACGGCGCGAGAAACAGAGACCGAGAAACACTTTTTTATTCGTACTCATTCATCTAGCGGAGTGCGTTCACAAAGAAACCGAACGAGTTGGCGCGGGCTGTTGCGTGAAGAGGCAGACGGCGATGGTCTGAAGCGCACCGGGTGACTAGGGAGACAGAGGTAGGGAGATTCGTGAATAGGAGGGGAGGACAGGGGCCGAAGTATTGCGAAGAGTCGAACATTGGACGCATCAAAACGGACCTCTAATTCTCACTAAATAATCGTAATACTGTTGTCAAAAAAATGGTTATTTAAAGGAAGCTTGACTGGTGGAGAGGGAAGTCCTTTGCTGGATCCACAGTGGAGCTGCATTGAGGAAACGCGTAACCTAATTTCGATGTACACAGAGGAGGGAACGAATTTCGAGCGCCAGTCAGAAATAAACGTGGTAAGGGCGGTCGAAAGGGTTCGAAAGGAATTGCAACGCTATCTTTGGAGCTCCCTACTTCCCGGACGCCTCTTGTGCACTGGAGCAGAAGGGATATACGTGCATATACGCGCTTATACATGCGTGCATCCTTTCGCAGCGCGGCTCGCCGTCGTCGACGTCGTCATCGAGGGTCGCCGAGCTTCTGAGCCCCGGCTACGTTAAAACTACAGTTAATTCTCCCGATGGACGCTGGCGCGCGCGCGTATGCTGAATCGTGGGTGCACGTAAACGCGACCATACGTGACGATTCCTCCTCGATAACGCCACCGGCTCTAAGTGATTCCCAATGGGCGGCTCAGCGACTCTCAGTCGCCATTCTTTCACCACAGAAAATTAAATTGCCGTGCGGGAGAATTTCAAAATACGTACGCGCCCTAAACTTAATTTAAGGAAGACCTCTTAATGCAAGTGGAAGAATAGCACGAGGTGTTTGATGTTTCGAAAAATAATTTCTAAATTACTACATGGAGGGTTCAGAAAAACAAAGCATTAAAACCGAGAATGATTTTGCGTAGTTTTTTTTCATGATCAATATAAAAACTATTTATTGCGTACGTATGAAATTAGTGACTTTTAAGGGAAACTTGGACTTAAACTTCTTGGCTTTCGAAGCCTCCATATGTTCTAGAAATCGCTTCGCGTATATCCGCGTCATTATTTACATACACGGGCATCGTTATCAGTCTCGCCGATAAAAAGTGTTTTCGAGACCGACAGACAGCGTTTTAATTCATATCGTTTTACACGGTGAGCGTTACTAACGCTTTCATTCAAATTCACAGCCTCGGATTCTCTGCGAGCGGTGCACTATACCACGACGTATTATGATAAACCGGGGATATCAATTGCCCCCATTAGATTCCACAGCTCCCTCTTCTCTTCTAATACCGATTTTTTCCCTCGGACATTGTGGGTTCGCGCGGCGAGCAGCGCTCGCTACACGATCGTCGCGAAATAGTGAAACAATACCCGTTTAAGTGCGCGTTTACATTGCAACACGTCTCGCGGACCGATCGCGATAAGAAAGCCACATACTTCTAACCGCGGAATATTGTTCTCCGCGACGCCCCTCCAGCACCATCTGTACCCCGACGAATTCCATTTTAAGGCCTGCCCGCAATCGCAATCTCCTCGATTCCCGCTATCTGTTTTAACTAAATCACGCCAGCAGCCTCTGCCACACGCGTACACTCACGACGCGCTCACGCGACACAAGCGTAAAGCAAAGGGTTGCGGCACCCTGAGAGACACTCAAAACAGCGCCAAACACATTTTTTTTTTATTTTACTATGAAATAGAAAATTATTTCCGTAATACTTCTTATGTTTAGGACATTTGTTAATGAATATATTGTACCAATAAATATTGTACAGAAATATAAGAAATATATTGCATAATTATAAGAAGTATAAAAATAATTTTCAAGCTCGTAGTATCATAAAAACAATTTATCTAAGCTATTTTGAGCGTCTCGGGGTGGTTCAACCCCTTACCAGAAGCGTGCGAAAAACAGGGAAAATCTGATTGTCATCGACATCTCAGGGTATTTCAGTAATTAAAAAAGGATTTGAAACTTCGCCACCCCCACGTCCCAAGCATCCACTTGCCCCTCCAAAGCCTACATTCAACCCTCCCTCATAGAGAATATCTGTATATACGTACTTCGGTATTCTCGCGTTAGACACTGCGACGTCTAATTTAAATTAGAATCATTAACGCTGGTCCCCACGCTCCGACTGGTTTCCATGGCATCCAGGTCTCCGGCGTCAGTGTATCCTCTCGGTAATCCTCCTCGAAATAAGAGCACTACGCTATTTTCGGTGTTTAGGAAAGCAGGGGTGTCCGCGGCGTAGAGGAAACATCGTCGTTTCCTCCGTCATCCATCGAACTCACCCTCGTCCCTTCCCCATTCACGCGAGCGATCAGGGATCACGTTTTTCGTAGTTGGCGCGTGATTCCCTTCCGCGTCGAGGATTCCGCGTACACACTCTCCACCACTATTTTAACCGCCGAACGAGACGACGAAGCGTCGTTGGAGAATTCATCGGGGGTGTGTAAAGCGTCGTTTAGAAGCACGCGATTTTGAAACGTATACAAGTTTGGCAATCGATGCGCGGGATATAGTCGGCGATAAAAATAATTTCCTTATCGAAGGGTCGAGCGAGGCCCTCCCCTCTCACGCGCCCTCTGCACGTGAGTAAACCCGCTATAAGCGACGCGAGCAGATTGATAGACGCTCGTCTCATTCTCCCTCGGCATCTGTGGCTACAAATGGGCCAGTAAATTTAAAGATGGACCAAGGACCGCGCATCTGCAGTTTGTTTACGCGAGCGAATCACTCGGCCCGCTTCGGGCCCGATCGCTCCGCTTGCTGGTAATTAATCGCGCGACGATTAACCGCTCGCGGCTGCACGCTCGGCCGACCGTCTCGATTAACGATATTATTCCATCGGGCGAGAGGGATGGGAAATGGGCAGCCTACGGTACGCACCACGTGAATATACTGAAACGATAAAGAAACCAACACCTGCTACATTTGCAGCTTGATTATTACATATGTGTAATTAATTGCGGCGGTCGACTGCTCCGGGAATCTTTTAAATTGCGAGGAGAATATTTTTGCCAGTTTTCGATTTTCTGTCTTTCTTTGATCGCTAAAATATGTTGAATATTGTTAATGGTTAACCTTGTGGTAGGATTGAACGTGCCAGCTATACTGCGTGAGTTTTTGTTTGGTTTTGCATTTTATTTTATTTTGTAAATATTAGTATTTGTATTATTTTTTTTTATTGCTATTAGTGTTTTGTTATTATTCTCGGAGTTAGACAAGGGCAGCGAATTGCTGAATCGCACCCATTTCATCTCTTTGTGCAAATAGACTCGTATTATTTTAGCATGGTTTATTTTTTGTTAATTGTATGCGAATGGGAATGTAATAGAGACGTATTATTATTATTATTATCATTATTACTATAATAAATGGAGTTGTGTTGTACGTTCGACAATATTGGTAGAACCTATTTTGAATAATAATAATAATAATAACATTGGTAATGACTTTATTGGATAAAAAAATTCCCGCTGTTTTGAAACTTAATCCCATAGATAAAACGATGGACTCGAAGCTAAAGGATACACAGTACAGGAGAAAGTACTAGAAATGAAATTTCGTTGACGCACCGAGGGATTCTCGCGTGGAAGTCGAAGAGATTTAACACGTCCCGGGGCGAGATAAACGACACGAAGAAGCAAAATGGTTTCCCACCGCGGCGTCCGGCCGAAATAAAACAATATCGATCGGCCGTGGCTGACGTGGCCGCGCAAAAGAGGAAAAAAAAGAACCATTATCGAACCTAAGTAATTCTGCACCCTTCTATTATACCGCGCCATTGAGATCGGCGCGCCCCGCCGACAGCGAAGTCCCGCGTCCTCCTGCTTAAAAGGGGTCGTGTCGTCTTTGTGTCTCGACTGCGTAAGATCAAAAAGGGGCTGGGGGCAGCGCTTTGTACGCACCATTACGAATCACCCGACGCGCACCCGGCCGAACTCGGCAAACAAACTCTCATCCACGTTTGAATTTCAATTAACGACTATCAGTCTGCGACCTGAGCCTGGGGAATGGGAATGAAAGGACAGGCCACTTGTTTCATACCTAAAAGTATGATATCACCCTGTATTCCGAGCTCCTTACGAATTTCACTTCGTAAAAAACGATGAAGAAATTCTTCCATCAAGAGATGTGCAAAAATTTATTTGAATAAAAATTTCGGGTTTTAATAATAGATAAAAATTTCATCATCGAATAAAGATGAAGTACCTTTATTCGATGGATTCTTAAATCATTTTTACTTAGATAATACCTACGGAACTGCCTACGGTGCGATTGGTACGTAAGTGGCGCCCCGTTAGTTTGGTTATTTGTAGAATTCAGAAAGGAGTAATATCGGAGAGTCGACGTTGGGTGAATTGGTAACGCGGCTGCCCAGTAACGCGGAGGATCCCCGCAGGTGTCTCGTGTTCGAGTCCCGGCGCCCGAGTTTCATTTTTTCTCCAACATTTCGAACGAAGAACACATTTAGGGACTTATGGTATGATCAGAACTGCCCACCCTCAAGTATCCCGCCCCTTCAGACTTGATCCCCCCAGAGTGCTTTCCAGGGGTGGAATGGAAAAAAACCGATCTCCCAGTTCGATCCATCCAAGGTCCCCACGCAGAGCTGTTCAACGATCTCATTCAATTAGCCCGCTGGCTTGGCAGATGTAGATTACAAGGGGGGTGGTGTATCGTGTCCCGTTCGTGTTTCGCGACACGGGCGAGGCCCACCTGACCGCGTGTCACAGCCACGCTTTACGTATGTCTCATTGGCACGCGAGCCAGCGAACAAACCAACCTCCTTCTGTGACCGAACTTCAGCCTTTGCTACCTCTGGCACCGTGTTCGATGACGTAGGTCGAGATTGCCAGACCCTTGCACTTTTCACCAGGAAAATTGTAGTGATGGGATTGTGGAGAAGTCGCGGAATGAGAATTAAGGAGTGTAGGGCACGACCGCAGTAAAACTCATCTGAAGCAAAAATGGGAAGGAAGATTCTCACTGTGAAGATTGGATTGACTTGAAAGGGTATTTTGGGATCCCCCTGCACCTTTCAAAGTGTTCGAAATGAAGGTTGTAGAATGAACGAACATTCGCGTGCCTTTTACACGATTTCGTCAGCAAGCCGCGTCCACTTGCACCAATTCCAGTACAGGCTATCTTTCCACGCCTAGACTGGTTCCTGTTACAGCTCTGAACTCTCCACCTCGTCTAATCGCCGTCCATCCAGCGCTCGCATAACTTGGACTACGTTTTGCCAGCCACTTGCCTACCGCCTTGGTCGGGACTCTTCCTAGGCGTTTTCAGGACCGTTATAGTGGCTCCCTGAGATATAGCGGCTAAGGGGAGACCCATTCGAGTGGCGTGCCATGGATACCACTGAGGCTACAAGCCGCCAAATCCCCTTGCTACTTGTTACGGGACTGTGCTTATTTGATTACAAGTGCTTTCTTGTTCTACACATCCAATTCATATTTAATTCTTTTTTATAGTGTGAAATTATCTAAGAACATTAAAAATGAATATATTCAGCTCGAAGTACAGATGTGATTTTTGGTTTAAAAGTAAATACCAGATTCTTAAAAGCAGTGGCGGACCTAGAAAGGGGCGCCTCTCAAAGAAGAGGCTTTGTAAAAATTAAAGAAACCTGGATTTCATTCTTCAAATAAATTTTTATAATCACCCAAAGAATTTTACTGAATTTGTATTATAAAATATTTTGATCTGCTCAACTCGGCTCTTTCCAAGATTAAATCCTCAGTGCATGTCTGCTTGAAATACTGTTTATAGAATTTTTGTAGATAGAATAAAGAGTAAAGAATATTTCGTACGATTAAGCATTTGTATCTCTAGGACCTCAAGCAACTGATTAAATCCTCAGTGCGCCTCTGCTTGAAATACTGTTTATAGAATTTTTATAGATAGAATAAAGAGTAAAGAATACTTCGTAGGATTAAGCATTTGTATCTCTAGAACCTCAAGCAACTGAAACCCAAAAATACACAGAATGCGTCCCTAAGTAGGCGTTTGACTTGCCACCTTGTCACCGTAATACTCAGAAGCGTTAAGGACCCAAGTCCCCGCTGCGTTACGAATTCCAGGGTGACGATGTACCTCTGCCCTGTCCACACAGAAGGCCACAAAAACATTCCCGTGGTACATAGACAGTGTACCGCATCGGAGGCACTAAATTTACTGCAACGTGTCCAAACGTTCGCTGACCAAAGTGCAGAGGGACAAAAGGGCGCGTAAGTGGGCGACGGTTGGGAAAGGGACGACATTACCCTCCATAAAGGACCGTATATTAGCACTCCCCCTCTTCCGCGACTGTTGGAAATAAGAGGCGGGAAAATTCTCGAGGGAGCGCGGGGCGAGCGCGACCCACTTACGTTGTTGATAGACAATAAAACACGGTTCCGCTGCCAGCTCGCTCCCGGGAAGGTTAATCGTTAATTAAAACTCGATTACCGTCCGCGTTTCCCGCGAATATCGACGAGTTCCAATCTTCCTCTTCCACCAGACAAGCCTCTTGTATCTCTTTGCCAGCTCCGCCGCTGGACGGCTCGCCGATAAGTTTCGAGACAGTGCAACGACCCTCTCTATCGTTTGCTAAAACCTCCTTATCGTTTGCCTTACGTAAACTGAAACGCTCCACGATCGCATCCGACGCTCCTCCTTCGGGCGTTGGCTACTGTTCTTCACCGAATGATACTTGTGACACAGAGCGTCACAGATTTTCCAAATATCCACCCCTCCTTTTCTCTCTTTCTATCTTACCTTGCAAGCATCCACACTTTTATTCCCGATAAGAGAAAGATAGCTTCCTCTCCTCAGGCCGCAATTATTCCCGCAACTTCTGCGAACCGTCCACGGGTCGTGGAGACCTGGGAGCCGCTGGTAATCACGGATCACAACAGTGTCGCCGCGGGATAATCCGTGGTTGACAAACTACCTGGTAGCTTGCAATTTACAGCGCCTCTTCTGTCGGCCGATGTTCCCCGAGCAGCGTTCGACTTCTTCGACTGGAAGGCGCGATTAAGCGGGGCAACAGTTTCCCCGGGAGCCCGGCTATAAATCAAGTCAGCAAGGTTTTGCTTAGAAGCCCGCGTTGTTTCCGCGGAAGATGTTTGCGGGGGTTTAGCGAGTCCGCCAGTCATCGGGGTGATTATCGAGCAGAAGCGTTTCGCTTCGAGTTAAACAGACAGTGTAACGTTCGACTTGGAGGTCGGTGATTATCGGGTGGAACTGTTCTAGTAAATAGAGAGTGTAACGTTCGACTCCTAGGGTGTCATGATTTTGGGAACGCAAGAGTGACGTTGCTGCTGGCATTGAGTATCTATCTATGTGCGAGGAAACAGCGTGGGGAATTGGACAGAGGGTGTTCGTGGTTCCTGAGAGTGTTTCAGAGTATTCGTGGATGAGCTCGTTCCGAGCGTGTCTCTCTTTCTCTCAATGCCAGGCCGCGTCACAATTCATTTCCCAACCGGTGCGCTGCCCGACATTCTTATCCTACCTGTCTGCCCCCTCTTTGTCCTCGCTCAACGTCCACGAGTATGTACAGTTAGATCTCGCTTCTCTAGCTTTGCTTGGCGAGTCTCTGCCTGTCGTGTATTCTATTTAACGATGAAATATTGAATAATGAGGGGAGAAAGGTGGGGGATGCTTGTAACAACCTGTCGTTGATTGTTCTGTTTTGAGTGTAGGAATCTCGGAGGTTGGAGGTTGGCTGATTTTGGGGGTTGTTTGGAATCGATCCGGTGTATTGTTTGTGATATCGCGATTAACGCAGACGCTGGTATTAATTTGCTGGCGCGTGATGTAATGACGGGAATATTGAGACGCTAATTAGGGGGGCCAGCTTGATTGCAAGGTCTCGTGACTCGTTGTTCCTTGTGACGCGACGTTCCTAAACGGAACTACGAGATATTCGTGGCGATCGATGAAACGGCGCGTGGCTAGAGGGAAATGGGCCACGCCGAATCAGTTTGAGGGTCGGGCGAGGAATATCGATAATCGAAAGATGGGGAATAGGTGGAGCGAGGATGGAACAAACACTTAAAATTTGAAACTTAGGGGTTGGTATGGTGAGGATTTAAATCTGCTGTTCGATATGTCGATGGTTCAATATTTGTAGGTTGATATATCGGAAATTGAAAGCTTGGGGTTTAAAATATTGAGAATCCGGAGCTTGGATTTTTGAAGTATTGGGAATTTTGGGGAACCTTGGGAGTTTGATGCACCTAAAATTGAAAAGTTTGAAAATTGATACTTGGTAGTTAGAAATATTGAGAATTGAAACCTTGGGAATTCGATGCATCGAAAATTGAAAGATTGGAAGTCGAAAAATTGAAAATTGACTCTTGGTAGTTTAGAAATATCGAGAATTGAAGCCTTGGGAGTTCGATGCATCGAAAATTGAAACCATGGGGTTTAAAATATTGAAAATCAGAAGCTTAGAGTTTGAAATATTGGGAATTAAAGCCTTGGGAGTTCGATGCATCGAAAATCGAAAGCTCAGAGAAGTCGAAAAATTGAAAATTGAAACTTGGTAGTTAGAAATATAATCGAAACCTTGGGAATTCGATCCATCAAAACTGGAAAGCACGGAAATCGAAAAGTGGAAAATCGAAACTTGGTAGTTAGAAATATTGAGAATTTTCCCGAGCACGCTGCATGAAAAATTGAAACCTTGTGATTTCAAATATTGATAATCCGATCCTTGGGAGTTCGATGCATCAATAATCGAAAGCTCAGAAGTCGAAAACTGAAAAATCCAGACTTGATAGTTAGAAATATTGAGAATTGGAACTCGGACGTTCGTTGCATCGAAAATTGAAACCTTAGAGTTTAAAATATTGCAAATCGAAAGCCCTTGGTTCAAAATATCGGAGAACCGAAACTCGGTAGCGGAATGCATCGAGCATCCAAAGCTTGAAGATCGATACGCGAAGAACCGAAAGCATGACAGCCGATACGCGGAGGCCAAAGGTTGAAAGTCGAGCCGGCGAGTTGGTTATTTATCAGTTACACCGTGTTTCGATACACCCAGCATTTAATCCAGTTGGCGACGCGCAGCTAAATCCCGCATAACAACATTGCGTGGAATTTACGTAAGGCCGAGTGGCGAGGCTTAGTCGCCTGATCGGCGTGCGCATTCCTCGGCGGCGGACGTAAAAGTTAACGTAGCCCCCGTCAGTCGAAACCTACGACTTTCACTCTCGACAAAAATGTCCCTCTATCGAGTTCCTTCAATCGATTTATCGCACCTCCTCAACAGACACATCTCTCGAGTCCCCCAATCCTCCCGCGCACCAAAAACAATTATTCACAGCTATCAAACACAACAAATACTCTAGAAACCAACTTCCTCTGGTTCTCGTAACCCAAGGATGACTCAACCACCGAGTTTCGCAACGCCAAACGTCACAATGACTCCATCACCAGGAAAAATGCGTGGAAAGCCACTTTTCCTAATTCTTAATAATAACGCTGAGCGATGACGTCTCCACAGAACCTCATACACCTAATTGTCCCTTCGGTGCATAAGAAATGAGCCTCGGCGGAAAGATACGGCACTGCGCCGAAGAAAGTCGTTTCCCTGAGAGCCGTGCGAAGCCGGCTGCCTGCGGTGCGCGCCGCTTGGGTCCGCGTATCGCCGCGCTCTGACCCAGAAACCCACTTTCTTACCGAATTAAAAGCGACATCGCCGAGCGTACCGTGGCTTCTGCTAGATACGCCTGGCCAAATAGATCGCCACGTTCGCTATCGAGTGTACAGCGCGATCTACCGATTCCAGTAGTTTCCTTCCTCCGCGACAGCGATCAAAATTCCGCGTGTCTCAAGCAACATCCGCAGCGTTGATTTCAAAGGAGATCGAAAGTTTCGTCTCGCTGTAAGAGACGCGCTGATACAGACTCGCGAGGATGAAGAGATGGGACAATAGCCGAAGGCGAGCACGGGAATAGGACGGGGCAGAAGATATGGAAGAAACGAGGTTAAATAGTAGGCGCGCGCAAGAGGAGCGGAAATACGCGTCCCCGATCTACTAAACGCGATCATTTCCGAGCTTACTTGTGCATAAGCGGCCACGGCCGACAAACTCGGCGGTGATTTTTTCTATCGATGATTGCTAGCTTCCAACTACGTCGGCTCGCTTTCACTCGACTCCCATCGCTGCCCTCGTCATCTATCGGGCTCTGTTCATCTGACCTCCAAACGATAGCGTGTCGGGTGTAGGTCGACGATCATTTCCGACACGAATCGACTGGCATCTCCTTGTCCAGAGGGAGGAAATGGGGAGTGTAATGGGACGAGAAAGAACTCCGTTGTGCTTGCGAGTTGACGCGAGGAATACAGGGAATAAAAATCAAAATTCTTCTTTATCTTGCGCCTGTTTATCTCAAAGTGACCTGCTCGGGAAGAACTCCCTTCGAAGGGCCTCTTGAGCGCGAACGTGAAACACTGGAATTCAGCGTAACGCGAGCCACGCGATCGTTTAACGCAGAAGGACGCGTGTCGTCGTCGTTTGTTTGGAAAAAACGGAGGAATGAGGCGCGCCGAGGCTGCAACTATGCAAAGCTTGCGGCAGGAAGTAAAGCGGACAGGCGAAACACGATCTTCGGGCCGCATTATCTCCGCGAGCAGCATCATGGAACAGTGGAAAGCCGAAACGAGGCTGTCGGGATAACTGTACCTGTGCGCGAGCCGGTCGAAAATTTTAGAAGACGCGGAAATCTGGGCTTCGCCTTTCGTGAAACTTCACTTCGGCGGTTTTACGCTGGCTTGAAGTATTCAGCTTTCTGATGCAGTGTTTCTCAAGCTTTTTGAGTCGGGATACTCTTTTATAATATTTAAGGGGGACTCCACCCAGAAGCCACTAAAAAGTTTGGGATTTTTTTGTTCGTATAAATACAAAATATTGGGCTTGGATTTTTTATATAGTTTTAAAGCAATCTTTATTTTGCTAGAAAATTTTTTTTTTATGGAAAATTGTATCAAATGGCGGCGAACAAAATTTCTTTCCGGAGCACTGCAAAGAAACTGGCTCATAATCCCGGGAATGACTGGATCACCTGAGAAGAAAATACAGAAGAGATAAACTGGAATATATTCTCTCCAATGTAGCGTAGGATTTTATTGATATTTCAATTATTCGACTTTTTACAAGCATTTCAATGCAAATTTTTACGTAAAAAATTAAAGTTAATTCTTCAAACAGCTACAATTTCCAAAATAATTCGAATTTTGAGAAAATCCTGCGCTACATTGGAGAGAATATATTCCAGTTTATATATCTCTTTTGTATTTCCTTCTCAGATGATCCAGGCATTCCCAGAAGTGTGGGTCAATTTCTTTTGCAGTGCTCCGGGAAGACATTTTGTTAGCCGCCATTTTGTACAATTTTCCATAACAAAAAAATTTTTTCAAGCAAAATAAAGATTGCTTTAAAACTGTGTAAAAAATCCAAGCCCAATATTTTTATTTATACAAACAAAAAAATCCCAAACTTTTTAGTGGCTTCTGCGTGGGGTCTCCCCTTAAATAACCTGTTATCCCGTATATAAATCTACCAACCCATACTTCAATTTTAGGCTTAAAGAACAAAAACTACAGAATAAAAAAAATAAGCATCCTTCCACCCCTATTTGTCGCCCCTAAGGATAACATATTTACAAAGTGTCGTCGCCTACTGAAGGCACCAAGGTGTCGAGCATCGGCAGGTTGCACCAGGTGCCACGAGACACCGGCGAAAGCCGTGAACGGTCGAGACGGCGACCTTGACTCCTTTCGACTGTTGTTCTTAGGAGGTCCGTGGGCGGCTCGGGGGTGGAGGACACGTGGAAGAGAGGGTGGCAGTGACACGACAGTATCGGTGCCTCCATTGAAACGGCTTTCAACCTGGATTTGAATAATCCTCGCTCCGGGAAATCCTCTTTGCACCGTGCTCTCACCCCTCATGTAATAGCGGCTGGATCTTTTAACAGCTTCTCGACCGATGGCCCATGCATGGGGGTTCGATTTCTGTGTCTGTAGGCTAACAGAATTTTGCATTCTATGCTGGAGAATCGATCACCGTGGATATTAATTTCTGAGTTCTTCTTCTTGTCTGAGACTTATAACAAAACATATTTTCGACCCCTTACCTAGGGGGTTGTTTTCACTCCTTCAATATGGACAATTGTCGATAACGAGAGATACGTGGTGAATATTTTTTACTATTCTGCAAATGTGCGGAGTCTCATCAAAATCTCTAATAATAATAATAATAAAAAAGGATCCTCAGCCTGATTTCTGTTTTCTGTCATCTATCACTATTCAGCACTTTTGATAGAAAAATCTGCCAGGTAATAGGTTAAGTTAGCGTGGACCAGGTGGCAAGAGAATGGGGATGGACGTATCAAAAGTTGAGGATATGGAGGATCGAGGACCGTGGAACGACTGGAGCGTTAAGTTGGCGATCGAACGAGTTGGCTCGTTAGAATGCATCAACCAGCGAGTCCTCCCTCGGAGAATTGGCAGAGCGCACCGTGTTCTGTCTCCATCGCGACGAGGACGGACGTTTCTTCCATTCTGGACACGCGGTTAATTCGCGGCCGACACGACCTCCCCCTCTGCCCGGATGTCTTACGTTAATTGTCAGTGACGCGCGGACGTGACGAAACGCCGGTCCATCTAATTATGACGTAGGAGGCGCAAGCTCGATGAAAGGCGGCTGACTATGGCTAAAAGTTCGCGCTGCGCAACGCTGAGCCACACTAAATAAGTCCTGACCAGAAGGTTACTCAACCGGCCACTCCAATTTCGCGATTTCTATCAGTAAGCGCTAGGAGCGACTTCAATTCAATATTACAGGAATCTAGACAGTAACTTAGGGACATTGTATGCAAAAAATAAAAGTGAAAATCGCAATCTCGCGAGTCCAATTTGATTGCAGTTAGATAATTGGTGTATGAATTTAAGATATATAAATGATTAAACATTTTATTTAGAATTAGAAGTTCTTCATATATTTAATTTCTAGTTTAATAAGATTTTTATTCAATAATATTATTTACCTCTATTTCGGTTTCAATTAATTATATACAGTGACGGACGAAAGAAAGTTTACAACTTTTAAAATCGCATAACTTTTATCAAATTAATCTAAACTAGTTGGGTTTGTTTAAGAAGCTACAAGAATTTTTTTCAAAACCACGAAACACGTCACTTAGCAAACTAATCCTTGTAGCTTCTAAAAAAAACTCAACTCGTTTGGATTAATTTTATAAAAGTTATGCGATTTTAAAAGTTGTAAACTTTCTTTCTTAAAGATTTGATTTTTCTCATATACATACGAGTGGTAAGATATAATTTTGAAATTAAGACCATCCCATTGAGCCTACTTAAAGTGTTCGCCGAGCGAACGGCTTATGTTCACTTATCTCTCAGCACACAAACGGCTCAATATAGCGCAGATAGGAGCGGGTAATTACAGGGACGATACAATTTCGAATGTAGCCGTGACACCGTTCCGCGGACCTTGCCCGTGAATTAAAGTGAGCCCGGGCCCCTGACCCCATCCTACGCACCTGTCCGCGTGCCCCAGCAGCGATACGATCACGACGATCCCCGAGGTTTTACGACGAGCCACGAGGGCACAATCGATATCGCGGAGGGGGCCCGTCTCCCTCCAGAGTTTACGGTATCTGTCGTACTCCGACTCGAAAATTAAAGATCCGCCTGTTGGACGCGCAAAAAGTCGTCGACGAGACTCCGATGCAGCCTTCGCCGCGAATATTTTTCGCGTTTCAAGCTCGCGCTCAACCATGCGTAGCCTTTTAACACGCGCTATCAAGAATGCTTCGAATTTCGCGCCATTTTTCGATACCGCACAAACTCGAAAATTAAAAAAAGGAAAAATATAGGAATATTCCCCAGAAATTTATAATCCTTTTACAATATTAATTTAACCATGCGAAAAGCGCGCGAAATTTGAATTTGCACAGATTGTTTAAACGAACAGGGTTGATTGAAATTAAAGTAACCCCAGGATATGTAATGAGACTGCGAATGCTCGAACAGCCACCCTTTGATCGCGCTCCTTTTTCCTCCAAATCCGCGAGCAGAGCGGTCTGGTTTCAGCGGAGGAGACGGTGGCGGTGGCGAGTCAAAGAAATTCGCGCGGCCGCGAGGCCAGTCGCCGGTTTGTTTTTTCAGGCTCGGCATTGTGCCTCCCCTCCTCGCCGTTCGTTACGGCTGGCAATTATCCGGGCGCAAGTTTTCCCTCGCTGCCTTCCCCGCGAGCTTTTAACACTTTTAATCCGCGAAAGTTGCGCGGAACGCGAACGTGCGCGCACAACTAACGCGAAGTAACCCCGGCCAGCTTTTTCGAAGCGTTCTCGACAACGTCGCTGATCCTGCGGATAAATTTCAATGCGGCTTACGCGTGGTTGCAGCCGAAATGCAGGGGAACGCAACGCCGGGACGCAAATTACTTTTCGCTGGTATAATGGGAAGAAAAAACGTGGGGATGATTGAGAAAGTAGCTAGACAAATTGTTTGGGAACCACTCAAGGATTCTGAAAGAGCAACGAGTCTGATGGTATCTAGAGCGATTCGAAATGTTAAGGGGTGGCGTTTGGAGCGAGTCTAAGGATTCACGGGGAAACAGTAATCACTGATAAAGGGACGTTTCGGGGGGATGCTTGGAGGCGCCTCTGACGGCGAATCGGATCGATCAGGGCGGCCCTGTTTAGCCTCCAAGAAGCCTGAAATCTCCTCGACACTGTTCGCCAATGGATTCGACCAATCGCGTATTCTGATAACCGAGCTCTTGGGGCTCGACTCTTTTTGTATTTTGGCGACGAACTTAAGGTGTAACAAAAAACCAGAGGTGGGCATTAACTGAATTAAAAGTTCCTTAACCCTTCGTGGTCACACCTTCTTATAATCACGAATTGGTCACATTTACCATTTTAGAATATTTTAACCTTTTAACTTTTGAATTGACAAAATTTATAATTGAAAAAGTAGTTGTTGTAAAATGCGATTTTTTTGTTAAAATTCACCAAACTTTTAAATTTCAATATTCAGGTCCGAAAATGTACAGAAATATTGGCAAAGAAAAAATGCTTGGGGTGCGATACACCCCGTGTGACCAGGAAGGATTAAATAACGGATCAAATAAAAGTTAGTTTAGCTCTAGATAATTTGACGAATAAAGTTAATTTTTTTTAACTTCTATTTTCCATTCTTTAATTTTGATTTAAATACAATTCTTGCCTATCTCTGGTAACAAGTTACCAGACTTTGCTTGCTGTGTGTTAAGTGACAGTTGAGAGACTGAAATTTAGATAAAAATTTAGGCAACCAAATTTTAATTGAATTTAAATTCAAACCACCTAGGACGATTTCTGCCTCTAGAATTCAGGTCCCAGGGTTTTGAAATCTCAGGTCAGGCAGCAGTCGAAAGCCGACGAAAGCGACGAGATCGTCAGTGCAAACGGTCGCCGGCAGTTTTCCTTAATCATCGCGTTACACGCGCGATAAGAAGGTGTTTACGCGCGGTGGATCGCGCTCGCCGTAATAAAATCCAATGAAAGCTTCGCCGCAGAGAGGAATATCGCGTATCGGTTGGTGGAGCGACGCCGCGATCGATATTACATGCGCTCCTCTCTTTGGGCACAGGCCTGGCCGCGATAGTAATTCGGTATTTTACGATGTTGACCAGCCGACGACATAATTACGCGGCCGAGCTGGTGTTACGTATGCCCAATTAATTCCAGCGGGGCGGCGAATTATCGAGTATCCAAGAAACTAGAAACCCGAGAGGCTCTCTTAAATCGTAAAGACAGAGAACTGCGAAATTATTAGAGATACAGATATAGCTTATATACATAACCCAACAATATTCCATTTTTTCCAACTCGAAACAAAGTAGATTGATGAAAGTGGTAAATATGAGAGTTAATATAGAAGCGAAGTGAAGGTTGAAATGGTTCCTCGGTGTTTATTTTACAAAATTGCAAAGGGAACTCGAAGAAACTCTATAGCTAGCAAAGTAGATCCACATTGCTATGTGAGCGATGGAAATCCCATTGAGATTTGATCTTGCTGATATCGAAACACAGTAGACTGATGAAAGTGGCAAATATGTGAGTGAATTGGAGGCTGAAATGATTCGTCGATCTTTCTTTCAGAGAACTGGAGAAGGAACACGAAGAAACCGTGCAGCCCAGCAAAGTAGATCGATATCAGGCTGTGTAAGCGACGGAGTGCTGGCTATGGTGTAGCCCAGCCCATTGGGGGATTCGATTTTTTGAAGCAGAAGATGCGAATATAGGAGTTGCCGCAGGAGCGAGTTGGAAACTCAAACGATTCGACGGTGGGTAGGACGGCGAGAGGGTCTGAGACCTATCGACCGGTATCTCGAAGTGATCCCTGCAGCCGGTCGTCGCGATTGATTACTAACTGCGAGCGTTATGCACATGGCCCCGGCAGTACGCACGTGAACGCCCTATCCATGCAAATGTAATTATGGATTCGCTTTGACGCCATAAAAGGCTCGCTGCCTGTAGAACTACGTGTCTTATTAGCTCTGCAGCCAGTTAATATCGAAGTTTATAGCTGCTGAGGACGACTCCCTATCGATCATGCCCTACAACAACGCCTCGAAGGGGATGCGCCCCACTTCTTCGCTTATCCCTCACATACACGCTCTGTGAAATCCAAATCCAATACAACACGGGTATCCCCAAACAGGTAATCAAAGTATTACAATTCTTTCGAGCCCTAGATAGCAAATAATCGCGCTATTTTTTGTGTAATAAATATAATCAATAATAATAATAAGAAGAAGAATATTACTACTAATAATAATTCTAATAATAATACTAATGTTAATAATAATAATACAACTTCAATGAAATCGATTTCGAAATAAATTTCCAAACCCTCCGTTCCCAAAATTTGTGTATTACCCTTGGATTGTTTGATTACAAGCATAGAATAACAATTCCCCCGTTTACCGACGATTGATCGACTGAAACAGAAGCCAGGCCCTTCTATTTTATCGGATATAGCGTATACGTATACCGTACGCACACTCGTGGCTAAATTCGAAGCAAGTTACACGCCCTCGGGTTACGCCATTGACCCAACTTTGGAACCCTCGTTTTCATTAATCCTTTCAACATCGCCCCCACCCCGTCTGCCCCGTGGACCTTTGTAGACGGGGCTCGTTTATCCATCGATTCAACGGCGCGAAATATAAATAGGCTACTCCTGTCGGCCATCGAGAGCTCGACACCCCCGCCCTCCATTTCAAATTTCGTCCTTATCCATTCATTTCGATACACCTTCCCCACTTGTCCCCTCGAGTCACCCCCTCAGCTCCAAATTAATAACACAAGCACCAGAAGAAGGCTAATAAATAAAGAAATACACTTCAGAGTTCCTCGATGCATGCCTCGCATTGTCTATCAAAGTCGGTATTCCGACGAGGAAACCTCTCTCCCTTTTACGACGCACATACGCGGCTTCTTCGATATCGCGCGAAGCGTCGCAATTTCGAAGCATGAGAAATTTAGGAGTACATACACTAGTGGACAAAAAAGTTACCACTTTTTCGATTTGTTCTATTTTTGTTATTTTTTTTAGCATACATTTAGGACTTTTAGGACTGTGGTATATTTAATATGCATATTCTGATGGAGAATTTAAAGATGTATAAAATCCAGTTAAAGTTGAATTTAATTAACTGACAAGCAAAAGTGTTGTATGATATTAAAGGGGGTAACACATTTTTGGGGCCGACAAAGAAGTTACCACGTTTAGCAACTTTTTAGATTGTCCTAAAAGCAAAATGTCCCCCCACAAAATATTAGATGTTTTTATGTTCAAAAGTGGTAGGTTTTTGTTGACTTTAAAAGTGTGTTGCCTTGTTTAATATTATGTGCGGTTTTTTGATTGTTAGTTAAATAAATTCAACTGTAACTGGATTTTATACAGCTTTCAAATCTCTTTCAGAATATGTATGTTAGGCATATACTACAATTTTGAATTGATATTGAAAAGTAATAGAATTAGGGTGGGCCGAAAAAGTGGTAACTTTTTTGTCCGCTACTGTATATAATCTTTGGTTTCACCCTTTGGACAGTGGGAAGCTTGACAGTAGATGGGGAATAGTGGGTCAAGCTTGACCCATAATGTAACCCGTGCAAGAAAGAAATAAAAAAAATAAATTAAACTACCTTTGAAATTACTTCATTATTTTTATTTATTTATATATTTATAAGTTTTAACTTGTTTAATTACCGTTTCAATTCTTGATTTTGCTATGTCAGTTAATTCTTATCTTGTCTCTCCATCTTTGGGATCCATAAACTTGCGATTAATGAGTGAATAAATAAACGAGATTATTTAGCCAAAGCTACATAGCACACATGTATGTAGCTGGAAGGAGTCACGTTTGCGAGTCAGTGCTATCGACTTTCCAGGATGCTCCTCGTGGCGTTCACCAGGATCCAAGGCCGACGAGGCGATAACTGTCAGCAGGTGGCGATGTTATCTTTCTTAGATCGACGTTAACTCCGGCCAGTGGATGGCGGCGTTTATTATGCCGGTGTTGCGCGCGTACACGCCGGCGGAGGCGGAGTTGCGAATCAATAACCCGTGTTATAAGGCATTTGGGCATGCCGAGATATCGATTATGTAGCGGTGTGCAACGCTAGCTAGAGAGGTGTCCAGAAGACGACGCGTAACGCGACCTGACTCCATGGAAATTAGGATCACGAGGGGCATCGGCTCATTTAAATATCGCCGAGGGGGGGACGAGCTGGGGGAGCCGTCGTCTAGACTAGCACAAGCTTGGGTAGCCGAGGATTTCTATCTTTCCTATCTACAAGTACATATAGGTGTACCTAAACGAACGGACATCTTGGTAGAAAATTGGTAGATCCACTAAGGGATAGGTAAGTGTCTTTACTGGGTGGATAAACAGGAGTTCATCGGATTGATATAGTGCTGGACACTATTTTTTGCTGATTGGACATGCGAAAAGTTAAACGAAATTCCTGTAAAGTAAATAGTGTATCATTTGATACATAAATGACATTGTTTTAAATTATCAATTATTAGTTAAAAGAAAATGGCGTATTGTTTCGAATTTAAGAATCAGGAAACAAGTGACTATTCAACGCGATAAACTTTATGGCCAAAAAATTGTGTCGCAATAAATTAGCCTTATAGTTATAAGTTTTCTAAAGTTGTACGTAAATTTCGTGTATGCAAATTGTTTTCTCTGTCTTATTTTCTTCTTACATGATTTTTAAGAAGATTGTATATGCCTTTTCGTGGTCAGTTATGTTTCAATTAATGTATAATGTATTCAATTAATGTCCCTCTGAGATTGACAGAGCTATAGCAAATTTTGTGAATCGACGTTGACCGACTGCCCCTAATACCTACATCACCCTGAACATGGCACAATTAATAATTAAAATTAATTTCACTGATTAATTTATTCCATATTTCCGATTGCAATAACGCAACTACAAAGGAGATATATTAATTTCTTAACAACTTTACTATGTATAACAAAAACTAACTTACTAATATTTACAGATATTCTCCTCGAAATTGAATTGTGTTAAACTCAGGCCTTCCTTGCAGCCAACAGTACCTATAATTGCAAACTTAATAAACACAAATTTGTCTCGAAAAAGGTGACCAGCGTCCCTCGTTTTTCATTAATCGGAGCCGCAGCAGAACTGAAGAGGATAGCGCTCAACTTATTCCAAGACTCTACTGTACCCAGGCAAAGAGACAGTTAAATATGAAAGGAAACTATCAAGATCCCAGCGTTTGCACCTAGCTAGACCAAAGAGCATGCCTGCGGAGTAGCGTGCGCGTAGAAGCGCCGTCTAAACGGGTCACCGTCTAGATAGGGGCATCGGATAGACCGGAGTGCTTAACCGCGAACGGTATCTGAGCGTGATTGCCGTGAGCCTCGAAACAGTGCCAGAATAAGAATGGACGTTTAGGGGGGGCCACGCGAGTCGGGCAAAAAGTCGAGCGGTTGCGAAAGCGGCAACTGTTAACCGTGTGTTCTCGGGGCAAGCTGCGAGAGTGGATGTCTAGCAGCGTGGCGAGCCCGGAGGTGTCCTGGCCGCGGGGGAAGAGAGAGGGCGAAGAAAGGGGAGTGAAACGGAGGCAAAAAGGCACGGCACCGCTGTGCTCGCGGTACTATGTCATTCAGGAAGTCCGGTTAAGCGGTGGTTGCGTACACGAGGTCTTGATAAGTGGCACGAGAGCGGGGAGGTACTTTCGCCTGTGCGTGAAGCTTTCTTAAAGAACACTCCGCCTCGCCCCTCATTATCCCGCAAGATTTAATTAATCGACGGAACCGTTTTTGTGTCCACCGCCGGAGGACGTCCCGTGGATTGCCTCGTGGGAACCCCGTCCCTCTAGGACCCTCAGAGTCCAACGGATGGGAGATGGTTTAGGCGAGTAAATAACTGACACGGTGGAATCGCGGAGGCTCGATTAATCAGCAGATTCGACGAGCCGCGCGAACTCTTAACGCTCCGAAGGCTCACCGGATTCGAGAGGCTCTGATTCTAGGGGGTGACTTTTTTCGAGGGAGGGCTTTGGGGGGAAATCTGAGGGGAAGCTGGAGAAGGGTCTGTAGGGTGTTTTAGGTTTGTGTGGGAAGGTGTCTCGGGAAGTTTTAGTAGAAAAGATAGACTATGAGTTTTGTTTTTGTTGATATAAGCAGTGGTATAGCTAGAGGGGGTTGAAGGGACTTGACACTTTCGAAGAAGGGGCATTATAAGAAGAAAAGAATACTGAATTTTATTTTTTAAATCAATTTTTATAACCACCTAATGAATTTTATCGAATTTGCACTAAAAATGTTTTGATCCCACTGGATCTAAGGGTTTCGAATTGGAATTTACTTGGAATAGGAAGTATTTAGATCGAGGACTGTATTACAATTGGACTCAATTAGGAATGGAACTGTCTGAAGTGACTTAGGACTTAGGATCCTAATTATTCTACACAGAGGCAGACACTCGGCGAACGTCGAGTAGATTAGAAAGAGCAAGACTGCCTAGATTGAGTTGTGGGGATATCAGAAGAGTTGAAACAGTCCCTGGAAGTGATTTCAAGCAACCACGACCAACCGATAGGCTAATAACTGGTCTGCTAGGATTGCACGCCGCTTATGAACGCCAGTGGAAGCAGCCTTGCGACTCCACTTTCTATTGCGTCACCAGAGGATGAGGCCTTCGCAAGCCTCCCTACGTTTTGGCCTCACCTCGCCTTATCCCACTTCTTTGTTGTCTGCAACCGCGAATTTTCAATTCGAAAATTGAAATATTCGAATACTTCAATTTTCGAGTAGTAGGTTCGAGTATTCGGATATTCGAATACCGAAAAATTCGATAAATAATCCCAGCCCTACCCCCAAAGAAGGGGCTTTGTAAAAAGAAAAGAAAGCAGGATATTATTCTTTAAATAAATTTCTATAATCACCTAATGAAGTTTATTAAACTTGCATTAAATGAATTTTTCTTACAAATATTTTTATCCGTTCTACTTGACTCCCCTCCAAGATTAAATCCCGAGTGCGGCACTGATATACACCGATAATAAACCGACAGTAAAATATAGTATACCTTAACGGATTCTAGTAGAATAATAATTAAAAAAAACACTAGAACGCGGAGAAAAACGTGTACCAAGTAATGGAATGTGCCTAGCACAGCGATCAGAACACCATTACCATTAATTGCGAACAATAAATCAGAAGCTCTGCCTGTGACGATCAACTTATCGCCACTTCGTGAACGATACCCTACCCAGCTGCAAATATTCATGGACCACCACTGCCCAGTGGCGGATCAGAGCGTTCATTTCGAAATCGATGAATAGCCACCCGCGACTGACTCAGCGCTGAGCCTTATCTGCCTGGGAAATGCCGCGATCCGCATAAGGAAAACGCAGTGACGATACTGCCGAAGGCTGCACAGCGACTGTCGACAAGTCCCGTGGCTAAAAAAAGACGAACGTCTCGCGATGAATGTCACTCAGCCTCCACGGATCCGACCTTGGATCGGTGAAACCAGGAATTCCCTGTTATTGAAAGCAACGCCGCAAGATTGTCGCCAGACGGCCGAGGGGATTTCAGAATCGAAATGGAAAGTACCGATGCAAATTTCGGAGACCAAGACGCGCGCGCTCCCACTCTGGAGCTTGTGGAATCGATAGGGGCTGCTAGGATGAAGTTACGGGGTTGATGGAGCAACTACAACATAGAATCCTTTTCAACTACAACATAGAATCCTTTTCACCCAAGTTCCTTTTTCAGAGAACCTTCAAGATTATTTCTTTATTTTCATAGAGCAGATGAATCACAACTCTGGTACATTAATCCAGATATTTATACAACACCACTACGCAGTGTTGAACAAAGTAGGTGGTAGCCCGGGTGCCCAGTTTCCAATCGGGATATTTAATTTAAGAAAGGGTGGAACGAAGTGAAAACAGGCGAGAAGCAGCGGAGTAACCGTTTCCCTCGCAGGATGGCTGGGATAAGGAATTCCAGTTGGCGAATATTCAACGCGAATCACGCTCACGGTGAGTATCGAGCTTGCACCTGGACCAGTTTTCTGCCGCAGTGCTGTCGCTGAATCCCTGTGCCCCCTTTCTCTTCCCAGCCTGTCCTTCTCTATCGCTCTCCGCGCCTCTCTCTCTCTCCCTCCCCCTGCGTTTGCATTTTTTTCATCAAAACGTTTCGGTCGACGGACGGGTATAGCCGCTGGAACGGATGCATTTTAAATCTTGGCACGCGATGAAAATTCAGAGGGCCACGAATGGTATAAACACAGTATAGCGGGAAAGACGACGACGAGATACTACAAGTCTCCCCGCCCTGCCTTTTGTTTATTCATCACCTGTTGGAGGCACGAGGACCTCAACTACCCATAGGCATCGTCAAATGCGAGGTGGATCAAGGACATCATCAGGAGTTTCTCAATTGTATCTCGGAGAGCTTCGGGATAGGTACCAATGCTTCCCCTCATCTCTTCAGTGGGTATTAAAGAAGCCTCCTTAAAATTATGAAAGAGAAAAAACGATCCTCGGGTGGCGGGACTCGAACCCAAGATCTGCGAGGTCCTCCGGATTACTAGGCAGCCGCGTTACCAATTCCCCCAACGCCGAGTCCCCGATATTACTCCTTTCCGAAGTCTACAAATAAGCCAACTAACGGGGCGCCATCTATGTGCCACTCGCACCATAAGCGAACAGAAGATAGTCGTAGGAAACCAAATATCACGCGTCACTTTTCCCTTTCATACGAAGCAGCCTGATGACTGTCTGCAGCCAACGTTCGCCAAGTGGAAGACGAAGCCAGGTAAAAAAGCATCGATCCAGGCTGTCCACCCGCGAGATCCAAGCGCTTACGCGTTAGACGCCGGATAGCCGAGATCGGCGGAGGGGCGAGAAGTGAACGAACTCGGGGGTCCTTGGGACGAGTCGCTACGAGCCGAACGACGCGTCTGTAAACTCCGCCGTGTGCCCCTGACTCGACAATTAGGCCAATGCCTTTAAGAACCGATGACCTGTCGAAAAATCGTTCTTATTTGTCTGCTGAGCCTAGTGCTAACGCGTCACTGTGGGAGAAAATCGTACGACCCAATCGACGGACTTCTTCTAGGCTCATCCAACCGATCAATCGAGCGAACTCTGCTAATTCCAGTGGTGTTACGAAAGCCTTTGTGATTCTTTTAAATTTTAGATTGACGATCGGTGGGAAGAGACGCGAGTAACCATTGTCCAGGGGCGCTTGTTTCATTAAGAAGATGAAATTTTGGATGGCTCGCGAAGTTGCGCGGGTTACCAAGCTGCAAGCGAATTTCTCGATCCCCGCGCGACAGAACGTACGGTTGATGAGGAGCTTTAGCTGTGGGGGCCCTTAGATATTCATGAAAACGGAGCTCCCTAGCGTGGAACTCGCGCGACCGAGATACAACCCGCGGTGACTCGGGCGTGATTTCGCCTATCCTTCCTGGAGGAAGCTACACAACATCGTTCCCATTATTCCTATCGTTCTTCGACTCCGGGAGCCACGAATTTTTAATAGCGCGCCTCGAATTCGTTCGCGCGGGGAGCCTGCGCCAGAGAAAGTCAGAGAAAGGAGGACTTTGTAGTGACCATCTGAATAGATATCGAAAACAGCTGTTCTAACTTGCCAGCTGCAATTTCAACAGGTGTAAGCTGGATTCAGTGCAAATGAGACTTAAACTTAATTATATCTGCTCTTATCACCCGCATGACCCAAGTTTCCGAGGGGGGCAGGCAATCGTGACGTTTACTCTGACGCGCTGATTTATCTAGCCGACGTTTCCAGCAGAAAATTCGTTCCCCCGCGGGGGCGGGACCTGAAAAACACGGTCCTGCGGCAGCCAGGTGAGCCAGCCACTGCCAAACACGATATTGTCCCCACAAACATTTATGCGCTGTGAAACAGGTGCGAGTCGTGCTCTCCGTGGCGCAATATGCGAGCCGACGCGCACCACCGATGACGGACAAGTGCTTCGGAGATAGTAAAAAAAAAGCGAGCAAAATCCCTCGATTGGTCTAGACAGGTGATGATTTTTTCATCATCGCTCTTCAATCTTGCCTATACGCTCGATCGACTCACTTGTACGCGATCACTCGCACGCGAATCTGTAGGGAGATTCGCACTGAGCGACGAATCATCGTCGTCGAAACCATTGGGGAGGATAATTCGTTGCAACAGCATTCTTTGTGCGCCAAGGTTTCGAAGGATATCAATCTGTCGGCTAGAAGGCGAAGGATACTTTGCGATGGATGGCAGTGGAAGTTTCCTCGGGGAAGCCTTGATTTCGATTATAACTCGAATGGACTCCCAGCAGTATTTTCTACGACGGAGTAACAGCGAATCTCGATCCTCCAGAACGCACGGGCGAATTTAAAAGTCAATTAACCAGCGACGCGCGTTCAAAGCGCGCCAGGAATATTTGTACCTAATGCCCTGCGCGCGCACTACTAATTCCCATCGACCAATGTAACTAGACGCCAATGCCTGCAGATTTGTACACCGAGCGTGTTCGATGTCCTCTTCACCTAAACTCCTACTCTACTGAAAAACGACCGGGGATCTCAGTCGATAAAAAAGATTCCACTCCCTTCAGCCCTAAATCTGCATCACAGCGCCAGAATATACTGGTTTCCAACCAAGTTTCCTCCGCATCTCGTTGGAAACGTAGCGCGGTCCCTTTCACTTTTCCTTTCCATCGGACTTTCTTACTTTCTTTCGGCGTATTAATTTACAATTCGAGCACACCGCGCGCGCGCGCGCATCCAAGTGCGCATTGAGAAACAGAAGAATAATAGGTTGGCACTTACGTCAGAATGGACAGTGGCGTAGAACGGTGGGCAGCCAGCGGCAACGTCGAGGTCCGCGAGCGCGCTGTTATTTTTCCTCGGTGGGTATTAAGAAATCACAATGAGGTTCGCGGTCGCAGGCGTTCGTGCGGTCGGGAAAAGGGCCGGCGAATTCGAAAGGCCGGTCGGGGTAACAGCTGTTCGATAAAAAGGACCTTCGGACAGTGGACGGCCGTCACGCGGCTTGCGCCTGGTTGCGGAGCGTTCGATACTAATTTTCGAAATGCTCGTTCGCGCACCGGTACTTCGGGTACATCGGGCGCGTCACGCGAGCGAGAAGAATGGAGAATAGCGCGAGCGCGGTAACGCTCGTCACGGACGGCTATAATTGCGCGCCGTTTGCCATCTTTGGTGTACGGAGATAAAGCGCGGGGCCTCGGCCCTGGCTACCGTATGCCACTGCTGCGGAGCCGCATGAATAAAGGCGTATAGTCGAAGCGGCTTTGTAATGAAAGCTGCGTATAACGGAACTATTAGCGCGGTCCAATATTCTTTTAATAGACCGGACTCGGTTGGTAAGTGACACGCGTTTAAAATTACCACGAAGACCGCCCCTTAAGCCGTGCGCGAGAAAACAAAAACGTCGGTAACGCGTGAGTTACAATGCGCCCGTAGCGCAGGTCAGGTCTTATCCTCTGTGGCCACTCGGTCGGTGTGCCCCCGAGGAGGAGTCGTGTTTCTGTAATGTTTACTTGCTTCAACGATGTCGCGATTCGATAAGATACGAGACCCTTTCAGGGACAACAAGGTGAGTCGACTACGTTGCAACGTTTACTTTCTACATCGCCGTTCCCGGGGCTTTAATCACTCCCATTACGGGGACTTATGATAGCAAAACGATTGACTGCCGCGATCCAGAGTGTTCTTTGACCGAGTAGCTTGGATATCTGACCTGGCATAGAGGACGGGATTATGTATAGCGGGATAATCTTCGGAGTCGCGTGGAGAGTTTCGGTACACCCAGTATACTCGGACAACGAAACTAATATGCTGGGGAGGGTGAACGGGGCCGTTCGCCTCCCGACACAGGTTTCACCAGGTGCGCAGCGATCGCGTCTACGCCACTGTCCCCGACGCGGGCCAGAGCCCGAGCATGCATAGAGACGAAAAATTGCGAAGGTCGTGCACTCACCCTCGAGCAGGTGCCAGTCCTCGTCGAGGGAAGCCAGGGCCTGCGCCTGGTTGGCCTGTTGTTCGAAGTCCAGCATCTTTGCGCGCCGTCTGTTCCAGGCTCCCTCCTCCCGTCTATCTGCTCCCGTTCGCTGGCCAAATATCTTGTCACTTCACCTTCAACGAAACTGTCACACGATGCCGCGTTACTGCTTCGAACGAGGGAAACTGTGCACCGAGCGGGCGCCGATCGGCCACGGAAACGAACGAGCGAATCGTGTCTCTTTTACCGAGAACGCTCGCGAGCGCGCGGAATCCTCCCGAGCGACAATTGAAAACTGGTATATCAAAGACAGACTTTCCCCTCGAAGAAACGCTCGCTCGGATTATCTCGAACGTCCTTTCGTCGCGGGCGTAAGAAAGAGAAGAGTAGGAGCGGGAGTGAGAAATATAGAGAGAGAGAGAGAGAGCGAAATAGCGAGAGAGAGAGAGAGGTGGGGGGTTCGAACGGTGAGAGCAAGACAGCGTGGTCCCTCTTTCGCGATCGGCGAACTCTTTCTTTCCGTTTGAAACTCTGCTCTCTGTTTACATCGGTGTATCTGATTGGCCTGGTCGGCAGTTCCCCTTCGCCGGCAATCGGCGCGAGCGTCTCGATCCTCTCTCGTTGTTTTCTTTCTTTCGAAAACCTCTTAAGGGGATGGGAGAAGGTCGGGGATTATTATCCAAATTCCGTGAACAACGCGCGCGTTGTGTATCCCTATTTTTGTGGGGGCTCCGCGTTACCGGAAAGTGTGGTCGCGTGTTGTCGCGCAGACAAAGTGAGAAAGTTACGGTGCGAGCGGACTCGCTCGCGTGCATACGTGGCGGTACTCGAACCGCGACTGATTTCCCCTATCACTCCGTGGTGCTCAGCTGCCACCCACTAGCCTCCCCCCACCCGCTCAACGGCTGCCGCCCCTCCCACCCCCGCGCGCCAAGCTTGCTCGTTCCAAGCAACGGTAGAACGTCTGACCCTCCCCTCGCCAACCATCCACACCCCTTTCACTCTATCTGTGCTTTCTCCGTCTCTGTCTCCCTTCGTCGCAATGTGCTCGCGCGCCTTCTCCCTCTCGCTCTCCCTGTCTCTCTCCCTCTACCGGTGTACAGGGTGCGGCGAAAGTCGTGGCGCGAGAACAAAGGTTGAGCCTACCGGGGAAAACGAGTTTTCGATTTTGAGACAGATGAAAATAGGTCGAGGAACGCGCACATATCGTCAAGGTTGAGATAAAGGTTGTTTGAACGTTCTTAATGGTTTTTGCGCAATATCTATAGTAGAGTCGTCTGTTTGACCCTGTACTCTCAACGCTGACGACCTGCTCAACATGCCACTCAAACGTGCACGGGGGGTCTGCGCCGGTCGATATGAAATCTATATTTATTGGTATTTACAGAGGATGTTCAAGACAGATTGTTTTGGAACAACCTGTGTACCGTTAGCGTGTAGTGGATACCAATGGGGTTTGAAAGATCAATGAATTTTAATTCTTAATAGAAAGTTCTTAATAGAGAATTGTGTCGAGTCTTTGCCCTACTCATTTTAACCTGAATATTATAATATTCACCTTCTTGTTCGTAACGTGCCACGAAAAATCGTATTCAGTTGCATAATTTTCAAAGATGAGCTCGCACACATTCGTGTTGAGCAAGCAATAGTGGAGGTTAGGTCAGCGGATACTCCAGCCGCGTCCACGAAGAGTATTGGTCTCATTGCCGAGCGTATACGAGCCTCTTCGTCTCTCATCTCTCCCTCTCTCGTACTTTGTAGTCTGCGACCGTTAATGCAGAGAGAACTCCGCGAGGCACTCGTGAATCCTCTTCCACTCTCTATTTCAGTTCCTCTTTCGTACTCCCGCCTTCTTTCCCGCTCTATTTCGCCGACCGTCTCGCTCTACCCACGCTCCCTCGCACTCTGCCTCCCCCTCCCGATACCGATCCGCCGTCCCGTTCTCGCCGCCGCGATACCCGTGCCTCTGTCCTCCGTGAGAAGGTTCCATCGTCGCTTCTCGTATACATATACACTTCGGGTTATGGCTAGCCCGGGTTACCGGTAACCGGCCGGTAAACGCAAAGTTATGCGTCTCCCGGTTTTAACCCGCTACTTTTTAGCGTGGTTCCTGGGAAACGAGACAGATGTAACAGATTCTGTCTTCTGACCGATATCGCCCAACACCCGAGGACAGTTGTCGTAGAAGAATTTATTGCTTGACCACCTCTCCTTTCGGTTCGACCTTCCAACCAAATTACTAACCGTGTTTCTTATACACTATTCTCCAAGCGCGTCTTCAACAGATTCCTGGGGTGCAAACCGAACGAAATTACCGACAGAGGGCACGCGACATGCGTGAATCTTGTCACGAGTCACCTCCGTGATGCAATCTCGTCACGGAATATGAATCGAGAGGATTGAAAGGATCGAAAGGTATCGAGAACGACTCTCCACGATTGGTATGGCGTGGACACGTCGCGTTCAGGATTGCCTCGCATAATTTGATGCGTCACGTAAATCTATAGTAGTTTCGTCACTTTTATGAACCATGGTAAGGGTTAAGGTCGCGCGCGAACTGTAGCTTCTGGAACGCGTGTCGCGTGCTCCTAGCATACGGCCCTGATGGCTCGCGCGCCTCGTCATTTGTCCTCGCCCCCTGCACCACCCTTGCCCACCGGTGGATACCATCCGCCGCTCACCAAGCCACTCGATCTACTCCCCCCACCCCTTTCGCGCCACTCTCCTCTCTCTCTTCAACCGCCTGACGCGTCGCGTGGCATTCTCTCCCTTCCACATCTCTATTCCTCCCCGCCGCGCTGACTCTACCTATCTCCCTCTTCACGCTCGCCAATTCCTCTGTCCTCCCCCCCGCGTTATACGATCGCGTCTATCTCTCTCCTCCCAACAGACCAGTCGTCGGTCTATCTCTCTCCTGCATTGTTTTCTCCGACTGCATCTGCCGCCGTTATTTTTATTCCTATTTTTTCGGTTTGTTTCGATTACGCGCGCGGATCGTTTTCGATCGTTTTACACGGTCACGAGATTCATCCGTGTAATCGCGACCAGGCAATGCGTGACCTGCGTAAACAGTAGACGTGGATTATTTTTTTGGCAACGCTCGAGCATCGGGAAAGTCGAAACAGGGGAATAGGGATGTACAACGGGCGATTTCACTTTAGATTCTACTTAACCTCGATTATTCTATCTTCCCCCGGCCTTTAAATTTATCAGTGCCCGATGGAAAAAGTGTTTTTATCGCTCTTATCGCGGATTCGATACAGGCGCCGTAATAAACGTCTGCGTGATAATTCTTTTCTTTTTTGTTCGTTCACGGTGGAGACTCGCGCGCGTTCGCTTCGTACGCGCCAGAACGGCCGACCGGTCTGTCTTTTTCTGTTTCGTTCCCCGTTCGACCTCGAGAGGAATCGGCGTAAGGTTTCTCCCTCTTCGTCGCGCGTGCCATGATACGGACATTCGCGTTCCTCGTCCACGAACCGTCTCCTCCTCGTCGCGTGCACGGCGAGCGCGCCCCTTCTCGCTCCAGCGTTTTGTTCTTCGTCGCAGATGCTCGCCAGTGCCGACAACCTTCTCCACCCGAGACCACCGAGCCGCGAGGATAATCGAGGCGAGCTGACGAGCGCCGAAATCATTCTCCTATCGCCGACGCGGATTGCGAAACTTTTCTCGTACAACTGCGCGTATTTCTTAATTACATTCCAGCCATTCTCTGCGCTTGGCAACTCAAATTTCCTTCACCGATTTCGTGCTCGTCACTTCCTCGTCGACTTGTCCCCGTTCGACCACTGGTTAGCCTTGCCGGGTATTCCGAAAAATACGTATTACGCAGCGGCGAAGAAAGCAGGGCCTATCGTTCTTAATTCTAAGTCTTACTGTCCTCGTAACAAGGTGGCCATTTTGCGGGACGTTTGTTTACGAGAGAAGTTCCGCGGCCAGGCGCGCTGTAGAGCCGGAGTAATTTTTGCGCGTGGAAATATTTTCGGGTAACCGAATAAAGTTACGCGGCCCGAGTTTTGGTATATACCCGGCCACTCGGGGAGTTTCGAGTTTCCTGTGAACAGGAAACCGTATCATTTAGCGTCACCGTCCCACGAGTGAAAATGCATTAACTGGCAGTGGCGGCCAACATTGCGGCAAAGTGAAACCCCTCGTCACGGTATAGTCACGTTAAAGCGAGACAGAGTAAAATAGTGTAACAATCGCGGACCGAACCTGGTAATCCCGCTGACGTTTCCTTTCCCGCTCGTCCCTTATTCCCTTTGCGACCGCCCCGACCTTCGTGGATCCCTCAGAATTCTTGCTACTCTCTGTGCAGCGCGAGAGGAGAGCAACCCGAACGCAAGGACGTATTACACGATCGCCCGTAATTATTGCGCGTATCGAATGCTTCTTTGTAACCACTCTACCTTACCGGCCGAGCGGACGCACATGCACACTTGCACGCTCATGTTCTAATCCTGGCCTTCTACTTACGCCACCGTAATCTGACGTCACGCCCGAGAACAAAGAGCTTCGTTTACGCGAGGGCACGGAAAAGTGAAACTATTTCTTTGAACTTGATCGCGTAAGCTTGTAACAAGAACAAGTAACCGTGGATAAATAAGTAGCTCCGTGGTATCTTGCGCAAGAGTGAGGAAATGTACCGCGTCCGTCGGAAGGCCGCCATTCCGTCAGTTGATCGTGAGAATTTCGTCCCGATGGTCCAGTATCGTGGAACAAAATAGCGGCGCGTCTAATTAAGACGGCGCCACTAGTTTGCTCTCGTGAATCTGCCCCGCTCATGCTTTCTCTCTCTATCAACCACGCACGTATACACATACTTTCATCCGTCAAACGTGTCGAATAAAAGAATTACCCGTTATTCATACGCTGAATTTTAGCTCGCCGGATCGCCGGTGAAAGCGAATTCCCCCGATTCCACTCGAGAGCCGTGTGTATTTTTTTCTATTTTTTTTTATTTAAACGCATTTGTACCTGTTGCTATTTTCGTGCGTTCATCCCCGACCTACGCAAGGACTTCACTCGTGAAGCTGAGCGCGGCGCCTCCGCACAGGTCGAACTTTAAAATCTCGTGGGCGTTCTCACGACAGTCCGCGATGCGAGTTTCCATGGCGATCGGGCCGCTGTGACCATGATTCCGCCGTGACGTCACGAGGTTTCGAAAAGGACAACCACGTGCCTCGTGAACGCGTCTAACGAGTTTCCTCGCGATCATTTTTCTCTCTCTCTTGCGTCACGAAAAATTGACGCTGTTTTCGCTGGAATGAGGATGCGTTTAATATCAAAAATCTCTCGCGATTCACGATGTATGTAAACAGAAATCGAAGGTAAACAGAGGCCGGGAATGGAGGCTAGCGAGACGTAAACATCAACGATTATCGCGATTAATAATCCATGCAGAATTAAATGATTTCGATCAGTTCTATATCTTGCATTGAGGTTGTATATACGTTATTCTATAATTGATTGCGAAATGTTATCTCGAGTAACGTTACTTCGAACGTGCCCCTGTTTTGATACCCACACTTCCAATGCGAATTTCTTCGAAGTTGGTCCCTTGAAAAAATTTTCTGCGCGTTTTCGGTCGAGCTGATACCGTATCGACGCAGATAAGATAAGTTTTCAGTATTTATGGATATTCACGTGTGTAATCGTGGAGCGAGAAGGGATTGGACTCGATGTAGAAACATTTTATAACAGTATTATTGTTTGGTATGATTCTTTCGGTCGTTCAATATTACATTGATTTTGGACACTTGATGTGATTATTTAGATTGACATTTAGTAGTTATTGGCTGGACGATATGCTTAATGTTTATCTGAAAAGTATCGTGGCCAGGATTCGTTGCGTTACGTGTCGACTTGGGAAGTAGGCCACGAACGTAGATCGAATTTGAAGTGGCTGTGGTGAAACGCAGTTCACGCGTCGTGTCTTTTAGCATCAGAGAAACACAGGAACAGCGTATTTTTTGGGAGATTGTTACAATTTCTAAATTCGAATGTAATATCGTATATTCTTTTCCGCTAAAGTTGTAAACGCATCGAAATTATCGTTTTACGATGTGAGCATTACGAAGCGAAGTAGGGAAAAGTTACACGCTCGCTTCTATCGCCATTAAATTTTAATAATCGTTCTATCGACGATAATATGGTAATTGTGATGTAGCTTGCGTGAGGATAATTTGATATAATTCAAAGTAATGTCGTGTTACGTAATCCCGTCGTGTAATAGTTATATAACCGTGCACGCGTAAAGTTTTAATGAGGATATAAATTAAGCAGTGTTAGGAATAATAGATACAAAATTTTATGAAACGGGAGAGACATCTATCTCAGTCGCTGGCTCACTAAAGTTTCGATTATTTTGTCGATTGTGCAGAGACACCTTCGAAATAGCGATATTCTATAATCGCATTATTTCCGAAATGTAATTTCATTACTCCTGTTTTAACAGGTAATTACGAGATGTGGTTATTGTATACCACAGATAATCCTATACCTCGTCTGTGTATATAATTATCGATTAACGTTACCGTCACGTCGGTAAAGTAGAACGCTACCCGGGACCAATAATTTCATTGACTTTGCTTAAATAAATCCATCGATCTATATAAATATTAACCTTTAAAAAGGTCCATAAAACATACAGAAATTAAAACAAATTTTATCTACTACTTAATATTCCCATATACTATCTCAGTTCTTTCATTATCAAATTCGAAACTCTTTAATTAAATTCGCCGGCAGAGGGTAGCACTTGTACTTGGCGAAACAGAATAAGAAACCAACATGGCGTCGTTGCCCCATAACAGTTCACCGTTCTCGAGCGATTCGTGAGCCGGTTAACCTGCGCGTTGTTTTTCTCCTTCAAAAAGTTTAAATCTCCAGTGTCAGTTCGTCACACCGGCACCAGAAAAATGATCGCGTTTAAGTTTTACAACAGCGTCAGGAGTGTGTCCACAAAGAAGAATCAAATAGCAAATCTCGTAAAGGTGAGGGCACCACTGCCACTGTTTTCAATTCTCCTTCAATGAAATTTATTTCGATTTCGTTGCTTGCCCCGTGTCTCCAGTTCCGACATATTCGTCACGCGATATTTCACGGTTTAATTAACAGTATTTATCTATATTCCCACGGTAAATCTCCTTTTTAATCACTTGTTGTTCCCTTCGTAAATTGTATTTCATCACAAAAAGAACCGGTTAAAAAAGCACGGAGTAATTTACGCTCAATATTTCGCGCAACAATTATGTCAATCGCTCTTTTCTATTGCAGAACAGTAAAGTAGTAGTGTTCATGAAGGGTGTTCCCGAGGAACCCAGATGTGGCTTTAGCAACGCCGTTGTGCAGATACTGAGGATGCACAATGTTAAGTACGATGCTCACGACGTTCTCCAGGACGAAGATCTTAGACAATGTGAGGCTCATTTGTATAATAAGAATATATCAGAATTTATATAAATTATAGCGATGCGAGTAGAACGAATCTTGTTCTCGTGGTATCGTATTTTCTGTATCCAGGTATCAAGGACTTCTCCAACTGGCCCACCATACCTCAGGTATTCATAAACGGGGAGTTTGTAGGTGGATGCGACATACTTCTAGAAATGCACCAGAACGGAGAGCTCGTGGAAGAGCTAAAGAAAGCGGGCATCAAGAGTGCCCTTCTCCAAAGCGAGAGCAAAGAATCTAAAGAGAAGAAGTCGATGGATTGAGTATTCAGGTCGAGTCTAGTTTGTTTATAATCTGTAAATAAAGCTTGTTGTCGATTGTATTTTGTTATAATAAAGCGTTCGGTTTTATATTTTCGCCTGATTCACTTGAAATAAAGCTGGGGGATACTGGACCCATCAGTTTGTTTCATTTGGGCCTTGATATTCTGTTCAATTATAATAATTATATTATGTTACAGTGGTTAGTGTGTTGGAGATATTTTTGAACTCGTCAACTTTTTATCCATTGTTAATTATAAGAGCATTTTAGAAGAGGAATCAATGTTCGATTTTTGGGGGAAGGGTTCACGTTAGTCGTCGATGCTTTAGCAAACTTCGCTACCGATCTCCGTTCACGTGACTGAGAGATAAGGAAAAAGCAGGACAGGGGGTGAAAGTGGATCAAGGTCGATAGCAGTGTGGGTCACGACATGGAGAGTTCTGGTCTACGTGCGCATACATGCGTGAGAAGTCATACGTCGTATTCTTCCGCATTGCGTTTCTACTTCTGTGACAAATTCTCCGATGTGTATATTGGTCCTATGAATGTTCGATTAACATCGAGGGTCAATTGAGAATATTTGAGGATTCTTAGATTCTTAAATACATAGTTGGGGCTTCTAAACATCCCTGTATTTAGCACTAGTTTAAAGTAATATTCTAGTACCTTCGCTCGACCTTGCTTGCTTTCAGAAATGATGAAAATGAAGTTAGAGATAAGGAGATTTAGAGATAACAAGAAAGAAAGGGCAAAGATAAATGACGCGTCCTTGAGGTGCGAACTGCAAATCATGAGATCGCGTGAGGGCTTAATAATTCCTTGCTTCGCCACCGTTTCTGTTTCTCGCCACCTTTTACTCGCAATCTCAGTTCCGTTACCTCGGACGACTTCTTTCCTCGCTGCTCTTTTACCCGCACACGCCACCTTCTCTAATTCCACGCGTCCAAAAAGGACCGTCCTTTTCCCTTTACTGCTTGACAAAGCACATCATCTCAATTCCAAAATTTCATAGAAAGCCTTAAAGCCGGGGATCAAGTTAGAAGCTAAGCTTAGCTATGCTACGTCTGGCTGTTCTATAAAACTTAAAACAAAATAGCGATGGCTTAGTGCACAAATATTGTAAGTCCACTTTTAGCGTTTTCGAGAAGAACTGGGTTAAACACGCAATGGTGCATTAGAGTAAGGGACGTACAATGAATAAAAATATTATTTTTCACAAATTTATGAAGTAGATTTGAATGTGATTTTATACAGCATAAAGAAATACCTGTAGTCAAGAACTATTTATTGTACATATATAAAATCTAAAATTTTACAAAAAGGGAGAGATAGCACAGCTCAGCTTTTGGTGGAAACGGTTTCATAAGGATTTGGTGAAGCTAATTTTTTGAAACTTAGCATAACATAGCATAGCTTAGCTCAGCTTCCAGGTGGATCCCCGGCTTAAGGGAGCAGTGGATGAAGTTGAAAAGCTACCTACCTTTACTTGAAAGCTAAACAGATCTTATATCCCTTAAACCCTTAAGGTAGGCTCTCACTGCGCATCCCCTCAGCTCATTTTATTCTACCTATGCTTTTCTTATACAATTTGACAAATTGCCTCGTCTCAGCGCGGTTGCGATTGATTGGATTTCTTCTCGAGAAAAAATACGAAAAGAAATTGCACCGAAGTAAGAGTCTACCTTTACTCCATAAATACTTCAAATTTCATTAAAAGCTGAGTTACCATTATCGCCATCGGTAAGAAGAATGTTCAAACCGGTATAATTACCGTATCCCCGCTTTCAAAATCCACCCCCGGACCTCCTCTTTCTTCGTCTTCATTCGACTTCCGTTTATCCCATCGACGTTCACTACGCCAGCCCCGAGTGGCACGCGACATCTCTCTGAAGAGTGGGCCCCCGCAACCCCCTGCGCCTATCCAAGGGTGGGAATATTTACGCTCGCAGCTGGCACACACGCTCATTCCGATCCTCTGACACTAATTGCGAGGCGCGTCGGGCTGGCTCTCGAGGCCCAAATTAATTAATGGCATACCAAATGACGAGCGAGCCGGAGCCTCGCGTTTCGAGGGTCGCGGCCTGGTAAAACTTAAATAATACGGCGGCGCGCGATCGTGCCGCGAATATCAATGCGTTCTTCCCTGTCATCAAGAAGCCTCGTGGCCGTTAATGACGTACCTTCGCGTCACTTTTTCACCACCCCTCCGTTTCTCCAACGGATAAACTCGTCGCAATTTCCATTTGCGCAGCGAGATCTGCTCCGCTTCCGCGATCGTCGTTTAGCCGGCTCCTTTTTTTTTTCCACGCGACGTGACACACTGATCCATTTCGAAAGTGTGTTTCGCGAGGGAAGTGGGCAACGAAGTCTCCAGCGAGTCTCTCTGAGCATTTCGACCCGAGCTCACCCTCCGGTCGTAAAGATACTCAGTAGCAATTACTGTACCATCGTCTTTAGGTGTCTCGAAGATGATCACCTATTTCCCTTCGTCCTTCGAGATTCCCTCGCGTTTTACTTAAAGGAATAGCAGCTTCTTGCATCGTAAAGCTTTTATGAAAGACATCATGCGGGGCCATTTTAAACGTCGCGAACGATCCAAGCCCTCTTCGAAAGCTTGATAGATAATGCAAAGGGTGTTCAAACCCAAATTTCAATTTTGGAATCCTAATTGGAGTTTACCCTTTCCCAGAATTCAAAATTGAATTTGCAAACTCGATTTTGGGATTGAATCCCCCTTGCATCGTCAACCAAGCTTCCTTTTGTCTAAATATGTAAGATTATAGAGGCGGAATCCGCGGCAGAGGTGCAAACAGTCGCGTTCTTTACCCCGCGGAATTAATTACGCGCGATTCCCGAGCACTTTAAGCGAGCTACACGGGGTCTGGACTGGCCCGCGGCCAAATGGAGCTTTACGTAGCGTAAAGGGAGGGAAAAAATTCGTGGTTCATTTATCGTTCTGTATCGACCATCGCCGTTCTAGGTGACCCGAGCTGCGTCTTTGTAAATAAGACTGCCAGAGGAATCGATGAACTTTGGTGAATGGAGGCGCTTTTGGGATTTAGCCACTTTTGGGAATATTTGCAGAGGTTGCATACAGAATCGCTTGTTGAATTATGCTCCCCCAAAGTAGCTACCAGAGATTCTTTCGAATAGGTTTGCTGGAGTCACTTCGGACTGGTTGACGCGTAATGAAGCGCGGTTGGCCGCTAGAGCCAGCGACGCCATTCCGCGATTCATTAAGCGGAATGATAAACCGCTATGGTAATGATAGGGTGGTAAGTGCGTGGTCCGCAGGAGCCGATGGAAATGGGGTGGTCGGCGAGGTGGCGCCCTCCCTTCAACAACTTCGATCGAACCAACCCCCTGGGCTTCTTCTCGTCTCCCTCTTTCCCCCGGTTCTTCCTCCGTCTTTCTTCCCTCGCCACGCTTTCCCTCCTTTCTTCAGGAACGGCGCGACCCGCTCGACCACCCCTATGTACCTACCCCCGGGTCTGTGAGATTAGCACCCCCCAGCGCGAATTTTTAGAAAACAATGATTTCATTCGTTTGTTCACTCGGCAAAAAAATTTATAACGATATAAAAAGAATTTCATCAGCACCCCCATGAAATTTTTTTTTGGTATCTTCGTGCGTAATCATTTTCTAGCTTTGCTCTGCTTTGTTGTAACGTCTACCAATTTGCCTCTCTCTCCATTAAGGGAACTTTGATTACATTAGCCTCCAAAAATAGGATTCTGGGTTCTCTGAGTCTCAGCTTTTAGAAAGTGTTAGACTTTTTAATTTTTTTTTAGAGACTTAGACATATAGCTAGAGGATTGCAACCCTTTTGGAGCCTTCTGACTGATCAGTGAAATGTTTATATTATTTTATTACTTGAAAAGTCGTCTCCTCGCATTGGATGTTCATTTTTCGGAGCATCGCATAGTAGTCACTTACACTTCTAGGCTCTGGCTTAGAATGCACCTTCACCTAATCTTCCTCAACTTCATTAAGCTTCTTCGTTCTCCAGGCCCGCAGAATTGCATCTACTTCTTTCGCGCACCGCCAGCGACGCAATTAAAGCGTGGTTCATTAAAAGGGTAAACATCTTTCGCGGAAATTCGCGGATAACGAGACGCTCCTGGCGTTTCGTCGCTCTCTCTTCAGCAAACATTTTCGTCGGCTGGCGCCGTCTCTTTCTGCCTCGAGGCGGATCCGCTCGCGGAAGCCAGCGTCTTGCCGCGTGTCGCGGCAACGCGCGTAGGTGCATTGTGTCTCGATTAACCTAATAATCCGTTTCTGCCCGAACTCACCCAGAAACATCGAACTCGACACCACTCGATTTCGCCGCCGATAGCTGGGAAATCTCTTCCCTCGGAATCTCGGGAAATATTCTTACGATCGAGATTTCTGGGCCACGGAACTTCCGAGTTTTAATGCCGAGAGATAGTTGTCGATTTTCGAACCTCGAGCTTTAATACTTGGAAGATAGTGTTTGAGATATCGAGTACCTGCCGGTTAAGGCACTCTTCAGTTTCTTTAGTAAATCGGTTCGATTTCGTGAATTCGTATTCGTTACTGTTACGTACTCCGAGGCTCAATTCAGCACGTGGGTCAGGATTATTATTATTATTATTATTATTATTAATATCAACGGGAAAACCCTTTAGAATACAACAGATTAACAGATAAGTACGGTAAATACACATTAAATACAATAAAATAGGATACAATAAAAATAAGATAATATAAAATAAAATATATGAAAACAAAACGGTCTGCCTGCAACAACGTAAATTCACAACACCAACGGAGATAAGCTAAACTAGACTCGCATACGACCTAAAATTTTCTTCCGTAACGAGTCGATTACTTTATCCCAACAAGCAGATAATTTTGAGCAATATGTTTTTCATTTTCCAGCATCACGCGATGCAGATGCCACTCCGAGTTTCACCTTCCAAGACCGCCAATCCCACCCCTTCCGCGGATGCAGCATCATTTGCTGCTTCTCCCAGGGAATCGCATAATTCCATAGCACTCCATAACCAGGATAGTCCTCGGAATAAGGTCAACAATTCCACCCCTCTCGAAACAGAAACTTTCCACCGTCCCACTCTCCCCCGAAGCTCGTAATCACCGAAAATGCCCACATCCATCACCTAAGCACACCGAGGCCTCCAGACCGCATCCAAGCAAGCCCATCTCCCACGTTGTCCCGTGTCCCACGCCAACGTCCCTCGCCAGAATCACCATCCCCAAGAGCTCGTAAAAATAAAAGCCCCTCCAACATCCAGCAGCAGCCGCAACTAAAGAAACATCCTCCCCGAGCCTCGAAAGAACGGTGGAAAGAAATCCAGAGACGAGTCGACGCGAGCGAGAGGGCAAAGCGGGGGAGGGACGTGCGCCGGAGGGTTGCGAGAGGGTAGGAGGGGGTGGTTCGGCTCAGGGGTAGTCAGCGCCGCCACGGAGGGTGAGTCTCAGTCGCCACTCGGTCAGCCTGCCGCACGGCTGGGTTTCGGAATCCGTCTGCGCGAGTACGCACACGTACACACGGGTACACACACACACACACACGTACAGGCACACACACACATACACACGCACACGTACGCGCGAGGAGGGAAGAACGATAAGGGGGTTTTAGCAGCAGTGCGTGTGGAAAGGGTTTGGACGATCGGTCCGCGGGAGAAGAAGACTCTCCCGTCCTCACTGAGGATGACCCTCGACTAGTCCCAGCGTCGTGGGAGCCGCGAGGGCGAAACGTGTCCCGGACGGTGGTTTCCTGGACGCGTACCCGCAACCGGTCAGCGCGTGTGCACCCGACCACGATCGATCCTCGGTGCGATACGATCCAGAAACGCGATGGACGGAACCACCCTGCCACGGGGCGGCGGAAGATAACGCCAGCCAGCGAGATCCACCCGCTGTTCGGCCCGTCGCCGGAACATTGATCGGTACGACGATCCAGAGAGATCAGGCGCGTTCATTTTTCCCCGTGTCGCGATCCATGGACTCAGCGATCATCGTTTGCGGTCGCGTGGTGCGCCACACCACCCTCGCCCTCTCTGTTCACCCTCTGCGTTACCTCTGTCAGTCCCTACCTACGCGTTTCGCCATCTCTCTCTCTCTCTGTGTCGGCAAGATCGTTCAAGGGTGGACTGCTGAAGCGTTCTGTAATCCGCGGGATTGTGTTTATGTTGAGCCTTTATAAGATGATAGGAAGCTTGTTCCTCGGTGTTGTCGACATTGGAACGTTCCGGTTTTGCGCGTCACGTTGACTCGCCGACTTCTACGCGGATGGCTTGTTTGCTGCTGGAGGCGAGAGCGTGAAATCGCGTGCGTTGTGGGGGAGCTCGGTGGGTAGAGGATGAGGATTCTGGTCAAGTTCGTGTTGGGGGAATGAGGGGTTGAGACTCGGTGCAGTCTTTGGGTTCGACGGGTTCCTGGAGGCGGTTTCGGTATTGGACCGTTCCCATTTACGCGGCAGGTTGAGCAGGTGACACTTGCGATGCTCCGGTCACCTGATGAAGTGGGATGTCGTTACAATATTCCACTTGTAATTAGATTCTTGGGAGTGAGGTATTGTTCACTTTATTCAATGAAGTTTGGGAAATTCTTTTGTTTAAAGAATATTTATCCTAGACTGCACACGTGGGGCCTGGCAGGCCCAAGTGAACTATTCTGATGATATTGGAAAAGATTCAGATAATGATGACACGTATCGTTATAGATCTACTTGTTCAGGATTCCTTTTTGTTGTTAATATTTTTCTAAATATCTAGTGCAATGGATTAAGAATATTTTTTTCTGAAAATATCCATGGATACATGCAATATCAATGCATTCCTAGATTTGGAGAAATGAGGCCCAATTTGTGCAATTTTAATTTACGTTAAATATTATCCACAAGCGATTTCAGCATTAAGTTTACGTCTCAGGGTGGCCAGTGTTTTCTCTGTGATTAGAAAGTCACCTTCCAATGCTAATATCGCGAGTTCCTAGAGTTTTCTTTATTGGATTCGTTAGGAGAGACCAGAGTGGACAAACTTGTAGCTCACAGTGCCGAAGTTTGAGGTTTTCGTGACTAGTGTGCATGGAGGGGTCTCGACCGAGCAATTCTTGCGATTCTTCGCTCTAGGGCAGTCAGTCAGTCGCGAGGTTTGTTTTGCATCGAAGCTCCGCGCGATTCCGTCCCAGTGGAGACCGCGAACAAAGCGGTGCGCGTGGAATCCTGTAGTTGCAGCAGGTATTCTCCAGCTCGCGTTTCTCTTCAACGAGAAACGTCGCCTCTGTTGGATAGGTCAGGCAGTGATAAAGGAAAAAACACAGAATCCGTATTCACCGCGTAGCAATCGATATCTAACGTTACCCGAGGACAAGTGGTATTATTCCAACCAACCAGTGAACTTTAAATCTACAAAGCACGATTCTATTTCGAAGCTGCTCTTCGTAATTATTATTATTATTACTCGTAGAAAAATAGATGATATTTATAATATACAGTGCCGGATTGAGACATTTAGAGGCCTCAAGCAGTTAAAAGAATTTGAGTGTGACCAATTCAGTGCAATGTACGATTTCTTTCACTAAAAAGTGTTTCTAACAAAAGTTAGATTTTAAAATTCAGAAAATTTCTATGGTCCCCTCTTTCTCCTGGTGCTCTAAGGACGTGCTTATTTTGCTAGACGAGTAATGGTAAAAATATCTTGAAATACGAGTCCCTTCGAAATCTCTGACGAACAGGAGAAAATAATTTGATTTTAATAAGAGAATTGAATTTTAATTTAATTTTATTTATCGCTCCCACGAATCCTCCCGCGATCCTGCTCGAAAGTCTGTCAGTAGGGTAAATATCTGGGTAACAGGGGGCCAAGAGGAATTCGCACAAAAGCCAGCAAGATGACCACTCGACTCGTTCTTTTTTCATCAAGAGTACACCGTGTTTCGTCATTAGCACCGGAGCCTGCAACTAGGATTCTTTCGTCACTCAGACGAGGAGGGTCGGGGTAGTAGGTGTCGTTGGGAATGGGGAGGGGGCGTGAGTTAACGGGGTGTTTCTGAAGACGGGGGACAGGCTGGATTTATTAGGGTTTCTCAGTTAAGATAATCGAGAAAGGCTTACGCGATAGGATCGAGGTCGACACGCTTAACGACTCGAGCGAAAACAGTTATCGTTGAAGGACTCCGTGAACCAAGCGTAGGCAGCTTCGATCTGTTCCATCCATTTTTATTTATAACCACCCCCTTTCGTAGGAAATTTTCGAACGATTCGCGCGGGGAATCGAAAAGAAGCCACCTTTCCAATGTCGAGACTCCTTCCACCAGTCCACGTGATTCCCCATGTTTCTATTAATCTCAATGCAATCCAATTTGATAATTATAATCATAACACCAACTTTATTGAATTACAAATTACAAAATTAAGCGACAGATAACCCCAAAGAACCTCGATGCACTCTACAGTCGCATTAAAAGAATATCCAACGACGCTTTTCATCCCTCCGCAATCCACGAAGAAAGATGGAACAAAGGGGGTGATTTCGACAACGTTTACTATGATTATCCCCCTGGTATGCACAAGAAGGGGTAGGGGGCACGTACTTGGATTCCTTCTGTCGTGACACGGGTTCTGGATTTTTGCCAGCTTCACAGGTCGTCGCATTTGCAAACTGTCCTCGCGCACCCCTACGTTGTCTATGCATTTCCGATACTGCCCACCCCTCCACCCTTGCCTCACCTTCAATTCACTTCCGATTAACTACCCGCTGGCAAATGTATTGCCGCGCGGATCGTCGACCGCCGCGAGTATCTTCGTCGCGGCACCTTCCAACGATCTTCACCGTCTTCTTCTTATCGATTCTCCGCTACTGGAGCATTTGGGGTAGCTAGAACGCCGAAGCCGAAAGGTGACTGCCGCAAGATTCACTTTTCTACTCGGCTGGCGTGTTTGAAAGCAGGATGTCGAGATCCAAAGTGCAGGGAACTTCTCTCGAGGGATGATGAATTAAAAGTGCAGAGGGGTAGGTTCTCCCTCTTCGCGCTTCCCTAGTCGAAGCTTTATAAGGAAGCTTTTGTCCGGGAGTTCTTGAGTCGACGGGATTCCTTGGCCGATTTCTCAGCCTTTTCGTTTCCCTCAGCATCGATTTAAGAACCAAGGTAACCAACCCTTGATCGTTGCGTCACCGGATCCATCCGCGACTCCGCCTTCTTGCTGAATAGATCCGGTTATGAATTCGCCTGGACCCTCGTGGGAAATCGAGAACCGTGTACTCGCACCGTGGCCCAAATACAATTTCCCTCGTGTTCCTCGATCGCTCGGCTGGATCTGTTGCTCGTTCTTCGACGTCCTCTTCCACCACCTTTCCTCCCTCACTTTGCTCTCAGTTTCCACTCGCAGCCTCGTTGCCCACCACTCCTCGCGCGAGTTTCTCTCTTTTGTCTCTTCGCGTCTTATCTAAGCTTCTTCGTACCTAGAGGTTCGTCTGCCGACTCGTGATCTCGTTTCCCGATCCACTTTTCGTTACATTATCTCCTTGCAACGAGGTTTTTTTTTGCCCAGAGTCTTCATCCTGGATCACCTTTTTCTACAAGCTTGCAATTCTTTTGAAACTGTGCGGGGTTGTAGAGTAACTCGACAGAAGTACAGGGCAATTTTTTGTTTGCGACCATTCTCCGTTCTTCGGGGTGAAAACACCTCTTAAAGGTTAATGTCTGAGTTCCTACTTTCCTGTAGGTGTATCTTGGAAACTGTCGTAGATATAAAGCTTAACGATTTTTTATACTGTATAAAACGACGTAAGCGAATTGTTTAAAAATTGTAGTGGGGAATGTTTGTTATTTAAGCCACAAATTCTTAATAATTTCATTGTTCAGTTTTATAGGATACTAGCTTTACTACTCGGCTTCGCCCGAATTTTAGATTCTAATTTTATTAGAAAAAAAATTTATTTATATATTTTTTGTCAAAATTGTCACATTCATCTGGATTAGCTAGGCATAATGAGTTGGGACACATTTCGTGACCCCAGAGTTAACTGTTCGAAACTTTTTATGCAACAGACAAACACACAAACCCTTTCTGCTTTATATATTAAAATAAAAAGGAGTTCAGTTTTAGCTGATCCATTAGTCAATCTTTCTACTTTTCTGTCGACTCTGGCTCTCCCTTATATTTTCATCCCTCCCCATCCTCCTTCTCACGTTTCCCCTCTAAATTCAAGCGAAGTCACCCTTGACCAGCCTCCCTGTAATCTATTATCCAAATTCTGAAGTTTGCATCCTCCAAAAGCAGAGCTTCTTACAGATAAATTTCCACCCCATTTTCGACTTCCCTGTTAATCCCCCCCGAAGAGGGGATCGCAGAGGAACATCCGAAATATCTCAGTGAAATTCCTCTTGCGGCCCGGTTGCATGGGGAAAAGGGAGAAGGATCCAGTGCTGTTAACGGCCGAAACGGATAAATTATTGAACGGCGGACGGGTTCGGAATGGAGGTCAAGAGGGCGAGTATCGCGGTTCAATTTCCCAGCAGCCAGCAGCTTCCCCTGGTCCCGTTCCGCGACGATCTGGCGTCGCGCGATTTTATAATTTATGTCGCGAGAGGGATGGCCGAAATGGCTGCTACGGAGTCGTGTTCCCGTGGCACGGATCGCGGAAACGACCACGTCGATCCGCGAAACAGGGCCACCCACCGCGCCAATGACGTCATCTCCTACTCTGGATTCCATTGACCGCGAGAAACGCGCCCCCGTAAGCTTTTCCAACGCAACGGGGGATCCTCCGACCCCCTTTGTATGCCTGTTACGCGGGGCGTTTATCGAGGCGCAGATCAAAAGCTGTGGAACAGCGTTTTACAGCTTCCTGGATCACTTCGAAGCTCCTTCTTCATCGGAATAACGCTCCTTTGTCTTTTCAATATTGCTTGCAGAGCTTTGAGGCTTTATTAGTTGAAAACGGTGCCTTTGACCACAAAGCTAGATTTTAAAATAAATTTCTTAAGAACCTTGGAGCAGATATTGTTACCAAAGTGTTTTGGATAGCAATTGATCGCAATTCAGAGATAAATGTTATATTATTCTTTTAGGTACCTCTTTCTTTGGCTTGCAAAAGTTACCACAGAGTAACTTTTTTGAAATTGTTTATAAAAGGATTCACTTGTTTTCTTTGTTCTTTAACACTATTCCTACCACGAACCGGTCAAAAGACCGTTTTTAAAATATCGATTAGAATTTCCTATATACAACGTAATTGAATCGCCTTTAAACTTCACGGTTTTGCCTCAAATATACGTATAATACATTTTTGAATATTCACTTCTTGTTTTATTCTTTATTTTCTGAGAAAAATTTGTAGTCTGTCTTACCTAACGCGACTGGTCAAATGACGTGAAATGTGTCGGTAGGAATAGTGTTAAGAGTACCATCTTCGTTTACTTGAAATGACCAGTTTCAGTATTTTTCCTCATTACAAAATTGTAATTACTTTGGAAGTTAGAATTAAGAGGGGTAGAAATATTTACAAAAAGTGCTCAAAGTTACCCCATTCGACCATAGATTCGTGTGAAAATTGTGTACCTTCGAGGAGGTAGAATAATAATTTACAGAGTAACAGAGTCTACTTTCTCCTCTGAATTTTGCAGAGGTAGAATACTGAATTTCAAGATTACAATGTTAATTTCCCTTTTTACTCTTCTCTGTCGGGTACACAGCCTCCTCTGCTTCGTTTAGATATTACTCCGGCTATCCATTTATCTGACTTCTTTATCACTAAAAGCTCCTCCGTCTTACCTCACTCTCGGCTACTCTGATCCTCCCTTTTCTACTGCGAACCACCCCATCTTCACTCAACGTCTACTCCCCGCCCCACCGCCACCCTCGACGATCTTCCCTTTCCCCTATCTCTATCTACCTGTCCATCAATCTCCACCTGCCCCCCGAAGCGTAGGTGCAAGGTGAAACCGAGAAGGTGGTCCACCTTCGCGAGGAAGGTCGATGGATCGATACTCCGTGCCTTTGAAACGTCCAAGGGGACGACGCCGCCGTCTCCTCCAGCCAGCCTTCATCCGCGCTGTGCCAAAGTTAGGTGCTCTTCCAAACTTCGCTGCGAGTCAGTCCGTTCTGACAGCAGAAGCGTCATGACTCTTTCGCTCGTCTCTCGGTGGCTTCATGCTGCAAAGCGATTCCCGGGAGCATCTAGGGAGGACGGATGACGACGCGGCCCTGTAACACTTTCGTCGTTCTAATCATTGTTTTCGACCAACGTGGGCCGTTTGAGAAATCCTCTTTCTGGAGTTAGACAGCGGGAGTGGTCGCGACAGCGACAGTTATCGCGTCCTCGAGGGAAATAGGGATCTATGATGGAGCAAGTGGGCACCGCGAGGGCCCTCGTTGAAGGAGCGGTGTCTCTTCTTCGAGGAAACTCTAGTCTAGTAGGCCCCGAGGAGATTAAAAGCTATAGGATGAACGTGAAGATGAGTCGTAGCATCCGCGGGTGTTCATTGTGGTCTTTTAGAGTAATAAGGAGTGGTTTCCAGGTGTCCGCTTCTGATTGCATCGAATTTTGGATATGTTTTAGAGGGCCGAAAAATGAGATATATGTGTTTTTTTTAAAGCGGCCTGCTTGAATGTTTAGGGGGTGGAACCAACCCCCAAAGTGATAAGATTTTAAGGTGGTCATGTTCGTTTGCTTTGGTTTTTGGATATGTTTTAGAGGACTGAAAAATAAGATATACGTGTTTTTTTATTTTGGCCTGCTTGAATGTTTAGGGGGTGGAACCAACCCTCAAAGTGATAAGATTTTAAGGTGGTCATGTTCGTTTGCTTTGGTTTTCGGATATGTTTTAGAGGGTCGAAAAATAAGAAATACGTGTTTTTTTATAACGGCCCGTTTTCATATTTAGGGGGTGCAACCACCCCCCAAAGTTCATAAGGGGTACAACATTGTGTTGAATAAAACTTGATATAAATTTAATTTGCGTCATAACTTACTGTATGGACGATGGTCTTGTCGTCATTCACCGTTATTAGGGAGTAACTATGAGGGTTGGTTTCACCCCTTGAACATGCAAATGGGCCAAAATACAAAGCCATGCATTTCCTATTTTTCGACCCTCTAAAACAAATCCAAAATTCAAAGCAATCGCAGATGAACACCTGAAAATCTTATAACTTTGGAGATTGCTTTCACCCCCTAAATATGAAAACGAGCTTCTATAAAAAAACACGTATATCTTATTTTTCAGTCCTCTAAAACATATCCAAAATTGAAATCAATCTGAGGCGGACACCTAGGAATCTCTCCTTGTAAGTAGAAACTTCAATTGCAGAGCTTTCCCTTCGATGGCTGCAAGATTGATCTTCTTCTTCCCCTTTAAATCAGATTCCCTTGACGTTTTTTTTCTAATTTCCTGCACCTGTCGATTGCAGGAGTTGGAGAAGATACTGTATATACAGCATGGTATCCTATAACGAACTGATTCGTTCTAGAACCTTCTTCATTATAGTAGGATACCCCACTGTACCCAGAGATGAGCAAAAAATTATTCGAAATAAAAATTTCGTCCACGAATTTTGATTTCAAATAATTTTTAGCCCATCTCTGACTCTACCCTTCCAGCCTTCTCAATACCTCGTAAGCCTCTCGGCTGATCTCACATTCGGACGTCCCCCATTTCTCGAACGTCGCGCCCATTTCCCCGCACATTTCCCCGAGGCGACAGGAGTCGTCCAGCGTCACGGGCTAGGTGAAAAGCGTAGATCGATCGATCAGAGAGGAGGTAGGAGAAAGAAGCTCGGACGATCGTTGCCAGGAACGCCTCCCGCGAAAAATGACGGGGCACCTTGAGATACGACTGTTCTCCGCTGAGAGCAGCAGACCGCGCGAGATATCCGGGTGACCTCTTTTCCTTCCCGACACGGTCTTTGCCCTCTTTCCCTCGTCCTTTCCTTCGCTACCCCTCCCGCGACAAGCTGATCCCCCGGAAGTCTCGCCTCTGGTCCGGTCCCGTGTCGACGAGCGCTGGGAACAACGATCGGAAAATGGAAAATCCCTGTCGCGCGTCCCCTGCCTCCATCGTCAGTTATTTTGTTCAGGGGGTTGCCGCCCTGTGGGAGCTATCGATACCATCCCCTTGCATTCGATTAGGTGCTCTCGCACCGAGAACTTCCCAGCAACTTTATTAAGAATTTCTTTTTACGTTATTTCTCGACACAGCCCCTTTCAAATCTCCACGCTTGGTAAAGTTTCTACCTCGAGTCTGAAAATACTCCGCTAAGCCCGCGGAGTTCTCGCTCCACCCTTGTACGAATCATAATTCACCGCAGGAATCGATGAAAGCCCATTTGTAACTCACGTCGCCGCTGACACTGAATACGAGGCTGGATTCGAACAGCGGCGGTGAAAAGAGAAGTTAAAACCCACGCTACCTTATTTCTGTCGTCGTTCACGGTTTCAACTTCCCTCTGACCACTAGCGCAAGTGGGGGGTGAGCGGCAAATTGCAAGTGGATTGAAGCTGAAATTTCGGGCTGACAGTGGTTATTGATTGTAGCCGCAGTCAGCTGATCGACGTTGCGTAGAATTGAGTTGTAAACGGAGGGAAAATTGCGGAAGCAATGTGTGCTGGTGGGAAATGGTCTGCTGCGGACGAAGAGTGATTTACAACACTCTCTTAAAAAACCGAAACGAAGCTTCCGCTTTGTATAGCACACCTCGATGGCTAATTAAATACAAACAAGGTGAACGTTAGGGAACAGGATCCTTTGTTTCTCCCAATTACCTTGGAAAAATTCTATCCCTCCCGTAGACGTTTTTCCGCGGAGGACTCTTCCGTGTTCAAGCAACGCGAACACCGTCGAACGGTGTCCCGATATCGCCTTCGTCTGCTTCCCCCCGCCTGGATCTTTCTGTTTAGTGAGAAAACTTGGCATCGATCGCGCGAACTACTTCTCCACTTTCAGCCGACCTTCGCGCGTTATTAGAATTCTTGGAAATCGCTGCGGCCCGATTTCGTTGTTTCCAATATCTCCGATTGGCGGTGCTAAATAAATTTCGCTCGGAGAAACAGGGAACCGTGACTCGTTCTAAGGAAACTGCGATCCACTATCTTATCACACTAACCCGTGGGAGGTGAAAGTGTATCGCACGTTTAAAAGTGTCTTCGGTATAATTCTAGTGCGTATTCGAGGAAATAGAGTGGCTTTCAGCGGCTCGTTTCTTCGACGAGAAAGCGATCCTCCTTTGAGGAGATAGCTTTGCCTTCTGCAGGCTTCCTTTGCTAGTTCTCGCGCGAAGAACGTTGAGCAGATAATAAGCGACATTGTGCGCTGTCGAGCGAGATGGGACATCTTTGATCGGTTCGTTTTACTCGTTTAATGGCGGATCAGCGATGCGTTTCCACCGTTTCACTTATGGGGCTGTCGAAACTTTTTATCGAGATCCTAACGTGGAACTTATCTATTTGGTGGAGGATAATACAGCTTGTTGAAGGGATGTTTGCTGGGTATTTTACATATCCCAGGATCCCAGCGCGGGAGAGTATGCTGAGGGACCCCGAGGGGACTTCGTCGCGGAGTAATTTAGAATTCATAAAATCCTCGGAGGTGTGTACGATTCGAGGGAGATTCCACGGGCGAGGAAGGTGGACAGTGGTCAGAATTTTCGAGCAGCTCGGGCACCCTCGCCGAGGACTTCCGGTCCCGGTCGTCCCAATTTCGCCCCCGTTAGCTTTCATTTTACTTGCAGATCCCCAGACTTCGCTTTCCACCTATCTACTCGACTTATCCGCGCGCTTTCATTCAAATTGGCCCCGGCTAACTCGATCGCGCGAAAGTTAGTAGATTGTGCCAGCGATTCCTCCGCTTTGATTTCGGTTTTCGACCGCTCTGGGAAACAGGGATGAAACGGGAACGAAAACGGTTTTCGTGGCGCGGGGCGAGGGGCTGCAAAAGTTATTACGGGGGACAATTTTCGAAACGACGCGGGAGGATGAGCAGCGGCGGTATCGGGAGTAATCCTGACGCCACAATGCCTTGGCGAAACAAAGGGCGCGGAGGGAACGAGGGAGGATCTGGCGTCGGGGCGACCAAGCCGAGGAAAAGTAATCTTCTCTGGCGAACAGATCGAAAGGGATCCTTGGCGAATCGAATAACGAATCTTGCTTGAGAGCACCGAAGCTTGGTCATCGGTGCTCGGAAGAGTCACGCGGAATTGACACCTTGGTTGACGTCAGTAACTTTGTTTTTAAAGAGATCGTTTTAATCGCTATTGTGCAGAATGGAATTGTAAACGTTGATATCGTTGAGGGAAAGAGGATTCTTTATTATTATCGAAGCATTGGCTTGGTGGAAATATTGTCAAGTCTATCATTCCATCCTAAAATTATTTTCTAAGCTTTTTACAACAATACTGATCTATTGTAATAGATTGAACTTTAAATTTGTATTTACTGGGGAATTAAAAAATATTTGACTCCTTCCTTAACCCTTTCATCGCTGATTTCGACTATAGTCCACGGATTAAAAAATTGTATTCTCTTGAAAAAAGCTTCTTTTTGTATTCTAAAAAAAGTTGAAAATTAGAAACTTTTTTACTGATGTAAAATTGACACTTTTCAAGAATCGTCTAAAAATTGAAATACGAAGCGAAAGGGTTAAGAGAAGAGTGATAAGAGTTGAAGCAAGTCGTGCGAAAGTAAATGGAATAAAATTGTTCACGTGATTCTATCGCGCGTGGTTTTTATTCGTAGTGGCAGTCACGGGCACCAGCTGCATTGTGGGTATAAAAACCGTAAGGTATCACTGCAATTTTCATCAATTTACTCGATGTAAATTTTACTCAGGAACTCGGGACCGATTCGGGCGTTCGCGCCGAAAATAAACGTTCCACCATCGAGATCAATGAAATTCATAACCTAGATCCTACCGTTTATACATTCTTCGGGCGTTACCGATTAAATATCTGCGGGAATTGATTACTAGTAGGAAGCATTGGGGAGGAGATTCGAAGGTGTAATCGAAGCGATGGGAGTGTAGTCGCTGAGCAGTTTCATTTGATTGCGAGTAATGGATGTTAGGTGTTCTCCAATCGAACTCGCCAGATTTAAAATTCTCCAATTCTAGTCGATTTCTTGGGAACCCTAGATTCCTAAAATAAAAACATTTTTATTCTTTACTGTGGGAATAATCAAGACAGTATTGTATCGTTTAATATGCCTACTTCTATGATTAACGAAACACTTTGAACTCAGTTAATCTGATCGTTATCAAAATCAAGAGACCTTAATCTAACCACCCCCCTTTGTTATATGATCTCCTGCGCTTCCTCCCACCTTCCACCACCCCTTCCTCTATTCCACGAAAATACGAGCGCTCTATGGATACGTAAAGCCAACTTGGCACGATTTATCGCCCGCAGCATGAAAACACAGTTTTTATCTCCCCTCTTCCGTTTCAGTTCGACGTCTGTCGCGTGATACGAGTCACCGTTTCTGCATTCAGCGGAGAATTAGCTCGGTGCTAACAATTCCTTTCTCCAGTATTCATATTTATTATTGTTAGAGCATAACATCGAGCAAGAACCCAGCAACAGCTACCACCTTCACAGCAAACGCGTAGGACCTCGTGCCCTTTCATTCTATCAAGCCTCCACAAAAGTTCGCTTCATTAAAGAAACCTCTCATTAAAAGTAAAAGTATATTACATGTTTTCTTAATCAAACTATCTATGACCTTGTGCCACTTTCCCGACAAAACTACAAGTAGGTATAGCAAAGCAAGTCATTTCTATTAACATCGCCTAAGCGCTCGAACTTTTCCAGCGACCTAATACTTTAAACTTCCCCCAAGAAACTCTGATCAAGGGAACAGGCAGCAATTGTCGACACAGTTGTCAGAGGTCTCGCCAGAATATTACCAGACCCCTAACTCACCCTCCATCAATTCTCAAATCGTCATCATCGAACTTGAACCACTATTTCCCTTCTGTTGCAGCTGTGGCCCGCAGGACGTTCTATATTCACCACCCCGCCCTACAAGAATCGTAGTCAGCGATCTACCGCGAAGTTCTCTGGCCCGGAAGCAGCATCCTCCTCGCGGAAGCGGGGAGCTCGGGAGAAGAAGGTCGGGTTGCGAGTTACGTGGACAGCGCGGCAACACGGTCTAGTGTTGAGGATGTGACCGAGGATCCGTCACCAGCCGCGTTCCCCTGTCTAAGGGATGTTCTCCTCCGCGGGCACCAGCTGCACCGACGCCGAGGAGGACGCCGAGGATGTGGAGAACGACGTGGCGGGTAGCGCGCAGTCGTCTAATTACTTGCCGTCGGGTATCCGTGATAGCGCGCGCGATCACCTGGAAGGACTGCGGTTAGATGGGCCATCGATCGCGCCTCCGTCAGCCGAGGACACTTCCGCGAGCCGATCGTGGTCGGCGCCTCGATAAGTCTGGATCGCTGTCCTCCACCTTACCCCCATCGCCGTCAGCGGCCAGCCGTTGCCCGCACTCTGACCGCGTACAGGACGAAGTCTCGTCCGCCGCTCCTCAGCCTCGGCCAGGGACCCCTAAGAGACCTAGGAAGCTGAGGACCGAGGGTGGTTCAAGCTGGAGGAGAAGCCCAACCGCTGGCCCCTGGTCCAGGTGACCAGGCACGTGCTCAGATTGCTGCCAGCCGGCTGGTACGCTGCAAGAGGAGATCCTCGAGGTTGCTAGTAGCTGGAGGAACACCCACGGAAGACGCTGTCGTCGCCTACGCTCGAGCAGATGGATCCTCAACCCTCTTAGAGTCTACACCGTGCGTCGCATTAGATCTCGAAGAGATTTTTTCGTTATTTCCTCTATCGTCCACCCTCGACACCCTGAAGTACATCTTTCAGAAGAGGATCCACCGGGTTAAACCTGTTCCGACGACGAGGATCGCTCACGAACTATCGGATGATCGGTGCTAAGGGTCGGTCGTTCACCTGCGTCGCGGCTGCTTGGACCGGCCCCGTGGCCGGCAGGTGATTCGAACGCTTCACGATGGTGAACCATCCGCGAGTCATGACATTCAGTTAGTGTGAGTGCGCGTGTGCTCGTTGCTCGCGTGTTCGATCGCAACAGTCACCGTACCACGAGAATAGAGAGAAGAAGAAGAGAGAGAGAGAGAGAGCTAGAACAGCGAGAGGGGGTGGTGTGCGCGAGAAGAGGGGCGGTTTCGAGTGATGATATGAGGCGCGGAAGCAGGCCCGCGATCGTGGTAGCCAGAGGCTGGCCGAGGTCCTGATAGACCCAGCGACCAGGATCCAGGATCATCCAAAGGGAGAAAGGATGCCAGGGGGGCGTAGGGGCCTGGTCGCCCCGCAAAACACATTCCTCGAGAACATCATACGGCGGAGCAGCAGTCAACGTGAGTCTCCATCCTTTTATTGGTTTCGTTTTCCGATGAATCGATGATTGGACACGAATCGTACAAGCCCGCTGAGCCCCTGTGGGATTCACCGGCTCCGGTGGGTTGCCAGCTAGGGGGTGGAGGGGGTGGTTGTCGATGGAGGAAGAAGGATCAAGGAGGGGTGGGGACGGGAAAGGGGAGAGGGATTGTTAGCAAGTAAGCTTTTGTGGGAATTCATGGCATTTTAGTGCGTGCTCTTTCATGCTCTACCCCTCCCTTTCTTCAACCCCCTTTCCTTCCTTCCTTCCTTCCTTCCTTCCTTTCTCCTATCCTTCCTTCTCTATGTCTCGCGGAAATAGGTCAAACTAATAACTTTACGTAACCGCGGTAAGCGCGCACAGATAAAAGTTGCCTCCCCTTCTCTTCCTCCCCATCGCCTAACCCCCCTTCCGCCCCCCTTCGTATAACGAGATTACCCGCGGTGCGGCGACCGTGATAGATTCTAGTTTTTAAGGGCAACTTTAAGGTTTAAGGGAAGAATAATTGCGAACAGTTGGGAGTTGTACGCCACTCTGCCTCGTCTCGGCCTCCTTTCATTTCCTGCGGGATGAATTTAATTAATGTAATCGGATCGGCCGCGTAATTGGCGATATCGGCGGCGGGGGGGCAGGGGTTGGGGGTTTGGCGACGGTTCGGCGGAGCGGCGGGGGTTGTCTTTTGTCGCGTTTGTTTGGATTCGTTGCACGTGCGAGGTAACGCGGCCCCCGCGGTAACGAGCCGATCGTTAATTGGCCTTCCTAGTTGAGATTTTAAGTGCATTAAGAAGTACGAGCGAACGATTGCCCGCGGTCGTTTGATATGATAAGGGGGAGGGGAAATTGTTCTGTTGTCCCCGCGGCGTATAAGCGAGTGCCCGCGCGCTTTAGGGTGCTCCAGGGCGAAAACACTCGAGCCGAGGGGGAGGTTTTTGGCGCGGGCTCTTTCATCCGGCGTAATTGGTCTCTTGACCAAATTCGGCTCGGTTCGGACAATCACGGATTCGCTGGGCCTCTGCTTTTCTTTTGGGGCAGCTGGGTCGCGGGTGTTGAGCAAAAATTAGGGGTGCTAAAGGGCGGGCAATGTGGAAATTTGCGGCGAAGGGAAATGAGCAGCTTCTGTTGCTCGGGGTTTATTCACGTGTGTCCCAAGCTTGCGCTGTTTCAATTTTGACAATGTACTTGATAACACTTTGATGGTCGTTGTCACGTATGCGTGGTTTAATAATAATATTTAGTGACCGGTCATTGTCTTTGGTACACATCGTAGCTAATTAATGATATAAAGTGTGCAGAGTGTTAAACATGTGATGGTCACTGCTTTCAGGGGTGAATCTACCCTTCTGGATCGGTGGAAGTTTGTAAAAAAATTTGCTGCAAAATTGTTTGAGGCCTTGAGAGCAGAAAGGGACTAACACGATTTTTTTGCGAAATTGAGTTAGTGCTAATCATATAAAATAGGAAGAATTATTTTTTTTTCAATGTGGGAGTCCGTCTTTGCTCTCAATGTCCCATTTATAACATCGACAATTAATGTTAATTTGTTTTATACTTTAGCATATTCTGTTTGTTGAAATATCTTTCAAACTTTTTCTCCTTTCAGCGAGCAGAATGTGCTTAGTTACAAAAAAATGTAACATTAATTTTCGATGTCCATCACTTTTTTAACACCCTGTACAGTTAAGAAATATGTAATATGGAATTAAAATTAAGGAAAGTCGCCTATCAAGTTAACTATTCAGAACTTGCACGTGTGTGGGGCACCTGGAAAAATAAGCAACGACAAGTCGAACTTTGTTAGTCTATTGATATTAATATTCTCGGCGAATGCCGTATCGTAGGAGTTTAGATGGAAGACGGGAAGCCTTCCCAGTGTTCTAGGTGGTACGTACAGTTTAAATGGTTTCAAGATCTCGATACAATGTACATAATTGTTTGAAGCCTTAGAAATGAATATCATGTCACACATATGTACATCTGCGCTGCTCAAGAGAACGCATTCCAATAAGCTTTAAAACGGATACATAGTCGTGACAAGTTCTAGAGATTCGTGACCTCACGATTTCGATCTGTTACTTTCTGCGAGCCTCGGACATCAACTTTAATAAAACTACTCCATTCGAAGATTTACTTTCTATTTGCTGTACTCCGTTTCGATGGTTTACCAAACCAATTTATGTACATACACTTGGGAAGTTTGAGAAGATCAACATGGAACTGTAGTTTCTCCAAAAATTTTCGGCGAAAGAAATTGAAAAAGATAGCAAATATTTTTATTTTCAGCTGTCTCCACCGGGTGATCTTTAAACACAGATACTTCAGACAAATTTAAAAACAATTCACTTATTCTTCTCGTATAAAATTAGCAATAATTCATACGTTAGTTGTCAGACTAAATTAATTTTAAAATCGTCCCGACTCTTTTGCATTAAAATATTTGTTAATATGTCGCGGAAAGGGCGGCAAAAGCTTGTCAGACTATGGGCGCCAAATCTCCGAATTCACCCCTAGCCGTGGATATTGAAACACTACGCCCAAAAGTAACCCCCGCGAAAGTAGAGTAATCGCTGATTCGACACCTCGATGATTTCGAATGGAGGGGTCAGCCAGGGAGCATCGATACCGATGCTTAGAAGCGCCCTCCACGGAAGTATTTCCGAATCGTGAGCCGTGAAGTTGGGAAAGATGGCGTTGGACCCGGGCTATCGCCGGTCAAAGGTCACCGCCGATGAATAGGCCCCTCGTGAAAGGGTTAAACCGAGTGTGGAAGCCGCTGGCATTGACCCATTAACTCTCGAATGCCTGGAATTCCCAAGATCCTCCAGCGCAGCGGCGCGTGCACGTTCTGCAACCCTGGATCACATTGTACAAGGCACGAGGCCAGGCGATCGTTCACAGTCGGACGAAGTGTGTAATTCGTCCACTGGGTCCCTCCAGCAGCTGCGAATTTGGGAAATCATCTGTGGGGCGATCGATCATCCGGATGTTATACTAATAGCTGATGAGATTAACAGTTTCTTGGGGGCAACGCTGGTATTCGCAGCTCGCAAGAGCTATCTTCAAGGAATACCATTTCGGGTCTCCACTATTTAGGACACTAGGAATAAGGTGATTCTTGGGAATTTTTTTCTAAGAAACTGTTGATCGGATCTTTTCCAAACTTTCAGGGTATTTTAGTTCACATTCAAACAATAAAAATTAATTTTTACGTTACAAAGTGTTCGGTAGAAATGAAGATATATGAACACGGTCGTTAGGACTCGCGCGCTGGAGTTGCAAATTGGCGATTGTAATGGTGGCCCCATTTCTTCTCTGAAATAAACAACCAAGGATTTTTCTAGTATAATTACATTGTCGTGTTCATATATCTTCATTTCTACCGAACACTTTGTAACGTAAAAAATTAATTTGTATTGTTTAAATGTGAACTAAAATACTGTGAAAGTTTGGAAAAGATCCACTTAACAGTTTCTTAGAAAAAAATTCCCAAGTATCACCTTATTCCTAGCGTCCTAAATAGGGCTCCCCCTTAATTTCATTCTGACTGATGTTCGTGAATAATCCATCGAATTCTCTTTCCTACCCTCGTAGTTACTTTCACGAGTACGTTTACCCTAATCAAAGTTTCATTTACCTATAAGACGCTCTTTGTATTTCACGAAAGCTTTCTTCTATGAGCACTTTCACCCCAATATGCACATCGAATCTCGCGAAGCCTCGCTTCTATGAGCACTTTCACCCCAATACTTCACATCTCATAAATTTACTTCTCGAGCACTTCCACTCTAACTGCCAAAGTCTAACTGCTAACACTTCATATTCCACGAGATCTTACTTCCTGAGCACTTTCAGCCTGCTCCTTAATATTCCACGAAATCTTATTTCTATGAGCACTTTCACCCCACTGCTTAATATCCCGCGAAATCTCACTTCTTACTTCTATGAGCACTTTCACCCCGATACTTCACATCTCGCGAAATCTTCAGCCAACAGTCTCCGGCCCCAGCAGAGTGTCTCGACTTCCTTGTAATCGGCAGATCATACCCCCTTAAACACCCCACCCCTCCCCACTTAGAGCCGCCAGCTTGGAAGAATGTCAGACGTTAACAAAAGAACAATCCCGGGACAGTTTTCCGCCCCCGAGGAGCTTTGAAGGCGATAACATTGAAACTGGAGAGCTGTAACGCGAAGTTTCCGCAGTTACCATTACTTTGGTCTCTTTGATCGCGGGGGAGGGCGGACTTTTAGCGTAGCCAGATTGCGCGCACCGTGCACATTGTTTCCTCTCGATTGTAAACATCGTGATTACTTGAGGGAGGCGGGAGCTCGCGTGGAGATAGGAAATAGCCGCGGTTACAACGGTTCCGGCCCCCGAGGGCTCGTAATTGTATCTGCAGTACCCTAAACGACCTTAGGCAACCTGAATGGTAATGGAGGAAGTGCCCTGCTTTGAGAATTCTCGCCAATCCTGCTGGCAGAACCCTTCCTTCTACTCTGCTCTTAATTGCCCACGTAGTATCACGTCTTTTACCACTTTCTTGCCACTGTAGGGCCATTCCACATTTCCTTCATTTCCCAGGCGAAATAAGAGCGTAGACATTGGCGTTTGGGTTGGGCCTATGGTGCAATTGCCACAAATAAATTGCACCCTCTAAGGGAGGAAGGAATTATTTTACAGTGAAATATAAATTTGTACGAAAAATCCTTATTGCCATCTGAAAATACATATATATATATTTAACTAATATTTTATGCTCCTAGATTAAAAAAAATACGACGACGTTAGGCTCTGCAAAAAAATTACAAAGCGGGCGGTGGTGTAACTTTTTCACAGTGACTTCCCCCTTAAGTAGAGTTCGGAACAGAGTAATATCGGAGGGTCGACGTTGGGGGATTTGGTAACCGGCGCATTGAGGATCCGCAGATCGCTTTTTCGCCTATATAGAAGAGCGTAGAAGTCAGAATATCGACTGGAAAGTTTAGGGGTAGTAAATTTCGGTGGAGTCTGCAATCATTCTCGTTTATATCCATCCCTGGGAAGCAGACACGTAAGAATTCAGCTGAAGTTGGTCCATCCTCGTTGACGAGTACAGGTGACCAAAGAGGTGAACTCGTAAAAATTCCTTTGAAAGTTGCTCCCTGTACGAAGACCAGGAGTGAAAAGGTCCAGCGAGCCTGAAGAACCTCCTTGATACCTGATTCCAGCTTTCCTTCCCTCGAATCCCCGATCTCGAATCTCGCGTTCCCGATCTTCCGAGAACTTTCGAAAATCCCCTCGGGCTCGCTAAACATCCCCGTGACTTCCGACCTATCCACGATGCTTCTGGAACGCTCGTCACCCCTGGGACTATCCTGAAACTCCGACGCGCACCCTCGTTGTCCTCGTTTGGATGCAGGTGTACTCGAAATGGAAATGGACTGATTGCAGAAGCCACGTATACTATTGAAAGAATTATGGAATCTTCTCTGAAGCGAATCTTAACTAAAATAAAAGATATACTAGAAGAGGGCTATAATTTATAACCCTCTAGTATCAAACCGGTTTTGATTCGGTATAGTATTGATGTGGTATCGGTTGAAGAAGAATCGGTATTGATAATTGATACCAAGTACCTAAAATTTCGATGCGTATCGATATTTCCTATTGAGTACTTTGTTATCGAATTGATTGAATATCATCAATAGTATTGGTATCAGTCCCATCACTAGCTATAAACCTTGTCATCAATTAATTTCCATTGAAGCCAGAGAAATGGAACTTCGAAAGTTTGCACTTCCTAGATGTATCCATCCTTCGCAACAATGATCCTGAGAACTGTATTACCCTTCTCGACTTACTTCCCCTGAAGGAAACAGTCCATCCCTCAATCCCCAAGTCATCCAACCCCCGTTTCCTCTGCTGTCACCCGCGAAACCCCTCGTGGACCAACTTTCGTACGTTTCACCCCATTTCGGCCGGAGGAACGGAAGCGTAAACAACGCCACTTTCCCTCTCGTTCGCACTTCTTCAGCGACCCTCGTGCACAGCCTGTTACGTCCTCAATTCACACGTGCCGCGAACGAATTAACTAGCGACGAGAGTCGTCAAGGGGGCCTACAGTCACGTACCACTGCCACGACTGTACACGTTTTTTCGTCCTCGCGGGGTGGAAATGGCCCGGTGGAGGGGAGCAAAAGAAAAAAAGGAAAAAATTCCAAGCAACGCTGAGCGTCGACGGGGTGGTGAGGGCCCGCGGTTGTTGTTAAGTTCTCCAGCCGGTGGCCGTTAACCCTTCAACGGGGGGTCGTTAAACGACTTGGGGAGAGGCTCCAAGGAACTCGTAGTCTCTTTAACCTGTGAATTAACTGAGGAACGAGTCTTCACCTGGCGAACTTGTCTTCGCGAACTTCCTCGCGCTCTAATTGGAGGACACTTTCTCTGATGCTGCTCGAGGGGTGGCTAGGCTTTTTGATTTATGAACACGCTGCTTTTAGTACATCATCGAATGAAACTTTGGGGTAGGTTGCTTCTGGAACTCAGAAGGAATCCTATGCAGGAGGGGCATCTCTTGAAGTGCGGGAATGTTGGGATTAAAGGTTAAAGGACAAGGTGATGAGCTCTTGAAGGTTTCATATTGCAGTGGCTAGGGTTGCTTCTCTATATTTAGCACAGTATACAAGCTATCCAACGCAACGCTCTGCTTGTGTAGAAGGAGAGACAAAAATTGGGACCAAAATGTCTGCAGCAACTAAATCTAAATAGGGTAGATGTACCGTTTGTGGCCATTGCAATGTTTTTGGCCATGCGCATAATTATCTTAATTTTACATTGGTTGCAGATTATTATAATGTGGAGAATTTCACATCATAAATATTTTTTTTAGTATATCACTAGAAATATAAGGTTACATTTATTGATTACACGAAAAAATATTATATTTTTTAAGATGTGGCCAAAACTGGTACAATACCTTAAAACGGGTTTAAAGTGGCCGCAAATAGTGCATCTACCCTAATGGAAATAGTCGCGAGAGACGTGACTTTTGAAAATATATCGAGAAACTTGTCTCGCGAGAGTCTACTTTTATAAACCTAATACCAAAATAATTAAAACTATAGGTAATAAAATAATGAAATAATTGTCTCATGTGAGAGGCGATATTTTTGTCTCGTCGTGGATTTGCAGATTTAGATCAAAATATTTTACAGCAGTCAGCACTCTGCCACTAGAAATTCCTCCCCATAACCCCTGCTGCACTCTCTACAACCACCCCCAACGCCTCCATCTCCGTGACACAAGGCTGTTTAGCCCGTTTCCACCGAAAGGGCGTCAGGATCGCAGAACGAGTCGCGGGCAATTAATTGCCCGGATATTTCATCGCGGAGCGATCCGGTTCGATCGTCGAAAGGAAATTTCCCGTCGTCAGCCTGAACGACGTTAATTTTCAACGAGAATTAAACATGCTTAAACTCCAGTCTTCCATATACTTTAAAATTCTGCCTTCAACCTCCACTTTTATTAACGTCCCCATGTACACCAGACATTATCGTAATGGAATAAGCATTATCCTGATTGAAAATCTCCGTCGAAGGGTACAAAAGGGCGGGGGGCGGACTGTTCCAGTGGGGCGGGAGAAGTTCAATTTGAATCGACGGATTTATTTGGATTTCAGCGGACCCTGTCTGTCGATGTTATCTCCGCGAGCAACATCGGGCTCGCGACCCGTGATCGTCGTTCCATTTTAGAGACGTCATTGTCTATTAATCCCGCGCTTCGACTGTCATTTAAAATAACAATCAGACGGGCGATGTTTGAACAAAGCAGCGCCGCGTTATATGGGCATTTGGGGGGAATGAAAGCAGGGGTCGTTAGTATAATCGGGCAGCCAATACATAGCGAATTTTAGATGAGCGCGAAATGAGCACAGACCTCTGTATAATGCATGACGGAACAAAAGAAGCACCGCGGCCGCGGAACGGGTTAGAATTTCGACTTTAGACCCGCGAAATTATATTTCGCAAGTGGCTCCACAACGCCTGTAAGAGTACGATCCACGCGAAAGGAACCTTAGCTACAGGATCGATTGGTATTCATGAGTACATATTGAACTTGCCCTGTTTCGCCGTGTCCACGTGTATCGAGGATTTTCCATCCCACCGAGGGCTTTCATTTGCAAACCAATTTGTCTCCGTCAAATATTGACGCCAACCCCTAGCGATTAATTACGGCATTAATCATCACCATGATATTTCACGCAACAGGAAGCCTCTTCCTCTACCCCACCACTGGGTTCCTTGATAGCTTTCCATTTTCCTCGGTCGCTTTCAAACTTCCACGCTTAAAAGTTTGACGAGCGCGAATTTCGGAGCAAACTTCTAAAAATTTCCGAAGCACAGTTTCATTGGGCGATAAATATAATATGAAATGTTTATGAAAGTGTTAATTATTCGATGCATACTTCCTAGAAGCTTTTTTTTCTCAATGTTGCAACTTTTGTTGCAATATTCTTTATAATTTTTCAGAGTTATTATTATTACTATTATTACGACTTTATTACGTAATACTAATTATTACAAATAAAATAAAATGAAAGGAGAAGAACAATGGTGGCCAACACATAGTAAAAGCAAACCCAATAAAAACTGATCACGGTTCCCTTGGCCGACGAGCGTGGAGAAGTTATTGTTTTCCAATTTCGCGGCGATCTTTGGCCGAGCGTGTGCGCGCACACGCGTCACCGATCGATCCTGCGGCGTTCATCAGAGTTTCCACGACACCGTGGCGGTCTCTAATTATAATTACGGCCGTCTGTTTATTGCCGCTTGTCGGCCGCGGCTGGTATTAATAGAGCCGGCGCGTTTTAAGCGCAGGTCGCGCGAACGAACGCGACGTCTAACGTGGGCTTTATTAAACGATCGGGTTTAATTGAACTCCACGATGAATCCACGCACGCGACTCGCCGACGTCGTTGCTGGTCTATTTTTAATGGCTGCTCCTTTTTTTCCCCTGCCCTCTTCCCCCGCACCGATAAAGGCTACGTAAACATCCGAGTTTTCTTCGGGGAAAAGAAGAATCCATTATTGGGTAAACAGCGTGGATGTTGAGAGAATTTTCTGCTCTCTTCTGTCCGTAGATCAACGTAGAAGGGATCTATATCTGCCCAGGGCTTTGTTGACCAACGTGCACGCGAAGGGACAACTGAAAGAGTCGTTTTCGAGATGGTTGAACCTTTTGTAGCTTTATGCTCCAATCGATTCGAAGTGGGCGGTGAGAATTTGGAATTGTTTGCTTGTGGATTGTTGGGGCTGTGATTGAGAGTAACTATCGGATAGGTATCGCGTGACAAATGGTTGCTTTTCTTGTAGAGAACTCTTGAGCGAATTAATTGCGTAATTAGCGAATATCTGCCTTGGAAAGAATTGCAGGAAATGGGTAGCTTTGCTTGAAGATTAATGTGCTATGTATTAAGAGGGGTAAGTGGTAGGTTTCGCGACCGCCTGCATTAATTAGCGTCGCAGGAGGCGAAATAGTGGAGGCTCGATTAAAAGGGATGATGAATTAATAAGCTGTCTGGGGGTGAAGAATCTCGAGCGAGTTGCAGGGGCAGGTTCAACTATTTCAAAGTCACCCCCGCGGATGGATACAATAATAATTTCACCCTTGCCTGGAGGCCCCAGAATTCTCTTGCCCTCTTGCAACCCCCTTGGCGACAGCATTTCTAACTTTACCGCTCGTTGGATTCAAGCTTCGTGAAACGTGAGAAAGCTCCCTTCTTCCTTACAAAATTCCCCTCGATTTTGTAATTTCGATCTCATTAATTCCCCTCGCCTTAAGTCTTTTTATTTTGCTTTACTTTCATTTAAGTTTCTTTGATTTTCTTTAATTTACTCTAATTTGCTTCAATTTACTTTAATGTACTTCACTTCGCTTTACTTTACACTCCACCTTAGTTTACTTTAGTAAAACGAGGAATTAGGGAACCACTGATGAATGTTTCACTTTGGACTGGAGATATTCATCGCGGTGAAGTACGATGTTTAATTTACTCGATGTATAAGGGATTGCATGGGGGTGTATAGAGGGTGGCTTCATACTTTGGAGTATTCGATTTAAACGCAGCACCGGTGACCTTTCACGCGGTGAATCTACACGTATTCAGTCTTTTCATCCCTTTGTGGAGGCAGCAGGAAATTTTCAATAGAGCTACATGATGCTCTATCGGCTCGATAAACTTGCTGGTATTTCTGGAATCTGCGAACGATTTCTTGCCCCCCTCGCCCGCGGGGCAGAGACCGCAGGAATGATCGGATTAATCGTCATCGATCCGGCGAAACAGTGCTGCAACGATTCCTTCGTCGCATATGGTAACTAGAGCCGCGTTAACTGGGCGATGAAGGATGATGAAGAGGATGATCGGCAAAATCGCGGGACACGATCGTTTAAAACGGTGCTCGGGTGCGTGTCCAATTGAAATTCAATCTTTTTGCGCGGCGGGTGCATCGCGGCGGACGTCCTTTAATAATGGAAATAAATGCCGCTTTAATTACGCGCCCCGTTAATTACCGGGCACGGTTGGATATCAATTTGTCAATTAATCCATGCAAACATTCGCGCCACGTTTCACTCGCGCATATCACCTGAACTGATCGAGAATAAAAAACAATTTCTCGTACACATATGTTCCTATCGTGGGTATAATATTGGTAAAACACTAAGTCAAAAATGTCCCTTTTTTACTTTTCAGTGAGAAAATATAAGAACTACCCTTCGTAATATAAAACGTAAAAGATTCATATACTAAATTAAGGTGCTACGTCACGATGATAGGTTAAAAATGGTAGGATAACTTTGAAGGGGATTTTAAAGTAATTTATGAACTTTATTAAATATGTAACAGAAGGTTATTATCTATTCTTAGATCTATATCATATAAAATACATTAATTCAAAATACTTATACGTATACAGAATAGTGTATAAAACAAATTTATTACTAAATTGGGACTGTTATTATTATTATTACACTATTCTTTATACGTTACGTGTTTATTAAATAAAATAAACAAAATGGCAGTAATTGGGACATCTACCCTAGCACTGAAGCGTTTCCAACACATTACCATAGTAAATATCGCCTATATTTCTACTCAAACATTATAAATTCCTTCTACTTGATATTCGAGGGATAAATTCGTTTCCTGATTTCAAATGTAAAATTCGACGATATATATTTCTACAGTATTCGTAAGTCACCACTATATTCCTTCTTTTCCTTGTCTCGCCCCTCTCTGTCCATCTACGTTCATGCTTTTCTATCTTAATCCGCCCCACAATTATAATTTTTTCTCTTAATAATGTTTCTGTTTTTACTTTTCATTCCTAGTATGTATTAGTTTTAGTTATTTAGTTACGGTTAGGCTTCTAACAGTATTGTACTGCAGCCTTGCCTTTCACTTCGCTATTCTTTATGTATTATTGTTCTTTTCATATTTCCAAGTAATACAGACGAATAGTTTTTAGATTATATTTCGACCGTAAATCTTAAATAAAACTGGTATTGGCGCACTGATTCGGTCATAAATAAAGAATTATTTTATTTAATTAAAAATAAAATAAAAGATCAAAGCTATTTCACAAATTAATTATACAATATTCCGACGTTTCGGTTCTTATTTGAACCATTCTCAAGGAAAGTAAGGAAATAATATAAAATTGCGTATGCAATTGAAATAGCTTTGATCTTTTATTTTATTTTTAATTAAATAAAATAATTCTTTATTATGACCGAATCAGTGCGCCAATACCAGTTTTATTTAATACAGACGAATAATAATAATAATAATATTTCCACCAAATTCCCAACCTGTCGATTTTCGAAATTCTTCCTTCCTCTCGTAAATGCAATAACTATACATACTCCATTGACAGAGTATCTTAAGCGACCCTAAAAAAAGTAAATGGAATTTTTATATTAACCCCAGGATAGATCCCAGTTTCCTTAAATTGACACGTACGTGAGAGAGCGACAGATCCCGCGCAGGCTAACCTCCTTGCGAGGCGAGTTTTCTCGAAAATCCCTCTAAATAAAGACTCTGGAAAATAGAGCAGCGAACGGGACGTTGGGCCCGCTGAAAGAGCGCTGCCGTTGCATCGCCTCCCCCGATATCTCGCCGCGACGCCGACGCACCCTGCTATCTCGCGCTGCCACGTAGAATATTCATAGCTCTCGGTGTGCGCCACTCGCTTCCGGCTGCTGGGGCGCGCACACCCTCCAGCCAGGATGTGACGTCTTGGCGAAAATCCGTAGCTACGCGACGAGGGGCGTAACGTATGACGTTATTTTCGCGTGCTACGTGTCTCGAATAAAGCGGCCGGGGATAAATAAAAACGAGGGGGTTGGAGAGGAAGCGCGAGGAAACCGTGGAAAACGACTGGAACGGAAGCACGAACGTATTCAGAATCGTATTGCGCTCCTTCTGTGCTACCATCCCTTTTAACGACTGCCGCCAGCGTGCAAGCGTTGGCATAATTCACAAAGGATACTCGGAATAATCTTTAGGGATATTCTATGCGACCGAGAGAGGGTTGATGGCGTCGGAGTGCATGGGGAAACTGTTTCGAGCGGGTGAAATAATGTAGAGATATTGAAATTCAAAGGGAGGATGGCGAATTTGCATTTTCAGGGCGAATGGGAGAGGTGAATTCATCGTTAGGCTGGTATTTCCAAGGCGTGGAGGCGCCGACCTCGTAATAGTTGTTTGTTAGACCGACCAATGTCGATTTTCGATAAAAACCGAGCGACAGTCTATCTGTTTCCCCTGGCGAATGTTTGCCATGCTTTCGACCACGGTAAAAGCTCTTTGCGCTTGCCCCGTTTGTAGGCACGTCTCTGTGAGCTGTTATCGGGGACTCTAGAAGATAAGAATAATAATAATTATATGTCTTTATTACTCAATTTAAAACACATTACACAGTGTACAGTTAATTGAATTATAGGTGTGCACATAGATCTGTTTTCACGATTTAGCGAGATGCAGATTTTAAAATTATTATTAATCTTATAAGGGAAGATCGGTAACCCGTATTAAAAAAAATTATTAAATTTTGGGGATATATAGAGGATATATAGGTAGGGTGAAGACACTAGTAGTCGACCATGTATCAGTAGTCGACCACTCTCAGAAAAATATGAAAAATAAGGTTTTTAGAAGTGACGATCTTTTGAACAGAGTGCAGTTAGAGTTCTCTAACTGCACTCTGTTCAAAAGATCGTCACTTCTGAAAACCTTATTTTTCATGTTTTTCTGAAAGTGGTCGACTACTGATACATGGTCGACTACTGGTGTCTTTACCCTATATATTACCCTTTTTTTTTGCTGCCTAAATTTATTCCAAGCGGTTGAAATTGACCATTAATTAAGCACAAATTATGCAAAGTTAATTTCCTCGCAGTGAGAATTCGATACCGGATACTTTAATCCAACGATCCCGGGAAACTCGCCGATGCGCGGAACCGTATCGTCGAGCATGGTGGAGGTTCCTAGCGGATCGATCCATCGGGAAGAAATATTAAATTGAAACAGGGCCAATGCGATATAGAAGTCGCGGAAAAGTTTTTGCGCGCGAGGGGGAGGCGCGAGTTCACCGGCCGCAAAAACCGCCGGGGAAAAATGGGAAAAAGTTTGGGCAACAAGCCGGCACGCGGGTGAAGCACAACGGTTAGTGGATGGAAAACCGACCGCAGGAAAAATATTTTATAAATATTCCATCCCCGTGGGCGCGCACCTCGATAAACGGGGCGAAGCAACGAGTATCGCTTTTACTGCTGGCTACACGAATTCGTTCCCGTTCGCCCACGCGTTCCATACTTTCCCGCTGAGAGCTGTTAAATCGAGTCGTTCTGCGGATTGTTCCTCCTGTCCCTCTGATCTGTACCAAAGGGATGTTCGTGTCCATCTGATTGTACTTCGTACGTCGACGTTTCCACAGCTTCCATCAAATTTTAGCGGGACAGTTACAGCTACGCTTTGATCAATACAACTCCATGTACATACTCCAATTTGTAATTCAAGGGTCCAGAAAGGAAATTGAAGAGTCCTTGTAGACAGTTTTCAGGAGAGAGAAACTTGAAATTATTTACGCAATTTGATTTTGAGAATTTTTTACGCTAGTACAGTGAATGGAATACAAAATCTATTTGAAGGCCTTTATCGTAAATACCTTGAAGTATGATCCCAATTTTTTGTTTAATTCTTTATTACGAAATGGCGGCGCCACAGTTCAACAAAAAGCTTCAGCTCAACAAAAGCTTCAAAAAGCAACAGAAGCTTCTTCTGAAAAACGGTGTTCCGCGGCCGGAAAGGTTTCTCTTTCAATTTTTCAGCTAGAACAAAAATAAAAAATTGTTTGGTTCTATATAAGATTATCTCGGGATAGTACACGAGGAAATTGAAAACACCGTTTTTTGTAATAATGGTACGCAATTGAACAAAACGTCTCAACAATTTCGTATCACACAATTTTCGGTTTTTTCTTTGCATTAATATAGACGAAACTCTAGTCATGAAAAAAAGAATAATATTTTTGGAAAACCTTGTATGTTCCACATCTAAGTTGCAGAGAAAACTGAATATACCATTCATATAAATTCGCAAGCACTGTAAGTTCAATGTACCAGCGGTACCTTCTTCCAACACTATTAGTAACTTATTTACAAAGAGGAATTGGCACGTAGAAAAAATTTCCAATAAATTTTCTATTTTAATTCTGGCACTCACAGTCTTTCCTACAAGTAACGGTGCCCTTTGCCTCCCACGCAACAGTAGCGGTGAAAAAGAATTGGTAAAAGTAGGCAGGCATAAAGAATTTAAAATTCATGTCCAATAGATCAGAGGTTGCAAGGGTACACTTAAACGAACACGTAAAAGTACTCGTACTAAACTTTCTTTTAACCACCCCTATAAATCAGCCTCCGCGTTTACCCATGGGGGACGGTAACGGGCGGTTGAATTTTTAATAACAGCGTTGCTAGCGCTTGTGATCGAGCGACGTGTCGGAAAAATTAACGCACCAGAAGAATCTGTGAAGAAAATGCTGAGGCGAAAAGCCGGGAGGGGACGTGCATGCAGCGGGGTGTTCATAGGGGTGGGTGGGAGAGACAGAGGGGACGAGGGATGGTGAAAGAGGGGTGAAAGACGTTCGGGCGTTTCCGGGCGGTTTCGGCTCCGGCCGCTGGGTCATTGGGTCAAATCTTCGGTTACATGGGGGTAGCCGTACACAGGGGCGGGCTGTACGCGTTCACAATGCAAACTTCAACCCTTAGCGGCGCGGCCGGCTCGTTATTCGATGCACGACTATTTTTAGAAGTAGCGACCGCCTCCGTGTAAGAGGGAAGCCGTGTGGCCTCACGCCGGCCAGGTCGAGTCCGAATGAAAGATGAATAACGCCTGGCTTCACGAGACCACGGTGCCCCGTAACCACCCTCCCAACCCTCCACCCCCCGCAAGCCGCCACCCACCAGACACTCCACCCGTCTCTGCTCTCCGGTTCGCACGCTCGTCACGCCGGTATCGATTCCAAAGGAGTCCTGTCAATTTTCCCCGATCCAGCCTCGGGTCTCGGGGGGTTGTTAACCCTTCCGACGTGCCTGTCGATGCCAAACGGCCAATTGGATGTCGCGTCCCGATACGGGCCGATCCGCGATGTTTATTGGACTTTTGAAAAGCCACCCGTCCAGCTGCAACGTTCCCCTTCGCGGGGTTAAGGATAACGCGACCACGACGTGAACGGTCAACATATCTGAAAGCTGTAATAGAAAATAGAATACCGTGGTTCATCGAGAATAAAGTCCCGACGCGGAGGAGGACAGGCATACCGAGCTTCCACTAAAAAGGTTCGCGTGAAAAAGTTGGTGAAACGGAGAGGGGAGTTTCACTCGAACTAACAAAGGCTGAACCTAATAAAGCGCGAATTCGCTGGGACGAGGATGGAGGAGCTGGATCGGTAGAGCAGAGAGAGAAGAAGAGAGAGAGGGGAAATGGTGAAGAAGGCCAGAGTGGTCGGAAGACAAATTGCTAGGCTATATCGGGACCGAGTGAATTGCATTATTTGTTGGACGGTGAGGATTTTTAGGGAATTAAAAAAAAAAGCGACCACGCCGGAATCGGGCCGCGATAATTCTGGTCCAGCCGTGGCATTCCACGGCGGACTTCCGCCGAAATCGTGTCTATTCGCGGACCGAAGCTCGTTAAACAAATTAAGCCCTCGGTGTGCGCTCTCGAGCCGGAGTGTCGCAATTAAAAATCGCCCCGGGGAAAGCTCGAGTGGCACTGAATTACGAACAATATTAATAAATGTCAGTTTCGCGTGGTCGGTATCGGTCAACTGAAATGTCACCGCGTCGCGTCGCAATTTCGAAGTGTAGCTAGTTGAATGAAGAAAATAGATCCGCGGGGCGATCGGATAAAAATGTCCCAACGCTCCCTCGCGAATTGGGAATGTTTCAACGCTTCTCTACTGTCTTCGTTGCTTCCATCGCGCACTTTTCAATCGCGCAAGGGATGAAGCTCGTCTTTATTCCTGGCAAGCAGGAGAGATTGCTGCCTGAAGAAAGTGGAGCGCGACAAAAGTCGTTAGTATCCCGGTGAAAAATTGGCCAAGAATTCGGGACGACCCGCTGGCCAGCCGGGCAATTAGCTAAGCGACGGGGATTTGAATGAATCTCAATCGGGACTCGAGGGGGGAGGGACTAGTGTCCTCTTCTTTTCGTCGAGTCGCTACTTCAACGCCTGTACGACACTTGCTCTTGTCGCGAAGGAGAGACGAGGGGTGGTTCTGTGAAATGGGCCACGTTAGATCAACGATGCTGCACCCTCGACGTCCAGAAACAGCGCACCTTTCTTCGTCGCTGACAAAACACCCTCGGACACACGTTGCTTAATATTGTAATTCTAAGTCGACCGGTGGAGAAGCTCAGTCGAAGGGGAAATTGTTTTTAATTCATTTTGAGTCAAGGATTGAGGATCCTGTTCGCAGATAGTGGTAGGCTTCCGAGCAAAGTACAGTAAATATTCGTTATATGTTCATCACTCGGGACTGAGTACGAACGTACAACGTGTAGGAGGCTATGAATTTCAGCGAGGGCTGGCTTGTTTATTTAAGTGATACCCTCGAGTCTCGGGCTCACTTGTAAATACGATTCAGGCAATCGACAGTCGAGGAAAGGATAGGGGGTTAGAAAGACTGAGAGCGAATGATAAAAAGCGAACGACAGTCGAATATGAAAATGACTCAATATGATCCAAATCACATCGTGATTGGTCTTATTTTCATCAGAAAAACCTCATTAATATATTAAAACTAGGGTAAACCAACCAGTGAATGACCGAATTGTTGAATTTATGTACTTTTGAAATTAATACTTCAATACATTTATGTATGACAACAAAATCACTGTTGAAATTGCATTTAAATTTATTTTTCTTCAAATGTCTACAAAAATAATTACTTATTCTTATCGTAATTTTTAAAAAACGATTATACAATGCAAAACGTGTAGAAGCCCAGTAAATGACCGCATACTTTTAATAAGTATTGTACTTATTAATGTTTGCTTAATACGCGTAACTAAAAATATGGGATATTAAAAATGCAACTACACCCCATTTATAGAGATATAATATTTTTAAATTTATAATTGACATTTCTTTGCCTAATGGTCATTCACAGGTATGCAATCAATTACTGTTTGGTTTACCCTATTTTCATAAGAAAGAAACCAACAATTTAAACATTCAATTTATCATTAAGCCTATGGTCTTTTAATGAATTATAATTGGCTTGTTTCCACTCGTGTCACCTTTAACACTGGTTCCAAACGAGATCCCTCCAGTTGGTGGGGCGAAGCGACGAGCATATAACGAATATTCCCAGCGAATATTTACTGTACTGCTTCGCTGCGAATAAAAAGTAGGCAGTCCTATCCTAGACACTCGATCCTCTCCAGATCTTAAAACCCACGTAACAAGAGCACACCCCTATCTCCTAGCCACTCTCAGACGTCTTCCAAACCCCTCAAGAGTCAGCCGAACCTTTGCCAGTCGGATTAAACAGATAGGCGATATACTCTCCTACGTGTGAAACAATCTATTAATCTCCCTCAACGAACATCGAACCCAACAGTTCCCAATCCCGTACTTTCATTATTCACCCCTAGATTTCTCCTGTGATCAATGGGAGAAAGTTGCTCGAGCTTCCTCGACTCCAGCCAATCGTTTCAGGGCTCGAAATCGGTCGTGGCAGTTTAATGGAGACTAATGAACGCCCAGCGAATTAACCGGCTGGAAAGCCGTGCTTCTAGCGCGTTTCCCGTGTTGTCAACCCCCTTCACAATGGACCGCTCGCTGCGTGCAACCCCTTCGCGCGTAGGATGCTAATTCGCGAGTGTCGGTTTGGAGAATACGCAGCGACACAGATAATGTTACTATTTAAGAAGGTGGACAGAGAAATTCTTAGGAAAATTGCAGCGTTCTTACCGATGCAATCGAACGCAATGAAGCTTGATTACCGTTTACGATAAAGTTCTCTGGCAACCGTTCATTCGGGTGCGACGCGTGTTTGTCGATATTATTTTCGAGCGTGCTCGGATTGCCAATTAACGCGATCCCGCGCGGATTTGTCCCCTGTGGCAGCAATTCCTCCAATTAAGCGTCCCGAAATGACGTTACATAATAGATCGATTAACAAATGACGGTTGATTCGTGCAACAGCCGTGTCAGCGTCTCTCTGCGGGGTCTGTCGCGTTGCTTGGGCTCGAAATTGCGTTAAGGAAAGTGGAATTTGGCTGGGTTGCTCTAGTATTAATCCTTAAGTGATCGTGATAGTAGCATCGTGCTCTCTTTTTGTTTTCAAGGCATCGTTATTTATGTAAAAATTCTTAAGTAACTTCGTGGGTGGATAGGGAAAATACTGAAAAATATTTCACTGGTGTTACGAGATATTTAGCAATAATTATATATCTATCCACCTACGAAGTTATATAAAAATTGGTGCGTAACAGGATTATCTGGAATATTTCTCCCTCCGAGTAACTTTTTACGTAACGCTACAGTTTTTGTTTCCTCCTTTCGGTTCGATAGTTATTTTTAATATTAGTTACCTACTTGCCAACTTCCTTCTTGCCTCTTTTGGCAAAGCGTTACATCGTTCTCTTGATAGACGCGACAACACTCGAGGGTTAAGAATAGAGTAGAAAGGTTGCTGGTGACAGTGTCTCGTTCCCACGCAATGGTAATTAACAACAGGTCGAGGGTAGAAACTGGAACGCCGGGGCGATTCTTTTCCGAGAGAAAGAAGATTCTCGGTGGTAGAAGTTGAATAGGTCAGTTGGAACCACCGTCTTCTAGCATAATTCTCGTCTCGAGTGCCATTACACGCACCTGCTCAGCTCCCAAGGACAGCTCGCCCTCTCTCGTTAATTTCGATTCCACGCGCACTTGGAACGTCATTACTCACCCGCTAATTGGCTCCCACGCACAGTGTTTCGGGTTAATTGGAAAACGAAGGGTCGAATCTCGTGGACGCAGCGAACTTCACTCTCCTTTTACCATTTACTTTGATACTTTGCCCTGGTACCGCGATCATAATCGCCCTTTAACACACTTTATCGCTTAAAAACAATACGATTAATCTTTACCACTCGAAAGCAGTGTGCAAATTTGCAAGAAACTCTACAAATTCACAACGATATTCCAAAATCGAGACACGTAAAGAACTCCAAAAGAATCCACCTTGTCCCAAAACTGTGGATAAAGAAAAAGGATTTGGGGACACAGATTCAGAGCTTTTCCCGTATGTACTCTGCTGTACATACTCGCAGTACATCCCTTCGCCTACACGAGGCAGGCTAGACAGAATTTGCATGAGGAAAATAGCTGAAGCCACCCCGAGTCCCAGGCACGAGTGCACGTGAGCGAATAATTAATCGACCAAATTGCTAGGTAAAATGGTAACAACGCTCTGACATTTCCCTCGAGCTCCTTAACCGTTGTAAATATAGGGGAATCCTCTTTCCCTCTCCCTTCCTCTAAAAAGAGTCTTCCATGTTTTCCTCGAGCAATATCGACACGCTGCGTCCACAAAAGCTGCGAAGAATAGAATAGAAAAGGCAGAACGCATTATGCAAATTACGCGCCACCTAATAAAAAACTATATACTTAACACACTTAATAATAAAAGACTCCCACGTCAACAAAATGTAAATGTAATTCCTCTTTTTACACTCCGTAAAGGCGAAAAGCATATAAAATAGAAAACAGGTGCAAAATATTGAGCGTCAAAAATTTTCTCGCGTCGACTCTGGGTGGAAGAAAATTCTAGATCCAGCAGAAACATGGAATAAAATATACATTGGAGGGTGGAGAGGGGAATGACGAAGTGGAGCGGTTTCAAAAATGCAGTGGCTAAGAATAGAGAATACTTAAAGCCGCGCGGGGGATGATAAAAGTCGCCGGGGGTAGATGCACAGGGGTGGAGGGAAATGGAGGGCGTGCAGAGGGAGGATGTGGGAATTATCGACTCCGAAGTCTGGTAACGAGAGGAAACCCGCCGTCTTTTGGGCTAAGAGCAATCGTACACCGCTGAAATACCCCCGAAATTCCGAGAATTCCCCGCGGGGCGCGTTTTTTATCATTTTAATATCCGACTGCTTTCATTCGAGGCCGAGCGCGCCGGCTCGCGTGCCCCCGGAGAATGTGGAATCGGATTCTAACCGACTTGGGCCGCTTTATTACGGGAAATAAAGTTGCCAGCGAGACGCGACGGAAATCGTGGAGACGTAACTCGATTAAACGGCAGGGAACGATCGTCCTCGAGTCTGCTTTTAAATCACTAATACCCTAGTCTTCTTCCTCGTTGCTTTCGCGCTTCTTTGCTACCCGAGTCTGCAATATTTGATGGCATAAGGAAACTCGTCACTGAAGTGGACTTCCTGTTTTACGGTCGAATACGTTCGCCTCGAGAAGTCAGAGTTAATTTTGGGGAAAGGACATGGCTCAGCCTTGGAACGGCCTTGACACTTTCACCTGTAAATGTGCAATCCCTAACACGCAATATTAATTTGTATCCGTAGGGCTGCTCGAAATGTTCGCCCTTGTGTGCGAATAAATTGACTGAAGATCGCGGGAAGTTGCGATAAGAAAGTGGAAGTAGCTAAGCAGGGAGGAAATTAGGCGTCAATGTAAGATTCTACGGTGGAAGGGGATGAAAAGGCCGAGCTGGCTATTTATCAGGGATGAATTAATTGACGTCGACGTTGCATCCCCCGTTAGCCGGATGCATCTCTGCAGCAGCACTCCGTCATCGCCCTAGAAACCTGCTGAAAAGTCGGAGGCTGAAGAAAGGATACAAACATCCCCTTTCAATTTACGATGCGAAAATTCGGTAAACTTGAATATTAATTCGAAGCCTCGCACGCGACAGACACCTCTAACTCCCCCGTTTCTCGAGCGATTTTCCTCCCACCAAAATGTGTCAGCAACCCCCTCCACCTACATTCCCGTCGTTTGAAAGAAGTCACTGATTTCTGGAGCGAAAAGTATTTACAGGCGACAATGCCGGGGTAAGTCGACAATTTGAAAGACCGTAATGCGAGAAGACGCAGGTGGGAGAGGGCGATGAATCAGGGTGAAAAGAGCACGGAGAAGAGGGTAGACAATACGCTCGTCGATGTCGCCGCCCCGTCTGCAGCGCGATCATCCCCCCGACTTGACATGAATTTTCTCTAAAGCTGTCACTATTTTCGGGGATGCTGTCCGCGGAAGGGGAGGGTAAAAGAGGGACAGGGGATCAAGGAAGAGGAGCGGAAGCCGTGTTTTTGTCGACCCGCGTCATTCACTCACCCGTAAACACGAGAACCTAGGGCGCAATAACGACCCTCGACAACCCTTGCGCCCTGCAACCTTTGACTCACGTGCACCACCGTTGATCTCAAACGCCAGCACATAAACATTTCCTCCCTTTTTTTTGAGGGAATAGAAAGACCAAAGGCCCCTCACCTGTGTAGCAGTTTTTAGAATTGAACGAAGTGGTTTATTGTTTATCGTTAATTTGCAACGTGGTAGAATAGAAACGGACGGAATTACGAGCGCAACTGCTCGCGTTACTGGCTCGCAGCATGAATTAAGAACACCCCTTCCCCTGTTTAGAGGGGGCAATATTATTCCACGGACTCGTATAATTCATAAACAACGATACACGCGATACCGCAGCCCCCTTCTTCATCCACCCCCTTTCCCCTCGAGAAACTATTTGGATCGCGAATTTTTTCACCGCGTTCTCCTTGAACTTTCCTCCTTTTTATCCGTTTCTTGGCGAATCGCAGTGCGCTGTTTGGGGGAGCATTCTCCGACGCACCTTCCCCCAGAATCGCGTTCAAAGCTCGCGTACGATCGCAACAATGCGAGCTTCCGTTATCGATAGAATCTTAGTACACGGAGACAATCTGCATTCTTTTAAATTAGTTTCTCCGCAAACGCTTCCTCCCTCCCTCGAGCCTCGCGGAACAATCGCAATACAGTGGAGCCGAGGAGGGTTGAGTGGGGAATGGTGGAAAATCGAAGCAGGACTCTCGCGATTCAACGAAACCGGAAATCGGCGACTGGAGCTTCCTTTGTTCTCTTGGGAGGCTCTCATTCTTTGACGCCGCGCTCGTTGGTAATTGAATTCCATTGGCTTCGCTTCTCCCTTGATTCCACCCTTATCCTTCGTTGAATATGGACGAATTCTTCTTGAGGGTCCTCCGAGAAATCCTCGCAATTTTTCGCAGGCAGCCTACGCTGAAATATTGCTTCGTGGCTCAGCGTTTTATTGTTTCTCTGTGACGCTTCTCACGCGACAGAATCCCGCCGAGCGAGTAATGCTCGCCGAAGGGACTATATACGGGTCGTTCGTACAAGCCACGGGGGTTGTCACCGGAATTCGAGCCGCCGAGATCAGCCTTGGGGCCGATTTCCATCCAGCCGCGACTGGCGACACGCGATCCGCCCGGCTCCGTGCTTGTAATCGGTGCAGTTTCGCTTTTTCGTGGTGGAACGGAGGCCCCAAGGGAAAGGCGATGGCGGGTGCGTGCCACGGACGATAAAATCCTCCGAGACTTTGGGGGGAGAGAACATTTTTTTTCTTGAGCGTGCGTCGCGTGCGTTTCGAAGGGCCAAGCGGTACCAACACCGCGACACCTTTCGAAAATCGCCTTACGTAACAATCGCGACGATCTCTGGCCACGATCGGGGCGCGATCCCACAGCCACTGAAAACTGGAGCTCCAAGTTTTAGCAGGAATTCCCCAAGTTTGATAGCCTTCGATTAGGTAACTTTTCACCTTTACCTTGGGGGAGGAATTTCGAAGCCACTTTTGTCTTTCGATCTCGCGCTTCTAATACAGCTTGGATAAATCGTCAGCCTTCTGAATTCCCCTTACCCAACACATTGCTTCTTAACTTCCAATTAAAATTCTAATAACTTGCATCAAATTTTTAATCTTCCGATTAATCAAATTACTTAATTTTCAATTAAAATAAAGTAACACGCCTGCTAAATAGAGTATTTTGATTAAATACATGTGTAACAATTTTACTATTGCTATATTAAACTGGAAATATATATAAATAAGTTTATTCTTCTTCCTTTTTCATTGAAACAAGCTGATAGAGGAAACGGTACATGGTACAAGGAAATAGACGAGTGCAAACAGTGAAGGGAACGGTTCCTCGTGCATCAATCTATTCGATACGATTAATTCTCGGAGCCTCTCCCTCAGGATGCAATTACAATGAATACAAACGTGCACGGAAAATATTACTTTTTTTTATATCGCTGGGGTGCTCTTTCGTTTGCACAAGAAGGGGGGCGAGCAACCCTCTAATTGCAATTTTCCTTCCGCTAGCGGTAGGTACCTCGGGGATGGCAATCTCTCGGTGGTCATTTTATTCCACGCAGGCGGTGTGTTTCGCTGTTTCTTTCGGACGGTTCGCCAGCGAAATTCGCCTGGCCCCGGATGATGCGACGGAGCGTCCTCTGCAAACATATCAAGTATGTGCGGACACGTAGCACGGCTGGCTATTATTCGTGGGAATCGTCGGCCTCCTAATAACGGAGATACCGTCGTTGATTCGGTTATCTCGTCGGCATTCACGGGATCGTTCCGCGTTCTGTATTCACCAATGAATATCGGCAATTTTCAATGATCGCTCGGTGTATGCACAATGCTCGGACGAAAGTCTATTAAATTCCAGTCGATTCTTCGCCGGGCACAATGAGCATGGCGCTTCGTTTATCGTCACTACTGCCTGCCCATCTTTTGCTGCCGTTTTCGTGCTGCTTGGTTCTTTTAGAAATATTCGAAGGACTCGAATGAATATTCTAATATTATGCTTATTATAGTATTCGTTGTGGAAAATTAAGAAAAGATAACACAACTGGATTTCCACTAATTTATTTTTCAGTAATGGATTTCTGAATCGAAATTTAAAAAATCGAAATAGGTATATCATTCCAATGCTCTGCATAGTATTCTACATAATACTATGAATTGTATAGTATTCGTTGTGGAAAATTAAGAAAAGAAAACACAACTGAATTTCCAGTAATTTATTTTTCAGTAATGGATTTCTGAATCGAAATTTTAAAAATCGAAATAGGTATATCATTCCAATGCTCTGCATAGTATACCAATACTATGAATTGTATAGTATTCGTTGTGGGAAATTAAAAAGAGAAAACACAACTGGATTTCCAGTTCTTTATTTTTCAGTAATGGATTTCTGAATCGAAATTTAAAGAATCGAAATAGGTATATCATTCCAATGCTCTGCATAGTATTCTACATAATACTATGAATTGTATAATATTCGTTGTGGAAAATTAAGAAGAGAAAATACAACTGGGTTTCCAGTATTTTATTTTTCAGCAATGGATTTCTGAATCGAAATTTAAAGAATCGAAATAGGTATATCATTCCAATGCTCTGCATAGTATTCTAATATTATGAATTGTATAGTATTCGTTGTGGAAAATTAAGAAAAGAAAACACAACTGGATTTCCAGTAATTTATGGCGAGGTTTCGTTATAAGGAATCTGAGTATAGTTTTACAATGCTACGAGCAGTATTCTAATTAATGCTATACTATACTTTTTGTTCTGGAGCATTAAAGCATAGGAAGCACAAGTGGGTTTCCATTATTTTCCTGTAGATTGCGATTATGTTTCGTTATAAGGAATCACGTTCAAATCTCTAGCAACAGAGTTTACCGTGACGACTGCAGATTGTAAAGAGATTGTTCGTGGATCTGATAGAGACGAGTGGAGGGTCACGCAACAGCCGTTCAACGAGTCCATTTTAGTTAATTAAAATAACGTTTGTCAGTGTTGCTCGGCTGAGTCTGTCGATGAGGACAACTAACTAGGTCACTGATAATCAAACTGATAAAGGCCCCGTGGCCTGTCGTTGCTTGAAGGAATGCAGTCTACCGACCTTCAGAACCGAAAGTCCTGAAAACTCACAATTTTTCTCAACTTCTAAGCTAGATAAAAATAACTCCACATTAAATCTCCACTAATACTAAAGAAGCGAAGTTAACGCACTCGCAAAGAAACGCAAGGCAAAAGCATCCAAGGCGAGACGGAGAAGAAAAACGATAATCCTGACTGCAGAATACGGTTTTCTCTTTCATTTCTCGTCGCGGCAAGCCGTTGAAACGAGTGTCGAGTGGCAGCCAAGGCAAGGATCGATTGGAACGCAACGATACTCGCTATTTAACGATCACCCGAGCTGAGCGTGCATTTTGGCGCGAGGCGCAGGAAGAATGACGTACAAAGTGAATATTTCTAGAATCTTTCTTACCTTTCCATTCCCCCCTTCGCCTTTTGGCAAGGTTTCACGTGTCCCGCTTCGCGAGAAACCGCCGCCCCGTACACGCGAGCGTTACTCAACATCGCCTGGGACGGATTTCACGTGGCCGGTCCGATTAATCATGCGAGACACGTAGAAGCAATTAGGAGAGCTCTGTTTATGAACGCGAAATCCGGAGACGGTCAATTAGCAAGGGTGGGGCGCTTGGGGGTGGGGTCGGGGTGGCAAGGACGACCGCGATTATTTAATTACTCAATCCATTAAAAAGCGCGGCTGGCTTGGCGTGATTCGGAGCCGTCCGAGCGGCGATCTTCGCGCTAACCAGATTTGTTTACTCGTACGCGCTCGATCTTATTACTCTTTCAAACGGGGATAAGGAAGTAATCCTGTTATTAAGGCTCCCCGAAGAAATTCAACCCTGTACTGGATATCGCGTACGCGAATCCCACGACTAGCCTTCGAGGAGTATTTAAACCATTCCACGGCTCGGCAGCTTGCGTCCCAAGGACCTCTGGGTGGTGAACCAGTGGGGAAGGGTCAGGATCACTGGATCAGGGTAGCAGGAGGATCTGGGAACAATAGTGAAATTGTAGAAGCCCAACAAATATTTTCAATTTTTACACTGGTTAAGGGGGAAGCCATTGTGAAAATTTTTTTCTGATTTTTTTTGTTACATTTTCTTAATGATTGGGGTCTCAAGATTATATCTGCGCAGTTGCAAAGTGGATCTCGAAAACTTCTGGGAGCTATGGGGGGTTTTGTATAAGTTGCGCAGTGCAAAGTAATCGAGTGCATACATAGGTAACTTGGTGTGAATCGCTCAAAAATCCAAATGTATTTAATAAGAGGGATTATGAGCTTATATATTGTTTAGAACTAGGTAGAGAATCACTGACCACGACAACACTGTACACAGCTGCGATCTTTGAGCTGCAGAAAATAACTTCTGTCGAAACTTTAAACGCGAGTATCTCGAAACGGCATTTTTCAAAACGGGCGCATTAATAACTCAGTCAATTTTTATTGAATTCACTTGAAATTTTCAGGGAATATTCGTAATACAATTGTCTTCAGTTAAGCGTGCCAGTTTTTTAATCGAATAATTCATTTAATCGTAACACTGAAAAAACATGTTGATTTTTTATACTTTTTATTCCAGATTTCTTCTTAACTCCGCCATTTCTTCAAAAATTAATATTTTTTTAAATCTATACGCGCAACTGAGACTATTGTAATATACTTTAAGAAACCGTTCGAATTTTTCAATTCGGAGCAAATGTTGGAAAGTTACACAAGCCCCGTTTTGTAATTTTTTCTGCAGAGCCTAACGTTATCGTATACCGTGACCAAACTACCGAAAATATTTTCAATCTGGGAGCATAAAATATTAGTTAAATATATGAACTTTCAGTTGATAACAAAGACTTTTCGTAGAAAGTTACATTTCATTATAAAAGAATGTTTTAAAAATAGCCTTTATTTTCGACCGTCACAGTGGCTTCTCCCTTAAACCCTACTAAAATAATCCCACAAACTAATTCTTTCATAATTTTATTATTTTTTTTGTCGTTAGTTTCATGAAATTAGACTCTCACGAAATAAGCTTCATGATGTATTTTCAAAAATCACATCTCTCTCGCCTATTTCCATTATTTACACTTAGTTGTTCCAGAAATTTTTGCCTCGTGAAAGAAAAGTCTCACGTAAAGTCTCATCATGGATTCGCACCTTTACAATAATTAGCAATATGTAGTCTCCGAACACTCGAGTAGCTCGTTGAGAGCTCGCCGAGTTCATCCTCTTTAAAAACAGCGTAAAGTCTGAAGCTTACACTTTCTTCACACGTTTACCACCCTCGGGGACTCAGCCCTCGGTTCTCACACTTGCAAACTCGCCTCTCAGCTTCCCGGTACAAGCTTCTTCTCTAAACGATTCGCTGGTCGCTTGGAGAAACTCCATTGCACTCTGCGCGATTAGAAGAACAACCCCTTTCTTCCGCTAGTCGGGAATGCAGCGTCGCCATTGGCATCGATATCGCCGCGGCGCGTTTTAAAACCGTATTGATCGTGGGAACGGCGCATCGATGAGAACGCAGTTCAACCTGTCGCCGGATAGTTCACTCGTGAGGATTCTCTGCTCCGATTAGACTCGAATAACGGTCGGATCTTTCGTCTGATCGACACCAATACACACCACTCGCACGCCCCTCTGCTGACCTAGAAATCGTTGCGCCGACGGGAGCAACGCGTCCGTAGAAAAATTTCACGTGCAAGGAGCCCACCGTTACATAACCCACCCTCGCCCTTCGCTGCCCATCCAGATCAACCCCCCAACGATCCGAACTTCTTGCACGCCAAAGGTCGAATTTTCAATTAACGCTTCGAGTGGCGCAAGCTTCCAAAAATGGCCCTTCAAGTTGGGCAGTCCTTTCGCGACGAAATATTAAGAAATATTAGCGTTGATAGCGTGGTGACTATATTCCAAGAGCGATCCAATCGCTATAGGGGAGTTCCCCTAGTACTTAAGGCGTTTCTCAAGTGAGAAGAAAGGAATAATATTAAATCAATCTCCTTATCCGTGCTCAAACGTGTCGAAAGCTTGGTAATTCTTTTTTCTATCTCGTTTACGCGGAATAACAGCTCGATAGCGTTTGAAATATCACAGATATATCTAATGGTTGGTATTAGGTATCGTTCGGTGTCAAGGGAACTCCCCCTGAACTCGTATCTTCCCCAGATTGGGGTCCCTCGACCCCTCGAAGCGAAGGGGTAAAGGAATTAACTAGGGAAACATTCGTGGGTCGTTGAAGGGAAGTTAGGGGCGCGAAATCTGACCGCGTTGCGACAGGTGCAACCGTCACGGCCACCTGCAGGTGCGTGCAACTGCACACACTAGCTTGCACCTTGACCCAGCGATCAGACTTGAGCCGTGGCTGAAACTCGCGTGCGAATCAAGATTAAGTAGCTGCTACCCGGGGCTGACCTTACCCGGTGAACACGATCGCCGAGTGCGTAATAAAATGTCTTTCCTGTCCAGCGAATCACTCGTGGATCATCGTTCACAGGTCGCAAGTCCCAGGATCCTCTAAAACTTCCCCGAAATCCAAACCACTTCGACGCAGTTGCAATTCTCTTTGAACCAATTTCCTGGCAGCTGCCATTTTGTTTCCAGAGAGGAAACTTGAAATTGTTACTGTATCAAGTCAGACTCACTTGCGCACCTGTTCCCTGTGTCCAAGTTTCCCTTGCAAAATTTCGTGACGCTGCGATTAGCCTGGCTGCTAGTAGAGTAGCCTGGCAATAGTCAGCCGCTGCGCGAGTGGAACGAGATGCATTAGTCAGACGTGTTTTGCGAAGCTCCCAGTGTTGTTTTTGCTTCAGAGCTCAGCGTTATTTTTTTTAGAGATCGGTTCTTTATTTAACCGAAACTTGGTGGATTTTTTATCCAGCACACTTTTTCGTTGAAAGGGTCTAGCAGGGTAAGTATGGGCAAACGGCCCCCACGCCGATTCCTGGAGGTGTTATTTTTTAAACAATGCTCCTGGCATGAAACACCATTGTGTAAAGTTTTAGATCGCTACCCCCCCGTTTAAGGGTAATACGGGGGTGAACGCCCTTAACGTTATTATTTTTTATCTCGGTTACTACTTAAAATATTTGAATGAGAAAAATATGAAAAAAAGCTACATACTAACTGTACTTCGTGTATTTTTCTCGAAATTGTAAATCAATTATTAAGGGTAGAAAAAAAATAATTAATTTTTTGAGGGTGGTTTTTCGAAACAACCCTTTGAGTGACAACCTCCAAAAAAATAAAAAATAATGCTCTATTATGGTGGTATTATATAAAAAATCCTGAAGATGATCGAGTTGGTGGAACATAGTTAAATAATTTAAAGAAGATCATTATATTATAAAGGGTCTAGCAGGGTAAGTATGGGCAAACGGCCCCAACGTCGATTCCTGGAGGTGTTATTTTTTAAACAATGCTCCTGGCCTGAAACACCATTATGTAAAGTTTTAGATCGCTACCCCCCGTTTAATACGGTAATACGGGGGTAAACGCTCTTATATTTATAATTTTTTTTCTTGGTTAAAGATATTTAAATGAAACAAAAGCGACAATATTTTTCCGGATTGGAAATGAATTATTACGGGTAGAAAAATATAATTTATATTTGGGGGTAGTTTTTGCACCCAACCCTATGAATGACAACCCCTTGTCGTGATAATCGCTTATATTTGTTTGCACATATCGAAGGGATAATCCGTACTTAGCCAGGCGTATTTTGCTGTCTTTCTGATTATATAAACGCTGATAACTTATAATCGATTAAAGAAAAATTACAAATAATGCAGTTATCACTACTGCTTTCAGGCATTGTTCTAAATAATACTGGTGCTAAATAAAGCACTCAAACAATTTTTATCGTAATATTCATGATTTTCTCTATTAGTAAACTCGCAAGCAAAATGTCGATAAAACAGCGACGGTTCCGTGCTGTCGGCGGACCGCGACGTCGATACGTCGTCGTATGGTGAATAGAGGGACGCGGCCGCCTCACCGCGCCGCGCCGTCCGCGTAAAAATAATATTGGGACGCAGTCGCCGTCGTTGAGGGGTTATTTAAGTATGTTTCCACCAACGCGACTATTCTACATTTTTATACATGATAGTTATATAATAGAGTATTATTCTTAATTTTTTGGTGGTTGTCACTCATAGGGTTGTGTGCAAAAACTACCCCCAAATATAAATTATATTTTTCTACCCGTAATAATTCATTTCCAATCCGGAAAAATATTGTCGCTTTTGTTTCATTTAAATATCTTTAACCAAGAAAAAAAATTATAAATATAAGAGCGTTTACCCCCGTATTACCGTATTCAACTGGGGGTAGCGATCTAAAACTTTACATAATGGTGTTTCAGGCCAGGAGCATTGTTTAAAAAAATAACACCTCCAGGAATCGACGTTGGGGCCGTTTGCCCATACTTACCCTGCTAGACCCTTTATAATATAATGATCTTCTTTAAATTATTTAACTATGTTCCACCAACTCGATCATCTTCAGGATTTTTTATATAATACCACCATAATAGAGCATTATTTTTTATTTTTTTGGAGGTTGTCACTCAAAGGGTTGTTTCGAAAAACCACCCTCAAAAAATTAATTATTTTTTTTCTACCCTTAATAATTGATTTACAATTTCGAGAAAAATACACGAAGTACAGTTAGTATGTAGCTTTTTTTCATATTTTTCTCATTCAAATATTTTAAGTAGTAACCGAGATAAAAAATAATAACGTTAAGGGCGTTCACCCCCGTATTACCCTTAAACGGGGGGGTAGCGATCTAAAACTTTACACAATGGTGTTTCAGGCCAGGAGCATTGTTTAAAAAATAACACCTCCAGGAATCGGCGTGGGGGCCGTTTGCCCATACTTACCCTGCTAGACCCTTTATGTATAGAACTCGATGTAACCGACGTTTGAACAGAGATGCGACGGGTGAATTCTGTCAGCAGATAGATTGGAAATGTGTGTCAGGCAGGGAAGTTGTTAATTAGTAATTAAGTGTTCGTTAACAACAGTTCGCATTCACTGTGCGTCGCTGTTCGCATGAACGGCGGGGAATTGGATTCTGTCTGAACTTTGCAACTCGCGGGAAGTTAAATAGGTGCATTTTCGACTTCCCATTAACGTCGATTCGATTGAAATTTATCGGCTGCGGAACTAGCGCGGTGATAATTATTATAGAACCAGAGAAAACTGTGTCACCCTCTTTCTACCATCGTTCTCTGTTCTCCTTGAAAATGTCATCTCCCAAATCCACCCTTTCCTTCTCCCTCTTCCTCGATATTTCTGTCCTTCAACCCCCAGCTGGCTTTAAGCTAGAACTGTAATTATTCGAATATTCGTGTACTTAGATTATTGGAATATTTGTCACAGCTCTACTTTAAACTCGGAAACCGAACTCCGGAATTTCTGCACGGGCGATCGCAAGCTTTGTAAAGCTCGCAACCGGCGTTGTCTCCCGTTTCGACGTCTCCTCTTCCTCCCTCGGCTCTTCCCCGCCGAGCGGAGAAGCACGCGGTCGCTGGCGTCCAAGGGTAGATTAGTGCTTTCACGTGAAAGGGGAAAGATGTTCGGCACCGTTCGAAGCACTTTATTGGCCTCTAAGTAGAAAAGTCCATTAAACATCGGACCTCCGTGCGTGCGCGTGCACGTGCGTGTGCCTCTTTCCTCTCTGCCCATTGCAATCGAGTCGCGAAAAATCCAGCCTCTGAGCCAATAAAATAAAAGGACGACTTTTGCGAGAAACAGGGGTACACGACGATCCCCCTTTGTCGAGGATGTCGAAAGCAGGAGGCCGTATAGCGCTCGCTGCCTTCGTGAATAATTGAGGACCTTGCAGCAAGACGGGTGAAAAAAAATGGGCAGCTCCATTTTTTACAGTTTTTGAGTTACGACGTGTAATATATATAAAAGAAAATTCTACATTATTTGGTGCATGTTTCACGCGAATCCGATAACGAATGAGCGATTTATTGCAGATAAATAAAAATAGAAATATTAATATTTATATTAAATACAAATATATGAATATTTTTATTAAATATAGGATATTTTACCGCCAAAAATAGAAATAAAAACTTATCAACTCAATAACTACTGAATACTTATTCTATGAAAATACATTTTTTCAAGTAGCATTCTCTTTTTAATTAATATTAAACTTGACTTAATGTCAAAACAATAATTTTATAAACTCTTTTTTCTAATTTACTTGAAGTTGGTAGAGATGGAGATGCAAGGTCCTCAATTCCATTCCAGAGGAAACATATTTATGTCGAATTCTACGTTAATAATCTTCATCTGCCCCGGATTGTGTATAGCTCTCGCGACCGCGCAAATCGCGCAATTATGGTCTCGGAACGTCTCTATTAAAAGAGCGCGTGTCGCGAAAAGTGGACGCTGTAGCATCGCGTTGCAGCCGTCGTCGTTCCCTTTAGCGCTAGCTTTGCATTGTTCCGTAAGTCGCGCAACGGAGCGCATGAATATTTCAGGGCTAGAGTTAGACATTCTTTACCGGGCCTGCCTCGGTGTGCAGAGAGCCAGCCCACCTCGTTCAATCGCCGCGGGAATTGAACGGAACCGCGGAAAGTGGTTCAAGTACGGGCATGCAACGAACGCCTCTGCCCGAAATAACGATTACTCCCACGCTGTTTACCTGAGAGACGGCCTATCGATTATGCCACGCGATAAATATAACGTAACTAAAGCCGGCCGACCTTCTTCGAAGGCGAGCATAGTCAATGCTCGTTTTCAAGGTGGCGTTCTTTCAGCTATACGTGGCCAACGCTGCACCCTAGTCAAGGCAGACGGCAGCTAATAGGCTTTACTACTAGGATGTCAGACGGGCTGAGTTTCAGAAATTGGTGGCGAAGCTTGAAACATGAAATGGAATGATTTTTACTTTAAGAGTGACGATTCTATTTTTTATATTATTAAAAAAAAATTTACGATCAGATTCATGTGAAGGTAAAATACACCAGTGTTTTCCAATCTATTTTGATTCGCGACCCTCTTTTATAATATTCAAATAACCTGCGAGAGGTATATTTAATAAGGTCAATAAAACACATTAAAAATAGGTATTTCAGAATATAATTCTCCTTTCTGTCATGAATGAAAAATCAGTGTTAGATCTTCAAATATAATATGGCAATGTCACCATATTAAAAGAAATAAGTCCTTAGAATCGTCAATTATAAATAACCAAGGCGACCCTCCAAAAAATATTTCACGACCCCCTTGGGGTTTGTGAAGCATTCTTTGGGAACCACTGCAATACATACAATGTGAATACGGCCACTGCTGTTATAGCTATATATTAAATTAGGCAAATCTGTTTACCAGATTTAGTGAAGCGCATCTTTTTAGTTCACCAGTGCGATTGTTTGAACGAGTCAATTCTGAAGCTAGCGAATTCCTATGATAACTGTTCTATATTCCGTTTGCTGCAATTTTGTATTAACTGTATTAACTAGTCTAACTGTCAGTATTGTCGATATCATGTTGTCGAAGACAGGGGTGTTACATATGTTACGTGGAGTTTTTATTGGAATTTTTAGAGTGACGAATTTAATCTGGATTTTTCTTCAGATTTAGACTACTTATGGTAATATAGTTTTCGAAATGAAACGTAGGAGCCTCGAGATCCTATTGGACTATCTACGGCTTGACTAAAACGCTGCCACCCTTCGAAGGTGGCCGCAGGGGATATGGAGTCGGTTTAGCCAGAATTGGGATTGGAAATGGAAATTAGGGCGTCTTAGGAATGCAATAGAGGGTGCACACTAGAATCGTGCATCATGCGATCAGTGGGAAAGGTTAAGGGTTGAATACTCGACGAAGACTAAATGGGATTTAAGTGGCGAGTTCCTCGGCCCGTGGAAAAAATAAAAGGACTTTCTACCGTGGTCACGGTGGCGGGTTACGCGAAATTTTATTCAATTTCGTCTAATCTGATTATCCTGTTATTTAACTTGGCGTACAGCGTCACGGTTAGATTACCTTGCTAATGAGATACAGAAATTTCAGCCGATGCTTTTCCAAGCTATCTGGAGCTACTGTCCCCCACTCAGTTGCCCTAGTTTCCATTTTCTTGCACGATACACTTTCCCACACTGCTAACCCATATAATTGACAAGGAAAAGTGTGCACCGAATCGTAAGAAATTTCCACGAAATATCAAACAAAATGTATAAGAATATTAACCCAATACCCCCAGGTGTCCTATTTTGGTACCACTTTTAATATCCACGAGGACAGCTTGAAATAGTAAATTACCGATATTTTACATCCCACGTATAAATAAATTATTACAAAAATAATATAGACTTAATGAGTTGCTAATTCCAATTAGATATATAATTCCAGTTTCTCTATTCCCCCCGATAAAAGAGTAGAACCCACGCAAATTTTCGTCAGAAAAGTCATTCTCCACCGTTTATCCCAACGCACAACTCGAATCGAAAGCTTCAACAGAAGAGGTAAAACTCCGATCGCTTCAAGTAGTGTAACCAATGCATAAATCAGCCCAACAAAGCCCAAGCGCCTGCGCTCCGCGCTGTATTAAAGCCGATGTGCGGTCTTAACGACCTTAAGGTCCACACACACACACACACACCAGTTCCTTGAGGCTCGAGTGGCGCCAGTGTGAGTGGTAAGAAATATCGTTTTCCTATTTTGTAACGGGGCAGCTCACACTTGTCCCTGTCAAAGAGACAAAGCGACCACCGACACTGGCTGCGCCGAGCCGTCGCGTGGCTGCTACGTGTGAATCCGCCCTTACCGCTGGTTCGCCCGAGTCCGGAAGGAAGTATTTGCCAGTGGACGATAAAACACCGGGCGTAACGAGCCCCCGTAAGAATTAATAGCCGTCTAGCTGGCGCAGCGCTCAGAAATTATAATAAACGCGGCAATAACGGCGCGCCTGAGAAACGCGAGGCCCATTAGCTGATTTTCCCGACGCAGCTCGTTTTACCCACCGCGTGTCGAGCCTCCATCGCGCTGCAAACTCTTTCGAAGTAACTTCCCAACGCTCCTGGCCGATCTCGCCATCATCCCCGCCAGCAAAGTCACGTTTACCTTCGTTCCACCCCTGAAACATCCACCCCCGCGCGGTGTGCTTCGCGCGATAAAGTGTTTCAGGGTACTTCTCGCGTCTGGCTGCAGAAACTTGTCGAAACTTGGAGGCAGATTCGCGCACAGTCGTTTCGCTGATAAGTGGTGGAAGGCGCTCGGTCGAAAGAGAAGTATCACGTTTCCGTCCACCTCCTGGACGATGCGGGGTTTTCGTCCAGAGATTTTATCGAACTGGAAGTGGAGACGCGAGCAATTTTTCTGGGGAATATTACGCCAGAGCTTGGAGAATGTTAAGAGGATACAGGGGGATGATTTTAACATCACATTTTTGAATTTTATATTTGAATAGTTTCTTAGAAAATTAAACACTGTATATACTATCGATTGGGGTGTTTTTTGGGTTGATTAAATCTTCTATTCGAGGACTGCTCTTTGACAATTCCAAGCGTCTGTGTTAAACCTGAAAAGCGTTCTATAAAATAACGCAGAAATGACAAAATGCAGGAGGGTTGTTGAAAGCAGATCTGTGGAAGCTAGAGAAGGTCTGTTTATCGCCGCGGGGCCTTCGACTGTTCTCTTACATCAGTCTGTTAATCTCATCCATATTCAAGAGCCACTCCGCTTTGCTGAATCGGATTCACCCTGGCTGCTTCGATAAACGCATTAAGAACTAGCAACTCAGAAGCCGGAGAGGGGACGCCTTCTCTGGCGAGATTTTTTTCACTGGTACCTGAGAATTCTGAAGGTACTTAGGTGATAGTAGGAACCCTCATTCGCCTCTGTTTTGCTTCTGGTGACTCTGCATTAGTCTTCAGGGCTAGATACACCCATCCCCAATTTGGCAGGCTTGTACCCACTGATCTCCAGAATATTAATGTCCAATTTTCCCCCCGTATTCTTATCGAATTGGCAAAGTTGCCGAGGGGGTCAGCTGGCAGCGTTTTCGCGTCCGGAGTTCCACCATCTTCGAGAATATTTAACGCAGTTGGCTTCTACTAGCTTATACTCGGAGCCACGTTCCTCCCTCAGGCCCTCCACTTCTTCTTCTTCATCGTCTTCGTTTCCAATTGCGCGACACAGATTCGTAGGTACCCAGAGCACCAGTGCCTCTTTCAGAGTGTATCAATCTCTCAGCAGCCATGCATCAGCCGCCTCCGTCTAATTGGCAAATGCGCCTGACGACCGCCAGCTGGCAAACCCCTCGAGGATCCTCAGACTCTTTCCACTTCCTGTTGCATATAGGCCTGGCCACGGTCGCGACGGCACGCGCTTGGCTGCATTCGAGGATGCACCCATCGTTCAGGGGCTTTCGAGGCGAAGAGCCGCCCATTCGAGAGGACACTCGATCAAAAGTGCCTCCCTGTTGCAACTCGTCGTCGTTTCCCATCGTCTTCTATCATCCTCCTCGTGGCGGTGCTTGCCAGCTCGTGGAAGCTCACTCGCCCCTGTGGTAAACCGCTAATGAATCATTTTACACAGACTTGGCCAGCTGCGCGAGGCACCAGTAATGTGGACAGAAATGGGTAGAATGTGATTTCAATAATAGTAATTACTTACTGTGGGTATTCGAAGTTTGGGAACGGCCTATGGTGGTTATAGTGGCACACAGGTGGCGCTTCGTTAAATAGAGTCCGGAACACACAGAACTCGGGGAGTCGACATTGGGGGAATCGGTAACGCGCTTGGCTAGTAATCCAGAGGACCCCCGTTCGAATCCCATCACCTGAGGTTCCATTTTTCTCCTACGTTTCTATATTATATAAAAACAACAACTATAAAACTTACTTTGAACTTCAAAAGAACTTAGTTGAATAAAGAAAAAGTACTGAATAAATTTAAAAAGTGATGAAAAGAACGTGGTAGGTGGTTTATTCACTGGTGGGTTCATTCTAGAGCTTTCGAATGATCTAAGTATTCGAATACTCGAATACCAGTGAATTCGAATTAGGGATTCGACTATGTAATAGTTGCGTAGGAGGTGTGCAAGGTCTCCGTGCGTGGCCTTGACCCGTTTCGAGGGAGGAGACCGGGTCAGGAGGCGCGGGATCGAAGGAGCAGCGTGCAGTCGTGCAGCTATGGCAGGCTCACTCGTCTAGTTGCCTCGCACACGGAGCCGACTGGAAAGCCCACGTTACAGCCCCACGATTATCGTTATCGTTCCGACGCGAAGCGAGACCCTCGGAAATGGCAAATGTCGAGGAAGCACAGGGAGTAGCTCGCGAAGGTCGCGCGCTTCTTCGTCGCTCCACCCCTTCGACTATATCCACCCTGCTGTTATCTTGTCGCGGCGGTAACGAGTTATGCGCGGGGCTTTGATCGATGACAATTACCATTCATTCTCGTTCCTACCCGCCGCTCACTGTGCCTGTCCAGTCGTCAACTCTTCCCCCCTCGAGTTTATTAACTTCAACTTTACTCCGCGGCGGTTTATGGCCGCGATAAAAAGCACTAGAGCGATCCAGCGGAACGTTAAAGCACCGCCGTGAATCACGCTAACACGGCTTCACGCTGCGCTTGTACTACAGCCGGACTGTAGAATGCGAAGATTCCTAAGCTCGTCGAGGAGAAACGAGGGGCGCCTCGGAGTGGCGCGGCTCTTTCGCTGGTCATTATCGCGCGGATGAAAATCGAGCAAAAATATCGCCTCTAATTAAGGACAGCTCCGCGAAAAGAGCGGCTCGGAGCTCGGCTTAAACAGCAAGCGAAGGCGATTCCAGATTTCCGGAATCCTCGCCCATCCATCGCGCGGCCAAAGTATTAAATACGTGCTTTCGTGAACTCGCTTCGAGTCATTTGACTCATCTTTTCGTGACTAAAGCGAGAAGCATTAATACAGTGATTCCCATCCTGAGAACTGCGAAGTGTTTCCGAGAGAGTCGCAACGTCTTTGAATTTTCTTTTTAATATTATCAAGTTAGAATTATATTCATAAATACCTATTTTTAATGTGTTTTCTTTACTATATTAAATTTACCTTACCGTAAGTAATTTGATCGCGAATCAAAAATAATTGGGAAATACCTGACGTTGGGACCTGACTGCTGTCTAAATTAATGAGCGATGTAAAGGAAATGATGTGTGCCACTGATTTGATAATATGACTGGAAAACTGATCGGACAAGCAGAAATTGAAAGGATCAGACATTTCGCTCCGCATTTCCCAGGGAAGACGAGCCATCGATTTGAATTGCAAGAGATAAGGAAGCCCGTGAAGGGTGGGTTCGCGATAATAATTTCAGCGAAATCAGCGCCGCTCGTCTCTCAAAGCCAAGGGTCCACAGCGACGGGGAGGGAAACGATGGCTCGACGGGAACTTTGACGAATCCTCGACCCCTCTATACGTGGAACGAATAAGGGAATAAAACTCGTTAATGCGCTATGCGTGCAGCCGGGAGTGGATGAAGGAGCCTCGAGATTTCCTGGGATTTCCTCGAGACATAGGAAACGGGAGGGCGAGAATCCTTATTATTAGCGTGCAAGCGAATTACTTGCTCTAATAAAAGCAATTGGCTTCCATCGAGCTTTAATGGCCCGTTTAGTTACAGTAGAGTAGAAGGGTAGACGAAAGTGAAAGTAGAACAGTAATTCTTCCACAGGCTGTTGGTATATCCTCGGAATATAATTGACGAAGCGAACACACGAAGTGTACGCACCACTGACTAACCAGCTATTGTTTTCTCTTTCTGTTCACAGCTGACAGCAGTTTTCTCCTGGCGAACGCTCAGATCGTCGACTTCCCTATTGTCTATTGCAACGAAAGCTTTTGCAAAATCTCTGGCTATAATCGTGCCGAGGTAATCCCCAGTTCTCTGCGATCGTTGCATCCCTGAAATCTCATCTCGCTGGTGTAGCCTGCTCTTAATTTTCCGTCCTCCATCCCACCATACGACTCACCCTCGCCATTGCTTCTTTCTCGCTCGAACGTGGTCCCTTTCGTTTTTTATTTCGATCCATAACGCACTCGGATTATCACGGAAATTCGTTGAATGTTTACGCCACTCTCGGGGAATATCCTGCTTTGCGAATGTTTCGTTTAATGTTTGTAGAAGAAGAGGGAAAGCTCGTGTATTTTTTCGATTCTATTTTAATCCTCGAGGCTCGGGTTTTTCACACTCGTTTTCGCGGGAATTACACTGCTCGAACAGCCGCGGAATCGGTTTAATGTAATTGCGCATTACACTCGGCTATTTTCAAATTCGATCTGATCTCGACTACCGTTTGAATGTTAATGTTGGGCGCGAGGAAAGAACGGTGAATGGACGAATCGCGGTGCGCTTGATTTCGAGCGATTACCACTTTTCCATTACCGCTTTTCGCGCAATTAAATCGAGCGGTTACGTTGGGTTTATGTACTGCCTCTCGGCGTTGGAGCTTGAGCGACTGGATAGGTATTATTAGATATCGAGGATTTTGTAATATTATTATTTTATGTATAAAAATATTAGGTTTGGATGTTAACGCTCGCGACGTCTTTTTATCATAATTTTTTCTCGTTCTACCTTTTCAAACGCTGTCTCCTCTTTTTTAGCTTTCACCAATCAGCTACACTTTAACATCATCATTCTGCACCAATGATTAAGAAGTAGCTTGATTAGTACGGATACCGATGTGGCGGCAGTAATAATTAAGCATAGTTGTTGATATGTCGGCAGGTTATGCAAAAGTCCTGCCGCTGCGGATTCATGTACGGGGAGTTGACGGACAAAGAGACGATCGCCAGGATCGAGGAATGCCTCGAGGGCCAGATTCACGATCAATTCGAGATCCTGCTGTACAAGAAGAACAGTAAGTACCGTAGGCGATAGTATCGCGGCATGGGAGACGCTTAAATGTGGTGTTCTTGGCTTCTTTCTCGGTTAGGATCGACGACTATAAATCTGTGTCTTCAAGAGTTCTCATCGATTTCTCTTAGAATCTTCGAAACGCCGAAATTCTATCTTCAATTTTACAAAGAAAAATAACGAGCACTTTCAGTAACTACTTAATCACTGATCAGTAGATCCATTAATTTTCTTCCACTTGAATTAACCTTGCTGTGAAAAATCCTGAGACCATGCGAAGGAGAAAATTCCTAAAACTATCTTTAAAAGAAAAAAAATTCTAAGAAAAAATCCTAAAACTATCCTGAAAAGAACTTTTCTAAGACTACCGTAAGAAGAAAAATCCTAAGACGAAAAATCCTAAAACTATCCTAAGAATAAAATTCTTTAGACTATCTTAAGAAGAAAAATTTTCAGATGAAAAATCCCATGACTATCCTAAAAAGAAAAATCTTAAAACTATCCTAAGAAGAAAATTCCTAAGACTATCTTAAGAAGAAAAATTCTAAGATGAAAAATCCCAAGACTATCCTAAGAAGAAAAATCCTAAAACTATCCTAAGAAGAAAAATCCTAAAACTATCCTAAGAAGAAAAGTCCGAAAACTATCCTAAGAAGAAAATGTCTAAAACTATCCTACAAAGAAAAATCCTTACGTAATCCAAAAAAGAAAAATTCTAAGATGAAAAATCCCAAGACTATCCTAAAAAGAAAAATCCTAACTCATAAGTTCAAATAAACCAAGCTCACTATAGATATCAGTGTCCCCAAAATCGCAATAGGGTAAACCAACCAGTAATTGGCCGCATACCAGTGAATGACCATTAGGCAAAGAAATGTCAATTATAAATTTAAAAATTACTATATGATTATAAATGGAGTGTAGTTGCACGTTTAATATCCCACATTTTTAGTTATGCGTATTAAACAAACATTAATAAGTACGATTCTTAATAAAATTATGCGGTCATTTACTGGGCTTCTCATTCAACAATTCGGTCATTCACTGGTTGGTTTACCCTACTTTCATTCTCCAAATGGTGAGGACAAGTAGCCAGAATTTGCCCAACTATTTTACCACAACTGTGCACAATGCAAATTCTTCCATTACCCAAGTGTGCACAGTGAGTAATTGGTACATCAGTACATCAGCTACTTTAGTCGTCGATCCTCGCCGAGCAACTGTGACGGAACGCCTGGAGGCACGATATGATGTATCATTGTGCATGCTCGATTCGCTGGTCGACCAGCGAAACTGTCTGCACTCGTCTGTTACGGATCTATACGTGTATTCGGCTTCGAGTCTCGTGTACTCACGTGTTGGTGTCGCCTGATCTCGCCTCGTGTGTCAGTAACAGTGTCAGAGTAAGCGTTACTCCGTTCATTCTGCCGTACACATTCATGTGGTACTCCCTATTCAAAGACGTCACCGTTCATAAATCAGTTTCACTCGCGCCGCTGCTCGCCCATTCTGTCTCTTCTTTCTCTTTCTTTTTTTTTCTCTCTCTTCTTTTATCAACAACCGTGCGAACCCGACGCCCAAGAGCAGTGTCTAACTAGAATCGCGTCCCCTGTTCTCTCGCTCGTTCAGAATCGTTTCACGTTCGAGGCGCCGCTCGATTAACGTTCGAGGAGTGTCGATCCGTCCGCCATTTAACGATTTCACCGACTCCCCCTGTATACGGCTCGTTAACGATCGATAGGGAGCAGCAGGCATTAGGGTAGCGTCGCGGCGAACGGAAATTTAGGTGAGATCCGAACGAAAGCGAGCCCTTGTCCTAATTACACAACCAACAGCACGACTGTCCGAGCCCAATAATGAATGATCGTTCTGTTTTAAGGTGCCCCACGAGGTATGTCTAGTACAGGTTCGCAAAAGAGTGCTCGAAAGACCCACCAGTAAGTCACCCTCGAATCTAACTATACAAAACACGATAATAATTTATAATTCTCTCTCTCTCTCTCTCTCTCTTTATATATACATACAAACATGCATATACTATATAATATGTATATATATTCTTAAGATACTTATGCATATGTACATTGGTGATACTGTATACGATTGTTATACACCCATCTCTAGCGTGAACAAGAGACGACACACGTACAAGGATCGTCGAACGGTCCCTGGACCAAGGGGCGGCCATATTGAGAGGATACTGTTCGACCTCCCGACTTCTCTTGATTTCAGTTAATTTGCCCCGACTCTACACTAAGTACCAGACACACGTATTAACGGGTAAACGTCTCGTTTCCCCCTCTGTCAGCTCGGCGAACAGACCCGCGTTTTCTACTCTCCACGATCTCGTCGCGCCCCTCCCGACAGGTGTTTTTTTCTGTGAAATCGGTCGTTGGGTGAATTTATGCCCCGAGGGAAAATCGGGGAGAGATAAGAAAGAACGTCTCTCGTGGAATGGAACGGATTTATCGTCTCCTTGCGGCTCGCCATTTTCCTCGTTCACCCTGCGATATCGTTATGAGAGGGGGTGGAGTGTGTAACGGGACTGGGGGATGATAATTCGTGCAAAGGAAAACGAAGAATATGGAGTAAGATTTTCTGAGGATCCTTCTGGTACTCGTGCACTCGACTGCCTTAGTTCGATCTCCACAATTGAGGAGTTGAAATGGTAAACGATGTATAATAAGTGCCAGAGGGGTGATAAATTATTCTTTTAGTGGAAAGGGGTGTAGATCTCGCGGCGGGAAATGATGTGAGTGCTGGAATAATTTATTTCAGTCGTTGAAAAGGAAATAGTGAATATTCTTGTATAGGCTAAATGTCCCAATTACTGCCAGTGTCCCTATTACTACCACTTATTTATTTTACTTAATAAAAACGTAAAGTATAAAGAATAGTACAAAAAAATTATTATTAAATTGAAACTGTTCTTCTGCTTCCTCTTCTTCTTATTATTATGGTACACTATTCTTTACACGTTACGTTTTTATTAACTAAAATAAATAAAGTGGTAGTAATAGGGACACTGGCAGTAATTGGAACTTCTACCCTAAATGAAGAAATGTTACGTCTTATTTCTGAATTATTATTGCTCGAAAAGTCGCCCCCTTTTCGGTCCTCCACGAAATTCCACCCCACCCTCCGCGTATCAAGAATAATTCACAGACCCTCCATTGACGTGATGCATATCTTCTAGTAACCCAGTTCTACGTCGCCCTATTTCCAATTCTACTCCTCCCTGTTCCCTGCTTACCTTAATCTCTTCCTCCCTGTGCCACCTGGCTCCTCCACGTTTCTTTCTACCCGTGCACATTACTCGCGGAATGATCCCAATATCGAGCGTCGATCCCAAGTCGCAGCGAGATCGTCGAGAGCATCGGGAGCGATGCCATTCTCTTTTCCTCTACCGTTTGCCCGACTTCTGTCCAGTATCTAGAGAAGATGTTCGCTGGGCACGTACGCAAGTATCACAGTGTATGCATTTTGTCCGTGTGTTCGTCTTAATCGAAGCGAGGATATTGCACTCGACGAGCGTCGCGTGGACGTTCGAGCAGAGTAACCACAAGTTTTGTCTGATACTTTAACACAGTCCAGTAAGAAACTGCATATACGTATGTATATACAATTTTAGGGCGGCCCTTCTTTATACGTGTCGATTTGTTTTCGTGTTTCTTAGATATCCCTGTAATGGTTCCATTTCATAAAAAGAGAATCGTAAACCTGTAAACGTTGATTGCAATGGGGTAAGAGGAAAGCCTTCAATTTTCCTTAAAGTTTAGAATTTCTCAAAAATGGTAAGCCCTATCGAAATTTTGTTCAAATGGTATTCAAAGAGAAATCAATTTTCTACAATTACGGTATATATAATTTTTTCGTGCTTTCAACCATTTTTTAAATAATAGCGTTTGAATATAGAGAAGTCCGCTGTGCGAACCTTTCTATATTAAATCGTAATTATCTAAACAATGGTTTGAGACACGAAAAAATTATATACACAGTAATTGCAGAAAATTGAATTGTCTTTGAATATTATTTGAACAAAATTTCGATGGGGCTTACCATTTTCGAGAAATTCTTTAAATCCAAAGAAACGATGCATTCTAAAAAGGCCCAGTCAGCACCCTTTCCTGTTGTCCGATTGCAAACTTTACCCGGGATTATTTTTTTCGGAAATAGAAACCATACTAGGGGTGAGAGCGAAAGAAATCGAATGTAGAAAAATAAGGGTCACCCTAATATACATGTCCGTAGGCCAAGTTCGCCAGCTTGCGTCGAATGGTGTCCGCGGTCCTTTAGATTGTGCCCACCCGTTCGGGGTTTGTAATCGAGTCCCAAGTGTTTCCCAGTTAAACCGCGAACGATCTGAAGTGGGAATGAAAGAAAGACGCGTAAAGGGACGGGGTTTAAAAGCGAGCCCAGTGGGCACGGAGGGTGCGCAGGGGGCGGGGACGGCGGGGATTATGGGAGCAGAAAGAGGGATGAAATTTATAAAAGTGTTCCTCGTCGAAGGACATTTATCATTGGACGTCCTCGTTCCCTGTAAAAACATCCATCGGCGCGCGATCTAATCCCAGGAGACAATAAATTACCGCGGCTCTTTATTCCCTGGCATCTTTGTCCTCTCCGCTGACGCGGATATATACGTTGCGTCTATCCGTCGGGGGTGGAATGTTTGCCCACGGTATTCAAAATAGCCTCCCTAGATAGGAATCGATGCAAACACCCATGCTTTCACTTTCACATTACCATTGTGTAAATTCATGCGGGACCATTTTTGGGAAACGATCCTCCCTCGCAAGAAACACTGACAAATTATCTATTCCTGGGTGGGTTTGAAGATTTCCCACCATTTTCGCGAAATATCATCAAATATTTTAATTTAAAAGAGTCGAGACATTCCAAAAAGGAAAATAGATTTCAAAGTTGTCTCAAGCATATGTGTTTAAACATTTTCCAATTTCTTTCGCTCAAAATTTGTCGCCCTCCAAAATTTGCTATACCCAAATCCGCCCCTGTATCCATCGCTAACTTTCTTCTCCCTAAAATATAAAAACCACAAATATCTAAAAGACCCGTGTTTATTTATCTTCGCCCAATCTCAATTTTAAGCAGTGAAATAATTCTCACCTATTTTCCCTTCCAATTTCAAAACCCCCTTTCGACTTAACCCTCCGGAGGTCGCGGTCCCAAAAATTCTCCTAGAGGTCGCGGTGTATCTGAGACATACAATTTGGAGATAGCAATCTAGATCCGAGCGATGGATATATAACGAGTGAATGTGTTGAACAACAGCTACCCTTCGTCGGTAAGGGCTGTAATGTTCCTGTTTAAAAATATTCAAGAAAAGGCATACATATATATCTGTCAGATCAATCGCGACCTCCGGAGGGCTAAGTCATCCAAATTTCACCCTCAAAATCATCACCCTTAAATACCCAAAACACTCTTTTTTTAAACCTCCAACCAAAGAAGCTACAAAATATAAACTCCTCTCAAGAAACACCTACAATCTAAGATTACAAACCCCCGTGTCCAGAACAGGGCGAATACCCCCGACCACCCTCAATTATCCCCGATCAGTATCGCCAGATAAGTCCGAGTAGCCCTTGAGCGAAGGACGACAAGCCGAACGAGGGTGACGAGACGCGTCGTGTCGAGAATCGTTTCAATTCCGTCCATCGGATGACCGGGCGTTGTTTCTTCTCACCCTCGGCGGTTCGTTGCTCCTACCCACGCTTACCCCCGACGTTGGTATGTTCGTGGCCTAACCGAGTGGCTCGGCGACGCTTAATTAAGCGACCTTGTCGAGCACGGACCAAGCAACGGGGAAAAAAAACCTGTGTCGAACGACCGTCAACGATGTTTCGTGGGTGAGAACTTCGGAGCTGGGGTGTCGAGGACTTTTTGGTGGCCGCGCCATGGGAGACATTTTGCAGGAGCGTTAACAAGGTCCCTCAATTGAGAGGCAGAGAGAACGGTATCCAGCGTTGGCTGCCCCGCGGCTCAAGTTTTACTCGCTGCTGTGAGATCGATATAACTTGGAGGCGTGTAAGTTCGAGAATTGGATCGGTTCGTTGGTAATTCCCCGCCAAATTGCTCGTGAACTCCTCGGGTCTCGTTTTTCCGAGCAGAGTTTTCTTTAACGCCTCGCAAAAGTCCTCGATAGCCCATTGGAAAAACTCAACCACCAAGGCACTATATTCGTGCACACTCTCACTGTGGATACTCTACACACTTTTTAATTCATTAGCGTATTTATCCCCGAAACCTGCCAGGACCACTGTGGAGCGAACGAAAGCAGCATCTGTGAAACAGCATCCACGATATCTAGCATTGCGATGAACGACTAATACCCTCCCATAGCCACCCTCCCCTCTTCCAACGTGCCACCTAGAAACTGTGGAAACCGACTTCACCTCACGATAGAACGAGCACGAGCCATTAGCAAATAGTTCCCCCTGGATCTTCTCTCTGCATCCACTTGGCCCTCACTCTACTCGCTCCCAGCACTGAAATATCCAACTAGTCGCATCCTAGATTAAGCACAGCTCGATACTTTATCAGAGGATTCCACCTCTGAACACTCACGGCGATCGATGAAAATCGTCGCCTCGTTCTCTGCACATCGACACACACATACACACACTGCTCATTTGCATGGTGGCATGAGTTCGACGGTGGAAAAGGTTCCTTCGAGGGCCTCGACTTGGTACCGCGTCCAGCTTCTATCCAGCTAGCACTCTACTAGCCGCTGTGTGCCTGCCACGCTATGTTTGCTTTGTGTTACTTGTTGCAACAGCTTTTCTGTAGCATGATAGCGAGAAGAATAGCACTCTGAGTGGCGTGGGGTTCTGGGGAATCATCGAGCGATGAGGAAAGTGACTACTTGTCGAGGCGATTTCTCGATAAGTCTCTTGTTTTATTTTTTATTAACAAAAGAACGTGAAAATTGGATGAAGAATTTGACTAGCTACCATTTTTCTAAAAATAAATTTTTTCAAGATCGGTACCGTCAAGCACTAGATTACAGTCTTAAGAATATTCGTGCAAAAATTTATTCAAATCGGTCCACTAATCTCGGAAATATTTTTGGTACCGCAAATGCAGTAACTATGAAGAGGCCTTGGGAGAAGGGGCTGGTATGGCACCATTTCTTAAGATATCAAATTAATTTTTTAATAGAATCCAGCTTAATTTATACGCAACAAGGTGCATATCTTGATTTTTAAATTTGACGGTTCCTTGTATGAAAAAAAAAAATCTTAAAGGTGGCCCTATTTTCCGACCTGCCAAGGGTATGTAACTCGTTAATTTTGAGCTGGGGCGGTACTTACTCCGGGTGCATTCTGGATAAGATCGACGCGAGAGCAAGCCGAAAATGTGCACGATGCGCGACGACGCCACTCAGAGTGATAGCGCGCCCAGCGGGAAGAATCGCCCTCTTGTTGCAGGAGAGTATCTCGACGGCGAATCTTTCTGCAGGGAGATCGGCCCAAGACCCCAGCCGTTAGGGACGGGAGCGGCTGAATTAGGTTGACGGCCGGTGATAGCTAGGTCGATAGATTAGAATCGATCCAAGCCCATTGTTCCGCGGTGAATGACAGCCGATCGTTTCGCTTGATGCACACAGAAACACCACTATGGCTGCTTCTCCAAATAGCGCCGATAAAGAACGAACGGGACCTGGTGGTCCTGTTCCTCCTCACCTTCCGGGACATCACTGCCCTGAAGCAGCCGATCGAGGCGGACGACACCAAGGGTGGCCTCTCCAAGTTCGCCAAGCTCGCCAGATCGGTCACCAGGTCCAGATCCGTTCTCGTCTCGCAGTTCAGCTCCCATCTGCCCGCCCTCAAGGATTCCGTGGTGCCCACCACCGGAAAACAGTCCCACTTAGCTCACGTAAGTTCGACGGGTTATCGATTTCAGGTGTCAATAGTCAAGTAGCGTTTTCTGGTACTTCAGACTGTTTCAAATTTGGATCCTTGAATAATGGCAGTGTGTTATTCGAAGTTTGGGAATCCGAAATTGTAATTGGGGTCATTGATGAGCCCTAGGCAACGTGTTCTTGAGTTCTAGTTGAAACCAGGCGATTGGAGCAGACAAATTTTTTAATTGCTCCGCTCCGATATGAAAATACTTGATCCAGTTTCACTCCTGCTGCTTTTTTTAAATAATAATTCTTTTAATACTTTCAAATAGTGATCTTTCATTTGCAACAAATCTCATCTTTCTAGCTTTTCATTTTCATATAGAAAAAAAATCATAAAGAATGCTTAATTTTGGGGGAAAGAAAGTACGAGAATTGGTACTTATTAAAAACATGTAATTCCTCTGCTCTTATAAAATGAAAGAAAATTCAAATAATAAAAGAAAAATTGGAGCAGTGGAGCAGCGAAAATTTTCCGTGCTGCGGCTCCGCTTCTGTTTCGGTCAAAACTCCACTGTTCCGCGCTCCAGCTCTGAGCTTCGCTCCAACGCTCTGGTTGAAACCCTAAAGGCCTCGTTCACATTACACAAGCTTGTATTCCGAGGCAAGTAAAGTTGAATATGAACTGAACTGTCACGGGACTGAAACGTGTACGTTGCGATTTAAGGGATGTTTTCGTCGAGGGCAGGCTGGTTGCTCTAAATCAGCGGCTGTGCGTGGCAGATAAATTCGTTTCGCGTGAATTCCAGCGGGATGTAGGCCCTGTCGAATTTGTTCGCGAGATATTTGGCACGTTTAGCTGAACCTAGCGAGGGATTTGCGTTTGTGCATTCCAGAGATTGCTGGATTATCAGCGATGTTGGGTATTCGTTGGGCGGTTTGTAGATTTAAACGAAGGCAGCCGGTGGCTTCGATGGGAATAATTGGGGTTGTAAATGTTCGTGGTCGATATCCTGTTCAGATGATGTCCTTAAGCGGCGACGTGATGCCGCAGTACAGGCAAGAGGCGCCCAAGACACCGCCGCACATTTTGTTACATTACTGCGCGTTCAAGGCAATCTGGGATTGGATCATTTTGTGTTTGACCTTTTACACGGCCATCATGGTGCCCTACAACGTCGCCTTCAAGAACAAGACCAGCGAGGACGTCTCTCTGCTGGTCGTCGACAGCATCGTCGACGTCATATTCTTCATCGACATTGTCCTCAACTTTCACACGACCTTCGTTGGGCCTGGCGGTGAAGTGGTGTCCGACCCGAAGGTAATAAACGAGCAACAAACTATTAGGCAGGTGTTGGATTGAAACTGTTCAAATTTTCAATTAATTATGAAATAATTATAAGAAAAATCGGTTAACGTTGCTCTGAGCTATAAACGTTTAAAGATCGCAGAATAAGGTCGAAAATCGCGAAATTCCCGGAAATCAGCGATTTTCGACCTTATTCTGCGATCTTTAAACGTTTATAGCTTAGAGCAACGTTAACCGATTTTTATGAAATTTTAGACATGTATACATCTTACTTCAACCTACAAACGGCTTTTTTCAATTTTCATTACAGGCTCACAAAAAAAAGTTTGAAAAACGACCTTCACTATTTTTGTTGGCTATTCCCACCATGTGCATTTTTTCAAAACGATGAAACACATCACTTAGCAAACTAATCCCTGTAGCTTCTCAAAAAATCTCAACTCATTTGGATTAATCTTATAAAAGTTACGCGATTTTAAAAGTTGTAAACTTTCTTTCGTCCACCACTGTATTTTTCTACGAAAAAATTACCAACTATTCTTTAAACGTTGCTCTTTTAAGTGCAAAAAGTTCTGTAAAGATATATGCTTCCGCTTTTCCAAAAAAAATCACAAACATTCGCCTCTTTTCAGCCGCCTGACTAGGTATAATCCCTAAAGCGATGACGTCATCCCAAGCAGACAGCTGATCAGATGAGTTGACCTCTGATTGCAGGTGATCAGGATGAACTACCTAAAATCCTGGTTCATTATCGACCTCCTCAGCTGCCTCCCCTACGACGTGTTCAACGCGTTCGACCACGACGAGGACGGCATAGGGAGCCTGTTCTCCGCCCTGAAGGTGGTCCGTCTGCTTCGCCTGGGCCGCGTGGTTCGCAAGCTAGACCGGTATCTGGAGTATGGAGCCGCGATGCTCATTCTTCTCCTCTGTTTCTACATGTTGGTTGCTCACTGGCTGGCCTGTGTCTGGTACGTCACTTTAAGGTGATTTTACCCTGCCCACACACAGAGAAAAGGTAACACAGCTGCGGCAGGATTGACGGCTACCCTCGACGTCATCACATCTACCAACGTAAACGTCCCGTCCGACCGCGCACAGATCCACACACAGACACGTACACATGGGAACACGTCGTGCCGCATGAGCAGCTCTCCACCCTCCTTCTCATCGGGGATGAAAGATTCTCGGACCTCCCATTTTATTTAATCGATACACCGGGTCAAACACACCCGTGCCCATTGAAAACTAATCCAAAGGCGTGCCACAGATCGAAAGGAGTTTTAAAAAAAAACCCCTCCGATGATCCCCGATACGAACGAGCCCGCTACAGCCTTTAGACAGCTTCCGGTTACCTAGCGAACGCAGCACGATGGCTGATAAATAATCTAGAGAGAAGCCGCGTATCCCCTAGCGCCAGGGGAGACGTTGCATCCGAGGGCTCGCCACGTCCTTTCACCGAGCTTCTTAATTATTTTCGCTTCTTCCACGCGGCGCGGCAGGAATGAAGCACCCGCTTGAAATTAACGCTAACTCCAAGGGGGGCAAAAAGTTCCCCCAAGAGCGAGAAGAAGATAAATCCCCGACTGAACACGCTCAAGCCCCCACTCGTCCCGTCCCAGCAACGCGCGTTCTTTCGTCGAACGCTCGGTGGAACGTAATAACGCGGACTTTCCCTCGAACGCTATTATTTTAAGTTGGCAAACCTCCTCGTTCTCAAAGGAGCCATGCTTCGAGTGTTTGACTGCGATCCCTTTCCCAACCAGCCACGAGGCGGTGAACCTTACCCCCGGGGATCCAAGGAGTGGTTAGAGAAACAGAAAAGAAGGGCTAGCCTGTTAACTGGGGGAGGACGAGTTCCACTCGTCTCTTGAAAGTTTCTTCGTATTAGTAGACCACCGTGATTGGTAATTGGCGAAAGCACCCAGTTAACAGACAGCCCCCGAAGGGGATAGCAGTCAAGAATAAAGAGCGGTGAGGACGCTTAACAATTAGCGATTAGCGAACAGAGAAAGCATGCCACGTGCTTTTCCTTCACCGCGATCGCCCTTCATCCTCCGACTCTCGTGGCTGTGCGTGCCCCATGCGTTCTACGCGAGTAAGAGGTGTCGTTGCGTTGAAGGTACTCGATAGGAAGGTCGGACGCCGACAACGGGGTTCAATACTCTTGGCTATGGAAGCTGGCCAACGTCACACAGTCCCCGTACAGTTACCTATGGACCAACACCAGCACCGCGCCCGAGCTGATCGCGGGCCCGTCGAGGAGGACCATGTACGTCACCGCGCTGTACTTCACCATGACATGCATGACCTCCGTCGGCTTCGGCAACGTCGCCGCTGAGACTGATAACGAGAAGATCTTCACCATCTGCATGATGATCATCGCTGGTACGATACGCTTAGATACGTCGGTACCATTACACTCCACCTGTGATGGGACGTTTCAAGGATTCGATCCTGTGTCTATACAGCTCTACTGTACGCCACGATCTTCGGCCACGTCACCACCATCATTCAGCAAATGACATCCGCCACCGCCAAGTACCACGACATGCTGAACAACGTTAGGGAGTTCATGAAGCTGCACGAGGTGCCGAAAGCGCTCAGCGAGAGGGTCATGGACTATGTTGTTAGCACCTGGGCGATGACCAAAGGCTTGGACACTGACAAAGTGCTCAACTACTGCCCCAAGGACATGAAGGCTGACATCTGTGTTCACCTGAACAGGAAGGTCTTCAATGAACACCCGGCGTTCAGGCAAGAAGCTTTCCATTCCAGAATGCAGTGTTTAAACTGTAGCCCCTCAATTTCAAAGGTCTCCTCGCATCAGTACCAATAACGTAAATGCTCAGGCTCCCCAGGATGAAAGATAACTTATTAGAGCTCCTTCGCATGAGGATGCTTCTCTCGAGATAAATGCTGTTTGATTCTCCAGGTTGGCCTCGGATGGGTGCCTGCGCGCGTTGGCGATGCACTTCACTATGTCGCACAGCGCTCCCGGCGATTTACTGTATCACACGGGCGAGTCGATAGATTCCTTGTGCTTCATCGTGACCGGAAGCTTGGAGGTGATCCAGGACGATGAGGTGGTGGCGATCCTGGGCAAGGGCGATGTGTTTGGGGACAGCTTCTGGACGAACCCGTCCGTGGGGCAAAGCGCGGCCAACGTTCGAGCCCTGACCTACTGCGATCTTCATACCATCAAGAGGGACCGGTTGCTGGAGGTCCTGGATTTTTATCAGGCCTTCGCCAACTCGTTCGCCAGGAACCTCGTCCTAACGTACAACCTGAGCCATCGGGTGAGTGAATAGCTTCTGAACGCTCGCTCTGTGTCTATTCTGTGTACCATAGTCGATGTCTTCTGGTTCTTTGTGTCGTCCGTCTGTCGCCATGGAGATACCTACCTGTTTCGTGTAGATGAGTTTTTATAGCGATTACAGTATACCACTGATTAGACAGTGCGTAAGATATAGTTGGCGCAAAATTGAATGGCGATTCAGGGTCACTGAATTCTGCCTCCCTTCCTCAGGCGGCCGAAAAGAGGCCAATGTTTGTGAATTTCTTTTGAAAAAACGGAAGTATATATTTTTACAAAACTTTTTGCATTTAAAAGAGCAACATTTAAAGAACATTTGGTAATTTTTTCGTACCAAAATATTCATTATAAACGTAAATATTTTTCTACGAAAAAATTACCAATTGTTCTTTAAATGTTTTCTTTTTCACTTTTTCAAAAAAATTCCTAAACATTCGTCTCTTTTCGGCCGCCTGACTAGGTATAAGCCCTTAAAAGGCCCCGCGGTCCACAAAAAGCTGGTCGTAAATTTTGCGGGGTCCTATACAGATATTTATTATTACAAAATTTCCTTAAAAGTACCCGCGAAAATCTTACCGTAAATTTTACGGGGCCCCATGCATAGATATATATTATTACAAAATTTCCTCAAAAGGCCCCACGAAAAAACTCGTAAATTTTTACATAAAGAATGCGTTTTTCTGGTTCCGCAAAATTTTGTAATCCGGCCCCGCAAAAGTTCACGTCGACCCTGCACTTTACTATGGAATAAAGGTGGATACTTTGTGCGGAGTGGTTTGCGGTGACCTTGAGTGATCCAATTAGTTCTGTTCCTATTGTAGTACGGTACCAACTTAGTGTCTGTTAATGAGATGGGTGAGAAACAGAGGGACACTGGCTAAGGTTTCAGTTGTTTATTGAACTATCAACGCATCGAATAGCAGTGCAGTGTTCCTTTCTCTTTGGTTTCTGTTATCAGGACGAACATAGTCGCGAGTGCGACGGTTCATACGCGCGTCACACACACACAGTCTTATATAACAATAGTAGTTCATACTGTTGTACAACGTTTGTCGATAGAGTTCCCCATCAGCGTTATCGAGCGACGCCGATTAAAAATGATTGATGACTCACCAGGCACTAGATAATAGGCATTCAAAAGACACAGCAGCTCGCATGGATACACTCCCTTTATTCTTCTTTTACGTATCACGAAAATGGTGTTCGTAGGTAGCGTACGAGACATAAGAAAAATTGTATAACATCAGACGATCGCGGGAATGAGTCTAACACGAGAGAGAGAGATCAGGCCGTTACAGGGACGCGGAACGTCTTATTTCCATTTTCATTCTTAAAGTTTGAACAGTAGCGAGTAGAAACGAACGTGTAGAAGCTTAGAAAACGCGGCCGCACGCGCGCACGCAGGGATAGACTTTCGTATTAACCGATGATCGTTCACGGAACTCGTTTCGATAGTTACTGACCTTTTCAGCGCGAGCTATGAAATAACGATAGCGATAGTTATTATTTCTCCTCCACTGCGTTACCAGATGTCGTTTTACAATGATCCTTTGTTCTAAAAAGCCGTTACATTTTAAGCTGCCCGACAGAGACTAGTATGTACCCTGGTACCAGCAAATCTCATGCGTACCTTTAATATCACAATTATTCTTTCTCCTCCCTGATTCCATCACTGTGCATCTTGAACCCAGACATCTCCAGCATAATTTTAGAGGTAGGGTCCTGGTCCAAAATCGATTTAGCTTCTGGCGCATCCTCCGGGTCTGGCAGAGGACCCACGCCCCACACCTCGCAGTGTTTGATCTTGAAATTTTCCTTGCCACTGAGTTGTACGTAGTTCTGGAACGTCGTACATGATATGCTTGATTTGCCAGCTCCGTATTCGCAGTCTAGCCACAGTCCAGGATAGTTGAGCTGCCCTCCCATGAGCAAGCCGTTAAGCATAGTCTGTTGATGAAGATTCAAGTACTGATAATGGTTGTTGTAGCCTGTGGCAGAGAACGTCAGTATCTCTGGATCCAGCTTAAACAGGAAGGAAGTTTGATTCCCTATGAAGTTTGGCCCAATCGCCCAGCTGTCCGAAGCGAACCCACCAAACACGTGGTCGTCGGTGTCCTGAAGTATCATTATAGTAGATCCTTGCATCGTAATTCTTCCTAGCATAGTGGAGAATGACTCCCCGTGCACTTGGCTCGAAAACAAGAATCTCCATTCGTTGCGAAGCTCGTGGGGCAAGCTCAGATTCAAGAACAGAACGTCTCCGAGTCCCAAGATACTTGGGAAGTGCGGTATGTTCTCCAGTCCCCTGCAGACGGGCAGCAGGTTCAAATCGTTTATTCTACTGCTCGTGTTCTTGTCCCCTTTCTTCTGCGAGACCAAGAAAAGGCACTGGAAGACGTGCGATTGGATCGTTTTGAACGTAGCAGCAGCGGCGAACCAGTTCTCTATCTGATTGGTATTCAACGAGTCGCCATATTTTACAATATCTTCACACAAACTTCTCGAGCGCATCCCTATGCGTCTGGTGTTGACTGTGCAACCAATGCTGCTCCAAGTTGAGTAGTGCGAGTTGCCAGAGTTCTTCTGCAGCCTTAAGTAAGAGTTTATCGTGGCTTGAACGTATTGGAGGAAAGTCGCTGTAGGTATCTCATGCTTCTGTTCCTCTTCAGAGAAACCATCGAAGATTAAGCTCGTTCTTTCTTCAGGACTACCGCGCACAGCAAAGACGTATAGCCTCCCAAAGTTTTCTCCGTTTACAGCGGACACCCTTTTCCCAGGTTCGTGGCACAGGAACCTTACTACGAATTGTAGTAGCACGTCGTCCAAGTGAGTTGACCAGTGCTTAAAAATGTCCTCGCGTTTTATGGAACCCGAGCTTCTGGACATGGACTTGAATAGGTTCTCCACCAAGGTCAGCTCGTCCGCGGACAGAATATTCGCGGATGAAGCGGAACGGCTCGAAATATGACCCATCTGAAACAAGTTCGTCGTCGTATAACAAAAGCTGTTTACTTCGTGGCTCGTCTGACTAGTGAACACCGAATCTACTTGCGCCGAATGTTTCCTTCTCGAAATAAACCGTCTGACCTCTCACCGCGATTCTACTCACGCTTAATCGCAACTGAATAATAACTGAATAATTGAAGAAACAGGTGGCACCAAACCTTTCGAACGCGAGGAATTGTGTCCCCAGCAATCCATACACCTATTTGAGCTATCCGGCTTAAGTGACCTCAGCGAAGAACGAACCACGGCGTGATAGCACGCGCGAGGCCGCACACTTTTTCTCAGAATCTGCTGCGACGCATCCGAGACGAAGTTTTGCGACGGAACGGTCCGAGACCTTTCCCGATCCGACGCGATAAATAAAATATTTTTAGGTTAGTCGGGGTGCGAGGCAGTCTGCTACGTGCGCGCCTATCGACTGCAACTCATGCGCATGCGCGACTACTGAGAGTGAGTGTACATTGGTGTATAGGGGCTCCCCCTCTATCTTTTCATCCGGGGGAAAAAACGAAACAATAGAGAAAGCGCCGTTTTTCCGGCGTTGAACGCTCAACTACCGAAAAAGATTTTTATCGACGATCCTACAGTACTCGCCGCTGCACAGTATTCTCAGCAAACAATGCCCGAGTGCATTAAACCGTCGAGATCCATCTCGTTGCCAGATAACATTAATGAAAAGGGAATCTCGTAGCAGAGAAAGTTGTTGAAATTCGTATTTCGAGGGAGAAATATTGAATATCATCGCGCAAGGGTCTTTAACGTGGCCAGTAACCACCATCGACGGATAGAGCAGGGTTGCCAATTGTACTATTGTATATAGTATTGTACTATATTTTTGTCTAGGGTATTATGTACTGTTAGCAAATGATACAGTAAGTAAAACTACTATATTTCTGATATATCGATGAAATTTTACAATTTTTATTTATTCTTCTTTTCTACGGCAACGTCAACACTTTAATTTGCTAATTTAAAGTTTGAACTTCTGAACGCGACTTAAAAATAGTGTTTATGATTTGTTTGTCTAAAATATAAAATAATTTCATACTTTCTCGGGGTTCCCGTCACTTGAGTTTATACAGAGATATTTTTTTCTGTAATGAATATGAAGTGGCAAAGTAATGAATAAATTTTTATTAATAGTTAATAAAAATTTATTCGAATAATGCCCAACTCTGCCAACTTTATTTCAGGAAAATATATTACTTTACTAATAATAGTTTATTAATAGTTATTAGTGAAGTACTATATTTTCCTGAAAGAAAGTTGGCAATTTCATTTCGAGACCGATCGTTGGGAGGCACCCTTGCCATCGCATTCGTAATTCTCACTTCACTTTGCATTTCCCCCAGCCGATAAATTATTCTCATTTCCTTTCGATATAGGTTGAGGCTGGCATATCGGACCTGGCTTCGCGATACATTTCACGATTACGTATAATATCGACAATATAGGTAATTATTATCGATGCTTAATAACCAACCCGAATAATCCCCACCCACGCAGAGAATGAGGGAGCCGATAAAGGGTCCACTGTGCAGCACGCTTTAATAACAGCAGAGAGAAAACTCGAACGCCTATATGATTATTCTAAGCTGCGTAAATAAACCACCCTCGCTTGTTTACAATTTCGCCGTGCCCAGTCGCTCTGACTAATTCATCGCGATTTAAATGCGTGCCACAACAAGTGGTCGTGCGTTATGATTAATCAGGAATTGATTAAATGAATGGTATCGTTGATTAATGCTCGCGACGAGCGTACGAGGGCAGAGGACCGCGGATGTAATCGGACTGACCCATTTTGTGCAGCTCATATTCCGGAAGGTGGCGGACGTCCGTCGAGAAAAAGAGCTGGCGGAGAGGAGGAAGAACGAGCCTCAGCTGGATCAAGCGCAAGATCACCTGGTGCGCAAAATTTTCTCGAGGTAGGGACAGATTTGTTGCCATCCATTTCGAATGGATACCATCGAGAATCCATTCCGTCCACCAACCGCCTATTCTCTCAATGGTCCTTCATCTGTCCGCGCTGGGATGAAATCGCGAGCGATTCTTTCGCCGAGTGGGCTCGTATACGGGAGAAATCGCGGCTAAATTTATCTTCGCATCCGAGCTTCTATAAAACCTGCGACCATTGAAGCGTCGCTTCAACGGGAGCGCCACATGTCTGACCAATGCCATCTGCAACTACTTACTCGCGGTGATATAGAAATACGAGTCTCTCGGAAGATTTCAGCATCGACGATCGAGTTATAATCGGAACTGGGTATTAATCAAATAATTTTTTTTAAGAATAAATTTTTAACAAAAATTTATTCGAGTTACAATCCGAGCTGGGTATTAATCAAATAATTTTTTAATAAATTAATAATTTTTAAACTCGAATAATTTTTTATAAGAATCAATTTTTAACAAAAATTTTTAACAAAAATTTATTGTTATAAAAAATTATTCGAGTCACTTGAATAAATTATTAAGTCAAAAAAAGTGAGGAGCACGAAAAAATTATTCGAGTCACACATTTTTGTTAAAAATTTATTCGAGTTACAATCGGAGCTGGGTATTAATCAAATAATTTTTTATAAGAATAAATTTTGAATAAAAATTTATTCGAATAATGCCCAACTCTGGTTTCACTCGCCGCGCTGTGAATCTCGGTATTCGCCACGGGACACGGGTCAACGTTGAGTCTAACAGAGAAAAAAAAAGGGTGGGCTGTAGCGGGAGATGAAGGACTTTGAGCGAAGCCTTGCAGGTTCCATCTCTGGGACCGATTTGTACCTTCTGCGCGCGCGTATTCCTGCCTTCTGTGGCGTTGTTGGTCCTTCAGCTTATTACTCGACAATTCTAAAATAGAACACAGAGATCTTTGTTTAATCTTCCTTATTCAGAAATCAGCGCTAAACTTTTGTACCACCGCGCCGCATCTTCCATCCACACCCCCCTCATACTCATCTTCGATCGCCAACACACTTTCGATCGATTCTCTCACTCTCATGTCGACCCAGGACTCTACTAATTCTCCTGTTTAAAAGAGAACCAAGCTTCAGCCAGGGAAAAAGGAGGCTGTCGCGCAGATGGCGCAGGAGTACGCGCGCGCAAGCCTAATCAGGACGGGATTCAAGCGCGATTGCTAATCACTAAGTGACTGATAAGTACGAGAACGGTGGTGAATAATGGAAAGCAAGAGCGTGTGCGAGTCGGAGCGAGAGGGAGAGAGCGAGAGGGAGAGAGAGAGAGAGGGAGAGAATGAGAGAGAGAGAGTGAGAGAGAGAGAGGGCGGAGAGCGTGTCGTCAGTCGTCAGCGGGCGATCACGTTTGATTAGTATCCTATCGTGTATCTCTGTGGTAAATTGTTGTTGATTGTTGATCCGTTGCTTGGCTGGCCTGTTGTCCGAAAAGGTTCAAGACCGACGGGGATGCCCAGATCGGCGTGACCAGGGCCGCAAACGGACGGTCCCAGCAGGATTCCGACGAGGAGCTCACCGTGAACGTCCTGCCGCCCTGGCCCAGTTTTAGGCAATTTCATTTCTTACGTATTTATTTATTCTTCTTCATTCTTTTTTATTGCCATCTTTGCTACTTCTTACGTACACAGATTGATTGGTTGATTGATTGGTTGATTGATATGATTGATTGATTGATTGATTATCGATTAATTCATTGCCATATATTGATTGATTCGATTATTGATTCTTCTTATCCTCATTATGATTATATTCTGAACCATCGTTATTTATTATTGTTGTATACCGTTTATATTTATTATTACTATCCGCTGTGATATTTTTCTCTCTTCCACATCAACATCTATTATTATATATAATATACACACGATCGTTATTATCACTATGTATATATTATATAATGTTATGTGTATATTAGCAGACGCGTCGAGGTCGCCTATTAGATGCGTGACTTTTTTCGGCCGAAAGATTGAGAGAGAGAGAAAGAGAGAGAGAGATCTTGTAGATAAATCGAGAACTTTTGCCGCCCGGCTGTGCGTCGATCGTCGGTAGAGAGCCGCCCGTTTACGGCCAACGATCGAACGTCGACGATGGCGGGTCACGATGGACGGTGGAATATTTTTCTTCCTACTATTTTTTTTCTCTTAATTTTTTTTTTGGAAATCCACCAGCACGCTCGCGGCAGTTTTTCTCGCTCGTTTCATCCTTTGATGCGCGCATCCGAGAAGCAACGATCTATCTAAACGCATCTCCAGATGAGATCGCCACGTTCGAGGAGGGTATCACGGATGTGCAATCGCTGTACACACGCTTCAAAGAGAAACTGATATACTATATTCTCACAGCACGTCTACGATAATTGACCTGGACGAATCGAGGGTCGATTAATAATTGAGGACTAGAGTCGAGTCCCGTTCGCAATAAATAATACCGATGATTATTTTATTGCATCAGAGATTCTCAGTGGCGGATTTAAGGCAGAAAGATTCGAGACCTCATCTTCCAAAAAAAAAAGAAAGAAATGATTTTATCAGAACACGATATTTTTCTTCTTGTTTTCCATAATTTTCGCACCACACGCGCGTAAATTTATTTTTAATAGCAAAATACCCCCGCGCTTCACTTCGGGCTTAAGAGAGATATTGTGGACTCCATAAAAACACATTTCACCCCTTTTCATAACCCTGCCCCTTTGGGTAGATATATAAAAACACGCGCGTATTCGATTGCAACGTTGTGTCAAAATTTCAAACCAATCGGTGAAGAACTTTCGAAAATTTCAGATTTTGAACAAATGAACATTTACATTTTTATTTATATAGATTCTATTATGTATACAAAGTGTCCCAGAACGTTTGCCACCTGGACCCTCCCCCTTAATCCGCCACTGGAAATTAGGGTTTATACAAAAAACTGGTTTTCAAATTTTACAAACATTTAGAAACTGCTAAATCTAACTTGGAAATTGCAAAACCTAACACATGAATCATATACGTGAATATCCCCCAATCGCAAACTATCAAATATTCGACCACTTTCTTTCACCCCCTTCTTTTCTCTCGATTAAAGAAATGAAGATCCCTGGAACTCGATTCGCCCAGGACCTCGTGTCTCTTCCCGAGACGCGTACACATCACCGCGGTGCCATTACAATCTTTGCCATATCTCTGGCGATCACTGCAGTTCTGACGAATGCTAGAGTGCTGTAAGATATACGGCTTTAGAGGGTTATGCGCATCTTTCTCCCACCATATATATACATATATATATATATATATATACTTTTAGTGGAACCAGGATTGTATAGAGCGATCACGAGGGCTCCGTATCTCTTTCGTTTAATCCATCATTAGCCCCGACGTGGATTGCGATCGAGGTGATCGGTAGGATAAGCTGTACTGTTCCCACACGACGAAACAGCACAGCAGCCGTGGAGCGAGCATCCCTTTTCTATTATCGATATCGGACAGGTGACACACGGTCGCAGCCAATTTCGAAGGCTCGCCGACGCGAAAGAAGTACCAGAGCCCTCATTGCGCCTGGAGCATCCGATCCTTTTACGATTTTATGCAACGCCGAATGCATGTGACGTACACACTCTAGGATTCAACTTTCTCTGTCACCTGTACTTATATATATGCATATCTTTATACATATATACATACAATATACGTATATATATACTGGTGCCAAGTAGCTGCTTGAGCAACTGCCAGATTGCCAGCGAATCGTCGCGAGAACGATAACTTACTTATTTTCTTTTTTTATTTCTTTGAGTAATAAAGCCGATTAATAATAGTAATGGAAGCGTTGTTCGTTGGACGAGTGTTCGAAGGTTTTAGAAAGGGCTTTAGGAACCTCGATCGTGGCATGTTAAATGCATGATAGATTCTTAGAATGTCCCTGTAGATATTAATAACGATTTGCGATAGAATCGAGGGAGGAACGAGGTAGTTGAAAATTCTAGGGTACCCAAGCCAAGTGTATTTGCAACGCTCCTCCTTTCTTTGAATAAACTCGGATCTACCGATCGAATTATATTATCGGTGTTCGAACGGCATTCCGAAAGTTGGTCAGGCAGCTCGTTACCATTACAACTGTATCATCAAACGTTGCGTCGATGAACCTCAATCGTGGCCAGGCTGATCGATGGTGAATGGAGAGGATCGAGTGAATTCCATTCTTGGCTCGTTTCACCTGAATTCAGTGTAGAGGGTGTTCGACGAGGTCGTTGCAAGCTTTCTTTTGGGGATATTTATTTATTTATTTATGTATTCTAGTTTCCAGATCAAAGAATGAACGGGCAGAATTAATCTCCCGCACACTTTACATTTCTTAGCTACTAAACCTACTTAACACTTGGCTTCCTCCCGTACTTCACTTACTTTACATTTCCTCGTTCGTTAAAAGGGAGTAATAGCTTCGCATAAAAGTTCCCCCAAGTTTTACGGCCGCACTGGCGCCAGAAATTACAGGAAGACTGAGCGCCAGTCGTGTCCAGATATTCGCGCGTCTGACCATATACGATCCTCTATCACTTACGCTGCATTTCTCCTTAATTTTACAATTCAGACTTTCTCTAGCATTTCTTGCTACATCTTCTTATTTGCTCTTAATCTTCACGCTAGCCCTAATAGCGTTTTAAATAAAAATTCCATTTCTGTCACATAAATTCACGAACAATTCTATTCAAGCCTCTCACCCTCGACCTCCATCGTCACAGGAGTAGCTTCAATCTACATCTACACTTTCATTAGCAGGGTCGCCGAAACCAGAGTTGGGAATTATTCGAATAAACTTTTATTCGAATGATCTCGAATAAGAATTGCGAATAAAACGTAGTTATTCGAGATTAACAATTAACTTTTTATTCGAATAATTCTTCCAAAACATATTCGAATAAAATCCATGCGAATAAAAATGTATTCGAATAAGAAATTATTCATTATTCTCGAATAACTTTATTGTATTCGGAATTTTTTATTCGAAGATTACTCGAATAAAAATTGATTCGAATAAAGCCTCAACTCTCCCAACACCCTGTACACGTACAGAATACTCAACTGTTACCCATTTATCCCGATTTGTTATTCTCCCCGCGGCTTCCCGGGAGTCCCCAGTGGGCGACCAATAATTCAAACTTTGATGCCCCCTCGAGTGGACCGTGTAATTACGATCCGAGTCTGGAGTTCCCAAGTCGGTCAGTTCGTTCTGAAAAGTGCTCGTGACAACGTGTCCCGACTTTTTAGTGGAGCAGCCCAGAGGGTTGCCCGATCGCGGAGGGAGGGAGAGGCGAAAACGAGCCATGTATAACGATCACGACCGAAGCCTCCGTTGCAGAAAGACGGTAGCACTTGTAACAATACTAGAAGTAGCTGTAAGTATCGAGCAAGATAGCGCCACGATCGGTTCATCGACGCCGCCCGTTTTCCCGTATGTTTTATTCGGCATTCTATCACCACTGAGAATACTTTTCTTTCGAATCCCGTAGGCACACCAAAGTAGGTTGCTCGTGAACACACCGCTGGAGCTCTCTTCCCCTTTTTCTAGCCTCAGTAGTAAACGATACTTGACTTCATCTCTGCCCACCAGCAACCAAAACAAAACATCTCTTCACGCCTCGTCCAAAAAAAAAAATTTTTAGCTAACCGCTGAACCTCACCCCGCCCCACCACCCCCCAAAAAAAGAATGAAAAGCAAAAAAAAAATATGCAGTCAAACGAGGCAGAACGAACAATATTGCTCGCTGATCAGAGACAAAAAGAAGGGAAAAGTTTCACCCCACAGCCCCCAAAGTGAAACTTTTGGAACGTAACATCCCATCCACGATACTTTGTACACCATTGTATTTTATTATTAGCCCTTTACTTAATTATATCGCCTAGTGAAACTGGCCTTTTGACATACCCCCGTAATTGTAAATAGCCCCGATGGAGTCGCAGTCGGTTACTAAAGGCGAGCGTCCTCGCCCTCTACTTTTTCTATCCAGGTTCCGCAAGGAGCGACACACTGCCGACGTGGAGAAAGGGGACGGGAAGGACGGCAAGGAGGGCAAGGAAGGGGAGTCCTCGCACGCCAGGAAGCTCTCCGCTGTGGAGGACAGCACCAGCGGCAAAGGACGATCGGGGAAATGGGGACGATTGCTAGGTAACATCCCCGGGCGCGACGTATCGGTTAACGGATATGTAGCTTGCGGTAGCTTGAACGGAGACGGCCTCTATTAGGGTCTTAGGGGTGTATGGTTGGGTCGGGACCGTGATGAGGACTTGACGCAAGCCACGCACCCTCGTGGACGATGGTTAACGAACACAAGTCACGTGATCGTCAAATCGTTCGAGTGGTTTTCGAGACTTTATGTTCACTGTTTCGGAAAACGTAGTTTCTAGGAAATCGCATTTAAAGTTGAACATCGTCATACGATCACATGTGCAAGCTCCAGTTTTTACCATAATTCTTTCAATTTTTGGAATTTTGGAGCCCGGTTGCGTTTAAAATAAATAAAAAAGACGTAGCTAGCGGAATACGCAAACATCTTAAAAACGAATTTTCGAAAATTTTGAGGGTAACCTACCCCCTTAAGGCTGGTTCAAACACGTCCAGTAATTTAATCGCGTGGCAAGTAACATAGTAATTCACCATTGTTTTACTAAACTACTCGACTAAGTAGATTTTAGTGTCCGCAGACGGTAAATTACTGAAATTACCCACTGATCCTCAAAAACTGCTTGCACCGCGCAGGTAGCGCGAGCCTGGACTCAGGCAGCGAGAGTGGCACAGGCGCGGACACGTTCAAGCGATCTCTGAGCGCGAGGGACGCGCGGCCCAGCTCTAGCAGCGGCAGCAACAAAGTGTTCCCGAAGTTCGCGAAGCTGACGGGAACCATCGAGGAGTCCGGTGACGCTGAGACAACGAAGGAGATCCAGGCGCTGCCAGCCCCGGATTCAAAGCAGCTACAGTTACGCCGATTGGAGAGCTACGACGACGGTCTGATCACAACGCAGTCGAGCCACGACCGCGAGATCCTGGCCGCGGTGCTCGAGGTGAAGGTGGACCTGAAGCTGGAGGTGCAGCGGGTGAACCAGAGGCTGGCGAAGATCGAGGACATGTTGCAAGCGCTAGTGACCCGGTTGCCGGCTACAAGTCCTCAACAGCAGAAGGGTGGTTTCGGGCCAGGTGGTAGCGGACCTGGCCAAAGTCAAGGAACTAGTCAGTCGCAAGGTTCGCCCGGGTGCCAGCAGGGTTCGCAGGGTACGCAGACAACAGGGAGCAACGGGATTAGCGAGCAGAAAGTGTCACTAGCAACCACGTCCACGTCAACAGGCGTGAGCGAAGGATACAGGGAGCAAGGCACCACCACCGAACGCGTCTCCAAGTCGCAGGAGCATCATCATCACCACCATCATCACCACCAGTCCCAACAGTCGGAGAGGCTGAAGGACCCCGACTACAAGAGCTCCTCGAGGGAGGTAAGCAAGGAGCTGCTGGAGAGGCTCGCCCAGGCGACCTCCTCTAGAACAGACGACACCACGCCGCTAGGTCCGTTGATCTTGAGGAAACGGCGTAGCAAGTCGAGGAACAAAGGGGCCGCGCCACTGGCGCCGCTCGCCACCCAGCCCATCAGCCCTTCCGAGGCTACCGAGACCACGCAGATGCTCGAGTGCACCGACGACAGGGAGCAGACAACAGGCACCGCGGACAGGAGCGACAGGAACGACAGGAAGAGGCCTCCGCCCAGGCCCAGGGAGTACTTGTGAAAGTTCTTGAGGATCCGGACGGTCGTCTCGTGGCTCCTGGCCTGAGGACGCTCGTTGGACGCGACCCGCAAGTGTCTCGGGAGACCCGGGGAGCCGGGTCAAGTGTTTGGTACCTTGGAACCAGAGGATTCACTGAGTCAATGAGCTCTGCTGGTCTATGGGAAGCTGGAACCAGGAACAGCGGCACCTTGGAACCTCTGGTAGCCAGCACAGTGCTACGGGGAACGTTGCGTGGGGGTTAGTGAGCCGCGGAGGAGAAACACAGCCTGCAGGGACTTGTGCGTTACTGTCACTGAGCGTTTGGGATCACCCGTTGCTGTCGCACTGGGCTGAGACTAGGTTTTTATTGTTTTACCTGGGGACGTGTAGGCTCAGGTGGACTTGGAACTACCGATTAGTTGGTAATTCTTTGGTTCTAGCCTCGAGCAACTTCTACAAAATTTAGTGGGATGATCCTTGATCGTTATCGCCTTTCGTAGAACGAAGTCATGTTGGATATAGTGCGACACGCATGTCTTGCGACAGAGTCAGGTGATCGCGGACGCTTTCTCCGGCTAAGGAACCACGCGACGATCACCAGCACGGATAACGACCCGGTTAGGGTGAGACATCAAGCGGAGAGAACGGCGACCGGGAGTGTTTTGTACGAGTCCTCGAGCGGCCCGCTTGGCGAACTCTATATTTCTTTTTTCAACGAACTCACGTGGACCCGAAGGCAGGTGGTACCGATAGCCGAGATGTAATTTTCTTGTAATTTCACCCGCGTACGTTTTTAAGGACGCTGCAATTTCTCGCTAAGCCGCTTCGCGATTGGTCTTCAGGCGAGCTTCGACAGGAGGGTCGCGTTCGGTACACGCGAGCTGGACGAAGAAAAGCACTAGTAATTTATTTAATTAACGATATCGAATTGTAAAGGGGGCGACAAAGAGAGAGTAATTAAAAGAAGGGAGGGGACTTTCGCGCCGACGAGACGCTCCCGCTACTACGAGTTGGCATATTTTTGCATGGCCAAAAAGCAATAAGCAAACCAAAAGAGAAAAAAAAAGCGTTATTATCGAGTTAAACTGCTTGGCGACGGCTTCTTCGAGACATCGAACGTAAGGAGAGAGAGGGAAAAAATCTAAAAAATAACGAGAGAATGAGAACTATTCAGAATACTCACGTTCTACGTAATGTAACATACACACATACATACATACATACACACACACTGTATTCGTAGGTTTACACGCATCTTAGGGGATCTCAGCTAGACTCGTGGAGGCGCGCGATAGATTTTAAGCAACAGGAAACCTTGGAAACGAGGGGAAAGGGAACGAAGAAGCAATAGGAAAGTGGATGGGAGAAATGGGACGTTTTCCTTTCAACGTTACTTCCTGCAGGGTACATGAAAAAAAGGGTTCAAGACTTGTAAGAAACTTATTGCTCGTTAAACTGGAATGAAAAATACTCAGTGCCTGATACGACGATACGCATTCAATTTAGGGTTGGGACTATTCGAATAATTTAATATTTGAATATTTTACAAGTATTCGAATAGTGTGATGTGAAGTGGGTCAAAATTAGCTTACAAGATTTCACCCTGACAAATGAATCTAAAGAACTTGATTTATAATTCAAGTATTCAAATACTTGAATATTCGAATTATATTCGCCAAATAATTGAGCAACTGAAGTATTCGAATATTCGAACTGGAATTACGACAGGGTTACCATATTTCTTTTTCTAAAAAAAGAGACAGAATGAAGATTTTTTAAAAAAACTTTTATTGTACTGATTAAAAAGTGACATACAATGAAAAACAGTATAATAATTACAAGTGCGGCAATATTAAATTTGGAATCCAAGCCATATTTTTCTGCACATAAAACATTCTTCAGAACTGTTTCATTATTCTCAATTTCTTCGTAGAGTTCCGTCAAAAGTCAAGAAATAAAACAAGGGAACAAGGGTTGATAACCGGGCTGCATGGTAACCCTAATTTCCACGAAAGATACTAAAAAAATTAATGAAGAACATCTGGAGCAACCTGAAACACATTTCCCAGTCATTAGACTAATTATAAAAACAATTTAAAAATCCCATCCTAGATTTAACAACCACCATACATCGAGTCCTGAACCATTTTCTTTCTCTGTACCCTGCAACCCGCTCAATGCGATGCAGAGACCACGATTTTAAAAATCAAGAAAAATAAATCAGCAGAAAATACTCCCCAGCTGCCCCTTCCACTAAAAACCGTAGCGAACAATAAAACTGGTCTCTGTGATCGTTTGAAGCAGTTTACCTGGCGTTGGAAAATCGGCGAGTGCCAGAGTGGGGAAACACGGCGTCGGCTCCCCTCTGTTTTGGTTGCCGATGGTCAGCCGAGCTCGGTAGTTAAAAGAGAAAAGAGACAGGACGCGTCGGTCCTTTCTTCCACACCGGTTTCTCGTGGCTTTTCGAAGGGGGATCCGCGACCACGCGAACGATCATCGATAACCCTTCCGACCCGTTCTATCTCACCGAGCCGCGTGCGATCGAATTCGGTAGTGACTGCGCGAAAAGCCTGAAAGCCATCGATGTTCTTCGCTTCGAGGAAGGATTCCGGCGAAGCTCGCCCTCGGAGGACACGCTGCTTCCATTTCGCCAGGTTTGATTCGTGATTTCCTTTCATTCAGTGGCGGATTTAACAGGGTGGCCGATGAGCAGTGGCCGCCTGGGCCCTGGCCCAAAAGATCCCCATCCTTCAAAACATTATGATTTTATCCAAACTATATTTTTTTTGTACTACTACACTAAGAGCGTTTTTAGTAAACTATCTCTTCATTTTCTTAAAAACAATGGGACCCTCCAGAGGGCCCCTAGGCCCCCTCTTTAAAAAAAAATTGATTTTGTGCAAACTATATTTTTGTTCAGTATTACTACCCTTAGCCTGCTTTTAGTAAACTACCTCTTTCATTCTCCCGAAAAAATGGGCCCCTCAGGACGTTTGCCACTTGGACCTTTTCTTAAATCCGCCACTGCTTTCATTAAATCATTGTTTTAAACGATCGACATCAGGGTCCACTTCTCTGCTCCAGTGTTTACTATTTCCTCTATTTCGACATTTCTTTATTGCATCGGGCAGTGCTCCCTCACTCCGTGCTACCGTGACTATTCTTTCTTTCATCTTGATGGTGACCGATTCTATATTTTCTTTCTTTTGTATTACCTGTATTTTATTAGGATGTTGAACAAATTTGTATGGATCTTTAGTCAATTTTTCTACGACCAAATTCTGTGACAAGGTGAAAAAGAAAATTGGGGAATTTCTGTATCTTAATTTAGATTTAACAATATTGATTTTAAATTGTAATCAATCGAGTGGATGGCTTGAAGTTTTTATACTGATTTTATTTGGGGGTGGGAGCACTGTGTGGGGGAGTAGAAAAGACACTCGAGATCCTTAGACTTATTTAGTAATTTGATACACAGTTGATTGTGTAATAATTTGGGGGTGAAATTTGAAGAGGACACTGATGAATTTTTGCAAAGGCAGATGAGGGTTGTGGAGCGAGGATTTCTCGCTAGGTTTCTTTAGCTTCTACCGTAGGATCGTTAGAATGAGTTAGACGAAGTCCTCCGGGGGCCAATTCTCGCCTCCCATTTTTATAAGCAAGTTAGTCTCCTGTCGGAAAGTATTCTCTCTGATCTCGAAGAGAACCCTAGCGCAGAGTGCTTCGGCAGACATTACCGCCTCGGGTGTCTCGAAAATCGCGAGAGCCGTGTAGAAATCTGACCCAACATCCAAAGAAGCCGCAGGAACGTGGCCATTATTTTTCTAAACGCTACCATCGTTCGTTTATCGTCGAAGCTGCGAACACTCGAGCTCTCCGTGCGTGCCGAACCACTCTGCGCGATAAATTATTCTTAAAAGTCAATTTGGCCACGCCTCGAGAGGCTGCATTCCACTTGGTGCACGCGTTTCGGAGCTCCTGGAAGCTCCGTCTCCGTTTTACACGCGCATTCGATCCAACGAAGTGTGGACCACGGTCGGGATCTGGTATCTAAGCGACCCTTGACAAACGAGCACTTGAATCACACGGAAAATAATTTTTAAGAAATCCCCCGAGGAATTAAGAAATTTCAAACTTGGACATAGAGACTTGAGGGAAAAGGGGACATTATAATCACTTCAATTGGGCCAACTTATGCAGGAATCTACTAGCCCTCAATGTTCTGAAATTGAATAATAGTTTGCAAATTTGATTATTATTAGATAATAATAATTTCTTATTATATTTATTATTTTAAGTGTTAAAGAAAAGTAGCTTTATTTCTACTGGGTATATTTTATTTCCCGTTACTGTTTTAAAATGTTTTTCAATGGGGTTATTTAATAGCGAGTAGTATTTTAAATTTTCTATACCTTTGGCTCCTTAAGCCTAAAATGGAGTTACGGTTTGATAGTTTTAATAATTGTAGAGATAAAAATATTTTTAATGAAAATTCAATAAAATTAATTAGTTGATTAGCTATGACAATTAATTTAAAGAATAATATTCACTTTTCAGTTCTTTTTACAAAGCTCTTGAATTACTTCAGTCGTGGTTGCAGTACTCTCGATTTTCCTTTTTCTTTGGGGTGCGCACACTGTTACAAGTGTTGGTAATTTTTTAGAAAAAAAAAATTATGAGATCCGTACTGTGTTTCACTAATTTTCTCCTGCATAACTTGGCCCAATTGTGCCGCACATATTTTCTCGCGGTATCTTGGAGTCTAGGTGTCTCGTTTCTCACAGATGATCCCGTGGGCCGACGGTCCCTACGCTTCGCCACGTTGCGCGCCGATGACCTAATCCCGCGTGCACGGCGTTGACGAAAGCCGAACAGCAATATTAGGTGTATATATCTTGTAACTACGACGTGTACATATTCGTATGATCATGGCGCATGCGTCCGTGGCAGCGCGTTCGCGCCGATCGCCACACAATTTTCCCACCCCCGCTCCTCGATCTCCGCCGCGGCGGACGTCCCGGCAGCGGGGCTAGGCCTGTAAAGCGTAGCTCTGATCTCCGCTTAGCTAGGCTAACGACGAGTCCATCTCTTTTGTTTTTCTATCGCCTTTTTATTGCACCGCCTCGATTCAGGGAGAGAAACAAGTCGAAACAACCCTCGAAGGACAATCAAAGATGGAAAGTAGCGGTCTCGCGTTAGCAAGACACGTAACGATTAATCGAATAGGGCCGTAGGTATATTCCGTTAGCATAAGGCACAGGGCCTCGAGGCGAACCGCAAAGGAGAGCTTCAAGAAATATAGTTTTCCACAACGTGCGCAGTAGATTCGGGGGGAATCGCGTCGATCGATTATTAACCGAAGCGAACTGTTCTCGATCACTTGGGGGTGCAGGGGAGGGGAAGCTGTCGCAGAATTTTGCATCTTTCTAGAGTGTATTGGGGAGGAATTATTGACTCGAGCCGAGCTCCAGGGATGAGGAGCACCCTCTCCAGGGTCCGACCCTGCGTCGAAAGTTTTATAGCTCTTTTATAGCTGTCGAGATCGCGCTCAGGCTGTCGTCGATCCGCGATCCCGAATTCGGTTCGTCGGCCCATCCTCGAGTTCAGAGGGGCGGACGGAGGTGAGAAGGGAAAATAAGACGCGAACGCGCTGACAGGGACACCCGTGCGTGTAAATATTATAAATATATTCTAGGAGCGAGCGGAATGCTAAGAGTGCTGGAGAAAGATTGCCCGTGTGTGTGAGAGAGGTGTGAGTGTGCGTCTATGACGGAGCGAGTAGTTCTAATTTCATGTTACACGGGAGGAGAGCGCAGACGATTTATCGAACAGTCACGGGGACTTTGTTAATTAGGTTTTAGCGGCGGAGACGATATAGCTGGCTCTATTCGTAGTTTCTATACTTAACGAAAGCGCGAAAGTTTAACCATGCCGTTGGGGCGGTTTTTTCTAGCAGCTCGATCAAGCCAACACCGCCTGTGTCGAGCGAGATCTCGAAGCGCTGCGAATTGCTACCTTTTTCACGATAAAGAAGAAAGTCTGCCTGCGATTCCAAGCTTCTTGCGATCGGATAGATTCTTCTAAAGTTAGAGCTCATATTCTGGGTGTATATAGTTAACATTCATCACCCCCTCGGAAAGTATTAAACTGCGGCGGATTTGGAGATTTGGCGAACCTAGGCTGACAAATATCCTTTCCGCGAAATATCATCAAATATTTTGATTCGAAAGGTATCTCCAAGAATTTTCGCTCCCAAAGATTTGCAGTCCTAGACTACAGCCTACTTAACCTATAGACAAATCCGCCCGTGGAATTAAACCTCTTCTATTACCCATTCTCTTCCACAAACGAGTTAAAACTCTAATCAACTCGCTTACAGTATTAAAAATTATATTCCGCTGGTGCATCAACTAACAAGCTATCAACTTTATCGAGAGACTCTTTAACCTCTTTATTGCAAAAGATTTGGAATCGCATGGAGAATCCCTTCGCTTTGTTCGCTGCCCAAGAGCTTCTCTCTTCGCGCACGTTTCTTCGTCCTCGCCACACGACTCGATCACTAACCATAAATCGAAAGTAAAGATCGCACTCGAACTTTCCAAAGGAAATACCCTTTTATATAGAGAATATTAAAGGACACGAGAGTAGGTTGAAGAATCCTATCGAGGACGCCTTCGACCTTTTACTCGCACCTCTAATCTGCCAACCCCACTTGGACTAGAAAGCTCCAAGGAATTTTTAAGTCCCAAGATCCACGCGAAATTGTCGAAGCACCAAATATTACGCAAGTACGAGAAGGATAAGCGAGGACGAGGGAATTCGATCGACGCGCTGTCTTCAGCAAATGCAACGATAAAACACTTGGCGTTTCTCGTCGGCAGATGGCGGTGCATGCTCGTGGGAAAGGTTTGTAGAGCGTTTAGGAAATGGAGACCGGGGAGTCCCCGGCGGGGACCGCGCGACAGCCGACAGACAAGCTACTTGTCGGCGGAGAGCGTGTTGGGTGCAGAGAGTGCACGCGAAAGGATCAAGGGGGAAAAGAGGGACAACACATGTGATATTACGATTTTTTATATCAGCTACTTTGCAATAATAAATTATCGCCGTGCTCGAAAGGAGAGGCGTCGCGACACGAGTCGTCGTCCCCGATTTACCGAGCCGCGTTGTTGGACGCGGAAAACTTGTCACTTCCGCTCGTTTCTTTCTCAAGCTTCCAGAGTCGCCAGGGGAACCCCCTACGCGAAATAGATGGGGAACACGATACTTGTGTCGGTAAAGTGGTGAAGTGCCAGAATTCATCGCACGGCGTGCACAACTCGTATTAATGTATATATGTTATGTGACGTGACGCGTAGAGAGTTCTCCCGGTAACCCTGATTATTCTCCAGCGAACGAGAAGAAAAGCAGAAAGTGGTTTATTCGAGGACCGCGTAACACGTTACGACGACGACGACAGTGATCGCTGCGACGATCGAAGAAGCCGTGATCGTACCGATTTTTTTGTGAGAATGGTTAAGAGAGTCTATAGTAGCTATCTCGAGCGGAATAACAAAGAAATAAAGAAAATATATATATATATATTACTATTATTATTAATATAATTAGAACGGGGGGTGGGGGAATTTTTGCTATAACTAAACACTTCGTCCATTTTTCTATATGGGCAACTCGTTGCACTGTAATCAGTCCTCGGCCTTGTAAATTCTGTCCTCGTCATTTCCGGAAACGCTCGCCGACGATCACGCGCCGCGGAGGATCCGTCCTCCAAAACGATCCGGGAATAAAGCTTCTCTTTCGATTATCAACACGCCAAAGAAACGAGCAGATCCTTCGCCATTCCTCTCCACTTTCTCCCAGTTTCGAAGGATCAAAACGATCCGGAGGATCCTCCGGACGGCGCCCGGTGATCGGCGAGCCGATCCCTTGCGAACTCTCCGTAAAGAACATCGGGTCGTGCGATCTCGACGCGAGGCAGCGAACGGAACGCGACGAACGAGAAGAAAAATAGTCCTACGCGTGATCTTCGCCGCGTTGTTGCTCTCTTGCCGTTGTGCTTCATCGGTCCGAGCGATCGTCGACGGCTAGACCGATTCGCCGGCGGCTCAAGTTACGTTGGAAATCTACGAGCGTCTGTGTCTCAGCTTCGAAAGTGACCTCGAACGCGGAGCTGTAAGCGCGAGCGTTTTCATCGTAGAATTTAAGCGCCGGACACCAAACACGGAGGTAGCGGCCCGAGAAATGAAATTCGGATTCTCTGCGCGGTCTTACGCCGCTAGTCTTCCCAATTGCGTTTCCGAACTACACGGCGAGATCGAGGCGGTCGTAAGAGGAGGCAAGGGAGCGTCGCGAATTCGTCGTCGACGACCGCTCGGTAACGAGAACGAAAAAGCGAATAAAAAGTATCGAATCAAGAGATCAAATTGTAGCATCGAACGAAGCCTGGCTAGAATACTCAAAAGAAAGCTGCTTTCGAACTTATAATAAAAAAAGGATTAAAACTCGACGCCACGGTGTATATCTCTCTTTCTCTCTCTGTGTATATGTGGTGAATGAATCCTTCGACAACGTTCTTTTCGTTTCACAATATCCCTTTACTGTCATCTCTTCGAATTTACAATTAAATGGTCGCTAAAGTATTTACGAAAAGTAGAAACACGAGGGAGTCGTGATAGGGCAACAAGGTCGGAATGGTTCCCGATGCGTATACATGTATGAGAGAGCATATAAGATATAATAACGCGTGACATAAATCCACGCCAGCGTACAAGACGAAGAGATAGGAACGTATGAGTTTACAACGTGCATCATGAGGTACTTAGGTCACCGTCGGAGTCGAACCCACTCCGCGAGCTCGCTTTGAGCTTGAAACCCTCTTTCGCATGCCGTCACAGACGGACTGGAATGACCTGGAATCCCCCCGCGGGGATCACTGACGCGCAAAACGAATGATCCCCGAAAGCTGAACGTGGCCCAAGATTCTCGCGATCCCTTTCTGCCTTAGGCAGGCTTCTCCAGTAAATGAATATAGAAGCCAGGAATCTTCACGTCCTCTAAACGCTTGAAGTCTGCGTAGATGGTGTGCTTGGCTCTGTAATGGAACGCCTCGTCCAACATGCCCTTGAAGACGTTCAACCGATGGGGATAGTAAGAGAGCCTGAACGCGTGCTCTTGATTATCGTCACCGTCGCTGTGATGATCTTCGCCTCCGCTGTCCCGGGACATTATGTAATCCAGGGTGACGATGGCTGGCTTACCAGAGACGAACAGGACGGAGGTTTTGGTATTCGTCATGTGTGGGCTCTGAAATACGGTGCAAGATTGTCTTTCAATATATTAAACCAGAAGCAAAGATGGATTTAACAGCGGGCGCACCGGGCGCGAGCCCTGGGCCCCAACTTCTGAGGGGCCCCACAAAAACCAACTTTCCACTTTTTTTTAATGACACCAAATTTGATTTCATATTGTAAGCGGATCGTAAAATTGTAAGCGAGAAAAGTATAAAATTGTGCAACGCTGCGCAATTTTGAAGTAACTGTTACAGTTATCAGTAACTTTTGTAAGAGGCCCAATATTTTCTTTTGCGCCCGGGGCCTCAACCGACCTTAACCCGCCTCTGACCAGAAGCTCGTGGGACCTCGACGTATCTACTTACATTATAATATATACACTTCGACGGTAGACTACCGGTGTCTACGATATGATCGTAATTCCTGTGGTCGATGAGCAACAAGCCACCGGGTTTCACGCAGCGCTCAAAGTTCAGTAATGCTTGTCTGTGATTAAGAAAGGTAGTTAGAAGAATATCTAGCGTGCGATAAGTCTGCGGAGACTTGGAGGAAGTAGTATAGGAGCTTTTGCTATACCTCTGCTCCCGTTGATCCCCGAACGTGTCTGGCATGTGGGCGAAACTGTTCCCCAAACAGATCACGGCGTCGAATCCTTCCCCCATCACGTGGCTGATGTCCTCTGGCAGGGTCAACCAATTCGCTTCCTCGATCACTAGAAAGGAAATGACTGTTAGGCAAGTATTTATTTGTAATGTTCATTTTCCCGATACATAGAAACAACGTGGAAAACTCGAGGGGCAAGGCGATTGACCTCCGATAAGTAGCATCTGTCGCACGCTACCATTACTTTCGCGCGCGATACGCGATAACGGCGAGCGCTTTTACAGCAACCGTAAAAATATAAGTCTTTATCTGCTCGCGGTTTCACAATGATTTCGTTGCCCTCGCGAGAGAGGGCAGGGTTTCGCGGCGGACAGAAATCTTGAGCTTCGGAGATCCACGTTTATCGCGGGGGGATCGTTATTGTATCGCTGTTTTCGCTCTTCTGTGCTGATCCAGCGAGAAATTTCGCTACAACTTTAGATATAGCGAGGAAATTATCTCACGAATATTGAAAAACGTCTCTCAAAATCGCTTTCAAAAAGATCTGGCAAGCCTTTATAAACAACGCCTGGAATTAAATGTTTCCAGGTGTTGTTGGAGAGATCGTGTACTAAGCAGCATAGAGTTCAGTATTTCAAAGTTTCGAGAGAAGATCGAATCTTTTTCGAATAGTCCAGACACAAATCAGAAGATTAAGTTCAAGGGACTAACCACCCGAGTAGTTTATCGTAGTATTGCTTTTTAAATTCGCCGCTAGATGGCCAGTCATCCCTTCCTCGCCCTTATCAGATAACTTGTTGCAACGCTGTTTTATACCCCATGTGATATTTACCCCAGTTATCGAAAGCTGGCTCCTTTCGACGCTGCCATCTAGCTTGAAGTGCGTATTTCAGCATCTTGTCCGAAGCGTCTGCGCTGACCACGTCGAAGCCCTCTTCGAGTAGCATCATCGAGTCGACGCCAGTACCACAGGCCACGTCCAAGATCCTGCGGCACCCTTTAGCCCGAAGTAATCCCACCAGGAAATCTCGATAATTCTGCGTCCTCTGCTTCCTGTCGCCGATGAAAACTTCCCACAGCTTAGCCGCCTTTCCATCAGCGTACTGATCGCGAACACCTTCAGCAGCGGTGCCGAGAGACCGGGTACGAAACACCGAGTCCACCATTTCTTATCGTTCTAATCGAAACGAGCTGGAAATAATCAGGTTTGTAGGAAAATTTGCTTCCTGTCGAAGCTTACGTTGTGTGACGCGGGGTTAGGTGTTGAACTTAATGATTAGAATCGTGTCGAGTTCCGTTGGATTCTTTTCAAACGTTTCGGTTTGGGAGAGGATTCATCATTCATTTTTTATTTTTCTGCAACGAAGTAGTCACCGCGTTCACCTTTTATTTACAGTGGCGATTCTTGCGGGAATCAAAATTAGATGTTACGCGAGTTCAATTTAGGAGAATTGTCAATATCCTACTAATATAATAAATGCGAAAATGTGTTTGGATGTTTGGATGTTTGTTACTCAATCACGTTGCAACTACGCAACGGGTCTTTCTGAAATTTTGTACATACGTAGTCTAGGACCAGGAATATTACATAGAATACTTTTTATCCCGATTTTTTTACCCGATCTGGACCAAATTTTACATAATTATTCTCTAGAACTCTGCGAAAAATATAGGCTACCATGAAATCTGGACATCCCACCCCTTCCCCCTTATTTTACCCTCTTATCACCCCGCGATAACCGAAGTTTTACCCGGGCAACGCCGGGTACCTTAAGCTAGTAAAGAATATTTGTATCAGCGTGTCTCTGAATGTGCATTTGGGAAGCAGAAATACCTCGCGAATATAGTCAGCAGCTAATGATCTAAGAAAAGAAAACAATTCCGCTATCATGTGCCCAGGTCAAACAATTCCGCGCAAACAAGTTCCTTGTATCTTGTGTAACCTAAAAATTAACTCGGTGCATGCATTCATCCACATTCATCGCGACGAACCCCTCTTCCATCAACGTATCTCGCAAGCACGGTAAGTCAGAGAGAGAAGCCGAAGGTCTTCGTGGAATTTACGTTAAACATTCTCCGATTATTGTACAATCATTCGAACGCTGGCGAAACGTATCCGGCGTCCGTAAACACGCGCAGCGTTTGTTTTCGAACGGTCCAATGCATCCAAGATTCATCGAGTAAAAGTTGATACCGCTTTCGGTGCGCAATTGGAAGTTCGTTGATGTAGGGGAATATCTTTTAAAACACGCGCAACGTGTCGAGAACAACGATAATTTCGATTAATAGGTATTGTTTTTCAATTCCCTTATCTGTTATTTAAATGACTGGCAAGCGTTTGCGATTAGATTATCGCAGGTCATTACGAAATTCCAGTCAATTATCAAAAATGATCTAACCAGTCACTCGAACGTCACATGAGATTTGAAATAGTTTAGAGATGTTGCATCTTACTTTCCCGATTATTAACAGAGTTCCCGACTGTACTCCGTCCGTCGTAACAAATTTGCCTGTTTTCCAAGTAAATCCCACTATGTATTTTGATATACCACCGCGATAAACTATTCCGATACACCGCGTTGTTGAACGAGCAATTTAATAATTAGGTTGAAACAACAGGTTTAGTTCAACATGCGAGGGTTTTACGAAATACATATGCTTCCCTTCCTGCCTACATACCGCGTTTTCTACCAATTTCATATTGTATTAACAAACAAATTGACCAAGATGAAAAGAGAGAAAGGGTACAATTCGTTTGAAAAGAGAAAAAGCGGGGAGTGATTCGTTTCCAAAGTATTAGGGAATAAATTGTATGCGTTGTACCTTGCGATAAAGTGAAACGTAGTTCGCTGCCTCGTACTTAGAGCCCCAGGAGAAGTTACGGTTTAACTCTACTCGTTACAAGAGACGACCGAGTTACAGGACGTCAGGGAACAGCCTCAATGAAAGTCACTGAGACACTCAATTTTAGATCGCTAAGGAAGGAGACAAATCACAAGAAGCAAGAACTGGTGAATACTCTTCCACGGGCTGTACCGAATACACTGAGGCGGCCACAGACCCGTAGGTATATAAGGGCCTCGCGTTTGCGCTGTATGATGTAACTTTCCAGGCGGTTGATGCCGTTGACAAGAAATCGTGACGCGGCAACAGCGAATAAAAATCCGCGGACTCGGAAAAAGTGGTGGATTTTCCTGACGTCGGCACTTTCGTCGATCGCTACCACGTGATACCTTTATCACCGTGTTGATTTCTACTTATTCTTTATCGTTATTGCGCGAGCACGTCGAACCATTAATAACTAAGAATGAGAAAAAGGGGAGAAAAGATCGCTTCGTAACGATGTAACATCGTATTTTCAAAATAGAGTTCCTAATCGAAATTCGAAGTTAAGGGTGGAAAGATAATACGATTTTATAGAGATAAAGTATCAGGGATTCTGATAGCGCGCCACGATTACAGACTGGTCGGAAATGATTACCGGGTGAATAAGAATATCGCCGGTTTGTGGTGTAAAATTCTATAATTACTTTATCCGAACAAATTACATAGTATGCATACTTATTTCTAAACTAAATACACGCTAGGAATTCCTATAAACCCCGTCAATAGTGAACACTGATCAATCCATCTGTAACATGAATCTTTTTCTTGATCTTTCAAGTATACTTCGAAATACAGTGCGCACCGACTCATACGCGAGAATACGATTCTTCGCTAAACGCTAGTACAAGTACGGTATTGTGCAACGAGCTGCCATAGATTCTTTTCTGTGCACGAACGCAGATGTACAGAAACGAAGCTAAAGTATAAGAGAAATCATTGATAAAACTTCTGTGGACTGAGCTACGCGATACAATGTTTCAGTCATTTAATATTCTCATTTAGTAGAGTAATTAACAGAGACATTGTAAAATGGCAGTTTCTTGCTCTTCGCACGTCTTCTCCGTTACTACACACAATTCGCTAATATTCAAAAACGGTGTAACTTTAAACGAAATGCATTCGATCTAAATCCCAATACGAGAACGTCCGAAGAAACAGCTATTTTTCTATTGTACCATTGTATTGCTACGTTATTTTTCTATTAATCTCTGTTCCATTAGTGTACGCGATCGGTATACCCACTTATAGAAAAAAACGAGGTAATTCGTACTGTTTTACTGCCCTTGACTTTGAAGTACATACAAATACTTAAAATCTTTTTTTGCTAAATCGATTAACTTTATTTCTTAGCAATGTACATACTCAAATCACTTTTATGCTTAAGTGAGAACTCAGCCATCGTGAATTAGACGAGACACACCGGACATTATCGGAAAAGAAGTTAGACTGTTCGCCTCACGAGCAAGTCGTTGCCAGTGTCGCAATAATTTCTGAATCGTGCACGACGATCCATCCCTTAACTGTGCAGTGGTTCGTTTTAAACACTAACAAGGTTCAATTTATAATTTCATTTAGGACTATATAGCGATCAGACCAACTCTGAACTATATCACTTTTGTCGTTTGAGTTAATTTTTCTTCTCTGCTTCATCCCCCTGCTCCGCACCCACGTGGGAGATCGCACTATCATAGATTCTTTAAGTCCTCCGGTAACTCGTTCTTAGGATGTTTGTTCTCGAAGTGTTGCTTGTAAGTCTTTGGGTCTGGCATCTGCGCCTGTTAACAGATTATTCGTTACAAGCTTTTCCGAATCGTTGAAGTAAGGTGGAAGAGTATCGTGCGAGTTTACAAACGGATTCGAATGAATCCAAAGACAAGCTCACCTTGCAAATCGCGCACACGTGTACTAAAGCTTTCTGCGCAGCCTTCTTCTGATCATTGGCACTGTGTCCTTGCTGCTTCTTTACCTTTGCAGCTTTCTCCGCCGCCTTAGCTTGTGATTGGATCCTTTGTTGTCCACGAGCCATTCTAAAACAACCATAGCGTTACTCCACCGAACATCAAGTACCACGTTCCTATAAACAACAGAACCAAGCCCGCTCTTACGCAGGCCTAGAAAAATACGAGACGAATGTAAATACATCGAACGTTAGAACTACGATTCAGAAACAATTGAGATATTCACGCGAATGTATTAATCGACGGTCTCATTCTACTATTTCATTTAGTCGACTAATATGAAATCCATGTTACTTGGCATGGAGCAACAGGATTGAGTAGCCAAAGTGATTGTATTTCGAAAGTGCTCACGGGCATCTGTGTCGTGCATCTTCGTTCGACCGCGGTGTCTTCGCTCCTTTCTCTTTAAACGAGACTATTATTACGTACTTTCTCTTCTGCCGAGATTACTCCGCGACATTCTACCCAACCTGCAAAATAGGTGACCGAAGTGGCAAAGATTGCAGAATCGTTGCTGCTTCGTCCCCGATTACCGCGTGCGTACCGAACGGGAACTTAAACGAGGCGCGAGCGAGCTGGGAGGAAACGCCACGCAGGACGGCGAAGAAGCGAGCTCTTAAAAAGTAAACGGGCCGTGGTATAATGCATCGCTCACCTGTCCGGGGATAAACGTGTTGGAACGCGTGATCCCGCTGCCACCTCGATGATCCGGGGCCCGATTCTCCTCAGTCACGAACCGAGCAATTTTATCTGCCTTGTGTTTCACTGCACGGTGGAGAATCGTTCGTGGCGGGCTCGCGTGGAGCAGGAGCGAGAGGAGTCAGCTGAACGAACAGTGCTCGGGGCACATCTGTTGAGGATGAGCGAGGACGAGCGAGCTTCGATCAGCCGCACGTGAAGCACTGCCTTTCCAACCAGAATCGTGTCGCGTACGAATCGAGGGAGCAGCTCCGCACCAACGTGTAGAAAGCGCGATCATCATCGATCGTGGTAGGCTCTCCTCTTTTTCGACTGCGAGTTTATTCCACGCTTGGGGGGTGGGGGGTGTGTGTTAAGGCTTTTAATCGATATTTAAATGTTGAGGCATATTCGGGTTCAGTGATCGCATTTTTGGACACACGAGGAGCCTGTGCGCCGCGAGTGTGTGCGAACTTTCTTCCAATGGGAAATGTAATTCCCGGTGGCTCTTTCACCGCATTGGCTCGGGATTGTTGCCAAGGCTTTTGAATGTAATTAGGCGTTTCACGGGCACTGATGAGTTTCTGGGTTAATAGCATTCACTCGTTCTTTGGAGATTAAAGTGTTTTTGGTAATTATGTCGCAGGGATAGAGTTTGCTTGTGTTGTTGGTCTAGGGACATTTGAAACTGTTGTTAAGTGCGTCGGTTTTAGCGAGTTTAATGCGAGCGGATTTGTAGCTAAGATAATGTAACATATGTGGGAGGGAAATAGTTTTAGTTGTATGTATTGAATATTGGTGCTTTTCAGTTTGTAGTGGATAGGATTATTGGGGAGTGGAAAGGAATTGCGAGGCTTAGGGCTTTGGGATGTGAAAATGTTAATTAATGAAAACGTCTTTGTAATGTTCTACGGTACCAACGGCGAACTTACTATATATGTATACAGATATCGCTACCAGATGACTGTAGCGTCTCGTTCGAAACTGATCTTTCGCGGATCCTGCAGGGCACTTGTTTTATTAAAAAAATTAATAAATATACCTGACTAGAACCTTTCGATGCACGGACTAAAATTCTTATATGAATTATGTATACTTTCTCCTATGAGCTTTGCAGCTAAATCACCTTCTTCAGAGAATTAGCAGTTGATGGTCGCATCTGGAAGCTAATTCCCTTTCCCTCTTTACCCATAGGCACTCTGACAATGAACGACCATGTCTCTATTATACAAGAATATATGTATATTAGCGAAATGGGTACTACACAGCAGCTATTTTGGCCTTATTATCTTATCTTAGACATAGTTCCGGTATTTTAACATGATCAAGCGAATAATTTTTTTTTTCGAACCCATTTGTCGTTTTACTTAATGTATCAAGCTGTTTCTCTAAAAGATAAAAGAATTATTCTCAAAATGATACTTTTTTTACGAGTTTAGACAGTTTTCGTGACGTCACGTGTTCCTACTACACTTAGCGCCAATAAATTTCGAGTCCTTATCATCCAATTACTTTATAACTACAGAGAAAAAGTTTGAGAACAGATGAAGAACACTTGAAGTATGAAATCACTTTTTCCCTATATTTTTCGTCCTTTCAACGACTTTTAAAATTATGAATTTTCAATTTTTTGTATTTTTTCTGATTTCCCCCTAGCCAGAAGTATATTCTTCAAAATAAAAAAAAGTTTCAATCGAATCGCACGATAACTTTTGGAGATACAGGTCCCACCCTTTTGAAAACACTGTTTCGATAAAAACGCATTTCAAGTTTTACGTGAGCGCCGAATTGCCGGTTCAACAAACAAATCCTTTTAAACACGTATTCCTAAAAGTTTGAACATTCGAAAAACGAAATAAAAAAATCGATTTTTAGACCGGAACCTCCCCTTAATGGGAAATATTGTATGGGAAAGTAATCACTCGCCAAATGTGGATTCGTATCCAATAACTTTATTTACAAAGTAAATCTCATAATATGCGATCCACTATATGCGCAATACAATACGAGAGAGCCTGCAACCATATCCCCTACGTTGTTGCTGTCTGTTTTAATATTACATAAAAAAAGGGAGACGACTACGCATGCTTCGAATGAGTAATTTCACGTGGAGAACTCTACCGCGCATTGCCTAATTCGCTACCATCCCTAGAGCCTGGAGAATGCGTACGAGTGTTAAGTTACTTTATTTGAATAATACGTGGAACACTTTATAAAACGGTTACCAGTATCTAGATACATTATTCGCTGCGTACTGCCCTTATCATTATTAATAGCGGGGGTCGTAGCTTTTCAAGCGTATCAACGATTTGCCATTAAAAGTAGTGTCTGCTATATGTGGTGCTGTGAAGTCTGCCGAAACCCGGTGATACTCTAGCCAAAGTGTCGCATATATAAAACTCGCCACCGCAGTCAGGTGTAGAATGTCCCGTTTTAATCAGTAATCGAGGAAACGAAATGTACACAACATACCAACATCCAAATATGTACAGGGAAATAAATAAATCTTTACGCGCACGGCCGAAACGGATATCACGCCGTTACGTTTCCAGAGTATCCATTTCGTAATCAAGCAACTCGCTTGAGTTTCTCCGCCGTGTGAAAAGAACGCACGGCAGAATTTCGAGCGAGGAGACCGCAAACCAAGCATGTACAATCAACAGGAGACCGTGAAACCGAACGATGGAATATTACGATGCACGTAGACCACTTGCTCCTTCGCCGCACACAGTGATTCGTACGCAACAGGATCGAAAAGATCGGACGTATACAATTACACATACTCTTTTCGCGTTACTAGTGCACGTCGACGCATCGTAGCGACTAGCTTCTCTCGAAGCCCGGAAGGGCTTATAAGAAATAAGCTTTAATCAGCTTTGGCTAGCGGATTATTCGAGCCACGAAAGAATGTAGTCGCTACCGATGCCACCTTGAATCGTATAAAATGCTCGAAATTAATACAGTGTAAGTTGATCAATGAGAAATTGATTTTCTTCGTTGATTAAAAAGAAATTATCAAATTAATGTACATGTAAGTGTGACTATATATAGGCATTGTGGAAATCTATACAAAGAACTTATTACGTGCGAAAGATCACGCGATTTAGACGCTACGTTTTATGATACCTCTAGGTCCTGCGATTTTCTCTGATGAAGAACCGAAATCGAACGTTTTTACAATTGTGAGTGTTTGCTGAAGAGAAATAATGATGCTTAAATTATGCGCATCGAAAGTAACGCTCCTCTCCGTACGCTTTCCTGTGTATGCAACGTTATTTCTATTCCTACTTAACAGTGAAACACTTTTATACATTGTGTGATACCTATATGTGTATCGAAGCAATTTCAACTGGTTTTAAATACAAAATGGTGCGGGTATAGATAGAATGTATGATCATCAAATAGCATTAAATTAACGTGAAATAAAATAAATTCGTATACGATGCTTTAAAGTCTTCCAATCTAAACACGCTACGTCGAATCTACGTCTAAGTACAAATATACATCGATAAAATCAATCGTCAACATGGGAAGTCAATATAAACAGTACGTGCTTTAAATTAGAAAAAAATAAGTAACAAGGAAAGCTTACGCAAAATATTGTTCCCGCTTAAATTAAATGCATGTCACTATCATATTCTCTTTTCACAAACTAAGTTATACGATCAATGAAACGTGAACGATACTATTTCCAAAGCACTATATCACTGGAAAAAGAAAAGATAACAATCGATACTATATGTGTACTTAAAATTCGAGATTAAATACATATATCTATATCGAGTTTCCTACGATAAAGTTTGAAAGAAAATGAGGAAACCTCGATACTAACAGAAAATGCCATGCTTTTTGAACTAGGCATTATACACGATCGTATTCACTGGTCCGATACTCTGGCAGTGTAAAGATAACAACTGACTATCATCTTCTTGCAACAATTCCAGAGAAACCATAAACAGAAACACAATATAACATTTAAAGCATATAATCGAAAGTGAACGCTAGCTAGAATTGTTCGTTCTGTAGCCAATAAATACAGAAAAAATCATTAAGATAATAAATCTCAGGCTGCACCACATCTACCGAAGTTCCCAAACTCATGAAAATCAATCGCGTTTACTCTCGATTATTCATTACGTTCGCATGCGACCAAATTAAACTGCCCAAGCTGTGATCTTTTTTCGACAAGCTATTTATATAAGTATGAATACCAACGGAGTCCCAATATTATTTGCTTCTATGTTTATTCGTATGCCCAGTACATCGGCGGGATTTAAGTGAACGTTTTAGTTAAAGTCCGTGGAATCAGGCCCGGATTAAGACTTTCGGGGCCCGGGGCTACACATCAAACCTTCGAGGCCCCCCGCGGTTGAACAGCGGGGGTTTAGTGAGCTAATCGCTTAGAACGGGGCCCCCCTCGGAAAGTGGGGCCCGGGGCTGCAGCCCCCCCTTTAATCCGAGCCTGCGTGGAATATTTGAAGTTCGTTCTTTATACTTTTTGATGACGATACTCTATGAATATACACGATAACTAAATCGATGGACATGTAATAGTTTGCTAAGAGTGCAAGTAGATGTTATGAAAAATATATTTGGGTAGAAAAACGAAACTACTTTACAAGTTCCACTGAAAGCAGGGTACGACTTAGAAAAGAATACATATAGAGTTGGATTAATAATATCATCGACAGGAAATAGCACAAAGAAGGAACGACCGATCAGCGTAGATCCGGGTTATCGTTAACTTGCTTTTTAATACGCAATAATACTGTCGTGTACCATTGATCCAATCGTGAGATTGAATCGTATTCCTTTACCGCCTCTGTGAAACCTTCGAGGTGTTGCTCCTCGAGGTGTTCTATTAGTGTCTGGAATAAGAATTAAAAGCGTCTACCGTATCAAAACGTAATGCCATGTTACTCTTTAGTACGTTCTGATTTCTGGCAAACATCTCTCCGTCTCTGATTTCCATTGGTAACTAGAGATTAGATATTTATCTCGTACCTTTATCAGCTTGCACTCCCTAGAATCTTGGAACGCAGGATACTGTTCTTGGTAGCGTTCGATCGCATGTTGCGCGTTTAAAACATCCACGCATAAGTGACAAAGCGCTGCTCGAAAGAAATACTCCTTCGAGCTGTATTTCAATAGAGAACTTTCTAGAGACGCGGAAGCAACCTGCGAACATGGGAAAGCAAATTTACGTAAGCACTTACTTTCAACAAACAACACACAGCTCTATCGACTTACCTGTTCATAAATTTGAATAGCCTTATCATAGTTTTCCAATTGCGCTGCATACTGCGCAACTTTCAAAAGACACTTATTGGCAGACGAATTGCTTTCCTCTCCACGAAAATAGTCAGCCGCCTGCTCGTAATGATGAACGGCTCTCTCAAGATCCACAGCGTCACTTTCGTACATCTCAGCTATATTCTGATGATGCTTAGCTGCCATTGTAAACCGCCCCATATCGGTATAAATTTCAATCGCCTTTAACAAGCAACTGATGGCCTCTGCGAATAAAACCAGAACCATGAAATCGTTACCCAGACTCTACCAAAAGCTAGCCTCGATTATTACCATTGATATTCGACTTCTTGAAGCAATTAGATGCATCAACGTAACTGCTAGCAGCGTCATGGCGGCTGCCTGCCTTCGTATGCAAGTCCGCCGCTTCGTAGAAGGCGTTCCCAGCTGCGCTCCATTTCTTTGCCATTTTGAACATATTTGCGGCGCGTTGGTAGCATTCTACGGCCTCCTCGACTTTCGACGACGATCCACTGCAACGTCATGGTTAAACAGACAAACAACTGAAACTGTGATTCCAAAGTCTGATACATAACACAAAAAGCATGAGTCATTCGTTAGTCGGAAAGCGGGAGCGCAAGGAGCGAAATGAAAAATAGAGAATTGGAGTAAGGAATTACCGCGAAATATACTAGTGCGTCGATAATGAACGCTCGCGCGATACTTCGCGACGCTTCCTAATTTAGTTTCGAAGCGCTATATCGCGGCTCAATGGCAACTGTTACATATAGAGCACAGTGGTATGCGCATGTAGCGAACAGTCTGTTGAACAAGGCAGAAATATCGCGTAGAATTATGTTATTATCGAGCCTGTAAAAACGCGGAAGCGATCGGATCGATCGACGAGCGTAAATAAATGATGGGACTGGGAGATGTGGCAGATTCACTGCTGGACGAGTTCAAGTGAATGGATGTGGTAAACTTACCCGAACAGCGAGCCGAAGAAACCCTTCGAGTTCAGCTTTTTCTCGGCCTCGGCCAGTAATTGCATCGCCTTCTGCTCGCTGTCAGCCATTGTTCCTTAAGACCGTGACACGCGACAACTTTGAGAAAAAGCCCCTCAAATCATGAACCCCGTAGCGAAAAAGTTCACCTCCCACGAACCGACGTCACTAAAGTCAATGAAAGTGAATCAAGTGTCATCGCGTCAGGGTTGCCAACTTTAAGGCGCACGCGTAACTTAAGCCACGTTCGCAACGCGGCTACTTTCTAATATTGATTGTCGACGATCGGTGTTTTGCTGATTAATTCCAAATTCTTATTGCAATGTTAAGAGACGAAATGTATTTCGTTTATGTTAATGAATATTTAGCAGACGTTTGAAAGTCGGGAAGAAGGTTATTCGATAAGAATGGATTAGAAAGGTGTATATATTCGATTTAGAATTGAGGTTTTGAATTCAAATGTGGTTGGAAAAGCGCGCGAAGAATCATTCTTAGGTTGTTGGAGGAACGGAACGATCGAAGTGGACGGTGCTTTCGATTTGAGACTAGAATTTGGTGTAGAGTTTGATTTAAAAGGGGAGTTTAATGATGTCGGGTGTTCACAGGCAAGCGTTGAGTTCTTTGCAGGCTGGCACGCAGAATGCACTTGTAATCGGGATTATTGTGAATAGCTTTAATATGAAAAGCATCGATGCCACGAGAACGAGATGTATGACTGGTTCTATAGGGAACGTTTAGTTAACGTATACATAGTTTTCAGAGGTTTGAATGTCTGTTTTAGTTAATCATGGAGAACGGGGCGTATGGACGTTTACGTTACGCGATTCTGAGGAGGATTCTATAAACGTGACTGTATGGGGCAGTGTGCAATTCGTGAAGAAGTTGTCTTCGGAGTTGCATATTGGTAGCGTGGGTTGGTATCGAGTTTGGAACGATTAATGCATATGTCTGTTAATTTTAAAGTTTATCAACATTTTGAATAAGGGTTAAACTTAATCTGGCTTAGATTTAATTGCAGCAAATTAGCTGAATCTCGCCCATTACATCTTATCGTATAATTGTTAGGCTCATACCACTGTAGCACTTTTTATTTTTTATTTAAAGGGTACACCACTTTGGATTCAAAAATAACAGTCATCTTTAAGATTTTTTTTTGAGAAAATGATAAAGAAAATTAAAAATCTATAACTACTTAAGCATTCATTATACAACTATTGAAGTACGCAAAAAATTTTTTGTTTGTTTCCTTCAAACAAAATGGCGTCGCTGTGGACGGTCGTCGAAATCAGGATTTCACAATCAGTAACGCCTATAATTTTCATTCGATTCGCTTGAGACTTTGAGAAGATCTTTTCAATTCAACAATTTAAAAAAAATGTAGCGGCTTCGCGATATATTAATATAATTTTGATTGATAAAAGATTTTTAATTTTCTAAATCATTTTTTGTAAAAAAAAAAAGAAAACTTAAAGATAGCTGCTATTTTTTTAATCCAAAGTGCTGTAACCCCTTAAATGAGGATTAAGGAATATAATAATGATTTATTACTATTATATACAGTGTGACCTGGAAATAACCGATAGTTACACTTCAATTACATTTAGCGAACCACATATATACATATATCTACTATAAATTTGATCATTCATAAGATGAACAAACACATTTCGATCTATACCTATCGAGTTATATAAATTTCAACCACTAACGCTTTGAAAAAAACATTAAACGACTCACAGTGGAGGTAATCAATCCAAAAGTGGTGGAGCGTCGTCCGGAGGACAGGAACGAACTCTTCGTCCCGTCGGTGTCCAGCCCGTGCAGCCTGACGGTGAACGAGGGCAACGCGCTGGTGCAAATTCACGACGCACCAACACGCGCAACATACGAACCGTTGCTGATGCTCCCGATTAAGAAGTTGACCGGGATGCGAACTCTGAAAAGCATTTTTGAGAACCTGGAAGCGCTGCGCGATCAATATGTCGACGTCTTGGTCGTCGTTACCTTTGTACGGCTCTAATCTCGTGTCCAAGTATTGCTAGATAGGTCCAACGGTCACTGCAATAGGAGTTTCGAAATAGTAAACTAAGGAGAAGATGATATTACAGGCAGAGTCGACGAAGAAAATTTTTCCCAAGTGTGAAATTCGGGGGAGTACAAATTAACAGATTAAATTTCGATAGCTTAAAAAGCAGTAGCAAACAAAAAATAAAGAATGACGAAGTACCTTTCAAATTCCCGAATGTGGAACTCCACGCACAACACAATTTCAATACTCCACGCATTCCGCACGACTCACGCCGGCCCCGATTAGGGTTGCCACCTTTTTTACAGGAAAATAACGTACAAAAAAAGTACATTTGAAAAAACTAAAAGTACACTTTAAACTTTTCAGTTTCTATTTCTTCCAAACATATTTCTTATTACTTTAGCATTACAGAGCAACTTTTTATCATTTTTATAAAGATTTATATAGATAAATTTATATATAATAACGTAACATACTTTATTTCAAAGTACGGGTGGCAACCCTAGCCCCAATCGTAGGTTTCCTAGATAAACGTATGGCTGCCAAAGATTCGTGTTTCGATAGGTCAGTGACATTCGTAACGTGATGACGAAGGACGCTAGAAGTATCCGGTTTCGGAATTTCGAGGCAGCGGATGGATCGACGGACGAAGTGGTGTCAATGGTTCTCTGGGACGACGAATGGATCGACAGAGCCGCGTTATGGGAGCCGAAATCCACCGCACTCTCTCTCATCGATGCCCGCGTTGCTTACGACAATTTCCGGAAGAAAATCGTCCTATCTATAGGTCTTGGCTGAGAAACATTAGTAGTCGCAGGAATAATAACAGCGACTTCATAGAATGCCTCGTGCTTGTAAATTTGCAGCCAGGAAGACTCTGATCACTGAGAACCCTAATGTACCGCAGACGATCGCCACGAGAAACTCCGTGAAATGCTTCGACTCCGATGTGATGTCCGAGAACGTCTTTGCCACGCCGAATCGTAAGAACAGGATCGAGTTACTTGCCGCGTGTATGTCTGTAAATGGCGAAGGAAAATTCTTCCCATCCCTACCTTTGTTCTTCTTTCCAACCAGCGGACACTATTACGGCCGTGATGACCGTGCAGGATATCTCGACCAAGCTAAATAAAAAGACGAAACAGGGGGAGAGGCTTCAATTCGCCTCGATCTTGAAAGGCTACGTGATAGACATAAACACAGAGAGTTTAAGTCCCGGGATAATATCCAATCGATGGTTAATTTCTCTTGAATTTCTATCCCTTCGATTAAAGTCGACGTTTAGCCACGCCGATCAAAAATATTCATTTTCATCTCTCACAGCGCGATGTGCAAGAAACATGTCGTCGATGGCAAAGACTCGTGCATGGATCTCGAATGCCCCTGCGGGAATGGCACCCGTCCGCCTTTGAACGTAACGAGCCTTAATCTAAAAGTAAACCTGAAGGATGACACGGGCTATCTTATCGGCTGTCGATTATTCGGCGACGCAGCCGAACGCGTCCTCGGTTGCACCGCTGCACAGTTCCAGGTTCTAGAAATTAGTATTACGAACCGCGTGGTACATCGATCATGCAACGTCAACGTAATTAATCGAGTTCATGAAATTCAGGCTATGAAGTCTCCTGAACGCGAAGGCCTGAAATGGAAATACGCGTTGGAGAAATGCGACATTCGTTTGCACATACTTGGACCTACATCCGTCTTCCCGAATGCCGTGTACAACATTCTATCGATCGTTCGAGACGAAGATGAAGACGATGCCACGCAGCCTCTCGATGAATGCGCCCTCATGGACGATTACTGAACACTGTTCACCATTTATAGAAGCTGTTAAATTTTGTAACACTTAACAAAGCATTCCGTAACTCTGTATCTTTACGATAATAAATAAAACACAAATAGAATAATTGGAGAATTTCTGGAACCAACGACGAAAGAATAAATCGAACTTTTAACAGTCGTCGGTCCGTATTTTACCTAACGTAGAAAAGTGAATTTTCTACGCGTAGAATAAGACGTAGTAAATAGCTTAACTTTATTACGTCATGTATTTTATGTATAAAATCACATTGTTTGAAAAACCGTTGCAAACTTTGGAACGTCATAACCTGCATCGACATATCGTATTCATTAAATTCAGAATTGCAACATACTTATTGTTAGATGATGAATTTTCCCAACCATCTAAAAGTAGAACTGCATTTTTGGATTTAATCGAAATTGGTTGTATCTTGAAATTTGACGTTATGTAAATTATTCGACAATGTCGTTCGAGTTGAAATTTTATAAGCTGGATGCAATTTATGAATAAAGTTCCTAAAGTGGTCAGATTCAATAATACTAAATGGAATGGTAGGTACATCCAAAGAAATAATCTGCTAAATATCAATTTCTCCAGAATCCATGTTAATATACGTAAAAATTCGAGTATCTTTAGCACACCAAAGATATGACTAAAAAATTTCATATTATTTATAATTTTGTTATAATTATATTCCAATCTTTCTTTTTAAAGTAATTTAAAACATTGTGCAGTAAAATTCAATACAATAGGTAGAGGTTAAGTGTTTGTATTTGACTTTTTGACATTGAATACATTTTCTATATACATTTTATACAATTATTTACATTTTTCACGCTTGTCACGTAGTAAATTCGATGTAACGTAGTAAACCCACCACTGCCCACGACGAAAGAATAAATCGAACTTTTAAGTTGCATCCGCGTAGACTTCGATCAGCTGATTACCTAGCTCCATGATTGGTCGCGGAGAATTAGTAAACACGACCATATAAAACATCTTATTTACGTGACTCAACTGTTGTAAGTATATTGTCTCGTCAATTTGTCATAGTTTTGTTGAAAATGGAAGCAGGAGACTCAACGAGGACAGACGCTGTCGAGATTATAAGAGAGAGCATTAGAAAACTAACTTACGTGGAGAGGAAGGAGCACCGTACGAATGTGTTGACTAAAAAACGCGTTGCTTTGGATAGCATCTTCCCCGATTCGTCTTTCACAACGGAATTCGTTGTAGAAAAGGCGAAAGCTCTGAGAAAGAGAGCGTTACCAGTGAACGAGTACCAACAGCTGCAAATTGCTTTTCTACAGGTTATGATTACAAAATTAGTCTCGCCAGAATGTCGAACGAACAGCGATGTTAATTATCATTCCTCGACAGAGCGAGGAAAACATCAATTCCTTTTTAAGAGTTGACAATGTGTTATTCTCTCTGGTCCGCGATTTTTCCAGCCACGATCCGACCTTGCAATTGTGCGCTATCAATTGTTGTTGCAACGTAGCGCTAGGGAACTCCAAAGCCTGCGCAGCATTGGCTAAAAGCATAGCGCCATACCTTATTAATGAGTTAGATACCTTGAACTATCCATTATTGGTGGGTTATTAGGAAAATGATTACATATTACATATTACATAAACATGTAATATAATCGTTTACTATCTTTATAACTAGGACACTTGTATATGGACGGTGGGGAACTTAGTTGCTGGAAGCGATAAAGCTTTCGAAATTCTTCACGCGCAAGGTTGTTTGAAGTATATCGTATCGTTATTGCGCAATTGCGATAATACCATTCTACCTTCGGTCGTCTACGCCGCGATGCACTACGTGCATATCGGCTTTGAACATATTCCGTAGGAATGATCTTTATATTATTTTCCACGAACATTAGGAACTGTGTTACTAATTGTTTGAATACTTTTAGAGAAGACGATATCGTCGAACTAGCTAAAGCTGCTAAAGAAAGGGATCTATCGCTCGATAATTCAGACTTTATCTGGTTGCTGGCTTTGTTATCCTCGCAAGTAGCCTGCAATGCTTATTTATACAATTTAGTGCCTTTAATCATCGATCACTTGTATAAAAGCTCAGCGATAGGCATTGGTGTTGTGCCAGAGGCATGTAACTTTAAAAGCTTTTAATCTATATTTACACAGTATTCGAGATATTAAAGGTCCATTTTATTCCAGATTACTGCCTGTATAAGAATATTGGGTAATACAGTTTGCGAGAAATCTGGCCGACTGGCAATGTGTCTTTTGGAGAATCCGAAATATAGACGATCGGAGTTAGAATCTTTGTTAGACACGTTACTTTCATTACGGTTTATACATATTAGAAAAGAGACTTTATGGTTGATAGGTAGTAGGAATGATTTTATTATTAAATCAGTACTTTAATTTTAAAGGTATTAACAGAAATAAATACTTTCTTCAGGTAATCTTTACAATCACGGTTGCGTTAACGTCAAACGAATTACGCAAGAGATTGTGCCTAAATTACCGTCTCTGAAGCAAGCGATTTTATCTACAACACAGCAATTAACTCTAATAAATACAGATTCAAGCTGAACAGGTATACCATCCTCTGCAATGTATTACAATATTTACATATTTATATAACAGTAACAATAATTACAAACAGTAAAGCCCCTTTCCAGTTTCACACCCAAGAAGCACAATAGTCTCGCTGGTATAAAAACATTAAAATTATCGTTGTAAAAAAACAGCGTCTGTTGCATTTGCAAATAGTGATTAACAGCCCAACAGGTTGAACTTAGTAATTCATTTTAACCGGTATGAACTGTCGTTGTAGCCCTATGGAAGAGTGTCTGGCAATTGGTACGTCCTCTATGCAGGATACTTTCACCAGGTTGAAGTAAATGTGACCCATGATGTTCGCCGTTGGACTTCTAGCAGCTTTTAAACACCTGTACAATGCCTCGTCGCACACGCAGTGCGATCTGAAAGGAAAGTAAGCGCAAGATCGATTGATTTGAGTGGTTTGCGAGGAATCTCATTGAAATAAATCTGAATTTTTCATACTTGGTATACAAGGAGTAGTTGGTGATGTTGTATCGGGTTTGTTGAGCTCGAACTTTAACAGGGCAGAGGTCATGTGTGCGGCAGCACCTGGAATAAAAAGGGAGCACTAAAAACTTACCGTTTAATTACGAAGACAAAAGAGAACAGCTACAAACCTGTCTATATCAACCTCCGAGCCCAAGTCGTGATAGTTCTCCGCGATGTCTCCGGTACCGCACCACTTGGTACCTACGGCGAGCACGAGTTATCAGAACTACTACTTTAAAATTGCGCGTCGAATAAAGAGACAATAGCAATCGGAGAAATTCACCTGGCAAGATGCCTGACAACAGAGACAAGGAGTTACCAACCGCCTGGTTGCCTCTGCTCAAAGTATTCGACATCGAGTTGGAGGAAGTGTCGCGCTGTATCTTGTCCAGCAGCTCGCACTGCTGCATGAGCTTGGACATTTCTCGGAAAGACACCAGTTGCGGTATGGTCGTAGCCGACAGGTTCCTCAGGACTTCGTACGCTTCCTCTGGCTTGCTGAAACACCGTCACGGTCTACCATCGAGTTCTTAGCTAACTAAAGAAGCTCTATTTGATAGAAATCACTCACTACACTTCGATCAGGTCGCAATTATGCAGCTCGTTGTTGGTCCCGATGTTGACCACCGCGATCGTCTGATCGTAATAGTAGACCGCCGTTATCTCGCCCCTATCAGGCAAGCTAATCATTGGCGTAGCACCAGTCAGCCCCTTGAACTTGTTCTTGAAGAAGATCGGTTGCGGCATGCTAGTGGAGCTTATCGCCACCACCAAAAACAGTATCCGTCCGTAGCAACCCATGTCTATCGTTCAGACCACAGCAGCGCAGACTCCCTTGTCTCTCATTTGTGCGATTACCATATATACATAAATCGTTGGATCGCAGAGTCGGGAAAACCACGCGGGAATCACGTCCGCGCCGTGTCCGCTCGTTCTCAGCACGATCGATCCCCGTCACCTTGAGCAATCTCTATCTCAGCCCTGACTTATTCAAAGAATCGCCTCGTTACACGCCCGTCGGTGCAAAAGAAAACGCGATCGCCTTCGCGAGGCTCCGTTGCGCGCGTCCATAATCACCGCTCCTAGATCGTTCTGTAAAAAGTGCAGTCCTTTTTGCTTCTCCAATCACTATTCCAGTGACCGTATTAGAACCGTGATTCATTTCCAAGACTGCGTCTAGCAAAGAGAGCTGACGACCCTCAAGCTTCCCCTAGCAGGAAAAGAGAGAGAGAAGCGAAGACTGTAGAGGATGTGGTGTTGAAGAGGGGAAATCCCAGGAGGTAGCTGTGACGCTGTGGAACTTCTCATCCAGAGGGTACACAAATTTCCCTGGACGTCATCCGTGGAATTCTTCTTCGCACAGAGCCGAGCACTTTAACAGTGCCCTCCGAGATCGTCGAACGTGCAGACGTGCCTCTTCAAGCGCTTCATCACTTCGTCTTCTTCGTTTTCCCTTTGAAACCTTGTACCACTGAATGTAAATCGCAGCTGACACCGGCTCACTCGTTCCTGGTCGTTCTCGACGACCTGTTGACACGATTATTACACTGTCTGATCGGCGACAACCACGAAGCGCATTGTTCACCGTGTCCGCGACGTTTCTGCGAGCGGCGCGGCTTGTGTATCTATAATTCACGCGGCCAGAAACTTGGAGGCCGGCTAGCGCAGCCGATCGAATCAGGATGTATAGCTGGACAAGGCTCGGAAGACCCCCCTGAAGGAGTGGCTCGATTGTGGTGGGACGAGCGGAGGGAAAAGCGCGCTCTATCTCTCTCTCTCGCCCTCTCCCCACCGCGGCGAACTTTTTGAAAGATATCGAAATACAGGAGTCGAAGGTACCACTCACGCACCTATACGGGGGGCCGTTCTTTCTCACTTTATCGCGCCGTTACGAGGCATTACGATACGCGCCGTACGCATCGGGGGGACCCACATTCTCGGGGAGACTAGGACGAAGAAAGTGGGACGAAGAGTAGAGAGAATCATGCGACTAGTGCCAGCGTTAGCTTGTCCGGATCTCGGAGGGCGATTAGAGAAAACTAGGACCGGTCGAATTCGCGCTGTTTTGGGAGAAACCGTGGATTTCACTTTCGTTTGTATTTCGAAATGAAACGAGAGGCTTACGACCGAGGAAACGAAAGCTGTAGTCTTTGGACATATTTATTGGCCCAGGGATTTTGTCGGTTTCACAAAGAAAACGGGAGCGGAGAATCGCTTGTCGCGGTGTTTTACATAGCGTGTTTCTTTATCGCTCTAGTGTTCAACGCGATAGCGGGCTGCGTGGCGGTAATGTATTTAACGGCATAGAAACGTTGGTAATTTACGTGCACGACGTCAGTGGTATCGCGATAAACGCGACCGCGGAAGGACGCTCGTTTTTAGCTGCGTTTTTCGTTCGCTTTGTTAAGACTGGCTCGATTTCAGGGGCTGCTGTTCGTGCGACGAGGCGCTTGTTTTGGACGCGGCGTTCATCGGGTACTGGCTACTGATCCGAGTCGTACTCAGCGTGATGCTAATGGGCGTCGCGTTCGAAAGTTGCAGCCGGACTGGACACTGCCGGTAGCCTGGAACGGGAAACGCGAGAATGGCTCATTAGCGAGGGTTGCAGTGACCTAAGTAGCTGCTTAAGAATATATCGGAGCTATCTTCAAAATACTACCAAGTTGATGAAAATTTGTGAAATTGCTCTTTTTAATCTTCCTTATGGGCTCCAAAAATTTTAAACGAATTCACTAAACGGTTGCTGAGTTATAACGAGTTTTAATTTTCACTGATTTTACACGTACTCTTATGGAAAGAGACATATATGGATAGATGAAGATATCTGCCGAGTTTCAATTATTTTCACTACACCGTTTTAAAGAAATAAATTATAAATTGAGAAAATTGGATTCTTGTGAATTTTTTTTTTCTAAGAAACTGTTAAGCGGATCTTTTCCAAACTCTCAGAGTATTTTAGTTCACATTCAAACAATAAAAATTATTTTTTACAATACAAAGTGTTCGGTAGAAATGAAGATATATGAACACGTTCGTTAGGACGTTAGGATTGTAATGGTGGCCCCATTTCTTCTGTGAAATAAAAAACCAAGGATTTTCTTATTTTTAATATAAATACATTGTCGATGAACCTAACAACCCAAAAAAAGTTAAAAGTTGGCAAATTGATGGGACTCGAAAGAAAAAGTTACGATTCTGCCCCAAGATATTTCGTACTATTTATGGAAAAAGAGTTGTTAACGTCCTAACGAACGTATTCATATATCTTCATTTCTACCGAACACTCTTTAACGTAAAAATTAATTTTTATTGTTTGAATATTAACTAAAACACCCTGCAAGTTCGGAAAAGATCCGTTCAACAGTTCCTTAAAAAAAATCCCAAGAATCACCTTCTTCCTAGCGTCCTAAACAGGGCTCTCCTTTAAACCTGCTGTTAAAATGGACAAGTAAACGCCCGGATAAATTCCATACCAGCGTGATGAGGGCCGGCACAGTGGCAGCAGATGGGATTATTTCTCGGCCGCGGACAAAATTCAACGCTGTGTGGTTCCCCGCATCGAACGCAACGAGGCAAGTGTCTGCAATTCGCAGCCATGTGCCAGAAGCCCTGACACCTGTAGCACTGGAGAACCCCGTCGCCCGTTTGGAAGCTAGCCGCCTCGAGGAAGTTGCTGACCATCCCAGGGCCCGGCTGCAGTGGTCCACCGTTACTTCCCGCACCTCCTCGCCACCAGCGCTCCGGAATCGCGCTGAATCGCGCGGCGCCAAAGAAGTCCAAGCCTTGACGTAGCAGCAGCTCGTAGTGCCCAGCGTCCAGCACCTGGCAGGAATATTTAAACGCCTCCGAGTCAGAAACCAAAAATGGTAGTCTGAGAAACTGTAAACCTTTGATACAGTAGGACCTTCGCTATTCAAATGCTCCATGGTCTAAGCGTGAAATACTAAGCGCGAATAATTCCCGTTTATTTAAATGCGATCTTGGCTATTTTAAATTATGCGATTTAGTACTGGCGGCTAAAAGTTGTTTACCAATTAGCCGATCGTTAGCTATACCACTTTATCGGCGTGTCGTTAACGGTGAATTAACGGTTACCTCGACGCGAATGTATTGTCGCCAGCGCTCCACGCTCCCCGTCGCGATCCCCTGCTTTGCGAGGGCCGAGTTGATGTCCTGCAGGGGGATGGCCCAGGGCACGTCGCGCAGGAGCACCGCCTGCCGGTAGCGGGAGTCCTTCGCCGAGAATCGAGCCACCTGTCGCAACCGTGAATTGCGCTAATTATATTCGCACGTTCTCCTTTTTGCTCCCGTTCCGAGGGCATTCGCGAAAATATCGAGACTGTATTTGCGCGCGGAAGGCATTCCGCGGACTACGCGAAATTCCGGCGAAGCGTTGTGCAAGCTTGGTCGCCTCTGTCTTTGCAACCCAGGCTTCTTGCATAATAGTGAGAATCCACGATGAAATTTCACATGAGACATTTCTATCGCGAGAATAAAAAACTTGGCAACAACTAAATGTAAATAGTCGCGAGGGATGAGATTTTTGAAAATATATCGTCGGTGATAGTGCAAAACCGCGTATGAGCAGTTTGTAAATATTAGGAATCTGCAAAAGTAGCAAAATTGAGATTTCACACTCAGGGTTGCCAAGCGCTGTTTCGTCTTTTTTAAAAGTCACATCATTGATGTTAGTATTTAGTACAAAGAACGCTAAAACTACCCCAAAAAAGTTCAGTCAAAGAAATCCCTTAAAATGGCTAAAATATTAAGTTTCTTCTTCCTATAAAATTGGTAAAATGCAGATCCGCGGTATTTACAAACTGCTGATACGCGGTTTTGCACTATCACCGACGATATCATGAAACTTGTCTCGTAGGAATCTAATTTCATGAAATTAATGACGAAATAATTAAACAATTGTCCCATGAGATTAAAGTCTCACATAAGACACGATATTTCCATCTCATCGTGGATTTGCACCTGAAAATAAAGCGATGCCACGAAACGAACGATGTTGCGCACAAGGTGTCCCTTCGATATATCTACCCTGAATATTCCACTGTAAAAGGGACACCCTGCGAGTGAGTTTATCAATCGTTGCGAAGAGGAATACTTGTACAGGTCCTTCGAAGACCCGCGCCAGATCTCCGCGCTGCAGAAGCTTCTCTGCGTCAGCCTCGCGCGCGAACGCCGCTATCAGTCCGCATGGAGTCTCAGACACGTGCCAAGCTGCTACGGGATCAGACGAGCGGATCACCTCCTCCAAGTTGCAGCGCAGCAACTCGCCACCTGGCACGATCGAACACGGCTCGAGTTACATAATGCGACCATGTCGTTATCGCGAATAAGAAAGTTGCGGGCTGAGCCGCTTACGCAATCGGCCGAATCGTTAAGTAAAGATTGCGGGCGATTTGCCACCTTGCGTTCCTTGCACTTGGCCTTGCGGGCCAACGGCACGCGATATGTAGAGGGAGCACGTGAATTCCTCCTGACCGGAAGCACGTGCGCGACTGTCAATGCAGGCATCGTCCGGTGACGGGCTCGGCGTTGTAACCACCGCTTGTATCGTCGCCTCCACGCTTTTATCCTCCTGAGGGGCTCCCTCCTCCATCCTGTGCACCTCGTGCACCGTCGAGCGAGACCCTTCAAAGAGAAACGTAAATTAAAGGAATGCCTGCGAGCGGAAATCGGACAACTCAGCTATTAATCGATTAACGGGATAGTTTCTGTGTATTCGTAGACTCTATCGAACCGGTTAACTTGAGAGCGGTAGTGGAAACGCGTGCAAAAAACTAGAGTTCGATAAACGCGTGTCTAATACACACGTGTACAGATGTAATGTTACCAATGGACTTTGGCACGATCGCGATTCGTGTGGAGGGAAAGTATTTAGTGAGTAAGAGGTTCCTATGTAGGCTACTTCGGTGCGTTGTAATTATTTTAACAGAAGGTTAGGAGCGTCAGTATGATAGATATCGAGATTTATCCTATTCATAACACCGATTTGACATTAGAAACTTTCACGATCGGTTCGATTCCCTTTCACTAGCGCACGCGCGCGGATTACCGTTCTCCAGCCACTTTGCTTTGCGCCAGAAATTACGACGACGGGTAGAAGCAGCTTAAACGTCTCCTCTGCGCGTCGTATTTACGAAAACGGAAGCTCGGGGCCGAAAAAGACATGGCCCAAATCGGGCGCCATTCGTCGGCCTCTTTCACGATCGCAACAATACCGATTCGCATTTTTTCCGAAGTGCCTGCACCTATCGTCGTGCTGTCTCGACTTTGCAAAATTTTCAAGTTTCTGATATACAAACTACGATACGATTCGTTTCTCTGTAATTCAAAAGTCTTTCCTAATCTGAACATGTTATAGGCATTCTGTATTCGCGAAATCTCGATGTATTTCATTTGAATTCTAACCGCCAAAAGCGTTTTGAATAGGATCTCTCCTCAATCGATAACGTTGCATTGCCCCGCGAAATAAACAGGTATGTCCCTCTGGTGTCGCTGGAGAGAAACGCGTTGATTTACAACTGCGATCTGAACCATCGACGAAGTTATAGTCACAGACGAGGTATAGGATAGACCTATCACCTTATAGATGTTCGTGTCGCCACCCAAACTGTTTTACCGACCCATAATTTTAGGACCGAATGTAGTGGCATCTGCTCGACGACAGGGATGCGACGAAACATTTTCTGTGCCACTTATTTTGAGTGGGGGAACACCTACAGGAGTGGTAATAATGTGTGCGTGAGGCGCCACGACCAATCAGCGCCACCGGGAAATATGTTGTCGACGCTGATTGGCCGCGGCATAACTCGCTATATGTTCCAAGCTCGAACTGACAAATCCACGATCGTCAGCTGGTGGTGGTTAATTTCTCCTCGATCACTCCTCGGGAAAACGAACCAATATATCCGATACCGACATTAGTGCGATTTTTATCAAGTTGTAAAGTGGGGGTTGTCGCTGTTGGTTGGATGGCAGAGGATCGCGGCAGCATATGCGCACGGAGTAAGACGTGTTAGACGTGACAGCGATTGTTGCGGCTGTGTGCGCGCCCGTTCGTGTGATTATCGAACGTCTCTAGGAAAATGGCCGAAGGATGCGAGCCACGGATGTTCTCCCCGAAAACACTGTACGAGTTAAGCGTGTCCGCGATAACCAGCAGGTTCCTACAGTTTAAGAACTGTCTCTCCGATTTACCGAAGGACGTGTTCTTCGATCTCCATTACCAGGTAAACGTCAGAACGTCCCGTCGCGACAGCTCGACGCACGATTCGTCACCGACGACTTGCGAGGGGAACCTGCGAACTGTGCTTCGACTTTTTTTCTAAATCCACTTCTGCTGACGATGCAGAGGAAGACACTCGGAACGATCTTATAGAGCAGCGACGAGCGACTCTCTCCCATTTTCGGGAAATAGGCTGTTAAGAATGTGAGAATTTCAATCGATGAATGTCGACAGTGCGAACTTAACTGCTACCAAAGCAGCGCGAAGTAATAACGTATCAGGCTGCGAGGAATCTTTTATCTCTTTTATTTATCATTTTCAGTATTAAAACATTTTTCCTGTGCACTAGGATTTCTGAAAAATACTGTGCGATGTTTAAATATTTCAGGTTCCCCTTGTTAGGCGTAGATTTTCACTGCGGTTCGCGCGAGAACTTTGCTCTTCCGTCGGGATCTTTCCACGAGGATAATTATGTTTCCATTGGTTTCATTTACAATTGAAATATTTGTGAAACGATGCTCCGTGCAAAATCAACGCGTTCGCGATTAATGGTAATGTTTAGATAGCCATTGCGCGAGGATCTGTTTATTGGGTTGACAGTCGGATACCTAAAGTTCGCATGATCGAGTCGAAGGGAAAAAAGGGCCACGGGACCAATTCTAATATTTGTAACTCTGTTCTGGAACAGACCGTTCTGCAAAGTGAAGTAATTGCTAAATTGAAATCTCCGTGACAGCTATGTCGCGTTTAACCTGTACGCTCGTCCCTCTGCATTTTATTCACGCGCGAAATGTTAACGCGTAATGATTCGTAGAATCATTACGCGGATTACTCAGCTGTTAGCGATTGTTTGGTCGTGAAACACAATCCGTTGCAACGCTAGCTTGATTTTTCGGTTTGCGTGTATTTCGAAACATTGTTTCGAGAAGAGCGTGAAAATAAACGATCGACAATAGTCCACGATTATCGCGTCGACTTTCTTCCGTTTCGTTAATCGTAGAATATTAGTAAAAACCTTATATACTCGTTGATCGTTAATTATCTCCGTCTCTATTTTTGCAGTTGTACAAAGAAAGGAGACTATGTTTATTAGGAGCGGAACTCAGCAATTTGGAGACCTTCTCCAAAATGCTAAAGGTCACCAGTCGTCACATGCACTTGTTAGAGTGTTTCCAGGTAATAATTCACGCTCGGTAAAAGGAAAGAAATTCGTAGATTCAATTCCTCTTTATTGTTTGTAATTCTTTTCAAGATTCTTATGGACCACGGACAAAGGGTCTGGCAGGAATTGTCAGTGAGATACTTGCTATGTTACGTCCTTGGTAGTAAAGACCCGTTCACTCAGGGAGAAATGATAAATTTGGGTCTAAGAGTCGGCGGGTTTCTGAGCGAAGGTGGCTGGTATGCGGAGAGCGAGAGGGTGCTGTTGATTTGCAGCAAAGTGTGCCTTGCGAATAACTCCACGCCTGAGAATTGGTGTAGAACGTTAGAATGCTGTCGTAGGTAAACAGAAGTTTGTATTTTAATTCCCACTCTGTTCGTGGATTTATACTGATTAACAATAGTCTCTTGAATATACAGATTGTTGCACGTACAAGCAGCGTATTGCGCGTTCGAGTATGCAGCGGACACGTATAAGCTTGCCATAGAAATGGTGAAACGATTAAAGACGGCGGGTTACGGGTGCAATCATGCTGCTCTATACGTCGAATTCAGTATACTTCATTACATGAAAAGCGAATACGATCAGGCTTACAGGTATTCGATGCATTCTACTCTTATAGAATAGCTTGTTATTAAAGTTTCTTAATTTTGTTCGTCACGCTTATTAGGTGGAGTATAGAAGCGTTGAAGCAATTGAAGCCCACACAGCACGCGCGTGTTATTATCGATGTTTTAAAGCAGGCGGGAAAGTCGTGCGCGCTGAAACGCGAATTTCAGAAAGCTGATTTGTTGATCAGACAAGCTCTGTATCTTGCTAAAGAAGTATTTGGCACGAATCATCTAGTGTACAGTAATGTTCTTACAGATTATGCATTTTACTTGTTGAACTTTGATAGCATTAACAATAGCGTAACTATTTACAAGGTTAGCATATTGCTTGGCGTGAACGCGTGCTTTCACAATTCGCTGGCTTTACGAATTCTTTAGCCGCTTACGTTGATTCTCGTTTGCAGATGGCGTTGGATATTAGGCAAGCAGTATTTGGGAAAATAAATTTACACGTCGCGCTGGCCCATGAGAATTATGGCTATGCTCTCTATGTGATCGAATATACCTCTGGTAAATTTCAGGAAGCTGCGTAAGTGATTCTATGAGCTACCGCGCTTCAGGGTTTAGAAAAATCATGCAATCTTATTTCACATTGTATAAACAGTGTTCATGTTGGGAAAGCAATAGACATAATGGAACAGCTTTTACACAGAGATCATTTGTTATTAACAAACGCGAGAAGAGTAAAAGCATTGATTCTCGAGGAAATAGCGCTAGACAGTGGTTTAACAACGCTGTCGGAGCAAAATCTGTTGTTCGAAGCTGAATGCCTTCACTTGTCTACGTTGCAATTGATAAAGAAAGCGTACGGCGAGAAGAACGTGCAGACTGCCAAGCATTACGGGAACTTGGGCCGTCTGTATCAAAGTATGAGGAAATACGAGGTAGGCGTTGGGCGTGAAATATATATTATGTAAACATATAACATTATTGCTGCATATCCGTTGTGTATATTTCAGGCGGCCGAAGAAATGCATATAAAAGCTATACGGATCAAAGAGGAGCTATTAGGACCGGACGATTACGAAGTTGGCTTGAGCATAGGACACTTAGCTTCGTTATATAATTATCACATGAATCGGTACAGAGACGCCGAAGAGCTTTATTATCGCAGCATAGCGATCGGTAAATCTGCAATATACATAATGTTAATTCTTGCCAGACATTCGTGGTCATTCACATTTTAACATTGATGCTGTCAGGTTTAAAGTTGTTCGGAGAAAGTTACAGCGGCTTGGAATACGATTATCGGGGGCTTTTACATATCTTTGCGAAACTGAACAATCCGAACAAAGTAGAGGAATACGAAACCCTGTTGAATAACTGGAAGGTACTAAGAGACAAACATGTCGAATCGGAAGATCCGCCGATCGATTTCGAGAGATGTCCGCAACCGGTCGGAGATGTAATCAAGACATTCTTTTCTATGTAATATATCTGTAAACTTACTGTTGAATGTTGATGTTCATTCACGCTGACCGGTCGATTCACATTAATTACCATTTTGTTTTCGTTGATATAACTCGGGCCAAAGCATAAACGAAATCATTAATTATCGCGATATATGATTAGCATCTCGTGGATCATATATAACACACAATATATGTATATTTTTGGTCGTGTCGTCATCAAGATTACTCAACACTTTTTCAATTCTACATACCATGATAAATGTTTATATTTCCGATACGTCACACGTGGATTTCAGACTTACCAACGCGAAATCCTTCATGTTCGTACTGTGTATCTCACCGTTTTTTTTGTTTTTTTTTTTACGAATTAATTTTACAATTACTAGCGAAAGAGTTAAGCTAATTCAGGCTCGAATGTTTTCTTTTGCGTCGAAATCGATTATTAACAGCATTTGGAACACGTTTCTTGAACCAGTACGTTTGTAATTAGTGTATAATATAAAATTTCTAAGCAACGATATGTTGGAAAACGAAAAGACAATTTCTATTGTACGCAGTGTGATATTATTGTTTTAATGGGGAGAGGTACAAGCAAATTGTTCATGGAATTCTGGAACTACCTAATAGCGTGAAACGTTGAGGATGATTCTTGGCAAATATTGAAATACGCGTTACGAGCGTAATTATCAACAATGCATAGTGCACCTTCGTGTCGTCCTTAGGTGCTGTTTTTTTTTTTAATCGATTTCCAAGATATTAAGGGGAGGAGGGAAATTGTCGCTTGAGGCCGAGGTTTTCGGGCTGTTGGTAAAAAAAAACATGATTTATAGTATAGTAGCTATACTGAATCGATTATTTTTACACATTTCGCTGATAAATCTTGTGAAATCAAGTATGTGATATATAATGTTATTTTCTATTGAACATTTTTGTTCCTATATAAACGTTGTAACAAATTGTGGCCGTTGAGAACCACCCAGATCGACAGCGCTTGCCTAAGGCACGGCAACCTAAAGTTTCGGGACGCCCTCGAAATGCCTAGCAGCGGCGAAAAGATCTCTAAATCGATATTTCGCGCGATGGGCGGTAAACGAATAAACGACGTGACTGACGAGGACAACAGTTCTACATCCGTGTATTTCTCTCGGTAATTGCCGCCGTCAAGCGTCGCTCCTCGAGTTCCGAAGCCAGAGTGGCGAATTTAGTCTAGTCTTTTAAGCTAATTGTCAAATTGAATCGCGTAAGTTTAGCGTAGTACTTAAGCACAATGACTTAGGCTATTTAATAAAATTAAGTCTAGTTAAGGCAAATTATAGGTGTCCTGGACTTTGCGCGTCTTTCCCAATCACCGCGAGATGCGACAAATAGCGAGACTAGAACAAATTCGTTGCCTTTCGGAATGTTAGATCCGAGGAACCGCGCGGCAGGATTACGCGAAAGTGAACGAAGGGATAATGGACTTTTATATTAAAGTATTTATATATTAAAGAGATGAAAGCTGTGGCAATGAATGAAACTTCTAATATGCTCGTTCTACGCGAGGCTTATTTTTAATAACGTAGATAACAAGAGTTTAGATAAATATTCACAAATTTTCGGATAACTGACATACATTCAAAAGCTTTAATCTTTTAAATTACAATAAACATTAAGTAGTACATAATTCGTATTTACACGATATTTATCTTATCACTCCAGTTGTCAGGTAATAGGAATCTTATCTAAATCCCTCTCGCGCTAGCAGCATGTCTACATCTTCCTGAAAGTAATGCAAACACATTGCATTTCGATTAATTCGACTGCGGATTTTGAAGTTCACGTAGAGAGAGAGAGAGAAAGAGCTAACGTCGGATCGATCTGCGCGTTAAATTACCAAATTTGATATTGCACATCTTGCTGGACTGACTTTACTTTAGAATATTTAATCAGGTGTGTGTGGTGGCTCTTGACTAAAGTACGGCGCTGTATCCTGCACCAACAGCGTATGGCAAACATCACAGACTCTGGATGGTCTTTGTTTCGGCCCGCTCTTCACAACGTGCGAAAGGCAGGACTGACAAAATATATGGCCACAATGACGGCAATGCACCTGTCGAAAGAGAATTCCGCCTGTTACCCTCGGCAAACATCTCGCGCAACTGTTTACCACAGTTTCAGCGTTACCTTTTTCTTTGTAACCGTAAAAGCAGTGTGGCAACTAGGGCATTCTTCCACGTCCTCCTCGTGTTGCCATCTTACTTCGCTACCAGCTTGTCTAATTCTTTCTAATTGTACCTATTGGCAACGGTAGAACTTACGTGAACAATGCTAGAATAATCTTACAATACGGCAATTGTGTTCTTTCGTCGTACCTGCAGTGATTGCGACAATCTAACAAAGTCTTTCTGAACCGCTTCGCTAGTGTCTAGCTCTTGCTGAAGACTAGTGACTCTTTGTCGTAATTCAGCTATTTTCAATTCAGACTCTTTATTCTCTTTCAAGACTAAGTCCAATTGCTTTTCTAAACGCTCAAGCTTCTCCTCCCGCTCGGCTAGTGATCGATGATCCCTCACGTATTTCTCCAGCTGCGTCCTGCGAAATATTATCACTAGAATCTCGGGAACCTGTGGTTAACGGACGGAAGAAACAGGGTTTATACCTTAGCCCACTGATTTCGTTTTTTAGTATCGAGATTTCTAGTTCCTTCACCCGGCTGTCCTGTTCCATTTGCTCTTGAAGCAAAGTCACTTCGTACCGCAGCGTCTCCTCCTTCTCTTGCGCAACTTCTTGCGCAACCTTAGCCGTGATCAAGTCCTCGCGCATTTTCAAAAGACTAACGTGCAACTCCTCCACGTTATTCGGCATATTGATGCTCTCGCTCTGTAGCTGTTGGGAATGCTTACTGTGCTTGCCAACGAGGTTCTCATTCTCCTTTTGCAGTCTGCAAAGATTCAACTAGATTTTCAATGAAATTTTGTCAGGAACGCCTCGACAAAACATCTTACTTTAATCGCCCGCGCTAAAATTACTCAAGCCCGCGAAATAAGAGGTCGGAATATTATTACAAGTTTTCTTACACGATCAGATGTCTTTGTACTTCTTCTCGGCCTCGCGTCAATTTAATAAGCTCTTCTTTGACATTCCTTTGAGTGTGCTCGAAACCTTTCTTCAATTCGATTAAAGTCTGCTGCACCGCCTGAGAAGTAACAGTGAGCTCGGCCACTTTGATTTTATGCTCCTCTTTCTTCTCGTTCCACTTCTCCTCCATCTCTTTACGAAACTCCACCTCCTTGGCTAAATCGTCGTTCTGCACTTGCAGCATACGCTCGTTGTCTAATATCTGCTTCTCTAAGTCTTTGGCAGCCGCTTGCATCTTAACTAATTGCGCCTCGTAATTAGCGCACATATCGCAGACCGGCTCGGAAGAGCCAGACTCCCGCTGTCTTCTCTGCGATTGTGCTTCTTTACATTTCTGTAGCTCGTCGTCTGTCGCTCTCAGTTTCTCTTTCAACGCTTTAATCTCCTCCTCGAGCGGCACTACCAACGAACGCAGAACTTCTGCATCTTCCTGTGCCTATAAACCAATACTTTCTAATATTCGCACACCTATGTGAAATTGATAAAAAGAAAAGAAAACAAGCAATAAAATAAACACCTCGTGATGATGTTTGAAATGATTCGTGAACAGTTTCTGAAATGCAGCGCCGTTCTATAAACTCATTGCAGAAAAGTTCAAAAACCACGTATCTTAAAGCTTACGTACATATCTTTTTACCTTCCTCATGCTCTCCTCGAGATTGTCAGCACCCAAAGACAGAGCATCGGCGCCCAGTTGCGAGGCCACCTTTCGAGCTATCGTTTTCCTCACTGTCGCCAGCGATATCTGTGGACCGTCCATAGGCGGTTCTCGAGGTACATGCGACTTCAACGAGGCGTTCTCCTCTTGCAATTTAGAAAGGGTCATCTTCAACTTCGACACCTCTAAGTCTAGCTGCTTGCGAGTGCACGAGGACTCCTCTACCGTATCGTGTATAACGCGTTGCAAGGACGCTATCTCCTCCTGAGCTTTTCTTCTCTCGATAAGCATATCGTTCTGAATCTTTAGATCGGCGATAACCATCTGACTCTTCGCCTCGTCTAATTCGTTCTTCAATCTGGTGTTCTCCTCTTGCAGGCACGTGTTGTCGTGTAATCTCCGCTTCAACTCTTCTGCGAATAATCATCGTAAGCGACTAAATTACTTCTACCGACATCTTCGATCGTTAATGCTTACCTTCCTTCTGGAGAAACAGCTCCTTCAACTTGGCTCGTTGAACGTTAAACTCCTCTCGCATCTTGACATTCTCCGATTCTAATCTATTTACTTTCTCTTGTAGGTCCTCTGTGGCATAACAAGCGTACAGATAGTAAAATATAATCTCACACACACATGTACATATAAAGACGATAATACCGATAATCTCGGAAATAGGGAAAGGACTTTTCGAGAGAGAGTGACAGGATCTAATTTAACTATTCTTTACGGCTGCATAAAGGTAAACGAGTTATCGACGTGACGTCAAGAGAGATTTCGTGAAAGTATTAGCGAGTTGGACGTACCACTTCCGTTCATGTTGATCGTGTTTTCCTGCGTATGGTTCTCCATTGTTCGGCGGTTTCGCGTAGCTAAATGGAAATTTGTTAGGGTGGGTCACTGCCTTTCGTGCAGCATAGAATGTATTCTGAAGCTCTCCCCGACCGAGTCGTTCGGTGACATTATGGCACATGTGCCGTGACCGCCACTCTCAGATTCCACTGGCATTCATTCCACCGGCCGGACGTTGGTATCACGATCACGCGTAGACCATGCAGAACGTTGGCTACGTTTAAAGAAACGAGAGAATCAAACCTCAACAATGCATCGGTCAGCCAGCGGTGTATTATCAGCACTTCCTCATCAATCAGTATCGATATTTTGAACAAGTCCGTAGTCCGATAATCGAGGAATCGAGTCGACGCAATCGATTATACTGCAACCACTTCGCATTATGGCCATTTTGAAAAGTGCCGCGGCAATATTTAATGCGATTCTCGTGCACGAACTGCACTTTATTTTGAGTAATGAGTAACAGATTATATGCTCTTCGTTGATATTTATTTTAATAGAAGCTTGTTTAAGGAATGCTGAATTTTAATAATAGATACGCGATACTGTGACTAAAGGCCAAAATTCCACTTACGCTCAAATCGTTCGTTATTTTCATTAAGGTAGGTTTTCGTATACGCGACTGTAATGTTAAGAGTTTTAAACTCGATTTTCTCGAAAATTAAGCGCAATATAAAAAAAAGTTACTCTTTCTTTTCTGCTTATAATAAGTAAATAAGTCGAGAAAAAGGAATATAATTTTTTGATATTGTGCCTCATTTTCGAGAAAACCGAGTTTGAAACTCTTAAAGTCGCATCCAGTCGCGTATGGGAAAACGTATCTTAATGAAAATCTCCGGCAACTTAGGCGTAAGTGGAATTCACCCTAACGCGTCTTTAAACGACTGAAAAATTTGGCACAGTATTCGTAATAGCATTAGGAAACGTATCTTTCTTTCAAATCGAGAAGAATTAAGAAATATTGATGATTAATACACCACCTTCACGCCCCACAATTGCGACGTGAAAAAGCGAATTAGCAGCATAACGAATTGCAACATATTTCCTCACCTCCGACTACCTACACCCTCTCCCAACCTATCCTCATCAAACTTAATCAATTTCAGCGCTCACCTTTCACAGAGCCGATAATTCACAGCAATAAGCCTCGTAATCATACATAACCAGGCCCGGATTAAAGGGGGGGTTAGGGGAGCTGCAGCCCCGGGCCCCACTTTCCGAGGGGGCCCCGTTCTAAGTGATTAGCTCACTAAACCCCCCTCCCCCCGCTGTTCAACCATGAGGGGGGGCCCCGAAGGTTTGATATGTAGCCCCGGGTCCCAAAAATCCACCACGGGGGGCCCCGAAGGTTTGATAGCCCCGGGCCCCAAAAATCCACCACGGGAGGCCTCAAAGGTTTGATAGCCCCGGGCCCCAAAAATCCACCACGGGGGGCCCCGAAGGTTTGATATGTAGCCCCGGGCCCCGAAAATCCACCACGGGGGGCCCCGAAGGTTTGATATGTAGCCCCGGGCCCCAAAAATCCACCACGGGGGGCCCCGAAGGTTTGATAGCCCCGGGCCCCAAAAATCCACCACGGGGGGCCCCGAAGGTTTGATATGTAGCCCCGGGCCCCAAAAATCCACCACGGGGGGCCCCGAAGGTTTGATAGCCCCGGGCCCCAAAAATCCACCACGGGGGGCCCCGAAGGTTTGATAGCCCCGGGCCCCAAAAATCATAATCCGGGCCTGTACATAACTTTACATAGACAGGTATCTCTCGTAGCATTAATGATACATTATCAGCGCCATAGGCGCCTTAACTTTGAAGCTTATCCCCAATTTCACTCGAAGTGCCCAGCCTCTGCTCGTAATCGCTCGTAATTGATCGATTACGATCACATAAAACAAAAATGGAGGATGAAATAACTTACCCTTGCAACACAGACAACAAACTACCGCAACGTTACAAACGTCAAATGCGCAGCTGTTTCTATCGTCGATTCGTAATTTCCACGGGCGGGTAAAAAGCTTCGGTGCGCATTCGTAAGCGGAAAAGAGAGCGCGGAATGTTAGCCTTGAAGTCGCTTTCGATCGCAGCTCGAGCGGCTTTCAAAGGGGTGCCTGTTGCAATCAGCACATCTGCAGCTCGCGCTGTCAGTCGGCCGTGATGGAGCGTTGTTGACGACCAGCGTTCAACCGCCTTTTTGGTCGGCCAGTCCAAAATTCCTTGCACCATCTCCGCGAATCTTGGCCCCAGGGATCCCCGACCGTTATGCTGCGCTATTGCATAAATAGTAGATCATTGAATCCCCGAAAGGTAAGACCGTCGCCATCTCGACTTGTCAATTTGCGCAGTTAGCCGGTGGCGGAGTCGCACCCAATGTGTCATCTTTGTTTATGCTTTTTCATTTCTCTTTTTACAAGTCACGGGTAGCAGCCGCACGATCTATTGGCTCATTGATGCTCCGCAGTTGGAATACCCAATCCCTTCTTTCACGTACACACTCCGCAATTACCGCACTCCGACACGGATTGTTTGATTACGAGCGATGTACCGCGACTGTAATTGACCGTACTTCCAGTTCGATGGTACCAGCCGATTCCGAGCTGTGCTGAATTTAGCTACGAAGGGAAGTCTATAAAATTTCAGAAGTAACTCCGTCAAGCTGCACCATGAGCGCTTTATGGAGAGAGCGTAAATACGAAGCCACCGGACCGGCGATCATGGAAAGCCTGGACAGTATGTGTATCTGTAACAACAGCGAATCGCATTCCATCCACGAGTCGGCTCCTGTAAACGTAGCCTCCGAGAATGGACTGTGCGTGAAGTGCCAGTGCAACAAGCCTAAGAGTTTCTTGTTGATAGACGGACAGGAGAATCTTAAGATCTCTAGCGCAGAACAATTTGTAGAGAGATTGCGCTGCGAGAGCGTGGATCTGAAAGTAAAGGTGGTGTCGATCTTCGGAAACACGGGCGATGGCAAGAGTCATACGTTGAATCAGACATTCTTCAAAGGAGTGGAAATATTTAAAACTTCGAACGAGCAGAACTCTTGTACTTTGGGTGTTTGGGCGGCGTTCGATCCAGTCCTTAATGTAATCTGTTTGGATACAGAAGGTTTATTAGGTCCTAATGTCTCTATTTCTTCGTGGCGCATTTTCGTTGTAGAATAATCGCGTGCGAATTATTCCGTTGTTTCTGCTTAGGTATTTCTACTTACGAGAACGAACGGACACGGCTGTTACTTAAAGTTCTCGCTGTGTCCGATATCGTGGTGTACAGGACGCAGTCTGAGAGATTGAACAGGGATTTCTACATGTTTCTCGGCACTGCCTCTCGAACCTACAATCATCATTTCCAAGCTGCCTTGCAAGCGGTAGGACAGGGGGAAGGTGTTCTAAGCTCCTTAAGTGCACTGGGACCAAGCATTATAGTATTACACGAAACTAGATACACCAAACCTTTGAACAACAGTACATATTGCAATATTCTCAGATTGACAGTAATTTGAAGATAAGAGTTTTTTTTTTCTAAATTGAAACTCTGGCTTCCCGATGAATATATCACTTTGATTTCTATTACAGATGGAGTGGAGAGTGCGGAGGAACTTCTTAGAACGAGACTTGCTCAAATGAACCTGGAGACGGAGGCGTTTAGTTCGATAAAGTATGTTGGTCTGCAGACAGCGAACTCCACGGCTGATTACGAGCCCCTGCAGATTGCTATTAAGAAAGAATTGAATAATACAACCGTGAGATCCGCTAGAGAGCCGCGTTTAGTTTACAATACACTGAAAGTTCTAAACGACAAGTTCTCCGGGAAGATCGAGAATGGTTCCAACGCTCTGTTCCCTGATCAATATTTCTCATGTCCTGTTAAGTGTCTCAGCTGCGGCTGCAGATGTAGCAATAGCATGGGACACCTTCAAGAGGGAAAGCCACACGATAGCAATACAAGGTGAGCCTTGCAGCGAATGAAATTCACAATAAGCGGCGAGAATTATTTCATCGATTAATAACTTCGATAGGTGCCGATATCAACATCAGTACGAGAATCTAGTGTACACGTGTAAGAAATGTTATAGCAATGGAAACGAAGTACAAGTCACGAAACGTATTCAAACGCAGAACGACAATAGTTGGTACGGTTTAGCGAAGTATGCGTGGTCCGGGGACGTGATAGAGTGTCCACATTGCGGGGAGATATATAGAAGTCGTCAGTATTGGTACGGCAATAGAAATCCGGAAGAGTTCGCTGTTCGTACGGAAATTACACACGTGTGGAACATGGTGCGGTAATAAAGCGTCGTCTCATATTCTTTCTTCCCAACCGAGTCATCCATTTTAAGTGTTGCGATTATTTATTTCCAGGAGAATCATTCGGCAACGTCACAGAATACAGCGCAAAGGGTAATCGACGGTGTGTCGTATATCACCGAGGCTGTAACCAATGTCTCGCTGCAACCGACAAAAGTTCTCTCGGCATGGGTCGCCGACCAGGTAGCGCCGTCTTACTGGAGGCCCAATCACGAAATTAAACACTGCCATAAATGTAAAACGCCGTTCGCGCCGACGGACACTAAGCATCATTGCCGAGCGTGCGGCGAAGGGTTCTGCTCGCAATGCTCGGTGAGAACCAAGTGTGTGCCGTCTAGGAATTGGCACACGCCGGTGCGAGTGTGCGATCTGTGTTACAGCAAAGACACCACTTGCAACGATGAAACCACCGAGACTGCGGACGATGTGAACGCTAGAAAGGTATCGGAACAAGTAGTCTCCACTCTGAGCGCGGTTGGAACGGTTTTGAACTATTCGAAATGTAAGGAAATATATTAAGAATGTTAAACTCCTCCCACATATCTGGATCTTCTCGCTGTGTAACGTTTTATTTCTCTTTTACGCAGCATTCATAAAGGACACGGTCCGGCCATCCTATTGGATCCCAGATTCAGAGGTTGTAAATTGCTTCATATGCTATCAAAAGTTTTCTGACACACTCCCGCTGCATCACTGCAGAGACTGTGGACGCGGAGTGTGCCACGATTGCTCGCAACATCGTAAACCTGTGCCGCACAGAGGATGGGACAAGCCAGTTCGTGTTTGCTACTCGTGCATGAAACTCGATTGAGAGACGTTAGATAAAGAGAGTTCACCAAGAAGCAATTTATTAGGAACGTCATTAATCCATCTGCACAATATACAGCGACGAATAAGACACCGCGGAAAACCTGCGTCGGGAAGCATTTTCTCCCTTCAGTTTCTTTTTGTAAGCTTGCAGCTCGCGCGTATTATAATCTGACGAATTCTATGACCCGCGCTCGTACAAGTTTTTCATTTCTAAAACGGGACATTGAAATCCTTTCGCCGTCGAGCGTACCGAAAGTGAATATTTTACTACATCGCTGTAAAAAACCTTTCCTATGAATTGTGCCATGAATGTATTTATCTTTTCTACGAAAAATGTGTTACAAAAAAAGAAAGAAAGAAAGAAAAAGTCATCGCTAAGATTATAACGCCATATGCATAGTAATAGAGTACAGTATATTATAGCGGTATTATTATAGCAGTATGTTAAATGGGAGTAATAACGCGAGACGTTCTTGTTTCGACGAGAGAGATCGACGTATCATCGATATACTGGTCCGCTGGGCTGTGATTGTCCTTAGATTCCAAAAAAAAAGAGAAAGCATTTTCAGTATCTGTTACAGTTTTATATGATTTAATGGGTAAAAGGAAAAACGAGAAGTTACGTTTCGTTTTGAATTTCTGTAAGTCACTTGAGTTTAGAATAGCAAGAAATAAACTATCGAAACTTAAACGGAAACGGCTCTTTATTTTCGTTAACGATCCCGCCGCAGCGACCGGGTACAGATCTCTACTCTGTTCGCAGAATTCGTGTTTTCCCGGGTAAACGGTCAAACTGCGATACATCGATGTTCGAGATGCAATACAAGATGTTTCGGCAACCACGTGATGACGTCAAAACATGGCGTCTCAATCAGCTGGGTGTTGTGTAGAGTGTGCTTGAGATGCCCGTCTTTAGAAAACCAACGAAGACTGCCGTCTGTCTACTCGAATACGTGAGTTTTTTTTCCAAAACATCGCGCCGTCTCGTTTCTCGCGTTCGCCGGTATCGTGACAGGGATTAAACCCCCGGCGCCAGACTTGCGCCAGGTTGAAATGCGGAAAGACGCAAAACGCTGTTTCATTTGTTAAACATTCCAATCGGGCTGCCGTCTAAAAGTTCGATAAAATCATGGACACGTTCGCCAGCGTTTCGCCAGGGTGGACGCTTTCGAGAGGTTTTCGCCCCCAAAAATCTCGCGTCCCGAATGATGACGCGTACGTAAAAATACACGAGAAATATGGTTGGTAGCGGAGCTTTCTCGGTGCGTTCGAATACTCTTCACCGAATCTACATAGAATATCCCTCGTCGTTTCGTTCGACGATTAGAAAAAGCTTGTCCTCCCTCGGGCACTATGTTGATACCGTGTGCAACCGATGCCGTGGCCATTTTCATGTTTGCTCCAGTTTCGTAATCATCGTCAACTCCATATTTGAATTCAACAAGTAACGCAGCGGGCATGTTTCGTCTGTTCTCGAATTCCTCTGCCGATTCACGTGGTGAACGGCTATTGACAACGTATTCCATACCGATTCTCATCTATTTCCTTGACGCGCGAAAAGGCTCGACCGTAAACGTGGATCCCCCTCGAAAATCGAACGTCCGCGAGAAAATCTGTTTATCGCGTTCTCCACGTATCGACGGGCGATCCCTGCTCGAACTCCCATTGCCGTGCGATTGCGAATGCAAAATCGAAGGAGGATTTTTGGAAACCGTCTCGCGAACAAGCTCCACGCCGCAACGTTGTGCAGCCAAACATGGGGCGAGAAAACATGTTGGGAGAGCTCGGTGCGCCAAGACGACGCCATTTTTTCGAAAACGATTTAAAAGTGCACCGTCGCGACAGAGAATTATGTGAAATGGGACACGCGTGTAATACCTGCACATACCGTCGGGACAAGCGGGGGATACCAGGAAAGGTACCGTGGAACGCGTCGATTCCTTTAAAACTTTATTTTAGATCGCAATGTGTTCCGAATGGCACGGCCATTTTGTCGCTTATTAGTGGATAAACAAATGACGATGTTGGTGCTCTGGCTTCGAGGCTACAGGCGCGTCATATGCGCGGAAATTCAATTTCACTTGCTAACGCGACCCTTCCTTTAATTATAGTATTCCCATATGATACCAAAAATAGGAAACGAACGAACCGGACTTGCAACCACCGCTTTCCCCGCCTTTCGTTACGTTCTTTTATCCCGACGATCGTATTTCCGGCTCGCCCGCCACCGTCCAAATCGCTATTTTGAATTGCGCGCTAGATTGGGTTGAACGTTGAATTCTGTAGCGAGGAATATATATTTTGCGAAACATTGTGGCTTGTACACGTGACTGATAATGGTGCCACGTTTTTCCAACAGCGAGAGAACTTAGCTTCCATAAGAAGCTTTAGTATCTGCGACTAAATGTGGCGTTGACCGTGTTGCGAATCGTTTGCAAAGCGCCGTGCAGCATAGTGCGGCGAACACCGAGTGAATTCGTTCAGGTGTTCGTCGAACATGGTTAACAATTTGCGAACAATGTCTCCGTACGTCGCGTGTCGAATTAGCATCGAAGGGGTTAGAGCGAATGGAGGCGTCGGGGAAGCTAGGTGTGTAACCACGTTGCCAGGACTGCGACGAACCTGTCGCATGGCAACAGCATTTCTGCTTCGTTGCCGGCCGAATTATCGGCGCTTATCTATTTCCCACCGCTTCACAGATTAAACATCCTTTCTCCTTAAAAAAAAAAAGAATAACAATAAAACGCGAAAGAACACTTTTACGATCGTCGAGCACTTTTTGCACCACCTAGCATTTTTCGTCTGCTAAGATTTTATTCCCAATGAAACTTATCGTAAACGCCGATAAAAAAAGATAGAATGATCGTTGAACGCGTGCTGTGCGATAATGCGATTTTACATGGGCGGTATTTTTTAATTTCGAAAGAATTTCTTTAAGATTTAAGATGAACAGTTTTGCTTCTTTTTCTTTTTTCAGTGACGAAGAAGATACTTTATTCGATATGCCTCCAGATAGACCAGACGCGTCAGGTGTAGAAACTGGGATAGGACTGAATAGTACTCAAGTTTTCAGTTTCGGCGAAACAGTATACATGATGAAGGAAAAAGAGAACGCAAGTGCTTTTGTTGAAAGTAATTCCAGCGACGAACTCCACGAAGAGATTTCTATGTCCGAGAAGTCCGTCGAGAAGAACGGTCAGCTGGACGACGATTTGACTTCCCTGAGCTGGCTGCACCAACAAAATCTGTTAAAGGGTTTGGATATTTCGAATCCCTCCAAAGACATTAAGAACGAGAATATCTTAAACAACAATGTCTGCGACGATATGGCAGATTTCTCCGAGAACACTAATTCCATTTCAAGTTTAGACGATGGTTACTGTCCAGGTAATTCTTATTTCTTCTTAGTTTATTCATAAACGCATTAACGGACTGTTACTATATTTCCCTTTCTCCCTCTGTTACAGCAGATAATAATAGCAAGATAAATAATTCAACCTCCCACGGTCATAGTCAAAGCTTTCAACACTCGAATAAGAATGGCCAAAAGTCTATGCAGATCTTTCAGGAGTCGGCGAAGAATCACTACAATTCTTCGCAGAATAACCAGACAAAGATTTCCCTGAGCAACAATAATCTGCCAGTTTCGAATCGGAACAAACACCCCACGCATATACCGTACGATCCTCACCTGCACAGAAACAGTAAACCACCATATTCATTTTCCTGTTTAATTTTCATGGCTATCGAGGATAGCCCTGTAAAAGCTCTACCAGTCAAGGAAGTGTACGCCTGGATATTGGATCACTTTCCGTATTTTAGGAATGCTCCCACTGGATGGAAAAATTCTGTTAGACATAATCTAAGCTTGAATAAGTGTTTTCGTAAAGTGGAGAAAGCTCCAGTAAGTATCCCCGCGGGGCATACGCGTTCGCTGGCTTGAGTTCTCGATCAGAGATCATTTATTAACGATCGGTGTTTATTTCAGAACTTAGGTAAGGGCTCGTTATGGATGGTAGACGCCCAATATCGTCCGAATTTAATACAAGCGTTATCTCGCGCCCCTTTTCCCCCTCCAACTGCTCAAACTTTATCATCGCCAGAGAAGCCGCAAAGAAAGAACACAAGTACTCGACTTCCAGATCCCATTCTCTTCCCGTACCTCTCCAAAAGACTGGCGTCGAGCAACATCACCGATAACGCGGAAACTGAAGTAGACAGTGATGTAGACGCAGCGGCTGCTGCTATGCTCTCCTTCAAGCACGGACCTATTATTTTAAATCATAATAAAGGTAGACGCTCTTAGCGATCTCTATACCAGCGCCCCACGATTCGTCAGCTGCTCTACTCAGTGATTAATCCAAATTCTCTCGCAGATCGTAAGCGAAAAGTGCCAGAATCCGAGAAGTTGGTTCCAGTGATCACTAGGAGCTCCAGCGAGGACCATACTTATAGTTGCATTACCTCAGTGAAGCCAGAAAGGTAGGGGCGCGGGCGCATTAGAGATCGCGAACGAGACGGGGGGCGCTACAATGCGAGTTACACACGTTCCCCGTATTTACTTCCTCAGCAAATATCCGAGCGAGGAAACGAATCCGGACTTCGACGAGCAGCGGAAGATTGCGGAGGGCGCCGACGCGCTCCTGAATTTAGCCGGTGTCGCCACGGCGGTTAGTCATAGTAGGACACCTCACGCGCAAGGTATTAACTCAACGCCAAAGTCCGAAGGTACGTCAAAGCCGAAGAAGCGCTCGCCTCCAAGCGATTACTCGAGCCCGCCCGAGAAACGACGCAAGCATTGGCCAAAGTGGAGTGAAGGGAAGCGGTATTTAAAGCAGATTATATAAAGGTCTCGGTTCGCGTCTATGTTAACAGCATCGCAACAGACCTTTCCACAATTTTCTTTCACGGTGTCGTACAAACCAAACATTTTTCGAGACTATATATATATATATATATACATACATATATATTTTCACTATCGGTCATCGCGAACGACAGACTTAATCTTACATCGCTGACAATGAATCTATCGTCTTTCGAGCACGGCTAAAACTATTAGCGAGAGATTTGCATCGAAGTTTATTGCCATTTTTAGGCATGTAAGAAGAGGGTGTGCGAGAGGAGCAATGTGTTCGCGTTGCGTTGAAAGGAAACGGATCTGTCAGGTGCATTTCTATTTAACGAGGAGAAGACGGTAAACGAGTGGCGGGAAGGGGGAAAAAAGAAAAACAAATTTGGCGGTCGCTCAGGGTTTAGAACTCGCTATATGCCAAAATGAATTCAGTAGCACTAAGCAACAAGCAATAATAGAAGGGTAGTGTTAACAAGTTACTTTTTCAGCATGTTACTAAAACATGATACAACTAAGAGGTTCGTGGAATGTCAATGGAGGGAAACACTATCGCGTACTAAACTAAACGTAACGATAAACTTTTTAGACCTGTTGTGACGATTATACATATTAATTCATAGAGAGAGTTTAATTAATGATAATAGAGTTCTATATTAGGTTTTTGTAGATATGTATAGAGATATAATTGATATCTATTCGATAGAGAAATTGATAATATATTTAAAAAAAAAAGATATATATATATATACACACACATACACATATATATATACACAACACACACATATACACACGTTCATGTTCACCACGTGCTCATTCATTACACTTAAAAATACATCTGGTCATGTACGCAGCTGTATGTGTGCAAAATGAAAAGTCGTACCGCGAGAACTATTCGCTAACGAGGGAGGAGAGGGGCAAACAAATGTCGTGGTACGCCAGCATGGAATTTGAAATGACGAAGATATTATCATTTCATGCCTTTTTCTACTCTCTGCGTGGCTTTTGAGATGATTTTGAACAGTGCTGTACATAATGGTAGATCCTGTAATGTATGCACAGACCAGTTTCAAAATTTTGTTAAACGGATCAGTGGCGCGCCATGTCGGATTTGGCGACACTGATCGGAGCGTAAGGTATAAGAAGAGAGAGGTAATCCTATTTTTATAAAAAAAGAAAATTAAAAAAATATAAATATAAATCCATTATATTAAGAACTTTTGCGAATACCTGATAAGCGGACGAGAGGATGTATAATACGCGGCGTGAGCGCGGATATCGATCAGGACTGGTCTTGTATACATTAAATTGTGTAGTTCTATATAGAGAGAACGTATATATTTTTACAGGGCACTGCCCGCGTGATAAAAGCTCTTCCTAATAATTCGCTAAAAGAAACACAGTTCATTAGCTTAAAACCATTTACTAATTGTAATCATAGTAAATCGCGCGACACTACAAGCACAGCATGGTAGCGCAGCCTGAACGATTTTCATGCTCTTTCTTTCACGATCACAATGCCATATATAATTTTAAAATGAAAAATTTTCCACGGATCACGGTGTAACAATCATTTCGGTTCGTTTTAGTAGCGAACGATGTGCGTGCGCAGGCGAAGGTACTCGCTCGGGGGAGAACTTGGGTTACCAATTTAAAATGGCGAAATTTTAAATCGGAGGACGGTTTCTAGTCTTACGACTATATTACGTGTACACACGGAAGGGAAACAAAAGGAGGTATCAGTTGTTAGGTCGTAAATGATATTTAAGCGTCACAGTTGCAAATAATGATAAAATCGTTACCTGTAATATTATTATATGTTACTGCTGGCTCAGATCTATTCAGGCGCGAGACTCCTAGCTATTGCTTTTAAAGAAGGTGCAATTTAGTTTAACGTAATTAACGAGGTACGTTGTCCATCGTCCAATGTTCAAATATGTCTGGTTACGTTTGGTCATTTTAAATTCAACGCGTAGTAAATTAAATGAATTAATCGCTGCGATCTTTTGCCCGCCGGGTTGAATTGTAAAATCCGCTCGAGGATGCGATGTCGCACTCGGAGGGCCACGGTAATTCGAAATTCTTAGATGTTCACGGGCGGTAATGGTTATTGATTAATTTAACGTAACGAATGGACGATTAAAAGTACGGTAAATTTAACGGACAATTTATTGACAGGGCGCGCTGCCAAAACTTTTTATGTGATTGTAGCTGGTCGGCTACAAAAGGAATGATCCGAGATAAGGGTGCGAGGAAGAATGCCATGTTATATACGATGATGAAACTTGCAAAAATTTCTCTCAGAGGAATGTACACACCTTTTGTGTAACGAAAAATTATACTATTCACCGTGCATATATATGTGTATTTATATGCTTTGGAAAAGCACGTGCTCAAGGCGGGGCACTATTTTTTTCGAAATTTGTATGCGCTCTAGCAGGACCAGTTTTTTCTTTTAAACGGTTACGTTTTTCTATTGTCTGTGATATTATTGCAAAACTAAACACGCCTTGTTGTTGTTGTTATACTTTGGTGAAACAGAAGTTTTAGAGCTTTATATAAGTTTTATCGTTTAGAGGAAAAGTGGTGTTCATCGCACTTTTTGATATTATTAAATTGGCATTCTTGCTGACACCTTTTAACATTCTAATTTTAGGTAGGGAAACTGGCATCTTCAAATTAGTAATATATTATGTATTATACGTACATACATATATATATATACGATATATATATATATATATATATTGAAAGTAATACCACAGTTTTCACTATTTGTTGAAATTTTTAGTCTAGCTTTTGTTTGCTACGACTGAAGATCTGTTCTTCCATGTAGTTTATTCTAATGTAATATCAATTAGGGGGTGGGATGCCATTTATAATAATAGTAATGTAGCTAATCGAT